>OY755040.1:41331692-42654651 GCA_963576565.1 Aspidapion aeneum
CATTATCCGAAAACTGTGATAATATACAGTCTAACTATCCACATGCGGAAATTGTTTTTTTAGGCGATTTCAACGTCCACAATATACCCTGGCTAAAACACCACAACAAAACAGATAATGAAGGCAGGGAAGCAGAAGCTTTTGCCATAAGTTGTGGTCTAACGCAGCTTGTCGATGAACCTACCCGTATCTCAGAAAGGGGTGAATTTGCAGCGCTTTTAGACTTGTTCCTAACTACAAATCCTGACTTGTACACAATTCAAGTAGATCCCCCACTTGGTTCATCCGATCATAAACTTATAAGAACAAAGTGCGAAATGTTCATACCGCCAAGCCAACAATCACTTCCTCGTAAAATGTGGCACTATAAATCGGCAAAATGGAATGACCTTAAACAGTTTTACCTGGATTTTCCATGGCAAGAAGTTTGCTTTAAAACAGCTGATCCCACTATTTGCTGTAATGAAATAACAAAAGTAATCTTATCTGGAATGGATGCATATATCCCACATACAATAAAAAGCAGAGCTAATGCAAGACCTTGGTTCAACAGCCAGTGTCAAACGGCTGTACAGAAAAAAACACAGAGCATATAACCTTTGGAAACGACAACAAACCGCTCAAAACCACACAGAATTTATAGAAGCCAGAAATAGTTGCAAAATTACTATTGACGCCGCCAAAGAAACATACAATCAAAGAATAAAAAACAGGTTGCTGAATTGTCCAAGTAGTTCTAGGTCCTTTTGGTCTCTTGCAAAAGCCGTTGGATCAAACTTCACCAAGTCATCCATACCACCACTTACAGATAAAAATACTCACTCAGCCACAACATCAGAGGAAAAAGCCAATATGCTGGCCAAAATCTTTTCCTCCAACTCAAACCTAACAGTGCCAAATGGAAAAACTCCACCGTTCATTGAAAGGGTTTCCCACAGTATGCCAGAGGTACCCTTTTGTCACAGAGAAATACGAAAACCCCTTAAAAAGTTGGATACAAACAAAGCAATGGGTCCAGATGGCATTCCCGCGATAGTACTCAAAAATTGTGCTAACGAACTCACCCCAACTTTCGCTAAATTATTCAATTTATCTTACAGGCAAGGAGTATATCCATCATCATGGAAGTCTGCCGCAGTACAGCCTATTCCAAAGAAAGGAAAAAAGACAGATCCGTTAAACTATAGACCAATTGCTCTACTTCCGGTGATATCAAAAGTAATGGAAAGAGTTGTGAACAATCACCTAACCAAGTACTTGGAAAAGTACAAACTTATCAACGACAAGCAATACGGATTTCGAAAATATAGGTCAACTGGCGATTTACTTACATACGTCACTCATTTATGGCAAGAAGCGATTGAGTTACGGGGCGAAACAAGAACAATTGCCTTAGATATATCAAAAGCATTCGATAAAGTCTGGCATGAAAATCTGCTCAACAAGCTTAAAGCAATGGGATTGTCGCCGAAACTTTGCACTTGGTTTGAAAGTTACCTTAAGGATAGATCCATTTATGTTGCACTGGATGGCCGGAACTCCAACTCTTACCAAATAAATGCTGGTGTGCCACAGGGAGCAATCCTTTCGCCAACACTTTTTCTGATTTACATAAATGACCTCATAGATAAAACAGTAAATCCACTTTATTGATTTGCAGATGATGGCAATGTAGTCTCCTCAGTCATACCACCCACTCAGTGTCTATCCGCACGTGAATTCCATCATCTTAGACAAACTCAAATATCGCAGATAAATAACGACCTGGAGATAATAGAGGACTGGGGCAACAAAAACCTTGTACAGTTCAACGCGCAGAAAACCCAAGCAGCCCTGTTTTCAAAAAAGACCAGCACCGGTGAGCCAAACATCATGCTATCTGGAAGTGCTGTCACATTGCAGAGCCAGTTGAACATCTTAGGAGTCACTGCAGAGACCAACATGTCTTGGCACAGTCACGTGGCAGATATAGCTATAAGGGCGTCCCAAAAGCTGGGGGTGCTATTTCGTACAAGACATCTGTATACACCAAGCCAACTGCTGACACTCTACAAAGCCCAGATTCGACCAACTATGGAGTACTGCTCACATATATGGAGTGCGGCACCCAAACATACCTTAATGCTTTTGAACACCGTGCAAAAACGAGCTATCAAGCTGATCAATGACCCCGCACTTACCCGTAGTTTGGATAGTCTCGAACATCGAAGAACTGTGGGCGATCTATCTCTCTTCTACAGGTATTATCACGGAAAATGCTCTGAAGAGTTGGCACGTATGATCCCCCCGGGAGTAGCACCTACTAGGCGAACACGTCAAACAGACGGTAACCATCAATTTACTGTCAAAATAGAGGCACCAAGAACCTCATTATATCAGAATTCATATCTCTGGAGAACAGCATCGCTGTGGAATAAACTCCCTGCGACAGTTTTCCCTGCAGGTTACAACCTGAACCGTTTCAAAACCAACACACACCAACATTTCCGCGCACTGGCCGCTTCTCGAGCGTGATAGGGACCTCCTTGCGAGTGCGCTTAACCGTAAAAAAAAAAAAAAAAAAAAAATATTATGTCCAAGCATCTTTATGTTCACTCGAAGTATGTTTTCACTAATGCAATCGTAGTCTGTAATTCTATTCTTTAGATTTTTCTTTATTAACAAGGATACCCCTCTGGCTGCTCTTCTTTCTTTTGAGACTCCAGTGAATATATGGACAAAATTACCGACACTATTCGTACCTGTTCCTTTCTTTTTTGTCTCAGTGAGTGCAATAATATCGATTTTGCAATTCTGCACTTCGGTTGCAATAATGTCCAACTTTTGATTCAATCCCTGTACGTTCCATGAAGCTATATTCATAGTCCTATGTCTTTGCTTTTTTCGTCTTCGAGAGTTTCCATCCATTGCTCCGAGGCTTTGTTTAGGCTTTTTGGTAACTGCTTTGTTTTACAAGTATTAGAGAACCAGTCTAATGCCTCAACCCCCTACTTGGAGGGCCAGGATTTTTAATCAAGGTTTTACTCCTCTAGCCTTTGACGAGCCAACGCCATACTGTAAGGCAACAGCTGTAGTCTTTTATACTATCCCTAAAAGAAAGGGTTGCCACCTACGCTATGATCACCGTACCGAGGTCCATTCTCTCCGCCTTTCATATCGATGTGGTCTTCTCCCGTAACCCTGGGAAAGGGACCCTTTACAGGTGCTAACTCTCCGGGTCAGAGAGTACCTGGAATCTACGGAGGGCAGGGGTCGATTCATTTCCCCTGATAGAAATCTGACCAGGCCTACCCGTACCCTAACCCGTAATGATGTATATACAGGGTGTCCCAGAACTAATGGTACGTGGTTAAACTCTAGATTCCTTGGGTCAAAATATTACGATGTAGCCATACTTACCTCAGTCCAAAAGTTCGTATTAACCGAGATACAGGGTGTTAAACTTTATTTTTTTAATTCGATTTTCTTTAATAACTTTTTTACTAATTAATATTTTTTCAAAAACTAACCAGCGTGTAAGTTTTTTTAAAATTGGCAAGACGATTCCGTTAAAAAATTTGATGTAAATTGTACAGGGTGTTCCTTGGACCACTACCATTGCATAAAAATCAGTATAGTTTTTTTGTGCCTGAGTGTATACCAGTTTTTATGTAAAATAATGGTTATCCCATCCTTTTTATATAAAAAAGTTATACTGTTTTAAAGTCGCTCAGAGCAATGGTTTTTGAGTTTTTTGCATTTAAAGTTTTTATTGCATGTGAGTAATCTGCCTAATTTATGTATGATACTTTCTTCAATTCTTTCTACTAATTAATAATTTTGCTCAAGAAATTGGGTTTGGTGATTTTTGGGCATGGATAATTTAATTTTGGTTAAAAAAAATAAAAATATTATACAGGGTGTTCTCTGGCTCGGTACCGTTACATTAAAATAGGTCTATTTTTTTTGTTCCTCGGTGTATACAAGATTCTATAAAAAACAATAATTTTTTAATTATTTTTAAGTGAAAAAGTTATAGATATTTAAATAATAAGTTTTTATTGTATGCGTAAAAGATTTTTGATTAAATTCTTACCTACTTCATACATATTAGCTATAATCAATAATTTGTTATAGCATTTTAAGATTGGATGTTTTCTTAAGAAATATTAAGTTAAAAAATATACAAAATGGTTCTTGAATTATCAAAAGTGTGTTAAAACAATTGTTTATTGCAACTCTGTAGGGCGATGTTTTTAATGAGGAACAAAAACTTCTTCGTGTTAGTGTTTTTAAAAATGGTAAGTAAATATACTTTATTAATGCAACTATTTTTTTATTGTTTTGAAAGAAAGTTATAATTATTAATAAAATTATTATTTTATTATTTATTGAAAAAAAATTCTTAAGCATGGCGCTCTCAGCAACAAAGTTAAAATTTTAAAATTAAGAAATATTAAATCAAACTTAAAATTGTTTATTATAGTAGGCTTTGAAAATAAAAAGCAATAAAATCCAATAAAGTTGCTGTCTGCGTCTATTCTGTCAAACTTTCTTAAAACTACAGAACTGTTTGTAAAATTACTTATTAATTAAAATCATATTCAATTTAAAAACCTGCTTAAGTATACACCGAGGCACAAAAGAATACACTGATGATTTTAATGCAATGGTAGTTGTCCAAAGAGCACCCTGTCTGTACATTGTACATCAACTTTTTCAACGGAGTCGTCTTGCCAATTTCAAAAAAATTTACACGCTTAATATTATTTGCAAAAATATTAATTGGTAAAAAATTTATTAAAGAAAATCGAATTGAAAAAATAAAGTTTAACACCCTGTATCTCGGTTAGTACGAACTTTTGGACTAAAGTAAGTGTGGCTAAATCGTAATATTTTGACCCAGGGAATCTACAGTTTAGCTATGTACCATTAGTTCTGGGACACCCTGTATATGTCAACATAATGTATATACTGCTTAAAATAAATAATGAATTTTTCGAGTCGTTTTACTTTTTTTTAAATTAGCAACACATAGCTACATTTATTTTTATACAAATTACTTACTTACTTATTAGTTAAGTAATTTATTTTATTCTAAACTTTTACTATTTACTTCTATGGCAGTAGAATTGCAACAACAAAACCTCTACGTTGTTAAAAATGTGTGGTTGAAGGCAAAAATTATAAAATATAATAAATGTTGAAGGGGTCTAGAATACACTGATCTCTATAGAGTAACACCCGGTTTCCACCTATGCATGCCCACCCAGATTCAAAAAACGCATCAGGTGACGATGCATTTAAAACCGCTGCAAATCCATGGTCCATCACGTGATGCGTTTTATGAATTGGGGTGGGCATGTATTGGTGGAAACAGGGTACAAGAACGAGCCGGTTGGAATACATTAGCTAGCGTGTTAAATAAAAGCTTTTTGGAGAAATAAAAAAAACCTTAAATTGACATTTTTAAACGGCAATATTTTTCTCGCAATTCTTTTTTGGTCGGACCCCTGAAAAGGGGTCTACACACATACAACTTTTTTTCTTCAAATGGAACGACCCCTCTTGTGGTACCTCGTTCGAAAGCTCATAAGAAAAAGAAAAACAACAAAATATTTTTCTTGACATATCTACGACAACTAAATGTTAAAAAATGATTTTTGGAATGTTTCACTTGTTGTATTTTATTCGAAAGCTTATGGAGAAGAATGATGTGTTTTTGTTTTTTTGAAAATACCAAAAAACTAAAACTTTTAAGTAATATTTTTTGACATTTTAATTGACGTGTGTAAAAAAAAAATATACTATTGTTTTTCTTTTTCCATAAGCTTTCAGATAAGGTACTACTAGTGAAAAATTGAAAAAATCATTTGGTTTGACATATGCAAAAAAAACTTATTTTGTTGTTTTTCTTTTAAGCTTTCGAACGAGGTATAAGTTCAGTCATTCAATCTGAAAAAAAAAATTGTGTGTGTACCACTTTCCGAGAGTCCATCCAAAAAGAATTGTTAAAAAAATATTTCCCGTTAAAAATCTCAATTGACGTGTTTTTGGATTTTTCTAAAAAACTTACATTTAACCCACTAGCGAATTTATTCTAACCGGCTCGTTCTCACTGTAGATACAACTTACTAAATTTGACGGTCATTCCAATATGTCAATCAAAATTAGTTCTTAATTTTATTTAATCATAATATTCAATGATAAAAAAGCGCCACTTTGAAAGTTTTGAGAAAAATTATTTTACATCATAACCTTCGTTATTTGCACTATCTTAGTTTACCTGTTATTCATAAAGCTGTATTCATGAAATCAAATAAAATATTTTTATCACAATATTTATTTTTGCTTCGCTAACAGGAAAATATTTAGTGTTAAAAGGAAAATCTAGAATATAAGTTAAACGTAAGTCTGTAATGGCTGCTGAAGCAAAGTATGAGGTAGATATAATTTTATGGCTATTTATCTCCGCAACACCTTTTCAAATAACCTGTGACCGAAATTATTCAAATTTAATTGCGTAATTTCCACGAAATTTCCTGGAATTTGTCCCGGCAAAACTTATTTGTCACGCCTTCTCTCTGGACCACCATGCATATAAATCCAAGGTAGAAGGACTTATGAATTCAAAGCATTTTGGCTTAAGTTTTGGCCCTGCCGAAATTTCCCTTATGGAAAAAGCGTAAAATATGTTTGGTTACCTACGAGAATTAGAGATTTGAAAATGATGGTAAAAAAATTTATTTTAATAAATACAGATTGTGCACTCAATTACAATCAACCTCCAGTAGGTAATGAGTAATATTATTAACTCCTACATTTTTAGAGATTGTCACATGAACAGGGAAATGCCACTTAAGCAAAATAAAAACTTTAATGTCCAAGGAAACAATTATCAATTTTTCGCACTTTGCCGATGCGAAGTAAATTTTTGATCCCGAATTTTAAATGATCACTTTTATCGCCGGGATAAAAAGTAGCGGACTAGGGATAAAAAGTTAAAACCGGGATGAAAGGTGACACATGACAATTGTAATCTTTTTTTTATAACCACCGATTCGGGAGGTGCCGGTATCGCATAGTCCGTATAATAACTGCTTGTGGGAAGGCCAAAAAAATCAAATCAATAACTATAGACCCATCTCACTATTATTAGGTGTAAGTAAATTATTTGAAAAAGCAATAAAAGATTGATGAACTTTAAGTTATTGAGCGACACTCAGAACGCATTTCGTAATGGCAAATCTACATTAGGGGCTATTTATCAAGAAGTAAGTATCAATTTAAATGGATTAAATTCAAATAAAATACCCGTTGCTTTGTTTTTCAATTTGCCTAAAGCTTTTCATAGTGTTGATCATACATTATTATGTCAAAAGCTTGATAACTATGGTGTAAAAGATCGTGAGTTGATGTTGCTTAAATCATACTTGAGTAATAGAAGTGTTCTCGAAAAATATCAAGTGGAACTTACTAAATCTTTGCTAGAATTGGTGCAAAAGGGGGTACCACAAGGATCAATTTTGGGCCCACTGATGTATATAATATATAGAAATGACACATCAATTGGGTAGGTAAAGGATTTCTGTCTCAACTTTGCGATGATGTTACTGCTGCTATTCAGGAGGATACATCGGAATCATGTGGTAGGCAAGCAACTCAATCAATAAAAACAGTTAGAAATTACTTTAAATAAAATAATTTGCAAATGAACACTACTAAAACAAAAGTTATGAGCTTCAGAAATAATAACACGAAAATCAAGATTGTTATTCGGTATAATATCGGTGTTGCAGCTTGTCTACCAGCATTTGATGCCTACATACGGTCAAGGTAGGTATGGAAACAGTTTTTGGGAATGGAAAGAACTCCTATCACTTTTATTTTATCCCTTTTATAATAGGCACGTTTATAACTAACCTATTGACTCAAATTGTTTTATTCATTTGAGTTTGAGTTGATTAGTGCTAATTTAATGCTTATTGACCTTTTCTTTGCGCTTTTCAAAATATTTTAATTATTTCTTGAAGTGACGATGGCTGTTTTTGAATATTAACAATTTATCATATTTTGTGCTTTGTTTTAGTTTATACAGTTTAAGCACTAATTTATCTTACAAAATTTGAATATGTATCGCGAAATATAAATACTTTCCTATCAAGCAGTTAATTTTTCTGGTTTTTGATAAGGTTTGGTGCAAAAACCGGCCAAGTCCCAAAAAAATAACTCTCTGAATTTGAAAATAAATTTGCACCTGCTCCAAATTTTGGTTCTAATATAGATATTATTGGTATTTGTTATATGGCCCAGTATAAAATTGATATTTTGTAACGGGGAAGCGTTAAAATATATGACGAGTGAAAAAACTTAATTTAACCCAAAAGTGGACTTGGTCGGTTTTTGCACCAAGGTCTTCAATTGCCCATACAGATTTACAAATAAATTTGCAAAGAAATCAATACAGAAAGAACAATAAATAAGAATACGAAATTGTTGACATAACTTTACTTATTGTTTCTCTTAATGTTATATTCGTACATACTGCGACCATTTTGCCGCATATAAGAGTTAGAGGAATGTATTAAAGTCATTAGTCATACGGCAGGCACAAACTATTTCGTACCTTGGTCAGGAGGAGTTTGGAACACTGTCTCAGCGCTTAATATGTTTTATGACAAACCGAGGAATGACGCATTATTTTAAGGGAAAACTTTACAATATTTTAGGTAAAATAATGAAATGTAGGTATAGGAACGGACTGGGGATTTTGATAAATGTTTCGAAACTATTGAAACGCTCTTAACAAAATTTTTAGAAAATAAAATGGCCGATTCAAATAGGATTAGGAAAAAAAATTATCTAAGTCTAACCGTTTTTATTTCTACAAAAAGAAAAGTTCTTTTTCCACTTTTTGTTAAAGACTGTGCATTTTTTTTAATTTTTAACTTCATATTTTCATTAAAAAACTCTCTTAATCTTAAACCGTTTTCATCAACCGAACCGAACAGATTTTTTAAAGTTGCCTATTTTTCACTTTCCAACTAGTCTAAAATCGCTTTTATTTTTTACCTTTCTAGCCCGCGCAGCAATAACAAATAATCTATTTTTTTCGATATTTGATTGTATTTGGACCTATCTTCGTCGTGCCGAATGTCCGTGTTGGTCTGTCTGTCTAGCCCACGAGCGCTGTACCAATTTTTATGAGATGTTTATGAAAAAAGCGTTGGACACAATAATAAGCTGAAAGTTTGGTCAAAATCTGTTAATGCTAATGAATTTTGACAGTTAAAAAATTGATTTTTAAATTTTTTTAGAAGCCATGGTGTTACGTAGAGGCATAAACACACACACACAATCAGACGACACCACTACCGGGTGGGCCAAAAAAACCCAGTCAATTTTTTTTTCATTATACCTTTTGAACTATACCGTCGATTTTAATATGACAAACTGTACTTGGCAGAGAATTGATTAGAGTTTTATGTACATTTATTTTTTTGCCCACTATTTTAAAATCCTGGATGACGGACAAAATAGAATTGTACCCTTCAAAGATGCTCGTTTATTCTTATGTTGAGAACATGTTTTAATTATTTTTTTAAATTAGTAAAAAAGCTGCATTTTTTCCACGAAAAACAAGGTATGAGCCAGCAAAATCGGTTGGGTGGTTCTAAAAAAAATATTTTTCTTTCAACCATTGTTTTAAATATTACACGATTGCCATCCCAATTATGTCTGCATTTCCCAATTATGTCTGCAATATTTGTTTCGTCGAAAACAATACCTTCTCTAGCCATTGCTGCGAGGGCTAGGTAGGTAGAAATTAGACACAAATTTTGATGAACTAATTTTTAAAACACTTCCAATATTTTTAAAAAATGGCTTTCAAAATGTACCATTTTCAATGATAAATAAATCAAATTCTGTTTCAATAAAAAGTCATCGTCGTTTTGTACGAACGAATAATAAATATATCTGATGCTCTGGTAAACAAACAAAACGTATAACAAACACATAAATTTTGCAGTTTAACGCGATTGCCCTTTAGGCATCCCTACTAATTAACAAAATTTATTAATTGATTAATTTCTATCAGTGTTATCACAAAATGATAAACATAAATGATTGCTTGTGTATGTGTACCTTTCCTATATTTTAACAGAAAACAAAAAAATAACTATTTATTATCCTTCATCATGTAGGTTGGTTTTTTTTTATAAGTTAGAAGACAACAGTGAAGTACAGTCGCAGAGTAGGGTAAGGAATGGCGTTGGGATAATAATATGATACATTTTATGGATTTCTTGGGGCCATTGTATGCATATCATTATTCGAGAGCGGTGAGGAGCTGCAGAGGCACACTAAATGCACTGGCAAGAGCAAACAAAATATCACTGATATGGATCCCTCACACTCGTTATGCGTATAATGAATCCCCTTACCGGGCTGCCACTGAAGCAGGATCTATTTAGTCGGGAACTGTGACTACCGTAGTCATTGTAGGAACCGATCTAGCTTTGGGCAAAGAAGATATATCAACAAGAAGCGAAATACTGTCACTCAAAGCACTGTTCATATGGGAAACAAATATGTGACGTCACGCTTGGACCAAATGACACTAATGCAGTTATATTACTCTGAGAAAAATTTTGTGTAACTGTGGTTTGTGGTGCATTTTTATTACACGAAGAAAAAATCAAATTAACCATTACACCTATATAATCATATAACTGTGATCATAGAAAATCGACATGTTTTAACTTTTTATTTGATTGTTTGCAAAAACGGTTATATATTTTTATCGAGAAAAATCGGTTACGGAATTAAATAGAAAAAAAAATTACTAAAAAATACACAGTAATTATTGTAATATTTATAAAAATCTAAGTTATATTATATTGTTTAAAGATTATTTCCGGCCATTTTAAATTAAAAAATGATGAGAAAAAGGGAAAAAAGGGGATTGACAATAAAACAAATTTTGTTACAGTAGAAATTTTTATAAAACGTTTTGAATCTCCGTTATATGTTTCTATTGTTTTAGAAACAGGAACAAACCAAGCCACAATTGGGAGAAAATACAATTAATAGCTATTTACGTTACTAGACTTATAAAGATAGTTTCCGATCGTGTATCGTACGTCTTTTTTTTAAACCGGTATAAAACAGCACAAACACAACCAACATGTAAATAATAATTTTTTAAAAAAGAGATTAAACACTACAAACATGCTACTCTACATGTAGATATTAAAATACTTACTCAAAAGCTATTATATTTATAAATATAAAAAACCCATAGGTTGCATTTATAATTGACTATATTTCAATTAATTCATGCTTAATTTTAAATGTCACTTTATATTTTAGATCATTTTTAAAAAAAGGACCGTAAAAATAGATTTTCCGGTCTCTTTGTTCTTTTTCCGTGCGTTTTGAAAACAGAACATTTTCCAAAAAGAAAAAAATATACGCAAAGTATTTGTTTTCTAGTCGGTTTAAAAAAAATTAATTACAGCTAAAATATGGAAAAAGATTGTGTTTATAGAACAAATTCTAACTAATATAGAAATAAATTAGGTCGTCTTAGGCGAGAGCAATCGCCATTTTTTTTCCAGAGAACTTCAAAAATAAGAGGCACATTCTGGTGTATTACACACCTACATGCAATTCTTTTATGTCAACTTAAAGAAAATTTCCCCTAGACACTAGAGAAATGGATTAGTCGGATAAAATGTTTTGAAGTCAGCTGCGGCTCGTGCCGGTGGCGAGCTGATGACGCACATTATAAATACCAGTACAAACCTTATTCTCTTTTAAAATTCGTTACATCCTGGAACTCATAGAACATGCTAGACCAGTTGAAAGGGATAACAAATATATTTATAGGCCAAAGTGAAACATACAGGACGTGGTTCCATTATACAAATAAACAAATAACGTTACTATTCACAAAGTAAATTACAGGGATTCCTGAGAATATTTTGGTAGTGAAGTTTTGAATTGGTTTTTTTTTTCGTGTAAAACAAAAATTGCACAGTTTTTTCTTTGAGTGTAATAGTACTGCATTACTGTCATTCAGGTTTCAGGTCATTTTTACGTTTAAGACAACGTTACATATTTGTTTATTTAGGTAAATAATCAAGGCTCTTTGATTCGTCTTTCTGTACACAAATATATAGTATTTTATAGAGCTAGGTTTGGAGGTTATATAGTGTCCAAAAAGTTACCTTATAAAGGAGACATTCCATCGAATTACTGTGGACACTACGCACATCGCATTATCTGGACATCGTAATTGGAATTTAAGATCACAGGCTTCGGGAAAAATCACATAAAAATTTTGATTGTTTTGTTTTTATCTGTGGAATTTTGTGATTCACTTGACGTTCATAAAGTTAAACAGCTGTTATGCTGGGGAATGGCGGCGTTGCCGCATCACAAATGGTTTCAGTAACAGGAAGGAAACATTTAGATGAACATTTCATTCCCTTACGTTTATTTCGAGGATATTGGGACAATCCGAACCTCATATCCTTCACGGATTAACTAGTTTTGATAGTACAAAAACATATTTGGGTCGACCAGGAACAACCGAGGCTCCGCCACTTTGATATCTTTATTAATTTGATAGGGAAAGGATAAAATAAATACGAGTTATGCACTGTTGTAAATGGGAGATAAACGAGGGATAAAAACCAAGACCAAAAGAATAAACGAAATCGTGTGAGTTAACATCTGAACACTCTTGTGCCTTTAAGCAATAGTTCAGTGTGTATTTTTGGGTTCAGGTTCAGAAACAACTTTATTACTGTAGAAATGTTTTACAAAAATGGCGTTAAACCATATGAATATTAGAGAAAACATTTATAAAGAGCGAAGGAAACTTGACGAAGACTGTAACTGGAGTGCAACTAAATTCTGCGCTCAGTATAGCTTTACTCATATGGGAATTGGTTGAGTGTTCGAATATTAATAATGTGTATGGAGGGTGTCTCGACGTCCTTGTTATAAAAATTTCAACCGTGGAAATAGATCCGACAACACCTCAAGGTTTGTTTTACGTACTTCCTATCCCTAGGTCGGTGCTGCCCCCTATATACCTGTATAGAACTGTATCTCCTCATTGGTTACTTTGAAAACCCCGGGTTTTTCTTCCAGGCTTGCCACTGAATGTAGAGATTTATTTTTGGCGGAAAAGTTTTTTATAAATAGGTTATTTGAATTTCACCGGGAAGATTAGGTTGGTACTATTGCGTTTTACCGTCCCCACTCCCCACCAAATTTACAAAACGGTTTCCGGCCACTGCATTATTCTGGTATTCTCGACTAAGTGCTTTGTCTCTCTTTGCTAACAAATTTGGTTGGGTCGACAACAGTTTCTGGGATCGCCTTTGTTTTTGGTGATTGGCACTACAGCGATTGTAGGAGATATCCCAGAAACTGTGGAAGTGAGTCCGTCGTGTCTAGGCAATCTGGAGTGACGCTCGCACCCTGTTTTGAGGGGATTTTAAGTCGGCCCACGCCATTTTGTACGGGGAAAGAGCAGCGCCCTGTCAATTCCAGCGACGGGACAGTTGGGCTGGACGCTGGTGGGAAGCCGGACGGGCCAGTTATAACCCTGGGAGAGGGTTTTACGCTCGGGGCAAGGAACCATCAACACTTGAGACCATGTGCTGCCCTAGCGTGATGTGCTAAGCGGCAGTAGGGGAGGCGCGGGCAAGCCGGAACAGCAGTAGCAGAAGATGTCTGGTACAACACATCCAGGTTTACAAAATAAAACACATTTTTTATTTTAACAATATAATCAAGGACCAAGGTAGGAGCAAGCCTTAACTATAATTTTTTCCTCATATATAAATTTTTAATATAATTTAGACGTAATCTTTTCATATATAAGTTTTCACAGTATAATTTCAACATTTCTTGTAAACGCAAGATAAGGTATGACGTCATAACCCTGGTTTTGCGGTGTATTTACTAAGTTTTCCTTCATTTCATTTATTTAAGACAATTTCTCGTGTGAAATTTGGATTGTCTTGCTACTTAGGCCCTGACTTGTTCCACTACATTTCATTAATTTTTTTTCTATTCCATGTTTTTGGTAATACTCCAGTTTTACCTTTTAAAATAAACAAGATGAACTAATTTTTCTTGTGTTATTTGTACAACCCGATGACCAACTTTGCGGAGACAAAAGAGAGAGGAGATTATATTTTTTTTTAGCGGTTTCGTTACACATTTTTACCTCATGGGGTGGATCTCGGACTGGGTTGCTGTCTGTCTCATTCTACCCAATGTAGAATGATGACAGCAGATATTTGGTCTAGATCTCCCCTATGATGGAACGATTTTGGAAGTATATATTTTTTTTAACAATCATTCATATAATTGCGTCCTACGCTACTGACTCAGATGTAGGTACACTATGACCTGTTAAAGGAGTCCATCTACCTGTAAGGTATTTCTGTTTTGTCATCTGAATTCAATCTTTTAGAATTTTATTCTGTTAATTTTTTTTGGTTATTCTTAATTACACAAATACTCTGGAAGCCTCGGAAGTAAGTAGAATTTCATTGTTTGGCTGCAACGTTTGGGTTGAACTGTATTTTATTTAAGATCTTCTTTGTAAAACATTGGTATTAAATAATGTGGGCGCCAATTTGTGGCCTATTATAAATGCGTTGTATGACATTTGTGGCAGCTTAAAGACGTCGCCGCCATTTTGTGACACTGAAACCCACTGAATAATTAAACAAATATCTGGAAGCAGAACTGTATTTTCCAGCTAGGTAAAACATTGATATGCCCGGTAACTTTTATACAGTGGAGAAGGGGGGGGTTCAGAAATAAGAAACTTTTAAGTGCGCCACATTATTTAATACCAATGTTTTACAAAGAAGATCTTAAATAAAATACAGTTCAACCCAAACGTTGCAGCCAAACAATGAAATTCTACTTACTTCCGAGGCTTCCAGAGTATTTGTGTAATTAAGAATAACCAAAAAAAATTAACAGAATAAAATTCTAAAAGATTGAATTCAGATGACAAAACAGAAATACCTTACAGGTAGATGGACTCCTTTAACAGGTCATAGTGTACCTACATCTGAGTCAGTAGCGTAGGACGCAATTATATGAATGATTGTTAAAAAAAATATATACTTCCAAAATCGTTCCATCATAGGGGAGATCTAGACCAAATATCTGCTGTCATCATTCTACATTGGGTAGAATGAGACAGACAGCAACCCAGTCCGAGATCCACCCCATGAGGTAAAAATGTGTAACGAAACCGCTAAAAAAAAATATAATCTCCTCTCTCTTTTGTCTCCGCAAAGTTGGTCATCGGGTTGTACAAATAACACAAGAAAAATTAGTTCATCTTGTTTATTTTAAAAGGTAAAACTGGAGTATTACCAAAAACATGGAATAGAAAAAAAATTAATGAAATGTAGTGGAACAAGTCAGGGCCTAAGTAGCAAGACAATCCAAATTTCACACGAGAAATTGTCTTAAATAAATGAAATGAAGGAAAACTTAGTAAATACACCGCAAAACCAGGGTTATGACGTCATACCTTATCTTGCGTTTACAAGAAATGTTGAAATTATACTGTGAAAACTTATATATGAAAAGATTACGTCTAAATTATATTAAAAATTTATATATGAGGAAAAAATTATAGTTAAGGCTTGCTCCTACCTTGGTCCTTGATTATATTGTTAAAATAAAAAATGTGTTTTATTTTGTAAACCTGGATGTGTTGTACCAGACATCTTCTGCTACTGCTGTTCCGGCTTGCCCGCGCCTCCCCTACTGCCGCTTAGCACATCACGCTAGGGCAGCACATGGTCTCAAGTGTTGATGGTTCCTTGCCCCGAGCGTAAAACCCTCTCCCAGGGTTATAACTGGCCCGTCCGGCTTCCCACCAGCGTCCAGCCCAACTGTCCCGTCGCTGGAATTGACAGGGCGCTGCTCTTTCCCCGTACAAAATGGCGTGGGCCGACTTAAAATCCCCTCAAAACAGGGTGCGAGCGTCACTCCAGATTGCCTAGACACGACGGACTCACTTCCACAGTTTCTGGGATATCTCCTACAATCGCTGTAGTGCCAATCACCAAAAACAAAGGCGATCCCAGAAACTGTTGTCGACCCAACCAAATTTGTTAGCAAAGAGAGACAAAGCACTTAGTCGAGAATACCAGAATAATGCAGTGGCCGGAAACCGTTTTGTAAATTTGGTGGGGAGTGGGGACGGTAAAACGCAATAGTACCAACCTAATCTTCCCGGTGAAATTCAAATAACCTATTTATAAAAAACTTTTCCGCCAAAAATAAATCTCTACATTCAGTGGCAAGCCTGGAAGAAAAACCCGGGGTTTTCAAAGTAACCAATGAGGAGATACAGTTCTATACAGGTATATAGGGGGCAGCACCGACCTAGGGATAGGAAGTACGTAAAACAAACCTTGAGGTGTTGTCGGATCTATTTCCACGGTTGAAATTTTTATAACAAGGACGTCGAGACACCCTCCATACACATTATTAATATTCGAACACTCAACCAATTCCCATATGAGTAAAGCTATACTGAGCGCAGAATTTAGTTGCACTCCAGTTACAGTCTTCGTCAAGTTTCCTTCGCTCTTTATAAATGTTTTCTCTAATATTCATATGGTTTAACGCCATTTTTGTAAAACATTTCTACAGTAATAAAGTTGTTTCTGAACCTGAACCCAAAAATACACACTGAACTATTGCTTAAAGGCACAAGAGTGTTCAGATGTTAACTCACACGATTTCGTTTATTCTTTTGGTCTTGGTTTTTATCCCTCGTTTATCTCCCATTTACAACAGTGCATAACTCGTATTTATTTTATCCTTTCCCTATCAAATTAATAAAGATATCAAAGTGGCGGAGCCTCGGTTGTTCCTGGTCGACCCAAATATGTTTTTGTACTATCAAAACTAGTTAATCCGTGAAGGATATGAGGTTCGGATTGTCCCAATATCCTCGAAATAAACGTAAGGGAATGAAATGTTCATCTAAATGTTTCCTTCCTGTTACTGAAACCATTTGTGATGCGGCAACGCCGCCATTCCCCAGCATAACAGCTGTTTAACTTTATGAACGTCAAGTGAATCACAAAATTCCACAGATAAAAACAAAACAATCAAAATTTTTATGTGATTTTTCCCGAAGCCTGTGATCTTAAATTCCAATTACGATGTCCAGATAATGCGATGTGCGTAGTGTCCACAGTAATTCGATGGAATGTCTCCTTTATAAGGTAACTTTTTGGACACTATATAACCTCCAAACCTAGCTCTATAAAATACTATATATTTGTGTACAGAAAGACGAATCAAAGAGCCTTGATTATTTACCTAAATAAACAAATATGTAACGTTGTCTTAAACGTAAAAATGACACGTTACATAATCCCCCCCCAACTTCAAGACGATTAACCTGAAAGGTTAATCGGAGAGGTCCGCTGCCGACTTAAGGTCTTTGGCATGCCAACTCCCTGGCAGTACTTTACCCGATGGTTCCTGAAGCTCAAATATCCATGGAGAAATTTTATTCCTAATCACATAAGGACCAACGAATTTCGGTGCTAACTTCTTCGAGAAAAACTTCGCAGCATCTGACAAAACATAATTTTTCTTCCAAACACGCTGACCCACAGCAAAGTTGGGTACCCTTGTACGCAAATTATACTGAACTACGTTTTTCTCTCCAGCCACCTCTAACCTTCTCTTAACATCAGCATAGAGCTTCCGGAAACCTTCGTTCTTACTTTCAGCTGCGGATTGTACACCATTCTCTTCAGATAACAAAACTGGGTTGGAGTAATCTTTACCTGATAAACACATATTCCTACCAAAATTAACAAAGAAAGGAGACATCCTGGTTGTCTCATGGGTTGCAGTACGAATCGCGCAGGCAAGTTTATGTATTTGTTCGTCCCACTTCCTGTGGTTGTCTTTCACATAACAACATAACATGGTTTTTAACGTGCGATTCGTCCTTTCTGTTGGATTCGCTCTGGGGTGATAGTACGGATTATACTGAATTTTAACCTGATAACTCTCAGCAAAACGCTTAAACTCATTACTTTTGTACTGAGGGCCATTATCACAAAGTATCAAACGGGGTACTCCGAAGACCATAAATACTTGCTCCTTAAGATGCTTAACAACAGCTTGACTAGGGGCTGTTCGCATTGGAAAAACTAAGGAAAACTTACTCAAATAGTCCGTAACGACGAGAATCCAGCAATTACCCTTTGTTGAACGAGGTAGAGGTCCACATAAATCAGTCGAAATAATTTCCCAAGGACGAGTTGGTTTTGGGTGAGATATCATCTGATCAGATACACCTTGTGTATCACCTTTATGAGCTGCACAGACAAAGCATTTCTTTACAAAAGTTGCCACGTCCTGGCGCATTTTTGGCCAATAATATTTTTCTGCCAGTCTGTGGAAGGTTTTATACACACCCATATGTCCTGCGGTAGGAGGATCGTGAGCTTCTCCAATAATTCTACGCCTATGATCTTTGGGGACTACCTCTTTCCAATATTCATTAGATGGTGAAAGTTGAGGGTATTCTTGTTTGACATATTTATACAACTTATTATCAGTGTATCTCCAATTCATAAATTTTAATGGTGATTCTACGACCCTCTTTACCATCTTTTGGTACCATCGATCTTTAATTGCTGTTGAAACGTCTCTGGGCTGCGAAATTGTATCAATCATAGGTACTGCACGAGACAACATGTCCGGGACAACTAAATCTTTCCCTTTCCGATGGATTACTTCAAAATCATATTGCTGCAGTTTTACAGACCAACGAGCAAGTCTTCCACTGGGCTCTTTTAAGCTATGAAGCCATTTTAAACTAAAATGATCTGTTATGACCTTAAATGAGATCCCCTCAATATAAGGCCGGAGCTTCTCTATCGCCCAAACCAATGCCAAACATTCTCGCTCGGTGGTCGTGTAAACACGTTCTTGCTTAGTCAAAGATCGACTCAAATAGCATATGACTTTGTCTCCTTCAGGATAAGGCTGCGTTAAACATGCTCCTATTCCATATCCTGAGGCGTCTGTTTGAATGACAAATTCTTTGGTATAATCTGGACATGTAAGAATCGGTGCAGTCACTAAAAGTTCCTTAATCTTAATAAATGCTCTTTCGCAGTCTGGAGTCCAATCGAACTTTTGATTCTTCTTAGTTAGAGCTGTAATTGGAGCTATTATCGCTGAAAAATTCTCTATGAAACGTCTATACCAGGATATTGTACCTACAACTCTACGAACTTCTCTGACAGTTCTTGGCCTCTGGAGCTCTAACATGGCTCTAATTTTATTAGGGTCAACTCGGATGCCTCGACGGTCCACTACGAAACCTAAATAAGTCATTTCTGGCCTACACAGTTGGCATTTCTCCCAACTTACCGTTATCTTTGCATTCTGCAATCTTCGTAGGACTTCCTCAAGAATTCTAAGATGTTCAGAAAAGCTCTGTGTGACAATTACGAGGTCATCGAGATATACGTACACGTAAGGGTCTAAATCGTTTCCTATGATGCTATCTATGAGTCTCTGCCAAGTTGCAGGTGCATTATGAAGACGAAATGGTAACCGCTTAAATTGGAAGAGACCTCGTCGACAGATGAATGCTGTTAGTGGCTTCGATGATTCTTCCATTGGTACTTGCCAATAAGCACTCTTAATATCTAAAGTTGACAAGTACTTAGCATCTTTCAATTTGTCAAGAGTCTCGGATACGAGTGGTAAAGGATAACTATCACGCGCCGTCACTGAGTTCAATTTGCGGTAGTCTACACAGAAACGATATTTCTTTGTGTTTTTCTTTTGTACCATTACCACTGGTGAAGCCCATGAACTACTACTACGTTCTATCACATCCATTTTCAGCATTTCGTCGATTTCGTCATCAATAAGTTTCTGAATGACCGGTGAGACCTTATATGAACGTTGTCTTATCGGTGCTGCATCTGTTGTAATCTTATGCTCTACCCTGTCTGTACATCCCAGTGAGTCACCCATCATATTCTTATATTTAACGACCAATTCCTCTAGTCGTTCTGATTCATAAGGTGTAAGAGTTGTTTGTTGGTCTGATGTTTCTAAAGAACAAATCACATCTTTATTATCGGCAAAATGCCACTCATTAGTACTTAAGTTCGGTACTATCCCCATCGAAATCCAAAAATCTAATCCCAAAATCAAAGTGTGCGGCAACTCAGGAACGACGACGACCTCTATTAACCTAAATTTGTCCTGAACTCGCATAGGAAGCTGCACTGTTCCAATACTACTCGTGCTTTGACCATTTGCCACAATACAACTCGTCTTCTTCGTCGTATCAAGTGAAAAACCAAACTTCTCGATGATTGACCAACCATGATTCCCTAAAAAGGTACGTGAAGCCCCGGAATCCAACAAACCTAATAACTTATTTCCGAGCACATCCACTTCTAAATAAGGTCTCTCATCTTTACGAGCATGACTTATCACATAATCTAAAACGTACGTTAGCCTATCGGTCGATGCTTGTTCAGGCTGACTCGAAGGTCGACCACCTACGAGCGCCTGGGTCCGTTTCCCTGACGATTACAATTTCGACATTCTCTTACTGTTACCCCTGCTTGTCCACACGAATAGCACTGTTTGCCTCTAGGTAATGCGCACCCGATTGCCATGTGCCCTGTTTGGTTGCATCTATAACATACCACGTCCCTATTCGCCCTACCAGGTCTAACACCTTGTGGTGGTTGTTCATCTCTGTCATTTACACTAGACTGACCACTAGCTGGTTGTTGTCTATCTCTATCAGCTCTAGCAGCGAAACTGCTTGCTGGCTGCTGCCTATTTCTGTCGAATCTATTAGCAGGATGATTTAAATTCTGTTGGTTCGATGTCCCGGCACCTGATATCTGAATTGCATCAACCCCTGTTGAAAAATCGTCACAATCGCTCTCTACGTCAACGTAGGCCAAGTCAGGTTCAATAGATTGGTTTCTTCTAGGAGTAAAATTCTCCTCCTCTAACCCATATCTCTGGTCTATTCTCCGACACAAATCTTTTAAATGTGATAGGCTATTGACCTCAGTGGCAATCAACCCTTTCTTATAAATGTCCGCGATATTTCTGAAGACGATAGCTAATTTCGCCTCTTCAGAAACAGGACAGCCAAGTCTTTGGAAATACGTGTTCATGACAGCAATATAGGTCCCTATAGACTCTCCGGGGCCTTGTTTACGTTTTTGTATTTCCTTCAATAGCTTCTCGCCATATGAAGAAGGAAGATATTCTGCCATGAACCTTTGTTCCAGCTGTTCCCATGTATGGACTTCCCTACGTACATCTTTATAAAAAGTATAGGCTGACTTTTCAAAAAGATCAATGCCTGAGTTCAGTAGAACCTTTTTGCTAACTCCTCTCGCCTGACTTAACTCGTCCACCCTCTCAAAAAATGCGGTGACGGAGATCGTACCCCTCTCGCCTGTAAACTTTATGTTCCACTTATGCGGAGGTACCGGTGCAACATGATATGAAGTACCAGGATCACTTGACATTGGTACTGGCGACGAACATGAAAGTGTTCGTGACTGAGCAATTGGTGCAATGCTACTTTGGAGGGCAGCTAGACTCAAAGGAACGGTAGACGGTTGTTGATAATGAAAAGCTGATGTACCGTAATTCTCAATCGGCATAGGGACTGGTGCCTGTATTGGTGCTTGAGTTGGGTTCGCTAGCATTTGCATTTGCACTGGAGCAATGACCGACGGTTGGTTCGTGGGCTGTTGTGTGCTCGAGTGCTGTGGTTGCGGGAAATGAGACTGGTTAGGTGTGTTGCCAGCATTTGTTGAGTGGTCTGAGCTTCGACTCGTTGATTGAGTTTCAGATGCTTCATCATCATCTGAGGTCACGCCAACTCTTAATAAATCTGTTGCTTGGCTCTGCAACCTCCCAATCAAACTCAAGGTTTCCGCAACCAGTATGCCTTTGGTTTGACTTTCTTCAAAGTTAGACGGATTCATGTTATTTATCCTGGCTAACACATGTTCCAACCTTACAGCGATTTTTCTAAACTCTCCCCCTTTACTCGTACCAGAGAACTTCTCTACCAGCGGTACCAGACTATCAAGCTTCTTCATGCAGCTAAAAGCATCTTGGCCAAATTTAAAGGGATACGGAGGGTATCTCATACTTGTATCAGTCTTTTCTCTTTGCTTAATCAGCATAAGCTGTTGTTTCATTTCTTCCACCGATCCAATGGCTATGCCTCTCCATGTTAACTCATAGATTAATTCGTCCTTGACTAAGTACCTTATGTCAGACAACCGACTCACAGAAACAGCCATAGTGCCTTTTATATTCAAACTTTAAACTTTAATTAAAACTGTTAATTATACCTCCCAATTATAAAAACTAAACCACGCAATAACAAACACAAAGTTCACTTTAAACTCACCAGTGAAAATCACTATAAATTTTCTCACAAATGTAGAAAATATAAAACTTAAATACGGGCAGACGCGAACAAAACCGAAAAACACCGGAGCAGTAAGAAAGTAAAATTTATTTGCATTTAAAAATGTAATCATAATTTATGTTAAGTATTTGTACAACCAACTATGACGTCCAACCTTGCAGAGAGAAATAACTACTTAAATCCTAAATTAGAATTAACAAGTAGCCACAACGAAAGTAAAAAAAATAAAAGAGAGACAAGAGTTTTGGCAGTGTTTAGGTCTTATGTTTCACTCCTGCGTGAGTAAAACCAAAAAAAAATAATTGCGCTTATCCTAGCTGAACTGGATTAAAATTAAAGTTAAGTGATGTTTGTTTACCTCAGCAACCGAGTAGGTAAATTTATCCCTAAATGGAACGTACAACAGACTACCTATAACAAAAATCCCAAAGCTGTTGTACACAGTTAACGCTAGGGTATACTCCTGCTATTGCAGAACGGCTCCACTAATAAACTCCTCAAAAAAACCCAAATCGCCGTATACAATGATTTTTTCTAAAAAGAATAAATCAAAACCCACTTTAACCTGCTTACCTACTCTGAGTTTACACGAAACATGCATTGCTTAAGGTCACATCATCCCTTAATATATAAGTGAACGCAATAAACGTCGGCACAGATGTTCATGTTATAGAAATCGTAAAATATGCTCAATTAAAAAAAAATCCGCTCGCTGAAATTGCGTCGAATTAGACTAGTAAGGATGTTGTGTGTAATAAAAAAAATTTTAATAAAATTTCAAAAAAAAATTACCGATGGTAATAAAAAATTTACACAAATAACGTCTTGGTAGGACTGCAACTCTCTAATAATCGTTAAAATGAAATTCCCAATACGTTAACTAAATTGATGCAAACCATGGTCAAGAAGACCCTAGGATCGTACCGAAAGGTGTCCAAAAAAAAATAAAAAAAAAAAATTTTGGTGTCGACCACAGTAGTCCAATAGTCAAAAAAAAATTAATTAGTGACTCACTAAAATTTTCAAAAATTACTCCACTCTGATAGGTGGTTTGGAGGAGGGAGAAGAAAAAAAAATTTAAAACAAATGATGATAGGTTGTTAAAACGTGAGGGTTCGAAATAAAATTATATTTTAATTCAGAAAAAAAAAATATTTAAATAAACTGGTAGAACCATTGTAGGGACAAAGTACTACTATGCACCAAGGAAAAAATGTCCAACAAGAAAATCAAGTCTCCCTTTTAACAAAAAAAATATTAAAAAAAAATATTAAAAAAAAATATTTTCAAAAAAAAATTAAAAATGTTTAAGTGGGGTTACAGCTCCTATTAGTGAACCTTAAAAATTTTTTTTTTATAAAATCAACACCAGAAAAATCTTATTCGAGTTGTCATGCAACAGTTTTTGTTCTTTTCCTTTAAAAAAACAGTTGTCAATTCCCTTTCCTCTCCCAAAACTGTGTGAATGTGAAAAGTGAATGAGCTAGAAAAATTAATTTACTATACAAAAAAAAATTTGAAAATTAAATTTACTTAAGAGTCATAAGGTATAATAATCGTAATTGCAAAAAAACCAATCAGTTTAGGAAAAGTAAAAAAAAATATTTATGTTCCAAAAAAACAACCGATGTTAGTGTATTTGTTTAAAATTATTACTTAAGGAAATAAGCAACGTTAGTACTTATTTACTGTACCACTATAATGTGAAGAACCTTTGCACTCAACTCCGTAAAGAATTTTCCCGTGTGCCCTTTCAAAAAAAAACAAATATGGAAACAATTTCAAGGATCACCTATAAGAACGTTGTAAAACTAAATCTGCCTACTCAAGTGTCTTTACACACAACATCTACTCAAAAAAAAATTTACTGCTTAATGCATTCTCAGATCCTTATTCCTGGTGTTCACGAGATCTAAAATTAAGTTGGGCCCTTTCCACAACTATCAGTCAAAGCAAAACTACCAAATGTCCAAGGGCTAATGAGACCCCATCACCAACAAATAATATTTTGAAATGAAACAGTTGGGAATAATCCTGCGTAAAACCCAGAAAACAAAAATCAAGAAGCCAAAACTATTACATTAATTTTAAAAGAGCATAATAAAACTCCCGGCCCCAATTAAACTTTTGTTATCTCAACAAAACTCGGCCTAAAACCAAAAACTATTTATTAGACATTTCCCCTATTCCCTAAGTATAATGTCAATAAAACCCAAAAACTTGTGATTTCCATTCCAATCCCATCTGGACCCTATATATTTTTTAAAACGGTCAAACACCCACAGGCGAAACAATATCTTATTTCAAAGAAAGGGTGAAGATATTTTGAAGCACCCTGTGAAAATAGGACACTATTATGGAAAATTGTTCAGATCAGTGTTCTTACTACTTTTTAACCTAAATATATCTAGTTCCCTCATGTGCATGTTACTATTTTAATTCCTATCATAACTAAACAGATCACAAAAATTGTCTTTCTCCGCGAATCTGCAAGGTCCTGGAAGATGTGAGATTTAGCCTGTAGGCCAAATTTGGATGTATTTTAATTTAGCGAAAACCGAAGTTGCGAAATCCTAAAAAGATTAGCAGGAAGTCCTCGTTCCTCGATTTCTACACTCCGAACCAAACATTTCTTCCATTTCCACCCAGCTCGCGGGAGGAAAACCCCTAATTATTGCAATACGAAAGGTACTACTATCATATTATGCATAACAAAAAAAAATATATGCCCTCATCATTGTTTAGTCACATCAAAGAAAACCTATTGTTTTTAAATTTATTCTTAGGTTGAAATCTTTTTTTAAAAATCAATCATCTTAAATTTATTGTTTAATCTGAACACTCTCCCATTTATTCCACAAAAGCGTATTGTAATTTAAAAATTTGCTTTATTAATTGAGGTCACCAGTATGAAACTATTTTAAAATTAAAAAAAAATGAAATAAAAAAAATTATTTCCCAATTGTCCACAACTTCCAAGTTTTCATCCCTAAATATCTAGGTACTTTCTTAGTCTAACACCATCCATCGTTATCCAACATAACGCTTTAATTTCAGAAGCAACAAAACGAAGATTAAGTGAAAAGCTAAGCAAGTATGTTGGAAGTTGCTTTACAATGGGCGCAGATGTAAGGCCCCTTTAAGTACACGCCACTGTCCTGAACTGCAAACTAACAAAAAAACTGAAGACTAGCATATCTGCCGTCAACCAACCTTTGGCATGAAATTAAAATAATTCCATATCATACCAGTATCCTCAAAACAAAACGTTTTTTTTCTATAAGACCCAAACACTTAACCAATAAATATTGTTATTTAAAATTATGATTCGGAAGTAAAAAGATTTATTTATTCCTGCCTGATCAACTAAGACAAAAAAAGTTCACCTTTTTGTAACTCAAGAAGTTCCCGTTTGGTCCCCTAAAAAAATATAACCTGTCTGGTCACCCTTTAAAACTACGACCCCTATACAAACCGTTTTGACCAAAACAAGAATTCGAGAAGTTATGCTTACAGAAAAAAAAATAATCTTTTTAAGAAAGATTAAATTATTTAAAAAAAGTAAAATTTTGAAATATTTTTACCAATTACCACCGACTAGCATTTATATTTAGTTGAAAGTCTCTCTTAAATTCACTGACTCAAAATGACATTACGTAAAAAAAAAATTACTGAACTTTACAAATGAACTCTACAAATGAACTAAAAAAAATCAAAAAACTTATATCTATATCTGTCTCAGTTAAACATTTCTTTTGTGGTATTATATCTAGTTGGGCTTCAAATTCATCTTCTCTGTATTCAATCTGGAGCAGGCAAAACTTCCCAAGGCTCAAACATAAATGTTTGCTCTCCAATGGCCATGACCAAGCTATGACCTGAACGCAGAAAAAAAATACAGAAAAAAAAAAAAAATGTGTACCAGAAAACTTTAATTGATAGAAATACCCGTAGGTCATTTTTAAAAAATGCACTCCAAAGCCCAACGCTGTATTTTCTACCAAAAAAAATTTGACCAGTCACGAAACACAACTAGACAACTAAACCAAAGACCTAAAAAAACCTGCTCCAAAAAAAAAATACCTCAAAAAAAAATGTCAACTGGACCTTTGGCATTGATCTTCAGCCAAGGTGTCACTCTAGGGGTTTTAGCCTTGTGTTTCCTAACCTCCCGAGCCGACACTTGTAGTGTACCCTCCTCTGACCCGATGTAACTGAGTGACGTAAGATCTTAATTGTCATCCAACAGTTACCACCAAAAAACAAGAAAAGAAAATGACAAAGCAAAATAAACTCATTTTCCTTTTCTTTCATTACTAATTAATACTTTCAACTAAACAAAGCTACCAGCTGTTAAGCTATTTTTACTTTAAAACAACTCAGCCAAGAAAAATTTGTGTGAAACCCTGTAAAAATATTCTAAATACCAAGTGGTGATATCCCACAAAAAATTAAAATCGCCAAAAAAAAATAACTTGTTGACCTAAATAAATTGACTGCACTAAAAAATAATCGGTGAAACAATTTCTATCTTATCACAAGCAGGAAATAATAACATATAAATAAATGAACCTGCAAAAAAAATTGTTAGAAAAAACACACTACCTATGTCATATATTTAAAACATAAAAAGACCATGTCTGGAAATCCATCCACCTATAAATTAAATAAAATTGAAGTAAATTTACATTGTCGTATTTATTTTTCTTAAAAAAAAATTAAAACAAGTTTTTCCTACAAAAACTTTAAAGAATTAAGAACATGATTTGGACGCTGCTGAATAAAAACTCCTATGTTTTTTTCCCACTTATTCTTCCTTAATAAATAAAAATGAATCTTTTATTTTCCAAGAAAAAACTTGTGAAGATAAGCTAATAAAAACTAAGAGGATTACTAAAACAACAAACCGAGTTCCAAATCAACGTTCAAATATTACTAAAAAAATATTCAAAAAAATGTTATTTCCAAAAACCAATGATCTTGTTTTCCATTAAAAAAAATTGATTGGGTATCAAAACCACCGACAGCCACTGAAAGCCTTTAACCTGGCTTTGGCTGTACCACAAAAAATTTTATGTTTTAGAAAATTTTCAGAAAATTCAAAAAAAAAAAAAAATTTTTCCCAAATCAAAAAAGAACAATAAAAAATTACATCAGATGTTAAAAAACTAGCCAAAAACCACGTAGGGCGCCAATTTGTGGCCTTAAAAAAAATTAAAAAAAATGTGGGCGCCAATTTGTGGCCTATTATAAATGCGTTGTATGACATTTGTGGCAGCTTAAAGACGTCGCCGCCATTTTGTGACACTGAAACCCACTGAATAATTAAACAAATATCTGGAAGCAGAACTGTATTTTCCAGCTAGGTAAAACATTGATATGCCCGGTAACTTTTATACAGTGGAGAAGGGGGGGGTTCAGAAATAAGAAACTTTTAAGTGCGCCACATTATTTAATACCAATGTTTTACAAAGAAGATCTTAAATAAAATACAGTTCAACCCAAACGTTGCAGCCAAACAATGAAATTCTACTTACTTCCGAGGCTTCCAGAGTATTTGTGTAATTAAGAATAACCAAAAAAAATTAACAGAATAAAATTCTAAAAGATTGAATTCAGATGACAAAACAGAAATACCTTACAGGTAGATGGACTCCTTTAACAGGTCATAGTGTACCTACATCTGAGTCAGTAGCGTAGGACGCAATTATATGAATGATTGTTAAAAAAAATATATACTTCCAAAATCGTTCCATCATAGGGGAGATCTAGACCAAATATCTGCTGTCATCATTCTACATTGGGTAGAATGAGACAGACAGCAACCCAGTCCGAGATCCACCCCATGAGGTAAAAATGTGTAACGAAACCGCTAAAAAAAAATATAATCTCCTCTCTCTTTTGTCTCCGCAAAGTTGGTCATCGGGTTGTACAAATAACACAAGAAAAATTAGTTCATCTTGTTTATTTTAAAAGGTAAAACTGGAGTATTACCAAAAACATGGAATAGAAAAAAAATTAATGAAATGTAGTGGAACAAGTCAGGGCCTAAGTAGCAAGACAATCCAAATTTCACACGAGAAATTGTCTTAAATAAATGAAATGAAGGAAAACTTAGTAAATACACCGCAAAACCAGGGTTATGACGTCATACCTTATCTTGCGTTTACAAGAAATGTTGAAATTATACTGTGAAAACTTATATATGAAAAGATTACGTCTAAATTATATTAAAAATTTATATATGAGGAAAAAATTATAGTTAAGGCTTGCTCCTACCTTGGTCCTTGATTATATTGTTAAAATAAAAAATGTGTTTTATTTTGTAAACCTGGATGTGTTGTACCAGACATCTTCTGCTACTGCTGTTCCGGCTTGCCCGCGCCTCCCCTACTGCCGCTTAGCACATCACGCTAGGGCAGCACATGGTCTCAAGTGTTGATGGTTCCTTGCCCCGAGCGTAAAACCCTCTCCCAGGGTTATAACTGGCCCGTCCGGCTTCCCACCAGCGTCCAGCCCAACTGTCCCGTCGCTGCAATTGACAGGGCGCTGCTCTTTCCCCGTACAAAATGGCGTGGGCCGACTTAAAATCCCCTCAAAACAGGGTGCGAGCGTCACTCCAGATTGCCTAGACACGACGGACTCACTTCCACAGTTTCTGGGATATCTCCTACAATCGCTGTAGTGCCAATCACCAAAAACAAAGGCGATCCCAGAAACTGTTGTCGACCCAACCAAATTTGTTAGCAAAGAGAGACAAAGCACTTAGTCGAGAATACCAGAATAATGCAGTGGCCGGAAACCGTTTTGTAAATTTGGTGGGGAGTGGGGACGGTAAAACGCAATAGTACCAACCTAATCTTCCCGGTGAAATTCAAATAACCTATTTATAAAAAACTTTTCCGCCAAAAATAAATCTCTACATTCAGTGGCAAGCCTGGAAGAAAAACCCGGGGTTTTCAAAGTAACCAATGAGGAGATACAGTTCTATACAGGTATATAGGGGGCAGCACCGACCTAGGGATAGGAAGTACGTAAAACAAACCTTGAGGTGTTGTCGGATCTATTTCCACGGTTGAAATTTTTATAACAAGGACGTCGAGACACCCTCCATACACATTATTAATATTCGAACACTCAACCAATTCCCATATGAGTAAAGCTATACTGAGCGCAGAATTTAGTTGCACTCCAGTTACAGTCTTCGTCAAGTTTCCTTCGCTCTTTATAAATGTTTTCTCTAATATTCATATGGTTTAACGCCATTTTTGTAAAACATTTCTACAGTAATAAAGTTGTTTCTGAACCTGAACCCAAAAATACCCACTGAACTATTGCTTAAAGGCACAAGAGTGTTCAGATGTTAACTCACACGATTTCGTTTATTCTTTTGGTCTTGGTTTTTATCCCTCGTTTATCTCCCATTTACAACAGTGCATAACTCGTATTTATTTTATCCTTTCCCTATCAAATTAATAAAGATATCAAAGTGGCGGAGCCTCGGTTGTTCCTGGTCGACCCAAATATGTTTTTGTACTATCAAAACTAGTTAATCCGTGAAGGATATGAGGTTCGGATTGTCCCAATATCCTCGAAATAAACGTAAGGGAATGAAATGTTCATCTAAATGTTTCCTTCCTGTTACTGAAACCATTTGTGATGCGGCAACGCCGCCATTCCCCAGCATAACAGCTGTTTAACTTTATGAACGTCAAGTGAATCACAAAATTCCACAGATAAAAACAAAACAATCAAAATTTTTATGTGATTTTTCCCGAAGCCTGTGATCTTAAATTCCAATTACGATGTCCAGATAATGCGATGTGCGTAGTGTCCACAGTAATTCGATGGAATGTCTCCTTTATAAGGTAACTTTTTGGACACTATATAACCTCCAAACCTAGCTCTATAAAATACTATATATTTGTGTACAGAAAGACGAATCAAAGAGCCTTGATTATTTACCTAAATAAACAAATATGTAACGTTGTCTTAAACGTAAAAATGACACGTTACACTTGTTGATATATTTTCTTTGCTTTGGGCTTTGCATAGAATGTCGCAAAGACAATCGTTTTAAGATGGATCAAAGATGCCCTCCAACCGAGAGATACGTTCCTATTTAGACATTTTTTATACAGCACCAAACGGGAATATATAGGACCAGTTTGTAAAGTAATCCAATTTTGCTCATCGATTACATCGGTTTTTTGACGTTCATCTGACATTTTTGTTTGGTGAGTCCGATGACCATCAAAAAATAAAAAAGAAGGCGATGATATCAGATTCCTTAACGAAGCTTTTTTTCAATAAAGCAGTTTCTGCACAAGCAGAAGAAACGTGACCTTCAATCCTGTCATGCGCCGATCTGGTGGTACCAAAATTAACTCCAGATCTTTATCATCTGAGTTTTAAATCACCATCTATATCTTCCAAGATGTCCATCGCAACTTTTGTTACTACACCGTGGAGCATTTAACAAAAAAGCAGCTGATTTTAACGTAACTAAGATTTATCGAAGATTACTCACCGACCTCCAGAGTCGGTGATCATTGATGCCATCAATTGGTGACTGGCTGGAATTCATCAAATACTTTACGAACCCCATGGATTTCAACGAATTGCACTGATTAATTTAAGAACTTAACTCAACGATGACTTTACGAACTCGTCCATTGCCACAATACATAGACCCAAACATTGCCACTTAATGCTTAACAATGACATTGTCGCTGAGTTGTACGCCACTTGGCTTCTAACAGTACTTGGGCAGCCCAAACTCCATTATAAGGAACACATGCCGAATGCAGATTCTGTGTGAAGATTAAAGAGAGCGTTCGACATTTACTGTTTTATCACAGTAGCGTCAAAATGAATTTGAAAAATCTCAGATTAATGCGGACAATCTGAACAGGACCTTATCTTAACCAGTTGTCAGACTGCTTAAGAGTCTGGACATTCCATAGTAAGAACGTTCTCTAATGTAAGCCACAGTTGACCCATATCATCATCATCGATGTGACATTTGGCTTGCAATATAGTTTATATCATAGACTTTAAAAAAATACTGTTAGTTAACTTATCATTTTGTATACTCTGCTCCTATAAAAGGTACACACATAAAGGCCTAAAGGCTTAAAGGTAATTCAATATTTTCAAGTAATTTTATAGAAAGCCTGATATTATTGGGACAACCTATAGATCGATTGACGTCGATAGAAATTAATGTAAATCAACTATAAAAGTTTATAACTAACACTAAAGTAGGTTACTCAGGGTTTTTTTGATATAGACTTAAGAGAGTGAACAACCACAGGTACGGTGTTGACTGGCCAACACTAAGCCAAAAGTGCAGGCTTTTTAAAGTGTAAACTTCTTTAGGTGCGTTTAGCAGTTTTTGTGGGTAGTGAATTCAACTCAGCCGTCAGGCTCGGCTATGTAACGCTCATTTGGGTGAAATCGGCTCGAGTCGACTAACTGTGAAAAACATTCAGCGAGCGATATGATGATGCAGATGAAGGCCAGTACACAGAAGAGTTCGTTTCGGTCCGCTTTGCAGACTATGTTATAAGCCAGTATTATTAGTTTCGCCTTGTTGAAGTTTACACTTCTGCCGTTTGGTCTTAAGCACACACATTTTTTTTTATATAACAGAAGTAGACTTTGTGGCGCGCGAGTCCATACGTTTTTTAGGGCGTCGACCAATTTGGGTTCCAGCCGTCGGTTGTAGGGGCAATATAATTTTGCCAAGCTCAGCCCTCGAAGAGCTCTAAAGGCGTAAGTGCGCATTCTGGGCACCAAGTTGATGGCTTATAAGGTACGTTGAATCCAGTTGCTTATTTTTTAAAATATTAACTCACACGTATACTATAAGTAGTTTGAGCGAGCTATGGTGATCATGTCAAGAATTAGAAAAAAAAAGTTGGTCCGATTTCAAAAAAATGTATGTATCTTTGCGTTTCAGATTATTTTGAAACTCTTTTGTCAAGCCGTCTGTCTGTCTGTCTTTCTTTATGTCTGTCTATCTGTCTGTCTGTAACGACCAACGCGCATAACTCAAAAACTTCTTCCCCGATTTTAATGAAATTTGGTGCCTAAAAAAAATCCACTTAACATAGGTAAGTCGAAAAAAAGGGTACCGGTTTAGATTTCAAAAACTTGTCAAAATATTACTTGTGTGGTACTATAATAAAGGCAACTGTGCATGAAATTCAAGAAATACAATATAGTTTGTTTTGTTTAGTGGTGCTACATTGGAGGGGGGGTAATCTCCACATAAAAATAGATTAACAATTAATTACAATTGAATGTTAATAACAAAAATTTGTTTTTTATTTTATGGTTCTCCCTTACTCACCAACTCTATTACCACTTAACGTGTAAACTTCTATATTAGAACAAATTAATCGGGTTAAACTTTAAATTTCAATATTAAATAGGTTAGTCTGTCTGGAAAACCATTGCGCCGGTAAGTACCACACAGCATTTGGGATTTAACAAAAGTTGAGCTACATAAGAATATAATAATAAAGTAATGCTCGGTCCAATATAACATGGATAGTTACGGAAATAATACCGTAAAATCCGTTTATGAGTTTCACGTAATGCACATCGGTGAAAACAATCAAATCGGATTTTCGGGACGAAGTATACAAAGGATTTATGACGTGGTCATTAAAGTCTGCGGTGGGTATCCTTAATTTTTGGACTGTAAAAACTTGTGTGCGGTCAAAACACAAATTCTGAATACATATGACAATATTTTGTTTGCCTGATTTTATATTCTCGCAAACTTTTTTGATTTATTAACAAACCTAGGTATGTTAATAAATCATATACATATTGAAAAATGGTGCCTAGAAGCTCTGTCTATTATCAGGGGCGGATCTAGGAGCTTTATTTGGGGAGGGGGAATATCATAAGAAGTATTGCATAAAGCTATTTTGCATAGTAACCAGGAGGTATATTCTGTGTGTCATAACTAAATATAGTTTGAGATTTTAAGGGGGAAATTTTCCCTTTTTACGTTCTTGCGTTATCACGACCTTTAGCTTATAAAACAGTAAATTTTATTGCTTTTGAAACATAATATCCTTCGCGTTTTTCAAACAGTTAATAAACTCAACCAATTTGTTTTTAACATATTTAAGTTTAAAAGCCAAAGTTAAATATTTAAATATCTAAATATCATTCAATTCAACGTGGTACCATAGTTGGATTGATGGAAAGCTAATGAAGGTTAGAAATCATATGCTTATTCTAGTTCTGATGTTTCCTGAAAATATTGATGATTTTGTTATTCTGCAGTCAAAATTTAAGGAATTTATTAAGTTGTCAATAAATAGAAACTACTAAAAAAATTCAATAAAAATTAGCAAATAATAGCTAACAGGTAAAAGAACTTTGGATATTTTAAACAAACGTCTCTAAGTATTTAAAATGTGGAAACACAGGGTACACGTTTAAAATTTTGAGCTGAATAGGTTAAAACCGAGAGTAAAACCAAATAATCGGTTTCCAAATCTCCCTTTAGTTTCCCGATCCGGCTTTCGATGATTCTAGTACTCGCTTACTGCATCTGATAAGATCACACTATTTTATTGTTATTAAAAGTCTTTTTCTGCCAACCATTGTTATTTATTTTATTTTCTTCATATCTATATATGTTGTATTCAATAGTTTTCATATAGGCTAGAAAAGATTCAATATATAAATACAAAAATAGCTCATAACCCAAAGTAAACCATACCAATTGTGTGAAATTTCGATTATAAAAATATATTTTTACCCATAAAATTCTAGGCTTAGGTGAAAGCTATCAACATGGTTTAATATTTTGAGCCATACTTTACTCACTGCTGGACAACGACGATCTTTAAGCTTAACTCAAGAATTCAAAAATCTTTAAAAGTTAACAAAAAGTCCTCCATATGTCATATTACCAGCAGGGATCTTTGGGAATTGGCTGATACTAACATCTCCAAATGGCCCTACCAATTTTTTAGTGGTTTTGTTTGGGTTGTTAGTTTATTATTTTTACAAAAATCAAAAGGAGAGTGAAATTTTCGTCAAGTCAATAGAACAATTAATAAAATGTAGTGCTTACCTTAGGGTAGCTATTCTGCGTCTTGAACGATGTGATAGTTCCCATCAGCTGCTTTGGCAACTTTCTTCGTCTGTCAAAAAATATCGGCACTGATGTAAAATCATGCAAAATATGCATAGTTTCCAACGCAGTAATGGCAGACCCTTAAAAAGGTTTGTAAATGCGTTCAATGATTTTATGCGGTGTTCTAACTACATTAGTATTTATATATATCAGTAAAATTTAAGAAAGTATAACTTAAAAAAGTACTCTTTGATATTAGGTTATCTTGTCGCTGTCAGATTTACTGACCTCAGGTAAAAAGTTACAGTGTATGCAGGAAGTGAAACTACACCACCGACAATCACCAATGCGAAGCATAGTTTTTGAGTTTAAATTTGCTTACAAATCGAACAGAATTGCGAATAAACTTCCGGTAGGATAACACTCAGGTGTGTTGTGGTAAATCCAAATTGGATTTTCAAATAGTCAACATATAAAAATGATTATATTCTTTATATTCAATTCATGTATAATGTAATTTTTAGCCATTTTGGTCTCTCCACCTCCCGGGGACGCGTCCTATTGAAGATTCCCCGCCTCCAGTGTAACACCACTGAACAAAACAACCTCTAATGTATTGTTAAAAATTTAGGTTATTTAAATTTTTTAGTTAGAATTTATTTAGGTTTAGTGTAGTATTAGGTTGACTTATCTGATGTTGTATTGTTAGTCTAGGTTTTAGTTACGTAATCTATGACTCTCACTCGTACTTGGACGCGAACTTTCTAGTATTGAAAAAGGATAGATAGTTCGAGAAAGATCGAAGACCCTATATAAGGCCGGACATCGCGCAACAAGAGTCAATCAGAGATAACGAACTGTAGTAATCGCAAGATATTAACACGAAGTTAATACGCCAATTTGAGTAGTGAATTATTAGTGAGTTTTGGTGATGTTTTTGTACATTGAGTTGTCGAAATAAGTTGATATATTGTTTTTTTGTTGACATTTGCTCGTTTTCTTTGTTGTTGTGAACCCGTAACAGTATTTTTTGATCTTCATTTACAGTTACCTTGAATATAGTACCACACAAGTAATATTTTTATCAGAACTCTAGTTTTTGAAATCCTCCCCTACCCTTTTTATTCGGCTTATAATTAACTATAGATTTTATTTATCAAAACTCGACCTAGGTATCAAATTTTCTTAAAATCGGACAAGCAGTTTTTGAGTTATGCATGTTGGTCGTTACAGACAGACAGACAGATAGAAAGACAGACAGACTAGAAAATTTCAAAATCATCTGAAACGCATGATATACAGGGTGTCCCAGAACTAATGGTACATAGTTAAACTGTAGATTCCCTGGGTCAAAATATTACGATTTAGCCATACTTACCTTAGTCCAAAAGTTCGTACTAACCGAGATACAGGGAGTTAAACTTTATTTTTTCAATTCGATTTTCTTTAATATTTTTTTAATAATTATTGTTTTTGCAAAAAATAACCAACGTGTAAGTTTTTTTGAAATTGGTAAGACGATTCCGTTGAAAATTTTGATGTACAGTGTACAGGGTGTTCCCTGGACCACTAGCATTGCATTAAAATCAGTGATTTTTTTTTGTTCCTTGGTGTATTGCATTAAAATCAGTGACTTTTTTTTGTTCCTTGGTGTATACCAGTTTTTATGTAAAATAATGGTTTTCCCATCCTTTTTATGTAAAAAAGCTTTACAGTTTTAAAGTCGCTCAGAGCAACGGTTTTTGAAATTTTTGCAAATAAAGTTTTTATTGCATGTGAGTGATATGCCTAATTCTTCAATTCATTCTCCTAATTAATATTTTTACAAAAACTAACCAGCATGTAGGTTTTTCTGAAATTTGCAAGACGATTCCGTTGAAAAATTTGATGTACCATGTACAGGGTGTTCTTTGGACCACTACCATTGCATTAAAATCATCAGTGTATTTTTTTGTGCCTCGGTGTATACTTAAGCAGGTTTTTAAACAAAGTATTATTTTAATTATTAAATAATTATTAATAACAAAAAAAAATAAAAACCAATTATAAAAATTATACATATTTTATTGCAACAACAAATTTTTAGATAGAAAGACAAAAAAAAATCTACAATAAATGTTCAAAATGGCCACCGTTAACCTGAATACATTTGTTTATTCGCTTATTATACGAACGTCTGATTTTTAAATAAAGATTTGCATTTCTGAACGCCTCTCCAGCATTTTGAATTTTTTTAAATAGTTTTTCTCGGGTATTTATCTAGCCTACAATTATAAACAGTTTTAAGTTTAATTTACTATTTGTCAATTTTAAAATTTTAACTTAGTTGCGCCACGCTTAAGAAATTTTATATTTTTTTTAAATAAATATTAATTGTATTGATAATTAAAATTTTCTTTCAAAACAATAAAAAAATACTTGCAATAATAAAGTATACGTAAATACCATTTTTAAAAAAACTAATACGAAGAGGTTTTTGTTCCTCATTAAAAACAAAGGCCTACACAGTTGCAATAATGAACAATGATAACACACTTAGATAATTCAAGAACCACCCTGTATATTTTTAACTTAATATTTCTTAAGAAAACATCGAATCTTAAAATGCTATAAAAAAGTATTGATTAAAGCTAATATGTATGAAGTAGGTAAGAATTTAATCAAAAATCTTTTACGCATACAATAAAAACTTCTAATTTAAATGTCTTGAAAACCATTGCTCTAAGCGACATCTAAACGATATAACTTTTTTACTTAAACAAAATTAAAAAAATTAATGTTTTTAATAGAATCTTGAATACACCGAGGAACAAAAAAGTTAGACCTATTTTAATGTAACGGTACCGACCCAGAGAACACCCTGTATAATATTTATTTTTTTTACCAAAATTAAGTTGTCCATACCCAAAAACCACCAAACCGAAATTTTTGTGCAAAATTATTAATTAGTAGAAAGAGTTGAAGAAAGTATCATACATAAATTAGGCATATCACTCACATGCAATAAAAACTTCAAAAACTGTTGCTCTGAGCGACTTTAAAACAGTAGAACTTTTTTACATAAAAAGGATGGGAAAACCATTATTTTACATAAAAACTGGTATATACCGAGGCACAACAAAAATACACTGATTTTTATGCAATGGTAGTGGTCTAAGGAACACCCTGTACATTGGGCATCAAATTTTTTAACGGAATCGTCTTGCCAATTTCAAAAAACCTACACGCTGGTTAGTTTTTGCAAAAATATTAATTATTAAGAAAGTTATTAAAGAAAATCGAATTGAAAAAATAAAGTTTAACCTTGTATCTCGGTTAGTACGAACTTTTGGACTAAGGTAAATCGTAATATTATGTACCATTAGTTCTGGGACACCCTGTATATATATTTTTTTTAAATCCGAGCAATTTTGTTTTTTATTTTTGAAACGATAACTTTAGCTGACATTTCTATTTATAATATACGTGTGAGCTAAAAATATATTTTAGCAAAAAATTTATTCAGGTGATTTTTGGCTCAACCTGTATATCCACCATAATTTTTATTATTTTTCTTTTACTTATTTTTTTTTAAATTGATATCACAGTGTCATGCCATAATATAATCTCTAATTTTAATTAAACTTTTAAGAATATGTATAAGTATTTATTGCTACAAACGTCTAAACCAACTCTCGTTTTTTCCCATAACCTTTACCTATTTAATCTAAAGCTATTTTTATCAGATTGCTTTTATCCCCCTACACTTTACGGTGGTCGAAATCCTTTAAACTTCTTTTTATCTCGAAAGTTCACTCCATGTGTCCTCGATATACCGGGAATGAGCGGGATGAAGGCAAGGTATATTCAAGCGCAAGAGGATTCACTCTTTAAGTAAATTAAGAGATTTACCTTAAAACCTTTTTTATTGTGGGCTACGGCTTTGAGTTTGATTGAGAGTAATTTAGCAGTTTTTGGAAAATTACTTTTTTCTACAGTCTCGCGGAACTTTTGTTGGCACCGGGTGGAATTAACTATTTTTCTAACTACTGCAGAATAGTATATTACGAGCCTGAAACTTTTTCCACGACACGCCGCGCCAGTGCGAAAATTACACGAGTGTAAGAAAGTCACTTTCTAGCGAGTTATGTATGCTATTTTACCTACTCACACGAGATATTAACTAACTGGTGAACTCACTTTTGCATTACATCGCTCACCGGCGACAAAAATAGTGGCAAAACTCAAAATTAAACTTTATGGAGAAAACTGCATTTAAAGTTTAAGGTAGTTTAATTTTTCACGTTTTTAATGTTATCTAAAAATCATTAATGAACTTGATAGTGATTATTGGTGGTTTTAAGTTATTTTTTGTGTCACTATTGTTGCAACCAAGTGACACAATTTTGGTTGAACCTTGAAAAAATTTTTGGCACATTTAACTAAAATGGCCAAAAACCCAAAGTTATAGTGACACAACTCATAACGTTCCACTGTTGCTGACACAAATCGTCACTACTTCTCAGATGTCCGTGACCATAGTCAAAGGCACACTAACAATATGCCGGTATTGATCACGGTGGATAGAATAGACCGGTGTTCGGATCTTATATATAGATGTCGAATTTTTCACGTCACTGGTGGTCCAGCTGATTTTTGTAAACAAAAGTTAGATATGATATGAACAACGGAACAACTAATATTTTTTGAATATTTTGAAAACTAAGGCAATTTTCCTACAGTTTTCTAGTAAATCCTTATAAAATGTAATTTTCTAGACGTCTTGTTGTTATTTTTTTTAACCCGCTTTATTTTTTATTACACAAAACTTAAACTATAAGTCAAACTGAATGTAATCTAATAGTAATAGTAGGAAAATTGCCTTAGTTTTCAAAAAATTCGAAAAATATTAGTTGTTCATATCATATCTAACTTTTGTTTACAAAAATCAGCTGGACCTCCAGTAACGTGAAAATTCGACATATATATATAAAATCCGAACACCTGTCTATTCTATCCACCGTGGGTATTGATGCAACTTAACGGGGTTTGGCACGCGGTGGCCCGTAATCACGGTGGATACAATAGACCGGTGTTCGGATCTTATATATATATATATATATATATATATATATATATATATATATCGAATTTTTCACGTCATTGGTGGTCCAGCTGATTTTTGTAAACAAAATATAAACAACGGAACAACTAATATCTTTTGAATTTTTTAAAAACTAAGGCAATTTTCCTACTGTTTTCTAGTACATCCTTATAAAATATAATTTTCAAGACATATTGTCGTTATTTTTTTTTGGCCCGCTTAATTTTTTATTACACAAAACTTAAACTACGTCTCAAACTGAATGTGATCGTTTAGTATCAAAGGTGAACCGAGGACTTGGGAAGTAAACAAAGATGTAGGTTAGTGGATTATTTTTGAAGCTAAAACAAACACATTATTTTCTTCGAATTTTAATTTTTGTGTAAAGAGAAATAAAGCGGGCTAAAAAAAATAACAACTGGTATGTCTGAAAAATATTATTTTATAAGAATATACTAAAAAATAGTAGGAAAATTGCCTTAGTTTTCAAAAAATTCAAAAAATATTAGTTGTTCATATCATATCTAACTTTTGTTTACAAAAATTAGCTGGACCACCAGTGATGTGAAGATCCGAACACCGGTCTATTCTATCCACCGTGGCCCGTAATGGCACAAGCGCCATCTCCAGTAGATTATCTGAACTAATTTAATGCCAGTATTAGTGCATTAAACGTCATTAAATTTTGAATTGTTTTGCGTGTTTTAAGGAGTTTTGAATATTTTTGAGAAAACTGGTGAGATGGAATTTGCCACACCTCAAATAAGAACGGCTATTCTGCAAAATTAAATAAAAAATAAAGGCGTATGTTCTTCACTTTTATTTAACCTTATGGATTATAGTGCGTACATATTTTTATCAAAAATAAAAACCAATATCTTGGCAATAATAAATTTTTACGGGATGACTTCACAAAGCACACTTTTTCTTTAATTACTATAAGTAATACAGGATTAAAATACTAAATAAATGGATCTATGACGAATCTGATACCTTCCTAGCCCCTTAGCACACTCCACGCAATATTTGCCTTCAAAACAGTTGTTTTTTTTAATATCTCAGAAATGAAAGCTTCTACGAAGTTGAACTGTCAAAAAACTGTCATTAGTATTAATGGATGTTGCCTAAAATTTAATTAGCTTGTTACAATATCAAACATTTTTTAAAGAAAATCGGTTTAGTGGTTTAGACGCTATCGTCTTACAGATACACAGACACACATACAGACCTCACGACGATGTTGCTAAGATAGGTCAAAATACACCCAAATATTATATTTTTTCTAAACGAGACTGACTTATTGCCTTCTAGTGCAGAAAAAATTATTTCTTAGCAAAAATTAAAACTAGTCAATAAAAAACTTGACTTTTAAAAAGATTTATAAATTTGAGTCTAAGAAAATTGCTATTTTTCCACGCACCGTCTTTCAACTGCAGTTGCGTTAATTAATTAAAGGAACATTTTCAAAACTTAAATGAAACAAAGTATTTTTTTCTTAATAGTCAGTTCTGAAATGAGCAAGCAACAGCCTATTTGTGATAAAATATGGCGTGATACATTAAAATTTTTAGAAAAAATCGTAGAGATCTGGCATTTGGTGCAGAACCATTCTGCAACCCCGAGTGAATTTTTTTAAAATCTGAGAACTCGGGCTAGTTTTACTTTGGTTTTTTGGATCCACTATTTTTCAGCATTTTCTAACATAATTTAATCACCCATCAACAGCAACCCCCAAATTATGTCTAAAAATTTGATTTTTTTTCCATTTCGTCAAAAAACAGACATGGATGCTGATAAAATTTAGTTTGCGCATTTAAAAGTATAGGACTAGTGCTTTAATTTGATGTATCGCCTATCTATATCGCCCCAAAAATAACACCCTATGGGGTTTCCAATTGGGGGTAGTTTCTTTAAAGTAAAGTGATTTTTTTTAATTACACACTTTTTTCTCAAAAACCGTTTTATTGAAAAAACTTTTGTAGCCATCAAAACTGCCTATAAAAAATATATAAACTAGCTTCCCAGATTTGCATTCATTTTGTGACTTTAGGAAGAATCCATGTTTGTGTTATATATATATATATATATATATATATATATATATATATATATATATATACCACAGATTTCTCGACAACTAATATAAAATACGTCAAAATTGGTAATAACATTTTTTATAGCCCTCAAAATTTTCAATCGATTAATGTATGAAAAAGGTGCATAGGAATATTAATAGGAGTAAGCACATACTTTTTTTAAGTCAAAGAAAAATTTTTTGTTTGCTGTGAACTTTTTGCATGACCGAATCATTCGAGGCCTAAACGAATAGCTGAGCCTTATCGCTGTTTCTAAAATGTTCATGCACGGTGGCAACTACGCGTCACTGCATCATGTGCCAACGCGCTCACGGCTGATCGTTTGATGACCTACTGGTTGGACAATATCCCTTTGGCCGCAGACCTTTTGAGCGTCAATCATTTGGACGATGACCATCAAGTCCAAACAGTCGTCTCAAAAAAAGTGGGTGTCAAGGCACTAATATTTTGTGTTGTTTACGGTTATTGTCCAAAGGTTCAGCGCCATAGTAGTCGATGCCCAAATGATTGGCGCTCAAATTATCAGCGCCTAAGCGGTAACTGTCCTTAACCAAATCAAAACGAAAGTCGCCCAAACAAATGGGTGTCAAGGAATTATTATTTTTTGTTGTTTACGGCCCATACCTTTAGCGCCCAAATGATCTTTGCCCAAATGACCGGCACCAAAATAGCAGGCGTCTAAATACCCGTCGCCAAAAGGTTTGTTTCAAGGGATTATTGTTTTTTGTTGTTTACGGCTATTTCCCAAACGTTCAGCGCCCAAATCGTTGGCGCACAAATGGACTGCCTCTAAACGGTAAGTGTCCTTAACCAAACGAAAACGACAGGCGCTTAAACAATATTTGCACAAAAAGATGGCGGCATTGGCTAATATTTTTGTTATATCCCAAACAATCCGGGCGAAAATGGTCATCGCAATCGCAAATTAATAGCGCCCAAAAGGTCTGTGTCCAACCAGTAGTTTCTCAAACGATTGGCCGTTAGCGTCGCCTTCATAAAGTGTACCTACGCAGCACTTGGCTTAAGGCTTAGTCGTGTTAATGTAGCAATGTAGCTGTGCTATACACTACTCGATTGGAAATTTCACGTGCTATAGAAAATATTGAAACCAATTTTGACGTATTTTATATTGGTTATCTAGAAATCTGTGTTTTATATAACAAAAACATAGATTTTTTCCAAAGTCACAAATTGAAGCTGTTCTGGACAGCTTCAAGTTCAAATTAGAAAGCTAATTTATTTAGTTTTGTATATGCAGTTTCAATCTCTATAAGATGTGTAACTACAAGTTTTTTGAAAAAAAAATTATTTAAAAAATTTCTTTTAAGAAACTACCTCTAATTCGACACCCTGTAGTTATGTTATTTTTGCGACGATATAGATAAGCGATACACCAAAATAAATCTCTAAACCAGTACTTTTGAATGCGCCTATTAAATTTTCTCAAGGGTGTTTTTTGCAGAAATATAGGGATCTGATACCTTCCTAGCTAGCCTAGTAGCCCACTTCAAGTGAAGCCATGATAATATACCAGCCTTGAAAACAGTTTTTTGTAAATATCTGAGAAACTGAAGCTCTTCCGAAGTTTTTGGTTATAATACGAATTATTGAGCAAAATGTAGTCTACTCTATTCCGAAAACTGTATATTGATACGACGCTCCGTTAAAAAGTTAGTATTTTTTAAGTTTTTAATTGTCAAGAAACTGTCGTCAGCGTTAATGGATTTAGACGGAAATCTAATCAGCTCGTAAGAGTGTCGAGCACTATTTTACCTGAAAATTTTATGAAAATCGGTTCAGCAGTTTAGGAGCTATCGTGTTACGGACAGAAATAACATACACACCCACACACACACACACAGACAGACACCACGACGATATTGCTATGATAGGTCAAATTTCACCCAAATAATGCATTTTCGGCTTTATCTCAAAAAAAGTTTCATTTTTTAAAAAAACGCTACTTTACACCCCATTGGAGGGGGTGACACTATCGAAATTTCTATTCTATTATTTTTTATGAAAATTTTGACGTGTCACACAATATTGTATCACAAATAAAAGCTGGAACTTAAAACGGTCTATTTGAAACCTGACTATAATGTAACAGATTGTTATCATTTGTAAACAGAGCAGACAGTCAAGTCTAATTTCCAACAACAATTAGTTTTAATTACCTTTGCCAATTAGCTGAGGTATTATTGCGATGGAATAGGTCAAATTAATTAGGTCCACCTGTGCAAGATTTAATAAATTTAGCAATTTTGTACTTGCAGTTTGAACGTAAATATTCACACTGCTTTAAACAGTGACTAAAATATATTTTTATTACATTTTTTGTTGTGTTTTAGGGGTCTGCATAATAACGATAAGAAAAACAAAATTATATTGATTGAACAAAATATATACTTAAGCTCAGTAAATATGTCGTTCATACAGAGCAACTACATACTGGACGTGAGTAGATCATTTTCTTACAAATATTGTCAACGCCAAATAAATATTTACTTGCAACAAGCATTTATTCAGTACTTTAAAGTTACAAAGTAACAACACGTGCGAATTTCTCTAGGTACGTACCTAAGACGTAAAACTCCCTGGAATTGGAAATAATGAAAGGAACTGGAACAGGTGCAAGTAAAAGAAATACCTCCTCCGACACATATTCATATTGAGGTCTGTATGAGTCTAATGTTTAGGTAATGTATTTTAATGGGTTATTGACATATGTCATCTAGCAGAAACCCCTCCTACTTTTAAGTATCAAACAGACTATAGTTGAGGATCTATATAAGTGGCACCGCGTCCTAGCTATGGTAAACCAAGTTTTGCGGCAAAATCTATGTAAAGAAGCCTCAAAAAATTGTTGTTTCACTTTGTACCTGCAGTGTGCCGCTTTATAAGTCTATAATAAAATACCGAGACCTTTTAAAGGAGATATAAAATAGGTACTTACCTAATAAATAAGGATCCGAAACATTCAAAATTATATTAAAATGTGCGCAAATATTGATTTAGTTGCAAAAACGGTAATTTGTTTGGTAAAAAGTCGGTTCCAATTTGTTTGACATTAAAACAGTCAAAACAACAACGACTAGAAAACGTCATAGCTCGGCTAAATCAATATGCTCGTAACAACCAGATAAGAGTATATATGTTCCTTTCTAATGAAATCGTTTAGAAGAAGACATCAATAAAAAGCAAGTAAAATAGTAAGCTTATGACTAATTAGTGCAGTGCCTTATTTTGGGAATCAATATCAATAAAAAAATTAAAGGAAGTGCGTGCCACTGTATGTACCCCTCTAATCCCTTCCCGCCCATCACGGTTTTGATGACGCGGTGCCACAATACAACATCAACTATAGTTTACTATCCATAATATAAATACGAGGGCCACTCTAAAAGTATTTAGATACAAAAAAACTACAAGGTTTTTATAAAAAAATGTATTCTGTTTTTTCAACATATTCTCCTCCAACCTTAATACATTTAAGCATTCGGTAAAACCACCTTTCAAACTCTCGTGACCAACGTTCTTGTGAAAGGTTGCTAATTTCCTCCTTAAATGCAGCTACCGCCTCTTCATTCCTTCATGGCGACCTCGTAACTTTTTCTTGAACTTAGGGAATACGAAGAAGTCACACGGAGCTATGTCGGGAAAACAAGGTGGGTGAGGCAACAGTTTGGCCCCCTGTTCCGCAAAAACTTCTACTGTTATAGCGGCGCGGCGGTGTGGACAGGTGCATTTTCCTAGTGCCCTTCAGTACCCCATCTTTGTACGTATATTGCATAGTTCTTCAAAGGCTACAGGAACACCTTTGGTTATATACCATTCCGAAGTAACGGTCCTATGATTTTCCAAAGCTACCGTCGTGATGTATCCACTTTTGGAAAAAAGTGATGGGACAATTTTCTTTCCAATGCTCCGGGATCGCTAAATTTTCATTGGAGGCTGCTCACCTTCAAAGCATCAAACTATCTATTGCTGTTTAGTTTCGGGATCATAATGATATAACCGTGTGACGATTTTGAAAATGTTTTTGCTTTGCACATTATCAAATTTCTGAAGCATAAACTTAGGCCAATCAGCTCTTGTTGCTTTTTGCTCATTGGTCAACAAATGTGGCAACCATCAGAAACATCGCTTCCTCGGGCTAAGGTAATTGCGTAATTGTTTAACCGTTGCCGATCCAATGCCGAGAGAACCTTCAATCTCGATATAAGTCACTCGTTGATCTTGTTTTACCATCTTTTGGACAGCTTCTACTGTTTCCGGAGTCACAGCAGTGGGCGGTCGACCTGCCCGAGATTCATCATCCAAGGAAACTCGGCACCTTTTACACTTTGCAAACCAATTGAACAATGTAGCCCTAGAGTGGGCAGAATTTTCAAAACAATCACCAAATTCTCGTGACCTCGTTTGTTTTAGTCCTTTTTCGTAGTCATACAAAATCATGGTTTAAAAATCGCGACTACCACCTAGTGAATGAATAAAGAGTAGCCGCTGCGCGTGAACACCTTTGACTTAAAAGAATCTAGTAGCGATTTTAAACTAGTTTAAACTTGTATATCAAAGCGGCCCCGAGACGATCAACTAAATCTACAACGTCGATTTGGGCTTTTTGGCCTTAACTTTGGCGGTATACAGAAAAAAAAAGCCAAGACAGAAGAAAAGAGGAGAAGACGCTGGTCGAAAGGTATACAATGAGAAACCGCTTTACCCATGAACATTTAGTAAAAGTTCTGCGAGATACTAAGCCAGATGGTTACAAAAATTTTCTTCGAATGGACCATTACAATTTTGATACATTATTAGCATTTATATCCGCGATGTTTTCGGAGTCCACGGGGCTCAACGAGATATCGTGGCTGTCAAGCAACTGGAGGAACGATTGTCAATCGCTCGATTAGACGACCAATTGCGAGCGTCAATCAGACCTCTCAATGTGCTTCAATGAAAAATCTTTTAATCGTCGTAAATCCATTGATCAATCGCATCAATCGTTTCCGAAACGATCAATCAATGCATCAATGAGACCGATTGTCAATCACGATTGTCAATTTAATGATCGTATCGGGTGCACTTAAAGAGTATTAGCATGACCCTCGTATACTTGTAAGTGAATCTGATTTGATGTTTGATGTAACAAATTATGTGGCAAGTAAATGATTTGCTTGGCTCACCTAGGTGATCCGTGCTTGGGTGCCGAAGGTCGATTTTTTCTGGTGCAAACATTGACTTCTATACGCGTTATACAACTCAATGGGTGCAAAGATTTTGACAGCAGTTTGTATATTTAGGTACCGTTGCAGCTCTAGTTTTGAATATAGCTATAGAAAGTCTTTACAAATTTCAGAACGAAAGAACAGAAGTAGGAACAGTTATAGAAAAAAAATATATAGAATCAATAAGAATAAAAAATGCACGTTTGCCTAATCTTATTTATTATACGTATAGTCTTTTTTCACAAAATAACAAATCTCTATCTATTTAGCCTTCTTTGATCCATCTTTGGACATAGACCTCTCCCTATATCTTCCACTCTTCTGTGTCTGTCGCCGTGTTCATCCATTTAGTTTCCGCATATTTCTTCAAATCGTCCGCGCGTCTCATTTAGGGTCTTCCCCAACATCTTCTATTAGCCCAAGGTCTACAGCTGTCTGATATTATGACCGGCAAATGTTCATTTTAATTTTGCTGCTTCTCCTCTGACATCCCTTTCGTTTGTTTTAATTTTTATCCATTCATTCCTTTTTCTATCTGTTAGCTTTACATGTAACATTTGTCTCTCCATTGATCTTTGGGGTTTTGTTACTTTATCCATGTTTGATTTTGTTAGTGTCATATTCCGGCTTTTCCAGGTGATTTTTGTTTTTAATAACAAATATCTGCCTAAAATTTAGACAATTTTATCTTGAGGTATTGCATTTACTAAACAATCTCTCATTATAATTCTCATGTGTTTCGTTTCAAGAAAATAATTTAACTACATCATACCAAAGGGAACTATTTTTCTAATGCTGTTTTCAAGCGAATAACTCGTAATTGCTAGTATTTACCAAAGGCGTTTAAGCGACCTTGGTAAATATCACCCCTTGAAGAGTGACGTCACGAATGAGCCCTTTGTACGTCATCGTTTATTACCGGTAATTACCACACTTTTGAGGAAGGTTATTGGATTTTCTAACCTCACAATCATTTGTTTTGTTCCTTTTTGCGTGAATTTTTGCAATGACTGGAATTTATCATGTGTACCTCAAGTGGAAAATTGTACAAAGAGTGTGCAGGAAAATTGTACAAAGAGATAATATTGTCTATATTGTCTTGCCAAAATTTTTTCCGTTTTATCAACCCTTGGCTTTCTGTAATTTTTTCAATGTAGACTTTGATACACGAAATATTATTTTTTAATAAACTGTATTATTATACTACTCTAACCACTGTTTATTATATTTAAGCTTTTTTTTCCAAATTAAACTAAACTCCTTTTAAAAAAACGCAGAAAGCAACAACAAACAATAACCAGTTATAAAAAAAGCTATACCAGCGGTGTTTCCGTGGTAATAGGCTAAGGGCCTAAACAGCTGATTTTAAGTGTCAACCAAGGGATAACCAGAAGTAATTACTAGATTCGCTTGAAAACGGCTCAAATAAAACCGGTCCGTTCTACAATACCTTTTTTGATATATGTATCTTGAACCCATTCACCAATTTATCTGTCTGGATGATTCTGCATAATTCACTTTCTAGGAAGTAATAATTTACTAATTTGTCTGATTAAGTTTGTTTAAGACTCATTAAGAGGATCTGCTGTACTGAATAGTTACCCACCTGAAAATTTTACATCAATGTGTTCTTAGTATTTTTAGTTATTTATTATATAGACAATGTTCAAAAAAACAAACTGCCAAGCAACAGTTAACTAATTACCCTGAAAGCAATTTATCTAGCAATTTTTAAATACATATCAAGAATCCTAACAGAAAATAATTGATAATTAATTTTTGAAACATGGTAAATGGAGTAAACAAACACAGAACGAAAAAGGTATCGTAAAATCAATTATTTGTAAATTTCTGCCAATGATCGAACAACTTTGATTCATTAAACACGAACATTAATATTACGAATAGGTTGTTAAAAGTTCATTATATTAATGTTTGCCTATATTGATTCAAATAACTTACCTCTATAAACTTAGCATTACCACTTAAGAATTGGATATTCGCAATATATGCATTAATTGTCGTGAATTTGTCGAAAATTTGTCGTGAAAGAAAAAAAATTGTCGCGCCATCCGTTTTCCTGAAAAGGGTATGTAATGCTAAGTTGGGTCTCAACTTAGCACTACTACTCCAGAAAAAATTAAAATTTTTAAAAACTAATAAATGCATTAATTGTCGTGAATTTGTCGTAAAAGAAAAACAATTGACGCGTCATCCGTTTTCCCGAAAACGGGCAGACAATTAATGCATATAAATGTTTCGTGATAAGTTCACTTTTTTTCATAATTTCTAAAACAACGCAAAATCCTGGCGATCAATGAATATTTACACAAACACCACAAAAGGTTATATTGAAAAGTAAAAGCGGAACGTAATATAATGATTGTTTCACCAAAAATTTACAATTGCGCGACAAGGTTAAATAAACTACATCTTCGTATTGTAAAAAAGCTTAAAGATCACTAAGATTTAGCTGGGAAATCTCAAAATTGCTCACTGCCCATTTTCGGGAAAACGGATGACGCGTCAATTGTATTTCTTTTACGACAAATTTACATTTACGACAAATTCACGACAATTAATGCATTTATTAGTTTTTGAAAATTTTAATTTTTTGTGGGGTGGTAGTGCTAAGTTGAGACTCAACTTGGCATTACATACCCTTTTCAGGAAAATGGGTGGCGCGACAATTTTTTTTCCTTCACGACAAATTTTTTTCTTTCACGACAAATTTACGACAAATTTACGACAAATTTACGACAATTATTCCATAGATTAGTTTTTAAAAATTTTAATTATTTCTGGGGTGGTAATGCTAAGTTGAGACTCAACTTAGCATTACATACCCTTTTCAGGAAAACGGGTGGCGCGACAAATTTTTTTCTTTCACGACAAATTTACGGCAAATTCGCGACAATTAATGCATATATTGCGAATATCCAATTCTTAAGTGGTAATGCTAAGTTTATAGAGGTAAATAACTTCTATTACTACTTTACATGTAAAATAGCTTTGATAGGTAAACACTTAATTAATTGAAAATATATTTAACAGAAAGTAATGTTCAAAAGGCTTTATCTCATATAAAACCCATGGCTTTTCATTTGATGTATTTATTTCTTAACTGATTGAACAGAAAAACACCTTAAACGTTTCAACATAAAAGCTATCACTCTCGTCGTAATCAATCTTCCTGTCCAGAAACGTCCTTTTCCAAAGAACCGGGCGTTTTCCAGAGGATTTTCCAAAAAGAGTTTGTCAGGTTTTTTCACGTCCTTTTTTAAAAAAATATATATACATTTAGCCTTTAAAAAAATTGGATTGACGAGTTAACAAAAAAATTAAATTCGCTTTTTGAAACTTAATTTACGATTATTTTGAATTGAAAAAGTTCTAATCTGTTTTATATTTATTTTGACATTCACTTGTTGTTTGTTGTTATACTAATATTCATTGTCAAAATTATTATATTTTAGTATTTAATTCATATAATCTAAATAGTTATGGTTTCTCTTGGTCTTAATTGGTTTTTAATTTAAATATACAGTGCACACCTAAATAAACCCTTTTTTTTCTAACTTTTGAATATAAATAGATATTGATTTCTGGTAAAAAGTCTTTTTAATGGGATCTTTTTTGAGTATATTTGAGAAAAGTGACCGTCATGTCAAAATAACTTTATGTCAAAAATTTGACACACGAATAAAATTTTTGAATTGAAATGGCGCTCATGTTATACCTCTTTCCAAAGGTATTTTGAATGTCTATACAGGAGAATTAAACATTTTACAATCGGTTAATTTTCATAGGAGATATCGTTATTTTTGTTCGCGGTCCACTCGCAAAAAATTTACTTTTTATCAAACAAAATGAAAAAAAATATATTTGTTTTATAATAAATTGAATTTTTATTCTTCTTACTTATGACAAAACCTAAAAATAAGTTTAAAAATTTAAGTAAGAGAGCGTGATGTGTACAAACGATTCTAAAATAACTTAATTCTTGTGTTAAATGGCTTTATAAAAATTTGGTAGACATACTTTTAAGTTGCATGGTAACTGTCACGTTTTCCTATTTAATTTTTTAACTTATTTTTGGGTTCTGACATAATTTATAAGCATAAAAATTCAATTCAAGACAAAGTAAGTCAATTTAAATTATTTTTGTTGCTTGATAAAAATTGACTTTGTTAGTCGACCATGAAGAAAAATAAATATATCTCCTAAGAAACAAAACCGATCTTATAAATTTTAATTGTGTTGTATAGAGAACCAAAATACCTTTCAAAGGAGGTAGTACATGCCCCGTTTCCAATTTAAAAATTTTGATATTATGTTAAATTTTTGACGGGTTAGTTTGACATAACTATCACTTAGCTTAAATATTCTCAAAAGTCCCATTAAAAACACTATACCAAAAATCGATATCTCTTTTTGCTCAAAAGTTAGAAGGCGGGGGAGTGTCTTTTTTGGTCTGCACTGTATATTTCAAGACCTTAATCCAGTTCCAGTTAGATTATTTTTTACCAAAAAAGAACTTGGAAAACTGATTGAAATTTTATTAAAATACTTAAGTCATTCAAGCTCGTGCTAGATACCCTGTATATATGACATATTTTAAAGAAATAGAGACGCGACAAACTTATCAAGGTCAAATTTATTTAAGTCAAAATTAAAGGAGGTAAATATCGGTCCTCTATACTCTAGCCTTGTTTAGAAAGAGATGAACCTTTCGTCCTTGTTCATTCATAAGCGTCGGGAAATTACAATATTCGATTTATGACAAACATACAGGTGGTGACAGTCAAACGTTTTTGTTTATATGTTGCATGATGATGGATGTCACTCACCGCTGACAATATAAAATATTTTAGTGAAACGCCAATACTGCCGTCATAAGCAAATACCTAGTATCCCCAAAATTGTCAAATGCCGGAAATCACATGCTACTTTCTAGGCTCACTTTTTGTAATAAATTATTAACTGGTTAAACAATTTTTGTATTTAAACTTTAAATTAATATTTAATTTACAACACACATATTAATTTAAAGAACTAAAATACTGACTTATTATCAAAAAGCATGTTTTTTATGTTTTTGCTTATGCATGCAATATTATACGTCAAAAGAAATCATAAGCATAAATACAGCATCATCCATCGTTTGGTTTCTTTGTCTTTTTCTTGGTTTAGGGCCAAATTTACCAAACGCCATCCTCTCCTAGCCATGGTGGTCGTTTTTGTATAAAAAAACACTCAGACTAATTTTTAAAACATTGTAAAATTAAAAAAAAAACTCAAAAAACGAGAGCACTGAAGTGTCGTTAACGCTAATACTGTAAATCAATTATTATTGACGTTGCACATTTCATAAGCAAGAAAACAGTAACCCTCAAATCATAAGTAAAAAGTTAGGTTAGGTAAGTTTGAATCCATTACTGTCTTTATGCTTATGAACATAGGGTTATTGTTTTCTTGCGTATGAAATACCCCAAAATTCTATTTACAGTAACCTATTTTAAATAAAAAAAAGACTTAAATTTGACAAAACCTGTAATATTGTAACTGAAATTTGGTTTAAAAGACCCATAGATGGCGACTAGATATCTAACTCAGTTTGGCCGAAATTGTGGGCTACTAGGTATTTGCTTATGATGGCAGTATAAACTTTGATGGGTTTATCGCATCTCTATTTCTTTAAAATAGGCATACATACAGGGCTCTTAGCTCATGCTACCTTTTATCGTAGGACATTTAGGTTCAGTTTAATAACATATTAAAAACTTTTTATTTCCAAATAGGGTTTAAAAAGGCAATTTTTTTATAATAATTTTACCAGAACTTAATGACTACATTGCTTTCCCTAGTTTGATTTTTATTTGAAAGTCACGTGAATTGGTTTAGGTCTCTTAGGCAACGTATTTATTTGTTGGAAAATAACGGCTCAGGTGTTTGATCGATCTTTATTTGGAAACGGATTGAATGAAAAGTAATCAGACACAATATGAGAAAGGATTGATTGACATTTTTCTATATATTGTCCCTAATTTTACGAAAGGGCGTATATCAAAATCATTTTTATTTTTTATCGGTTTCTTTCGGGTAAGTCTAAGCCAATTAGACTAACTTAAAAAAACTTTTTGTGCAAAAACTGATGACTTTTTTCACTTGGGAATGTTCTAAAAATGTATAAAATATGATGTTTACATAATATAATATCAGTGAAATTTTTATCAAAAGTCGTAAGAAAAAGCTTTTCTTAAATTAGTATAAGTTTCCCTAGGGTAGGTATAGGTCACTTGTCAGTTCTAAAATTTCATCGTTATATATTAATTTTTTTTAAATAAAAGGGTGGAAGACATTTTTAAGTTGGTCCACGTTCGTGGAAAACTTAGAGGGTCCAGTCACGGAACTATTCTAAAATTAAACTAAAAATTTGTTAAAAACCATAGATAAAGTTATTCGTTAACTGTCCAAAATAACGATAACAATTAACATAACAATAACGATCCGTCAAATAAGCGAATCAAAATATCCCAAACGATAACAATTATTTTTTTCCCAAAAACGAGTCCTGATCATCAAATCATTATAAAAAAATTAAAATCACGTCAGAATAATTAATAATCTGATTTAATTTACTTTAATACAATCAAACCTAACCTCTAAATATGCAAAATTAAGCGTGAAATTACCGTCTTTTAAGAGGTTGAGACAACAAGAAAACTGCCGCTCCCTTATTATATTAATCGGATTTTCACTTCTTGTTCTAATTAAGCATTACGGCGCGGCGCTGGCTGGCGTCAGTCTTGAGGTTTTTGAAAAGTTTCTTTGTTGAAGGAAAGTCAAAAAGTTTACCTTAATCTGATTTTAGTAACCCAGTCAAAATAAATCTAAAAAATTCCGAACAAATATTCTTATTTTTGTCATCAGGTTGCATTTGTGTTAAACCGCAATTAAACCAGTTGCGTACACACGAGGGAGGCTAAGGGGCTGAAACGCCCCACGAAAGCCACTGAAAATTAGGAATTTTCCCCAAAAATCAATATTAAAATGTACCGATCTTCATTTGCTTATCAAAACAAAAGAGATAAAAGTTGTGTATCGATTTACTAAAAATGTTCAAATATGCAATATTAGCTCACACATACACTATAGTAGTGTGAGCTATGGTGATCCTAATTTTTTCGAGAAAAAAAAAGTTGCTCCGATTTCAAAAATTTTTATATATCTTTGCGTTTCAGATGATTTTGAAACTTTTTTGTTGCGCCGTCTGTCTGTCTCTCTGTCTGTCTGTCTGTCTGTCTGTCTGTCTGTCTGTCTGTCTGTCTGTCTGTCTGTCTGTCTGTCTGTCTGTCTGTCTGTCTGTCTGTCTGTCTGTCTGTCTGTCTGTCTGTCTGTCTGTCTGTCTGTCTGTGTGTCTGTATGTCTGTCTGTAACGACCAACGCGCATAACTCAAAAACCACTTGGCCGATTTTAATGAAATTTGGTACCTAGGCTGGGTCTTGGGTCGAGATGGTCCCATTTAAAAATGAACAAAATCCACCGAACACAAACCAAATAAAAGGGTGGGGGTAGATTTCAAAAATTAGAGTTTATGTGAAAATATGGCGTGTGTGATATCAAACGAAAGGTAATTGAGTCTGCAGTTAAACAAAATACATTTTAATTTATTTAAAAAAAGGGTGGGGGTATATTTTAAAAATTAGAGTTTAAGTGAAAATATGGCATGTGTGATATCAAACGAAAGGTAATTGAGTCCGGAGTTTAACAAAATACATTTTAGTTTTTTGTTTTTTTTTTAAGGGTGGGGGTAGATTTCAAAAATTTGAGTTTAAGTCAAAACATGACAAAACGTAATTTAGTCTGGAGTTGAATAAAATATATTTCAGTTTTTAGTTATATTAGCTCACACGTACACTATAAATATAGTACCTAGTGTGAGCTTAGGGGCCCATATATTGGCAGAGTATTTAAATTAGGTACACTTACAAAGTTTGTAGATACTGGAGTAGCAGACAATCTTAAAATCTAGATTTAAGCCACAGGAGTCAGAAGGAAGTCTTTCTAATTACTCCCTTTAATTATAAATCTGTGTATTTTACAAATTGCGATTCTTATCGAACGACTCTTCATGATAATGAATAAATCGGCCGACTTCGGAAATAATACCGTCTTTTAATTACTTTTCTTTACTTTCTATTTCCTCAAAATACATGCAAACTTTAACTTAAATATCTAGACAATATCCGAGCATATTATAAAAACCAACTCTTGAGGGGCCTACAGACACGCGAGCATTTCTTGAGATTAGTACGCGAACTAATCTCTGCATACATGTACGTTTGGTGGAATTGCCTACACACACGAAGACAAAATTAAACGTTCTAAACATAAACACGATATTATCAATGCGTTTTGTCTAGACACCGAGAGATTTGCTCGCGTACATTGTGCGCGCGAACTAATCTTCGAGAGATATTTTAGGCGGATATTGTCTACACACGAAGAGATTAGTATGCACAAACTTGTACTCGCGTACTAATCTCTGGAAATGTTCGCGTGTCTGTAGGCCCCTTTGTGTTTAGGAGCATATTAAGAGTAATAGTTGGAAATAGTTTCTGTAATTATTTTTTGAAGTTTTTCCACATTATTGGCATTATCAGCAACGGCGCGTTGCGGGGGCCAACGGGGTCCCTGGCTCTCCCCATTTCGCGTAAAATTTTACTTAGCTATACGGGCCCCCACTATTTATGGGCGCCTTCCGCCACTGGACCCTATCAAGCCCGTAAACTTTATTTTTAATGAAACTCCGCAAAAATAAATCATTGGAAGCAAGATCGAACGATTTTGCTGGCCATAAAATAGTTTCCCGTGTGCTAATTAATCGACTTTGAATTGAAGATTCCAATCTTCTTAGTCGTGTGGTCCTCTCGGGGTACAAGGTGAGTTTTAATCAGATGGATAAATGCTTGTGCATATGAACATAGGGTCACAAACGGATCGTTACGGAGCTACCGAGTGTTAAAATTTAAGAGTTCTTTAATTTTTATTAAGTAACTTCTGCAGTTTTTGACATATTTACACCAAATTTGATAAACCGATTACGGAATAAAGTTTATAAGATCAAACAAGCCAACTGCTCTCAAAAATTTACATGGTGATATTTTTTCATATATGCCCCCTTTTACTACCTGAACTATTTTCCGGTGCGCTACTGGTAAATTCTAAAATACAAAACTAGTTCTTTGTTTAATCCAAAAACTTCTTTTTCTTTGTATTTTTTTCGCACATGCTACCTTTGTCGCGTATTGGCTATATGACTAATTTTATAAACTTAGCATATTCCAAAAAAATGTTTTTGTTTTTCCTCTCTGAAGGTGGCAAATTTAGAATCTGCCAGTGGAAAGATTAAGGTCCGTAACTAGGCATTTGATATTATATTCATATAAACTTTTAGTCTAAAAGTAGGAAGGAATCACTCTTCTTCATTTGTCCACCTACTTGTCACATCGTACCAAGTGGGTTTCAAATTATAATAAAATTTTACTTATACCAAATTTCAAAACTTTTACAGAAAATTCAAAAGTTTTAACGAAAGAAATCAAAATGCAGTTTACCGTAATTTTTTCAACAAAATAGAATTACTTTAACTTACTTATACAGAGGTTTAGAGAATGGACAAAAGTGGATTAAACTTTTATTGGTCGTAAGCTAAGACTTTTGAAAAGTATCTAACCTAAAAAACTATTATTAGGGCTGATAAATGTTTATAACACTTTTATTTCCTATTTGAGTATTTTTTCTAAAACGTTGAATAAAATCAGTTTGGCGGTTGAGGAGCAAGTTTATATATATATATATATATATATATATATATATATATATATATATATATATATATATATATATATATATAAGAGATCGCTAATTTATTTTAAAAACAATCCAAACATCAATTTATGCAATTTGCGCTGGGAAATGGGACGATTTGCCGCTGCCGATTCCCCGCGGGGACATGTCGCCGCGAGATTTTTTAAGAATTTTGTTTTAATGTTTCGTGTGTAGTTTATATTAAAATAAATTATTTTTTTTAAATATTAGATTGTGAAACAACTGCTCTTTAAATTTTATTTATTAATTTATTATATAAAAAAAATATATATTTTTTTTGGTTTGTTTCATAAATTAGTTACTACCCTTTAAAAAGGTAACTAAAACTACTCTAAAAATCTATTTTTAAAACAAATTTTTGTTTTTACTTTTTTTTTATAAATTAGTTTTTTGAAAAACTACTTACTTGAGTTTTTATTTTGCAAAATATTGGTGGTCCAGACACCGGTTAGGTTATGTTTGCGATCAATAGACCACGGTTCAACGGTTAAACCTAACACAGATTTTGATCTCCCAACAAGAGGGCAGAAAATTTAATTAAATTTAAGACAAAATAAGTTACGTTAGATTAAAATAAAAATTAACCAAAAATTCTTGCGGCGAATCGTCCGCAGCAAATTGTCCCCTACCATTGCACTGCAATACCTCTTTAAATCAGTTTTTAGTCAGGAAGGGCTCAGTTTAAAATATCGTTTTTATCATCGGCAGCAGGGCTTCACCTGCGTGATAAGGCTAGGCTGATTTTAACCACAGTTTAGGTGCTAAATATTGTAAAAACTAAAATCTAGCAACAATAGGGTTTTATTGGAATAAAGTCGTGCAATAATAGTGCCAGGTAGCATTTTGACAGATTTACATTGCAGGCTGACAGATGATCTTTCAAAATTAAAATACCAAAGTCGAATTTAAAACTAAGTCGTTTATCTATATATAATTAAAGTCGACAGTAATTATTTCGGTTCCTAATAAACAAAATCCTGATGTTGAAAGAACAGCATACTCATATTCTAATGCAAAACTGTCAGAATACTTACACTATTATTGCATGGCTTTATTCCAATAAATCTAAGAATTTTGTTCCTTTAATTAAAATAATGGATTAATTGGCCAACTTTTTTAGGATTTTATTGTAATATTAGTTTGCTAATCTAAAAGCTTTCACAGATTTATTGGTCTAATATCTAAAGTTTTTTCTCATCCTTATAATTGTACACATAAGATACAATCATTGTGCTGTTTAACTTAGCAAATAGAGACGTTAACTTTTCTTTGATTTCGTTTAAAAACATTTCCTGAGAAGTTCTTGAGTCGTCAGATTATTGTCTCTTAACCAAGGCTAAGGTAAAATCTTTATTCTTGTAAAGTTTCGTTAATTGGTTTTTCTTTAATTAGCGATTTTGATCTGATGACAATTTCAAATAATTTACTTTTATGTGGTAGATTTCCAAATTGGATTAAAAAAATAATGCCTTGATTGAAGATATGCTAAGGGAAGGGAATAATATTTTAGAAAATTCTCACTTAAAAGCTTCCAATTTGGGACCATCGAAATAGACGAATTTTTAAATTTAGCAAAGGTCAATAGTTGTTTGATGTCGTAAATAAATTTCTCAAAAACGAACATTTTGTATATGACATTGTTTTTTAGCAATATTGTATCTTCTGAAGTAATATAATTTAACTAGTATGCATGGCATGTCTCGAATACGAATATTTTAAAAATTTTGTTTGAAGCCATTTTTTTAAACAAAACCTTAGTGCATACGATGAACTGAAAAATCCCAACTTTGTAGGCCATAAGGTAAGGGATTTTTTCTGGTGTCATGTCAGTGGCGGCGTGGGATAAAACTTTGGGGGTCACACCCAAAAAAAAGTTGCGACGCAGGCGGAAAAATTTTTTGACTGGGTCATCATATAATTTAGAGCAAATAATTAAAATATGTGATATTTAGTTAGATATTAGTTATGTATTATTATTGTTTTTATAAATAAATAATAAATTTATCATACCTAATTTTTATATTTCCCGTCCGTGTCACGTTTCACTATCCTTTTTTGACATAAATTATTCAATAACTAATTCATTTAATTTTGGAATTTTTTTTCTCAATAGATAACATTATGAGGGCAGTTAATCTATTCTTACCAATAAGGCGCTGACTGTGACGTAGCACGGCACCCCGACACAAAATAGGATTTTGGAACGTACTAATCGTGTCATTGACTCAACTTACACATTATTATCGGATTATTTACCATCTCTTTTTAAACTAATGTGTTGTTAGTAAGGGCGCTTAATAATCTTAAACACTCATGAGTTTATTAATTATACAGTGGTCCACTCGTTTTATTTTCCAAACTCACACATTATCATCCAGCTACTTACTCTCTCTTTTTAACTCAAAATATTAGGACGGGCGCACCCAATCTAAAACAGCCTTCGACTGATTTTGCAAATAGAAATGTTTATAAGATGCCATTTTGATAATCAATGTCAATCGTCTTTATTTCATCAGTACACCACGACCTGTATATAAGGCGTAGGAATTCCTGAAGTAAAATTCAATATGGCGCCTTCTTAGGGCGATCGACTGTTTGTTTACGATTGATGTCGTTGACATTTTTGACGCGAAAAAAGTGTTTTTAATTGGATTTCTTATTCATTTTTTAAAGGAAATATGTACCCAAGAGCTTGCGTCGTTGATTAAAAACATTTTTACCTAAAATTAATTACCTTGTCGGTTTTCGTGATTTTTCAGTGCTTAGTCATAGGGGTTGTAATGGACTATTTGATCACTTTTACGGTGCATTTATAGTGAATCTTGGGATTCTTGGGGTTGTCGGGTAATCACATAGTGTAGTGATACGATAGCCAGGGGAATAGTGGGTTTAGGTTCGGTTCGGTTCCGACCTTAAGTGGATTCTAAGTTATCCAGTGGTTCTATTTTTTTTTTTTAATCGGTTCAAATACCTTAAAATTGAGGTTATTTTATATAAGTGCTGATGAATTTATGGCTCAGAAAATTGTGTTCCTATTTTTTTTTAGAGATGCCAAGTCGCTGCGCCGTTTCAAATTGCAAAACCAATTAGAGTTTTCAAGGAAAAAGATACTCAATTTTTACATTTTCTAAAGATGGAGAACTTGTCACGAAATGGAAACATGCTATCAAGCGGGAAGATTTTGTCCCAACCAAGTGGTCAATGGTATAAATATATTAGATTGTGTGTTTTTTACTTTCCTAGTTCGAGCAGCAATGGCTAGAGAAGGTATTATTTTCGACGATTTTTTTTTTGAGATGATGCGGAAAATATGTTATTTGGGCGTATCCAAGGGTGGGAGAGCACAGGGGCTCGGGCACCCCCCCCCCTCCAGACAAAGATTATTTTTTAGTTCTGCCGCATCACTTATTTAAATTTGTTAACAAAATCTACTGAAGTTTTCATTTGAACCACCTTTTGACGCTAAATTTCACAGCTCAGACCTACGAGAAACTACAGAAATAAATAGCTTGGTATTGGCTGCTACTTTGGCCCCTTTCCCCAGAAAATCCTTGATCTTTCATATAGCACTATCGTCGTGATGTCTGTGTGTGTGTACGTCTGTCCGTAACACGATAGCCCCTAAACCACCAAACCGATTTTCATAAAATTTTTAGGTAAAATAGTGTTCGGCACTGTACCTAACGAGCTGATTAGATTTTAGGCAAAATCCATTGATGCTAATGACAGTTTTTTCGTAAATAGAAAATTAAAAATATGCCAACTTTTTAACGGAGCTAGAAGCTTCGTATGAGCTTTCGTTTTTGAGATATTAACAAAAAACTATTTTCAAGGCTGAGATATCATGGAGTTCACTTGAAGTGTGCTAATCTAAAAGCTATCTAGGAAGGTATCAGATCCGTCATGGATCCATTTATTTTTTAATGTACTCGTAATGTTTTTTTTCCAAAATTGTTAGGCGTATGAATTGCAATTAAAAGTAAGGAAGTTGAGCGTTCCACAAAATATTTCACAAACAAAGGAGAAGTATCGGATGTGCCAGTAAATAAACTAAGACTCAAAAAAGGTTAGTCAAAGGGCTGACCCGAGCTGACCCAAATAATGTATAGGGTATATTTCATAAATGTTCACATGCATTTTAAAGTGTTGGTGGCAAACAATTTTTTTTGGTAATTGTTCGTGATGTAGGGTCAAAAAGGCGAAATTCCATTCCTATCAGAGGTTTAAGTTTTTTAAATTTTTAGCCGCTATTCCTACCAAATTTTCTGACTGTCCAAAATATATGAACAAAGAAAAACATTTCAGGGAAAGTCCAGAATCTAAGAGAAAGCGTTTGGAATATGATTTAATACGCCAAGCTGTTGAAGAAATCCTGAAGACTTCAGCTGCTTATTTCCAAGAGCAAGAACACAAATTTTGATGACATAACGTTAAAATTCATACCAAAGAAAAGCCTTCCAATCTGGACGTTTCTCCAAATCACGAACTCTCGCCTTTAATTCCACCTCCCTCTTTTTTCCCTTCTCCTGGCATTAAGAAAAAAAATGTCTGTGTCCATTAATAAATAATCTGTTATTTATGAATAGCTATATGGATATAGTAATTACCAAAAAATTATTAAATTTCAATCGTTTAAATATTCTTGCCACTGCAAAATACATTATTTGTATTTATTTGCAGTTCAAATCCTATAAATTCATCAATGTCAACCAATTATACCTAACCGAAGTGTGGCGGAATTGCCCTCTTTGGCGGCCATCTTGGATTCGATACCAGGCCTATGTCGAGAGGATGGTGATCAGTACACAGTGGGCTCGCGAACTTGATTTTTCGCCAAAAAGTGTTAAATTAAAACATCCTGAAACTTCTAAACACATTTACTATGATTTGATTGACGCAACTTTCAGTTTTTTCTATAAGTGTCATTTTTCCTTTCAAAGGAACGCGTTGAAGTACCATATTTGTATGGCGATTTGATTCAGATTTAAAGCAATTTTGCGACAATATTTTATGTTGTATAAAATTCGCATAAACTAAATCTTGTAGAGGGAGGGAGTTACACTTTTGTAACTTTGACATGAAATAAACATATTTCCTAACCAGAAATATATTAAAAAGTAAACATGTCATATTGTATAAAATTAAAGATAAAACTGTCATTGTCTCTAAATAAAAAGATGCTGACTGTAGGTTGACAAAAAAAAACGCACAGATAAAAACAGATCCAAGACAGCCATTTTCTATGACAAGGACTAAAAGACAATGGTTTTTGCTTGGGATTTCTGAAATTCTATAAAAATATAGATATCTTATAAATGTTGGACAAAAATATTGCTTCAGTCATTAACGTTTTTTTGAAATTTTTATTTTCCTAAAGAGTACATATCTTGTTTTACTTTAAAATTTGCTGCCACAAGTTGCCTATATGAAAGATATTAATTTACTAAAAAGGCATTTCTTCGAGAAAGAGGAGTTTTATATTAATCATATACAACAAAGCATGTCAGTCTTAACAAAAGTGCTTGTCTATTATTTTTAAAGCACTTAAACAAATCAAAAATATATATTAATAAAAAATACAAATAATTTAAAGAATATTCAATAATTAAAAAGCTAAAAATAAAAAAAGTTAAAATGTTCAGTATGACAGATCATTTTAAAGAGAATTTTATACTAACTTCAAAAATCAAATAAAAATGAAGGTCACTCCATAAAAAATACCAACTGCAATATCTCAAAAATCAAAATTTACAAATGAAGTTAACTATAACAGCTGGATTGTTTATGAAACAAAATAGATAAAAAACTCTTAAGGTAAACGGTTCTATTTTGAATCATCAGCAGTTTACCAAACCAGACTTTTAATAAACTAATATAAAAACGTGGACGCTTTAAAAAATCTTTATTTTGTTGGACTTAAAAACACATTTTTCTAGAAAAATCATTCTTATTTGATTATGCAGTCGTTAAACTTGCAAGTTCTTATCCGCTACATAGTCAAGGTTTCGTTCGTATAATTTTCTAGTTTTTGGTACAGCCAAAGAATAGTACCGTTTAAATCTTTTTAATATTTTAAATTTTTAGTTTGGTTCTTCGATTATATTATTATGCAAACTCCTTATCCTTCCAACGCAGCTTTGTTGCGCTTTACACGGTGAGCTCAATTTAACCTTAAACAATCCCAAGTACCAAGTTTAACACAAAACGAATCCTAAATAGGTTAGTCTATGAGATAAAAATTTTGGGTCCGCAATGTTTTTTTTTTGTTTGAGTAAATTATTATAATAAGCGACGTTAAACACCGCAGAGTTTCAGATTTAATATGTATATATATATATATATATATATATATATATATATATATATATATATATATATATATCGGTTCACAAATGTAAAAGTTCTCCATTTCAGATCCGCAATGAGATTTTTTTAGGGTTAAGTCAGAAATCTTAATTATCGGCTTTATGCACCCCCAAGTTCCAATTTTGATACATATCGGTTTATAAATAAAAAACTCTGCCCTTTTGCCAAAGTTCCAAATTTAATACCTAATGGTAAATAAGTTTTTATAAATTTAAGTCAAAAATCATTAACACTCTAAAGTTCTAAATTTCATATTTATCGGTTTATAAATAAGAAAAACTTCGCCATTTTGTAGCCGCCATTTTGATTGATAATTACTTTTTTCTCATTTTAAAACAAAATATTGTTATAAAACCTATTTTTCTAATTTTTGTCAAAAATTAGGTCCGGGAATCCATTGTGCAGCTCTATGAGTTCGAAAGCAATAAAAAAATTAGCAGTGCTTTAAAAAGAGTTGCAAATGAGTATGTTCTAAAATTACAATTTATGTCGGGGCGCAGTTTTTTAGCGACGTCACAAGTCAGCGCCTAATTGTGCTAAAGAACTACTACGTAACTACGAAATCGTCAAAATTAAAACGATAACGATAAGTCTTCCCAGTGCACTAATTTAAAATGCACATGAGGTGCTGTAACATTCTACGCTAACCGTTGACCCGGGGGCATTTCGGAGGTGCGGGCGGCATCGATCCTCGCAATTTTTGCATAAGACCACAACCGAAGTAAGGCCAGGATTCTATACACTGTAAAACTCTATAGGGACATGACGTCCCTTGTTTCTATATTTCGTAATTAGAATGCGACATAACACGTAAGGTGCCTAGAATTTGGCTCCAGTGAAGCGCGAGCGAGCCGGCCTACAAATCCATTAGAGGTACACCGCATCCTGGATTGAACACGAATACAAACACATACATACCGAGTATTAATTTCTAGCTCGTATTCAAGTCTTTGATGAATTCCTTTTGAGGTTTATTAATAAATTATGATGAAATTATTAGTTAAGGAATAATCAGATTTTAATATTTTTACCTTCCTAGCCAGCGTAGCAATGGCTAGAAAAAGTATTATTTTCGATAAAAGTTTTTTTGTGAGATAACGCCAAAATTGTTATTTTTGACTGAAACTGATTGAAAATGAAATTTCAAGAAATTTCTGAGAAGGAAATTTAAGATGCACGCGCTTTATTATGATTGATAATCTACCAAGCAAAACTGCACATTTCCAATATTATGCAATTTCCGTGGAAATTTTTGTCACATATTATGTGCAATTTTCAAAGATTTCCAGTTATTAATCTAAAAAAAAATTAGTTATTAATATGCATGAGGTAAATTTTCGCTATTATACTTTAAGAAACCAGTTTTATAAAAAAAAAATCACCTGTGTAATTTAAGCTTCTCTAAAAGCTAAATGGCTGCAAAAGGGCACAAATGGTTTCAATCTGAAAAATATTTCGCTGAAGCAGCAAAACTTTGGCTTACAGTTTAATGAATTATTTAGCAAAGACCATATTTAAATTTAAGTGTTACTAATCGGACTACGGAACGGAGGAATTTTGTTGCCCAAATTACTGTCACTCAACCTCCCCCTCTGCCGGCACCGTTACCCGTTGGATATCCTAGAAGGCCAATAATAATTTACTTTTTATTTGTGCCTTGTACGAAAAACAGATAGGTGAGTTCTTAAACGAAAAGACTACATTCTTAAAATTAAAATGACGGTCTGTAAAGCTTCCGAAAAAGTTCAGATAGTCAAATGGTATTATCAAGGCAGATCATTGCGACGTACCCATGTGTTTTTCAAATTCACAGAATTGTGTACAATTTCGAACAGTCGGGTTGCGTGGCACCAAGTTTTCATAGAAAACCTAAATGGCCAACAGGAAGCTCGGGATATCATGATTTGTGCTGCAGTGCAGGAACATCCTAAGTTGACAAGCAATCAAATTGTCGAAGCAGTTGGTTCATCTTCAACCACCGTTAACAGAGTCCTTAGAAAGAATAATTATACATATACATGCAAGTCTAACATGTAAAAGGACAAACTTTCGGAAAGGATGTAAACGCGTGGATCCACTGTTTTTACTTGCTAAGCAGTAAAAAGATTCCTGCCCTCGGCAAATAGGTGCCATGTAAAATTAAGTCCTCTTAGAAAAAAAAACTTGCATCCTAAGGGACAAATCGGGGTGTGCGAAAAGGGCGCGCCATGTGCCTAGTCGCTAGACTAAAAATGATCTCCCCCAACTGCTACTACTCGAGTCTTTAACGCTTCCAGAAATCAACATGAAGTCACTGGATAACTTGCTAATGATTAGGGGTGTTAATTTAAAGGGTATTAAGGTCAGGATCAGGACAAGAGTTCAGGGATTCCATTATAAGAAAGTGACCCGTAGTCAAAGACTTAAGATCGTTTGGGTCACAGGTTTGCTCACAAAGGGGTCGAGAACTGACTATTATCTCTGTTTGCGTGAGGAGAGTATATAGCTCTTCGAAGGTCAGTATTCGGTCTCCAATGACCCGATATAAATGTGTTTTTATAGATTTGACTCCTCCTTCTGTTAGACCATTAAGGACTATTAAGGCTCCATTTGACTACTAAGCGCTCAGAAGCCAATTTCTAAAGATTATGAAGCTCTCTAATGGCTCTGACAAAATTTAAACCCCTATCGCTTGTGATTTTAACACAGGTGCCACGTCTAGCGACAAAGCGTCGTAATGCTGCGTTAAACGCTTTTTTAGTTAAATCTGAAACTAACTGCTTTGAAAAAAGTATCGACAAAGACTGCTATGTATGATTTGCCAAATTGTGCTACACAGAGTTTCTGACCTAAAAAGGTTTTGATTGGGCCTGCATAGTTCAAACAAATGTGTGAAATTGTGACGTTCTAAAGGAAGGTAAATCCGATATGTAGAGAGTGTAGGGTTTCGGTTTTAAGCGAAAGTAGGGAATACATTGCGATATAATTTTTTAAATAGTTCGACGTGATGACATAATCCAAAATTTTTTACGAATTAAATATTGGACTGTGTTCATTCCAGGATATAGATTTTGGTTATAAGTTTAAATAATAACCAATTGGGATAACCTAAGAGATTCCTGCAATAATAAGGGAGGTTTGCCTCAAGGGAGAGTTGAGAATACAAATTCAAAATTTCCTAACAGCTTATTTTACATTTTACTGGACTCAGGAATTATTTCCTGCACAGAGAAAAATTAAATATTTAGGTTCCTTCGGAAAATTAAAAATGTGACAAAAATTAGACCTAAAGTTTGATATATGTGTCTTTACTAAATATGTTAAATGACTGTGATGAAAAGTCATAAAGTATGTTAACCGGATCTGAAAAGTGATAATGTCTCTCCGTTACACCTGTTCTTTCTTTCCGTTTTCCGTCCCGTTAAGAAAATGGGATTTTTCTCGTACCTTTACGAGTTTTTTTATGATTCAATATTGAAAATGGAAAAATTATTCTGCTAGCAAAAATTGCATAAACTCTTGGCAATACGTAAACGATCCCTCAACGTAGGCATATAAATATAAGGGCTCATAACAACTATCACCTTAAAACTGCACATTTTTAAAATTCTTAAAAAAGTTTAAAAAAGTAGTGTAAGGGCCACTGATGCCCCTCCCCTCTTATCATACTAAGCAAATGTTTTGGTATTATTTGAGAAACCAAAAAGGTGTAAATCTCTAACCGCATAAAATTTGTGTTCTCTCACTTAAGGCTCCATTCAAATGTTACAATTTTTAATAATTTTTTAACCTAAAAAAAACTCTTGGTAGACCGCTAGCATAGGGGCTGTGAACAGGGATACCTGAAAACGCTCATTTGACACTTTCTTATCGTTGTGGTAATCACTGCTTCTGCGCACTAGCTAAACGACCTTCCGTAGAGCTAAATAACCGCTACGACTGACTACTACACTACGAATCCCTCTCGTTGTTGCAGTGTTTATTTTTATTATTTAATTTATATTTGCTTTGCGCGGATTTTATATAAACTATAAAATACCACACATTTCCAACAGTAAGTACAAAATATGTATTTTATAAAATAAGATTTCTAGGTTGTAATATTTTGACATTGACAGTTTTAATTGTGTTCCAACAACACCCTGAGAAAGTTGCCCGTGGTAGTGGTAAACAGCTGTCAAAGTTTTTTAAAAGGTCTTTATACTTTCACACAGGATGCTTACAGAATTAGGCCAGTCAAGTAAACATAACTGGACGACTGTAGCTGCGTCATCGGATTTCCATAAAACAAACGGTTTAAGGCAACCCGGTGACGTAGATTTTTTAATCTGATTACAGTTGGCCAGTCAGGTTAAATGATCTTTCAAACTCTGTAAAAAGATAAAGACCTTGTTCAAATAGCAATTCTTTTAAGAAAGTTAGTGCTTCAGTCGTGGTCCATTGACACTGTTTTAGTACTGTCAAAAATTTGCCCCATTGCAGTTTCAAAAGAGCACTAGTGCAACACGACGATGGAGAGCCCGTGGCGAAAAATGTGCACTGAGTGCAACACTGGGCTTGTCAGTTGCTCAAAAGAAAATGAAAATTGCACTAGTGGCCCACCAGTGCTGCACTTTTTTCCCAAAAGAATTCGCCATAAATGTCCCTAATATCAAGCGGTTTATGAGCTATCATTGCGCCGCGCGCCGTGCGGACGGACTAAAAATTAATTAACAATTAAAACTACAATCCACTAAAAACTACTTACAAGTGACAAATACTGCAATTACACAATTTTTAGAGCACAATTCGATAACTTTCGACCAATTAAATTATTTCTATGATTTTTACTATTTTTTTTCATATTTTTAAAAATAAAACCCCGAATTTTCACACAGAACGCCTACGAAATTTTTAGTTTTAGTTGTGTATGTAAAAGTTAAAAATGGTGGACTATAATCTACACTCATTGATCATCAGGAATATGCTTTTATACAGGGTGTCCAAACTAAAAGGTAACAGACGTGTTTTTGGGTATTTTTCATGCAATTTTGGAGAAACGCTCAGACACGTCGATTTTGTTTGCAAGGGGGGCACTTTTTAACTATCTTGAAATTTTTGTAGCACGCACCATTTTCGAGGGGTATACTTTACCCCTATATTTTAAATAGGGAAAGTGAATCTGGCGACACCTTTTTGGCCTCTTGAATGTCTTTACAACCGCGTAAAAATTTTAAAAATCTATCCATTAGTTTTTGAAATAATTGCCTTCAAACTTTCAATTTAACATGGACTGATTTAAATTTTATCAAAATTTTATATTTTGCGGATTTAATTTTTATTTTATTACTCTGTGTAAAGTTTGTCAAGCAAATAAACAACTAATCTATGGATTTTTTTTAAATATCTCAAAAACTAATTCATGGATTTTCGAAATTTTTACACAGTTGTAAAGTTATTCAAGAGAACTTTAAAACACGGTATCACTAGACCCACTTTCCCTATTCAGAATATAGGGGTAAAGTATACCCCTCGAAGATGGTGCGTGTAACAAAAATTTCATGATAGCCAAAAAGTGTCCCCCTCGTAAACAAAATCGACGTGTTCGAGCGTCTCTCCAGATTCGCACGAAAAATACCCAAAAATACCTCTGTTACCTTTTAGTTGGGACACCCTGTATATATGTAGTATTTGTATTATAGGCTACAGAGCCTGTATTTTTATTTTAATAATAGACACACACATTTTAAAAAAAAATCGCACATCGGGAATATCGCATTTTTTTAATGCAAACAATCCAATAGATTGCTTTCCAAACTGGCAAGACAAAAAAAAATTGAAACAAAAATTGAACTGGAAACTATTAATTGTATTTTATCACCTATAACAAATAAAATAAATGGTACAGACGCATATTACAAGTTAACAAATTAAAATACACAAATCAAATGAGTAATGATCTCAAAACCAAATTAATTAAATCGATTCGAAAAGGTATAACGAGTACAAATGTGCGTTCCCCATTAAACATTATTTTGCAAAATGATCATCATGCGAGTTATTACAGTCAGAAGTCATAAAATTTAAAATAAACGAAAACCGGATATGCATTAATTAATAGGTGTTTGGGATTGACAAATTTTACTAATTGGCAAAATAACACTAGCTCACAAGGATTTTGCAACAAAGTAACGGCATATAGTTTTTGTTTTATAAACCACTTTTTATATTAGTGCTAATATAATCATCATAGGTATGCGGATTTTAAATCTTCCTCCATATTGTTAAAAGTTTTAGTTTAAGTTGGTGATTATTATACGTATCCATAATACTGGAAGTAAATCGTAGGTATGAGTCAGAATATTTTAACAAGTTCTAGAGGGGGTCAAAATAAGAAAAATGATATGGGGGTCAAAACTATTTTGTTTTCGACATACAGGACATCAAAATTGACGATTTATTAAACTTTTTTTATTTTAACATCTTTAAAAAGCACAGCAACAATATAAAATTCGGTGTATCAAAATAGAAGCAATTTTTTTAATAAACTTTATTCAATGCCATATTAAACCCATTATTTTTATTATTTTTTATGTTAAAAATCAGTTTCTAAGGAAACATAACAATAAAATATCACTGATATTTTTGAAAATATTGCTTTTAATTTTTTACCCGGATTTGCTCCTATATCTTGACACTATCACCCATTAACATATTGCATACCGTTTACACACTTTATGCCTACCGCTAGCAGAGAACATGGAATGTGGCGCAGTGTTTTTTTGAGGTTACACTTTTATTTTTATATATTTTTAACTGCAGTGGATATACTATTAGAGTAAGAGCTATGCTGAGCACGAAGATTCTGCTTAGAAAGAGAAAAACTAATTTAGCAGGTGCTTAGATAAAAATAGAAACAACTTTCCATCTTCATCCCTCTGGAGTCATGCGCCGCCTTTCATAAGCCGCGTCGGATGAATTCTATTGCATTGTTTTTTGTAGGGATAAAGATATTTAATTGTCCAGTTTGGCAGTTGTCTATGATTCAGTTACTCGAAGTTGCTGCTGAAGCGGCAGTAATATTAATATTGCTACATTTTAGTACTACATTGTTTTTAAAAAACAATTGTTATGTCACTTTTTACTTTAGTCCCACAGGGACTAAAGTAGCACATTAGTCTCTGAAATGAAAACTTTAGTCCCTGAACTGCGAAAATTCAGTTTTATTTCCTAGACATTGATATTTTAACCCCTATGTATTAGTAAGTTTTAATAACTAGGGATTAAGAGGGTCAATTTGGCCCCTAAAACTATGAATCAAAATTATAAGGGAGAAAAAGTGACAAATAAATAAAAATCGGTTTGGTTACCATGACACAAATTGTGAAAATCGGGATGGAAAGTGACTGATCAGATATAAACAGTAAAAAAAACAAAAAAAACGTCAAAACCTAAAAACACCAAAAACAGTAAAAAAAATATCGAAAAATCAACTAAAAATTGCAAAAAATAACGTGTAAACCTCGTGCTTAAAGTATCCTTTTATCCCTCGATGAATTAGACTTTGCGCCTCAGGATTAAACTGACACTTTTATCCTTAAGATATTATTAGAAATAGACTTATTAACTTTTTCTCGACAGGAAAATTTTACAAACAAAAAAAAACCGCAATGTCTCGTTAATAAATGAGAGCATCATTTAAAAATAGACACGTTTACCTAACTGCCTAACAGACAAAAAAATTGAAACGTTTCTCATTTGTAACCTGCTGAAAACATTAATTTTCCTGACAGGTAAAATGAGTTTCGAAAACAAGACAAGCTTAAAACTCCAATAAAAATAACAAAAAAAAGACAGAAAAACACGCAAAAATTCTCCGGCTCATGCTATTATTGCGGAACATATTTTTGGAAAAGGTATTTTTGGCAGGGTTTAACGGATATAAGGAAAGCGTATTTTATTTATCTATTTCTATGTCTGATGCACCTGAAAAAAACCATAAAAATTTCACGTGAATTCTTTTAAATTCGAGAAAATACCTACTGTTTCTGTTTCTTAATTGCCTCAAAATAATTTAAGGCAAGTGCATTACAATATTTTTACCTTCCTAGCCCGCGTAGCAATGGCCAGTTACCGTACTAGCACGCGTCGCAATGGCTAGAGAAGGTATTATTTTCGACAAAAAAATTTTCTTTCAGAAACCGCCAAAAATTTGTTATTTGGATGTATTTTGACTTATCCTAGCAATATCGGCGTGATGTATGTCTGTGTGTGTGTGTATATTATTTCTGTCCGTAAGACGATAGCTCCTAAACCGCTAAACCGAATTTTATAAAATTTTCAGGCAAAATAGTCTTTGACACTTTTACGAGCTGATTCGATTTTGGTCAAAATCCATTAATGCTAATGACAGCTTTTTTTAATTAAATTTTTTTAAAAATGCTTTTCTTTTTAACGGAGCATAGTATCAATACACTGTTTTTGGAATATAGTAGACTATGTTTTGCTAAATAATTCGTGTTGTAACCAAAAACTTCGTAAGAGCTTTAGTTTTGAGATATTAACAAAAAACTGTTTTCAAGGCAAATATATTGTCATGGCTTCACTTGAAGTGTGTTTATAGACTAGCTAGAAAGGTGTCAGATCCGATATTTGGAGCAGCCTTGTGCAATTTAAATTCTTTTTCTCTTTTAGGTCGGGGACACATTTACCTCGGATTTCAAAGTAACTTGGCCACCCCCATCTATTTTTAAATTTATAAATCATTAAAAACAATATGAATTAACTGGGTCACTTTTACTTTTTGTTTCATAAAATCATCAATATATCTATCTTTTGTGTTTCTATGGCATTTTTAATACAGAATTCGGTTTAAGGTAAGGGTGAACCATCTAAGATATGCTGATGATATCGCCTTAATAACAGACAGGAAAGAAGAACTGATAAAAATGCTGGAAGAACTGGATACAGTATACTCCATATCATAATTTTTGAGATAACTTTTTGACAGTTATCAGCTGTTTACCATAACAAATAGCATAGGGCAGCGAAAAAAATTGTAAAAAGTTGCTTCAAAAATAATGATATGAACTATACCTAAAATATAGGCTTAAGTATAAACTTCACTAAACACAGATAAAGATATTACGATCAGAATAAACCAAAATAAAATAGAGGAATATATCTATATATATATCCATATATATATATATATATATATATATATATATATATATATATATACCTGGGACAAATTATTAAACTAAAAAGAGAAAACCAAACAGCTGAAATCACGGGACGAGTAAGATTAGCCTGAGCAGCATTCGGTAAATTAAGCTACATATTACCCCAATACCTCAACGCGAAAGTATGTACCCTTGCTGTACTTATCTATGTATCCCAGACCTGGACACTTAGAAAATCAAACATGAATAAGGTAACAAAAGCCCAAATATGAATGGAAAGACAAATGTTACATGTAAAGCTAACAGATAGAAAAAGAAATTGATGGATAAGAAATAAAACAAAAGTAAGGGATGTCAGAGGAGAAGTAGCAAAATGAAAATGGAAATTTGCCGGTCATAATATGAGATACGAAGACAATCGATGGAACAAATGTATTTTAAACAGGAGATCTTGGGAAGATAAAAGAAGTAGGGGAATACACCAAATAAGATGGGCCGACGATTGGAAGAAACACGCAGGAACTAGATGGATGAACACGGCGACAGACAGAGAAGAATGGAAGATATTGGGGGAGGCCTATTTCTAAAGGTGGATTAAAGAAGGCTAAATAGATAGATAGAATAGATAAGTACTGACAAATACTAAACGCCAAACTAATTTTTTATTGATGTTATGTATAAACGTCAAAAGAGGTGGGCTCCCATTGGTCAGACACAATCTAAAAGCAGCAAAAGACGGAACTTTTTATATTTGTCAACGATAATCTGTATCTTGTAATTAGTATGTTTATTATAAGTTATAGTATTTAGTTTAGTGTTATAATTGTATAATTATTCTATAGGTAGGTATAATATGATGAATAATTTTCTCAGAAACTAAGCATAATATGAAAAAATGTAAACCATACTTTATTGTAGACAGTAAAATTCCCTTTTCAATAATGTAAAACTCGGTGGGGTTTGACTTGTAACAAACTCTTCAGCGACGTCCTTAATTGGGGGTGATTTAAAAAAATTATTTAAAAAAAAAATGTTTTTTACAGGTTTTATTCAATTTTCTTAAAAACTCTTTATCAAAAAATGTGTTTTTTACTTGTTATAGACAATAAAATTTCTTTTAAACAATGTATAACAAAGTGAAAGTCATTTTATAGTTAGCGCTCCAGTGGTGTCTTTTTTACAGATTTTAACTAATTTTCTTAAAAACCAAGCTTCTTACGACAAAATATCTTTCTAACTTTTCGGTGGATAATAAAATTTTCTTTTAAATAATGTATCACAAAATGTGATAGAAAATATGACTAACCCTTCAGGGACGTCCTTATATTAGGGTAACTCTCAAAAATTACCAAAAAAACATTTTTGTAAATTTTCTTACAAACAAACGTCTAAAGGATAGAATTAAATAAACTATTTTTTTTCCTAAAAATATTTTACATAAGCCTCAAATTATAATATTATACTATAATAATATTTTCTACAATAAAGTATATTAAATATTATTCAGAAGAAGTTTAGTATTTGAGAAAATTTTATAAAACCTATACTGCCGTCCCACAGAAAAACGCCGTATGTTGAATTTTTGTAAAAATGAGATTTTGAGTTTTTCAGGTTTTTAGTGACAAAAATTTTCGATTTTTGCAAAAATAAAATTATTTTACAAAAGCTTTTTAAAAAAATTATTAAATAAAACTAAATGATTTTAACGTATCTAAAACAAAATATCATATTACATGGTATGAAAGCTGTAAGTGCAAAAAAATAATGTATGTGCCTGGGTAATTGGAAAATTACAAAGTAAAAAAGCCATATGTCTAACGAATTACTTAACATACATCGTTTATGCCTAGCAATCATTGCAGCTTTATGCTTTAGTTTCTTATTCTATTGTATGTTTTAAAATACGATTTTTTAACCTAGCAAATAAAGCAAACAATACAAAAATTATTTAAGCATAAGTAACGTATGTCCTAATATACGGTGATGTTATTTAGCAAAGAACAATTTAGAACAACACTTAGCGTATGTTTTAACATGCGGTATTCTTGCCTAGCAACGGAGAATAGACTATTTTAGCCCGCGAAAATATCCGCACGTATGTAAAAACATACGGTGTTCTATCCTAGTTATATGCATTACGTCAAAACAGCTCAGTTGCGTTTCGGAAGTCAGCACGTTCGCATGGGCTGTTTTGTATTTTTCGAGTTTTTTTGTTTATTTCGGAATAAAATAAGTTCGAGAGCCAGGCGAATGGTTCTTCAGGTCATAGATAATAGTTTCAAATACGATTTAGAGAAAAATATTAGTTCTTCAACGAGTGTGACCAGAAATGATAACTCCAGGATCAGTGATATTAACGATGTATCGATAAATGGCATGGTATTACTTAATGAAAAAAAAAGTCATCTTTACCCCAAGAATCATTGTTTTTAATCAATCGTTTGTTTCTTTGGGCTGCTTCACACCAAAACATAAAGCGGTAGCTGTTCTTTGGCATGAGTGCATATCAGGCCGCAAAAAAGATGATATAATAAGTGCCTACAACGGTTTTTTAACTAGTTATGGTAGGGATAAAAAATATGTCTATCTGTGGGCTGATATCTGCAGCGCCCAAAACAAAAACTGGAGTTTTTTGACCTTCCTAATTTACGTAGATAACTCTGACCACATTGCCGCTGAAAAAATAACAATTAAATATTTTGAAACAGGTCACACATTCATGTCAGCTAACAGTTTTCATCATTTAGTGGAAAAAAGTTTAAAAGAAAATCCTGGACAGTACTTAAAACTGCTTTATAAAAAAAAATGCGTTTCTCCGATTTCAAAAATTGGCCCAACTTAACGACCAACTACCAGTTACAGAAACTTAACAAAAATCGACCTCTTCTAAAAGATATTTCGATTTTGGAAGCAAGAAGAGGATTTAAATGTTTTTATTACAAGACGTCTTTCAAAGATAAAGACTATTAAGAATTAAATATAATTTCCAGAAAAAACACAACTTTAAAATATCCTGAAACTCACAAGACCGATCGTGGAATTTCTGTTGAAAGAAAAAATCAAATTCTCTCAAACGTATCCTCGATAATGCCAAAACATAAAATATCATTCTGGCAGAACCTTGCTAAAAGCAATTCTCAAAATCTAATCACAGTAGTTGAAGACGATTAAATGACGTTATGTTTTTGTGGTTTGTTTTTTAAAACTTGTAATGCAATACTTTGTGCAATTTTTATAATAAAAGATTAGCCTTATCAAACTTACTTTGTCTCCTTCAAACCATAAATTAAATTAATAACACCGTATGTCAGAACATACGGTACATTTTACTAGCATTGAAACTTATTTTTGTTTTCTAAATTAGCGGATGTTAAAATTTTTAACTTACGGTATTCATGATTAGGAACGAAAATAATTTTGCTAAGAAATAGTAACGTATGTTTAAAAAAAACCTTTTTTTTCATAAACTTAAGCAAATTTATTAAAAACTAGTAATTAGTTTGATAAAATACACTATTAGGTCCATACATTACCTAAACTTTATAAAAATGTATGCTCCGTTTCAAAATTATTTGACTTTTAAGTCAATTTACTTTGGTCAAATTTTTATCCTAACATACGGTGTTTTTCCGTCGGACGGCAGTATAATCAACATGTTTTTTCGAAATAATCCCAATTTACGGACGCCACTGAAGAGCTACTTGCTTTTCTTAACCTTACCGACCAATACATCATTAACACCGGAATTTTGTACAAAAAACTGTGCTTATCAATTTTCGACTAAAAGTTAGTTTTCGAGAAAATTGAATAAATCTGAAAAAAACAACAGCATTTTGGGTGTTGGGGGATATTTTCTCCGACCCTGTCGATATTTCGAGTTGGCAACAGGGATATTCGGATTGAGCGGGGTCGAGTTAGGGGGAAATTGTCTATTGCCAAAAAGTAATATGATTTGCTTCTAGACCAAAAACGTTTTTTCAAATTTTTTGCTCCAACTAAATTATAAAAAACACGTTTTATGTAAAAATTATCGGAAATTTTGATGCACTTGTGCAATTACTCCCGATAATAATGTATCCACTTTGAATGATGATAGTCTATATTTGAAAAATAGTTGTATTAGGGTCAGCAAGGATCGTATATTATAGATTGGAGTATCGTGAATATCGCTTATAACGATATCGGATATTACATATCGGTTGTAGCGGCGACATATTAAGGTCCCGGCCGAGTTGTATAATACAACCCATTGTGTTACCTTTTTTCTCTATAACGACGCTCGATTATAACGTCCGAAATTAAGTCGTCCATTCAATGTCGTTCTAACCGATATTCACTGTATATACCTTCCCAAAATCAACCTGTTTGTTGCGCCCCTATATTTATATGAAACAGCTCAGTCTAAAATTCTCTGCAGGTAATAAAAAATTTTACCCTCCTGCTGTGTAGGGTAACAGATGTGTTACAAGGAGAAAAAAATTGGCGAGAATTTTATGGAAAACGAAATTTTATATGTGTGTAAACTAAAAAATGCGGGGGAGTACTTAAGGTTTTATGGTTGTTTTTTAAATTGTGACATTTTAAAAACCTAACATATTGCTTTTTGCGACAACGTGCCTTTAAGGATTTATTTTATATATAATTTTATATTATATTGTATAAAAATGGCAAATACAGTCTTGAATATCCGTCAAGATTTTCTGATATTAATTCAAAACTTAAATAATCAAAAACACAAATCAAATACATACATGTATTATTTTTAGATGGGGAGAGCTGGACAATAATCAAAATAGATACAATCAGAAATATTTTTTTTTCGTTACTAAATTTTAGAAAAAAAGTTTTAGTCATTAGGAATATGCATGTTTAAAAAAAAAATGCCTTGTTTTACAAATTTAATTTTTATACTAAATTAATTTTTTTGATAAAAGGAATTTTTATTCCAACGATCCCCGCAGGTATTTAAACTTAAGACATTAGTTGCGAAGACTTAAACTTTTATAATCAAAAATAAGTAATTATAGCACACCTTTCAATGTTCTTTTTAATTTTAAATTGAGAAAATATTATTACATATACAAAAACTTCAGTCATCTAAACTAGTGCTCCACCCTCCCTTCAAGCATCGAACATCCCGCATGAACAAGTCCACATCTAGGGGGCTTAAATTTCATAAGAGGATAAAAGACAGATAGAGTATAGCATGCATTAATAAGAGATCGTGATTCGCCCGATCCCATCGAAAGCGCTTCAGCGTTGCCAAAATACAAAAGGTGAACTATTAAACGTGAGAATTTAATTTTTTACTTTTATTAAATGTGAGTTTTAGGTAGCAAAAAACCGAAATCGGCGAATAAAATCAATTGTCTCTTTGAATACACGAAAAATCAAAAACAAACACCTCAAACACAAATACTTTAATCCAATATGATACAGTCCAAGTCTTTTGTTGGCATTAGATTTTGGTAAAAAAGAAAGGGTTGTTATTTCTGCTTAAACAGTTTTACCTTAAAACTATCAGTTATACACAACTTTACTTGTATCGATTTTTGTTTAAAAATGTTCTTTTTGTATTTAAAACAAAAAGTGCAGTATTGTTCTAGACAGATGAAAAATTCCTATGGTGTCTGTTTAACTTGAAAGGATTTTTGCTACCTGCGTATTTTTCGGGTTTCAAACTTTTTTCTGTAGGTTTTCAGTTATCAAACAAGTTTGTATCTATTTTCGTCTGCGAGCATTTAAAGTACCTATTATTCCTCCAATATGTTCTGAAACGTTTGTCTCCGACGCATTTACTCAAGAAATATTTGCTCAAGGTTTTCAAATTTTCATTTGTGGTTTAAGGGACTACTACTAATGATTTTGTATTTGTCTAGGAAAAGCACTTAATCAGGTCAACGGACCTACTGAGGCTTCAAACCACCTCTGCCGCTACCCTAGGGTCTGGCTCTTCTCCCACGTCCCCTACCCACCCTGCGTCACTGTGGTTCATTATTACCTTTTTTTATGGTTAGACTAAAAATGCATAAACTAAAATTAAATAATAGGTATAGTCCGGAGCCTAAGCCATTTTTGTCTGCATTTTTGCGTACCGTAATGAAACTTGGCACGAATATAATACAACACTATGGTATTATTTTACAAAGTGGTGCTTATCCCGAACCCAGTGCAGAGCAAAGATACAGGTTGTTTTATTTTTTATTGCATCTATCTCAATAAAATTCTGTATAAAGTTTAAATGTAAAGCTAGAGCAATGAAATTTGGCACCGATTATAAGGATATATACGCTTTTATTTTAAGAGATAAAAAAATTATATTCTTTCATTTTCTTTCAACAAATAAAAAATATATTTTTTTTTTGAAAAATTCATGGTGTGGGTGTTGAGCAGAAAAAAAAAATTCCAGGCGGTTAGTTATGCAAGGTAACTTGCTAAAATTTACTGTGAGCATTAACAAATTGTTTCTCTTTAAAACAAGTATTGCTGGGCTGGTGTGACATATACAGAGTCGGAGTACAGGGGGGTTTTAGTTAATAATTTTCTTAGACGTATATACCAAGTAAAAGATACTTAGCTTTTATTTATATTTTACGAAAAGAGAATGGAAATTTTGTGAAACTGTTAAAAATACAGGATGTTTTTAAATATAAGTTACATTTTTATGATCAATTTAAGTATTTTTTTTATGACGACGTTACAAATCACTATGGAAAACTCAAAGTTAGCACGTTACAACAATACTAGTACAGAATTAATTTTCTTAAATAAAAATTTTTGTACAGTGTTTAAAAGTAACTAGACAATAAAGATTTTCGTAATTTTTTATTTTAGTGCTGAAAATTCAAATAACTCTAGATATGTCAAATAAACATCTTATTGCAATCACTATATTCTCCTTTATAAACCATTTTTCGGACTTCATTTTTGTGATTAGCGCTACATCATTACCCTTTTCTGAACGTATATACTGGGCAACAACAACTTTGCTGTCATTTTTACTGTTTTTTTACATTGTTTATTTTGGCTACTGCGTTAATAGGAATTTTACAATGAAACTTGGCACAATTTGTCAACTTATTACAGGCTATGACACAAAGATTATGGTTTATGTAATTTTATAATATGCTTTGGTGCCCAAGAAATGGCAGATTATGCTAAAAATTAAATATTCTAGATACTTGATTCCACTTTTACTTAAGTTATTAATTTTTATTAAGTTAGGCTTGGTCGGGTATTTTTAATAATCCCTGGCATAAAAACCGATTAAGGTGTCAGTGTTGACATATCATGTGAACAGTTTGACGTATTGACTCAAATAATATTTATTTTGATTTAGAATTTCTAAAATACCTAGAAATCGACACCCTACACGACCACTTTAGACGAAATAAGATTTTAACAATTTATCTTCCTACCTTTTTCTCCCTCTACGCTCAAAAAAACCTTATTTCCAACCTTTAATTCTTATAAAAAAAAATTTCAATTTATAAGCTACATAGCTATAAGCTTAAAGAAACGAAAATTGTACCTCGAGTACGCCCCTGTATCTTGGCCCTGCACTGGGTTCCACTTAAATAAAACTGACTAAGGGTCCACTTCACCGACTTTCTATTCTTTACTTATGTAACAAAACGGGATTTCAGCATAAATGGTATTTTTGCCATTTATAAGTTTTTAAAGATTTTTAATTAAATATTGTTTTTGTCATCAAAAAGCATTAATTATATGCAAGACTAGGTTAAGATTAAGTAAAATTTATGGCAACTCGGCGACTTGTTTTTGGGCATATTTTCAGGTTCGCTGTATTTTAATAAAAGTTGTATTCGGCTAATATGTCCTTTGAGCCACTAACATCAAAATAATTCATATTTTGTAACTGGAAACAAATTTTAAACTATTTTCAATTTAAAAACACACTGTGTAATTTTACTTTCTAACGGGTTTTTAAGTCTGGCTTGCATTGCTATTTTGTCTCTTAGTGGAGCGCTTAAAGCGCAGTCTATCTCTTTCTCGCCAAGGCGAAAGGGAGTAGAATTCTAGCCAATCAACGCCAAGATATTTGTCCCTTCAAGCGCAGGGTCGCTTTAACTGAGACGGGAAACTTTCGAAAGTCGTCAGGGAGGTCACTCTTTAGTTCGCCTTTGCTTGTATCGTTACGCTTCCGTTCACACTTGTTAAGGGGGGTTTTATTTCAACTGGGGAAATTTGTCAATCATTTTAACATTGTATAAGCTATTATCTTTATTATTCATAATTATTTTGGTCTTGTCTTTTGGAGTTTATTAATTTTAAAACTTTTAATTATTACTGTTCCCAGTGTTTTTAAATAATGTTTTTATCTGTTTTATGGTTTTTTTAACATCAAAATACAAACCATTAGTTGCCCTAAAATCGGCATTTTTGTTCAAAAATATATCCCAAACCTAAACAGTAATATTAAGTAAATTAAACAGTTGATTGAATAGTTTCACTCATTCAATCAACGTTTAAGATGTTGATAAATATATATATTTACAACAAATATATAAAAGGTTTATAAAACCTAAAAGTTTAAGAAGTGTAAATATTTGAATACAAAAGTTTAATAGTAGTAAAAAGTCGATATTCAACTAATAAATGTAAGAAGTGAAAGTGTAAAGCTACAAGAAGAAAATTGAGAAGGTATGTATGATTATCCTACATTAGTTATACATTTGAGAAAAACGTTTATAGCATACTTTTCCTCCAAGAACCGTCAAATTCCCTTTCGAGATCGTGTAAATTTAATAACATATAGTAACATTTAATCTTTTTATAGTTTATATAAGTTGTAGCCTAAGTTGGTAGCTTACAACATTTAAGCCTTGGCCACTTGAGGTGAGAGTACCACTGTCACACACAGGCCCCTGTTACACTTAGCTTAAAGCGTTTCTTAATATAATCCTAATATGACGTAATAAGGAACACTTAAGGCTAAGTAACGAAAAAAAAAGTCGTTGCGATGGGCTATTAATTGACCTTTCGCGATTTGAGTAGCTGCTTATACTGACATTTTCGCTAAGCCGGCAACGTTGGTTTTACACTTTTTTCTTTCCCGTGCAATCCTTATGGCCCATACAAAAATCCTACCCCAAGATAGAAGGACGTGAATATTACGTATATGGGTTGGCCACGCTGTATAAAGTTGCATCAGCAGAGGGGCTCGCTTGTATGACAAGCTAAAAACTGACCAGCCACAGAGACGTGCTTTGAACTTGTTATGATCTCCAAACTAAAAACCTACATTGAAATTTTTATTTCGAGCAATCTTGTCAGATGCAATTTTTAATTTCTTTGTTAGTAAATCCGGCACACATTCGTGGACCTAGGGTACGGTCGCCCACTTTTGTAATGTTATCTTAAAATTGCTTAAACTCTTATGAAAAGCCCCGTTTTTTAGCAAGCTTTAAAAACAGCTAAAGAAAATTGATACTTATTTAAAACCATGCGACGTTGCCAAACAACGCACTGTTTCTTAGTATTTAAGTGTGGGAAAAATACGATGGCATTAAATAGTGAGCAAGTGTACATATACCGGGCTTTCTTATGTCTTCGAACAGAACAATATATAACCAAGGCCCAGGCTTAAAAATACTAACCAATTTTAAAAAACAAACAAATGGCCCAAAAAAATATTGACGGCGGAGTACACTAAAATTTTAAAATATTAGTACTTTTTGTAAAAAATGGCATCACTAAAAGAAATTAATACAATAGATAAAGAAACGAAAACAAATTTAGGTAGGTACTTTTAAAATAAAACCGCACCCTGGAAAATTGATTGTAAATAATGTAACGAAGCAATGAAGCGAAGATTTTACAAAAATGAGGTTTTTTTCGGTAAAAATGGTGCTAAAGAAAATAATATTTGCTGAAAACGAAACAAAATCATGATGCAAGTGAAAATTTCATTCTATTTACATTTATAAATATTAGAGTCCCTGTATGTTGACATATTTGGATATATTATATAATATATCCAAATATGTCAACATACAGGGACTCTAATAAATATCATATGTATGAATATATACAACTGTTCTTTCTGCCATATTAAAAAAATGTAAAACATCCGGAACAACTTTAAAACAATCCACGACCGTTAAATTTAGAAAAATTGGCGCCCCAGGTAAAAGTTTTAGAAAAATAAGGTTTTTTTTGGTAAAAATGGCACCACAGGATTTAAGTAGGACATTATTTTTTATTAATAGTGGTATATTTTAAACACTTTTGTTTCCGGATGCTGTGCGAGCAGGCATGGAGACATTTTAAGCGTGTGGACCAAGTGCAGCAACTTATATTTTAATTGTATAAACCAGAGTATTTAAATGAGATCGGTTTTCTTGAAACAAACCGGTTTTATTGAAATACTCTGGTTGAACAAAACTAGGGCCGGACTTGGTACGTATGGGCCCCGACGGGAGAGTTGGGCCAAGTGCCCCGTAATAAGAAAAAACAAGTATTCTAAACTTCTTAGTCGAATTTGATTTAAATTGAATGGACTGTGACAGATCCAGGATGTCTGGGAATGAACCAAGGAGACAACCAAAAATTTTTTGTTGCAATTTCAAATAAGTTTATGTTCTAAAGTTTTCCATTACTTTCAAATAAAATATGCCCCAGTCGAAAGTATTAGAAAAATAAATAATTTTTTGTGTAATAAATTTAAGTGTTAATTTTACTAATATTTTTTAATGTAATGTAATTTTTGTCAAAAATTACAATTTATGTATTGGTTATTTTTTACGAGAACTAAAGATTATAAGCTTTATCTTACGAAGGGAGGCTCGGGCTCCTCAGGCCCTCCCTGAATCCGCCACTGATTTCGCTAGAGAACCTAGAGGCCCGAGGACACGGATTATTGAATTTAAACAGATAAGTTTTGACCAAAGCTAAAGTGGCAAATCCAAAATGCCACCGACAGATGTTTCAGTTGGACATTTTGTTATCAGTTTTTCTTTATTTCTATTTTTGCCAGTTTTTTTGTAAAGAATTTTTGGAATAAAATCTAACTGTTATAAACTGTCCAAGAATTTATTTCTTTTTCAACAAAAACACAACAAAAATAACTACAACTGACAGTCTCCGCCATTTTGATAAGGCCGCGCTAATATCAAAGTATAGTAAGTTTGGATAGGCAGCCCAACGCTTTGCCTACGAGTGCCCTTCAACTTTAGCCAAATTTTCAGCTTTTTCAATGGTAATGTCAAACACATGGTGTACCCACTGTTTTTATTTTGGTTGGTTGTGAAATCCAATCTCTAGATGTTCTATAATATTTGCTCTTGGGAAACGCCACGTGATCACTTGATAAGAACAAAAACGGATGGTGCAATTTAGGCAGTTTTACTATAAATTAAAGCAGGGCTATCAAAACGGACGGGCCACGATCCTCCACTTTGTTGACGTCACATCCGGGGCTGATTTTTTTTTGTTGGTCTCGTTACGACACAGCTGATTGTCTTTAAAATATTGAAGTTGGAATGACGGTTTATGAATATTTCTTTTTTTTAAATAACGCCGTTTTTGAGATTGTTTCAATGGTTTAATGGCTCATACTACTTTATTCTGGCAGAACAATTTTTTTTAAATGTATAGTAATCGTGAATTTTTCATAGCCGCTTCATTAGCTCACACAATAATTCAGTTTAAAGCAGAAGCGAATGTGACAATCACAGATGACAAAGTCAAATACATGTCAAATATACCAGTTGGCATGTGGTACATGGCGGGTAATTTGAATTCAAAATAAGGAATGCTAAATCTTGAAGATTTTAACCTTTTAATCATGTTGCTTTCTTACAAACCTTTGGTGGAATATCGGGATGGTGTTTGAGAATATTTCACTGAAATTTGGAGGAAATCTGTAGTGCCATTTTGAAAATATCATAAAAAAACGTCTGACCTCCCATAAGACCCAATGTAAAATTCAGCCCCGGGAGAACAGCTGATTTTTTCAGGGTCGTCGCCTCTATTTTTGTGTTGGCCTTGATTAAAGTAATAGTAATGTATTCAGCAATATTACCTTCTTAATTAATCAAAGAAGGGTATTAAAGTATTAAAGTCTACACCTACCCTATCAGTAATCAGAGAAGGGCCCCGGCTTACCAAATAGTGACATTCTATGACCAAAGTAGCCCCTGGCCCTAAGTGGCCCTACCGCCAGTGGCCCCAGGGCCCTGCCCTCCCGACCGGGCCAGTCCGGGCCTGGACAAAACCATCAAAACGCGGCGGCCGACGGACTGTCTGCTCACCGCGACGGACGGTTTAAAGAAAACAAGGCCTAAACCGAAGAGTTCTATTTTACAAAGGCGATGCAATTTCAGGGAAGGCCTGTTCCTCCTGCGGCCGCTCCTGGCGCCGCGGCTGCTGCTAGACAGAACCACACCACACTAATGGTTTGCTTGTCTAGTGATGAAGATCGCTGCTAGCAAAATATAATTTAAAAAAGCAAAGTTGTTTAATTTTCTCAGTTGGCCAATTTTGCAGTACCTACTTCTCCACTTATAGCATACAAACCTATTAATAATGATGAAATTTAAGGTAAAAATAAAAATATCTCAATCTGTGAACATTTTTAAATGTAACTGATTTAAATAAATTATTTCTTCTTTCTTTTTACTCGGCAAGCAAGGTGAGGATTTCTGATCATGCTACTACTGGACAGTGGCGGCTGGTGACTTTGAGAAGGCAGAAATATATATTGCATGGGAAAGGAGATAAAAAACTTACCTAAACAACTTAATTTTAGCATTTTACAAACAAGCAGCTACTTGGTGTAGTTTTTAGTTTATTTGTTTATAGATAAAGTCTATTCGCCCTTCTTTAACGTGCGCAAAGTGCTCGGATTAGCACCAGTTTCTGACTAATCATGGCTCTGTAGAGCAACCTCAAAAATCTCAGAAATTTCAATACAATCTATTAACATACTTATATATAGTATATATATATATATATATTATATTTCGTATCTGTCTATTTTTTGCCACATTATCATTATGTTCAGTAATGTTTTGGGCTTAACTTTCGTTTAAGGGAAACCTGTTTGTAAATAATTTTTCTTTGGAAACTCCTTAGCGAAGCCTTCTGATGTCGAAAACCACAATGAAACCTTGCGGAAATGCACCGTTTTCGAGAAAACTGGGGAAAACCGAAAAAATATGGGAAACCTGCTACATAAAAATTTTTTGTTGGACTATGATTAGGAAGATCCCCTAATATCAAAAATAATAACGATATTTTGCGGAAATGCACCGTTTTCGAGAAAACCCGGAGAAACCGAAAAACAAAAAAACCGAAAATATGGGAAATCTCATAAAAAAAATTTTTTTATTGGATTCTTCTAACACTAGATCCCTCATTTCACTAATAATAATAAAATCTTGCGGAAATGCACTGTTTTCGAGAAAACTCGGAAAACCCAAAAAAATATGGGAAATCTGCTACATAAATTTTTTTTGTTGGACTACGTTTAGAAAGACCCCCTAATATCCAAGATGACAATGAAATTTTGCGGAAATGCACCGAAAAACAAAAAAAAACGAAAAAATGAGAAATGCGATTTAAAATTTTAATTTATTGGAATCTCCTACAAAAGGTCCCTCATTTCACTAATAATAACGAAACATTGCGGAAATGCACCGTTTTCGAGAAAACTTTAAAAAACAAAAAAAAGTTGGAAATCTGCTACATAAAAAATTTGGCTCTGGAACGAAATATCGATGTCATGAAAGGGCGACTATCAAAATAGCAATATAACAAAAATGCGATGTAACAAAATAGCGATTGTTACAAAATAGCGATGTAACAAAAAAGCCACTATCAAAATAGCGATGTAACAAAATAGCCACTATCAAAATAGCGATGTAACACAATAGCGACTAATAAAATAGCGATATTTTGGGTTCGGTTTTGGTATATAGTTTGACTAAGGGGTTTCTTTCTAACAAACTAGAGGGTGTGAGTCCGAACCGAACCGAACCTAACCGGTTCGGTTCGTTTCGATAGGTTCGGTGCGGTTCGGTCAGGTTCGGTTCGGTTCGGTTCGGTTCGGTTTGGTTCGGTTCGGTTCGGTTCGGTTCGGTTCGGTTCGGTTCGGTTCGGTTCGGTTCGGTTCGGTTCGGTTCGGTTCGGTTCGGTTCGGTTCGGTTCGGTTCGGTTCGGTTCGGTTCGGTTCGGTTGGGTTGGGTTGGGTTGGGTTGGGTTGGGTTGGGTTGGGTTGGGTTGGGTTGGGTTGGGTTGGGTTGGGTTGGGTTGGGTTGGGTTGGGTTGGGTTGGGTTGGGTTGGGTTGGGTTGGGTTGGGTTGGGTTGGGTTGGGTTGGGTTGGGTTGGGTTGGGTTGGGTTGGGTTGGGTTGGGTTGGGTTGGGTTGGGTTGGGTTGGGTTGGGTTGGGTTGGGTTGGGTTGGGTTGGGTTGGGTTGGGTTGGGTTGGGTTGGGTTGGGTTGGGTTGGGTTGGGTTGGGTTGGGTTGGGTTGGGTTGGGTTGGGTTGGGTTGGGTTGGGTTGGGTTGGGTTGGGTTGGGTTGGGTTGGGTTGGGTTGGGTTGGGTTGGGTTGGGTTGGGTTGGGTTGGGTTGGGTTGGGTTGGGTTGGGTTGGGTTGGGTTGGGTTGGGTTGGGTTGGGTTGGGTTGGGTTGGGTTGGGTTGGGTTGGGTTGGGTTGGGTTGGGTTGGGTTGGGTTGGGTTGGGTTGGGTTGGGTTGGGTTGGGTTGGGTTGGGTTGGGTTGGGTTGGGTTGGGTTGGGTTGGGTTGGGTTGGGTTGGGTTATGTTGGGTTGGGTTGGGTTGGGTTGGGTTGGGTTGGGTTGGGTTGGGTTGGGTTGGGTTGGGTTGGGTTGGGTTGGGTTGGGTTGGGTTGGGTTGGGTTGGGTTGGGTTGGGTTGGGTTGGGTTGGGTTGGGTTGGGTTGGGTTGGGTTGGGTTGGGTTGGGTTGGGTTGGGTTGGGTTGGGTTGGGTTGGGTTGGGTTGGGTTGGGTTGGGTTGGGTTGGGTTGGGTTGGGTTGGGTTGGGTTGGGTTGGGTTGGGTTGGGTTGGGTTGGGTTGGGTTGGGTTGGGTTGGGTTGGGTTGGGTTGGGTTGGGTTGGGTTGGGTTGGGTTGGGTTGGGTTGGGTTGGGTTGGGTTGGGTTGGGTTGGGTTGGGTTCGGTTCGGTTCGGTTCGGTTCGGTTCGGTTCGGTTCGGTTCGGTTCGGTTCGGTTCGGTTCGGTTCGGTTCGGTTCGGTTCGGTTCGGTTCGGTTCGGTTCGGTTCGGTTCGGTTCGGTTCGGTTCGGTTCGGTTCGGTTCGGTTCGGTTCGGTTCGGTTCGGTTCGGTTCGGTTCGGTTCGGTTCGGTTCGGTTCGGTTCGGTTCGGTTCGGTTCGGTTCGGTTCGGTTCGGTTCGGTTCGGTTCGGTTCGGTTCGGTTCGGTTCGGTTCGGTTCGGTTCGGTTCGGTTCGGTTCGGTTCGGTTCGGTTCGGTTCGGTTCGGTTCGGTTCGGTTCGGTTCGGTTCGGTTCGGTTCGGTTCGGTTCGGTTCGGTTCGGTTCGGTTCGGTTCGGTTCGGTTCGGTTCGGTTCGGTTCGGTTCGGTTCGGTTCGGTTCGGTTCGGTTCGGTTCGGTTCGGTTCGGTTCGGTTCGGTTCGGTTCGGTTCGGTTCGGTTCGGTTCGGTTCGGTTCGGTTCGGTTCGGTTCGGTTCGGTTCGGTTCGGTTCGGTTCGGTTCGGTTCGGTTCGGTTCGGTTCGGTTCGGTTCGGTTCGGTTCGGTTCGGTTCGGTTCGGTTCGGTTCGGTTCGGTTCGGTTCGGTTCGGTTCGGTTCGGTTCGGTTCGGTTCGGTTCGGTTCGGTTCGGTTCGGTTCGGTTCGGTTCGGTTCGGTTCGGTTCGGTTCGGTCCGGTCCGGTTCGGTTCGGTTCGGTTCGGTTCGGTCCGGTCCGGTTCGGTTCGGGTCGGGTCGGGTCGGTTCGGTTCGGTTCGGTTCGGTTCGGTTCGGTTCGGTTCGGTTCGGTTCGGTTCGGTTCGGTTCGGTTCGGTTCGGTTCGGTTCGGTTCGGTTCGGTTCGGTTCGGTTCGGTTCGGTTCGGTTCGGTTCGGTTCGGTTCGGTTCGGTTCGGTTCGGTTCGGTTCGGTTCGGTTCGGTTCGGTTCGGTTCGGTTCGGTTCGGTTCGGTTCGGTTCGGTTCGGTTCGGTTCGGTTCGGTTCGGTTCGGTTCGGTTCGGTTCGGTTCGGTTCGGTTCGGTTCGGTTCGGTTCGGTTCGGTTCGGTTCGGTTCGGTTCGGTTCGGTTCGGTTCGGTTCGGTTCGGTTCGGTTCGGTTCGGTTCGGTTCGGTTCGGTTCGGTTCGGTTCGGTTCGTTTCGGTTCGGTTCGGTTCGTTTCGGTTCGGATTCACACCCTCTAGGAGAAGAAGTCAGGGAAGATTTTCTTTTTTTAAATAAGGTGGTATAGTCAAAATACCGCAGGGTATAATAGCACACTTCAGTTCGGATCGGTTGGCATTGGTTTGATTCGATTCGGTTTGGTTTGATTCACTATTTTGATATATCGCTATTTTGATACATCGCTATTTTGATTGTCGCTAATTTGGTTGTCGCTATTTTGATAAATCCCTATATTGATGCTCGCCATTTTGATACATCGCTATTTTGATATGTGTCGCTGTTTTGTTACAAATGCTATTTTGATACATCGCTATTTTGATAGTCGCTATTTCATTACTTGCTTTTTCGGACGTCGCTATTTTGAACATCACTATTTCGTTCCGGAGCCAAAAAATTTTTGTTGGAATATCATTTCTGATATTAGGGGGTCCTTCTTTAGCATAGTGTAACAAAAAAATTTTATGTAGCAGATTTCCCATATATTTTTGGCTTTTCCGAATTTTCTCGAAAACGGTGCATTTTGGCAAGGTTTTGTTAGTATTAATGAAATAAGGGACCTTTTGTTAGGAAAATCATATCAAATTTTTTTAAAAATTACATTTCCCATATTTTCGTTTTTTTTCTGTTTTTCGGTTTTCTCGGGTTTTCTCGAAAACGGTGCATTTCCGCAAGGTTTCGTTGTTGTTTTTGATAATAGAAGGTCTTCCTAAGTATAGTCCAACAAAACATGTTTATATAGCAGATTTCTCATATTTTTTTAAGTTTTTCCAAGTTTTCTCGAAAACGGTGCATTTCCGCAAAGTTTCGTTATCATTTTCGATATGAGAAGGTCTTCCTAAGCATAGTCCAATAAAAAATTTGTATGTAGCAGGTTTCCCATATTTTTTCGGTTTTTCCGAGTTTTCTCGAAAACGGTGCATTTCCGCAAAGTTTCATTGTGGTTTTCGACATCAGAAGGCTTCAATAAGGAGTTTCCAAAATTTTTTTTTTTTAAAACAGGTTTCCCTTAAACGAAATTTTACCCATGTTTTGCCTGTTGGCACTATTCAATTGGCACCTAATATCAGTCTTGCCTAGCATAGAAAATTCTATGTGGTTATTTAAATAAGTAGCACTTACATATTTGTGTCTTTAACTTTTCACTAAATTGCTTGCACAATCCCTTTGCCACCCACGCAGGATCACTTCGTGTATTGCTCATAATAAGTCAAATAAAGCAAAAAAAGCATTTCGTTTTTTACAACCGCACAATTAATTTTTAGCATCGTATAATTTTTTGTTAGTTGCACTAAAATTTTGGTTTTTTAGGATTTTTAGGTCCATTGTATGTGGCCCCAAAGATTTTATTTATTTTTAGAGGTTCATATGTCAACGTATTTAAAAGTTAATTATATAATCGACGGTATTTATTTCTATTTTGAAAACAAACAAAAACAAAAACAATGAACACGCGACCGGCAAGCCTTTTAACTACTGACCCTGACGTACCCCAATTCAAAACAAACTCATAAATCTTTACTAAGGATAGAGCCGGCAACACGTAGGAAGGGCAACGAACGGTTTGGCACGATGAATATGGCTGACGTCAACTAAAACAAACTTTCCTCCCTCCCCCGCGCGAGAACCATTACACACCCATACACCGCGGTGCTGCCAGCTTGTAATTATTTACGCTAAAAAAGTTTACAAAGTTAACCACAAACTAAAAAAGAGAACTAGACATGTCGTAAGGAAAGATTTATTTTTTTTTAAATAACTCAATTAAAAATACTGGTTATTGTCTAGTTTTGGGAGGGCAATGCCGTATCCCTCCCTGTAGCAGCCGCCACCGCTACTGGATAAATTTAAACCTAAATAACTCTGATGTAGGTAACAAATACAGGTAATAAACACCGGTGCATTAGCGTAAATTACTGCTGTTTCAACTATAAAACACGTGAGCGTGTTAATGTAAACGTGCCAAGGTGTTGAAATGTATGCCAGAACTCCTGCCGTTTCATCCTGGATTAGCGAGAGTAATCTTAAACAGAACACGATATAATACACAGGTAGACTTCAAAAGAAACTGCCATTAATTATCATTACTCCTGCGAAATTGGAGTAGAATTTATATACACATTAACAATGTTACATGTCTCTGTATCTTATAAATAATTTTAGTACTTTTAAATCAAAGTAAAGAAAAAGTTATAAACTTTAAAATACAAAAAAGTAATTGTTAGTTCACGATTATACTCCTGCATTCTTTTAAAAATACCATATAAGCTAATAAATTAATAAAGGTAGATTTTTTATTTTAATCTTATTTAAGGTCCAGTCCAATTTTTGAATTTGTTCATTATTTCACGACAATTATGGCGGTAAACTATAAAAAAGAATTACATATAATATTTATACCGAGTGTGTTTAAATGATGTACCACCAAACTTTAAGGAGTGGTAGAAAAGGTCAAAACGAGACAAAAGTTCTAATAATTTTTGGTCATAAGTTTTTGTTTCCAAGCTAAAGCATAAGCTATAGTAAAGGATTTTTTAAATAAAAATAAGGCAAAATTATGAAATGCTTACCTTATTTTAAAAGCAATTTACTTGTTATTATTATAAACATCAAATAATCAAATTTTTCATAAACTCTACCGTTTCGGTTTAATTCCAGTAACAATTTTTGGGAATTTTATTTATTTTATTTTATTTTTATTTTATTCATATCAATGGCAGAGCGGGATCTTTAATAAAACAACTATAACAATAATCATTCTGCGCAAAATTTCTTAATACCATAAAAAAGGTCATTAGGTGATATGTGACAAAATAATTTCAATGATTGTTTATTGTCCCAACTAACATTTATAGTAGCGGCTACATGTTCTAAAGGCTTTGCTACTTTCTTATAGTAGAAATGTGGTGATCCCAACCAAAATTTGTTACTTTTTAGTTCCAACTACTATTTAGTATCAGGAAATAGTAGATGTTTCGTAAAAACGACCCTCTAAACTACTTCATAGGATTGTTTCTTGATAGTCGATTCTGATAGTCTTCTCTACCACAATAGGACGTTGCTAAAGTTTTACTTTCTTTTTAGTCGTTATTTCGTAGTCGCTCTGACTTTTATATCCTACTTAATTACCACTAGAAAGTTAAGCTTCATTGGAGTCCCAAACAAGTGTATCCGACAACTACATTATAACTTTAATTTTTACCACAAAAGTTTGTGTCATCATAGTAACATCTGATGTAACAATGTAGACAAAATAACTTTTTGGATCAACTTTAAAGCCGCAACTACTTTCAAGTAACCTTTTCGACTATCAGGGAATATAGTTTGGGACGCCATGTTTTTATGTAAGAAAGAAAATTTAATATTTTTGTTGTCGTTTTATGAGCTCATATTAAAGAGCCATACTATTTTATAAACAAATTAGTTGAAGCTTACCAAAAATGCTCTTCTTAAGCACCATTTGTTGGAGTTAACTGTCGATTATGAAAACATAACCTCCAAAATCACAACACAAAAATTCCATCAGCTACCAGAAAACGGCTCAAATTTACGGGCGCACCGGTTTTTTGCAATATATATAATGCATGTTATACAAAAAACTTTGCGTCGCACTCGAATTTTGATCCTCTGCTCGTAAATTCTCACACTTTTGGATAACATAGTTCATATTATAACCATAACCAAACAAAAAAACTAAGCGAGTCTGTTTACTGTTGTGTCCACCATATTGTGTAACAATTCTACCAAAAAGAAACGATTATATTATTTGCAACTACATCGCAACTTTTATGCCATTACGGAAAAAAAAACAGCCTCTACGACGTAGTAGATACCTGGCTACGACGTAGTGGTGTAGTTGTTACTACAGTGACTTTAAACACTTGGCCAAGTAGTTATAACCAGAAATTGGTTCCCCACTTAGGGAATTATAACGTCGCTGTATGGTATACTGAGACGTAGCGGGAGTACGTTGCGGTTACTTTTAAGAAATTCTTTCTAGTTGGGGTTTCGTCGTTACAACTTTAATTGTTTGTTGGGGTATCCAGTACCTAATCGCATTGTACCTCCAAACTTTTTATTTGCGGTACTTTTCCCTAATAAAAAGCTGTTGGTAGCTTGTATTTATACATATTTATTCCTTAATTACCTTATATTTACAGTTAACTGTTTATAGACTCATCCATATGTCGTCTTCTGTCAAAGACCGAACCACACAAAAATTATGTATTTCTCATTATTATTTGTTGGTAAATCTGAACTTTGAATTAACTTTGTTTAAGGTTCAAGGGAACAAAATAAGATAAATAATAGTTATTTAAAATGGTAAAGCGTTTTAATTTTTGAAGCATTTTTTCCACTTTTAAAACTTCCATGAAAATTTTTTTTTTTGGTTCATATAACTCATATAACTTATGGTAAAAATGGAACCCATTGTGGATATAACTTCTCAATGCACATCTTTTCTGTATCTTGTGATTTTTTTTATATCCCACGCACAAGCTGCAACAGTGGTTTCAGTGAGGAATTTTTTCTTTCCCGCCATCTATGTAAATTGAAATGAAATGATATGTAAATTTTTTAAGGATTTTTGGAAAACAAAATTATGTTCTGTTAGGTCATGTTTTGTAAACTCAGATGTTTCAGAGGAATATTTTTTTTTGAACCACAAAAGCCTTAAAAATGCATATGAAATAAAAATATAACACCATTGTAAAAATTATTATTACATACGGCTCAGAAGTATGGCCAATCAAGGATAGAACAGAAAAAATGCTTTCCGCTACGGAGATGGACTATTGGAGAAGAGCAGCAGGGAAATCAAAAAGAGAAAGAGTTACAAAGAATGAATGGTGAAAGACTACCTAAAAAAATACTACAATGGAAACCAACTGGCCGAAGAAAACGAAGACGGCCAAGGAGAAGCTGGAGAGAAGGAATAGACAGTGAAATAAGAATAAGAGGCCTAGATGATGAATTATGGGCAAACAGAAGCTAGTGGAGATTGGGTATCGGAAGACGTAGAACGTTCTGAAACCGATAAATATATATGAAAGAAAATGGTTAAGAAATAAAATTGTGAATTTTCCAAAAATTTTCTGTTTTTCATGTTTGAGTCGCCATATTGTATTCGGCATGAGACAAACAGATGTCCAATAAGTGGAGTTATATTCCCAAAGGTAAGGACTTTTAACCCCTGAAGTCAACTTTGCATTAACACGAAAAGTGCATGAAGGCCTTTAAGCGAATAGAGTAAAATATATGTTTGTCCCTTCTGAACTGAGCAATTACTTTCAACCTACTTTAAGTGCCTAATTATGCTACTTTAAATTAAACCGTTCTTCAGGTGCGCCACAGGGGATAAATAAAATGAATGAAATCAACCCTTATATTCGGTGTGCAAGAAACGTTTTCCGCCTCACAATTTAGTAAGTAATCCCATGTTCTGGAAAACTTCGTACCAACGTATTTGTTTTAGGTAAACGGAAAACAAAGCTTAACAAAGTGTGACATTCATGATAAAGTTTGACAGTCATCATGGCAATTCTGATCCTGGATGTAACTCCTCTAAATAGGGAGCATCCAAACTCCTCTGTGAAATTTTTTTTCTCACATTTCTAAAGTAGGAAAGAATCTCTGTACGTTGACATATTTGGAATATTATATCCAAATATGTCAACATATAGGGACTCTAAAGTAGGGCATATCTTGTTGCTCGGGTCTAGTGTTGCCGCCAGACGAGACGAGATGAGAAAAGGCCTTCTCTCGTCTCGTCTCGTTATGCGAGATAAAATGGGTCTCTCGTCTCGACGATAGGACTTTTCTATCGCTCGAGAGAGCCTTTCTCTCGTATCGTCTCGTCTCCTCTCTCGTGTCTCGTGGTTTATATCAGCTATAAAAAGTTTTTGAGACACCCTAGACCATTGTTGATGCCGATAAAATAAAAGCGGTAGAAAATATTTTCATCGCCTTATTTATTTAAAACTGTACCTAAAATCCCAAGTGTTCGTTGACAAAATATTATTTTGTGTTTTACCAAATAAATCTATTATTTAAAATACTTGAATCTTAAAGATCCCTATGGAGTTTCCAGATTCTGGAAACCAAAGATTATTTTGCGGAATTGTGTTCTTCGCAAAACTTACCAAAACGTTTTTTTAAACTTTTTTTTAAATCTTAATTTTTCTTAATTTTTCATAAAAAAACATGTTTTTGCAAAAAATTTCTGTTTTTTTTTTAATAAACGCAGATCATTATTTATTTTGATTTTCAAAATTTTAGCTTTTTCTTCTAAATAAGAAAAATTCACGCCAAAAGCTAAAAAAGAAAACAAAATTATGAATAATTTCCTAAAGAAAAATGTTCAGTAAGTTAATAAGCACCAACAGTAAACGAAAGGTAAGCCACAGTACATGTTATCAAGGAAGGAATATATGACAACTTTTGAATACCTTATATTTAAAAATAAACGGTACATAAATATCAAGGCGGCAGGGTAGTGCCGTGGTATGGTCGTCGGCTTCAGATGCAGAAGGTACCAGGCTCGCGTCTCGAACGATGCAAAAACAAAAAAAAAAATCTCTCGCCCTGTCGCCGATTTCCTTTTCAGCGTTCTACAGCCCTCATCGAATAAGCATGCGATGCAATGCACGCAAAAAATACAAGTCGACATTGAACATCGAGAATATACGCAGGTGTAGTCCAGGAGCCGACGACACGCAGCCAGCCGAGGAACCAGGGATAATAACCCAGGAGCCTGCTATAAGTGCTATATAGTCGGAACCAGGACGGCGCCAGCATAAATCTCCTACAGTCAACCCCCGACGACCACGCCTGTTGCGCTGAACAGGAAAGAAGTCTATCATCTATAACCAAGTTCTGCTGGGGCGATAGCCATGTTAGATAGATGCAAGTCTAACATGTAGCAGGACCACCTTTCGGAAGGGGTGTAAAAGCGTGGGTCCACTGTGTATACTTGCTACGCAGTATAAAGATCCCTGTCCTCGACAAAGAGGTGTCAGGCAAAATTAAGTCCTCTTAGAGAAAGAAAACTTGCATCCTAAGGGGCACGTGCATCAGTTTGATATATGATGTACGGACAAATCGGGGTTTGCGAAAAGGGCGCGCCGTGTGCTTAGTCGCTAGACCAAAAAATGGTCTCCCCACCACTACTACTACTACATAAATATCAGCTTAACTCTATAAAATCTATAAGGTCAATACGAACAGATCGTAAATCATAAAAAATTATAAAACCAACCTTTTTTGCTCCAGAGAACGAGAGAAACTAGAATCTCTCGACGAGAGAGGGTTCGGTTCTCCCTCGTTTCGTCTCGAGCTTTCATTCGAGAGAAAATATCTCTCTCGTCTCGCGAGAGAGGGCGAGACGAGACGAGAGGCGAGAATCTCTCGTCTCGGCGGCAACACTATTCGGGTCACATAGCCAAGATACTGAAGTTTTATTATTATAGTAATATTTTAACACCAAAGTGCAATGATGCAAGGTTTTACTTAAAACATTAAGCAAAAATTCCAAACCAGGGGTGAAAACTTCGAACATTGCTCAATTCTCTAAGGGTAAAAATAAAGAACTAAAAATTATAAAAAAAGTTGTTCATGATTCATTTATTATGCAGGGACAATTCGCCGCCGGCCAATTTGCCGCGGTGACAATTCGCCACGAGAATTTTTGTTTTAATCTAACTTAAGTTAAGTTCTTAAATCATAGCTCCCCTGCTGTTTTCCAGGCTGATATATTATCATGGCTTCACTTGAAGTGTGCTAATAGGCTAGCTAGAAAGGTATCAGATCCTTTATGGATCCATTTATTTTATAAATATGTTTACTACATACGAAACATTAAAATACAAATTAAACAAAAGTTCTTGCGGCGAATTGGCCGCGGCGAATTTTCCCATTCCTTTCAATTCAATTGGTAGGGCGTTGACGTACAAAGCCAGAGGTTCTGGGTTCGAGTTCTGACCGAAGCATCAGAAAGTTTTTTATTATTTTTCGTTCCTTTAATTTATCCCTAATAATTTAATGTTTAATCGTCTAAGAATTTGGAAGTAAGATATTACTCTAAATATTTACTCTAAATACTTAAAAAACGTTAGGCCGACAGTGGCGCACGTAGGGGTGTTTTGGGGTTCAAGTTCTCCCAGAGACACTGATTGTTGACTCCGAAAATTGAATTTTCTAAAAATTAGGATTTAAATAAGGCTGCAAGAACGGAACTGTGGTATGGTTCTCACATTTCATTTGGTGTACCTTAAAGCAAAAAGACTGTGATGACGTAAGGGATTTGGGAATTTCAGTTTTAACTAAGACCGCAAAACGAGTTTACCTTGTGGAACGATGAGACTGATTGTCAATTTAGGAAATAGATTATTTTTTGAAGACTTTTAAATGCGGAATATTGGGATAGACGAAAGCAAGGTACAAACCGAAAGGAGTACCGGCAAGGTTGTTTAATTTAACTGCTGTCTTTATAATATCTTCTCCAAAAAAAAAATAAAAATTGTTAAAAAGTTACAAGTTGCAAACTTGGTAACGTTGTTTGATGGCAAACATCAAACAACGCTGGTAACAAGATATGCAGATGACTGGTTTCTGCAATTGTTGTGTGGGTTTGTAAAAAAAACTACATTAGTACATTTACTTCCGTGCCTATACAAGTTATGTAAAATTATTATTACCCTCTTCCAGAAATGATAGATAGAAACGAAAAGAAATTGTAGACAAGTTCTTTTAAAAAAACTTCAAATTCCTATTTCCCACCAAGCATAAATTGACAGAAATACAAATTTAGTCATTTCAAAAGGAAAATTAAAAAAAGTAAAAGCTATCGCAATGAGGCATCGCAAAAGTTTTGTACAATATTACGCATATTTTACTACTTTAAAACCCAAATATTATCAAAATTCTTTAAAAAAGACTCAAATCATACCAAAAACATATCATGTAAAACAAAGCAAAATACGCCAAAATGGTGTTCCGTAAAAATAATTGAGATAAAAGTATAGCCAAGTTTTCCAATACACATTTTAAAATAAAAGGTTCTTACTTGATTGGATATGTTTTTTTAAACTTGGCTATTACGGCTATTTTGAAATATGTGTTGGAGAACTTGGCTATACTTTTATCTCAATAACTTTTACGAAACACCATTTTCGATTACTTCACTCAAAATAATTTGTACGTACTATTAATCATCCGCGTTAATATTTTTTATGAAATAGATTTTGTTCAATAATGTTAATATTTTTATTAAAAACATTAAAAAATAATAAAACCGATAAAAAGTGATAATGAAATTAAATATCAGTATTGATGATTTTGATAAAAATCTCTTGTTATTTTTATGTAGAGTTTTACTCATTAATATTAATGCTGGTTTATTATTAACATGGAAAATTAATGAAATAAATTAAACTTAGGAATAAAAATAAAAAATGCTGCCTTTAATTTTATTAAAACCCTTGCATCAATGTTATTATATGTTATTCATTAATTTTAAAAAATATTTTTAATCAAAAGCAAAAACGTATAATGAAAGTAAATAAATTTATAAATGAAATTAATAAACCGCTCTTTATAATTTTAATAAAAAGCTACAGTTATTTCAATAAAATGTCGGGTATGGTCGGCATAATTTTTTTAATCAAAAATATGTAAGAAGTAATTATAGTTTGATATTATAATTTTAAACGCTATATTAAATAACCTAAATGATGACTTCCCCCTGAAGTTAAAAAACGATTTACTCAAAACTGTTCTAGGAAAAGATGTAATTTCTCCTTTAATTTTCGCTGGACCTATTGAATTTCTGGTGATGACACTAAGGTTCTAATACCCTGTTTCCACCAATGCATGCCCACCCCAATTCAAAAAACGCATCACGTGATGGGCCATGGATTTGCACCGGCTTTAAATGCAGCGTCACCTGATGCGTTTTTTGAATCGGGGTGGGCATGCATTGGTGGAAACAGGGTATAACATCCTTCGTCCCTCTCCTCTTTAAGGCATAAATACTGGTTCAAGAAATCAAAAATTGAAGCCCTTATAGCTTGCTTTGGAAACAATTGCAAATTTAAATTCGCAGACTAGCATTTTCAAGTGCGCATGTGTGAGTTTTTGCACGTACGCCACGACGCAGACAGCTCCCGTGTGGCAGAAGCCATATTTTGTTGTTTGTTTACATTTTACGGTGTCTTCGTTTGTCGTGTAAATTTTTAATTTTTTTCTGTTAAAAATGGGAAAAAACGGACGTAAAACATGTGCAGTGTGTGGAAAAATGTCCGGGAGAAGTGAGGGAGTTCCATTTCATAGGTAAGTACTTCTATTTTTACTTATAATTTGTAAATAAGGATAAGAGTGGTTTATAGATGCCATATAAAAATTAAATTGATGCTCTAACCGAATTTTGATAATAAGGTGTTTGAATATTGAAAAAATTTTTGATAGAATAACAGTGCCATAAAAAGAAATCTATTTTGCAAAACCGGCAAAAGTAGGAAGACTGGCCAAGCATGCAAGCAGCAAAGTTGGTCTTATTTATTAATTTATCTACCTATTGCAAGATTGCATTTTCTACTGTAACTACAGTTTTACTTGGTTTATATTATACCTTCTTAACTTGGATTATTTACTAGTTCCTATAGTGGTATCATAGGTTTATGTAATAAATATTAGGATACATTAGTATGTTTTTCTATCTGTGTGAGCCAGAACATAAAGTGAAATTACCTGTACAAAATCTTGACAGGATTTATAAGTACCACTCAGGACTCTTAAGGATTAGTAAAAATTAGGTCCTGGGAGGACCTTTATGGTTTGCTTTGCTTTTATTTTAGACAGGACCAATAAGGACTGACATGATCAACAAAAATATGGATTACGTAAGGACCTGTATAAAATTTTTGTTATTAGCTTGTCTAACGAACTGTCACGATCAGCTGTTTTTCGATCCAAGATGGTCGCCATAGGACAAACAAAGCGTTTTCCCATAAGCCGCAATGTTAACAAAAACGTAATTTAAAAAAAAAGTGAAACGATTTAACTTACAACAAAGATGCTGTTTTAAGTATTGAACCTTTGTACACATGGGAAAAATGCGTTTTTCTTTAAAAAAATCAATTGAAGCCAGTAAATCTCAAATAAAAGGGGCCATGTTTTGTTCAAAAGTCAGGTTATGTTTTTATTTACTTTTGTTTTTTTTTACTTTTTTTCCAGTTTTTTACTCAGTTTGAATCATTATTATTAGTTTCTGTGCTGTTATGAATTGTGGCAGCTGGGGAGAGCTTGATAATGTTAGTTTTGACGGAATGCCAAGTATTTTGACCTTAAAAAATCATCTTGATTTAAATGAACTAGGTATCAGCTCAAAGAAGGGAAAAGAAAGTGGATAAGTGCTCTATTACCTGACAACAGAGGATAAATTGAAATATTCGAAAGTTTTTTGTCAGGTTTGTTTTGGATAAATGTGTAACTGCCATTTTGGCAACATTTTCTATTGGGATCTTTTTTTGTGCATGAGTGGACTTTTGCAGAAGTGTAACATAGAATTGTGTTAAACTGTAAGAAATATTTCACTATGATTTTTTTACTATTCTAGGCAATACAATACAGCAATGATCATGACTGGGTCTCTCCTGAATGGATTATTGTTTCAAAATGGTTGAAAAATTTAAAAATGATGGTTGAAAAAAGGGTCCAGAGAAGAAAGAAAAGGAAAACAATATGAGGCGAGGGGTCATCGGCACCCTAAAATTTTGTACAGCGTCCAACAGGACTTGGGTCCTGACGTGTACTGTTGGGTCCTGTTGAGTACTGTTGGGTACTGTCGTGTACTGTCGAGTACTGTTGGGTACTGTCGTGTATTGTTGAGTACTGTTGGGTCCTGTCGGTGTACTGTTGGGTACTGTCGTGTACTGTCGAGTACTGTTGGGTCCTGTTGGTGTACTGTTGGGTCCTGTTGAGTACTGTCGTCGTGCCTTGGGGGGGGTCCGACAGGGACAAAGCGCGCCCTCAAAAAACATGCGAGCAAAAAAAAAAAGGTCATCATCTTTGGGGAACCGCGCCGCGCTCACAAATCTTGCGACCAAAAAAAAAGGTCATCCATCCTGGGGAAGGCCGATAGGGCCTTAGCGCATCCTCAAAACACTGGCGACTAAAAAAAAAAAAAAAAAAAAGAACAGGTCATCATCTTTGGGGACCCGCGCCGCGCTTAGTAGCGCGCACTCAAAAAACTGGCGACAAAAAAAAAAAAAAAAAAAAAAAAAAAAAAAAAAAAAAAAAAAAAGGTCATCCTGTCTTTTTGCATCTACGCCACTGTAGAGGGTTGTGTCGAGTACTGTACTGTTGGATTCTATCGTGTACTGTTGAGTACTGTCGTGTACTGTTGGGTACTGTCGTGTACTGTCGAGTACTGTTGGGTACTGTCATGTACTGTCGTGTACTGTCGGGTACTGTTGGGTCCTGTCGTGTACTGTTGGGTACTGTCGTGTACTGTCGGGTACTGTTGGGTCCTGTCGTGTACTGTCGAGTACTGTTGGGTACTGTCGTGTACTGTCGAGTACTGTTGGGTCCTGTCGTGGTACTGTCGAGTACTGTTGAGTACTGTCGTGTACTGTCGAGTACTGTTGGATCCTGTCGTGGTACTGTCGGGTACTGTTGTGAAATTTGTACAGTACTGTTGAAAGCTGATGACCCCTCAATATGAGGTTAAAGTGTGAATAATGAGCTGAACCAAATTTGTACACCATCCTACAGAACTCTTAAATAAACTTTTGGTAGTGTAGCATCCTGTATAGTGTCGAATGAAGTCCTGTATCATTAAAGTTTCTTTTTCTTTAATAAATATTTATTTTACAGACCTCAAAACAGTTTAGAATAAACTGGTGAATTTGACAATCTCCCTAACTCAAACCTCTTTTTATCTTAAACTATTTTGGTGCAAATTTTCCTTTATTTCCATGCTTTTTGACACCTAAAACTTGTACACCGTAAAATTTGTATAGTATCTGACTGGACCTACTACAAGTCCTGTTGTGAAATTTCTACGGTACTGTTCTGAGCTTATTACCAAAAAAAAAATTTTTATGGCATCATTAATAATAGATGGAAAAAAAGTAATCTTTGTTGACTTTGATGACCACAAGAAAAACAAATAAGTTCTCTCAGATATTTTTTTCAATTTCTGTCAAAAAAACTTGGGTTCTAATACTCCTAATGGGTCATATGCTGTTACGCCCAATTGTAGAGTAGAGTATATATTTATTTGCATAAACTTTTAGATACATAATTGAGCAAATATTGTTACAAAAAACAGTAATAAAAGTAATAGTAACAGTAGTAATACAACAGCGAATATTGTACTGTTGTAAAATTTGAACAGTACTTACTGTTGTGAGCTGATGAACCTTAGGTTTGACCGTACTTAAGCCCTATGTATTATAGTTAATGGAAAATCATATGGTGATGTACAGTGTGTGAGGCCAATGACAAGGAAAAACTGTATTTTAATTTTGCAAGTTTTTTTTTAATATAATGTTTACTTATATTTTTTTAAATAAACATATTAGAAGTTTGCTTGACCAACCTCAGTTGGAACTCATATGTGCATATTGATCTGTTGGACTGACCTACCTATAAGCTGTGCCTCTTTTTCATGTCACCACTGGAGGGTTAAAACAATTAAACTTTGTCTAAACCTAAAAATCATAGTGAAATATTTTTCACAGTTTAACGCTATAGAAGGCCTATTACTTAGCAAAAGGTTTAGTCAAGTACAACAAAAGATCCTAATAGAAAACCTGAATCTGATGAGAAAAGTTTAGCCTATTTCAATTTCGTCTCTGTTAAGTGAGCCTTGAAGTGAGCTCTTTGAATAGAACTACTTTCTCCTACCTTGGGCTGATAGTTCATTGATTCATTGGTCAAAAAACTTCAAAAACCTTTGGGGGCCCGATACCTTTGGGGGCCCCCAGAGGTCTTATGATGTACTTTATGCTATTTTTTCTGTTTATTCATGAAATATATGAAAAATATCTAAAAAAATATGTGGTTTGGGGGGGTCCGGGCCCCTAGCCCCCCCGCCCCCTTGGTGCGCCCATGTAATAATTCAAAATAAGTGAAAAAACTAGAAAAAAAGTTTAAAAAAAAACAAAATAAACAAAAACATAACCTACTTTTTTGAAGAAAACATGGTCCCTTTTATTTCAGATTTTCTCGCTTTAGTTTAATATTTTTAAGAAAAACGCATTTTTCCCATATGCACAAAGGATCTGTTCTTAAAACTGATTAATTTTTGAGACTAAAGCTCTTGTCGGTTTTGTAAAATTTACGTTTTTGTTAACATTACGGCTTATGGGAAATCGGTTTGTTTGTCCTATGGAAGACCTCTTGGATTTGATCATATGTTTTGTTAGACAGCCCTATTGGTTCGGTTCATAACAGCCCCTTGTGCCATTTAGTATAACCTCAATTTTTTTTCACTTTGCTCTACTTAATTGAGAGACTGCAAACAGATTTTTCTTGTTTACACTTAATTTATTCCGTCTATTAAAAAAAAAAAATTACAGGATTTTAATTTTCAACCTATAAATTTTTGAAATATCAAATTACTGTTTGCTTGTTTATTTATAGAGAGCTGTAAGTATGGCACACAAGAGACTTAGATTTTGAAAATTTTCTTCTTTTTTGTTAGGAGGATTTTTAATCATTAATTAATCTCTGATTACCTAAATTTTGTAGTTTGTTTAAAATTATTTGTAAGTTTAACTCTCACTGTTTTTTTTTGTTTTTCTATCCAGAGGTATTAGAGCGTATTAGAGTTTCTTTTGTATTATCTATTTGAACTTCATTTTGTAGTAAAAAATTAAAGTAATTGTAGATCAGTTCTTAGCAATGTTCAACTCCTTTTGCAACAATTAACCAATTGCTATTTTATTCTGCATATTTTAGATGTAAGTAAAAAAGGGTTTTATTCTATTCTCAATAAAAAATTAAAATACTATTTTTTTCATTACACTTACTGTTTTTCAGATTTATCACAATGCTCGTTAGAGGCAGTGATGAAGCTCTATGCCTCTGCATAGAGCTCCAATGGTTGAACCTACCATTTTGAAACATAAAGGTAAATAAAAAATGTTTTTATTCCATTTTCAGTAAAAATTAGAATATTATTTCCTTCATTATATTAGCGAATTATTTTTCAGATTCATCAGAACTTCCATTAGAGGCAACGGTGGAGCCCTATGTAGAGGCAGCTGTTAATCCTGCTATTTTGGAACAAAGAAGTAAGTAAAATAAAAATACTATTTCCTTCATTAACTTCTATATAAAGTCAACTAAAGTGTAGACATAAGTAATCAATAATTACCTGTTTCTCATTAATTATATTGTAACTGTTCTAAAATAATATTTTTTTTTAGAATCGTTAGATTATTCATTAGAGATGCTGGTGCAGCCCACAGGATGGGTAAATATTAAACCTGCCAGTGTGGAACAGAAAGGTCAGTTAGGTTATACTAGAAATAAAAACTAAAATGTCTATCATTGAAATCTATCTAAACATTAACATTTTTTTTTAGATTTATCCAAATTCTCATTAAATGTAGTGGCAGAGTCTTTTGCAGAACCAATGGTTAAACCTTACATTTTGGAACATGAGGGTAAGTAAAAAAATCGGTTTCTATCTTCCATAAAAACAAAAACTACTAGTTCCTTTAATAATGTTTCAAAAGATAATTCTTGGGTCCATTTTGAGAAAAAATTCTTTCCAGATATGTCATAAACCTCAACTTTTAAGATTTTAAAAAAATCTTCAGATATTTTTGTGAAATTTCGAAAAATGTTATGTACAAGAGGCATTTTCTGATGTATATATTTTTTTATTTATTTTAACCAGTGGCGTTCGTGCAAGAATTGCTTTCATTAATTAAATAAATTGTTTTTCTCATAAGTGGTCTTGGTCTTGTTGAGATGAATAAATTTATTTTTGTTATACAAAAACTGTATGTCTAACGAAAAAATTTAAGATGCAACATTTTGTTATCAAACAATAAGAATTTACAAATAATTTTTATTTAGAAAAAAAAACAGTGGCTCATCATTATTTTCTTCAAAAATACTGAGGAAAATTCCTGCACGAAAGCCACTGATCAAAATAAAAAACATGTTACATATTAAAAAATGCCACTTGATGAATAGAAATAGTGTATCAAATTTCACAAAAATACCTAGAGCAGTATCATAGATATTAATAAAATACTCTGCCAATATATGGGCCCCTAAGCTCACACTAGGTACTATAGTTATAGTGTACGTGTGAGCTAATATAACTAAAAACTGAAATATATTTTATTTAACTCCAGACTAAATTACCTTTTGTTTGATACCACACAAGCCATGTTTTGACTTAAACTCAAATTTTTGAAATCTACCCCCACCCTTAAAAAAACAAAAAACTAAAATGTATTTTGTTTAACTGCAGACTCAATTACCTTTCGTTTGATATCACACACGCCATATTTTCACATAAACTCTAATTTTTGAAATCTACCCCCACCCTTTTATTTGGTTTCTGTTCGGTGGATTTTGTTCATTTTTAAATGGGACCATCTCGACCCAAGACCCAGCCCAGGTACCAAATTTCATTAAAATCGGCCAAGCGGTTTTTGAGTTATGCGCGTTGGTCGTTACAGACATACAGACAGACAGACAGACAGACAGACAGACAGACAGACAGACAGACATACAGACAGACAGACAGACAGACAGACGGCGCAACAAAAAAGTTTCAAAATCATCTGAAACGCAAAGATATATAAAAATTTTTGAAATCGGAGCAACTTTTTTTTTCTCGAAAAAATTAGGATCACCATAGCTCACACTACTATAGTATAGTATATGTGTGAGCTAAAATTAGATTTTTCACAATCTTTAACACCATGTATCTCAAAAGTATGTATGACATATTTTTATGTATTGTTTTTAGCTCACACATATACTATACTATAGTAGTGTGAGCTATGGCGATCCTAATTTTTTCGAGAAAAAAAAAGTTGCTCCGATTTCAAAAATTTTTATATATCTTTGCGTTTCAGATGATTTTGAAACTTTTTTGTTGCGCCGTCTGTCTGTCTGTCTGTCTGTATGTCTGTCTGTGTGTCTGTATGTCTGTCTGTAACGACCAACGCGCATAACTCAAAAACCGCTTGGCCGATTTTAATGAAATTTGGTACCTAGGCTGGGTCTTGGGTCGAGATGGTCCCATTTAAAAATGAACAAAATCCACCGAACACAAACCAAATAAAAGGGTGGGGGTAGATTTCAAAAATTAGAGTTTATGTGAAAATATGGCGTGTGTGATATTAAATGAAAGGTAATTGAGTCTGCAGTTGAACAAAATACATTTTAATTTATTTAAAAAAAAGGGTGGGGGTATATTTTAAAAAATAGAGTTTAAGTGAAAATATGGCGTGTGTGATATCAAACGAAAGGTAATTGAGTCCGGACTTTAACAAAATACATTTTAGTTTTTGTTTTTTTTTAAGGGTGGGGGTAGATTTCAGAAATTTGAGTTTAAGTCAAAGCATGGCTTGTGTGGTATCAAACAAAAGGTAATTTAGTCTGGAGTTGAATAAAATATATTTTAGTTTTTAGTTATATTAGCTCACACGTACACTATAACTATAGTACCTAGTGTGAGCTTAGGGGCCCATATATTGGCAGAGTATTTTCTTAATATGGATCCAAGAATTACTTCCTTTATTATTAGTATCTTTTTGAATAACATCCAGCATATTGAAAGTAAAGAGATTAGTGAAACACCATTGCCTATATTCCTGCTAATTTTTTTCCTCTTAAATGCATCATTGATATGCAGCCCAAAAATTAATTTTGACATTGAAATTACTGAAGACAAAAGAAAATAGTAACTTAAACTCTGAAATATAAAACTAGGTTAGGAATCTTGTGCTGTTTCAGGCGTTTATTTGGGTTTAAATGGGTTTTATTAAAGGCTGTAGTAGCAGCAAGAATTTTTTGTTTGTGGCAATATTCAAACATATTTAGTAGTTTTAGCTCACATATACAGGGTGGGGCATTTTCGTTGGTTTTATAGGGTACAGGCTAAACGGTAAGAGATACAAAAAAACTGACATACGTGTCCCGTCCACTTTTTTAGTGTCTTTTTTAATGGCGTCATCAAATCTAGGCTAACTAGATTGGTTTAGCAGGTACAGGGTAATTCTCAAAAATTGCCGATTTTTATTATCTTTTATTACTCGTTTATTTATGGAGATAGAAAAATTCTTCAAATACAGAGAGAGTACCAAATATTGGCATCTATAACGCCACTCGTTCGGTTACAAGTCGAGTAGAAAAATGCATTGAGCAAAATGGGAGACAGTTTGAGCACCTTTTGTAACTAATTTTTATAGTAACTATTCAGTTTTTATTACAAATTTATGTTGTTTTTTGTTGTTGTTGTTATAGTTTAGTAATATATTATAAAATAAAAAAATATTAAATCAATTCATAGCCAACTACAAAAAAAAAATATTTTTCCGTATTTTACCTATTTAGGACAAAGAAAAGTATTAAGTGTTATATACCATTGTAATCACAAGAAAAAAAGCAATTATCTGAGATACTTACATACTGGGTGTTCCATTTAACAAAATATTATTTTTGATAATATCTTGAAAACTAAAACATTTTTAATTTTTCTGGTTACGCCACTGGATTCTATGCCCAAAATCATAAAACTTTTGTATTTGAAGTTTTTTTCTATCTCCATAAATAACCGAGTAATAAGACATAATATAAATCGCCAATTTTTGAGAATCACCCTATATCTGCTAAACCAATATAGTTAGCGTAGATTTGATTGCGCCATTAAAAAAGACACTAAAAAAGAGGACGGGACACGCATGTCAGTTTTTTTGTATCTCTTACCGTTTAGCCTGTACCCTATAAAACCAACGAAAATGCCCCACCCTGTACAGTGGTGGCCAAAATAATAAGTGTCCTAAAATTGTATGAAAATCTGATCCTGCTCCAACTATAAAAAAAAGTAGAGGTATATTTGAAAACTTCAATCTATTGCTCATTTCACAAGGTATGGCGATTTTCCGCCTAAAATATTCTAGTGCCTTTTTGGCAGGTTTAAAAAAAACTACCAAAAGAACGTTTTTTCAGTGTAGTCTTCGGCAAAAGTGACTGGTACTATTCTAAAGGGCGGTTAAAATTATGTAACTCCTAAAAATTTCACCACCATTGTACAAATGATGGGCAAGATATAGATTTTTAAACTAGGTAAAAATTGCTCAAAATCATCAATTTTTCACAATTTAAATTTTAAAAATATATATCTCAATTATTCCTTATTTGATCTTTATGAAATTTTCAGGAAGTATATTACTTTTACCACTCATTTAAATAGTACTAGTAGCTTTTCCCTGAAACTACACAGAAAAAACTTTTTTGTAGCTTTTTTTTAAACCTGCTAAAAAGGCACTAGAATAGTTTATGCGAAAAATCGCCATAGCTTGTAAAATCAGAAATAGATTGAAGTTTTCAAATATACCTCTAGTTTTTTTTTAGTTGGATCAGCAGATTTCCACACAGTTTTATTGCACTCTTATTATTTTGGCCACCACTGTATACTATAACTAAAGTAGTGTGAGCTATGGTGATGTGCGTGCGTGCCAAAAATAAGAATAAAAAAAAAGCTGCTCCGATTTCAATTTTTTTATTATATATTTGCCTTTCAGATGATTTTGAAACTTTTTGTCGCGACGTCGGTCTCTCTGTATGTCTGTAACCAACGCGCATAACCGAAAAAGTGCTTGTCCGATTTTAATTAAATTTGATACCTAGGTAGGGTTTTGGCACTAGATGGTCCCATTTAAAAATGAATAAGAGCTACCCGACATAAACCAAAAAATGGGTGGGGGTAGAATCGTGTGAACATAAGGCCCATAAATTGGCAGATAATGTTATACCATCTGCAAAAAAATGTCATAATAGAACATAATAATATACCAATATATTTCGTTTTACGTTTTGTAGATGCCTTGCAAATCAAAGAAATAGCAGACTTACCTAGTACTTGCTCTAGAGGACAGAAACGTAAGTTAAAGCAAGATTAGATTTTAGATGATTTATTAGTAAATTATAAACCTTTGGGACTAAGAAAGCGCTGTTTATCCAAAAGCAAAAGCAATGGGGGTTCTACTACGTTATACCTCGCTCGTCAAAACGTTCTATATAACGATTTTTTTGTATGAAAATGATTCTTTGGACTATTTTTAGTCGATTTGGATACGGGAAATTAAAAAAAAAAGTATGGTTTTTTAAAAAAATAATTTTTTAAAAAACGTTACATAGTGATTTTCTTTGACTTGTTTTGGTTGAAAAAAATCAATTTCTATCACTGCATCGTCAAATTTTCGACATAAATTTATGAATTAGCTTAGGATTAATAATTTAACAATTTTAAATTAATTACATACCTAGTTTTTCGTGTTTTTTCTCGGTTTTTTCACATAATTTTGAAAATTTGTACAGTTGACCTTCCCACAGATGTTTTGACACATTGATTGAGTTTTTGCTTGGCCGACACTTTCCAGGTCATTCGGCCATTTCAAATTTCCCAATTGGATTTGCTTACGCTGACTTACCCTCAGATGCACCGTAAGCACTGAAGCGCGATCATGGATTTAATCGCGATTAAGTCCTTGTTGCTCACATACAAAACAACAAAGATAGAGAATGGATCAGCAAAGCCTTGTTACGGTGCATCTGAGGGTAGGAAATTATTTAGTTACAACTATTCAACAAGAATCGGCGCAGCCGATTCTTGCTGATTGTTTGTGCGGTACGGTTCGGTTCGGTTCGGTTCCGTTCAGTCCGGTTCGGTTCGGTTTGGTTCGGTTCCGTTCGTTTTGGTTTAGTTCGGTTCGGTTTGGTTCAATTTGATTCAGTTAAGTTCCGTTCGGTTTGGTTTTAGGTTAGGTTTGTTGGGTCTTAAAGTAATTCAGCAGGAGTCGGCGCAGCCGACTCCTGCTGAATTACTTTAAGACACAGCCAACCTAATCTAAGATCGACCCGAACCAAACCGAACTGCTGAATTTCTGTAAATCATCATTATCATAATTGCTTCTGCATCATTTTTTTCATTATAAATGCTCAATAGACGATTTTGGACGATTTTACGGAGTCAAAAATGCGCGACAAATTAAAAGAGCAAGATGTCAGGCCGAACATTAGATTTCAAAAATTTGGTGTAACCATTTTTCTATGCGTAAATACATTTCTTAAAAACTTTTTATCGCCTCTTGCTAGACAGTTGGTCACCTTATTTTTGGCTAAATTACCATTTATTTAAAGCTCCGTCGATTGTGAGCCGTCCCGCTCTTTCTCGAAATAACAAACGTCAAATAAATTATTTCTATAGCAATTTGTATGAGTTTTTACTAATTTTTTAATTTTTAAATTTCTAAAAAAAATTCGAAAAATCCGCATTTTTTTTTCTTGAAAACAGTATAAAACGACCTCAACTTATCATTAAAAAAAGAAACACCCATTTTCAAGCATCGAGGTATAACGTAGTAGACCCAGCAATGGGGTATTATATACCAAGGTATATAAGTGGCTCCTGCGACAAAAAGTTTGTATTTGTAGCAAGTACTACAACTTTTCGAGGAATAAACATACATTCTTATCACCTGGTTTATTTGCTATTTTTTATACACTTTTAATTCGAATTTTAACTTTTTATCCCTGATTCGTCGCTCTTTATCGCAAGGATAAAAAGTAAAACTATTGTCTCCAAAATGTGTTATAAAAAGTGCACTTTTTATCCCTAATGTGTAAAAATCTATAATTGATTGTGGGATAAGACTTAGTACTCTGATGGTTTGTATTTTATGAACTTTAGGACTGGGCTTCATTTATAGTGGCAAAAAGTTGCTCCCATCCGTGATAACTATAAAATGTTCAAATTGAACGTACCCACATAGCACAATCACGTGTTTAACATGTAAAAAAGGCGTGAGAAAAAAAACGTTGATTTTAAAAGCTGCTAGAAAAAAAAGTTTATTTCATTTATTCAACAAGCTTAATAGGTCATTCATTAGCGTTATAAAAAATAACGTTGCTAAAAACTGCGTTGTAATAACGCCATTATAAAATTAAAACAACAATGTTTTTACGTAAGGTTCAAGTGATTTTTACGTTAAAATCACATTAGATTCACGCCTTTTCTACACGAATTTTAAAACGCGACTTGCATGGCTTTTCTACTGAATATTTTTGAGATTTTACTAGCAGCAGCGCCACCTATTGTCGGGATTTTTCACTTTGACGAAATCTATCAGGCAGTGCTTTGGCCGCTAAACTAATGCTTTGGCCGCTAAACTCCAAAAACCTTTTAAGGAACTGATTCCTGATCCTGCACGATCACGACGCATCTGTTAATAGGGATATTTTGGGTCAGTTAAAATAACAAAAATTTTGAGAGCTGTTACCGTTATTGTTACTAAGAATAACGGTCACATTCAGGGCAAAAAATATAGATTTTTGTATACTAAAGATAAGCATAGCAAAAACGTTAATTTACTAGTTTCACACTCCTTTAACTTTTTGTTAATTTATATTTGTTTATTTATTTTTATTAGATTTATGGCCGTTTACAAACCAAACTACCGAATTTAAGTAAAAAATTCGACTGCATTAAAAAAAACAATACAAAACTAACCTTAAAAAATAATGGTAACATTAAAGGACGGCCACCGTAAGTACCGGTCGCCGTTACCGTAAATTAACCTTGACAGGCTCGGTTTTCGACAACTATTTGGCAGTTGGGTTCGGTTCGGTTCGGTTCATTCAATTCAAGTACACCGAGAAAAATGATTACTAAGGTACCAATTTTGAGTTTTTAAAAGCGCGCGGAAAAGTGACCCTTTCAAAACTAAAATGCGTGCGAAAAAGTAACACTTTCCGTACGCTAGTAGGAAAAAGTTAAATTCATTACGGCATTTGATTGAGTTGATAATTACATTTCATTGAAGTCAATATCGCTTTTTATTGGCATCATTATCGGCTTCCATTGAATTTATTGTAGTTTTTTAATTAAATTCATTAGCACTTTTCATTAAATTCTTTATGGTCTTTATTGAATAGGTTATGATTTTTTTCTGGAGTCATTATCGCTGTTTATTGACATTATTATTTGAATCATTGAATTTATTGTCTATTTTTAATTAGATTCATTAACGCTAGTTATTGAAGTCATTACGCCTTTTATTAATAATATTTTGAATTTGTTTGTGTCATCATCGACAATGATGCATTTCATTAAATATTTTTAATTGAAATTATTTCGCAATTTCTTAAAATTCATGCCTTTTTTATTAATTTTGCGTTTAAACTAATTTCTGGAAATTAATAAAGCTTGTTAATAGTATTAATAAAAACTTTTATCGGAGCAAAATTCATCATCAAAGTTTATTGTTTACAATAATTTTTTTTTTTTGAATTCAGGTAACTTTTTGGTTGAGTGTTGGCTTTCTTTACATGAAATGTTTCAGGATTGTAGATCTCTAGATACCCATACAGCACAGGTCTTCTAATGGATGTTCTCAACCTAGAATGGACTTACCATGGCAGTCCATTCAATGTCCTGTGCTGTCTGGGTAGATGTCTTTGCGTTATTACTAAATATTTTTAGAATTAAATGCGCGGGCAAATAAAAGAGAAATAAAAAAATATATGTATTTTTAGCAATAAGCCGTCAGTAATCCTGCATGCAGCCGCGGAATGACAGGTAATATTTACAAAAGGTAATGGATTTTGTTCGCGAGCATCTATTTTTGAAACTTCAAAAAGATAAAATCGCCGTAAAATATAAACAAATTATGATTATTTTAAAAGCTGGCCAGAAAATCGGGGCATTTGGAATTACGGTAGAGATACTTAACGCTATGAGAATTCAGAAAAAATATTTGCTAACATTAACTATTAATTAAACGACATCATCCAATTTTTATTTTTTATATTCTGAGAATTTTCCCTTTGCTTCGACCAATCTCATAATTGCCTGTATCATCGTCCCAACCTGTTTCATCAGTATTTACTAAGACTTAAAGCATAAAAAAACAGATAATAGATAATAGATCTTTATTAGCCCAACAGAACAAAAACGCCAATCACAGAGCTAAATTAAACAAAAAAATAACCAATCGGTCATAGCAAATATTAAACAAAATGTTAAATAACACTTCACATGCATCTTTGTAAACAAAAAAAACTACATATATAAAAAATTTATAATTATAAGTTTTCTCGCAAATAATTACGCGTACTTTGGTAAGTCTCACTCGTAGAGCAAACGTGTAAGTCACATTCATTACTTATTTTTTTAGCTAAATTACCAGCAAAATATAAAGGTGATTTAAAAAATTAGTTCATGTTAGCTCTTTCCATATAGAATGTATAATATTGTCTTTGCACTTGGGACCTAGGAACCAAGTAACACCATTTCGAAACAGGGGCCATATAAAAATTTGACAGCGTTAGAGTCCCTACGAACTTCAAGTGAATCTAATTGAAACATGTTAAGTAGATCTTTGTGATCAGACCTCTGGTATGGATAAACACCTGTTTGTTTAAATACTTAATATTATTTAAGAAATCTTCTTTGCACGCTTTAAACACTTCTTTTATGATTCCCATAAAATGGATTCCAAACTAGAGAACAGTATACCAGTCTAGCAGTGGCGGTTATTCACTAAGGGTTGCGGAACTGCAACACCGGCTAATTTTGAGTACAGTTATATATATCTTTTACTACAGAATAGTTTTGTTCTTTTTTTTTCTAACTAATTAGGAAGGTACATGGCTACAACATTTGTATAATTGGTACGAGGCTACGAGGTGCAAGCCTGCCTTTTTAATATCGTTGTTTGCTCTTCGGTCTCTTGTCGTGGTGTGGTGGGTGTTGTGCAACGATTATAAACACACAGGATTGCCTATTTGCTCGAATCTTTTAGCGGTAGGCGGCGCCTTGCTTACGTCACTAGTGGACCTCTGCTCAGCGCGCTTCATATAATACACATTGCAATCGTGAGTTTTTCCCGCTTTGTTCTTGCTTATTTGCAAACAAATTTTTATTCGTGTTAGTAAATATAATTAATAATTTCATTTATTTAAAACAAATGATTTGATAAATCAAGAATTTGCTCTAAGAGCTGAATTTTCCTACCAGACGATATGTTGGAGTTTGTTTTTTAAATAGTTGAAAGTTTTAGAATAGAAGTAGGATTTTTTTAAAAAGTTTAATCAATTTAAATCATTAGATGTATAATTTATTGTTTTTGTTTTTTGGAGAAAACAGCCAAATAAGATGTGTTTTTCAACTTCTTATGCTTTAAATCAATAGATTTTCATAAGTTTTTTTTCAAATGATTTACATTGTTTGTGTTATGAGTTGTTTTTATCCCACCCAGCGCCCGTTTTCACCCCTTCTTCTGTAACATGTTTCTGAAAACTATAACCTATAAAGAGACTAAAAAAACTTAAGAAAAAACTGAAACTAAACTTGGAGAAACTGTCTACAAAATACACTTTCCAATAATCAGTTTCAGGCATAATTACCAATTTTCTTTAATGTGATTAATTTAATGAGCAAGGAGTTTCCAAAAAAAAAATTAAAAGTTTATATAAATATAATAATATAAAAGTATATATATTTATATTTCTAGTCTACACTGAAAGAGGGAACACAAAGCTTTTATTTCAACAAAAAATTAATGTGCTTTCTTTATATCAATTCACTTAATTCACATTTATAAAGGTTTATCATAACAAAAATATTTCATGTAGAAAAAGCCAAGTACGCGAAAGTGGTCTTCCATAAAAAGAATTGAGATAAAAGTAAAGCCAAGGTTTACAATACAAATTTCAAAATGAATGGTTCTTACTAGTTTGGAATTTTATTTTAACTTTGCTATTCCAGCCAAACTTCTTTACGTTCAATTTCCTAAGAGTCATTTGCAGCCGTAATAGCCAAGTTTAGAAAAACATTTCCAAACCAGTAAGAACCAATCATTTTGAAATTTGTATTGTAGAACTTGGCTTTACTTTTATCTCACTTCTTTTTACGGAATACCACTTTCGCGTACTTGGCTTTTTTACATGAAATGTTTTTGTTATGATTTCACGGCTTTTTTAAAGGATTTGGATAACATTTAAGTTTTAAAGTAGTAAAATATACGGGATATTGTTCAAAACTTTTGCAATGCCTTATTAAAAATGTTGAGTTTTTTTATATTTTCCTATGATTTTATCATAGTTCTTATCAGCCTTCTAAAGCTCAGCTCTCTAGTGTTCCTGGAAGTAGGCAATGTTAATTTTACATAACTTTACATTTATAGGGAAGAAAAGTAAATTAAAATCTTAGCGTTTTTTTCAAAAGCTCAGCTTTCTAGCGTTTCTGGAAGTGGACAATGCTAATTTACATAACTTTACATTTATAGGGGAGGGAAGTTAATTAAACTTTGGGGTTTTTTAATTTTCTTTTATAGTTTTATCATAGTTCCTATCGGCCTTCCAAATCTCAGCTCTCGAGCGTTTCTGGAAGTGGACAATGTTACTTTTACACAACTTTACATTTATAGGGGAGGGAAGTAAATTAGAATTTTGGGAGGTTATAATTTTTTTCTATAGTTCTATCATAGTTACTATCGGCCTTCCAAAGCTCAGCTCTCTAGCGTGTTCGGAAGTGGGTAATGTTACTTTTACATTACTTTACATTTATAGGGGAGGAAATTAAATTATAATTTTGGGGTTTTAAAATTTTTTTCTATAGTTTTATCATAGTTCATATCAGTCTGCCATTTCTGGAAGTGGGCAATGTTACTTTTACATAACTTTACATGTATAGGGGAGGGAAGTAAATTAGAATTTTGGGGTTTTTTGATTTTTTCCAGGGGTTTGGCAGACTTATGTCTGCCAAATTTCAGCTTTATAGCATGTCTGGAAGTACAGTAGAATTTTGATGATCTATACATGAATGAGTGACAATTTCGACGTTTTTTGAATTTTCGTAACTACTTCAGTACTTTTGGGAGTTCCATGAAACAAACATGAAGGGATTGTTAACTCCATGGAGATCTACGACTGTACTAAGTTTGAGATTCGTAGCTCATTCCGAAGTAGAGTTTTAGAGGTCAAGTAATGTTTCAAGAAAAGATGGTACGGCGCGTGAACTTGGCGAGGCACGGCTGTGTTACCTCCTAAATAGTCAACCACACCGTCAAATAAATGAAATAAACGCAAAAAAACGGAGGTAAAAACGTCAAAAACACCTTAAAATCACACGAACTCTCAATACAAACAAAGCAACTGGTCCGCTGGTGACGTAAGCAGACACTGTTCGTCTCGCTGAGCGACGCTAACATTAGTTAAATGGAAATAAGCAATCCTGTGTGTTTATAATCGTTGGGTGTTGTGCGCTGTGTAGAAGCGCCGTGGATTTTGTCGGGTCTGTTAATCAAACTCCCCCGGAGGACGGATAAATACAGATTGTACGGATAAATAAAAAAATAAATAAATAAAGGACGGATAAATATAGATTGTACCACATATTAAAAAGGAAAGAACTATTCAACTTACGTCACAGCTATCGGGGTAGTGTCCCGTTTAGATTAAAAACAGATGGGAACTGCAAAACCGTTTAAGAATTGAACTGTCAAATGTCAATTATTTACTCTCGCGAAGAATATAGATCTATGACAGGATCTACTGCTGTATTACAGTTTATTGTTAATAATAATTTAGAAGACGCATTTAAAGAGGTTCAATAACTTTTACAGATAATTGTTACTTCCCCAATGACGACAGCTGAAGCTGAACACAGCTTTTTAACTCTTTTACGTATAAAAATATTTTTGCGTAATACAATGAGTGAAGAACGACTTAAGGTGCCAGCAGTTTAATCCGTTGAAAGTAAGTTTATTAATAGAATTGAAAATTTTAATGAGAACTTATAACATTTCAAAGATAATTTTTCACTACTGTATTAATTTAACCTATTCTGGAGTGATATATCGTATTTATTCGTTCTAGTCAAAATTTTCCACCCGTAAAATCAACGGAAAAAGAGTTTTCTTATCGTGAAAGAAACGCACATCAAATGTAATACTTTACTCAACCTGTATCCGGTGCTTTTAAAATTACCTGAAAACTCACGTGTATTTTCTGGAGGAGGTAAAAATAACTCAGCATCAGCAATCCTGCAATTATGTTTGTTAAGAAAAAAACTTAAAATACGCCACAGTTATTTACTTAATTTCATGTGCGAAAACTCAAGATAATATTTTATTTGGGAAAAAAAATTGTACCATATGCATATAAAATAGGTTTAAAAACTGCATAAGAAAAGTAGGTTTTTATGGGTAGGAAATTTTAACAGCAAATATTTAAACATTTACAGTTGATAAATATAGTGATTTATTTACAGCAAACATTCCTAAATGCTAGTAAAAAAGTTAAAAAAAAATAAACAAAACCTATTGCTTAAGTTTGAAAACTGACAGAAATTTTTCGAATTTATTAGACTATCGCTGTTTTAAAACGATAAACGTAAAAAAAACTCGTATCTGAACGTGTTATGACATTTTTAAATGCTATTATAAAGGCGAATCATGTTATAGTGGATAGTATGCTATTAATATTTCTCCTAAAATATTTGAAATTATGAAAGAATAATGTTTATTGAGTTTTAAAAGCATTTATAAGTTGTAGGTAGGTATCAATCTTGAGTATAAAAAAAAATATTTTTAAATTCAACTTTTCTTATAAAGAATTTTCAAAATTAAAAAAAAAACTAGAGCAGTGCAGCAAACGCTTTTTACAAAAATGCAGCCTGTTTCTCGTTACTTAAATAATGGACCTATTTACTGAGGGCTGCTCAGCACAGATCTGAGAAAAACTAAATTTACCAGTAACATTTTTTCAATTCCATCTATAGCTATATTAATTTTGTTCAATATTTTAAGGTTACGTACATACCTACAGAGCTAATATACATACATTTAATTAATGTGTGTAAGAGAGAAGTAAAAGAGATAACAATATATTTTGGGCGGTGTCTTAAAATATTTTTCGCTGTTTTAGACCCGTATTCGGGCTGGTAGTGGGAAAGTAGGGGATTACATCGTGACCTCGCCGCGCAAGGGGAAACAATCCATGTCAGAAATTTCCTCTCTGTACTTTACCGGGGTACACAGAGGACAGGTAATGGCTGTGGGTCTGGCTATCCTAAAACAATGGGCGTAACCACGTGTAAACTTCTATAATTTTTTGTTACATACTAAAGTATTTTATGCATATGCAATTGTTCTTATGTTGCTTACAGCATCTAATAATTTCCTATAATCCCTATACCATTTAATCATGCCATTACTTATGGTCCTATATCGTAATATTACGTACAACGAGAAAAATTACACCGTTTTTCCACGCTCTCAAGGGGCCGTTTACAAATACATTTGAAAACAATGTGACATGAGGTGGGGAGCTGTTGTCCTTTTTTGAGGTCAATATAGAAGAAACTCGATTTAAAAAATCTGGCTAATTTAAAAAAGCGGAAAAATCTTTTGGCATCTTTTACGAATGGCCGCCAATTGGGTTGCTGTTATTTTAAACCTACCTTTAGATGTCTTGCTGGAAGGCAAAATCCTGCGTGTATTCCGTTGTTTAGTCCGCATTTTTAAAGTCCAACACACATGTTCCTTAAAGTTTAAAAATATTATCGAAATTCACACAATATTCACGTGCAAAACTTAATGCAGTCTTAGGTAACTAATTTATTTTTGGTAAATTTCTGATTCATCAAGAACCAATACACTAAACACAAATAATAGTATAAAGTATTTTAGTTTGACGTTCCTGTACGCATAAAGTCCACTATAGTATCTTATATCAATAACTTTTAACTGAACAAAGTATCATAGATTAACGCAAAACTCTTTCCGATTATTGTAAAATCTATTCACACGGAGAAGTCTAAGTTAAGGTAAAAAAAAACCACAACACGACGCCATGTTTTTTAAAACCTCAAACGATAAGAGAAGAACTAAATCTGGAGAAAGAAAGTTTATTAAACACGTAAAAGTGATCAGAAATTAAAAGATAACGTTAAATACGGCCGTCATAAGTAAAAGGTTTAAAGTGACTTTAGAAAAACATTCTAATTTGAAATATAAAAAAAGAATTACTTTGTTCAAACCTAAAAAGAAAAAAAATATATTAAATGATTATATACTTGAACCAAGTATGTATGTTTAATAAAAGCCAATCATTCATCAAATGAAATCTACTACACAAAAGAAATACTAGAAAATAGGAAACTAGTTACTTCTTACATATACGCTTCACTCTGCTGCGCGAAAATTCAGCCCATCATATACGCATTAAGTCAAAATGATTAATCTAAATTATTTGATTTCAATACTCGTGCATTTTATCAAAATATTGTTGGTTAAACATGTTTATTTATTTATTTATTTATTTATTTGCAATCAACACACTTACAGCCCAATAACAGATTACAAACAATCATCTTATCTAAGTTAACTACACACTACCAAAAAAAGAAAAGTATATGATTATATACAATAAAAAGTAGTTCATAGAAAAATAATAATAACAATAATTATTCACAAAAACCAAAATATAAAAATTCTGAACTGAGATTCACTGAAAATTTATATACTTCCTTATACATTTTGGTTTTTGATTTTTTTTATGTGAGTTTTAAAAGATTTTATTGAATTGAATTAAATTCAAAAATGTCTACTTTATATTTTACACTATTTGCGAGATTGCACATTCTATATAGTTCTATGTTATGTGTTTATATCAAATACAGTGAAACCTCTCCTTGCGGACACCTCTATTAAGCGGACACATTTTTTGGAACCACGCTTTTCCCTATTTCTTTACATGTAAAATTCACTCCTATAACCGGACACTCTAATAACGGGACGCGGACAATTTTTTTTCGTTAAAAATTTTTTAAACCTCCCTTAACCGGACGCGAACTTTTGACAACGGGACGGAGCGCTGCACAACATGGGCACAAATATTATGTAGTATATTGGCAACATACTTTATTCGGCGGGGGCGGTTCTGCGGTCTATTATTTTTATTGTTCAATTGGGTAGTAAGAAATCTCTATGAAATAGTACATAGTAAAAAAATTATTGTGTGTGTTTAAGACCACACGGCAGAAGTGTAAACTTCAACAAGGCGAAAATTGGCCCATAACATATTCTGCAAAGCGGACCGAACCGAACTCTTCTGTGTACTGGCCTTCATCTGCATCATCATATCGCTCGCTGAATGTTTCTCTCAGTTAGTCGACTCGAGCCGATTTCACCCGAATGAGCGTTACATAGCCGAGCCTGACGGCTCAGGTCAATTCACTACCCACAAAAACTACTAAACGCGCCTAAAGAAGTTTACACTTCAAAAACTTCTTAGTTTACATGAAAAAATGGAAGTTGTTAACGTTTCGGAGAAGGAACTTCTATCAGCACGAAAGATCGCTGAAAAACTTAATATCGGAAAAATCAAGCAGCGGAAATTGTTAATAAATATCTACCTGTGACAAATTATTAAACTGAAAAAAGAAAACCAAACAGCTAAAATCAAGAGACGAGTAAGATTGGCCTGGACAGCATTCGGTAAATTAAGCTACATATTAAGACATAAAAACTATCCTTAGTACCTCAAAACGAAAGTGTATAACCAATGAAATACTCTGCCAATATATGGGCCCCTAAGCTCACACTAGGTACTCTAGTTATAGTGTACGTGTGAGCTAATATAACTAAAAGCTGAAATATATTTTATTCAACTCTACACTTAATTACCTTTTATTTGATACCACACAAGCCATGTTTTGACTTAAACTCAAATTTTTGAAATCCACCCCCACCCTTAAATAAAACAAAAACTAAAACGTATTTTATTAAACTCCGGACTCAATTACCTTTCGTTTGATATCACACGCCATATTTTCACTTAAACTCTAATTTTTGAAATATACCCCCACCCTTTTTTTTTAAATAAATTAAAATGTATTTTGTTTAACTCCAGACTCAATTACCTTTCGTTTGATATCACACACGCCATATTTTCACATAAACTTTAATTTTTGAAATCTATCCCCACCCTTTTATTTGGTTTGTGTTCGGTGGATTTTGTTAATTTTTAAATGGGACCATCTCGACCCAAGACCCGGCCTAGGTATTAAATTTCATTGAAATCGGCCAAGCGGTTTTTGAGTTATGCGCGTTGGTCGTTACAGACAGACATACAGCCAGACAGGCAGACATACAGACAGACAGACGGCGCATCAAAAAAGGTTCAAAATCATCTGAAACGCAAAGATATATAAAAATTTTTGAAATCGGAGCAACTTTTTTTTTCTCGAAAAAATTAGGATCACCATAGCTCACACTACTAGAGTATAGTACATGTGTGAGCTAATAAAACTGTAGTAACATTAACTGAAATAAATTGAATTGAATGTATCCTTCCTGTACGTTTTTTTTTATTTATACTGGGACTTTTCATCCAATTAGGATTAATCGCCCAGTTTCGCAAAGTTTGAGCAAGTATAAAGCAGTATTTAAACAAACACAAACAACCAAGTACCTAGCCAGGAATCGAACCCGGGCCGCTGGTGTGGGAAACAAACATTGCTACCACTACACCACGACGGCGACTCCTTCCTGTACTTACCAATGGATCCCAGACCTAGGCATTTCCAAAATCAAACATGTATAAGGTAACAAAAGCCAAAAGATCAATGTAAAGACAATTGTTACGTGTAAAGCTGACAGATAGAGAAAGGAATGAATGGATAAGAAATAAAACAAAAGTAAGGGATGTCAGAGGAGAAGTAGCAAAATTAAAATCGAAATTTGCCGGTCATAATATCAGACAGAAAGACGATCAATGGAACAAATGTATTGTAAACTAGAGACCTTGGGAAAATAAAAGAAGTAGGGGAAGACCCCAAATGAGATAGCCGGACGATTTGAAGAAACACGCGGGAACTAGATGGATGAACACGGCAACAGACAGAGAAGAGTGGAAGATACTGGGGGAGGCCTATGTCCAAAGATGGATTGAAGAAGGCTAAAAAGATAGATAGAATAGATAGATCAAATATTCAATCGCTAATTTAAGTCAATCGTGCTTAGCCAAATTATACAGGTATTTAGGTCAGTTAAACATAGGTCAAAATGCAAGATCTATTTGCCTTGATGAATTTTTTTAGTGTACTAAAAACAATAGTCTCCAGTGTTAAGACAAAACCGTCTACCAAATGTTGCTTTCGTCTTTCTTGCCTAAGCAAACTCAAAAGCAAATTTCTATCTTTTTTTATTCCATGTATCAACAGCCAATTTTGTTCACAGAAAAAACAAAATGTACTGTCTACCTTAATTTTATGCGATGAACAAAAAACATTGATTAATTTACACAAACAATACAATGAACCCGTTTATTAGTCCAATGATATTTACATCAATCAATGTATTTTGTTCATCGGCTGAAAATCAATAAAATCAGTAAGCAAATTTATTAATATTACGTACCTTTTTAGCTCTGTGTTGTCTCTTTCTGTAAATTGTTATTTTAGGTGGTTAACAATTTAAGAAAATATAAAATAAAATTATTAAACCTATTCAAAATTAATGCTTAAACCTTTTGGAATTGATAGTTCAAATTTATTTGAGCATCAGTTTTCTTGGTTATCAGAATTTAATATTAATGAATACTATTTATTACAACCATAATAATATTGTCTTAAAGTAAAGATAAGGGTAGGTAGCGTTTCTTTGATAATTCTCTAATCTAAATATTCTTAAATATATATGTAAGAAAAACTACGTGTTAAGGCAATAAAAATTTTAAATTTTAACTAACTTTTCAAGACAGTTTTATTATTAAAATAAAAGGGACATACTTATATAAAATTTTGCATTGATAATAAGTGGAAACATAAATTAAAAATAATTATGTAGAAAAATTTATTTTGTAAAATCTTGCGTAAACTCTTAAATTTTTTGGGCTACCCTGTAAACCTTTTATGTAATAACAAAATGTATCTTTTTCAGAATCTAGCAATTATATATTACCACTTAAGTAATATCTATTACTTATATCACTATTATGTGTACTAGGTATTGCTGGGTCCGCTGGAGCAGAAAAATTATTCTTTTTCAATTGGTTAAAACAAATTTGGATAACCATTTCTTTTATATATTTGTTTTTCAATATTTTTTTAAATAATTTTTTTGGTCTCACTTTTATAAAACAATTAAAGTACATATAAATATTGCCTTCAAACGGTTATTTACAGAGTTGAAAAAAAGTCCTGGACAAATCTTACAAACAAACAAATAACAACCGGTCTATATATCCTACATAGAAAAAAAGAATTGTAAAGTTAAAAAAAATTGGTTAAATTTACCAAATAATATTGGTATATTATAAATACAAACGAATGCTGTGCTGAAGTTAACAATATCGTAACATTAACTATAGCTCGATAAATATTGTTAAATTAACAAAGTATTTTATAACCCTGCCAGGCTAATTCGAATAACTAAACAATAGATACTGTTAAAACTACTCAGCTGTATTTTTAAAAATATTAAATTTTTTAAATTATTCATCGTTCATTGTTTTCTAAGACAAATTTTTACAGAGAAAAGGCCTCCAAAAATACTATTTGGAAAACGCAGCAACTATTTTCACTGCTATTTGAAAATACTAAAAAGTTTCAGCGTAGTCCCGCGACAGTTTGGGAAGGGGCCCGCGACCCAATGAGGCCGTATTTTATGTCATTTTATGTTTGCACAACTGTCTCTAAAATTGTGAAGGTGGCCTAAACCTATTCACATAGAAAAACAAAAAACTATGGCCTTGAAAGAAATTGTGTTTACCAAAAGCATACATTTGTTATGATTAATTTTCTTAGTAACGTGCATGATCCAATCCAGGCAGTGGCGTGCAGTACTAATGAAAGCAGGGTAGGAAAAAATTGGCAGTCTTTTGCCACTTAGGTACACCCTTACTGCCCACACATAGGTACTAAACTACAAGTTGAAAATTCAAAAAAAAAATCCTCACAAACTTTATTATTAAATACTAAAATAAAATAAACCAACACAAAACATCGAAGCCCCTTAAAAATGAAACAAATTTATTCTAGCTATTATGAAATTGCAATTCTGTCCAAATATGAAAAATAGCAACAACTAACAAAAATACTCTGCCAATATATGGGCCCCTAAGCTCACACTAGGTACTATAGTTATAGTGTACGTGTGAGCTAATATAACTAAAAACTGAAATATATTTTATTCAACTCCACACTAAATTACCTTTTGTTTGATACCACACAAGCCATGTTTTGACTTAAACTCAAATTTTTGAAATCCACCCCCACCCTTAAGTAAAACAAAAACTAAAATGTATTTTGTTAAACTCCGGACTCAATTACCTTTCGTTTGTATCACACACGCCATATTATCACTTAAACTCTAATTTTTGAAATATACCCCCACCCTTTTTTTTTAAATAAATTAAAATGTATTTTGTTTAACTCCAGACTCAATTACCTTTCGTTTGATATCACACACGCCATATTTTCACATAAATTTTTTAAATATATCCCCACCCTTTTATTTGGTTTGTGTTCGGTGGATTTTGTTCATTTTTAAATGGGACAATTTCGACCCAAGACCCAGCCTAAGTATCAAATTTCATTGAAATCGGCCAAGCGGTTTTTGAGTTATGCGCGTTGGTCGTTACAGACAGACATACAGACAGACAGACAGACAGACAGACAGACAAAAAAGTTTCAAAATTATCTGAAACGCAAAGATATATAAAAAATTTTGAAATCGGAGCAACTTTTTTTTTCTCGAAAAAATTAGGATCACCATAGCTCACACTACTATAGTATAGTATATGTGTGAGCTAAAATATAATTCGTTTCTTTGTTACCCGTTAAGCTTAAATTATTTTATATTTGCACTCAAATTCAACCTAAAAAGGAAGTAGCTTACTATATTTACTATAAATACTAACTAAATGTTTGCTAGTCGCTTTTCCACAAATTTGTTAATTTGCAAATTCCATCTATAGTGAGCAGAATTAATTTTAGCCAAGCAACGTAAACGCATGCATCTGAACCGTTTTTACAAAAGTCTTATAGAACACCTATTAGAAAAATATTAGATGAGAAATGCTCCTATGCAATTAATCGATATAGGGACTTACGCAATCTTAAGAATAAAAATTAATGAAAAAATGCTTATTTTAAATATATTTTTTTTAAATATGTTATGAGGTAAATTATTTAAAATATGATTTTTTATTTTTTATTTATCAAACACACTGGGTTTATTGTATTACAATCTAGTCAATAAGGTTAATTAGCAACTTTGTTTTAACTTAATTTGCTGGAAAAGTTAAATTTAAACGTTCACGTAACAGTTTTCCATGCTTTGAAGTCTATAACACACAATTGTGTTGAGCTTATAGCATTATATTGTTTTAAATAATTCATTTAATTCACTCAAACGGCTTCAGTCTTTTTAGTCTTCGAACTAGCAGTCTAGAAACCGAATTGCTTCCACATTCACATTTCGATGGAGTCTATCTTTACGGTATTTGGCATACTTTTTTATAGTTTCGACTTTCTGGTCCCGATGAAGGTCACTATTTCGAACGTACCAAGGTGCATTCACAATGTTTCTTAATACTTTACTTTGAAATCTCTGTAAAACTAGAATGTTACTCTAGTACAACCCCATAGTTGAATACCATCTGTCCATACTGGTTTCAGTATTTGTCAATAAAGCAGTAACTTATTATGAATTGTCAAATTGGACTTCCTTCCAATTAGCCTGTTCCTTTTTCTATACTTTGTCTCAAGTTCTTCTTATTTTTTCTTAACATGTGCTTTCCAGCGCAATTTGACATCAAGTGTCATACCAAGATATTTTGTGATTTACATTTTTGTTAAATCAACATGAATTGATTTGGTTTAATTTAATTTTATTTGCCATTTTGTGGTCCAACTGTAAACTTCGGTGACGCCATCCTTAAGTTTTTCTATGCATTCATTCTTCAATAGATTTTTCTACCGTCAATAAACCAGTATCATCGGCAAATATTGCTAAGTGACAATTATCTGGCTGTGGGATATCGTAAGTAAATAATCGGTATAAATAAGGACCTAGTACGCTACCCTGGGGCACGCCTGCTTCAATTTCTTTTAAACTTGAGTATGAATCTTCCTGTTTTACTCTGGAATATCTATCAGATAAGTATGATTCCAAAATATCCTAATATTGTTTTGGCAGAAAACGCTTTAGTTTAAAATTAAGGCCTTTATATCATACTTTGTCAAATGCTTGTGCTACATCTAGAAAGACAAACTTTTCCCTCTTCTAGTGCTTTTTCTATTATACTGATAATATTGATAATTCTGTGTACTTGGTCTATCGTGGAATGGTTGTCTCTCTGTAAGATGACATGTCATGGAGTGGCTTTCCCGGTTTTGGAATCATAATAACTTCTTCCACAGTTTAGGTACATACCTAAGCCTAAAGGATGCTTTATGTAGGTTGCATAGTTTTACGAAAGCTTTTCTGGGTAGTTGTTTTATGGCTAACTCGTTAATAAGATCATTGCCTGTGCTTTTTTCGAATTAATGATGATATGATGATATAAAAAATAGTGTTTTGATTTTTATCTAGGGTAGACAATGCGATTCCGCCTACATTGTGTGCACGCTACTGCTTATAGACAGGTTATCACGTTAAAATAAATGAGGTTAAAACAGAAAACAATTTTAATAATAATTAATGTCTTAAATGAAACACATTCAGTTATACTTTATACTTTTCTAGATAAAGTGTTGAAATAAGGTAACCGTTATCAGAAATAAACGACGCTGTTGAAAGTAAAGGTTATCTCGGGTTAACAAGGTTTGTTATAGTTGCTTCTCAGTAACCTATCACATGCTTTGTCCACTCTTATTATAAAATGGTAAATAGTAATAAATATTATTTAAAACTTTATTAATTACATTGCGAGTATGAAGAGTGAAATTTCTTTGTAAACTAAATAAAACATTTGTCGCAATCATATTGTTCCTGATTTTTTAAAATATTTTTGTGGGTCGATAAAATAAAAATTAAGTAAGAAAAAAAATATTAAATAAAATAAGAAATAGTGACTAAAAAATATTCCTTAGATAAAAGGTACTTTTAATTTTTTTTCTTTGAAACGTACATAAAAACGTTTTCTTATTCCTCAATGATAACTTTGACGGCAAATATCTCAATTCTTAGGCTCGCCCCTCGTAAATTTTGAATTTTAAAAATATTTGAAATTTTTTTAGAATTTGGAAGATATTTGAAATTTTTTTATAAATGTTAAAATATTGGAAATTTTTTTATTGAAATTCATAAAAACTTTAAAATTATCAAATAATTTCCTTATATTTTATTATTTGTGAATTATTTTAAAGTTTTTGGAAATTTTCGTAACTATAAGTAAACTTTGTTTAAAACCTCTTATGAATCACGCCTAGGTTCATAATTATCCTAAGAGCATAAATGGGCTTTTAGACCAGTATTATTGGTAAGTAGTAAGATATTTTTTCTTACTCTAAGATCGTAGGTAATATTTACACCGGCACATAAAATAAAAAAGTGATCTGTATATTTAATCAAACCTACTTATCCAGGGTCCTTATAATATAAAAACGTTGCAATTTTTAGCGCAGACACAAAAAAATGCAAAAACCGATGAAAAAAATATAGAATATTTTTTGAATGACGTCATTGCTATATACAGAAACTCTCCTAAAATTGATGATGACTTTGAAAATGTACCATTTTCGCAACTTCACCGTGTAATATAGCAATAGATCAAGTTTTTTGCAATTTATTCGAAATTTTAGGGGTGTACGGGCAAAACAAACTCCTTATAATTATAAAAATAAGGTAAAGAAACTTACCGAAACAATTTTATTTTAGTATTTTCCAAACAAGCTGCTACTTAGTGTAGTTTTTCGTTTATTTTTTTATGGCCCCGTAGAGCAACCTCAAAAATCCCACAGAATTTTTTCATTATGTTCTGTAATGTTTTGCCTATAGGCACTATTTAATTGGCACTTAATATTACTCTTGCTTAGCATAGAAAATTCTATGTGGTTATTTAAATGAATACCACTTACTTTGTAACTTCTTACTTTTCACTAAAGTGCTTGATATCATACATTCGGTTTGCATGCAGAATCACTTGGTGGATTGTTCATAATAAGACAAATAAAGCAAAAAAAGGCATTTCATTTTTCACAATCGCACAACCAGTTTTCAGCATCGTATAATTTTTTATTACTTGCACTAATATTTTGGTTCATTTCTAGGATTTTTAGGTCCGGTCTATGTGGCCCTAAAGATTTTATTTATAATCGAAGTTCATATGTCAACGTGTTTAAATTTTCAAAGCTAATTATGTAACCGACGGTATTTATTTACATTTTATAAACAAACAAAAAGAAAAACAAACAACGACACGCGACCGGCAATGCTTTTTACTACTGACTTACCCCAAATCAAAACAAACTCATTTTACTAAGGATAGAAACGGCAAGATATAGAAGGGCAACGGACGTTTCCGCACGATGATGCTGGCCGACTTCAACTAAAACAATTATTCCTCCCACCCCCGCTCGGGAACATCGACCCATACCCCGCTGAAAAACGGTTGAAATTGAAACCTTGCCCCGCGCGGCGCTGCCAGCTTGTAATTATTTACGCTAAAAAAGTTAACCCAAGTAATCGCTTGTTGCTAACCATACATAATAAAAAGAACTAGACAATCATGTCGTAAGGGAAGATTTAACTTTTTTAAAATAAATCAATTAAATATACTGTTTTTTGTCTAGTTTTGTAGCAGCCGCCACTGCTTGGGTGTGCAAAAATGTATTTTTGTTAAATTTTATTAGAGACTGCGATAACAAGACTACTCTGACTGTAAATTATCCATGCACTCCCCTAAATTACTTACTGCAATAGTTTTTGGGGTGATCTTTCTTCCTGGACTCGGCGCAAATAAATCTTGACGTTATCGGGAAGTAATAAAATAGTAAATTTACCCAAACTCTATCGAAAAATTAGATTTTTCACTACTTGTGTGCGGTTGTATATTCGTTGTGTTTATCTACTGCTGATTGTCTTCGAATAAATGTTTCCCCTAGGGCAACGGGTCTCGAGAAGTAACATTCGATTTAATTTGGAGGTTTTTGGGGGTCGCAACTAGAAGATAATTTTTCCGAATCAAGTCAAAGATTTATGTGTATGGGAAATGTATTATCTGCATTGGATGTTCGAAGCTAAAATGTTGATTTAACAATACAGATGGTAGAACTAGTATTTCGGTATTTACCAAAGGGAGCTAAGTACTAAGTTTTAAAACCTAGGGTAAACTTGCCTATTGTTGACACTCAGCCTAATGTTGGCACTTCATTTTATTTAAAAAAAAAATAAGGTTTTACCAAGAAATTTCTTTTCTGTAATTAAAATTTTTTAATCTGACAACATTGCTTTACATTGCAATAAATGTGATGATTGTTTTAACAATAAGTCTGGCTAAAAACGTTAACAAAAGAGGTGCAGTACGATGAATACAAAAAATAATGTAAGAAAAAGCCATTTTATTAAGGAACACTCTTGAATAATTTTTTAGATTTAAGTTTTAGGGACTAACCAATTTAAACTTTAAGCCGAAGCCAGTTAGGCCGATAGTTTTAGGGTAATTTATAATTGTTATTTTTTGTTTTTTTTTAACATTTTCAAAAAAAAGGGGGTGCCAACGACAGTCATTTTAAATTATGGGGTAATCCATAAAAAAACGGTGTTTCCTAATGTTGGCACCATAACCAAAACTTGTATTGTTTATTTATTTGGTGTAGAAAAACGCTTGTAAATAAAAAAAGTTCAATTAAAAATAGGTTACACAAATAAAAAATATTTTTAGTTTAAAGCGGTTTAGATTTTAATATTTTGTTTCCCACTCTTAATGTGCCGATATCAAACTAATATTTCTGACTAAAACCGTATAATTTTTGACTGTTTTTTTTTTTAATTTATTGTTTTAGTGGAGTGTATTTCGCAATGATTATATTAGTTTAAAGGTCCCAAATATGTCTACTTTGAAGTTTACCACTAACTTCTTTTATAATTTTTTGGAAATTTTAGGATGCCAACTATTGTTTTCAAAATTTTGTTAGTTTCCCCTTTTTTGGCATGCGCTTTTTCGAGCAACATTACCATCCTAATACTGGGTTTATACAAATAAAAATGAAAATAAATATTTTATATTAGATAAAAAAATTATTGTAATAAAAAAATGGTAAAAAATAAATAACAACGTTTCGGTTCATTCAACCATCAGCAGACTAAAATCTTCTCTGCATGTTGCACTTTTTTATAGGGCCATAAATGCATTGAATTAAAATCAAAATCTAATATAAATCGATCTCGAAATTGCTCTAAAATTTTGATTTTGATATTGATTTTTATCTTTTTATTCCGAAGCGAAAAGTTTGTCTACAATTCTTCGAGGGATAAAAAGACCCTTTTATTACGAGGTCTGTACGCTATTTTTAGCACTTTTTAATTTATTTTCAGTTTTTTCTTATTTTTCTAGTGGTTTTATGTTATGATTTTCTTGTTTTTAATTTTTACTGTTCTGTCTTTGTTCAGTCACTTTTGATGCCAATTTTTACATTTTATACCTGTATGTCAATTTTTATCCAGATTTTTTTTACCCTGATTTGTCATTTTTTATCCCGGGTATAAATAGGGATACTTTTATCCTTAAAATGAGGGATAAAAAATACACATTTTTATTACAAAACTGTAAATATGGGTGCCAAAAATAGGCTTAAGGTGCCAACAATAGGGACTTTGTCCATTTTTTCATGTTTCCTCTATTTTGATAAAAACGGGTTACTATTTATTAAAAATCGATAAGCAGCTAGAAAGTAGAACCTTTGGGTATTACGAAACAGTAGCCTAAAATTTAAAAAAATATATATAAAGGTGTGAACACTTTATTTAAAAATGAAACAGCTCTTAAACTGCCAACGATTGAGCAGTTTACTCTAGGTACTAAATTGTGCATGAATGCTTAACTATCATTTTTACCTTCCTAGCCTGCGCAGGAATAACTAGAAAAGGTATTGTTTTCAAAGAAAATAAAATGATATAACGCCGAAAATATGATGATGACACCCCTTAACAGTTAAAAAATGCCAACTTTTTAACAGATCGTCGCCTTGGTATGCCATTGTTGCATAATAATTTGAAAGATAAAGTAAATTTTGTGTAAAAATAATACAAAATTAAAATTTTTAAGAAAAAAAATGTTAAATTTAAAAAAAAATCATTTTACTCATTGGTTATTTTTTTACTGGAACTAAAGATTATACGATTCATTGCAAGAAGGGGGAGAGACAGGCTCTTCTGCCCCTTCAGGATCTGCCACTGCTTTAGCGCACTCCAAAACAGCAAAAACAAAACTATAAACAAAGATTTTAGTACCCGTGTTTAACAAATAAAAAGTTTTTTTTTAATCTTGGTTAGTATTTTGTCGTCTTTAGGGCGGAAAAAAATGCAATCAGCGTCGATATGACCTAAAGGAAAATATATATTAGGGGAAAACTATTTACTAGGTGACAAGGTAAATTCATTGGACACCTAATAAAAAAAAATATTTTTACGGTTTTGCTTATAAAAAAATTTAAAATTTTTAGTTTTTTTTTAATAGAATGAAAATCCAAGTAAGTAGATTTTTTCTAGCACCTTTAGAAAACGTAGGTAATGTAATTTTTTTAAACATTGGAATAAATACCCAAAATAACTATTTTAAATAATAAGTGTTCCCAAAATTCGATTAGCAATTGAAAGGTTGACAAGAGGTCCTATAGAACTTGAGTGTTGCATTATTATGTTAACTACCTACCTAGATTTCAATAGTAGTTTTCCTGAAAACCCATAATTATTCTTCTTTTTGGTTTTTTCCATCACAATAAAATTTTAAAAAACATAATTTTGGACTTCTATTATCTTTATTTATTTTAAAAATGACGTTTCGGTTAGTAAGTTTTTTAACCGTTTTAAGTAAAAACAGTTTACACTTGAAAACGATTAGAGATACTTACTAACAAAAACATCATGTTCTCGGTCGTGTTTAAAATAAATAAAGACAATGGAAGTCCGAAATTGTGTTTCTACTCAATCATTGTCTATGAGTTATCAAACAAATAAAATTAAAGTTAATTTAAAACTTTGGATCAGGGCTCTCTTCAGCCCACCGTCCCTAGGCTAGTGCCTAGAGTGCCTATAGATAAACCGACGCTGCACAGTGGGGCAGAAGCACAAAAAGATGCGATAAAGTCCCACAGTGCAATGGATGTATTCCTTTGTAGTCAGGAATGTTTAAAATGAATTACTTAGTGATCCAAAATAAAAGAAAAGTGACCCCGAGCTGTTAGTCGAGGTATAAGTAGTCGAATAAGCTTCAAAATATTTCCTAAAATACTATTTACGACGGCACTGTTTACAAAATATTATATTATGTTGTTGACCCTACAGAAACGAAAAGGCCATGTTTGCCCCCTCTCCAATAACTACTTTTCCCCCTGAAAAATGAAAACACCTAACCCCCCCCCCCCAAAAAACTTTACAGAACCGACATAAAATTTTGCACTTTTCTTCTGACTGACTTTCGCCATTTTTAAAACGACTTAACAAAAGCTTTCAGTGGCGTATATAAGGGGGGCCTGGGGGGCCCGCGCCCCCCCGAAGCTAAGATTTTTCTAAATATTTTTCACATATTTCATGAATACAAACATAAAACAGCATAAAATACGGCCTTATGGGTTCTCGACTCCCCCCAAAACTGTCTCGGGCCCACCCTAAGACATTTTTCTATATACGCTACTGGAAGCTTTCTTGGTTTATAAATAATCATGTTTATATATTATACTAAACAGAATAAAAAATAATTTAACTATATTAATAAATCAAATAATAAGTTTAAAAAAAATTCGGTCTGAAAGTGTAAAATTAACCTATAAACCTCGTTATAAAAGAGTATTTTTATCCTTTAACGAATTGTAGCTTTTGCTACGCTCGTGCTAAAAACTTTTTACCTAGTAATAAAAAGTGTCATTTTTATCCCTTGGTATATATTGTAAGAATAGGGCAATAATAATCCTTATTTTAGCGAGAAAACTGTCACTTTTTATCCTTAAAATTCAAAATAAAAGGCTCTATCATTATGTTTTTAGTAAAGTAGCTGAAAACCACATAATTATAATTATAATTTAATTTTGGGGCAGAAAAATCCAATAATAAATATCTCCTAAAATTCGTAATTGGTGTCTTGTTAGCTATTGGCCAATTATATACCTCGCTACGCTCAGGCTACAAACTTTTTTCCTCGGGATAAGGTGTGACTTTTATTCCTTAATATATAATGAGTATAATAATAGTATTTGTAGATCTATATGTATTTAGTACTTTATATTTTAAATATATATACTACAATTTAAACACATATTTCGCTAAGTTTGGAGAAAAATGTTAATATTTAAAAATTAATTCCGGCCTTATGGGCAAAAAGTAGCAGCTAAATGTGGCATCATTTTAAAAAGGAAGGTTCAATAAAAAATGACATGTTAGAACTGGGCGCCGCCAACTGGGCGCCGGCCAACTCGGCGCCGAGCTAAATATTTGTTTTTGATAAAACGTGTAGATGAAAAATAAACCGAACCGAACCACCCTTCCCATTATCCGATTTGGATGAAATTTGGTATACGTATAGTGGTCCGATGACAATATAATATTGAAAAAAAAATCCTATCACTCCTACCCCCACCCTCATCTATAGAAAAATGAGTTTTTAACACACTTCCCGTTATCCGATTTGGATAAAATTTGGTATACACATAGTGGTCCGATGATAATACAACATTTAAAAAAAATATCCTCCCACCCCTACCCCCACCCCCTTCCATAGAAAATGCGTTTTAGACACCCTTCCCATTATCCGATTTGGATGAAATTTGGTATACATATAGTGATCCGATGACAATACAATATTAAGAGAAAAAATATCCTCCCACCTCTACCCCCACCCCCTTTAATAGAAAAATGAGTTTTTGACACACTTCCCATTATCCGATTTGGATGAAATTTGGTATTCATATAGTGGTCCAATGAAAATACAACATTAAAAAAAAATATCCTCCCACACATACCCACACCCCCTTCCATAGAAAATGCGTTTTTGACACCCTTCGCATTATCCAATTTGGATGAAATTTGGTATACATATAGTGGTCCGATGACAATATAATATTGAAAAAAAAAATCCTATCACTCCTACCCCCACCCTCATCTATAGAAAAATGCGTTTTTGACACACTTCCCATTATCCGATTTGGATGAAATTTGGTATACATATAGTGATCCGATGACAATACAATATTAAGAAAAAAATATCCTCCCACCTCTACCCCCACCTCCTTTCATAGAAAAATGAGTTTTTAACACACTTCCCATTATCCGATTTGGATGAAATTTGGTATTCACATAGTGGTCCGATGATAATACAACATTTAAAAAAAATATCCTCCCACCCCTACCCCCACCCCCTTCCATAGAAAATGCGTTTTTGACACCCTTCCCATTATCCGATTTGGATGAAATTTGGTATACATATAGTGATCCGATGACAATACAATATTAAGAAAAAAATATCCTCCCACCTCTACCTCCTTTCATAGAAAAATTAGTTTTTGACACACTTCCCATTATCCGATTTGGATGAAATTTGGTATTCACATAGTGGTCCGATGATAATACAACATTAAAAAAAATATCCTCCCACCCCTACTCCCACCCCCTTCCATAGAAAATGCGTTTTTGACACCCTTCCCATTATCCGATTTGGATGAAATTTGGTATACATATAGTGGTCCAATGACAATACAACATTGAAAAAAAAAATCCTACCACTCCTACCCCCACCCTCATCTATAGAAAAATGCGTTTTTGATACACTTCCCATTATCCGATTTGGATGAAATTTGGTATACATATAGTGATCCGATGACAATACAATATTAAGAAAAAATATCCTCCCACCTCTACCCCCACCCCCTTTCATAGAAAAATGAGTTTTTGACACACTTCCCATTATCCGATTTAGATGATTTTTTTAAAAAGAGTATAAAATCATGTTCAGCGACGTTAAACACCACAAAGTTCTAAATTTATTATAAATCGATCCCTAAGCAATGTAATATTTCAAATTTGAGACAAATCGGTTAGTAAATAAAAAATCTGCCATTTTGGATCCGCCATTTTGATTTTTTTAAGTTTGAGTAAAAAATTTTGTTAAATGACCTCAAGCAATGTAAGATTTCAAGTTTGAGACAAATCGGTTAGTAAATAAGAAAATCCGCCATTTTGGATCCGCCATTTTGATTTTTTTAAGTTTGAGTAAAATATTTTGTTAAATGACCTCAAGCAATGTAATATTTCAAGTTTGGGACAAATCGGTTAGTAAATAAGAAAATCCGCCATTTTGATTTTTTTAAGTTTGAGTAAAAAATTTTCGTAAATGACCTGAAGCATTTTGATTTTTCGATCCGCCATTGTTGTAATAAAAAACGTAAATTGTAGTATTACCAGGTTACCAAACACTAGAACTGCCAAGATTCAACAGTCGACTTACAAGCTTTCATAAAATGCACTGAAAATTAAAAAATAATTTTCTAACATTCTAATATTATCATAATAATAAAAGCGATGGCCGACTGATGGAAATTTTAAGGATGTTAGCACGATAAGATATCCGTATCAATTAAATATTACTATTTGCAAGAATCAATCTAGCAGAAAAATGCAGAGGTAAATAAATAAAGAAGAGTTTATTCTGGATTATAATGAAATCGCTGATCGCAAGTTGTTTGGAAACTCATTTTTCTATTGGTGGAAGGAGAGGGTGGGGGTAGAGGTAGAAATATATTTTTTGTTTGGGCTGTATTGCCATCGGACCTTTATGCATATACCAAATTTTATAAAAGTTATTTGAAGTGAAGTGTGTCAAAAACGCATTTTTTATGGAAGGGGGTGGGGGGGGGTAGGGGTGGAAGGACATTTTTTCATTATTGTTGTATTGTTATCGGACCACTATATGTATACCAAATTTCATCCAAATCGGATAATGGTAAGTGTGTCAAAAACGCATTTTTCTATAGATGAGGGTGGGGGTAGGAGTGGTAGGATTTTTTTTTTCAATGTTGTATTGTCATTGGACCACTATATGTATTCCAAATTTTATCCAAATCGGATAACGGGAAGTGTGTCAAAAAACATTTTTCTATAGAAGGGGTGGGGGTAGGGGTGGGAGGATATTTTTTTCTTAATGTTGTATTGTCATCAGACCACTATGTGAATACCAAGTTTCATCCAAATCGGATAATGGGAAGTGTGTCAAAAACTCATTTTTCTATGAAAGGGGGTGGGGGTAGAGGTGGGAGGATATTTTTATATCATATATGTATACCAAATTTCATCCAAATCGGATAACGGGATGTGTGTCAAAAACAAATTTTTCTATGGAAGGGGGTGGGGGTAGGGGTTTGTAGGATATTTTTTTCTTATTGTTGTATTATTATCGGACCACTATGTGTATACCAAATTTTATCCAAATCGGATAACGGGAAGTGTGTCAAAAACACATTTTTCTATAGAAGGGGTGGGAGTAGGGGATGTTTGGATATTTTTTTCTTAATGTTGTATTGTCATGGGACCACTACGTGTGTACCAAATTTCATCCAAATCGGATAATGGGAAGTGTGTCAAAAACGCTTCACAAGATTTGATAGATAGTTAGTTAGTTAGACAGAACATCTGAAGCTAAATAAAAGCTTGTAAAAAATTGCGTAGGATTTTTTAAAGATGTTTTTATATAAATAATATATCTTATGTTTCATCTACACATTTTGTCAAGAAAAATTTTGTTAGTCCGGCGCCGAGTTAGCCGGCGCCCAGTTGGCGGCGCCCAGTTGGCTGCGCCGAGTTGGCGGCGCCCAGTTGTCCCATTCCGTACTTTTTGTCCACGTATACTTTTAAGATTAAAGAAAATAATAAAGATTTTACAAAAACGGCAGTTTGAAGAAAAACAACAAAAAATTTTGCATTTCTTTTATACAAGAATAATGTACTCACCATAGTGATTATCTGACATAATTAAAACTATTTTAACTAAACTTGATCAACATTAAAAATTGTGGCAAAGTTGATTCATTTGTGTTCTTAAAACAACTACGCAACGTCAGTTTTCAAAACACGCTAACTTTGACAAGGTGTTTTATTCATTTGTTTGACGTTTGACTATCCGAGGCTAACTTGCTATGGTAAAGCGATTATTAATAAATAGTTTTCAGTAAAAATATCTCCCATATTACATAAATGAGTTCTGCACTAAATCGCATGTTTTCTTCATTTTGCCCCTGTGTGCGCTGTTTAAACTGAACTGGTTTGTCGAAAACAATTTGTGTTTAAATCAAATAAATCTCAATCCAATTCCAAAAAGTTTCTAGCCTTGATTTCTCATTAGGTACGCTTTTGACAATCACAAACAAACGCTAAATCCGATTTTGCATAAAGAAACCATTAATTTTCCAGCCTACTAGACAAATAGCTGCAACCCCCAAAAAACGAAAGAAGCATTCGCATCTAACCTAAGCTCGTACTGTCACCCTTCTTCCCCACTATGTGTGTGACATCTCCTACACTTGGTGCTCTATTTAATTTGGGTACATGCATTTAAATACCTAGATATATCCTCCAAGGTTAAAAGTATCACACATACAATAAATGATAACTTGTGGTTAGAAGTTTTATTGCAATTGTGCATCTAATTTCTAATCACATTGATGTTTTTGCATGATGTGTTGAAGTAAGGCATCATATTTTTACATGGTCAAAATATTTCAGTTTTTTTTATTATTTTTAAGTATTTTTATTTCGATGCTCAGTCTCGAGTCTTAATCTCCAGGCCGCAGGCTCTTATTACATAAAACCACGGATCACCAAATAAAAGTTTCTCTATGATATTACAATTTCATATTCCTTTTTCGACGCCAATTTTTCTTTCTATAGTTCTTATTTTTTACAGATAACTGTTGTTCTAAGATTAGGTTAATTTTTTACTTGCCCGTTCTTTTGCACTATTTTATTATCCAATAAATTTTACAAACTGTATTTTTTCAAATTAAGTTTCAGCCGTATATTCTTATATAAACAAATATTTTAGCTTATCTTAAGCAGCCCTCACACGATGATAAGAACAGAAATATTGACAATATTATTGATCGTGTGAGGACCGCTTTAAAATAAGTATATATACAAACAAATATATATTTCTTATATCTACTTATACGAGTATTTTTTAAATATGGCAGAACATATTTAGAACGTGGATTTGTCGTGTTAAACATAAACTTAATATAAAAATTAATTAAATAACGTAAACTTATATAAAAAGTGTGCAGTGCAGTTCTTAAAAACGCCACAATCACCCAAGTAACATTTTAGGGCATATTGGCAAGCTAACGGGTCAAAATTTCCTATCGAATCTCAAAACTTCTACTTTTTCCCTTAAAAAAATTACTTTGAATTTAAAGATTTGTAGGATATGTTATAAACTGAAACAATAAGCCAAGAAATCCTTATTTATAGACAAGAAATTATGAAGAATTCTTTTAGGAAATACTTTCTCCTCTAAGTCTTCAAACTCATTTAAATTGTAAAGGCAAAGGAAGGAGACAATTTGTGCTAAGCCTGACCTAGTACCTTCAGGTTCACAATTGCCGTGGACACTTTTAAGACAACATACCTTGTAAAACAATCCTGGCCTTGGAAGTTGAGAACCTTTTTTATTCGCTACGTAAGTTAGAGTTACTTATTTTTGACTTGTATTAATTCCTTTAAGGCAGGGCCGTTTTTCGTTAAGTTACAGGTTGAAAATTATTATTTTTAACAAATAAGTATGACCTAACGCGCATCGTTCATCAAACAACGTATGAGTGGTTGAAAACTAGAAACCCAAAGCATAGCCCTGCCAGGGAGTAGTGGTGGGAGACTATGCTGTGTGGGCGTGTTGAGATAACCTAGCATTTTGTTTAGCTAACGTTGGATGGTTTCGCAAATTGCTTTTAGATGACTTCACCTGATATTTTAGCTAGACAACCAAACCTTGAACCAATGTTGATATTTTTAAGCTTTTTGTATTTATTCTTTCACCAAGAACTAAAAAAATAATTAAAACAAACTTCCAAAATGTTTACCAATAATTATTTTTGAATATTCATTCAATTTGGTAGTATAACACTGATTGTTATCGACTTGCCGACAATATTATTTTTAAATTTGCGGCCAAACTTGTATGACACCCATTTATATCAGAGGAAGACAGGCAAACAGTTGTAGAAAAGCGACGCATGCGCAACGGAAAAAATGGGATTCCATTTACTTTTTATGGCCCTGGCACAAGCATGAACATCTGTGATGAACATAACCTACATAATTTGTTCATGTCAACATTGGCGATTCTAGGTTAAAAATAAGAATAAATGTGTATGTTGTTAAAATTAGAAGAAATGTTGGCTTCGACATTAGATTTTGCGCGTTCGCAAAAAAAGTAAAGACGGCATGTTTTTTGTTTTTTTGATAATTTTTTATTTTGTTTTTGTTAATTTTACATAAATAATCTTAATAATCTTCCCAAAGACGACGTAACTGAATCGATTTTATAAACAAACATCAATATTTGGTCATAAATTTAAAAAAATACAGTTTTTGTATTTTTCAAAACATAAAAACACTATTTTTTTTCGTTAAAATCGCATTTTTTAAAGGGCGCGTGAATTTTTTGGAGGTAACAGTCATAGATTCTACGAAAATATTTCCGGCACACGTTTTTATCATCCCAATATGTATCTGAAATAATTCTATAACCGCTATATGATTACAATAGTTGATAAAATTTATCACCATTTTTTTCACCACTGGTTAAACGCCCACCAACCAGTATTATTTTGTATTTTTTTTTATTTAACCTTTTTTTCATTTCGATCTATTCTGACAGATGTAGAGGGCTCTACAAAACAGGGACCCCAAAAGGCATTTTGAGTTATTTTGAACCATATGGGCTAAAATAAAGTTGAAAACTTGTCGCTGACCCATTGTCCAAACCTTAGTTAAAGTTTCATCTAGATAACTTAAACATGCAAGACAAACTGTGCTAATTACCTAGTTTCTTCTTTCAAGTTACCTTGGGTTTTGTCCTCTTTTTGGGAAAATGTCGGGAAATTTCCCTCCTTTTTAACTTATTAATTTTCTATAGGGAAAAACACTTTTTAGTAAAGTTAACCCAATTGTAACCTAAAATGTTACTAGGGCAAGAATGATAGATAATTAAAAGTTACTGCAGTTATCGACATTAAATGAAAATTCTAAAACGCAAAGCAATAAACTTTTTGCACGTTATTACTTTTAGGACACATCTGGCACAGAGGTGAGCTTATTTCACTTTAACGCCATGATAATTATTCGCATTCAACTCACACCGATCATCTCAGACATCTATCGAGCTCATTTACCCTCGTGTAGTAATATAGAATAGTGAGAGCGATAGGTTGATCGGTGGAGCTAAGGTAGACAAAGTGAATATATCATGAGGGTTGAGGGAGTAGAATTAGAATTAAACACTGGCTATTGTCCTGGCTGCGGCGCATTGTGTTTTGCCTCAGATTGCCCTCATCTGGCACAAAAGTGATTGCCATCTGCCAGGTTTGTGTGTCTGTACCTTGTCGATTTTTTGTCGACCGAATAAGCTCCATACAATGCTAATTTGGGATTACGGTGGGTAAAAGGATTTTGAGAAAATTATTAAATTGAGATTGGGATTTTATTAGTTAGGCATTGGATTAAGGTAAATGTCAGAATTTTTTTATATTGTTAAAGTAAATACACAATTACTTGAATTCGATATTTTAAGAGCGAAAAAATAGTGAAACAAAATATATCGAAAAACAGAATATCGAATTAAAATATCGAAAGTGCATAATATCGAAACTACAAAATATCGTAACTACAAAATATCGAAACTACAAAATATCGAAACTACAAAATATCGAAAATACAAAATATCGAAGCAGCAAAATATCGAAAATACAAAATATAGAAAACACAAAATATCAAATAACAAAATATCAAAAATACAAAATATCGAAAATAAAAAATATCGAAAATACAAAATATCAAAACAACAAAATATCGAAAATAAAAAATATCGAAAACACAAAGTATCAAAAAAAATATATTAAAAATACAAAATGCAAAATACCGAAAAAAGAAAATATACTTAAATATAAATATTGAAAACCTAACAGAACCAAAACAGAACCGAACAGAACCCAACAGAACCGAACTGAACCAAATCAAACCTAACTTAACCTAACCTAACCTAACTGAACCAAACTTAACCAAACCTATCCATACCTAACCAAACCAAAGCAAACGTAACCAAACCTAATTAACGTAACGGAACCGAATTAATAGTGTCGTGATTTGGTTTGGTTAGGTTCGCTTCGGTTAGGTTTGGATTGCTTCGGTTCGATTAGGTTTGGTTAGGTTAGCTTTTCTTAAGTTAGATTTAATTAGGTTTTGGTTCGGTTCGGTTCGGTTCGGTTCGGTTTAGTTCCGTTCGGTTCTGGGAACCGAACTGTTCCAAAATTGTTCATATTTTTTATTTTCGATATTTTGTGTTTTCGATATTTTGTATTTTCGATATTTTTTTATTTTTGATATTTTGTGTTTTCGATATTTTGCATTTTTGATATTTTGTGTTTCGATTTTTTTTTGCCCTTCCCTTCCATTAAATGTTTTTCGAAATTCTATGTACCTATAAAATCGTTTTTAAAATTTTTGCATTTTAAAAATGTAAAATGATTAAATATTAAATACGGTGATTAGCTTTATTAAGGCCGATATTATTGAAATATTTATTTATTATTGTAAAGAGATCACGGCAGTGCCCCTCCAAGTTCGCACCAACTTCAGAAAGAGCTACGAAACTCATACTTTGCCAAGTCGTAGACTTTGATAATCCTAACAATCCCTCAAAGTTTCCTTGTTACACGGTAAAAAATTTGTCTTAGATTAAAGCAAATTGCTTTAGTAAACTAATTTGTGCTTTCCTTTTCACCAAGAGAATATTTTCTTGATATAGGACAAAAAATGTCTTGCCTTTTATTTTAATGTGAAACAGAAATTGTTTTGTTATAAATTGAAACTGAAATAACCTAAGGCACCGTTTTCTCTGGAAGCAAAATATTACTTATATGAAGACAATTTGCGTTATTACAAAATGGAGTACCTATACTGAAACAAAACAATTAAAGAAGAAAAATAAAGTCTCATTTCAAAATTAATTAAACCCTGCGTTAAACTAAAAATACATTTTTTCAGTCAAAACAATTTGTTTTAAGGTAAAATAATTTATTCAAGAAAAGAACGTGTTTTCATTGTAGACAAATATCCAAAGCGCAATGCCAGTGCCTGCCAAAAGTTGAAAATTCAGAATTTTTGGACTTCTTATTGTAACAGGCAGCCTTGTGATGGTGGTCTTGTTGAATCAAGTGGCCAAGGCTTAAAAGTTGCGAGCTACCATAATAACTGATAAAATATTATTTTACACGATCTCGAAAGGGAATTTGATAGTTCTTGGAGAAAGAATATGCTATACCTAAACGCTTTTCTCAAATATATAAATAATGTAGGAAAATCATACATAACTTTTTAATTTTCTATACCGCTTCAATTTTCTTCTTAAAACTTCACAATTTTCACTTCTTATATTTATTAACCAAATATCAAATTTTACTACTATTAAACTTTTGTATTCAAATATTCACACTCTTTAAACTTTTAGGTTTTAGAACCTTTTGTTTCTTTATTGTAAATATTTGAAATTATCAACATTTTAAACGATGATTGAATAGGTAAAGCTATTCAATCAACTGTTTAATTTACTTAATATTATATTACTGTTTAGGTTTGGGCAGTGGCGGCTGGTCACGTTCTAAATTGGGGGGCAGAAATTTATATTGTAGGGAAAAGATGATAAAAAACTTACCTAAACAATTTTATTTTAGCATTTTACAAACAAGCAGCTAGTTGGTGTGGTTTTTAGTTTATTTGTTTATAGATAAAGTCTATTCGCCCTTCTTTTACATGCGCAAAGTGCTTGGATTAGCACCAGTTTCAGACTCATCATGGCCCCGTAGAGCAACCTCAAAAGTCCCACAGAATTTTAAACAGTCTATTAACCTACTAGTATATGTCTATTTTTTGCCACATTTTGATTATGTTCGGTGATATTTTGCTTTTAGGCACTATTCAATTGGCACCTATTATCAGTTTTGCCTAGCATAGAAAATTCTGTGTTTATTTAAATAAGTAGCACTTACTTTGTGTCTTTAACTTTTCACTAAAGTGCTTGATATCACACAATCATTTTACCACCCACGCTGGATCACTTCGTGGATTGTTCATAATAAAGCAAAAAACAGCACTTCCTTTTTTACAACCGTACAACTAGTTTTAAGCATCATATAATTTTTTATTACTTGCACTAAAATTTTGGTTAATTTTTAGGATTTTTAGGTCCGGTCTATGTGGCCCTAAAGATTTTATTTGTAATCGAAGTTCATATGTCAACGTATTTAAATTTGTACAGTTAATTATGTAATCGACGATATATTTTTTTCCATTTTATAATCAAACAATAATAAAAACAATGACACGGGACCGAGAATGCTTTTTACTACTGACATATCCCAAATCAAAACAAATTCATACGTCTTTACTAACGATAGAAGCGGCAACGTGTAGAAGGGCAAAGTAATTTTACGCACGATGACGAGGGCGGACTTTAACTAAATCACACATTCTTCCCGACCCCGCGCGAAAACATCTACCCATACGCTGCTAAAAAAACGGGTGAAATAGAAAACTAGCCACGCGCGCCGCTGCCGGGTTGTAATTATTTACGCTAAAAAAGTAAAAAGTTCACCCAATTAATCGCTTGTTGTTAACCATAGATAATATAATATAATATAATAATATACTCAAGTATCAATACAACAACTATAAAAATAAATTAGGAACCCTGATTAAGACCGCAAGAAGAAATTATGTAAAAAAAACAAGTTGAAAAAAATAAAAACTGTTCATCTTCTTTGTGGAATGTAGTAAATTCGATATGTGGAAAGTCAAAAAGTCAACACAAAATAGAATCTATCAAAACAACAGATGGAAAATGCTTATTAGATAAATGATGAATTTAACAGACATTACAGCACTGTGGGACAAACTTATGCTGACAGAATACCTCCTTGTAAAGAAAACATACAACCTATAAGCAGACTGGAAAGCAGCATGCATATTTTTTTTGTGAATCAAAAAGAAGTTATTGAGTCTATTTCATCGTTAAAAAATAAAAAAAGTCCTGGTTGGGATGAATTAAAATCAGAGACAATAAAAGTAGTAAAAAATGAAATAGTTCAACCAGTTACCTACTTAATAAATCTATGCTATCAAGAAAGCTGCATTCCAGACTGCCTAAAAACGGGAAAAGTTAAACCCCTATTTAAATCAGGAGGCAAACCAATGTTAGAAACTACCGACCGGGGTCTTTGTTGTATTGAAAAACAGAATGATGCATTTTTTTAATAGATTTAAGATTTTATCAGTTGCTCAATACGGATTTGGAGAGGGGAAATCAACACAGGACGCGATCCTTAAATTAACTTCTAAAATCACAGACTCTTTTGACGCAAGCAAGCGTAGTCTTTGCATCTTTGTTGACCTCTCTAAGGCGTTTGACACGGTGTCACACCCAATACTAATATCAAAACTGGAGAAGTATGGTCTGAGGGGTGGGGTCTTAAAACTCATCACAAGCTATTTGACCAATAGAACCCAGCATGTAGATTTTGGCGGTGTTATCAGCAGTACGACAAAAATAAACTTTGGAGTGCCTCAAGGTACTGTTCTCGACCCTTTGCTTTTCAGCATATATATCAATGACTTATTAAAATTGAACACTTTGGGAAAAATAATAAGTTTTACTGATGACACTGCTATATTCTACACAGCAGACACTTGGGATGAGTTAAAAACTCTAGCCGAAGAGGATTTCAAAACCATTAAATCTTGGTTCCTAATAAATAAACTTACTCTAAATTATGAAAAAACGAAATATGTACCTTTTGCTGTATATAAGAACCATTTGCCAAATCTTGGACCTTTAGAGATTCATAATTTCGAAAAAATTCCAAAGGCACAATCAATAAAATACCTAGTAGTTATCATAGATGGCCAATTAAAATGGGAGTTACAAATAAAAAATGTATTAAATAAAATCCGTGGATTGTTGCCTAAATTTCTTTATTTAAAAGAATTTTTAGAACAAGATCATCTCAGGATACTGTACCTCTCCCTAGTACAGTCCCATCTTTCGTATAGGATTTTAGGATGGGGTAGAGTGGCTGAATGTTACTTAAAAACGCTAAATTGCACTCAAAAATGGTTCTTAAAACTGATTTACGGCAAAAGAAGAACCTACCCCACAGATATGCTTTTTCAGGAAACAAATATGTTGGATATACGCCAACTTAAATAATTGTTTTGAATTTAGCTTTGCATCAAAAACTGTGTCTCAACGTTCTGTTGAATATTTTGCACCAAGAATATTTAATGCTCTTCCTCCAAATATACAAACTACTCAAAAATTCTTTTTATTTAAATAACTTGTAAGGAACTGGATTTTGAACAACAGAAATAAATGTAATGAGCTAATCAACTTAAACTATGTTAGGTAAAAACTAAATTAAATTAAATTACTTAGATATAATTTTGTTTTAAGTCAACAAGCATGACTATGCTTTTATGACTTCTTTTGCGTTTATTTGTAATTATTTAAATATTTATTTATTATTATTAATTTAATTTAACTGAAAATCTTTGTAAGAATTCTTGTAAACTTTTAAATTTGAATAAACGTATTTATATATTTATGTATATATATATATATATATATATATATATATATATATCTATATATATATATATATATATATATATATATATATATAGATAATAAAAATATCTAGACAATCATTTCGTAAGGGAATATTTAACTTTTTTTAAATAAATCAATTAAAAATACTGTTTGTTGTCTAGTTTTGGGAGGGCACTGCCCCGTTGCCCTCCCTGTAGCAGCCGCCACTGGGTCTGGTTGATTAAAAATGACGATTTTACGGCAACGGAAGGTTTGTTTTTTGATACTAAAACCAGAAAAGGATAAAAACAATATATCAAAACACTGGAAACAGTAATAGTCAAAAGCTTTAAAATTAAAATAAACTTTAAAAGAAAAGACCAAAATAATTATGAATAATAAAGTTAACAGTTTTATACAAAGTGAAAATAATTTACAAAATTTAACATTTCCCCTGTTGAAGAAAAAACCCCCGTTTAACCAAAATAAGACCTCCAACTAAAGAGTGTTCTCTATAACGACTTTCTTGTCTCAGCCACCCTGCTCTCTAGGCATTTTTAGCTTGTCGCTGATTGGCTTGAAACTTAAGCCCTCTCGCCTTGGTGAGAATGAGACAAAATACCAGGGTAATCCAAAGATGCGTGGATTTCGATCGATCGATAGAAATTAAAATTATACAGTGTATTTTTAAAAAATTGAAAATAGTTTAGAAAATTTGTTTCCAGTTCCAGAATATACATTATTGTGATGTTAGTGGTTCAAAGGACATATTAGACGAAGACAACTTTTATTAAAATACTGCGAACCTGAACATATGCCAAAAAACAAGTCGCTGGTATTGCCATAAATTTTACTTATTCTTAACCTAGTCTTGCATATAATTAATTATTAATTAATGCTTGTTGATGAAAATATTTAAAAACTTATAAATGCCAAAAATACCATTTATATTCAAACCCCGTTTTGTTACATTATTGTTTAAACGACTGTGGTTCGAAATAGCGCTGGTTTGTGTATTTACTTTAAATAGCGCTGGTTTCAAAAAGCGCCAAGACCGACAAAAAAGAAAATCTGACCTGACACTCATCTGTCGTAACCTGACTTGATCTAACTTAACGTAACCTGACAAACTAACCTCACCTGGGAACCCAACCTAACCTAACGTCGTTTTACAGGCACACGTTGCTTGCGCCGCAAACAAACCGAGGCTCGGTTCGGTTTGCTTGCAATAGAGGATACTCAAAAGTGGATCCAAAAAAAATGAGCAGTCAACTTTTAAGCATAATGATTTAAAAGTTACTGGATAAGACGAGAATAAATTCCTTTCCCCGCCTAGCACACTCAAGCTTAAAATCTATTTAAGTAGCACGCTTACGTGTTGTTACCTAATCCGTATTAACCTGACCCTTAACATAACTTTCCCATTTCGTAACTATAAGGATTTTCGAGTATATAGACTTAAATTGCTTTTATATTTCCAAAATCCTCATAATATGTAATTTTTTTTTATATGATTCTGAAATTAATTATACCAAAGCATGTTTTTTGGGATGTTGTGAGCACCTTTCATATATGTATGTAAATGGAATAATCTCTTTTTCATTGCTCTGAAATTTTTTGTAGTTCATATTTACTTTTGTTTATTTAAACAATTCGATTACAACTCTTTAAATTTCCCGGCCTGTTCTCAGTATCCTAAGCTATTCTCCAACCTCCAACCTTAAAGGATTTCAAGGAAATCCTCTGGAAAACTCCTTGGCAAGGTGTAATGGAGATTCCATAATGGAGAGGTAAACCGACTGGAAAAGATACTGTACCGTAGAAATCACGTATAATTTAAGTTAAATTGTAGGTTGTGTTTAATGTATATCTATCTATCAAAGCTACATGGTGGAGCATAAAGTTTACTTCCCCACCTAGACAAAAAGTTATCAGGCTTTTTCTCCCTAATACCTACCTAATGGTAAAATGACAAAAAAAGCTCAATAATAAATATCTTTTAAGGCGCGTTATCTTATAAGTAAGGATTTTTTCTTTGGTTGTCAGATTTTTTCCAGGCAGGTTTCAAATTTGTTGGAATAAAAAAAACTATTTTTTTGGTCGTTAAATATGCGTAAGGCTTTTGGATCAATATCTTATGAGCTCCTTAAGGTCCTTGCCCGTGAGGCCCTTAGGATCCATGTCCAACGCTGAATGGGTCACGGAAACGCATGTCAATATTTTGTTAGGAGAGAACTTATCCGTAGCTTTTATTTAAACAAAAAAAATATTGTGTGTGCTTAAGACCACACGGCAGAAGTGTAAACTTCAACAAGGCGAAATTAATCATACTGGTTCATAACATATTCTGCAAAGCGGACCGAACCGAACTCTTCTGTGTACTGGCCTTCATCTGCATCATCATATCGCTCGCTGAATATTTCTTACAGTTAGTCGACTCAAGCGGATTTCACCCGAATCAGCGTTACATAGCCGAGCCTGACGGCTCAGTTCAATTCACTACCCACAAAAACTGCTAAACGCGCCTAAAGAAGTTTACACTTCCAAAATAGCATAATGTTTTAACGCTATACAATTAATTTTGTGGATTGACTTGATTATGCCTTGGAATCATGGGCTTACGGGAGATATCGGGGTTTCACGGTGGTCCGCACTTTCTAAGACAAGATTAGAGTTTTTCAATTAATTAGGTCGAACGGGCGGGGGTAGCGCTTTCTTGGTTTAGTGAATTTTGAGGGAGTCATTTTCACGGTGAAATGAATCGAACAACGTTAAGAGCTTTATCCTTAAGGTGCGTCTAGACCAGCCGAACAATTGAGAATTTGGCGATTGTTACCGAATATTCGCTGGTGTGTAAAGAAACGTCCTAGCATTTGCGGTCTTAATAGTTCATAGTACACAGAATGTTTTTTAATTGATGAGCACACGCTGAATTTTTATACATAGCTTTATTTTGCTAAGATGTCCAACATTTTCCTCTGCGAAAATTCTTGAAAACAATTTCCCACAGAGTGCCTGGTCGCAGAAATCTTTCGAGCTTGGCGTTGACTAAACGAAGCATGCGATTTTTGAGACAATGTTGCCACATACGTTAAAGCACCTTATGTAGGCTACAGACAAAAAATAGCCAGTTACTTATTATTTGCTTTATAAAAACAAATGTTTACCTGGGATGTCACATCACTATTAAGAAAAATTTTTAATTAAGAAACTACTGCGTTTCTCCTTGAAAAAGAAAAATCACTAATTTGTCAGTGGTTTATAAGACAAAATAAATAGTTGCCTTACAAAATTTAAAAAACTTACCTTTTTGAAAAACAACACTAGTGCAACGTTCCGATTGTTCTTCTACACTCGTTCTTAAATCTCTTTTTCAAATATCTAATTTTCAAAGTATTCTTTTACCAAATACTATTTAGTTATGTTTGTTATTTATTTATTTTTTTATAAAATAATAATAACAAACACAAGTAAATGGTAGTAGTAAAAGAACCATTTAAAAATTAGATATTTGAAATGGCTTAAAAATGATTGTAGGAGAACAATCGAAACTATAGTCCTGTTTGTCAAAAATATAAGTTTTTAAAATTTTGTTAGGCAAATATAAATTGATCTTATAAATCACTAGCAAATTAGTGACTTTTCTTCTTGTAGGAAAAAAGCAGTATTTTCTTAATCAAAAAATTTTGTTAATAGTAATGTAATACCCAGATAAAGTTTTATTTGTAAAATGAATCCGCCACAAACATATAGATTTTATTGCATTGTGGTACTCTCCTAGATGGAGCATTTTTTACTAGATGTGTAGTGAGTTGGGGTCCCTTGCTCCACACTGAATTCTTAACAATGAAATAAAACTGCGTTTTTAGCAAACATGCAGTCTTCATTTCTGGCCCTTGACGCGTCTCGGTCTTTGCGACCATAATCATAAGGGTTCTTTAATAAAAAACAAATTGGTGAGACCTCAATAACAATCAAATTCAATAAAAGAGTTACTAAACAAAGTGTCGAAGAAGTCCTTCTTGCAAGCGCCACATCTTAACTTAAACTAAAATTTTGCCTGTTATTCCCTAAGTGATTCTAACCTTACAAAAACAAAAAATCAGCTGATTTTTGAGCAAAGAAATATTAATAATGGTTAGTTGTTGAAGAATTCTCATCTTATAAGTAAAAAAAAAATTTAATTTTCTTTTTGAAGGTTCATCACAAATTAACATTTCAAAGTAAAAACGTAAAATCCATAAAAAGAACTTGTACTAAACATACAAATTAAAAAACGTACTTGTAAAGGGACTAGCAATAACATACAAATTAAAAAGTCATTATCTAAATTATCTATTATTTGCTGTTACTTTTTTCATCTTTTAATTTATGAGATAAAAAGTAACATTAATTAAGCAACTATTTCGTATTTGGCCGAATACGGAAAACCTAATAATAAAATAACGCTGATTATACCCAGGGCGGGTGCTTCTATAGCGCCTCATACACAAACAGCCAATTACGTGGTATATCCTGGCAGGTGATACGCGGCGGTTAGTAGCTGCGAAAGAAAGGCATGCCAAAAAAAGCGATATATCCAATACACTTGTAAAATATCCGAGTATACAAAAGATTTGGCACGTGATTTATAGTGACCTATGTTTATGGTTGTTTTGATTGTTGTCAGTTTCAAATTGTCAATATAGTTGATATTCAATATAAAAAGTAGTGAACAAATAAAAATTAATTTTTATAAAATATAATTAAAAACCGTACAAATCGCTATTAAAGATACTACAGAATTAATAATAATAACTGTGACATTTATCGTGACGTACGTACCAAATCCCTTCCCGTTTACTCATGCTTTGTTGCAATGGTCGCTCATGCACAGGAATTTCCACTAGTTTATAGAGATGAAAAAAAAACGCGTTAATAAATGTGTATATATTGGGCACTAATGACACCCCGTCCCTCTAGTGGATCAATTATGATCAGAATATAATGTGTTGAAATAATTGTTACTTTTCTTAATATCGTTCCATACACACACATCCTTTAACGCGGTATATCGTGTCATCTCTAAAAACATGTAAAAATTAATGTGCGCAAATCGCCGTGTGTAATTATCGCAGCCAACCATGCTTGAATATGAAGGAATTTGAGACGCACCACTCCGCGATTAATACAAGTACCTAGCAACAGCATTTGAATGGAATAAAATAGCAACATAAATAAATAAAAGTGTTTGACATTGTTTGTATTCGACTTTTGTAGGGACGTATTTGTGTTGACAGTTAAGGATTTGACGTATCGAAATAACGATAAAAACTTCTACATTCCATATATCTATTTGCAACTCTCACGAACTAAATAATTAATTTTCTTTGTGGGGCATTACACTTTTCTTGCCATGCCGTTCTATCGCGCCTAATAACTTCTGCGTACAAATGCCGGTATAAGCAGCGTAAAAGGATGTGTGTATATGGTGCGCTGTTTTAATGCCGACACCAAAAAAGTTAAGGTAAGTTGTGCTATTTTAAAAGCAATCACTGCTCCGTATATCTACAGCTAAATTGTGTTGTAAGCCCCCATTTCCCTGGAAACTCAAAGCTCACTATAACTTCAAATAATTCCCGACCAAAATCTTAGGTGGCTCTCTCACACGTAAGAGGATTCTATCTCCGTAGTTGACCCTTGAAAAGCACATAAACCAATTTAACTTCGGACCTTTGGGTCAAACTGCCGCACAAGTTACTCGGTTATGGGACACGGGTCTTAATATTACCACTGACCACCTTACTTTACAGGGGAGTTACAAGGAGTTAGGTATTTTAAATAAAACTTTACAAAAGTTATTAAAAAATTTATTTAAAAAAATGGAAAAGTAATTTTAAAACAGGTCGGTATCTAGTATGATTATCATCTATTCATCATTGTCGTAGTCTGCTGTGCATTCCTTTATGGCTATATAAGCCAAGTCTAGAGGCGCACACTCTTCCGCAATCCTGGCACACCAAGTTTCATGCGACAACTTGACCATTCCTACCTTGATTTTCTTGCTCCTCTCTACGGTCTCCCTTCTGCAAGCTAGCCTGCGTCGCTCCTGTTCATATGTATGTGATCATTCATGGACCAGGCGACGCAAGGCAGAGCTATCATTTGCCAACGTCTCAAGGTTGTTGGTGTCTATCTGAATTTTATCGTTTTGCTCTTGAGAACGTCCTTGTGTCTTTTCTGTTGTCCTCCTTAATTTCTTCTTTCTTCCTTCAGTTATCCACAACACATCTGCTTTAGAAGACGTGATGCGGGCATGCGGCTAACGTGGCCTACCCAGTGAAGTTGTTACTTAAAGATAAGGGCATTCTTAGGCAGCGCTGGTTATATTTTTCTAGGCACTTGATGTGCCATGGACTACCTATCATGTTTGAAAAATTGTACCACCTCAAGTTCTCTCAATGCAGGACATGATGATAAGCCTGAAATACGTTTGGTATAGAGAACATAAATGTGGTACCAGACTAACTTGAGAAAATTAAGCCCGTTAAAAATATACAACGTAATAGTGAGTTTTTGGTTAGCCTCTTTACTAATCTGTTAATCTTACATCTATTCTGCGCGGGCGTAGTAACACTCTTACGCTGTTCCTTTTATTAATAGTTACGAAAGACGATAGACAAATAAAAGGGACATTTTGGGTCGCGTATTTTACAGTTTGTCACCGTTATTGTTATTACTGAGTCTACGCATTAGAAGCTTCACGCTCCTTTTTTTTTATTTACGGTAACGGCCGCCGGTAATTACGGTGGCCGTTCTTTAATATTACCGTTATTTTTTAAAGTTAGTTTTGTATTGTTTTTATAATGCAGTCGAATTATTTACTAACATTTGGTATTTTAGTATGTAGAAAGCCATTAATCTAATAAAAATAAATAAACAAAAAGTTAAAGGTGTGTGAAGCTACTAAATTAACGTTTGTGTTATGCTTATCTTTAGTGTTCCAAAATCTATATTTTTTGCCTTGAATGAATGTTACTGTTATACTTAGTAACAATAACAGCTTACAAATTTCCTGTTATTTTAACTGACCCAAAATGTCCCTAATAGCCGCCTTTACCGTTAAAGAGCCAACCAACCAATATTGTTAGTGATTCTGTGATTCTGGGACCTATTAAATTGTAAGATAATACTTAAACAAACTTTCTGTTTGTCTGCAAGTCTACAAAAACAACAAATGCCAATCAAATGGTAAGGTTATTGCCAAACGTTTTTTTTCGCTACCTTCAAAAGGCCTATTACACGATATAAAGTTACTTTTATTAACGCTTAAGAGCTACGAAATTCTCGATTAAAATAACTGACCAAAAACACCCTTATATGACAAGTTTTATCCTTATGGCCAGTATGGCAGTGTTTACAAGAATTCAGCCTATTCCAAATGATTAGTTTTTGGGTTTATCAGCGTGCTACTGGTTACTGCTAATGTTTAATATCATTTTATAAAGTTTTTTAGCAGATACAGGATGTCCGAAATACGAGCCACAAATTTTAAAAGAAGTCTTTAAACTTTATCTTGATATAGTTAACCGTTTGGAATTAACTTGGTTTTGGTTTGGGACTGTTTTGTTGTTTGTATTATTGTTCTTTAAATTTTTATCTGTTTAGTTTTTAAATAAACCTAGTAAAGTCTAGCATCTTTATGAATTTTTACCACTAGAGATAGATTAATTTACCTAGATAAATTGGAATCAATATTTTAAGACATATGTATTTTACTTTTAGTTTGTTAAACATAAAACTTTTTGTCCTCGACCTTTATTTTTCCCTTGCTCCCATATCGTCCGTTGTATAAACGTGTCAGTATTTGAGGGGTTTCTCTCCTCAAACTCAATAATAGTCCCTTAGGCGGCAGCAGGTGCAAAGGAGAGGTGTCAGAGCCACGGGCCTCTCACCCTACACCTAATAAATGAGGTAATTTCCACACTTCCTTGTTCTGGCCACAATAGGCCAGTCTAGAAGTAAATTTTATACTTAACTGATGGAATAAAAGCATTTGATATTTTGGTAATTTTTACGCAAAGCTGATCGTCTTAAATCAGTTCATGGTTTCATTGTAACTTATTGTATTTACCGCCTTTTGAGTTAGGACAGTCACTAATAGGAGTCTTCAAACAAAATACAAGAGGTAAAGCAAACTTAATTGTGTATTCAAAAATAAGTGCCTTCAGAGCAAAATCGCTTTTGACTCTCGGAAAAAAGTACAAACCAGGCTGTTTAGAAGGACACTGAAAATTCCTAAGGTCGACAATGTATGAAAAATATTCTGTCCTAATTAAATTCAATGAGTTATAATAAGTTATAACTTTTGAATGGCTTGCTGTTTTTCATTAAATCAGTGTGTTTTTAGGGTTAAATAATAACAATAATAACATAGCCAGAGCGAACGGCAAATCCCAAGTTTTTTCTATATTTCTTCTTACGGCATATTTTATTGAACTCCATAAAATGAGCTATAGTTCTGGGAGGAAGTTTGGTATGAAATCGACAGAATCTTGCTTTTATCATACGAAAGTGTTCTGCGGCTCAGTGCTGGTAAACAAAACTATTGCATACGTTTAAGGAAAGGAACTGAATATATACTTAGTTTGGTGATAATTAAACTAAATATGTTATACTTTAGGTTGACTTAGAGAATCTTAGAAACTCGTCAAATCATCAACCACTACATAATATATAACGTAATAACATCATACCCAGAATCTGGCAAAAAACTTAACAGGGATATTTGATGGAGAATTTTTTGTATTGATTACCAAATAAAAAGAGAGTCTTTTAAAGATTATAAGTAAAAAACGTGAAATTTAGTACCCGTGAATTTAAAAATTAAACAAGTTTCGTGGCTAATCGGGTAAAACGGAGTTTTTGTTTCTCGCATAATTTTCCGTGGGTTGCTTGAAAGCTTCACCTTACGGGGTTCCAAGATCTAATGGACACCTAATAAGTGTTGACAGTTAACTGTAACAATGTGTCACTCTTGCGAAGTTAATTAGACATTTTTGTCTGTAATCCGATGTAAATACTGAGAAAATTCTTGCAAAAAGGTCCATCTACCGAGATACGAGAGAAACCAGAATAATAGCAGGCGAAAATAAACTGCTATACATATTGATCAATAAAAAGACCGATTACAAATAAAAAGAAACAAACTAATCCGTGACCTACGACAGCTCTTCTGCCTTTCAGGTCAGATCAACGCTTATTGCGTTTTTACCCGCCAACAGACACATGAGCGTCAAACCAGCGGAATTTTTAAGCCAAATAATACTAACAAACGTGAAATTTAGTACCCGTGAATTTAAAAATCAAACAAGTTTCACCCGATATTTGATAAAGTAGGCGAAAATGGTTTTTAAGAGGGTGGGGGGAATGATAGGATGGAAAATGAGTGGGAGCAGGGAGAACTACAAAGTAATTACAGCAAATTAAAGGAAATTTAGGTAATTTATATGCCTTAAAGCCGACATCCTGTGACAAAATGGCGTCTGATGACCGCCTTGTTGATTCCTATTTAAAAAAATATAGCCCATAGCACCTTCGGGATCAGTGGTTTGCAATTATTATTCAATTATACGAAATTCATTTCTTAAAGAAATCTTAAAAACAATGTTTCAATAAAAGGTCTTTTAACTGGCCTATTTATGCGGCCAGAAAGTCAGCAACTTGTGCAGATGCTGACAGAGTTTCGTCCCGAAATCCCGAAAATCCACGCTTATTAGCACATGTACCTGATGTTCGAACACCGGCCATTGTTCTTGCCACTGCCCAACCGGCTTGGCTGTTAGTTTTTGCTCAGAAAGTTAAAGAAGTTAGAATATTTTTTGTTCTTCTGCTGTTTTACTGCAGATATCTCGTGTCTACTAGCAAGACATTTTTCCTATTGTAACAGGTGACCTCGTTAATAGTGATACTGTCAAATCAATTTGCCAAGGCTTAAACGTTGCAAGGTACCAATTTGTGCAACACTTTATATGAATGAATGAAAATTATTAAAAGTTATTAAATGTATTATTTGTTACGATCTCAAAAGGGAATTTGGCGGTTCTTGGAGGAAGAATATACTGTAAGCGTTTTTCCCGCAGTTCGAAAAACGATAACTGCAATGGACTGTATATATTTTATTAAATGAAAGCGCGAACAAACATAAATATATTGATACGAAATCACGAAATAATTAAAGGTCCATAGGTTAATTGCTGGTACCCACACAACGGAAATCAGAAACAAAGTACTCACCAGTTTGCAGCCTATTTCTCCACGTTCCAGGGGCCCCTTTCTGGATCTATTGATGGCACCACGTAGCTGAAGGGCTGAAGTTTCTAGTTCTATTCTTCAGTACACCAAAATCGAGCACTTTCAAGTGTAGAAATTTGTAATAGTTGGAGAAAGTAATTAACACGCCATTTTTCTCGAGGCGGTAGAAAGGATCTCCCTGATTCTTGGTGCGCATGTCAAATGCGCGAAAAATGTACTCTGTCCTTCATCCAATTGTGTGGTTTCAAAATTTAAAAACAAACGCGAAATTTAACGGGAGCTAACATAACTGCCCTCCAAAACACACAATTTTAGAATATCAACCGGACAGATATAGACATAAGAAAAAATGATCGACCGATAAATATAAATGAATGAAAAAACAGATAAGTATCGTAAGTTTATTTAGAGATAACGAAAACCCGAAAAAGGCAAAACAAACAAACAAAATTCAAAAAAAAAAAAATAATAATAATAATAAAGAATTACCTATTGTAATAATTGATTTCAATAGGTAGAAAAAATGAAAATTAGTTTTAATTCGGCAAGAGGCACAGTTTTACAACTGGCCGCTTGTAAACACCGGTAGCCGTTCGTACCGTCGCTACACGCACTTGACCATCTCCGCCGGAATGCAATTCGAGAACCCGACCGACTGGCCATTTCAAAGGTGATTGGGTGTGATCACTCTATATGATAACCAAATCATTTAATTTGATATTTGGGAACGAATCAGCCCACTTGTGTCGCTGTTGTAGCGTATGCAAATACTCTACAGAATACCTTTTCCAAAAATCATTATGTAGTTTTTGGATTAGTTGCCATCGCGAGAGCCGATTTAGGGGAACCTTGGACAAATCTGACTCCGGAATTTCTGAATTAAGGGGTTCAAGGGTCAAAAAATGCCCAGGGGTAAGAGGTTGAAGATCGTGTGGGTCTGAAGAGGCAGGAGATAAAAGGCGACTATTAAGTACAGCTTCTATGCGACATGTAAGGGTGGGCATTTCCATGATGGACAACTTCTGGTCGCCGACAACTCGAACAAAGTGAGTTTTAAAACTTTTGACGCCAGCTTCTGCCAGGCCATTGAAATGTGGACTGAGAGGGGGTCCCAGATGCCAACGAATAGAAAGTCTGGTGGACGCACTTCTTGCGTAATCAAGTAATTGGTTACGAAACCCTATAAAATTACTGCCCTGATCTGACCAGCATTGCGTCACGCTTCCACCTCTGGAAATGAATCGATGGAATGCACCTACAAACCATTCGGTGGACAGTTCCATGGTTAATTCCAAATGCACGCAATGTGTGGCCGTACAGACAAACACACAGACATACGATTTGAAAGCTTTACAACCACGGTAACGATGAGGAATCACAAAGAAAGGTCCACAAAAGTCGATAGCTACACTCGAAAAAGGTTTAAGTTGATTGATTCGATGAGCGGGAAGAGAACTCATTATGGGCGGTCTATAGGGTTTAGGGTGGATTCTAAAACATTGCAAGCACTTGGATATGGTTCTTTGAATTGCCCGTCTGGCAGATAATATCCAAAATTGCTGTAAAAGCAGATTATGCAATGTTTTAAACCCAGGATGAAGGTATTGTCGATGAGTGGACTCGATAAGAAGAGTAGTTAAACGATGGTTACTCGAAAGTAAGACGGGGTGTTTTGCAGAATAAGACAAAAGGTCAGATTTTTGTAATCTGCCACCGACTCTAATGATATTATTTTCTTCAAGAAAAGGTGAAAGTTTTCGAAAAGGTTTCGGTATTGGTTTATCCTTAGATAACGCGGAAAAAAGCTCAGAAAAGCAAGAACCTTGAACGCGTTTGATAAGAAGGTATAACGCACTTTGCATCTCACCGGTGTTAGGAAAAACAATATTTTCAAAAATAATTTTTTGGTCCGGTGGATTAGTGGGTTTTTGATAGGAATAGTTTTGAAAAAGGTTAACTATTCGAAGGACTTAACAAATGATACGTTGAATTTTTGATATAGATGAATATTTGATAAGAAGCTGATCTAAGAAGTTAACGTCAATTATCGCATTGCAACAGACCTTTGGCTTTTCCTCCAGATTAATATCTCCGAAATCAATCGGCATTTTTGATTTATGAAAATCGTTCCATTCATTTTCCGGAGACCACAAAAACGACGGTGCGTTCCACCACATGTCATGTGACATGAGCTGTGAAGGGGTGGCCCCTCGTGACGCAATATCAACTGCATTTAAAGCAGAAGGAATGTAGCGCCATGAGTTTGAGGGAATGATTTCTTGGATTCTACTGACTCGATTTCCAACAAAGGTTTGCCAGCGATTAGGAGGGGATGAAAGCCAGTGCAATATGACTTGCGAATCACAGAAAGTAACGATATTTGTAAAAGTTATTTTTCCTTCATAGCTAGATAAGATGAAATCAATTAATTCGCTTAAAAGAAATGCGCCTAGGAGTTCTAGCCTAGCCAAAGTTTGTGACTTTATAGGCGCGACCCTAGATTTTGCAGATATGAGAGAAACAGATATATTGTTTTCCTCTTCTACACGAAAATATACGACGCCTGCGTAGCCTCGAATTGAAGCGTCACAGAAGCCGATGATTTGACAGGTATTGGTTTTTGACAGTTTGATTTGTCGGGGTAATTGAAAATTGGAAAGAAGCGGGAATTCAGAACGAAGTTTGTTCCAAGAGTCGATGATAGAAGAATCTGGTTCTTCGTCCCAGCCTATTTTCGATATCCACAACTGTTGCAAAATAAATTTTGCTTGTAGCAACAAGAGACAAAGAAAACCTAAGGAATCGAAGATTGTTCCTATGATATATAAAATAGAACGTTTAGTTGGGGGTTTGTCCTTCATTCGGCATTGATAAGAAAAAATGTCGTTTTTTTTGGTTGACTAGATAAAACTAGACTCATGTGATTAGAATCGATATAGTCTTGCATGAAACTAGAAACTATTTTCTAGAAGTAAAAATCTACGATAAGCTTGCGGATAAGTATTTCCTAGGTCAGGGTTTATTTTATCTTTAAACGGAAGATCTACCATGAATCTACCGCTCGGTTGCCGTACGACACTCGCAGTAAAAATTGATTCCGCTTGTTTTTCTTCCTTTGATAAGATTTGTTTTTTAGGCAAATGTTCGATTCCCCAAAACCTAGGGATAATGACCTCCAAAGAAGGTGAATGACTCGTTAAAAAACAACTGGTTCGTTCCGTAAGACTACCTACTTCGTCCACTTTTCCCATGACGACCCAGCCAAAGATGGTTTGAAGGGCTGAAGGTTGCCCTATTTGTCCAAGAACCCTGCCCTCCTTGAATATCTGTGCGAATAGCTCGCAACCAATAACTAGGTCCACAGGTCTAGATTTGAAATAAGATGGGTCGGCAAGTTTAAGGTTTTCCAAGTGTTTCCACTGATTATCGTTCAAAGTGAATGTTGGCATATTGGAACATAGTTGTGGAACAAGAATTGCTTCGAAATTAAGTAAAGGTGTGACCTATCCTTGTGGCTTAAGGTGACATTGAACGAGCCCTTTGGAAGTAAGAGAAGACATTTGATTTAATCCGAATATTTCAGTGGTGTAACTTCGCCTAGGAAGATTAAGACGCTGATCCAGAATCAAGCAGTGCCCTTACAGGTTGAAAATTTCCGCGACCGTCCATAACATCTATTATGGCGGTGCATAAAAGAAAGGTACCTGAAGGTCCTGAGGTATTTAATGACACATGAAGATTATTGACAGGTGGTGTGTGAATGACAGGACTAGTATCTTGGCTTCCAGACTCTTTATTAGTTTCAAAGATGAGTTAAAGTGTGGTGCCTTTTACTATTGCAAGTCCTGCATGAATATTTTGATTTGCACGTGTCTACCCCATGCGAGGGATGAAAACACGCTAGACATAATTTTTTCTGCTTGACGAAAGATAGGCGCTCGAGAGGTCAAGAAATGTTTGACATTTCGAAAGCACGTGACCTTGATTACACCGGAAACATTTTATTCCCGTACTTGAATTAGTTGAGGTGCCAGACAGTCCTATAACAGGCGAATTGAATGATTTATAGGTAGGCTTTTGCCCAAACTGATTTTACATAGAATTTGATTTTTGATAGGTAGGCACCTTTTTGGGTGCTGTTGATTGAGGAAGTGATTCCAAAACTTTACATCTTTTTTCTAAAAATTGAAAAAGTGTCTGAAAAGTGGGAATTTCGGTATTAGTATTGGCGTGACTTATTTCGAAATTTGAACGCGTCGGAATATCCAATTTTTCTAACAGAATGAAAAAAATAATAAAGTCCCAACTGTCAACGTCAAAGCTAAGTGATTTTAAAATTTCTAGGGATTCTGAAAAGGTGTCAATTAAATTACGCAATTCTTTAGCTGACTCGTTTTTTAATGTAGAGTTCATAATTGTGCTTAAAGCTTCATTTGCGAGGTCTCGCTTGTTTTGATATCTATTGACTAATTTAAGCTTATCCCTGATATCAATTTTAAAGGCTCATCTTCGAGATATGAAAATAAATATTGAAGTTTTCGGACGTTACTTAGCCTTTAATTTTGATCTATAATGTTATTAAAAAGATCGAAAAAGCTTGGCCATAATTTTTTATCACCTCGAAATATGGGAATACCTAACTCTTTTAGTTTTGGAGTTTCAGATTCGTTTTGACGAACATATGGTCCCGAAAAGGATGGGGCCTCAACCGGAAATATTTCAGAGTAAACCCCCTTACACGCATAAAAATATTTACGAGCTTCTGAAAGGATCGTATCTTGCGTTTTAAACTTCTCGTCGTCCGAGTCGTCTATCATCATAATGACATCATTATGTGCCAACATGCATTTATCGAAGGTTTCATCCAAATCGGAATACCTCACTTGAAACTCGTTTCTCGCTTTTGCGTCCGTTGCCGCGGTTTGTGAAAACACATAACACTCGGTGATCGCAGATAAAAAACCCTTGCGTTTTTGCACGGCTTTTTTGATAGACATGATTTTTACCTTTGAAATAACGAAATTGTCGGTAAATATACAATTAACGCTAAATTAATGCTTCTGAAATAGAAAAATGACGAATTGTCGAAAATATGCACTAATTTATCGCAATTGATGAAAATTGTTTTAAATATCGAAATGGTATGGAACAAATCTAATCACAGAAATGTTGTTTGTTCGTTTTGATTGATCCTCGATTTTGTTTACTGAAATGACCACGCGGTAGACCCTGCGTTACCATAGCAGCGGACCGAAAACAGGTGAATTGCGCCGAAAAACGAAGGTCGAACGAAAACCTACGGTTCAATACGATTGGCGAAATTCAAGGCCGTGTGGTCGCGGCGAAAATGTGAAAATGGCTGCTTAAAATACCGTCGTATGGAGTAAATTTATTTATTTGGTTCGGAGGAACACTTTATGTCTGCCCACAGCTAGAAAAACGATAACTGCAATGGACTGTATATATTTTATTAAATGAAAGCGCGAACAAACATAAATATATTGATACGAAATAACGAAATAATTAAAGGTCCATAGGTTAATTGCTGGTACCCACACAACGGAAATCAGAAACAAAGTACTCACCAGTTTGCAGCCAATTTCTCCACGTTCCAGGGGCCCCTTTCGGGATCTATTAATGGCACCACGTAGCTAAAGGGCTGAAGTTTCTAGTTCTATGCTTCAGTACACCAAAATCGAGCACTTTCAAGTGTAGAAATTTGTAATAGTTGGAGAAAGTAATTAACACGCCATTTTTCTCGAGGCGGTAGAAAGGATCTCCCTGATTCTTGGTGCGCATGTCAAATGCGCGAAAAATGTACTCTGTCCTTCATCTAATTGTGTGGTTTTAAAATTTAAAAACAACCGCGAAATTTAGCGGGAGCTAACATATACCTTTTCAATTTTCTTCTTGAAACATCACTTTTCCCCTTCTTTATATTTATTAAACAAATATCAAATTTTACTACTACTAAACTTTGATATTCTAGTGTTCACCCTCTTTAAACCTTTAGGTTCAGGAACCTTTTGTTTGTTGTAAATATTTTTATTGTAAACGTTGTTTGAATAAAGTTATTCAATCAACTGTTTAATTTACTAAATATAACTGCTTAGATGAGGGACATTATATTGATTAAAAATGCCGATTTTTAAATTAAAATAAACTCTAAAGCCCAAAATAGTTAGGAATAACAAAACATATTACTGTACAAAGTTAAAATAATTGACAGATTCAACATTGCCCCAAAAAAAAACCCCTTTAATCAAATTATGGGAAGCGTTCAAAAACCAACTAGTCTCAGCGAATACAACACCTGCCTTGCAGGCAATCATAGCTTGCCGTTGATTGGTTTGAACTCTAAGAGATAGAGGGTGCCTTGAACGCTCCAAAATAGGAGAAAATACACCAGCGCAAGTCAAACACTTAGAAAACCGTTACAAAAGAAAATTACACGATGCGTTTTTTAAAAATTTAAAATAGTTTGATAGATTTGTTTGCAGTTACAAAACATGAATTATTTTGATGTTAGTGGCTCAAAGGACAGATTAGCCGAATACAACTTTTGTTAATATATAGCGATCCGGAAAACCATGGCTAAAAACAAGTCGCTGCGTTGCCATAAATTTTACTTGTTCTTAACCTAGTCTTGCATGTAATTAATGCTTGTTGTTGTCAAAAATAATTTTTAATTTAATTTAAAAACTGATAAATAGCGAAAATACCACTTATATTAAAATCCCGTTTTGTTACACTAATAATAATAAAAACATTGAGGCATCATATTGTACTTCAGTTGAGCACATACTAATACATGGAAAAGATTCTCACTATTGAGCAAAACGGAACTGGTTTTATAATTTGGTTGTAGTTGGAGTGCAAATATAGGGTGTGGCAAACCTGCATTTTTGAAATAACTGTAAAACATACACGGTTGCTTTTTTTGAAATTTTACTGGTACTATGTAACTTACGTTAAAAAGCATTAATATTCATTTAAAAATAACACTATTAAGATGTCATCCATCTCGATCCATGCAATCTTAGAGAGGCGATCTCTAAAATTGTCCATTACATCACGGAACGGAGCATCTCCTGGAAAATACTTTCGATTTCCTGACGGATTCTCACCTTCAGCTCTTCACGAGTACGAGGCAGGCGTTCTTTGAAAACTTTGCTCTTTAGGTTGCCCTACAAGAAAAATTCTCATGCAGTGAGGTTCGGTTGAACGAACGGGCGAAGGTATGCCTCCGTCCTGGGATATCACCCGATTTGGGAAAACTTCTTTGATGAGATCAATCGAAATAGACGGCATCTTAATAACGTTATTTTTAAATGGATAATGCCGCACCCTGTACTAATCTACCGAAGTAAGCATTTGTATCTGAACCTTAACCTTAATGCTCGATCGGTTGATCATTAATTTGGTTGGTCGCAATTGGTTGTCATGTGCTAAAGAGGGGTCAAGATAACAAAAAGCACTTTACATCGCTAAACTAGTTAATAAGCTAAAAAACAGACTTTTTTATTGGTCCGTATCATTATCAGTATCGAACTGTGCAGGTGAAGAATTATTACGTCGATTTTGTCGCTGCGACACTCTTATCCTTAAATGTACCGTAAGCACATTTTTTGGATAAGTCACTTAATCGCAATTAAGTTCTTGTTGCTAACATACAAAATAACAAAGAGAGAGAACGATTAACTAAGCCTTGTTACGATGCATCTAATCTAAGGGTTAGAGATCGCTGGCCCCAACACATCCAAACCAATTTCCGTGTTTTTTGGTTGTAGATGTCTAAGTTCTTCCATCGAAAATGAAAGAACTGTAACCGTTAAGTATACGCGAAACTGACATAACAGCGGTTAAATCAAGAATTCTGCAGGTGCGATAAAATATAACACTGACATTTTGACAGTTGAAAGAAACCAATATGATCTCTTAGTTTTGACGAGATATCTTAATAAATTAAAAGTCCAAAATATGCTTATGACTCAATTGTAATTATTTGCAGTTAATGACATGTCGGTTTGGAAGACAGAGTTTATAGACATGAAAAAAGTGGTACGTAATAAACATACGTACATTTAAAATTGCATGGTTAACTATTGGATTATGTTTTGACAGGTTTTTATTTATTTTTCAGAATGAAATTTAAAGTGACATATAACTTTAACATTTTGAAAATATATGGGTATTTCTAATTGTTAAAATAGATCAAGGTATTACAACCAAAAAAGTAATATGTACCACTTTTATGATCCAATTTTTTAAAACTAATAACGAATTTAATACGGATACTGATAATGATAAGTGTGTAAAAGTGTACCGCTTCTGTTTTACGCTAGTATTTGCACTATACCGTAACTTTGCTTAAATCGCAGACTTGTGTGACTTTTGGAGAAGTGTGCTAAATGCGTTGTCAAGATTTTCCAAGTAGTAAAAATATTCAATCTACAATATGCGCTAGTGAGACGAGCTTTCTAATAACTTTTAACTTCTTTGGTTTTGGTATGTCAGTTCCCGATTGCTTTGCTACACAGCGTTTTGAAATATAATTTATTCTCATAAGGTTTTCATAATTCTGACAAGTTAGTTAAAACGTTTCCTCTAAATAGAAACCACAATTTGCTTAATATTTTATCTGTATTACAACTTTTTATAGAATTATTAGGGTGTGTTTGGCTAGCATATACAGGGTGTTCTAAGTTAAGTTTTCACCATTGCTAACTTTGTGATTACTAAAGATAAAAAAAAACTTAAATTGGCAAACTAGTAGATGTAGATGTGAAACTGTAAAAAATCACTTCACAAGAAAAATTTTTAATTTATTTATTTAAAACATAACAAAAATATTAATTTGGAACAGTTTTGGTTGGTTGAAATGTCAATATAAAGTTTGTAAATAACCACGTCCTTTGTGGTTATTAAACACAACGGCGTGACAGGTCGCTACTGCGCCGTCTCAGAATACCCACAACCACGATTTTGGAGAGAAATATTGTGCTGATCAAAAACCCTCTATTATTTTTTTTCGTCACAATTTACTTAAATCGCTTATTTTTAATCCCAAGTATGTAATTAAACAAACATCAATTTTCGAAACATTCATATCCCTCATATTAATTTTTGATTTAGTGCTCTCAGCCAACTTTCTCTTCTCCCACATTTGCAGAAAAAACTTATTTTTTTCGTAAGACCTGTTATGGTGCCTTGATTTTCCAAGCCTGGGATCCAACAAAAAAAACAGGGATCCAAGAAAAAGACATCAAGAAGTTTGCTTTTAAAAGTGTTCCAAATAAAACTGAAACACTACGCAAATTTATTCTTGAAATCCAAAAAATATTTTATACTCTTAGACGCAAGTAGTTACAAATGGATATCCATCCCCATTGCCTAGTATTAATTCTATATACCTACCCCTTACAATAAATATATTTTGATACCTAACGGACAATTTAAATTTTGTTTGTGGGCCATATGCGTGCCCTTTTATGCCCGTAGGCCAATGTACTCAGGTGTTGATCCTTGGGCTGGATTTGGATTAAATCACGTTAGATTTAAAGGGAATAAGAGAAGCTCCTAAACTTTTAAACTACAGTTAAATGAGTACCGGCATTCAAGGCTAAAAATATTTATATTTCATTGGAATCGCATTATATTGTGTTGTATTCAAGTGGTGGCTGGACCAACTGGGCCTCCATACAGCTAGACCCTTATTGGTCCATTGCGCCCCGCACCTACTAAGTTTGACTAAAGTGTCATATATTTATACCCAGTACATAGAAACACTCTGACGACCACAACAAAAAATTATTTAATCTTAACAGTCTGGCTCAAAGATATACTACTAAAAGTCTAAATTATCAACACCCTTCTTATAGTAGAGAATGCATCCAATAAGCATCCATATGGCGTCTTGACAGATCCATGATTCCTGAATTAAAACTGCATCGATCTGAGTCTCCCTTAGAAGCAGTGTTAGGTGTGTGGAATCCACGAATGTTTAGTTCACATAATAAAATTGAAATATGCAAAAAAATAACTTTTGGTATAATCACTTATTCGCTATTCAGGCAAACTTATATCTTATGACAACGTAGGAACCTACAAGCCCATCTTCAAATTTAATCCTATTACAGAAATAGTAAATGCAATAGAAGGCATATCGATCATTTTCAATATATACAGGGTCTTACAAAATTTTAATGGTTGATTGAAGAAGCCAATATAAGTAAAACAGTTAATATAACATGGCGGTTAAAACTTAACTGATTTTTATCTAAATTGTGTCAAAAATTTAAGTCATTATCTTTCAAATAGTAAAAATTTGTGTTCCACCTTTTTTAGCGAAAATATTCTTTAATAGATCTTAAAAAGTTCCATTAGTCTTGTTCTAAAAGTTAAAGAAACTATTTTAAAAAATCACAAGTTCTATTGAAAGTTAACGAGTTAAAAAAAAACGTATCAGCGCATTATTTTGGCCCACACGAAAACTTGACCTTTTACTTTGTCTACACAACTAAGCCTAGAAAAATCTGTAAAAAAAAATGTATTCTATCCAGGACTATGCTGACATGCTAAATATTTATGGTAAAGCTTACTGAAGCTTTCATCTCGCTGAGAGAATCTATCGGGAGAGAATTCCATTAAAAAATAATAAAATTTGTGTATTTTAAAAAATATAAAACTTTTCAGAAAAAATACCAGTGTAGGTGCATCAAAATTCAATTAGTGCAGTGTAGTGAAATGACTATTTCCACAAAAAAATTGTTCGTTTTGTGGGTAAATAATTGTATCAAATGAACTTTAACGCTTTACCTTAATCAAACAGATCCGTTAAACTATAGACCAATTGATGTACTGCCGGTGATATCAAAAGTAATGGAAAGAGTTGTGAACAATCACCTAACCAAGTACTTGGAAAAGTACAAAATTATTAGCGACAAGCAATACGGATTTCGAAAATATAGGTCAACTGGCGATTTACTTACATACGTCACTGACTTATGGCAAAAAGCGATTGAGTTACGGGGCGAAACAAGAACAATTGCCTTAGATATATCTAAAGCATTCGATAAAGTCTGGCAGGAAAATCTGCTCAACAAGCTCAAAGCAATTGTCGCCGAAACTTTGCACTTGATTTAAAAGTTACCTTAAGGATAGATCCATTTATGTTGCACTGGATGGCCGGAACTCCAACTCTTACCAAATAAATGCTGGTGTCCACAGGGAGCAATCCTTTCGCCAACAATTTTTCTGATTTACATAAATGACCTCATAGATAAAACAGCAAATCCACTTTATTGCTTTGCAGATGATGGCAATGTACTCTCCTCAGTCATACCACCCACATGTCTATCCGCACGTGAATTTCATCATCTTAGACTAACTCAAATATCGCAGATAAATAACGACCTGGAGATAATAGAAGACTGGGGCAACAAAAACCTTGTACAGTTCAACGCGCAGAAAACCCAAGCAGCCCTGTTTTTAAAAAAGACCAGCACTGGTGAGCCAAACATCATGCTATCTGGAAGTCCTGTCACATTACAGAGTCAGTTGAACATCTTAAGAGTCAATGCAGAGACCAACATGTCTTGGCACAGTTACGTGGCAGATATAGCTAAAAGGGCATCCCAAAATCTTCGGATGCTATTTCGTACAAGACATCTGTATACACCAAGCCAACTGCTGACACTCTACAAAGCCCAGATTCGACCAACCATGGAGTACTGCTCACATATATGGAGTGGGGCACCCAAACATACCTTAATGCTTTTGAACACCGTGCAAAAACGAGCTATCCAGCTGATCAATGACACCGCACTTACCCGTAGCTTGGATAGTCTCGAACATCGAAGAACTGTGGGCGATCTATCTCTCTTTTACAGGTATTATCACGGAAAATGCTCTGAAGAGTTGGCACGTATGATCCCCCCGGGAGTAGCACCTACTAGGCGAACATTGTTACTGTCAAAATAGAGGCACCAAGAACCTCATTATATCAGAATTCATATCTCTGGAGAACAGCATCGCTGTGGAATAAACTCCCTGCGACAGTTTTCCCTGCAGGTTACAACCTGAACTGTTTCAAACCCAACACACACCAACATTTCCGCGTACTGGCCGCTTCTCGAGCGTGATAGGGATCTCCTTGCAAGTGCGCTTAACCGTAAAAAAAAACCAGATGCTGCCAATAAAGCCTAATTTTGGGGTAAGTACAATTTAACTTTATGTTTATCAAGCTGTGTTTATTTTAAAAGAAGTTTTTATGTTTTGGGTGTAAGGAATAATGGTTTTAATTACTTTTATTAAACCGTTATTCTCGTATTTAGCTACCTATGTTCCGGCTGATAGTGATAATTAACACTAACTCTGGGGTGAGTAGTTCTTTTAAGCGAACTGTTTTGTTTTTAAAAATTGGCCATTTTAAACACAAAACAATAAAAACACAAAAAAGAAATGCGAAGATACCTACTGCACATATTAGTATTTAATTCATTAATCGAATTTAACATTAAATGGGTGGGTCAAAATCCACTGTGGCTTTTGAAAAAATAGCGCAAAATGGACAGCGTTACCAAGCTTTAATGACTTTTATCTCGAAAACAACTAATATTTGACCCCATGTTATAAACTTTTTTCTTATTTAGGCCTCCTCTATTACACATAAAAATATTGTTACTCATAGCGTTTACATACATATAGTGTATGGTATTACACTTCTTAAAAATATTTTAAACTGCATCTACCAAAATCCTGATTTGGATTTACATAAGTGCTGCTAATAATATTAAAATGTGGTTTTCGTAAAAAAATAAACAATATTCGTCTTATAATAACAGTAGGTATCAAAAAGGTATTTTTTATTATTATTGACCTTGCTCTAACTCTAACGCCCGCTGCAACCTGAGCAAAGGTGAGCAACTGGCTCTATGTGACCGGCACACTTCGAACAGGCGAACTACGCAAGGGGAGAAAACCACCCCTAACCCAACTCTCAGATGACAACAATGGAGACAATTGGTGCAGTCGATTTTGGATTCAGGGGTGACTGTTATATGTTGAAAAGGGACCGATAAAATTCATTGATATCGGAAGTAACAAACTGAGAAAGTTTTACTAATTTTTCTGCATATTGAATCTCAATCAATTTTAAAAACTAGTTATTCTAGAACTACTTATCAAAAAGTGTTTTATCGTTTAGACTGTCATAGCGATACACCAACTTTTTTTTTAAATTAAAAAATGCCGCTTTGCAAGGAACTTTGTTCAGTCTGTCGTCAGACTGAACAAAGTTCCTTGCAAAGTCATCGCTGTTCAATAGGATCGTTCAAAATCACACATTAGGCTGTAGAACAAGTGCTGGTCATTTCATCTTCAATCTCTACAAGTTGGCGATGAATTTCAGCAATCTCACAAGCCGGCCTGCACGCTACGGTAGGTATACTTGATTGGTAGACCTGGCAAATTTATATATCTTAATCTATATCTGAGGTCTGTTCAGGCAATTCAAGATACACGGGTAGGTTTGCCTGCAGGTAGGGTCGCACGGCACGGCAGGTGAAAAAAATTAATTGTCACCTTGTTGGGCGGGGATATCTGCAGGTTTTAATACAGATACGTTCCTGTTTGCCTGAACAACTGTCACATTAAAAATTACTGTTCGCTAAAATATACTGATTTGCAAGCGAAACAAGCTTTAGGGCTCCAGGTTGGTAAAGCAGCATGCCTCGCAAAAAGAATGAAAACAATTAGGCAAAGTAAACAAATTTAGTCGACCAATGACAGCCCTAAAATAATAAGACTATTTCTTCTCTAATTTTGCAAGTGTAAAGTTGTGAACCAGGTAGGTAAATATATAAATTTAGTTTATTTTTAAAAAGTATATTATTTGTGCATGTCTCTTCAACAAAAATTTTGTTTGGAATTCCCCAAAATAAAATTGGTAATTATAAGGAATCGAACCGTCCCAGTTTTGCCTGGACAGTCTCGATTCTCTCAGCGAAAAAATCTGTCGTGGAAAGTCTCGATTTCTCAGAGAAAGCTCTGGTTCGTCCCCGTTCTAATACCGCCACACGTTCTATTTTGTACCTTTAAAGTCACGTTGCAAATCAAAAAGTAAATATTTTGCCATATATAAATTTTGATTGTTTTTTTAGTTGTGCAAGCAATTCATTCGAAGAAAAGTACACTAAAGAAGTTTACTTTCCGATAGAAAGAATTTTAACTTCGAAAGTAATAATTGTTTGCTAAATAATTATAATTTTATTGCTTTTCTTCCTTTTTGTAGCCCAAAGGGCATTGTAATGTCCAAGAAATGCACACAATGTCTTTGTAATGCAATGCCTTAAATGCCCCTAGCTTGTACACCAAAATACCCCACAGATCAACCTCTCGGATATAAGAGGTACTTATAAGAAAAAGATACAATAAATTGAATAGCCAAAATGTCCCGGTTTTGCCCTTCAGGAGTTGATCACTCTATAATTATTACTTTTGTCATATACTATGAAGGTAAGGGGTGGTTTTTCACCCACACTCTAAACGTACCTTGTGTGAGCAAACGCAAAGTTGTCGAGCTTTGCTCAAAGTATTATTCTTTGATAAAATATAATGATATACACTGTGGCTAACCAATGACGCGACATACCTAGCATGGTCGTAACTGGAAGCCTAATTAACGAGCTACAGTGTTTTTTAACTGTGGGACGGGGTGTGTTTTGGTTACCATTCTTAATAAGTTTGCAGTCCCAACGGCGACTAGGGACTGCTCCATTAAGGACCTTCACAAAACAAGTACTTGTTGTAAAGGGGTTTATGAGTGGTTAACTTAGGAACCAAGAAAGAGTACAATATGCAAGTAATGACTGCATGCAGTGCAGTGACTTTTATTTGCCATCACTCAGGTTGGAGCTACGATCGAGGGGTTTTAGTTAAGGACACTCATCGTAAAGGCAAGCTTTGCTTGACGATGAGTGACCTTAGTTTTAGTCGGTTGGAATACGACACTACACGGGGTTTTCTGGTAGAAGAGAAATGACTCTGGCAGGAAACTAGTCACACTCTATTTCATAAATAATAATTAGCACATTTTTAACGATTCAATGCCCATTTTGACACGTGTGGGCGTGTTTTTTTGTTTATCCCTTGAATGTAACAATGCATTGTGGTAGGTGTGTGGGTTTTCTGTGACGTAAAAATAAGTCTAGATTAATGGGCGGCGGATAAAAGGTCGAAAGTACAAAAGGTCGAAAAAATAGGGTCGAAAATACAAAAGGTCAAAAGTACACAAGGTCGAAAAACAAAAGGTCGAAAATACAAAAGGTCGAAAATACAAAAGGTCGAAAATACAAAAGGTCGAAAATACAAAAGGTCAAAAATACAAAAGGTCGAATATACAAAAGGTCGAAAGTACAAAAGGTCGAAAGTATGAAAATAAAATATTGAAACCTAACCAAGTCGAAATGCCCTGCCCAGCCGAGGTAGTCCAGAGGTCGAGGATAGTTTATAGTTAACCCGGTTAGGTTACTAACCCAACCTGACCAGGTTATGTTTGTTTACTAAAAAAAAGTACCCTGATCTCGTCAGGAAAGTTTTTTTTGATATACTAACCGAACCGGGTCTGGTTGAGACAGTAACCTAACCTATCCTCGGCCCCGGGTCCAACTCGACTGGACCGGTCAATTCTTCTTGATACAGTAAATTGATATTTTTAGTATTTTGTATTGTCGATCTTTTTTCGACCTTTTATACTTTCGACCTTTTGTACTTTCGACCTTTTGTACTTTTGTACTTTTGATCATTTGTACTTTCGACCTTTTGTACTTTCGACCTTTTGTACTTTTGATCTATTGTACTTTCGACCTTTTGTACTTTCGACCTTTTGTTTCTCGATCTTTTGTACTTTCGATCTTTTCTACTTTCGACCTTTTGTACTTTCGACCTTATTTTTTCGATCTTTTGTACTTTCGACCTTTTATACTTTCGACCTTTTATCTGCCGCCCTAGATTAATGATTGATAAGGTATATCTAAAAATTATTTTCCTTCTAACCACTTACTATATCTTCGATCACATCTGATTACTTTGATAAACGACCCATTAATCTAAAGGCTCACCGACTCTTGCAATTGTTCTTGAAAGGTGCAGAGGTAAAGCGGGATCGGGGAGGGATGCTTGAGGGTGGAAGAGGGGTGAGGCGAAAGGTGCAGTTATTAGTGGGGTGTGCGGTGGCAAAAACTTTTTGTTTTACGTCTCCAGGAAGATGATCGATGACGAGAATTATAAAGGTAGAGTTAATTTAATTTAAATTTCTGCGAGTCTTTAATCTAAAATAAAGTTTTTAATTTTTACTAGTATTAAGGTTGAGTACCTATCCGTTTTCTCTCTCTCGCACTTTGGTTTTAAATGACGTAAGCATAAAATAGCTGCTAGTTTTGAAAACTACTCGAACCCTGAGCCAGACCTGTTTGTGTTGTTGGTTTGTAAAGAAATTATTTTGTGAGGAAAGTCATTCCCCAAATATTTCTAAAAATATCATCCACGTCGGATGTAATCCAATCCGTTCATCATATGCCTATAACTGCTATTTTTTCGAGTAAAATCTTAATTAGAAGTTATGGTCACTATGCATTTTCTGTTAAGACTATCGACTAAAGCGATCTCATATGTTATTACCTTTTTCTTTTTCTGGATGGAGGTTCCTAAAACCTATTTAGATATTTTAGTACCAAACAAAAATTTATTTTTTTGGGGCTGCCTTTGCTTTAAATTTAATCTAATACCTAGTTGAGAAAAAGATATGTGTATCTATTCTTTAAACTAACGAAAAATAGGAAAATATCCTCGAATTCATGCATCTGATTGGGCCATGCATGTAATTGCACTTCCACATAATTTTGGTTGAAATGTTTGATCTGATTTCTTTTACTAAGGACCAATAAAACAACCTTCATTAAGAATAACACAAGCTGTGTGAATAGGGAGAGAAATTAACTGCGTTGACCACTCGAATACATACACCACCAGGTGTATGTATTCGAGTTTAAATAATGTTTACACTTGGCACAGACAACCTCTTATTCTATCCTTTATATCTTACTCTTTTTTAAATTTGCTCCGATTGTCTCTTCGAGAACCATGAGGAGCTGCAGGGACTCACCGAACGCGCTTTGTAGCGCTTACAATGTATCTATTATTAGTATGGATATATGAATAAGGTTACTTAGTCATATGGTATGGATACCGGGATACTGCGCAGGAGAGCAATGTGTCCGCAGACCAAGCTACGAGGGAAGCAGTATCTGTCGACTTTTTTAAAAAACCAGCCCTGGGGATAGCATATAATATTGAAATGGACGAAGAACAGCTTTCGACAATACTACGAGGGTGGATCAAATATAAACAAGCCTTTGTTTATAAACTAGTTATTTAGAAACATGACACAAAACAGAAATTTTTTCTACTTTTCTACACATCCCCCTTCTCTGTTAATGCACTTTTTCCAATGGTTTGACAGATTCGAAATCCCGTTTTTATAAAAGGAAGCTGGGCGGGTTTCTAACCAGTTGCGCAGAAATGCCCCCACCTCTTCTTTGGTCTGAAATTGCTCGCCCCCCAGTGAATCTTTGAGTGGGCGAAACATATGAAAATCGTAAGGTGACAAATCTGGACTGTATGGAGGGTATTCCAGCACAGTCCAGTGCATTTCATTGATTTTGGCCTGTGTTAAAACTGCCGTATCAGGTCTAGCGTTGTCATGCAGGAGCAACACGTCTTGCATGGGATGTGCTCTCCTCTTTTGGCGATAATCAAGCTTTACCTGGTCGAGTAAGTTGCAGTAGTAAGCCGCGTCTATTGTTATTCGCTCGTGCAAAAAATCGACTAACAAAACTCCTCTCCAGTCCAGTACGGCCGTCGTTGATTTCTTTGCGCCAAGTTTTTCCAGGTACCCACGAAAGCGTCTTATTTCCAAACTGTGCTCGCAATCTGCATCGAATTTCAGCAGGTTTCACGTTTTCGCGTGTAAGAAATTTAATGATTATTCTATAAGCAACACTGCTGTGTACCTTCTTCTCGCTCATTGCGATTGCTCCTGGCCAAATGTGCATCGCGGCACTACCAGCCGCCTACATGCTTCTGAATATCCCTACTCCAAAATTATAACGGCCACGTTCATCTTGAATGACTTTTCCGTTAGTAAGTTTAAAATGCTTGTTTATATTTGATCCACCCTCGTAGATAAATGTACCAGAAGGGGCTCACTTGTTATATGAAGGAGTTCAATAAAGGACCTTGTAGAAAAAGAACAAGAGATATCAATGGATATAATGGGACTAAAAGATGAGACCGAATGCAGATACTGTGTGGAGGATGACGAAATAGTTAGACATGCACCTACTTCCGATAGATCAGATTTATTCAGAAGATCTGAAAATTGTCCCGCCCAAATTAATAGCTAGTTTTTTTGGAGGACTAGTCCTGCAGTTGTGAGAAACCACTTAAAAGTGAGCCACAATAAAGCTACTGGTGGTCTCAGTGAAAATGCTGCAAGGCCCTCTCATATATGAATCATTATCATCATCCAACCGTTATATTATTAATTTATAATATTAAGAAATATTTTTTTTAAATTTAAATAATCACAGCATTGGCTGAAAAAGTTTTGCAGAATTCTTAATTCACCACATAATTACATAATAATTTTCGATCTAATACTCAAAAAATCCGAAGGGATTTGCCTGAGTTTAAAGCATGATAAATGATGATGTATTACGCTTAATGACAGGTATTCATAAGACCCCAATCTTCCCCACCTTTATCTTGCTTGAGATCTGCCTCCCTTTATTCAAAGACAACCCTCCGAATACTTGTTTTCGTGCCCTTTACTTTTCCTAGCGGGATAGCTCTGCTTTCTATGGAAAATTGTAACCAGTAACTCTAAAGAAATTCTGATATTTAAGAAAAATGAAAACCCTGCTTTAAATACATCTACAAAAAGGATCATATGAGAAGCAACATAAAAAAGTAGTTTCCCTTTAGTTTTTAATGTACCTATATTTAATCAACTGATTTGTGTAGGGATCACATAGGTGCATGGATGGTATCTCTTTGCAGCAGTCAAATTTTCAATAGTTATTTTAGACCGAGTTGTTGTAACCGCATGAGTGCTGTAATAAACGACCCAGAGTTTCCAACTTTAGATATACATGTTTTTTCAAAAAAATCTGATACGACTGGAAAAAGTGATTTTTTATTTTAAGTACTATATATATTTTATAATATATCGGGTTGAAATTTACATTTTACTGTAGTGTTATGTCGTCCAATAAGAGGACTGTTTATTTTCTTTTGCTTGTTTATAAAATAAAGCTTGATAAAAGCAAGCTAGCCATACATTTTGGGTCGTTTTTAGAAATAACGTGCTTATTTCTGTTAAATTGAATTTTTAAATTTTGCTAAATAATACATTAAAAAGTAAGATATGATTGAATTCTACAGTATATGGGTGGTTAGCTGCCTGGAAACTGTGAAAAAATTCCTGCATTCTTTGCTATCTCAAAGGGTCCTTTTAGCGTACTCGAAGAAGCGCTTGATCTTCCCAAACTTGACTTACTTTTGGCCTGGCAGAGGATCCTTGTCTTCTTTTAAGTGATTGTCCTTTTCTGCATATTTTATTCAAAGAACAAACTATTGTTCAGCTTACGTTAAAATACCGGTCTAGGACAACTGGGCGCCGCCAACTCGGCGCCGCCAACTGGGCGCCGCCAACTCGGCGCCGCCAACTGGGCGCCGGGCCAACTGGGCGCCGGGCCAACTCGGCGCCGCCAACTGGGCGCCGGCCAACTCGGCGCCGGACTAAAAATTTGTTTTTGATAAAATGTGTAGATGAAAAATAAAATATTTTATTTATATAAAAACATCTTTAAAAAATCCTTTACTAACTATCTATCAAATCTTGTGAAGCGTTTTTAACACACTTCCCATTATCCGATTTGGATGAAATTTGGTACACACGTAGTGGTCCCATGACAATACAACATTAAGAAAAAAATATCCTACCACCCCTACCCCCACCCCTTCTATAGAAAAATGTGTTTTTGACACACTTCCCGTTATCCGATTTGGATAAAATTTGGTATACACATAGTGGTCCGATAATAATACAACAATAAGAAAAAAATATCCTCCCACCCCTACCCCCGCCCCCTTCCATAGAAAAATTTGTTTTTGACACACATCCCGTTATCCGATTTGGATGAAATTTGGTATACATATAGTGATCCGATGACAAAACAATATTAAGAAAAAAAATATCCTCCCACCTCTACCCCCACCCCCTTTAATAGAAAAATGAGTTTTTGACACACTTCCCATTATCCGATTTGGATGAAATTTGGTATTCACATAGTGGTCCAATGACAATACAACATTTAAAAAAAAATATCCTCCCACCCCTACCCCCACCCCCTTCCATAGAGAATGCGTTTTTGACACCCTTCCCATTATCCGATTTGTATGAAATTTGGTATACACATAGTGGTCCGATGATAATACAACATTTAAAAAAAATATCCTCCCACCCCTACCCCCACTCCCTTCCATAGAAAATGCGTTTTTGACACCCTTCCCATTATCCGATTTGGATGAAATTTGGTATACATATAGTGATCCGATGACAATACAATATTAAGAAAAAAAATATCCTCATACCTCTACCCCCACCCCCTTTAATAGAAAAATGAGTTTTTGACACACTTCCCATTATCCGATTTGGATGAAATTTGGTGTTCACATAGTGGTCCAATGACAATATAATATTGAAAAAAATCCTACCACTCCTACCCCCACCCTCATCTATAGAAAAATGCGTTTTTGACACACTTCCCATTATCCGATTTGGATGAAATTTGGTAAACATATAGTGAGCCGATGACAATACAATATTAAGAAAAGAATATCCTCCCACCTCTACCCCCACCTCCTTTCATAGAAAAATGAGTTTTTAACACACTTCCCGTTATCCGATTTGGATAAAATTTGGTATACACGTAGTGGTCCGATGATAATACAACATTTAAAAAAAATATCCTCCCACCCCTACCCCCACCCCCTTCCATAGAAAATGCGTTTTTGACACCCTTCCCATTATCCGATTTGGATGAAATTTGGTATACGTATAGTGATCCGATGACAATACAATATTAAGAAAAAAATATCCTCCCACCTCTACCCCCACCCCCTTTAATAGAAAAATGAGTTTTTGACACACTTCCCATTATCCGATTTGGATGAAATTTGGTATTCACATAGTGGTCCAATGACAATATAATATTGAAAAAAAAATCCTACCACTCCTACCCCCACCCTCATCTATAGAAAAATGCGTTTTTGACACACTTCCCATTATCCGATTTGGATGAAATTTGGTATACATATAGTGATCCGATGACAATACAATATTATGAAAAAAATATCCTCCCACCCCTATCCCCACCCCCTTCCATAGAAAATGCGTTTTTGACACCCTTCCTATTATCCGATTTGGATGAAATTTGGTATACATATAGTGATCCGATGACAATACAATATTAAAAAAAATATCCTCCCACCTCTACCCACACCTCCTTTCATAGAAAAATGAGTTTTTGACACACTTCCCATTATCCGATTTGGATGAAATTTGGTATTCACATAGTGGTCCGATGATAATACAACATTAAAAAAAAATATCCTCCCACCCCTACCCCCACCCTCTTCCATAGAAAATGCGTTTTTGACACCCTTCCCATTATCCGATTTGGATGAAATTTGGTATACATATAGTAGTCCGATGACAATACAACATTGAAAAAAAATCCTATCACTCCTACCCCCACCCTCATCTATAGAAAAATGCGTTTTTGATATACTTCCCATTATCCGATTTGGATGAAGTTTGGTATACATATAGTGATCCGATGACAATACAATATTAAGAAAAAATATCCTCCCACCTCTACCCCCACTCCCTTTCATAGAAAAATGAGTTTTTGACACACTTCCCATTATCCGATTTAGATGATTTTTTTAAAAAGAGTAAAAAATCATGTTCAGCGACGTTAAACACCACAAAGTTCTAAATTTATTATAAATCGATCCCTAAGCACTGGAATCTTTCAAGTTTGAGACAAGTCGGTTAGTAAATAAAAAATCTGCCATTTTTGATCCGCCATTTTGATTTTTTTAAGTTTGAGTAAAAAATTTTGTTAAATGACTTCAAGCAATGTAATATTTCAAGTTTGAGACAAATCGGTTAGTAAATAAGAAAATCCGCCATTTTGATTTTTTTAAGTTTGAGTAAAAAATTTTCGTAAATGAACTGAAGCATTTTGATTTTTCGATCCGCCATTGTTGTAATAAAAAACGTAAATTGTAGTATTACCAGGTTACCAAACACTAGAACTGCCAAGATTCAACAGTCGACTTAATGGTTTTAACTTTACTTAACAAAAACAGATTTCAAATAAATTAGTAAAAAAATTCCTTTTAAGTCACAAGCTTTCATAAAATGCACTAAAAATTAAAAAATAATTTTCTAACATTCTAATATTATCATAATAATAAAAGCGATGGCCGACTGATGGAAATTTTGAGGATGTTAGCACGATAAGATATCCGTATCAATTAAATATTACTATTTGCAAGAATCAATCTAGCAGAAAAATGCAGAGGTAAATAAATAAAGAAGAGTTTATTCTGGATTATAATGAAATCGCTGATCGTAAGTTGTTTGGAAACTCATTTTTCTATTGGGGGAAGGAGAGGGTGGGGGTAGAGGTAGAAATATATTTTTTGTTTGGGCTGTATTGCCATCGGACCTTTATGCATATATCAAATTTTATAAAAGTTGTTTGAAGTGAAGTGTGTCAAAAACGCATTTTTTATGGAAGGGGGTGGGGGGTAGGGGTGGGAGGACATTTTTTCATTATTGTTGTATTGTTATCGGACCACTATATGTATACCAAATTTCATCCAAATCGGATAATGGTAAGTGTGTCAAAAACGCATTTTTCTATAGATGAGGGTGGGGGTAGGAGTGGTAGGTTTTTTTTCAATGTTGTATTGTCATTGGACCACTATATGTATACCAAATTTCATCCAAATCGGATAATGGGAAGGGTGTCAAAAACGCATTTTCCATGGAAGGGGGTGGGGGTAGGGGCGGGAGGATATTTTTTTTAATGTTGTATTGTCATCGGACCACTATGTGAATACCAAATTTCATCCAAATCGGATAATGGGAAGTGTGTAAAAAACTCATTTTTCTATGAAAGGGGGTGGGGGTAGAGGTGGGAGGATATTTTTTTCTTAATATTGTATTGTCATCGGATCACGATATGTATACCAAATTTCATACAAATCGGATAACGGGATGTGTGTCAAAAACAAATTTTTCTAGGGAAGGGGGTGGGGGTAGGGGTGAGAGGATATTTTTTTTATTGTTGTATTATCATCGGACCACTATGTGTATACCAAATTTTATCCAAATCGGATAACGGGAAGTGTGTCAAAAACACATTTTTCTATAGAAGGGGTGGGGGTAAGGGTGGGAGGATATTTTTTTCTTAATGTTGTATTGTCATCAGACCACTATGTGAATACCAAGTTTCATCCAAATCGGATAATGGGAAGTGTGTCAAAAACTCATTTTTCTATGAAAGGGGGTGGGGGTAGAGGTGGGAGGATATTTTTTTATTATATATGTATACCAAATTTCATCCAAATCGGATAACGGGATGTGTGTCAAAAACAAATTTTTCTATGGAAGGAGGTGGGGGTAGGGGTGGGAGGATATTTTTCTCTTATTGTTGTATTATTATCGGACCACTATGTGTATACCAAATTTTATCCAAATCGGATAGCGGGAAGTGTGTCAAAAACAGATTTTTCTATAGAAGGGGTGGGGGTAGGGGTGGGAGGATATTTTTTTCTTATTGTTGTATTATCATTGGACCACTATGTGTATACCAAATTTTATCCAAATCGGATAACGGGAAGTGTGTCAAAAACACATTTTTCTATAGAAAAGGTGGGGGTAGGGGTTGTTTGGATATTTTTTTGTTAATGTTGTATTGTCATGGGATCACTACGTGTGTACCAAATTTCATCGAAATCGGATAATGGGAAGTGTGTCAAAAACGCTTCACAAGATTTGATAGATAGTTAGTTAGACAGAACATCTGAAGCTAAATAAAAGCTTGTAAAAAATTGCGTAGGATTTTTTAAAGATGTTTTTATATAAATAATATATTTTATTTTTCATCTACACAATTTGTCAAAAAAAATTTTTTTAGTCCGGCGCCGAGTTGGCCGGCGCCCAGTTGGCGGCGCCGAGTTGGCCCGGCGCCCAGTTGGCCCGGCGCCCAGTTGGCGGCGCCGAGTTGGCGGCGCCCAGTTGGCGGCGCCGAGTTGGCGGCGCCCAGTTGTCCCATTCCGTAAAACACTGGGCTACCGCTGGCAAGGACCAACCATTTTCCAACTTAGTGGCAATTTTGGGTTTTAGGATTAAATACCATGTTCATGTATTTATTATTCTGTAACTGAAGACAATATTATTATTTTTCTACTTATCACTGACCATTTTGGTATTGCCAAAATACTGGGGTTTTGATAAAGCTGATGGTGGCTTAGAATACACTGCTCAAATTTTGGAAAAAGTACTTTAAAGAGTCGTATCGTTTTTTTTTTAAATCAGCTGTACGTATGTAAAATGTAGCATCTTTACACAAAACTGCTACTTGCCTTTGGTCTATTTTTTCAAACAAAATTATTGTTTTTTTTTTAAGCTGCTATTATTAGTACGGAAAGTGACACTTTACCGCACGCTACGGCAGTTGACCCAACGACGCGGAGCGAAGTTTGCTTAAGCCGTCCAGGATGGTAAAGATACTTTCTGCAAATATTAGGTACAATATTTTATCTATGAGTACCATTTTATTAAAAAAATAGAATTTAATTTATCAAAAAATATGTCAAATTTTATGAAATTTAGATATAAACAAATATTGTAGCTATATTATTAACGCCTTGCTAAGGTTTCTAAATGGTACGCATGCGGTAAAGTAATTACTTTACAAATAGAAATAAAATTTCGGACTTCCATTGTCTTTATTTATTTTAAACACGACGTTTCGGTTAGTAAGTATAAATACTCCAATCTACAGGCTACTACTTATACTACTTGGTGTGCAGTAAGGTGTGACGGCCCGTCCCCTTTTTAAATTCTAAGACGATTGCTTTCCTTATGGAGTGGTTTCCATATGTTTGGTATGTCCGTGCTTGGTTGACTGAAAACTTCTTTATTCTGCATTATAAACGCAGTTTCAATAAACTTTCGTTTTCGCCAATGCGACTCCTTATTCAAAACTTTAGCTTCCGGTCATTGAATCCTGTGGTCATTTGACCATACACGATCCGCTAAACCCAATTTTTCAATATGCTCCAAATGGGTACTTTTTAGATGTTCATTTACTCTAACCTGAAGAGGGCGTTTCGTTTTACCTACGTATGATTTACCACACTCACACGGGATTTGGTAAATACATTCCTTTTGATTTGAGGGGTTTTCTGGTATTGTTTTAGTTACAAAGCTCCTTATTGTAAATCCCTTGAACATATGGAATATTAATAACACCTAACAGATTATTATTATTTTGAGAATTTGCTAAATTTATTTTGTTTTTAGAGATCGTTGAGTTTATTAATTTCTAAGAATAACCATTATGTTGTAAATCATTTTTAATGTTGTTGATTTCGGTAGTTAATTCTTCATTCTTAATACAAATATTTACTGCTCTTAAATACAAACTTCTCATAACTCCTTCTTTTGTAGCAACAGAATAATTAGAATTAAAATTTAGGTCCTCTGTGTGTGTAGGTCTCTTATATACAGTGGTTTGAACGTTTCTGTCTATTCATTCGTTTGACAAGAACATCCAAAAAGGTAAGGCCGAATCTTTTTTAATTTCCATTGTGCATTGGATTGTTGGTCGAATGCCGTTCAGATGGTGTAGAAAATTCTGCAGTTCATCATCATTTTCCGGCCATATTTATAATAAATGTGTCATCCATGTATCGTAGCCATATAGTTTTAGCCTAACTCTTGCTGTGTTGATCGCATGGTCCTCAAACCACTCCATGTATATGTTTGCTACCACTGACGAATTGGAAGTCCATCATTTTGAGCGTAAGTCTACGCTAGTTCACTTAACAGTAAGAGTTACGGAGACAGTGCTCCAACAAATCCATCACCCCCTCCACCGATAGCATTGTTCTCTTGAAGTGTATCATCAGTTTGTAATTTGTTTTTGATGATACTGAATGACTCATTTATCGGCACGTTGGTGTCCAGATTTTCTACATCAAAACCTAAAAATCTATTATCGGGATCTAATTCGATCCCCTTTAAAACCTCACCAAAATATTCCGAGTTTTTAACAAAATCTTCGTATGTGTGCCACTTTTCAAGTTCAAGTGCGGAAAGGAAACTTTCCGCAAAAGTTCTATCTAGTAGTAGTAGTAGTGGGGGGGGGGGGGGGGTTGACCCGCAGGTCTGACAAGTAGGCCAGAGTAGGCCCTTTTTGCCATGTCCCAAAAAGTTCTATCTATATTCCCACTAATTTTCTTCGAGCGTGCGGAAAACATAAAAAACGTTTATTAAATTCATAACTTTGTATGCACACCACACTATGAAACTTTATGATAGGGTTGTCATGCATATAAATCATGTAAACCTTGACAATGCCTTGAATGAGCGGTTCTTGACAACTGTTCCAAACAGTTGGGTTGTTCAGGACACTGAAAAAAAAATAAGTATTAAGGTATTTATTCTTAGGTTTTCCGGCAAGTGCAGAAAAGTATGTCGAAAAATTACATTTTCGCACGTATTGCGGTGGCACTTTCAAAACTAAGATGCATGCGGAAAAGTGACATTTTCCGCACGCTTGTAGAAAAAACCTCAGTGAGTCAATTTCGAACGAAATCGGTCAATAATAGGGTGTTTTTGGGTCAGTTAAATTAACAGCAAATTTGACAGCTGTTACTATTATTTTTAATAAGGATAAAGGCAGTGGCGTATATAGAAAAAAGTTTTGGGGTGGGCCCGAGACAGTTTTACAGACTACTTTATATTTGTATTCATAAAATATGTGGAAAAAATCTAAAAAAATCTTAGCTTTGGGGGAAGGGGGTACGGCCCCCTTTCATGTACGCCTGCGGATAAAGGAAACTTCCAGGGCATAACACAAACGTTAAAAAGTTAGTAGTTTCACGCTCCTTCAACTTTTTGTTTATTTATCAATATTTGTTTATTTATTTTTGTTAGATTTATGGCTTTTTACAAACCAAACCACTGAGTTTTAGTAAAAAAATCGACTACATTAAAAAAAACAATACAAAACTAACTTTAAAAATAACGGTAACATTAAAGGACGGTACCGAATCACCGGGCACCACTAGCGTAAGTAACATAAAAGAGCGAGAAGCTGCTAATGCGCAGACTTAGTAATAACAATAACGGTAACAAAAGTGTAAAATATGCGACCCAAAATGTCCCTACATTACCGTTATCATAACTTTCTTTGTCACATTTATAGTCAATCAATTTCAGAAACCTATAACTAACTAAATGTCGGACAGGCCTGCCCGGATACATATCTTCAATGTTTTATTGGTTTTAAAATTTAACCAAAAAAAATTTATATTTAATCTCCAAAACCTCTATTTGTTCAATGGATTTAGATGTATGATCCCTGAATCTAACTTTTTTCCCGTAATCCATGAAACTGAACAGAAAATAATATGCTGAAGGGATCCGATCATTGGCATATTTAGAAAAAAGACTTTTGGGGGTGGGCGAGACCACATTATGCATTTTATTGTATTCATGAAATATATGGAAAATATCTAAAAAAATCTTAGACCCCCGCCACTGGATAAGATAACCAAACAAGCTTGATCTGACCTTTTGAAGCTGCATGCAATTTCTATAAACTTGTTCCCACAACTAATGTGAACCTATTTTCAACTATCGTTCAAGGGTAGCTAATCTGTGCCCCCCATACGAGCAAAAAATAAAAGAAAAAATAATAATCCACGTATGAATGCTCCTGAAAAGCTCAAAGATAAACAAAAAAGGAAATTCAAAACCGAATAACCGAACGACGTTCTTCCTAATCACCTCTGCATGAAAAAAGAGTAGTGACAAAAGTGAAATGAATACGGGTTATCAGGATTAAACCGAAATTTGTCTCCTTATTGCTTAAGAGCAATAAACGGAACGGCAAATAAGTCAAACTCTTTATTTAAAATAATTGATTTAATCAAGTACTTTATTTGGGGGGTACGGAAATATCATGATAAATATTGCATAAAACTATTTTGCACAGTGACCAGGAGGTGTATTCTGTCTATAAAAACATATAGTATGAGATTTGGGGGGGGGGGGACAGCTACATAAGTACAGCTGAGTTTTTGAAAACAAGGAATTACACAACAAATGATGCAATTACTTTAAGGTGATTTATTTCCATAACTGACGTCACTTCTTTGCCAGAGTCATTTTAATCACCGCCTATTGTGATCGGCTCACCTCAGGCATGGGATTACGGTCAATCAGGACCAATGCTTACCGTTTGAATGGGTCACGTGCCCTCGGGGCGTCCACGTGGCAAGGTCTGCTTTGATCTTCAACAAGCTATTATGATTGGAAACCAGGTGTGGGGTCTCAAAGTCCCATGTCAGCGTTGAAAAACATACCCTGTCTAATGTTTTAGAATAAATATAGAAAACTGGCAAATCAACGTCATAATTATCGCGTTTTTGCAATATTTAGTTTATGTCCATTTATGCATCAGTATAGTTTCCTCGACCATACAATCGATCGACAACTATGCCTTTTTAACTATCACATTGTACTTTGTATTCCAGATTTCGTTTTCATACTTTATTACCGAGTACCTCCCTTCGACCTCTTTTTGGATCTTGCGCCAATCATCTTTATACCAAATTTGTTTTGGCTCTCTTTTGTTACTAAAATGCAGAGAGTATTTTACACTAGACTAGTTTCAGTCTTCTCAGCCACTATCCTACCAGAGGAGCTATTATTTATAAAGAAGAAGTAAAATATAACACTAAATGTAAATAGCACCAGTTTCTGCCAAGATGTATCCGATCACGATTGGCTTTTACCAAAAAAGAAATGTCGAGCGATGTGGTGCATTTACATATCTCGAAAAGAGATACCAACTTTGTAAGACATTCTTGTTGATATAACTGTGTTCCAAAATTGTAAAACAGTCACAAAGCGAAAATTTTCTCGATTAAAAATTTTACAATGCTATGAGGGCTGTTTATTATCTTTTACATACAGGAAAATAGAGGGCGACACTGATCGAATGTCGTTACTAAAACATATCCTCATAGTCTTTACCTTCAAAACGGCAGTGCTAGACATAATATGCTATATTATAGCGAACAATTGAATTAAACCGTGAACATTTTTAGGGTATAATTTTTTACAATTTTAGGAGGAACTTATCTCAACAAGAATGCCTTGCCGAGTTGATTTCTGTTTTCGGTAATGAAGCACCACATCAGTCGACAGCTTTTCGTTGGTATGGAGAATTCAAGGGTGGATGGATTAGCCTTAGCGACGATCCCAGATCAGGTGCACCAAAAACGGCTGTCTACCATAAAAACATTAATGATGTGGGCATGCTCTTTATGGAAGATTCACATGTGACATATCGCGAGATTGAGGCTTCAATTAAAAAAAATTACATGAAGAATTAGGGGTAGGAAAATTAGTTTCCCACTGGATGTCGAAGATAGAAGGAAGCTAGTGTCAATTGGAGTCAGAAAACTCTGGACCGCTTTGAGGCAGGAAAGTCGAAAAACCAGTACAGCATTCTCAGTGGCGATGAATGGTTAGTTTACTTATATGAACCTGAAAATAAACGTCAGTCGTCTGTTTGTGTGTTCCAAGTTGAAGAAAAGACAACAAAAGCCAGCTCGAAGTGTATCCAAAAAGATGGTCGCTACACTTGTCTCAAAAGCAGGTAGCAACGATTCCTCTGGAAGATCAAAGGACTGCTACGGCCGATTGTTACATCACTGTTTGTTTGCCGAAATTCATCGCTGCGAAAATCTTGATCAAAGAATGGCAATATTACATGGTAAAGTTGCGAAAATGGTACATTTTCAAAATCAAAAAAATAGTTATTTACATGAGATTTGATAAAACTAATTTAAATCAAGAAGAAAAAGAAAAACGAAAACTAGAACTATAATGTTTACTTCGCAAAACTACTTTACGCAGCGACGTTGATATCATTAGAAAAATTTTCTTAATTTTTTAAACTGTAATTTTTTGCAATTTTTTTAAAATTTACTCAAATTTGGACGATCAAATCGGACTTCGGATTAGTCAGTCTGAATAAATACTGATCACTTTTTCATTTTATGTGCCGGTGTAAATGTTACATACGACCGACCATTAATACTAGTGTAATGGCCCATTTATGCTCCTAGGATAATAATAAGCCTTAGACGTTATTCATAAGAGGTGTGTGTTGAAATGTGTAATTAAAAATATGTTTGAGGTAAACAAAAATTGTTGTAAAATTATGGTGAATAGCTCTTAAGTTTGAGGCATCCTTTCCCTTTTATAGTCCCTTTAATAATTCATTTTTAAATGCTATCCATGCCTAAATGCGTTATCCTGACATTCCAGTGTTATTATTCCTGCAGGATGAAAAATGTAAATACACTGTTTATCGTAGAAATTACTTTTCGTGAGCTTGTCATCCGACCGAGGCGCACTTTGATGCTCGATTAATTTCAGTCACGTCGTTTTCCAGAAGACGCAGCCTACCTTGATGTATTAAAGATGACAGAAAAATTGACAACAGTTTAAGGAACATAAGATAAATTGCTATTTAGGTTGTGCTTGAGAACAATTTAAAATTTTAACGTTTTTGTATAATAAATTCATTGATTATAGCAAAAGAGAAACAAGACAACTCCATCTTAAATTTTTATTAGTCTATATTTGTACAGGATGACGCACTTTTCCAAGCGATATGGAAATAAAACATTTTGCTAATACTTTTTCCCATACCACTTATGTACCATGTTTTTAATTTTTGTAAAAGTTTACTTTGCTCCATTTTGTCCCACATTTAAAGTAAAATGGGTTCCATTATTGGGCAACACGGGTCCAGAGGCGCGCTAAAGGGTAAGGCAAAGAGGCAGCCGCCTCAGGCAGAGGGCCACCGAATTTTAACATATTTTAGAATTTGCTGCTCTCTAAAAAATTAAATAACCTATAATTCAAACGTTAAAATTAATTATGTAATGCAAAAGAAACACCTCTATAAACTTAGCATTACCACTTAAGAATTGGATATTCGCAATATATGCATTAATTGTCGTAAATTTGTCGTGAAAGAAAAAAATTTGTCGCGCCACCCGTTTTCCTGAAAAGGGTATGTAATGCTAAGTTGAGTCTCAACTTAGCATTACCACCCCAGAAAAAACTAAAATTTTTAAAAGCTAATCTATGGAATAATTGTCGTAAATTTGTCGTAAATTTGTCGTGAAAGAAAAAAAATTGTCGCGCCACCCGTTTTCCTGAAAAGGGTATGTAATGCTAAGTTGAGTCTCAACTTAGCACTACCACCCCAGAAAAAATTAAAATTTTCAAAAACTAATAAATGCATTAATTGTCGTGAATTTGTCGTAAATTTGTCGTAAAAGAAAAACAATTGTCGCGTCATCCTTTTTCCCGGAAACGGGCAGTGAGCAATTTTGAGATTTCTCAGCTAAATCTTAGTGATCTTTAAGCTTTTTCACAATACGAAGATGTAGTATATTTAACCATGTCGCGCGATTGTAAATTTTTGGTGAAACAATCGTTATATTACGTGCTGTTTTTACTTTTCAATATAACCCTTTGTGTTGTTAATATAAATATTCATTGCTCGCTGTTTTCAATGATCAAGCTAACGCCAGGATTTTGCGTTGTTTTAGAATTAACGAAAGAAAACGAACTTCTCAAGAAATATTGTGTTGTCCTTTTAACAATCATAGGCATTTTGCTACAAAGAACGGATATAAATATGTTTCATACTAACAAAACACCAACTTCTAGTAATATTAGGTACCTAATAGTTGTATAGCTTTATTTATTATTCTTACCTAACAAAGTCCAGAAGCCCTTCCTACACTTTGCCAAACTTTTAGGAAGCCCTCCAAATCCTGTTACGTAATTAATATGCGACCCCTAATAAAATAAAGATCAAGCATAGCATAGGCAATGGTTGGGAAAAAACTTTTTGGACACGTAAGTAAACGTGGTATGTCGACTTGGCAACACAGGTCTGGGTGCCTATTCTTGAAGGTTTTTGAAGTGAGCGAAATTTTCACCTTTATCTTTTTCACCGTGAAATAAATCCGCGGGAGTTTTGTGGCGTTTCTAGCCTTACTCTTGGTTGTCAGTTTTGTTTTGGCAACACAATTAAAAGAGACTTACTGAAAGTGAAATACGGTCTAGCAGTAATATATTCGTCCGGATTTTTCCGGTTCGGTTCAGGAGTGGAAAAACAAACCTGGTCCAGAATTTAGCTGGCTACAAGGTTAAATATACTACATCTTCGTATTGTGAAAAAGCTTAAAGATCACTAAGATTTAGCTGAGAAATCTCAAAATTGCTCACTGTCCGTTTCCGGGAAAACGGATGACGCGAAAATTGTTTTTCTTTCACGATAAATTCACGACAATTAATGCATTTATTAGTTTTTGAAAATTTAAATTTTTTCTGGGGTGGTAGTGCTAAGTTGAGACTCAACTTAGCATTACACCCCCTTTTCAGGAAAACGGGTGTCGCGAGAAAATTTTTCTTTTCACGACAAATTTACGACAAATTTACGACAATTATTCGATAGTTTAGTTTTTGAAAATTTTAATTTTTTCTGGGGTGGTAGTGCTAAGTTTAGACTCAACTTAGCATTACATACCCTTTTCAGGAAAACGGGTGGCGCGACAATTTTTTTTCTTTCACGACAAATTTACGACAAATTTACGACAATTATTCCATAGATTAGTTATTAAAAATTTTAATTTTTTCTGGGGTGGTAATGCTAAGTTGAGACTCAACTTAGCATTACATGCCCTTTTCAGGAAGACGGGTGACGCGACAATTTTTTTTCTTTCACGACAAATTTACGACAAATTTACGACAATTAATGCATATATTGCGAATATCCAATTCTTAAGTGGTAATGCTAAGTTTATAGAGGTAAAAGAAACTGGGGTATGAGAAACAGATAGATGAGTTTACAGAGAAAAAGTTGAGGGTTTCCATAACTTCTGGGCAAGTAACTTTGCGTGCTTAGGTATTAAAAAAGCTAGTTGATTCTCCATATGTGTTTTTGTGATCAGATAGTTCCTATGTTATATAATAGGCATACTTAGGTATGCATATTTGAATACATGTACATACTACTATGTATTTATTTAGCGCCGGCGCGGCGGTCCAATGGGAAATTTGCCGCGATCTTAGGATTCAAGATGTCGGACAGAATCATACTTGACTCTTCAAAATGACGTGTTTGAAGGGTCAAGTATGATTCTGTGCGACATCTTAACTTTTAAGATAGTGGCAAATTTTATTTTATATTATATAAATTATAATCTTTAAAGAACAGTCACTTCTGATAATGATTTTTTTTTATTTTAGTAATAACGAGTTTATAAGGAAATGAATGCAGACAGGAATGGCAATGCAATCGTATAATCTGCAAAACAATGGCTGAAACAAAAATAGATTTTACTAATTTATACCTTGCTGTACGGGAGAAAAGTAGTGGTTTTGTACATATTAAAAAACTCCAAAACATCAGAAAATAAAAATAAACACGCCATTTTGAAGAATCATGTATGATTTAAGATTGCTAAATTTCGACTATGATCTTTAAAAAGTAATCAATTTTTACCAAGTTTCTTATTTCATCGAAATCGGTTAAGTAATAATAAATTTATAAGGAAATAAAGGCAGACATGATTGGTAATGCAATCATATAATATTCAAAACATAGATTGAAACAAAAATATATTTTTTTAGAACCACCGAACCGATTTTGCTGATTCGTACCAGGTTGTGCGTGGCAAGCTTTTTTACTGATTTAAAAAAACAGTTAAAACATATACGCAACATAAGAATTAACGAGCAACTTTGAAGGGTACAATTATTTTCGTCCGCCATCTTATATTTTGAGATGGCGAACAAAAAATATATTTAGTCAAAACTATGAATAATTATCTGTCAAGCGCAGTTTGTCCGATTAAAATCGATGATGTAGTTCAAAAGTTATATATAATGAAAAAAAATTGTCCGGTTTTTTTTGGCCCACCCAGTATTATATAAATGTCAGGAAAAACTTTTCGAATCGGCTGTTAGGAAACTTTACAAAACTTTGTCATTTGATATTATTTTCCCAAAAATAAATTATTTTATTTTTCAGAAATTTTAGCCCCCTTTTTGTTTCATTTTTATCAAAAATTTTCTACTGTAGCGCCAATTTTTGAATTTTTCTTTTTGGTTGGATTTCTTTTAAATTTCAGTATGTTGTAGATCTTGGTGCCCTGATAAAAAGTTATTATTGCCTCATCGTCGTCCGACCTATGGTTTCTAAGATACAGGGGTTCAAAGTTTCAGTTTTTACCTTTTTTTTCAAGTCATTTCTACCTATTCTAAAAAATGATATTATTGTTTGTTATATATCAAACGTTAGGTCACAAGTAGAGCTTCATAAACAAACAAAAAATTCGACCTATTAACAGTTTGCTACATTCAGTGGCGTTCCAAACATAAAAATTATTAAAAAATATTTCTTCAAAAAACGATGCTTTACAGAATTAACTATAAAAATACTCTGCCAATATATGGGCCCCTAAGCTCACACTAGGTATTATAGTTATCGTGTATGTGTGAGCTAATATAACTAAAAACTGAAATATATTTTATTCAACTCCAGACTAAATTACTTTTTGTTTGATACCACACAAGCCATATTTTGACTTAATCTAAAATTTTTGAAATCCACCCCCACCATTAACAAAAGAAAAACTAAAATGTAATTTGTTAAACTCCGGACTCAATTACCTTTTGTTTGATATCACACACGCCATATTTTCACTTTAACTCTAATTTTTGAAATATACCCCCACCCTTTTTTTTAAATAAATTAAAATGTATTTTGTTTAACTCCACACGCCATATTTTCACTTTAACTCTAATTTTTGAAATCTACCCGCACCCTTTCATTTGGTTTGTGTTCGGTGGATTTTGTTCATTTTTAAATGGGACCATCTCGACCCAAGACCCAGCCTAGGTACCAAATTTCATTAAAATCGGCCAAGCGGTTTTTGAGTTATGCGCGTTGGTCGTTACAGACAGACAGACAGACAGACATACAGACAGACAGACGGCGCAACAAAAAAGTTTCAAAATCATCTGAAACGCAAAGATATATAAAATTTTTTGAAATCGGAGCAACTTTTTTTTTCTCGAAAAAATTAGGATCACCATAGCTCACACTACTATAGTATAGTATATGTGTGAGCTAAAAAACAAATGGAATTTTTAGCTCACACATATACTATACTATAGTAGTGTGAGCTATGGTGATCCTAATTTTTTCGAGAAAAAAAAAGTTGCTCCGATTTCAAAAATTTTTATATATCTTTGCGTTTCAGATGATTTTGAAACTTTTTTGTTGCGCCGTCTGTCTGTCTGTATGTCTGTCTGTCTGTCTGTCTGTCTGTCTGTCTGTATGTCTGTAACGACCAACGCGCATAACTCAAAAACCGCTTGGCCGATTTTAATGAAATTTGGTACCTAGGCTGGGTCTTGGGTCGAGATGGTCCCATTTAAAAATGAACAAAATCCACCGAACAGAAACCAAATAAAAGGGTGGGGGTAGATTTCAAAAATTAGAGTTTATGTGAAAATATGGCGTGTGTGATATCAAACGAAAGGTAATTGAGTCTGCAGTTAAACAAAATACATTTTAATTTATTTAAAAAAAAGGGTGGGGGTATATTTTAAAAATTAGAGTTTAAGTGAAAATATGGCGTGTGTGATATCAAACGAAAGGTAATTGAGTCCGGAGTTTAACAAAATACATTTTAGTTTTTTGTTTTTTTTTTAAGGGTGGGGGTAGATTTCAAAAATTTGAGTTTAAGTCAAAACATGGCTTGTGTGGTATCAAACAAAAGGTAATTTAGTCTGGAGTTAAATAAAATATATTTCAGTTTTTAGTTATATTAGCTCACACGTACACTATAACTATAGTACCTAGTGTGAGCTTAGGGGCCCATATATTGGCAGAGTATTTTTGTTTTCTCCTGCCTTTTAGGAATCTCCCAAAGAAACCAGAATATCAATAAATGGTAAAAATCGGTTTGTAAAGTATTTCACAAAACGCTGTAAAACTCTAACCTTTTTAGGATTTTAATGTTTTTTTTAGAAATGCAAATTTTTTTTGCTTTTTTTAATGATAATATTTAAATAAATATAATTATGAGGTTAGTGGAATGATTTTTGTGGCTCAGAGTTTTGATTAAACAAAAATATTTTTTTTAGAACCACTCAACCGATTTTGCTGCTTCATAGCTTATTGAGCGTAAGAAGAATGCAAATTATCTGCCAAGTGCAGTTTATCATATTAAAATCGATTATAAAATTCAAAAGTTATAATTTAAAAAAATTGTCCGGTTTTTTTTTGCCCACGCAGTATAACTTTTTTTCGTGTAGAGCTCACCTTTAGCTCGTTTCACTAACTTGCCAATGTCAAATTGACAGATCATATTGTTAAACTTGAACCAGATGAACACTTTCATTTAAATGAACCCCATCAAATCGAGGACCATATTAAGCTTACATCACCAAAAGAAATATTAACAGAAATCAAAAATATTAATTCGAAAAAAGCCCCAGGGTATGATCTTATTAACGGGGTAGTCATAAAACAACTCCCCAGAAAAGCTATCGTAAAACTATGCAACCTAATTAATGCGTCTTTTAGGCTTAGGTATGTACCTAAACTGTGGAAAGTTGCAGAAGTTATCATGATTCCAAAACCGGGAAAACCACTCCATGACGTGTCATCTTACAGGCCAATATCTTTGCTGCCAATTATATCCAAGCTCTATGAAAAATTATTGCTTAAAAGAATAAAACCCATCATAGAAAGACAAGAAATTATTCCATCTCATCAACTTGGTTTTCGAGACAAGCATTCCACGATAGATCAAGTACACAGAATTACTAATATAATAGAAAAAGCACTAGAAGAAGGAAAAGTTTGTTCTGCAGTTTTTCTAGATGTAGCACAAGCATTTGACAAAGTGTGGCATGAAGGCCTTAATTTTAAACTAAAACGGTTTCTGCCAAAACAATATTCGGATATTTTGGAATCATACATATCTGATAGACATTTTAGAGTAAAACAGGAAGTCAAACATACATACTCAAATTTAAGAGAAATTCAAGCAGGCGTGCCCCAGGGTAGCGTACTAGGCCCTTATCTATACTTATTATTCACTTGTGATATCCCAAAGCCAAAAAATTGTCACTTAGCAACATTTGCCGATGATACTGGTTTATTGACGGTAGAAAAATCTATTGAAAAATGCATAGAAAAACTTCAGGATGCAGTCACCCAATTTCACAGTTGGACCACAAAGTGGCGAATAAAATTAAATGAAACCAAATCAATTCATGTTGATTTTACAAACAAAAATATAAATCACATACAAATAACAATTAACAACATTCCAGTACCATATTCGAATCAGGCAAAATATCTAGGTATGACACTTGATGCCAAATTACGCTGGAAAGCACATGTTAAGAAAAAAAAAGAAGAACTTGAGATAAGGTATAGAAAAATGAACTGGCTAATTGGAAGGAGGTCCAATTTAACAATTCATAATAAGTTACTGCTTTATAGACAAATACTGAAACCAGTATGGACATATGGTATTCAACTATGGGGTTGTGCTAAAGAGAGTAACATTTTAGTTGTACAGAGATTTCAAAATAAAGTATTAAGAAACATTGTGAATGCACCTTGGTACGTTCGAAATAGTGACCTTCATCGAGATCTAAAAATCGAAACTGTAGCAGAGACTATAAAAAAGTACGCAAAAAGACATGAAGATAGACTCCATCGGCATGTGAATGTGGAAGCAATTCAGCTTCTAGACAATACTATGCTAGTTCGAAGACTAAAAAGAGTGAAGCCGTTTGAGCTAGTAAACTAAGTGAATTACACATAAAACAAAATAATGCTATAAACACAACACAATTGTGAGTTACAGCTAAACAAAGCGGGGAGAACTGTTGAGTGAACCCTAAGTTTAAATCTGACTTTTCTGGTAAATTAAGTTAAAATAAAATTGCTAATTAGTCTTACTGACTAGATTGTAATAAAAAAAACACAGTGTGTTTGACAAATAAAAAAAAAATATTGTTAAACTTTAAAACAAAACAGTCAGTGTCAAAAGAAGTTAGGATTTATCTTGGTAAATTGTACGGCCACTGAATAAATAAATGATTAAAAAAGTACTGTGAGCAACAAAAATCATTCCATTAACCTCATAATTATATTTGTTTGAATATTATCGTTAAAAAAAAAGTGAAAGTGTTTTGCATTTCTAAAAAAAAAAACATTAAAATCCTAACAAACTTAGTTTTACAGCGTTTTGTGAAAAACTTTACAAACCGATTTTTACCATTTATACATACTCTGGTTTCTTTGGGAGATTCCTAAAAGACAGGAGAAAACAAAAAAAATTCCACCGTTTGCTTTTTTTTATAGGTAACTCTGTAAAGCATCCTTTTTTGAAGAATTATTTATTATTTTATTTAATAGTTTTTATGTTTGGAATGCCACTGAATGTAGCAAACTGTTAATAAGTAAAAATTTTTTGTTTGTGTATTAAGCTCTGCTTGTGACCTAACGTTTGATATATAACAAATAATAATCATTTTTCAGAATAGGTAGAAATGAAATGAATAATGAAATTAAATCTGAAACTTTGAACTCCTGTATCTTAGAAACCATAGGTCGGACGACGATGGGACAATGAAAACTTTTCATCAGGGCGTCAAGGCTCGCGTCAAGGTCTACAACATATTGAAATTTAAAAGAAATCCAACCGAAAGCCACCGCCCATAAGCTCCGGCAGTGGCGTATATAGAAAAAAGTTTCGGAGGGGGCCGAGACAGTTTCGGGGGGGCCGAGACCCCATGAGGCCGTATGTTAAGCTATTTTATGTTTGTATTCATGAAATATGTGGAAAATATCTAAAAAATCTTAGCTTCGAAGGGGGTCTGGGCCCCCCGGCCCCCCCCTTATATACGCCACTGAGCTCCGGGCGGGAACCTTTTCGCCTACGGTGTCATTATTTTCGTCATTTATGCAAAATATTTTCAACAATGCGATTTTTTCCGAAATGTGTTTGAATTCATGTCACGCAATTGTTTTCAATTTTCCTGTAGTTTTTTACATTGTCTTCTGCTAGCGCCATTTTGCCGAAAAAAAATAATTCTTCAGAATTTGCGACTACCCCGCTTTTTTTTTGTTATTTTTACAAAAGATGTTCCGCGGCGCGATTTCTCAAAAAACATTTTTACGAAGTGTAAACTTCTTTAGGCGCGTTTAGCAGTTTTTGTGGGTACTGAATTGGACTGAGCCGTCAGGCTCGGCTATGTAACGCTCATTCGGGTGAAGTCGGCTCGAGTCGACTAACTGTGAAAGGAACATTCAGCGAGCGATATGATGATGCAGATAAAAGCCAGTGTTATTATTTCGCCTTGTTGAAGTTTACACTTCTGCCGTGTGGTCTTAAGCAGATACATTTTTTTTTCTAATATATATATATATATATATATATATATATATATATATATATATATATATATATATACATATATATATATATATATATATATATATATATATACAAATATATCTCTCTAAAATGTTTTTACACAATAAAAATATCTTGCCAAATAAGCGAGATACAAGGAATTAATAAAAATGCATTTTTTTTCAAAAACTCCCTGTATTAGCGAAACCACGGGGTATAGCAATCACCATTTTTAAGGACTCAAAAAAAGAGCATGGTAAGGTGCAATCAGAAAATCGATATCTTTAATAATAATCGAGCTGGGGGGGGAGGGACATGCTGTACACCATAAAGCCTGTTTTCTGTAAGCAAAAATACAAATTTTTACAAATTAAATATAAATCCAGGAAGGATATTTCTTGTAAACTTTTTCCAGCGATATCGTCCTCCTGCTAAGGAATTAGCAGGTCGTCCCGTGGCTAATTTTCACGGGAAAACTTGAGGTTTTCTTTCTCATTAATTTTCTCTTAGCGTTTACGATGGCGGTGTACAAGAAAATATAAGTTTAAATTAGGTTTTTGCCACGCAAAAGTGAGTTTTAAAATTTCAGAATTTAATTTCGGCTGCTACGCGTTTGCTAATGCATGATGGTTTTTAAACAAATTTTATGACCACAGTTGACATGGACGGTTGGGTTCCAAATTTTAAAAATACAATTTATATTAATTGAACAAAATTAATTAAGCGCAGGAAGAGGCTCTCGACGTGCTCTCGACATAGCAATATTAACGATATTATAAAAAGAGCTCTCTCATCATCCTTGCTCTTTTGGTAACCCGTTGGAATATTCAGATCAGATAGTGAAAGAGCAGATGGAATGTTTTATGTCCTTAGGAATGCGGAAAACAAGTTCTTTGGGATGCAACTTTTTCTGACACAATGGCAGTTTCTGATCTAGATTTAACTTCAAAAAGAGCCTGCAGTATTACTGAAAAAAAAAACAAAAATAAAAAATATAGTGATCTTTCAAGAGAATATTTTTTATACCTTTTTACGTGGAAACTTTTGGACAATGAGGGAAAAATACTATTATTTTTTAAATAATTGGTAACAAAATTAGACAAATTCCAAATACACCTCGATCTCTCTCATTTTTAACACAGCTGATTGGTTTGGCAAGGTAACGCAGCTTCTATTATAGGAACTACAGCAGAAACACTGCGGATGGATAAGGTTTATCTTTCCTAATATCTCCTTAACACAAATAAAGACTGTAGGAGATTTATTCTGGTACCGACTTTATAGCAGTTATAGCAGGCTCCTGAATTATTATTCCTGGTTCCTCGGCTGGCTGCGTATCGCCTCCTGGACTACACCTGCGTAGATTTTCGATGTTCAACGTCAACTTATATTTTTTGCGCATCGCACGCCAATTCGATGACGGCTGTTGAACGCTGAAAAGGAAGTGGGAGGCAGGGCGACGAGAGTTTTTTTATTTTTGCATCGTTCGAGCCGACGACCTTACCACGGCACCAATCTGCCGCCTAGCAAGGCGGTAAAACAAAAATATGTAAAAAAAACTTATAGACACATTTTCTTGATTTTAAAATAATTATTTGCTAAAATGAGAATAGTTATTTCGGTCTTACAGTGTCTATTTTATTTTATACACTATGTTTTTAACATTATAGTTTACACCTGAAGACGGTCTGTGGTTTACCTTGAGTCGAAACTTCGCCTATAAAATCAAATAAAGACAATGGGAGTCCGAAATAATTACTTTCATTTCAAGCAAATAATTATTGAAATAAAAAAATGTATCTATAGGTTTTTCTAAACCAAGAGATAATTTCATTCATTTCGTCTTGACTTGAGACAGGGGCGAATCTAGGAAATTTATTTGGAAGGGGGGGAAATATCATAAAAAATATTGCACAAAACTATATTGCATAGTCACCAGGAGGTGTAATCTGTGTCAAAACTAAATACAGTTTGTGATTTGGGGGGGGGGGGGGAAATTTACCCGTTTTCCCCGTCCGTAGATCCGCGCCTGCTTGACATATTAAAATCTGTTTGACTCAATGCATCAAAGGTCTCTTTACTTCTGCTGTTTTGTTAATGCCATTTTTAAATGTGGTTGCGAAAAAATAAGTTTTTATTTAACCACAAGGGACGATTTTTCCTGATTTTCCACATGATCTATTCCTAAGCAGAAACAATATCTATAAAAGTAAAGGTATAAAGGCGTGTGTGTGTGTGTGAATAGTGAACACGGGCAAAAGGAAAGAATAATAAAAAAGTTTCTATAGGGACAATGGAGAAAGGTGTATAAAAAAAAGGACAATAGCCGCGAATATGGAAAAAAGTAGGGCAAGTGTCCACAAAAGAAAAAAACATGGGCTTCTTTATGGAAATAGTGCGTCATAAACCTAGGGCACAAAATGGTACTTTTTATCCCGAGTCGAGAAATTTGTTTGTACTGAGGGATTAAAAGGCACTTTAGTTCTTATTATGTGTTTTTTACAATATGCTATTTTATGCATTTTAGTATAGGAAAAATGATTAACAAGGTAATTAATGGAACGATATTTAACAACACCCGGTACTAATCGCATTTAACAGTACTCTAAATATACAATGTCATATTAGTGATGAATAAGCTATGTATATGTTGAAAGTCTTTCATTCTTAGGGTTGATATCTAATATAAAATCTGGGTGTGTCTTGGCAAGTCATTTCTTAATCTCTAGGGCTTATAAGGTCCAAAACTAGGGACTAAAGTGGACTCTTAAGTCCTTAAAGTGCATGAAAGTATTTTCAATACACGTATTTAAAATTTTAGAAAAGTTGACTTTGCTATATTATTTTATTTGATGATGATTGGTCCCACTTCTTCAGAGTGGATTTTTTTGCCAAGCACGAAATGCAGAAAATAAAGTGCAATGCGTTTCTTAATTATTTGGCAACAGCGCCTATTAACGCCATACCGGCATCTAAAACACGCGAGTGCGAGAGAAAAGCCATACAATTCAAAAGTACATGAAAAGGATAGCCAGTCAGCAACGCTTCCGCTTCCTGCGTTTTTATTGAATGCACAACGTTTCATTTCTCTGACTGTAAACTTGGATCATATAGTTGTCCCACGCACTCGTGAGTTTTTAAATAAATAATTGAATTGAGACACCCTGTATAAGCAATCCTGTTGCAGAATTTATTTTATTTGTGATTAGGCACTTAACCCTGGCGTTTTCTTAAAAGGTAAGAGAACTGCACGTCTAGATATTTTATAAAATATATAAAGCAGTGGCGGCTCGTGACGCAGTTTTTTTAATGTGTTTTTTCTTGAAAAAAGGAGGGGGGAGGGGGGTTCAAAAATCCTGATTTTTTGCGTTACGTAATTTAAGGACGTTCCCTAACTTGGTTCGAATTATATCATATTTTCGGGGTTTATTAACAGATTAATAAAAATGTGTAAATGTGAGTTGAATCAGTTACTTTAATTTTAGATAGCTAATTTTAAGGTCTATCACTATAATACCCTTTAAAATACGTACAAAATAATATTTTTAGTTTTTAACAGTACTTAAGATACTTATTTAATATTATTTAAAATTGCGACAATTTTTTTTTAAAAAGCAGGAACATTTTATATTGTTACCCGAGAAGAGCCATCAACCCATTTAAGAATATGTTTGTACTTAATTTTTTTTAATAAAAAATATTTATTTTATTTGCATAGGTTATATCTAACAAATTTTGTTAAACTAAAACCATTTGGTCAAGCCTCTTTTTAAATCTGCAGTTAATTTATTTTAATTTTGGGCAGCCAAAATTTTGTTCATTTGGGAATACGCTAAAATTTGGAAACTTTTTTATTTTGCTATAGGACTATTTCTTATATAAAAATATATTTTTTTTACAATTTAATTTTATTTAAATAAAAACAAGTAGTGCAATGACTAAAAACTAAAATCACTGTATCTCTGAGATTTTGTTTAGGGTTTAGTTTAGCAGTTAATATTTTTAATAAATTGCCTTTTTTTTATGCAAAAGTTTCTGCTTAAACTGACTTTTTCGATTTTGGTGGAAATATTCTTTCTCCCTTACCTTTATGTCCCTTTTAAAAGTCTAAATAAAAAGCCCTACACTTTCACCCCCGGGCGAGGCTTTGCGTTTTGTCATTCAAAGAGCATTCATAAAAATAAATCCTTTTTGGACGCCGAAGCGACTATTTCAATATAAGGTAGGGAAAGGTAAACAATACAATTCGTGCTACTATAAAGTGAGATTGTGAATCCAGAGGTCAACAAAAGGTATAGGGACAGTTGGGCTACTATTACACCATCAAGAGTATTTCTTTGTCTAAGGGATAAAATAAACTTTATAAAATTATTTGATAGTAAAGCCCATAGCCCCACTTTTGTAAATGATAAAAATGTTTTATAAACGATAAGAAATGTTTTATAAAAGTTTGCCTTAGATTATGCGAAGCTAGAGGCAATTGATCATTACAAAAATTTTTCCAAATATAAACTACAAAAAAATTGCGATTTACCTAGAATTATGCAAAATTTCTATTAAAATAATGATTTTGGAAGCCAATTCAAATATAAAGAAAACCAGAATTTTTGCACTTCATGAGGAAGGTGGTTGAATGCTTTGCCTTCTTCCACATAGGTAATTTATTAGATAATGCAACATTTGAATTTTTTTTTTTTTTTTTTTTTTTACGGGTATGCGCACTCGCAAGGAGATCCCTATCACGCTCGAGAAGCGGCAAGTGCGCGGAAATGTTGGTGTGTCTTGGTTTTGAAACGGTTCAGGTTGTAACCTGCAGGGAAAACTGTCGCAGGGAGTTTATTCCACAGCGATGCTGTTCTCCAGAGATATGAATTCTGATATAATGAGGTTCTTGGTGCCTCTATTTTGACAATAAATTGATGGTTACCGTCTGTTTGACGTGTTCGCCTAGTAGGTGCTACTCCCGGGGGGATCATACGTGCCAACTCTTCAGAGCATTTTCCGTGATAATACCTGTAGAAGAGAGATAGATCGCCCACAGATCTTCGATGTTCGAGACTATCCAAGCTACGGGTAAGTGCGGGGTCATTGATCAGCTTGATAGCTCGTTTTTGCACGGTGTTCAAAAGCATTAAGGTATGTTTGGGTGCCGCACTCCATATATGTGAGCAGTACTCCATAGTTGGTCGAATCTGGGCTTTGTAGAGTGTCAGCAGTTGGCTTGGTGTATACAGATGTCTTGTACGAAATAGCACCCCAAGCTTTTGGGATGCCCTTTTAGCTATATCTGCCACGTGACTGTGCCAAGACATGTTGGTCTCTGCAGTGACTCCTAAGATGTTCAACTGGCTCTGCAATGCGACAGCACTTCCAGATAGCATGATGTTTGGCTCACCGGTGCTGGTCTTTTTTGAAAACAGGGCTGCTTGGGTTTTCTGCGCGTTGAACTGTACAAGGTTTTTGTTGCCCCAGTCCTCTATTATCTCCAAGTCGTTATTTATCTGTGATATTGCAGTTAGTCTAAGGTAATGGAAGTCACGTGCGGAGAGACATGTGGGTGGTATGACTGAGGAGACTACATTGCCATCATCTGCAAAGCAATAAAGTGGATTTACTGTTTTATCTATGAGGTCATTTATGTTAATCAGAAAAAAGTGTTGGCGAAAGGATTGCTCCCTGTGGCACACCAGCATTTATTTGGTAAGAGTTGGAGTTCCGGCCATCCAGTGCAACATAAATGGATATATTCTTAAGGTAACTTTCAAACCAAGTGCAAAGTCTCGGCGACAATCCCGTTGCTTTGAGCTTGTTGAGCAGATTTTCATGCCAGACTTTATCGAATGCTTTAGATATATCTAAGGCAATTGTTCTTGTTTCACCTCGCAACTCAATCGCTTTTTGCCATAAGTGAGTGACGTATGCAAGTAAATCGCCAGTTGACCTATATTTTCGAAATCCGTATTGCTTGTCTTTGATAATTTTGTACTTTTCCAAGTACTTGGTTAGGTGATTGTTCACAACTCTTTCCATTACTTTTGATATCACCGGAAGTAGAGCAATTGGTCTATAGTTTAACGGATCTGTCTTTTTACCTTTCTTTGGAATGGGTTGTACTGCGGCAGACTTCCATGATGATGGATATACACCTTGCCTATAAGATAAATTGAATAATTTTGCGAAAGTTGGGGTGAGTTCGCTAGCACAATTTTTGAGTACTATCGCGGGAATGCCATCTGGACCCATTGCTTTGTTTGTATCCAACTTTTTAAGGGATTTTCGTATTTCTCTGTGACAAAAGGGTACCTCTGGCATACTGTGGGAAACCCTTTCAATGAACGGTGGAGTTTTTCCATTTGGCACTGTTAGGTTTGAGTTGGAGGAGAAGATTTTGGCCAGCATATTGGCTTTTTCCTCTGATGTTGTGGCTAAGTGAGTATTTTTATCTGTAAGTGGTGGTATGGATGACTTGGTGAAGTTTGATCCAATGGCTTTTGCAAGAGACCAAAAGGACCTAGAACTACTTGGACAATTCAGCAACCTGTTTTTTATTCTTTGATTGTATGTTTCTTTGGCGGCGTCAATAGTAATTTTGCAACTATTTCTGGCTTCTATAAATTCTGTGTGGTTTTGAGCGGTTTGTTGTCGTTTCCAAAGGTTATATGCTCTGTGTTTTTTCTGTACAGCCGTTTGACACTGGCTGTTGAACCAAGGTTTTGCATTAGCTCTGCGTTTTATTGTATGTGGGATATATGCATCCATTCCAGATAAGATTACTTTTGTTATTTCATTACAGCAAATAGTGGGATCAGCTGTTTTAAAGCAAACCTCTTGCCATGGAAAATCCAGGTAAAACTGTTTAAGGTCATTTCATTTTGCCGATTTATAGTGCCACATTTTACGAGGAAGTGATTGTTGGCTTGGCGGTATGAACATTTCGCACTTTGTTCTTATAAGTTTATGATCGGATGAACCAAGTGGGGGATCTACTTGAATTGTGTACAAGTCAGGATTTGTAGTTAGGAACAAGTCTAAAAGCGCTGCAAATTCACCCCTTTCTGAGATACGGGTAGGTTCATCGACAAGCTGCGTTAGACCACAACTTATGGCAAAAGCTTCTGCTTCCCTGCCTTCGTTATCTGTTTTGTTGTGGTGTTTTAGCCAGGGTATATTGTGGACGTTGAAATCGCCTAAAAAAACAATTTCCGCATGTGGATAGTTAGACTGTATACTATCACAGTTTTCGGATAATGTTGCAAAAAAGTTTTGATACTCGGTGTTACTTGGCGGTCGGTAGAGGCAGCAAATGAACTTGGTCGATGACTTTGAGGTGAATTTCAGCCATATGATATCGAGGTTCGCTGGTTCTAGCTTCTCCTCTCGATGACATGAAAGGTCATTTTTAATGTACACACAGATCCCAAAATTATGTCGAAATCGGTGGTGTAGGTCATAGCCGGGATAAAGATAGTTCACAATAGGTGTTGCAGAACTGATTTTAGTTTCAGTGAGAACAAGGATGTCAGGTTTTTGTTCTTCAAGATGTTGGTGAACTGAATTCATGTTGGTACTTAATCCTCTAATATTGCTAAAATCAATTCTGAGTTGATTTTTTGGTCTTCTTTTAATATCTTTGCATGAAGGACCCCCAGGATCACCCGACGCCCGGAGATCCGAGTGGTCGGGTATTTTACCTCCGGAATATTTTGATCCTGGAGGCGCCATCATGCTATCTGTTACTCATTGTTGGAACCGGACTGCCAGCGCAGTAGCGGAACGTGGTGATACCACTTAGCGCTACTCACTTCTGGCATGGTGGTATCTCACCGGTCGACGCCCAATGAGTAAAAAGCGTCTACCACCTACCAAGCGTCTACCACCTAATATTCCTTCGATTTGGTCGGCCTTTGTGTGTGCCACACATCTGCACTTGCAGCAATCAAGTTGATAGATTTGAGCCCTGAGTTACCAAAACAGTGCAGGAAGAGTGGCACGTCATAGGTTACTTAATGGTATAATAAAACGCTCACTTACATCTGCGGACATTCCATCCATATTTGAAACACAAGGTATTTGCAGAAATGATGGCAAATGTGTCAATGGGATGTCTTTATTACCCTGAAAGAATGGTAAGGCATTGTTATGTGGGACTACATGCCGAGACACTTTCACCAGTATTTACTAAAGGGTCTACAGTGCTAAGTGCTACAATCCTAGGTTTAAAAGTCTACATTTTGGTTGAAGGTTTAACTTATTTTTTTCGTTAATGCAATAGTTTTTAATGTTTATATAAATTGTTCATAAATACCTTGCGATATCGGTGATCTTTTTTTGTTGTAACAAAGACATTATTTCCACACAGGTTATAAGTAAATAAAAAAAATAAAATATTTTGGTTTAAAAACGGTAGCCATATTTAAACCTCCAAAAGTCACTAGGAAATGTCGAATAAAAACGGTGTAAGTCAGTGTCAGCTGTCCGCTATATTTTACATGTTAATTTTTTAGACAAGTTAGCGAGGATTAAACCGATGGTCGATTGTTTTGGTAAATGTGTAATTGCAAAGGGATTCTAATATATCTTGTGCTTTTTACAGTATTTAAATTTTTATACGTATTTAATACAGTAATGCATCTACATATATAGTTTTAAGTTATTTATGTATTATTTAGCTTTGAATATTTTTGTATATAAGTTTTTTTGTCAAACATGGATTATTTCTATTATTTTTCGAACTTTAAACCACCCCTCAGTGGTGGTACCATAATTTAAGACTATTTTTAACGGGAATCCTGCGACTGCACGGACTAAGTTTCCAAAAAATGACATTTCATTACAAAATTTTTATGTGGTTTTTCTTTATTTCTAAAGTTAATTTGAATTTATATGAGATGAAACTCACTGGGAAATGCTTACTATCATAATGCACATCAGGGTGAACCAAATCTTTTCAGTTATTTGACCTGGAAGTATTAAAAAATACACTTAAACCGGTCGGTATCAAGTCTGTAGACTTGATACTTAAACCCGGTCTACAATGCTAAGTCTTAAGGTCTTAGTAAATACTGGTGTTTATGTCAAAGTTACGTCTCTCATACATCAATTAAAGTTGGCGAAACTGCACGGTTTAAAGAGGCACAAAACCATTTAAAATACAAATAATTACAGGACCGACGATTTCTATATGTGCCACTTGCAGTCGAGACCTTTCGGCCTTGGGTTGACAAAGCTAAAAATATAGTAAAACAAATCTGCCAAAAATAAAACATCGTAAGAATTAGCTTCGTTACCCAAAGGATAAGTCTGGCAATACCACATAGCAATGCCGCATCAATTCTCAGGAATCTTTCAGCTGAGATAGGTATAATTCAGAACTACTCAAATCCAGCCAGACAGAACATAATTTATCATCAATTCCAAAATATCTACCAACTAAAACAAAACTGCACACCATCATTTTTTGAATGAATTCGACGATATCAATTACAAATCGGAGAAATATTTCCACAATTTCTTGAACAACAAAATCATAGCCCGCCATGGCTTATAAATACACCAGAAACTATAACATCCTTAAAACAATTTGACAAATCTTGTACAAACCATCTTCTATTGCAAAAAGAATTTCTGAATACTTTGCAAAGCATGCAAGATTATATAAAAATTTACACTGATGCATCAAAAACTCAGGAAGGCGTTGAAAATCAGGATAACTATCATTTTAAATTGAGCAAATTTACCAGTGTATACAGCGCAAAACTTTATGCTATATATGAAGCTTTGATCTATGTAGACAGCAAAAAACAGAAGTACAGTGTAATAGTAACGGATTCCCTAAGTGCACTTCAATCAATTACCTCCGTTTACTCAAAGCACCCAATAGTTCAACTTATTAAAGAACAGTTTTTTAAAATCCAAAATTCCTCGTTGACTGTGGTTCTCATGTGGGTTCCTTCCCACGTAAATATTAAGGGAAATGAGATGGCGGACTTACAAGCTAAAAACGCGATAAGTGACACAAACTCTAAAGTCCTAAATCAAACTGTAGGTACTGATTTTAAAACGTGGCTAAAATCGAAAATTCAATCAATGTGGCAAGAAAAGTGGCAAGAAAAGTGGGACAAATTACGCGAAATAAAAAAATCCGTAAACAAGTGGACATTTTTACCAAAATCTCGCCGAGTTCAAATAATAACAACTAGGTTAAGAATAGGTCACATTAAATTAACTCACGAACATATTTTTAAAAAAACCAATGCACCTATATGCGCCCAGTGCCGTGAAATAATCACAGTGAGACACCCAAACTACAACAACCAGAGACACAAACACAAATTGAAAAACAATTTAATGGACTACTAAACAATAGTGAACAGAGCACCAATCATCTTCTCAACTTTTTAAAAGACTGTAATTTGGTACATTGTATTTAACTATTGTAAACTTCTTTGAGTGCGCTAATGACCTTAGTGGTCGATGCGCCTTACAATAAAAGAAAAAAAAATTGTATATATTTTGCTGTACGCGTTCTATATTTTTTTATTTTTGATTTTATAATTTTTTATTTTAAAGTTTGTCCTTCTGAAGGCAGCAGAATATCTTTAGCATGATCTCCCGTTACCCTCTTTTTGAAATCGGAGAAGATTTTTTCCATAGACATAGGAACCATTTATGTATTTCCAAAAATGTCATATTTATTATCATTCCTTGTGATAATATGGTAAGCATTGCAAAATCCAACATGTTTAGATATTAAAAATATTTGCTTTTAAATACGACGTTGGATTTTACCTATTTAGACACCGCAGAAAAGCAACAAAGTAGCGTCAAACATTATTTTCACAATATTATAAGAAATTTATAGGTACTAAAAGTTTCAAAGAAACTGCGTACATAAATATCAGGAGCGCGGGTCGCGACTCTACATAGTTTCTTTAACGAGCTTATTTAAAGTACTTTATGATGTTTGTCAATGCAATAAATGCGTTTTTGATTTCATAAATTTCGTGTGCTCTTCCTCAAAATTTGTTTTTCGGGCAGCAGCTGACTGCACACCAATTGTGGTGTGTCAATCAATATACAAATTTATTTTAAAATATTTTTCTAGTTATTTTAACTTAGCTTAACATGGTGAGGTTTTTTGCACGATCAATCAAAAACTTTTGCCGTTATATTTGAATATTTTTGTCTAAGATTGTTTTGATTTTATTTTTTGAGATAAAACTGATAGTCCACAGTACATCGGTCTATTTTTTAAGTGATGAGTAACAGGCTGAATTTTCGTATATGTTTATCTTGCCAAGACGAACAACTTTTTCCCATGTGAAAATTGCAAGCGCAAAGAAATTGTGCAATTTTGTTTACGATAAAAGATCATTTTCTGCGTTCGATCATTTTATTACATATAGTCCACAGTACATCAGTCTATTTTTTGATAATATAACGGGCTGAATTTTTCTACATAGCTTTTTCCTGCGACATGAACAACTTTTTTCTCTGCGAAAATTCTTGAAAGTATTTCCTAACAGACTGCGCGCGCGTAGATATTTTTCGTGCTTTAAACTGACTAAACCAATCATGCGATTTTGACTTTTTACAAAATTTTTAAAACAAAGAAAAAAAATGGCCAAAAGTTTCAATTTAGACAAAAAGTGTTTTCCATGTAAGTAAAATCAATAGTTTGTTTTCTAAATGTACAATAAATACGCATTCTCTTCCTATTTATTTTTTGGTAAACAAAAAGAAAGCCTAGGAAGGCTGTTTTCTGAAGATGGTTTTTATACTTAAACATGAAATTATTTTGACGATTGCTAAATAAAAAAAATTATAGTCCATGGCCACAGCGTCTTTTGTGGGATTTTTGATAAATATTTTATAACACCTGTTTTAATCGATTACTCGATCCCATTAACACTGTTAACAAACCCAAAAATGTCTCAGTCAAAAAATAAAGTTAGGATGTCAAAATATTTGTTCAATTCTGAACGGTTTAGGCTAGAGCAATCCGTAAACTTATTCTTCAGCTGTCAAAAAATACTAAATATATGTCTAGGGGGCAGAAGGGGGCAAAATGTATTTTTAGATCATCCCTTAGATTTGGCCAAACGGCTAGAAGTTAAACTGTGTCCATTTGCACCTAATCATTATTATAAAAATTTTTATATGGATCCTGTTATACTGAATTGTAGATTTCTTCAGAGTGAAGTCCTTTAACAATCGTGTTATACACCTAAAATTTTTATTAAACCAAATACATAATTTGCCTGAATATAGTTGATTTTGCTATTTTGCTTTTAATTATTTAAATTTCAATTAATCGTGACACCGCGCCCGATTTCCATACTCAATTTGTATTGCAAAATAGTCAAATTTATTCTGTCGATCGTTTTACCTGAAAAAGTAATAATTTTTGTTTACCCTTTACGTTTAAATGTTAATTGGATTATTTCGAATTGGTTGTTTTATTTTCCAAAATTCTATGACATTAATTATTTTATGTTTGTCATTTTTGTATCTTTCCAGCTCTGAGCAGCAATTTCATTCAAAATAATGGTTAATTTTCTAATAGGGCAAAATGATAGTTTCTTATATGCAAAATTCTGAAAAAATTATCAGAAGTTGAGGGCACGGCAGTGCCTCGCCAAGTTCGAGCAACTGCTGTACCATCTTTTCTTGAAACATTTCAGCTCATATTTGACCTATCTGAAACTCCACTTCGAAATGAGCTACGAAACTCGAACTTTGCACAGTCGTAGATCCTTATGGAGCTAACAACCCCTCCAAGTTTCGTGGACTTCCATAAAGCAGTAAGGTAGTTACAAAATTTCGAAAAACGTCGAAATGGCCACTCACTCACTCACACTCATGTATAGTAGGTAGTATAGCTGTACATCCAGACATGCTACAAAGCTGAAATTTGGCAGACTTATAGAAATTATGACCAATCTTGGAAAAAAATCAAAAATCCCCAAAATTCTAATTTACTCCCGTCCCCTATAAATGTAAAGCTATGTAAAATTAACATTACCCACTTCCAGAAACGCTAGAGAGCTGAGCCTTGGAAGACTGATAGGAATTATGAGAAAACTATTGGAAAATATTTAAAAACAGTAACATCTGAATTTACTGCCCTCGCCTATAAATGCAAAGTTATATAAAAGTAACATTGCCCACTTCAAGAAACGCTAGAGAGCTAACTTTTGGAAGGCTGATAGGAACTATGATAAAACCATGGGAAAAATTTAAACACCTCCAAATTTTAAATAAGGCATTGCAAAAGTTTTGAACAATATTCCACTTATCTTACTACTTTAAAACTTAAATATTATCCAAATCCTTTAAAAAAAGAGTGAAAGTACGCGAAAATGATATTCCGTAAAAAGAATTGAGATAAAGTAACGCCAAATTCTCCAATAGAAATCTCAAAATGAAAGGTTCTTACTGAATTGGAAAAGGTTTTCTAAACTACGACTTTTAGTGGAATAGTTATAATGAAAACTATATAATGTGAATATATTTTAATGCTGAAAGGTAAAAATTAATATTTTATATACGAAAAGACTCATTATTGTCATAATTTTGTTATCCCTTAATGCAGTGCGACATTAACCGTTAGAAGGTATTTTAAATATTAATCTTATAGGTCTCTTTTGGCCTACCAGCACTCTCTCCACATCCTGAGCACTACCCCACACAGACACACATAGGAAAAAGCTAAGTATAACAGAAAAGTTAGCATAACACAGAGTAATGATATTTTTTACACTTAGAGAATTTTAAGTGACTTAATCATGGAGTAGCATGTTTTAAGTTTTGAGCATATACTAGTTATAGGTAAACTTAATTCCGGTTCTTATAGTAAACACAGTCCTGACATATTGAAAGATCACAGCATCTCTTATAATTTAAAATTGTCAATATACTGCCTGGCATTATGGCACTAAATGCCTACCCTTGTTTTTTATTACACTAATGTGCAAAGCAAATGATTAGAAAAATTGTTTAATATAACTTTAATAAAAAAGCTACAGTGTAAAAATCCTCGGTAATTTCTTAATCTTCTTCATCTTGAAATATGCAGCAAGATTCAAAACAATAAGATGGAGTAAATGTATGATAAACCAGCAAACATCGACCAGCTGGTACTTTACTAATATTGTACTTTGACTGCTGGCAACTGCTGGCATCGGCAACGATGTTCATTATTTTTATTATTTTTGTATTGTCTAAATTGCATATTATTTAAAAGTGTAAAAAACGCAACATTTTAGTACTTTATTTTTAATACAATGCCAAGTGCAGTCAGAATTAATGACAAAAACATTTTAAAAGTACATTTAAACAGTTGCTTTTAAATCACTTTATTTTGGTACAAAAAAATTAAATATTTTACTGTGAAAATATATTATTAAAAAAAAACGTTTTCATAACATTTTGAAGAAGTCACTCTTAAAAGCTTAAAAGTTTTACTGCAAAATTAATATAAAAGTGAAAAAACATTTAAAAAGTATTTTTAAACAGTTGCTTTTAAAGCACTTTATTTTAGTACAAAACAAATTAATATTTTACCGGAAAAATAAAATATTCACAAAAAAAGTTTTAATAACATTTCGAATAAGGCAAAGTTCTGACAAATTGATGTTTGCTGGCCTTGCCACTCCACTAGATGGCAAACACTAGTCAACATTTTACAGGCACACTGAAGAATGTCAAGCTTAAGAATGTAAATAATTTTATTTGTCTTTAAATTGGTATGGAATGTTCCATACTCTTTGAAAATATCCTCATCTGATAATCTGATATGAAAAGGAATATTAAAAATCCTTATACAGTGTACTCCGGTAATAACGTACCTGGGTTATAACGTACTTTCGGTTATTACGTACATATTTCATTGGTTCGGCCATAATACTCTTCGTTTTAATTTTATTGTTTATAACGTACATATTTTCTGGTCCCTTGAGGGTACGTTATAACCGGAGTACACTGTGTAATGATCAAATATTTCTTTCCGTAAGCATGAGACGTGAATGACGTTTTTGTACTAAAAAAATTAATAAAATACAATGCTTTAAAAGTACAGGTTTTTTTGTAAAAAAAGTATAAAAATTTAGTTTTTTTTCCTAAAAAATCGAAGAATGTATGCTTTAAAAGTACATGCTCTTCTGTATAAAAAAGTTAAAAAGAATGCATTGCTTTAAAAGCAGAGTGTTTTTTGTATTAAAATATATACTTGGTGGCCTCATTCAGGCCGCTGTTCCAAATCAATACCAATTAAGTACTTCCTACTTAGTACTTTGCCGTTATGGGCTGCAGTGAAAACCAGTGCTTAAAAAGTACTTTTTTTGTAATCCATGTTTGCTGGGTATGATGCAACAGAAATGTAATAAAGGAGACAATACTAGCCATGTATGCCCGCAGATAGAAAAACGATAACTGCAGTGGACTGTATATATTTTATTAAATGAAAGCGCGAACAAACATAAATATATTGATATGAAATCACGAAATAATTAAGGTCCATAGGTTAATTGTTGGTACCACACAACGGAAATCAGAAACAAAGCACTCACCAGTTTACAGCCAATTTCTCCATGTTTCAGGGGCCCCTGTCTTGATCTAATGATGGCACCACGTAGCTGAAGGGTTGAAGTTTCCAGTTCTATGCTTCAGTACACCAAAATCGAGCACTTTCAAGTGTAGAAATTTGTAATAGTTGGAGAAAGAAATTAACACGCCATTTTCTCGAGGCGGTAGAAAAGGATCTCGCTGATTCTTGGTGCGCATGTCAAAATGCGCGAAAATGTACTCTGTCCGTCATCCAATTGTGTGGTTTTAAAAAGTAAAAACAACCGCGAAATTTAGCGGGAGCTAACAAGCCAAACAATTTAAAATTTAAATAGATATGAATATAATGATATGCTGATTGTTAAATTTGTAATCTTCTTGATTTTTCTGCCGCCATGTTAAAAAAATGGCCACCAAAGTGCAAAATATTGTTTTTAATAAGTGTGCCTAATTTCATGATTGTACGTATAAGAGCCGCTTTTTTTTTATTTTTCCAGAATCGGGGCGTGATTTTTTTTCTGTTATTTTAAATCAAAGAACATGCAATTAAATCTCCTCGTCCAGATAAAATGCTTTTTCACGATAAATATACAATTCAAGACGATCAAAGAAATTACACAAAGCGTCAAGGCGGAATAAACGCAAATAAATATTTTTTGTGACTAAAAATGTTTCAGGAACAGTAAAAAAAGCCTTAAGTAAACTAAGCTTTACATAGAATTATTTTTGTATTACCCTAAACCCCTACTGCGCTTTTCCCAATAATCCCACCTTCGTTAAAAACCCAAGCCGACCACGCTTCAACGCCTCCACCCAACTGTCAATCGACGGAACCGATTCCTGTCCAATTTGAATCGCCACCCTTTGCAAAAAGGACCCCCTTTATTTTATACTATTATCGAGTCTCTGACAGATTACCCCAAAAATTGCTGGAAAACCTCATATGAAGCTAAGTGTTCGTCAGTAGGAGTTTTTTGTTCAAAACAAAGACAAAATATGTTCTAGAGAAGCTAGAGTGAGAATTATTTTTGAAACGATTACCTCATATGTTTTTTCACAAATCAATCATTCAATTCAAATCACAAAATAATGCGTCTCTTTCTAAAAATTTGCGATAAAAGAGGATATAACTTGTTTAAATTCTAGCCGATATAATTTTCAAACTGAACCGATTTCCAGTGGCGTGTGGTGCTAATAAAATCAGGTTAAACAAAAGTTCGCAGAATAAAAATTACTTACTAATAATTTAATAAAACTTAAGACTTATGATAATAAAAAACACAAAAACACATCGCGGCCTTCCTTTGATAGTGGCATAACTGGAAATGATAATTTTCAGGAAACACTTTTTAAAAATAATGGCAAAGGCAAATATTTATATATTTTTGTTGCTTTAATCAATAACTTACTTAAAAATATATACAATACGATTAAAAGTTAGTTTGTACAGAAAACGCAAAAACGCATTTTTATATACTTTGAAACTAAGCTTATTTTTCAGTTAGGCGGTAGGGTAGTGCCGCGGTATGGTCGTCGGCTTCACATGCAGAAGGTACCAAGTTCGCGTCTGCGATGCGACACACGCAAAATATAAGTTGACCTTGAACATCAAAAATATACGCAGGTGTAGTCCAGGAGCCGACACGCAGCCAGCCGAGGAATCAGGAATAATAACCCATAACCCCATAATGTCGGTACCATAGTACCTAGTCGCTAGACCAAAAATGGTCTCCCCACCATTACTGCTACAATTTTTTATCGGTTCCACTCGACGACTTTACTTACCTGAAATTTTTTAAAGAAAAATGTAATTGTTTCGCAAACAGTTCTCGCTTTAAATACTTAAATACAACTGATACAAAACTCTCCCAATAACTTTGTCAGCCAAAAAAAAACATCAAGCTTTTAAAAAAAAGTAATAAACTAACTATAGGTGAATATGAAATCGGGATAATTCTGGTTAAATATTGAAAAAGGCTTATCAGAAAAGCTTTTTTTTTGGTAGGAATTAATCTTAAATTATTTTATATTTTGTACCCAAATTCAACAAAAAAAAAACAGGTTCTTGTTACATTTTTTGTAAATAATCGATAAAACTGCTGATTTCTGTAAAAGCTAAAGTTTTTCTAGTTCAACTCTATTTTCCATGTTGTGCTATTTTGAAGTTTCCACCTAGTTGGCAGAATTTTCTTTAATCAATCAATGCAACGCCTATGCACGCATGGCACACGACATGCGAATTATCCACGCGATGCCTCATTTTTCTTTCTTTCTTATTCTTACAGCACCATCGGTCTGCAAAATACAACGTCTTTCGAGAATCGAAACATCACCAGCGTTTAGAGTCCCATTAGCTATAAGAGAAATGCGCGATAAAGCAGTATACAGGGTGTTTCACAACGTATCCATGAAATTTTAACCACATATGCACTGTTACGAAAGAATTTGATTTCTCAAAAGAAAATGTAATAAAAGTCCTACAGAAATTAAGTTATACCCCTAAGTTTTATTAACAAAATGAAAAATAAATATCTGTATTTTGCGTTCATCGTTGCGATATCACAACACTCATTAATAATTTCTTGTAGCAAATGTTGTACCAAACCACTAAAAAAAAAACAAAATATCAGGAATTTTTGTTTACAATTTTAAACAGCTTATATAAGTAAGTAAACAGTTAAACTGTATTATTTTATTATCTCGATTTTTGTAGGAATTTTATTACATTTTTTTTGAGAAATCAACTTCTTTCGTAACAGTGCATATGTGGTTAAAATTTTGTGGATAAGTTGTGAAATACCCTGTATAAAATTAATCAAAATATGTCTTATGCAGTCTTTGGAAGAAAAATTAATAAAAAAATGCGTATTATGAATAGTTTTGTTGAATATATCTTAAGGTAAATTATTAAAAATATGTTGATTAAAAAAAAGTATTTTGAATTTTATCTAGGGTAGGCCTTTCGGCCAAATTTGTATGCACGCCACTGCCGACTAATGCATTATTGTGAGGCACCTTAATCAGGGGAGTTATATAATCTGCCTAGGCACAGCCGGCTGGATCTGGACAATGGCCTTGAGGTGTGTGCACCTTATAGACGGCCGTGATGGGATTAAAGTCACCCCTCGAAGTTTGAGGGAATCGGTAGCGACATCAATGCAGTTCTCCCCCAATGGGGGAGGTGAATTCAAACTTATAGGGACGTAGTGTAGAGTGTAGATGTAGGTAAGGCACATGCTGTGACAATTAGTTTAGTTGCAATACAATATTAGTATATTTTTATATTTACTACTACTACTATGTCGATTTAGAACGTTTTTCTACGTTATCCGACCCCTATGCTCCACCTCCTTCGATTTTGACAATCATTTTCTATCAGGTTTTTTTACTCATAGATCTTTGGATTGACTGTTGCCATTCCAGTTTATGACGACCTATTATTCTGCGCCCTATTTGTTGCCATTCTAGGACGTGCTTTAGTAATTTTTCGTCGTTCATCCATTACTCATGGCCATACCATGTCAGTTGTCGTTAAGTGATGTCATCCGTTGAACTTCCCTCGATTCCCATTCTTTCTTTGATGATCTCTGTTCTTGTATGATCTGTTCTAGATATTCTCATTGATATTCTTATTACATCCATTTATGATCCATTTCGACACGTTCCATCTTTGTTTTCTATTTTTCTGTTACGCGACAAGTCTCTATTCCATACAATAGCGTTTCACCATTTTTCCATATATATTAAAAAAAAATTTATCTGTCTGCTCCATAAAATTCATTTAAGATCTCCAATAACCTTTTTTGCTTTTGTGTGTATTTATATCTTGGCATTTAAGCTCGAACATTTCATTTTTTTCCGTGCGTATCAAATTTTATAGCTGTCTCTCTAAGTCTCTTTGCTCTTTAGTACTGAGTCATTTCATTTATCATTTTTGTAACTAAGTTAACTAATCGAAAAAATAGTTCAAACCAAATTAAATTTTTACAAATAGAAAAGAATTGCAACGGGGACACTAATTTCCGGCCTAACAACCTCTAATTGCAACAACACTCATAATAATTATTCATTCCGGCCGGCCAACGAGAAGTGCACTGCACGTATATCGAACAGGCCCTGTCTGGCTCAAAACAAACGACGGTGTACACGGTTCAACAAATAGCGGTTTAGCTCCGTTTTTTAGTTTTCGTTTTTCACCATGTGTACCTACAATTTACCTCTTGCTAGTTGGATCTAGAAAACAGGGTGAAATACATTCTGATCAATGCACACCTCAATTGGGATTTTAAAAAATCCACGAGTTTAATAAAACTTTAGTATGTTGTAGACCTCGATTTCCTTATCAAAAGTTCTCATGGGCTTAAAACGATCCTATGACTGGTTTCCGAGATACAGTGGCGGATATGAAGCTCCTCCAAAATACCAATAAATTAAAATTCTTTTGTAAAAAATCATACAAAAAATTTGACAACCGTGCTAAAATGGTGGCATTATGATAAGTGTTTGTTTGTTTTCCAAAATTTTGGATTTAGAAACTTCTATAACCCTTGAAAACGGCTAGTAAAGCCGAAACGCGTCGGGTTGATGGTTTTTAGAAATAAATAAGCATAATTTAATTCAAACTACGCTTTTTATTTCTCAACCTATCAGAAATATGTGGAGTGAGGACGTTTTTCTTTAAGATTCATTTCAAACAGTATGTATGTACATATAGGGGCCCAAAGTCAAATTTTTCATGACCAAGTTAGACTTTCTAGTTGGCTGCGCCTGCTGCGCCGTCCGTGTTTACGCAAGCGTGATAGGGTATGTCTGATGTAATAACTAATAAGAGCGGTTGCCGTTACTACAGACAGGTCGAACACACATGCGTAGTCGTGAAAAATGAAATCAAGGGTTGGTTGCTTGATTTTGTTTTTATGTTGGTAAATTTTCACAAGCATACAGTTAATTTAGTTAGGGCCATGGATATCCTAACCTCAAACTGGATAGCTGACATTAGTGGCTGAAAACCTCAACAAACACTGCAGCATGTGTTTGACGTTTGCAGTACTGTCTTTATTTTTGCTTGCGCTGTTTGCATCAGTGAAATACAAGCAGCACGTCCGCTAGGGTTTGCCGGTATGGACACTCGAGCTTTCGAAGTCTCAATACCGGGCCCACTCTTGTTTTTCCGTACCTAGCCTCCGCTGAGCTGAACCATGTTCTGTTTAAATCAGCTGATCGGTCTCATATTTTCTAAAGTTTAATTTTCCTTTTCTGTAACTGTAGTTTTTACGGATTTTACTAAAAGTGTTATTTGTGTGTGTGCCAAGTTGTACCAGCCGGATGACAGTTTTAGAATTTCTCACTAAATCTCAAGTCTATGAGTGTGGTAACACTAGAATTATTGTTGCTACTAGAAATGGATCCACAACATCAAACGCATCGTGCAGCGATTTGTTATAACAAGCGTTAGCTATGCATTTTGAAGTTAGGAAATCAACACACCCCCTTCCTAACTATATGGTCCGAACATAGGCGAGTGCATGTATGCGTACTAAATGTATACATTTTTGTTTCTTGTAAATTGTACGCCACTTTCAAACCAGTCCAACTTTAGACAAGGAAAGAGAGACGACGCGTAACATGTATGACGGACTGTCGCAGAAAGTGTGCCCAAATTTCTATGCAACGCCATATTTTGGTAACAAACATTTAGTGTGACACCAGATTTAGTTTTTGTGATTTTGTGCTAATACGGACTTAAATACGCTGGTATTTTTATGGCATCGTAATGGTGTTTTGTTGAGCTTTTGGTTGCAAGAGTCCAAGTGAATGAAAAGTATCAGGAATAACATTTTACAAGAAAGAGGTAGAAATACGTATAGCTTCAAGGAAAAAAGACATTGTATTAATTGTATACCGCCTTAAACAGCTAATTTTTTTATTCTGTCGAAACTTGATTCCTGTATTCTCATATTTCAGTAAGGTTTCATTTTTAATTACTTGATTTATGAGCTAATTATGCCTGAATGATGACAATAATTAAAAGACGTAGGCTTTATTTGTTTTTAATATAAACTTCATACTTTGCTTATTATTACTTATTTAATACTCCTTATTTTTTGCTTCAGATTTCCCCTTAAAGATGGAAAAAATGTGGCTTGTGCGTGAAAAACATGCACCTTGCTGATTCCACAATAACCGATCCTATTAGAAATCACTTAACAAAAGCTATCCTATTTAAGGGGCAGTATAAATAGATTTATTTTTTAATGTTTATAGCTATTTATTAATTTTCTTTAAGACAAACTTTATTATAAAAAAGGCATGTTTTTTATTTATTGTGTTTATTTAATGTATAGTGTGATTTAAATAATACACCAAATATTAGCAGATGGTGGAAAAGGTCAAAAGTAGACAAAAAGGTTAATAGTTCCTAAGTTATAGTATTTATTAAGTTTAAAGAGAGGGGGAAAACTGTATATTTAAAAAATTAAAAATTTTACGTCAAATAATTTTGTAATCCATTATGATCAAAATTTATTTTATTGCTTTTCACCAAAAATTATAGGTTGAGGAAATAAAGTGTGGTCCAAAAACCTTTTTAAAAGATATAAATTTGACAATTTTAGCTCACACATATACTATACTGTATATAGTAGTGTGAGCTATGGTGATCCTAATTTTTTCGAGAAAAAAAAAGTTGCTCCGATTTCAAAAATTTTTATATATCTTTGCGTTTCAGATGATTTTGAAAATTTTTTGTTGCGCCGTCTGTCTGTCTGTCTGTCTGTCTGTCTGTCTGTCTGTCTGTCTGTCTGTCTGTCTGTCTGTCTGTCTGTCTGTCTGTCTGTCTGTCTGTCTGTCTGTCTGTCTGTCTGTCTGTCTGTCTGTCTGTCTGTCTGTCTGTCTGTCTGTCTGTCTGTCTGTCTGTCTGTCTGTCTGTCTGTCTGTCTGTCTGTCTGTCTGTCTGTCTGTCTGTCTGTCTGTCTGTCTGTCTGTCTGTCTGTCTGTCTGTCTGTCTGTCTGTCTGTCTGTCTGTCTGTCTGTCTGTCTGTCTGTCTGTCTGTCTGTCTGTCTGTCTGTCTGTCTGTCTGTCTGTCTGTCTGTCTGTCTGTCTGTCTGTCTGTCTGTCTGTCTGTCTGTCTGTCTGTCTGTCTGTCTGTCTGTCTGTCTGTCTGTCTGTCTGTCTGTCTGTCTGTCTGTCTGTCTGTCTGTCTGTCTGTCTGTCTGTCTGTCTGTCTGTCTGTCTGTCTGTCTGTCTGTCTGTCTGTCTGTCTGTCTGTCTGTCTGTCTGTCTGTCTGTCTGTCTGTCTGTCTGTCTGTCTGTCTGTCTGTCTGTCTGTCTGTCTGTCTGTCTGTCTGTCTGTCTGTCTGTCTGTCTGTCTGTCTGTCTGTCTGTCTGTCTGTCTGTCTGTCTGTCTGTCTGTCTGTCTGTCTGTCTGTCTGTCTGTCTGTCTGTCTGTCTGTCTGTCTGTCTGTCTGTCTGTCTGTCTGTCTGTCTGTCTGTCTGTCTGTCTGTCTGTCTGTCTGTCTGTCTGTCTGTCTGTCTGTCTGTCTGTCTGTCTGTCTGTCTGTCTGTCTGTCTGTCTGTCTGTCTGTCTGTCTGTCTGTCTGTCTGTCTGTCTGTCTGTCTGTCTGTCTGTCTGTCTGTCTGTCTGTCTGTCTGTCTGTCTGTCTGTCTGTCTGTCTGTCTGTCTGTCTGTCTGTCTGTCTGTCTGTCTGTCTGTCTGTCTGTCTGTCTGTCTGTCTGTCTGTCTGTCTGTCTGTCTGTCTGTCTGTCTGTCTGTCTGTCTGTCTGTCTGTCTGTCTGTCTGTCTGTCTGTCTGTCTGTCTGTCTGTCTGTCTGTCTGTCTGTCTGTCTGTCTGTCTGTCTGTCTGTCTGTCTGTCTGTCTGTCTGTCTGTCTGTCTGTCTGTCTGTCTGTCTGTCTGTCTGTCTGTCTGTCTGTCTGTCTGTCTGTCTGTCTGTCTGTCTGTCTGTCTGTCTGTCTGTCTGTCTGTCTGTCTGTCTGTCTGTCTGTCTGTCTGTCTGTCTGTCTGTCTGTCTGTCTGTCTGTCTGTCTGTCTGTCTGTCTGTCTGTCTGTCTGTCTGTCTGTCTGTCTGTCTGTCTGTCTGTCTGTCTGTCTGTCTGTCTGTCTGTCTGTCTGTCTGTCTGTCTGTCTGTCTGTCTGTCTGTCTGTCTGTCTGTCTGTCTGTCTGTCTGTCTGTCTGTCTGTCTGTCTGTCTGTCTGTCTGTCTGTCTGTCTGTCTGTCTGTCTGTCTGTCTGTCTGTCTGTCTGTCTGTCTGTCTGTCTGTCTGTCTGTCTGTCTGTCTGTCTGTCTGTCTGTCTGTCTGTCTGTCTGTCTGTCTGTCTGTCTGTCTGTCTGTCTGTCTGTCTGTCTGTCTGTCTGTCTGTCTGTCTGTCTGTCTGTCTGTCTGTCTGTCTGTCTGTCTGTCTGTCTGTCTGTCTGTCTGTCTGTCTGTCTGTCTGTCTGTCTGTCTGTCTGTCTGTCTGTCTGTCTGTCTGTCTGTCTGTCTGTCTGTCTGTCTGTCTGTCTGTCTGTCTGTCTGTCTGTCTGTCTGTCTGTCTGTCTGTCTGTCTGTCTGTCTGTCTGTCTGTCTGTCTGTCTGTCTGTCTGTCTGTCTGTCTGTCTGTCTGTCTGTCTGTCTGTCTGTCTGTCTGTCTGTCTGTCTGTCTGTCTGTCTGTCTGTCTGTCTGTCTGTCTGTCTGTCTGTCTGTCTGTCTGTCTGTCTGTCTGTCTGTCTGTCTGTCTGTCTGTCTGTCTGTCTGTCTGTCTGTCTGTCTGTCTGTCTGTCTGTCTGTCTGTCTGTCTGTCTGTCTGTCTGTCTGTCTGTCTGTCTGTCTGTCTGTCTGTCTGTCTGTCTGTCTGTCTGTCTGTCTGTCTGTCTGTCTGTCTGTCTGTCTGTCTGTCTGTCTGTCTGTCTGTCTGTCTGTCTGTCTGTCTGTCTGTCTGTCTGTCTGTCTGTCTGTCTGTCTGTCTGTCTGTCTGTCTGTCTGTCTGTCTGTCTGTCTGTCTGTCTGTCTGTCTGTCTGTCTGTCTGTCTGTCTGTCTGTCTGTCTGTCTGTCTGTCTGTCTGTCTGTCTGTCTGTCTGTCTGTCTGTCTGTCTGTCTGTCTGTCTGTCTGTCTGTCTGTCTGTCTGTCTGTCTGTCTGTCTGTCTGTCTGTCTGTCTGTCTGTCTGTCTGTCTGTCTGTCTGTCTGTCTGTCTGTCTGTCTGTCTGTCTGTCTGTCTGTCTGTCTGTCTGTCTGTCTGTCTGTCTGTCTGTCTGTCTGTCTGTCTGTCTGTCTGTCTGTCTGTCTGTCTGTCTGTCTGTCTGTCTGTCTGTCTGTCTGTCTGTCTGTCTGTCTGTCTGTCTGTCTGTCTGTCTGTCTGTCTGTCTGTCTGTCTGTCTGTCTGTCTGTCTGTCTGTCTGTCTGTCTGTCTGTCTGTCTGTCTGTCTGTCTGTCTGTCTGTCTGTCTGTCTGTCTGTCTGTCTGTCTGTCTGTCTGTCTGTCTGTCTGTCTGTCTGTCTGTCTGTCTGTCTGTCTGTCTGTCTGTCTGTCTGTCTGTCTGTCTGTCTGTCTGTCTGTCTGTCTGTCTGTCTGTCTGTCTGTCTGTCTGTCTGTCTGTCTGTCTGTCTGTCTGTCTGTCTGTCTGTCTGTCTGTCTGTCTGTCTGTCTGTCTGTCTGTCTGTCTGTCTGTCTGTCTGTCTGTCTGTCTGTCTGTCTGTCTGTCTGTCTGTCTGTCTGTCTGTCTGTCTGTCTGTCTGTCTGTCTGTCTGTCTGTCTGTCTGTCTGTCTGTCTGTCTGTCTGTCTGTCTGTCTGTCTGTCTGTCTGTCTGTCTGTCTGTCTGTCTGTCTGTCTGTCTGTCTGTCTGTCTGTCTGTCTGTCTGTCTGTCTGTCTGTCTGTCTGTCTGTCTGTCTGTCTGTCTGTCTGTCTGTCTGTCTGTCTGTCTGTCTGTCTGTCTGTCTGTCTGTCTGTCTGTCTGTCTGTCTGTCTGTCTGTCTGTCTGTAACGACCAACGCGCATAACTCAAAAACCGCTTGACCGATTTTAATAAAATTTGGTACCCAGGCTGGGTCTTGGGTCGAGATGGTCTCATTTAAAAATGAACAAAATCCACCGAACACAAACCAAATAAAAGGGGGGGATAGATTTCAAAAATTAGAGTTTATGTGAAAATATGGCGTGTGTGATATCAAACGAAAGGTAATTAAGTCCTGAGTTCAACAAAATACATTTTAGTTTTTGTTTTTTTTTAGGGTGGGGGTGGATTTCAAAAATTTGAGTTTAAGTCAAAACATGGCTTGTGTGGTATCAAACAAAAGGTAATTTAGTGTGGAGTTGAATAAAATATATTTCAGTTTTTAGTTATATTAGCTCACATAACTATAGTACCTAGTGTAAGCTTAGGGGCCCATATATTGGCAGAGTATTTTATAGGTCAATGTAAATTTGGAAAAAAAAATTTAAGGTATATTTTTGTAGATATCGGAACCACGTTAATTGAAAAAATAATATTTTTGAAAACATAAACAGATTTTTGGTAAAAATTTTGAGTATTTTTCTTTTCTCAACATGATTAAGGGTCCATCTCACCGACTTTTTTTTCGATACTTAGCTTTAAACGTTTCTTAATATAATCATAATATGACGTAATAAGGAACACTTAAGGCTAAGTAACGAAAAAAAAAGTCGGTGCGATGGGCTATAAAGCACTTAATTATTACCTTTTTTAATGCACATATCCACAAAATTTCGATTGTCTGTTGTAAATATTAAGAAAATCTAACAAAAAATCGAAGAAAAACAAATGTTTAGTATGACAAACTGTATCTAAAAAACAAAGAGGTTTTGTGTAAAATATAAACGGAAAAAAGTTTTTTTTAAAAACTATAAACCCCTTAAAGTTTGGTGCACCAATTAAATATCACCCAGTGTATATAAATCCCTGCTTTATGAATTAAAAATAAACTTTAAACTACTTAAGTTTTTGATTTGGGTTTAGGACAATCAAGCACTATATATTCATATTTACAAATTAAAATATCACGATCCTTTTTAAAAATGTAGTTTTCCTAAAATAATACCATTTTTTTACCAGTCCCACGTGATACGCCATTGGTGGTTCCAAACTGGGCACACTCAAGTTGATCAGATTACGAGTCCTCTCTCTTCCCTTGTCTAAGAGCCTAACAGTATATAATATGTGGAATGGCAGGAACCACCTTGTATCTTTCAGCATTTAGTCAAACTGCGTGGACATCACGTGCATGACAATGCGGGAATTATAAATTACATTCAAATTAAACTATGTAATTGCGAGTCTCCGGCCGAACATACATTCATTATTCCTGGGCGTCCCGTGTTTTCTATTTTATTATACCTCTCCACCATTCCAGGTTTTAAATTCGGGACAAATTCGGAACTCCTGCATTCAACGTGTGCAGTTGATGACATATGACTGTTAATATTGCATTCTGTTTGCAAATGGTTTTTTAGTTATTAAAAAATATATATGTTTTAAATATATAGCTCCTTGTCCTTGTAGGTTACCATTGCTTATCAGCATTGGTTAATATTCTGATGCTATTCATAGTCAGAGCATATTATTTTAAAAGGCTTTCCGTTTTCGGTCTAGAAGCAAATCATATTACTTTTTGGCAACAGACCATTTCCTATCCAACCCCCTAATTTGACTGTTGCCAACTCGAGGGACTCGACAGGGACGGAGAAAATCCCCCCAAACCCCCAAAAACCTGTTTTTTTTTTCAGTTTTATGCAATTTTCTCGAAAACTAACCTTGTTATCAAAAATTGCAAAGAACAGTTTTTTGTAAAGAATACAATTCCCTTTCCAACGATGTATTGGTCAATAAGGTTAGGTAAAGCAAGTAGCTCTTCAGTGGCGTACGTAAATTGGGATTATTTAGAACAAACTACACTTTTTAGAAAAAAATATGTATATTTTATTGTAGAATATAACATTTCCTTTTAAAAACTTGATTAAAATGTCGAGTTGTTGCCATATTTAAGGCTTCAGGGACGTACTAATATAAACTTATTTTCAAAAATAACTGAAATCAGTTTCTCTTGCATATTTAAATATATTTTCTAAGATTTTCAGAAAAAAATGTGCGTTTATTCTATACTGAGGATAAGACAATTTCTTTTTAAATGATATATTACAAAATGAGGTTAATGTTATGATAAATACTTCAAAAAGGTTCGTAATTTATACCTACTATAATAAAATGTTTCCAAATTAAAATAAACTGTTTTTTGATTAGATTAGATGCTTTGATTTATCTAAATAAGTTCTTTAAAGAAAAAAAAACACCGGTGGTTATAAGGGGAGGGGGCATAGGGGTCATGGCCCCCCTAAGCAATATTTTTGTGCAATAAGTAACAGTAGTAACTTTGACACAGGTGTTTTTGTTTATTTTTTTAAGCATATGGAACTAAAAATAAAGTGGTGAATCTTATGCAACGGTTTGGGGGGGGGGGGCATAATCATAATTAGGTACTCATTGGAATCAACAACCAACCCGTCAACCTGTTAGGAGGAGTGTGATATTTTTTTGCCTTATACTTATCCAATTTATGAAATTGAAATTGAAATTGAAATTGAGATTTTGATGGAAATTGAATGAAACCCGTAATAAAAATAATATTTTTTGGTAATTTTTGCAATTTACGGATGCCCCTGGAGAGTTTTCTATACTATGGGTCACATTTTGTGACACACTGTTTAAAAGAACATTTTATTATCGGGCCCGCCGCCGAAGCCATAAAAGGTCGAAAGTACAAAAGGTCGAAAAAAAATCGACAAAACAAAATAGTAAAAATACAAATTTACCGTATCAAGTCGAATTGACCTGCTTAGTCGATATGGACCCGCGGCCGTACTTTCGATCTTTTGTACTTTCGACCTTTTGTACTTTCGACCTTTTGAACTTTCGACCTTTTGTGTTTTGATCTTTTGTACTTTTGAACTTTTGTACTTTCGAACTTTTGTATTTTCGACTTTTTGTACTTTCGACCTTATTTTTTAAACCTTTTGTACTTTCGACCTTTTATCCGCCGCTCTTTATTATCCACCGAAAAGCTAATAAGACACAAAATTGATTAGTTTGGATTGATCTTAAATAATTTCTTTAAATTAAGAACACCACTGGAGCGGTAAATATAAAATAACTTACACTTTGTTATACCTCGTTTGTAAGGAAATTTTATTGGCTATGACGAAGTATAGAACACATTTTTTGATAAAGGGCTTGGTTTTTAAGAAAATTGAATAAAACGTATGAAAACATGTTTTTTTTAATGATTTGTTGAAATCACCCCCATTGACGGACGGCGCTGAGAGTTTGCTATAAATCAAACCCTACCAAGTTTCACATTTTTAAAAAGGGAATCTCCCTGTCTACAAAAAAGTTTGGAATAATTTTTTTCATGTTAAGCTTAGTTTTTGAGAAAATTAGATAAAACGTGTAACAAAAATGGTTTATTTTCTCTTTTTTCAAAATTAATTTAATTTACGGATGCCCCTGAAGTTTAATTTATAAAACCGATTTAATCATGTTACACGTCATTTTGAAGGAAATTTTATTGAGTATACCAAAATGTAATACATGGTTTTCTGTAGATATTAGTTTTAAAAAAAATTAAATAAATCTTGGAAAAAACATAGATATTTTTTCAACTTTTTTTAACTACTTCAATTAACGGACGCCGTTGGAGAGCTTGTTATTAGTCTAACTTTATTAAGTGATACCATGTTAAAAAGGGAAGTTTATTGTCTATAATAAAGTATATTATACATTTTTCTCTTAGAAGCTTAGTTTGTAAGAAAATTTGAAGAAACCTCAATTTTTCAGATTTTGGGGGGTCTGGGGGGGGGGGTTTTTGGAGGTTTTTGCAGCCATTTAAAAAAAAATAATATGTTATTATTTTTTAATTATACAAATATATATTTTCAATGTACTGGGGGGTCAAAGTAGGGGGAATTGCCCATTTGGCAAAAAGTAATATAAAATGCTTCTAGAAAGTGGATTTTCCCGAATCTTGCCGGAACTATCAGTAATAAATCACACAACCAATTTTAGATTTAAAAAAAGCTAAATATTTTTAACTAATTTAGTACTATTTTTGAAGTCATAAGTGCAAATACCAAAAGCAAAACAAGAAAATGGAATTAAATTAGGTAAGTACATTGACAGGAAAAACGCTAAATTCAAGATATTTTGTATCTAATTACGAGAGAAGTCTAATATAATAAAAAATAATGAAATGTAATTAATTGTGTTTTGGGTAAATACTTAAAATATAAGTTTTTATTATATTATATTATATTCTTTTTTCCCAAATTTACATTGACCTATAAAAATTGTCAAATTTATACCTTTTGAAGTTTATAAACTAAAAAGGTCACTTTACTTTCTAGTTCTAGGGACTTAACATTTAAACCAGTATTTTGGATTACGGAACATTTATATAGCGCATATAGCTGAAAGTTGAAACTCAAAAATCAGATAGCAGTTTGCTTGCGGGTTATGAAAATAGATATCCGTTAGTAAATATTAAAGGTGCCTGCGGATCCCCCCTCCCCAACGTTTACATAAAACTTACCTATGGGCTTAAAATCTTGACAAAATCTAAAAACATAAAAAAGGGATTAACTGAACTTAACCAAACCAAGCGAAACTATAAGCAATAAATATGGGAAATTCCTGAACTAACAAAAATGCAAAAGCTAGCTAATGAAATGTATTTAACCATATAACCGATATAAAACCAAAAAAAAACAAAATTACAAAATATCTAAAATAAGGCAAAATTAATAAGAACTCACCTGTTTAAAGTAAAAAAATAATTTAACTCTTATTTATTATTTAATTTTAATTTAAAGAACAGAAGATTTTAGATTTTTCATACCCTTTTTTTAAATATAATAGTTTTGGATTGTGTCGAGGTTTTTGGGCCATATATCCATTGCTGGTTGTTTAGTTGATAATGTGATGTATTAGTCTATGGACAAATCGGCCTAAAAGGGGGTTTCGTGTGCAAGTCGTGCCAACTTTTTGCCGATAAGCCAAGTTTGTTAAGGGCACTCCATAGATCAGGTTTTGACTTGTTGTCATTCTGGTAAATGCGTTTTTAAGATATGGCCCCCACCATTTTTTTGCACGATACTTTTTAAAACGATGTATCTTTCTTAAAAATAGTGGTGTATATAAGTCCTATATAGATGTGTATTTTATATTTGTTTCAATAAAAAAAACAATTTGTTGTCACCAAAACGACTACCGAAAGTGTATTACCGTACGCGGACGCCCATAAGGTAATTTCTCTTGTTATTGTTATTTGATGGACATTATCAAACAACGTTGTTATTGTTATTTTATGTTATGAAAGTTTTTACAATATAGTGCAGGTGCTAGAGGTAGTTGAGTATGCAAAATATGAGGACCGCAGTTGGACAATGGATCCTAGCTGAGAATAGGTCACAGACTAACGATTTGGATGTTGCCGGGCAAGTTTTTGGTCCAATTTCCAACTAAGCTTATGGAAAAATATGTAGTAATCTCTATTGTAGACCATAAAATTTCCTTTTCAACAACGTATAAGTCAGTGGGGTACGACTAATGACAAACTCTCTAGCGGCGTCCGTTTATTGAGGTACTGTAAATAAATTTAAAAAGAAATATGTTTATTAAAGGTTTTACCCCACACTTTGTTATAGACAATAAAATTGCATTTTGAATGATGTATAATAAGGCAATGGTAGTTTTACATATAGCAATTTAAATAAAATCAATTTTGAAAAATCACTAAATTTATCAATTTTTTACAAGTTTTATCCAATTTTCTCAAAAATTAAGCTTTTTAAAAAAAATATATTTTGCCGTTTATTGTAGAAAATAAAATTTCCTTTTTAACAATGTATTAGTCAGTTGGGTCAGGCTAATGACAAACTCTCCAGCGGCGTTCGTTTATTAGGAAAATATAAAAAATATAAAGAAACCACATAGGTTTTACCCGATTATCCTAAAAACCAAGCCCTCTATCAAAAATTGTGACCTATAGTCAATTGTAGACAATAAAATTTCCTTTTAAACGTGTATAATAGTGTAACATTTATCTTTAGATTAAAACTTCACAGGCCGGTGCAACTTAAATCAATTTTTACAAATCACCAATAAATTAATTCTGTTACAAGTTTTTTTCAATTTTCTCAGAAACTAAGCTTAATTGACAAAAATGTGTTTTATACTTTTTTGTAGGAAATAAAATTTTCTTTTTACCAATGTGTAAGTCAGTGGGGTTTAATTAATGACAAACCCTTCAGCGACGTCCGTATATGGAGGGTCAATTAAAAAATAAAATAATTTTTGTCACATGTTTCACACGATTTTTTTTTCGATTTTTAAAAAGAAAACATTTTTTTTTAAATATTTTTTTAAAACATTTCAAATCAAGTAATTTATACTTTGTTGTATTAAAATCGGATAAAAAATAAAAAAGATACAATTTGACTTTAAATATGCTTATCCGCCATATTGAATCCGTCGTATTTAAAAAAGGCGCAATTATCACAATGACAATAAGTCAAAACCTGATCTGCTAGGTATGTTAAACAAATTTAAGTTACTTTCAAAAAGTTCTTATGGTTTTCATTAAAAGCATAATTTTTAAATATACCCCAAAGACCCCTATTTTTTTCCAGTTATTTGGAAATAACTTAAAAACTAATTAACGCATTGAAACACTTGAATCATATTTTAAAAAAGAATCAAATCAGCTATCTATTGTATAAACTTTTGTTTTCTAGCTCCAATAGTTTTATAAATAAATAAAAAATTACGTTTTTTATAATTTTTTTTTGTTTTTTTGATAAATACAAAAAAATATATATTTTCTGACCAATACATTTTTAAGAACATTACAAAGCAAGTATTTTAAACTTTGTTCCATGAAAATCCGATAAGAAATAAAAAAGTTACAATTTTTTTAAAGATACGCCTTTTTGCCATTTTGAATCCACCATATCTTTCAAAAAACGCATTTACCAGCATGACAACAAGTCAAAACCTGATATATGGGATGCCCTTAACAAAGTTGGCTTATCGGCAGAAAGTTTTCACGACTTGCACACGAAACTTGATTTGTCCATAGACTATATGTTTAATTGTGATTTGAATCCGTTATTTTAACTGCTGGAACCATATCCACGATCCATGTCTTCCATCAGATCCCATTTTTCTTTTTTTTTTGCACCTAGCACATAAACCACTTCAAGAAAATTTTTTAAGTGGTTTTTGTTTTTCCGTTTATAATTTGTATAATGTAATGGTTTTTCGCTGTGGTACATTCTCAAGGCCAAAAAGCAATGTGTTGAATAATTAAGTATTAAGAAAGATTGCTCAAATATTAACAATCTGCATTTAAAGATGACATAGATATGCCGAAAGGTTGGCTATTCATTTAGAATAAAAGTCTATAAAGCTGAAAAACTTTGTTCCATTAAAATTTATTTAGGCTTAACACATCGGTTTAAGAGTAAGGCCTTCGCTTTACCTGTACTGTTGATTGTCAAGAGCAAAGGTACGTTTCATGCTTCAGTATTTTATAGCACATTGTCAAGTCAAAGGGGTACTAAAACGTAGGGTCCATCGCACGGGACTTACCCCTCAGAGGCTACAAGGAAGGCTATCTCCTAACTGTATGCCAATATTGACAAGCATAATAAACGTACCAAGCACACCACTGTCCGTCTTAGTCTGTGGTTAACCTTTTGGCAGGGTGATTCAAACAGTTAAAACCGTCAGCCGCACAACCATCTCGTATTTTGTCTGACTGCCCCTTTAGCTGCCTTTTAAGTTTTTTAGTCTTGGGTATACACTGGGGCTTTTTCTATTCCGTTTATAGTGTCAGTCATATTCTTTATTACGGAGAACGTAGAACTTAACCCACAGTCACTATTAGTATTGGTCTTATCAAAAGATAATAGCATAGCTCAAACAAGTATATGCTGTGAGTTCGGTATTTTTCATAATGTAGATTCAAGCGTTACCTTTTTAATAGTGTCCCCAAAGATACACTAAAAAAACTGTATACAAACCAAACAAGTGCACCCTGATTGCTTTGATCTAGTGCACACACGGGGAGTAGGAGAGCAGTCTGTGCATAAAGTACACATTGGCACAGATGCTGGAGTATCCGGTAACACTAATATAAAGGCACGTATCTTTGGTATTATAAAAATAAATCTGTAGTAGCCCCATGAATTGGCCGATACGGATAAATTATTAGTAATAACAGCTAATAGAGCATCGTGAGCTTTATAAAAGAGGACCAGCACGATGAACAATTAATGTATAGTATTATTACCCTATCCCCTACGACAATAATTAATCAACAATAATTAAGACGATGACTACCTACCCTGAAGTAATCAATGTTGGTTGTACAATCATAACAAAACTGCTTACTTTCATCATCCTCTTATATAAAGTTCAAAATCATGAAAAATATTTTCTGGATAACAAATAATAGCTAAACAACTGAAGGATTCAATAAGTGACGAGAAGAAGAAAAGAGTCCGGTTTACCAAAATCATATATATTAAATATAAACTAACAAGCACAAGGAAGAAATAAGTATTATCTCACAGCTCTATTGGAACCAAACAGCTGTAGTTAGAATTCAAAACTAAACACCTGAAGCTACACTGATTAAAAAAGGGGTTAGACAGGGCTGCATCTTACACCATTGATGTTCAACATTTATTACGGAGCTATTGTTAGACACTTTGAGATATGCAGACGACACCGTGATTTTAACAAAATTACTAGTGTTTGCAAAAACAAATGCTGTTGCCAACTTAACAGCAAATGGACGCATCCTAGAACAAGTTAAAACTTTCAAATATTTGGGTACAAAGGTCAATTGCCAGTACGACTCCAAAATAGAAATTAGGTCTCGAATTGAGCAAGCGGGAAGGGCGTTCATAAACATGAAACAGTTTTTGACCTCCCGTGACATCAACCTGGAACCGAATGCGAATGGTCAGATGCTGATGTGTTTTCCATTTTGTTGTATAGGTGTAAAGGATGAACTCTTGACCCAATTACACAGAAGAGACTTGAGGTGTTTGATATGTACTTGTATAGACGCCTGCTGAAGATACGGTGAGTACAAAGAATAACCGATGAAGCTGTACATGATAATAAACCGAACCGAATGCGCAAACCACTTAAACTTTTTGTTACGATCAAAGAAAGAGAGACCAGATATATTGTGAGAAATATGAACGGCTTAGGCTGATAATTAAGGGAAAGCTACAAGGCAGAAAATCAGTTGGAAGACGACAAAACTCATAAAATGCATAAAAAAAAACAAAATTGAACTGCTTGGGTGCACAGATGGATACTTCAGAAATTAGCTCACCTAAATCAACCGAATGTTTCAAAAAGGAAAATTATAAAGCTTAGGTTAAAAACTGCGAGACAGTCAATGAGCAGATTAAAGTTCTAAATAAATTTATTAACAAAAACAAATTATTTGAAAAAAATATTACGATAATATTTAAACATTAACAAATTTTGGACGTGCATCAATACTTTTTGGTTTCGATGTACGTACGCGTAGGGTAACGGTAATAATATAAGGTACTGAACCCCCTTTTCTATGCTCTTTAAATTTACCGTGCGCGACACACGGTGATTCATTCTCTGTATAATCAGGGGGTTACACTGGCTGTGATCTGAAGCTAGAGGTAAATTATTGAGCCTAGGATGGTGGTGGAAAGTCCGAACAAATAGCCATTAATATAATATTTGTTGGAAAGTAATGAGTTGTTTTTATTTCAATATTTTAATAAACTAACCAATTCTTGGTCAATGTGCAAGGTGATTTAAATTTAGCACCTTTAAGTAAATTTGAGTACTTTTAGGAGAGATGGAGGAAGATCAATCAATCCTTTACGCAGCTCTAATTTCAAGACAAGATTTTTAGTGAATATCGATTTTTAGTAAACAACCCATTTTTGTGCTACGAGGGCCTATTTAAAAGTCTGCATTGTTAATTGGGGCCTATAACTTTTATACTTTTTAAAATATCTTTTTGGTATAAATTGTTTAGTTATAAAGTTTTTAAAGTAAAATGCCGTTTTCATTCGTCAATTTTCCTCTATCTCCCCTAGAATTATCGACATCACTTAACAGTGCCCAATTTAAATCACCCTGTACACACTTAAAAGTTTTATACCATGCCAGCTTGTTTTTGCGATATCTCGCGGACACTGATATAAATTAGTAAAACTGGGGAGAATTGAAAGAAGAAAGAATAAGGCATGAACTATTTCGAGTGTCATTCTGACAAAAATCTGATTTTTCCTCCTTTTCTTCACTAGATGCGATAGGATAAGTGAAAAAGTAATTTTTAAAATAAAAAAAAACTTCTGTTTTTTTATTTATGTTCTGGCTTGTTAGTAATATAGTAGTTTATTCTGCCATCTCTCCTGATCACCTTCTAATGGCTTTCTACCCCACGTTGTATGACAAGTGGATTTCGATTAAATGAAAAGAGAGTTATAAATGAAGGGCACATAACATGCTTATATACCGAATCAGTGGCGTATATAAAGGGAGAGCCCGGGGGGGCCGCCCCCCCTCTCCCGAAGCTAAGACTTTTTCAGATATTTTCCACATATTTCATGAATACAACCATAAAATAGCATAAAATACGGCCTCATGAGGTCTTGGGCCCCCCCCCCGAAACTGTCTAAGCTGTCTCGGGCCCCCCCGAAACTTTTTTCTATATACGCCACTGTACCTAATTATAATAAATATAGACGTACCTAAGACGTAAGTTTCCAAATGTACTTAAGTATATAGTTAATGAAAATAGTCAAAATATCATAACACCAGTATTTACTAAGATAATCAAACTTATCATTTAGATCACACGCTTAGTACTAAGTCTACAGGCTTGACCCCGACCGGTTTTAGTATATATTTATACTACTAAGGTTTACGCTAACGTGCAATAGTAATTCTCATTGAGTTGTTTAACTTTAGAAATTAAGAAAATCCAAACAAAATTTATGTAGACACATAGTTTGGGGAAATCTAGTCCGTGTCTAATATTTATTGTATTGTATATTTTAATAGTTCACATAATCCATAATCGATAAAAAAAATATATACAAAAATTTTCAAAGATAAATAATACATAAATAATTAAAACTGTCTCTGTAAATGCATTATCGTCTGAAATATGTATCAATATTTAAATATTGTAAAAAGCGCAAGACATATTAGAATCCTACGGCTGTGAGAATCTACAGTAGTACACGAGCTGTTTTAAAAAATATAAATATTTTAAGTATATCATATATACTAGTTGGTCCAATAAGGCTGGAAGCCGGATTTATCTCAGAAACTACTATAGCTACGACTTCCGGAAAAAAATTGTTATAAAAAAATCGGATCTTGCAAATTCACCTTAATTATTTTTGTGTCTGTAGCCCCCACTAGATTTTTTATGAATTTGAATTAAAAAAAAAAAATACCACACGTAAACTTTTTTAAGTATCTTTCAAACGAGGGTTTCAATAACTTCATTAGATGAAATTTTTTAAAAATACCAAGCCTAAACTTTTTTAAATAACAACAAAGTTAAATCTTAAAATGTGGATTTCAATATATTAAATAAATATATATATATATATATATATATATATATATATATATATATATATATTTATCGGTTTCACAACGTTCTACGTCTTCCGATACCCAATCTCCACTCGTTTCTGTTTGCCCATAATTCATCATCTAGGCCTCTTATTCTTATTTCACTATCTATTCCTTCTCTCCAGCTTCTCCTTGGTCTTCCTCGTTTTCTTCGGCCAGTTGGTTTCCATTGTAATATTTGTTTAGGTAGTCTTTCATCATCCATTCTTTGTACATGTCCGTACCACACCAGTTGTTTTGTTCTTATATCATCCACTAGAGTACGTTCACCCACTGTCATAATTTCTCTTATTCTTTGATTGGTAACTCTTTCTCTTTTTGATTTCCCTGCTGCTCTTCTCCAATAGTCCATCTCCGTAGCGGAAAGCATTTTTTCTGTTCTATCTTTGATTGGCCATACTTCTGAGCCGTATGTAATAATACTTTTTACAATGGTGTTATATATAAGCTTTTTGTTATGTTTTGATATACTTTGGTCCCAAATTATTCCATTTAATAAAGTTATTGCTTTTCTTCCTTGTACGTTTCTATCTTTTATAGCTTTGTCTAGTGTTCCGTCAGCTGTAAGTATTTATACTCATCACAGGACTGAATTCGCTGCCCAGTATTTAAGATTAGATCCTGTTTCGTTCCACCAATACACATATACTCTGTCTTATTGATATTAACCTCTAGTCCCCACTTATTGTACTCGTCTATTAGTTTTCGTGTCATATATTCGAGGTCGTCATAATCCTGAGCCACCACTATCTGATCATCGGCGAAACATAAAGTATACAAGGTGGTTTCATTCAACGGAATTCCCATGTTTTGGCATTTTCTCTTCCAGACTTTAAGGACCTGTTCCAAATATATCTTGAAGAGCGTAGGCGAGATACAGCAACCTTGTTTAAGACCTTTATTTACTTGAAAGCCTTTGGTTAGTTTTGCTTTTATTTTAACTTTTGCCTTACTATTGCGGTATAACTCTTTGATGGCCTTAATTAGTTGTACGCTTATGTTTGTCTTTTCCAACGCTTTCCAAAGTAGATTTAGTGGTATACTATCATATGCCTTCTGCAAATCTACGTAAAGCAGATGGAGCTCTTGTCCGTATGCCATTTTCTTTTCAATAACTTGGGTTATACAAAAGAGATGATCTGAAGTCGATCTACCCGCCCTGAAACCAGCTTGTTCTTCTGCCTCCATATCTTTATATTCGCTCTCCACTTTATTTCTTATTATTTTGCCGTATATTCTGCTTAGCGTACTAGTTACAGATATACCTCTATAATTGTCACATATATCTTTCCTTCCTTTTTTGTGTATTGTGGATATATATGACGTTTTCCACTCAGTTGGTACTACAGCTCCATTTAAATATCTTTGGAAAAGATTCCGTAATCTACAAAACAATTCTTCAGTGCCATATTTAATAAGTTCAGCTGGGATATTTCCGGGTCCGGCAGATTTACCGCTTTTTAAGGTTTTGCACACGTTTTTGACCTCAGATATTGTGAGGGGTACTGGAGATCCCATCGTTCTAATGATATTGTCTCTTTCGTCTTCCTTGAATTCTGCTCTATCTTCAGTTAAAAGTTTTTTAAAATGCTCATCCCATTCTTTGTCTGGTATTGGTGAAAAAATATCTCTGCATGTTTCTTTTTTGATCGATCTTATAGTTTTCCAGCTTTCGGTACTTCTCCTACCTCCTAAGTAAGAATCTATTTTCTGGCACTTTTGCCTATATGATTGATTCTTCTTATCACTGATCATTCTTCTCACCTTTGATTGCGCGATTTTGTATTCTTCTCTTCTTCTATCTGTCTTTTGGGATAAGTACGTGTGATATTATTTCCTTTTTTCCTCTATTTCACTTTCAATCTCAGCATCCCACCAGTATGGTTTTGTTCTTTTAGGAGTTTCTTCCACTAATCCTAGTGCTTCTTTTGCAGCTTGATGGATGCTTAATGTGATACATTCGTATTCCTCATCTGGGGTTTCACCTGAACTTGAATTAAGTTTTTCGTTCAGTCTCTTTTTGTATAAGTTTTTTACGCTGTCATGTTCTAGGCTTAGTAGATTATATTGACAGTGATCAATTTCCTCATTCACTGTATCATCAAGATTTTGTTGATGGAGGCTTCGGCCTTGATAAGGAAAGAGAATTTTGGTCTCCAGAAAATAGTGATCACTTCCGCATGTTGATCCACGCTTTGTTCTGACATCTTAAATTTTTAGTTTTGTCTTTTGTTTAGTGATAAGATAATCAATGACGGATTTCAGGTTTTGTGAGGGTTTGGTCCAGGTATATTTGTGTATTTTCTTATGTTGGAAAAAACCGTTTTGGATTTTTAGGTCTAATTGCTCAAATACTGTGATAAGCCGGTTTCCATTATCATTAACAACATCTTCTCCATATTGGCCAACTGTCAGATCAGTTACTCTGTTACCTGTTCTACTATTTAAATCTCCCAATATTACAATTTCTACTACAAAGTACTTACTGCTGATATTTCATTGTGGATTTCTTCAAAAAAATTGTCTTTCACGGCTACATTTGCATTGTCATTATACGCATAGATTCCAAAAATCGTAAGTCTCATTCCTTTTATTGTTATATTCATTCTTATTAGCCGTTCATTTACTGCTTCCCAGTTGGTGATATATTTTCTAAATCTTTTGTTGACCAAAATAGATACTCCTTGTTGCGCATGTTTTTCTTTTGCCACTCCGCTATAGAAATGGTCATACTGTCCTAGGTTTTCAGATCCTTTTCCTTTCTTCTTCGTTTCTGTTAGTACAGCAAGGTCAACCTTCATTCTGCTGCACTCATGGACTATATCATTCACTTTTCGACTTATTCCTTGTATGTTCCATGTACCAAAAATCATATTCCTGTTTCTTTGCTTGGTTCGTCTTAGGTTTTTCATTTCTTTCCGAGTCGTTTGATTGGGTTTTTTAACAGTGTACGTTTTTTCGGGGTATCAGAGAGTTAGTCTAATGCCCCAACCCCCAACCTGGAGGACCAGGTGATTTTTGATCGAGGTTTTCTGCCCCTAGCCTTTGACGATTCCAACGCCGGTACTACAAGGCAGCATCTTCTTCTTTTATACTATCCCTAAAAGAAAGGGTTGCCACCTGCGCTATGATCACCGTACCGAGGTCCATCCTCTCCGCCTTTCATACCGATGTGGTCTTCTCCCGTAACCCTGGGAATGGGACCCTAAACAGGTGCTAACTCTCCGGGTCAGAGAGTACCTGGAATCTACGGAGGGCAGGGGTCGATTCATTTCCCCTGATAGACATCTGACGAGGTCTACCCCGTACCTAAATAAATATTACTTAACAAAATCAGGTAAAAATATTATTGTGTTTGTATCTAAATTTTTAAAAAAATTTATGTTTTTAGGTTTGATATTTTTTTAAAACTTCGTTTTTCGAAGAAGTAAAAATTTACACACAAAGATTTGCATTTCTTAGGCTTTCCTTAATAAGTCAAATAAGTAGTAAGAACAGGTGTAGTTACCATTGAGGAGTAATATTTTTTTAATAAAAAAATAGAGGTATATGCGAGGAGTCTAAATTACTCAGAATTTTTTAGGGAATATGAATTTGGTATAATTTGGGAGCTCAAATCATAGTGTTTCATTTAAAAATGCAGTTTTTCTATTCGGAAGATGTGATTACTGCCCCCTAGCTGCTAGCTACAGAAACAATAGTAGTTTACCTAACTAGTGCGGAAAGTGCCTCTTTTCCGCACGCGATTGCAGATGGCCAAACGACGCGATAGCGCAGTTTGGCCAGCAATCAAGACACTTTACGCACGAGTTAGGTACACTATTTTTTCTATAAGCGTGAGGAAAAAACTAAAAATTAATCAGAAAATTATTTATATTCAAAACGTTTTAATCAAATCAATTATTATTATTCACATTCTAGCGGCTTCTAGAACTGACTGGGGTAGATCTTCGTCCGAAGAATCCATTGAAAATCTGATTTTTTTGTTTGAAAAATTCAAAAGACGCTTGTATCTGCAAAATTGGCTTTGTTTTGACAGTTTGTTTGTACTTTGTTGCTATGGTGATTTAAGATGCCAAATCTAAAACCACTAGTGTTCATTGTTGTTTGACATTGACAATGACGATATTTATACCGGGGAGGTTTAAAACTTATAATTTGAACCTATTTTACTGAAAACTTTATTTTATCGAAAATATTGAAAATATAGCAGAATTTTAGTCAATTTGAATATTTTTAGGATATTTCGTGTGCTAGGAAAGATACAAATGTATTTTGAACGGTCTAAATGTTATAGAACACCTCAAAATCGTAACAAATTTACTTTAGGAAATTTTAAAAATTTACTTTTAAAAAATATTTTTATGCACTAGTGCGGAAAAGTGGCACTTTCCACACTAAAATGCGTGCGGAAAAGTGGACTTTTCCGCACGCTTATAGAAAAAAATATTTTAGGTCTACTCGCAAGACTCGATTTTGTTGACGACAATTTCTTTTCCGAAATCGTAGCGATAGTAGTTTCTGAGATAAATCCGGTATCCAGCCTTATTGTTCCACCTTGTATATAGTAGCTAACTATATATAGGGCACTTAAATCTATAGGTATAACAACCCTAGCCTGTCCTGCATCTCTCTGGATTAAGGTACAGTTTTCCATTTGCAATGCAAACACCATTTTGTGTTCCTGCCGCGGCTCCATACTTGTAAGGGTTACTTATTGCTACTCAATCAAATAACGGGGAGCGTGCAAGGTCTATAATTACACATTGATATGTAAATACCTAGCAATTGAGTTTGTTAGAGTAAAAAGGATTTTTTTTTTGTTGCCCTAAAGTTTACTAAGTTACTAGGCAGCAAGTAAAAATTCAATTTCTCAAAAACGGAAGCAGCAAAAAATTATTTGTTAACACATATTGGTAGCACTCTTTAGGTACTATAAGTCACTAAAAAAAATCTGTTGCCCTCTAGTTAGTTTTTGGGATACAGGGTGAAAACTCTATGAAACACGTCAAACTTCATAGCAAGTAAAAATTCAATTTCTCGAAAACGGAAGCGGCGACAAATTACTCGTTGATACATGTTGGTAGTACCCCTCAAGTACTATAAACTGCATTTTTACCCGTGAAAATTCCGTTGATTGACGCTCACTGTCTTGATGACGGGTAAAAATGCAATATGCGTTGATCCGGCCTGAAAGACAAAGAGCTGTCGTAGGTCACGGACTATAGTTGGTTTCTTTTATTTGCATTCGATATTTTCATTGATCGATATTGTATAGCAGTGTTTCGCCTGCTTCTGTTTTTTGTTTCTCTCGTATCTCGGTAGATGGCGCTTCGTGCGATAGTTTTCTCACTATTTACATTTGATTAGAGACAAAAGCGTCTAATTAACTTCGCAAGATTTGTCACATGACAAGCAGTGTTCTGAGGAGTCCGATAAGGACGAAACAGTTAACTGTCAACACTTATTAAGTTAAGCTTTCAGGCTACCCACGGAAAAATATGAGGGAAACAAAAACTTCTTTTTGCCCGATTAGCCACGAAACTTGTCACGGGTACGAAATTCCACGTTTGTTATACCAATAATATTCTTTTATAGCCAATAACCCTATTTGTGCTACCTAAACTGTTTTTTGCTTCCCCTGTAAAGTTGCAATTTTTCAGATACGGGGTATTGCAGTTACGCCATCGATATGTTATTTTTAATTTTTTTTTAATCGTACGATTGGAATTAAATAATTTGTTTTACACGATGCAATGAAAGACTCTTAGCAACAAATTATGCTTTTTGTTTGGGATTAATATCTTTAAAGACTATCGAGATACAAGGTGGCCACTCAACTTTACTCGGCGCACAGTGGTCTCTGACTCAATTTTTTTAATATTTTTTTATTTTTGCTTAATAATGCTTTCAGGCGCTTTAAATAGCGGTAACAAATTCGAACGGCCTTTTATAAGGGTACTACAAGTGTTTCTACCTTAATATTATCAAGAATAACAAAAATATTAACAAAAAACAGTTTAAAAAAAAATGAAAATTATAAGACTTTTGGGGTTCTTTAATATTGGTTGCACATCCCCATTCCGAGCAATAAATTATGGCGTTTAAATTATCTTCGTATCGCCTTTCAGTCCAGAGTTATGAGGTGGCCCTCAGCTTTGCCGTAAAGTCACAGGGGTCGCGATTTCTCGTTAACGGCTGCAGCAACAAATTTAATTCTTCGGTAACAAATTAGCAACAAATTAGCACCAAATCCTGGCATATGAAATTTGGTGGCCCCTTATAGTGGTCCCCCCAGCTTTACTTACGTCTTGGAGACAGCTTTTGCATTTTTATTGTGAACAAAAATTCCGAAACCGTCTAAACGACCTAATCAACCAATTTTTGTTTCATTCAAGTAACCATGTATAAAATGATTCCATGATGAAATCCAACAACCGAAATTCGGTTAAAATTGTTTACCTATATAAAACCTTTTGAAAAACACGTAGAAAGTCACAGCTGGTGTGATTTTGTCGAAATAAATTGCCGTTTTTTACCTTTGACCCCTCCGTCCCGCTCTAGCAGCGGAGACAGCAAAGGGGACTGATTGACGCACTCTGTTGTTGGAAACTCCGAAACTCACGTTTGGGGTAGGTAAAAGTTTGCCGTTTTGTTTTTTATTAAAATGATTTGTATTCAGTACAGTGCTCTAGTTTTTTTGATAAAAAAGAACTTGTTTAGTTCTCCGTCAAACTGAACTTAATTTTTGGTGCAGACTATTTTTACCTAATATTTTAACCAATAGTTTCTAGAGGTTTATATGCGAAGGTAATATGCAGCGTATTAATAAAGTATGTCGCTAAACTTCAGAGGATGATTGTTTGAGTGATTTTAAGAAACAAACTTTAAATAAACGTGGTTTTGCAAATGCACAGTTTTTGAGATAAAGAGAACTAAAGTTTAAAGTTTCAATATTTTACGATGTTTTGCTCACATTTGGAATGTGTGTTTAGCTACAAGGCATACATACATGATACACTGTGATATTTTTTCAGGGGTCATGCCCGCTTTGTTACCCAGAACTAATTTGCAGTAAGCCAATGGCAGATTCAAAAATATTATTTGGATTATTTTTTTTATTCAGAAACTTTTTGAACGCTTGAAATTTTTTCTATCTCTAACCGTTTTCAAGAAAAGGACAAAAAATTTAAATTTGTACCCTACTAAATGACATTCAAATTTAAAATAGTCACTACATTACAATATTTTAATTTTTTGCGAGTTTTATGTAATTTCTAAATAGCAACGGAAGATACAAATTATCTTATTTTGTCATTTCTCTCAAAAACGGTTAGAGATACAAAAAATTGCTAAAGATCATCATCATATTTCTGAAAAAAACAAGGAATTTGTTTTACATTTTTAGGTCTGCCAGTGACTTGCTGCAAAAAAGTTCTGGAGGAAAAATGGGGCATACCCCAGGAAAAAGTATTGTAGCTAAATAAACGTTCCAGATTTGAGTTAAATATTTCAAACACTGCGCGAGTTAAAAATAAAAAACAAACAAAAAATTAAAACTTTAACAACCCGTCTCGAAAACTAAGCATTTGCTAACCAATGGTTATAAAGGTTTTTCTTAGATTCACTGAAGGAATAATCCTCTGAAGTTTGTCGACATACTTTATAAACACCCTGTATTTACATCGAATTTCGCATGTACGCCCACTTTTTTAATGTCACCTTATTTTTCCTACACATTTGTAGAATACAAATAAATAGTGCGTTTTATTTAACAACTTTTTTCAGGTCTATATACAAAATAAACACAACAAACTTTCAAAAAATGTAATGGACCAGCCAAAAATACTAACACTGAAGCACAATCTACATTTTATAATTATCAATGTTACCACTCTACTAAAGAACTTCAGTTTTGCCAAAAAAATTTTTTACGTGTTAGCCAAACTTCTTTTGGCATTGATTTCGTGTGATTTCTATGCCATAGAGCTGGCTATCCTTTTTAAAAAAAAATACATTTTAAGACATTTCAGGAAACATAAGTTCAGATTTTTCGAGATTTTTAATAATCAGTGTTACCAAACTACAATATTTTAAACAGTGCCGCACCCAGAAATATGTTTGAGGTGGGGGGTCGGTTCGGGGGGAGGGTGGGATTGAGGCCTCATGATTTCAAGCTATTTTTTGTGTTTTTTTCTTGAAATATGTGGAAAATATCTAAAAAAGTATTAGGTTTATGAAAGGGGGGCGGACTTCAAGGCGCCTGCGCCATTGTATTAAAAGAATTTCAGTGTTGTTAACAGAAAGTCAAAAGGCTGGCAATCCATTTTGTGAAAAGTAATACCGTATAAAAATATTGCAGCTTCACGTCCGCTCCCTACTATTCTGCCGTCGCACAGTGAATTAAGCATACGGGAATCAGGGACAAAAATCGTATCAACTTGGCAGTACTATTAACTGATCTTTTAGCTATAATTGGTGCCACTATGAATTAGATGGCTGGTACTTAAAGGGTTGAAAATGGGTGAAGTTTGTTTAAAGTTCTTTGGAAGTTTATGGCTATGCAGAAGAAAAATCATATTTCCAGTATCGCTTAACGGATTTAAACTAAACTAGGCAACAATGTTTATTGTTCATTTAGCTACCAGAATCCCCTAGAATAAAAGGAGTCACTAATACCTAAAGGACTAAAAAAATTGACGTAATTCTAAAGTATTTTGGAGTATATGGAAATATGGGACTTGGCAATAGTTTTCGCTTGTCTTTCAGCTATATTTGATGCCTCTATAAAAAGGGTCGCTAATACTTAGGGGGTGAGGTTAATTAAAAAAATTTTTGGGATATATGGGTCCGTGGAAAAAAATCATATTTCCAGTATCGCTTGACGGATTTTAGCTAAACTTGGTGAAAATTTTTATTGGTCCTTTAGCTATATTCTTTGGTAGAACAAAAAGGGTAACATTTACCTAAGAGCTGGAAAAAAGGTGGCGTAATTTGAAAGTCTTTTGGAGTGTAATTTAAAACGAAATATTCTACTGAATGCCTTCAGTTTTTCTCGATATTCATATGTGCAGGCTGTGCAACAATAGGAATCATAACTTTTTAAATATGACCTCTTTTCTGTCATCTTTTTTGCTTTCGAAGCACACTTTGGCAATATAAAGATTTATAATAAAGTTGCTTCCAGCCGAGCTTCCAGCTGAACAAAAATGCACAGCTACATAGGTCTCAGGCAGATGCAGATCAATTTGTTATCTTAAAGTATATTAATGTACCACCAAGAAAAGTTCAAAACTAAGAGAAGATATTTGGGGTTTTTTTAAAAGCTCTATAAAAGTTCGTAAATTTACACATTTTAAGCAGATCAGATTAACAGCTTTGTAGATTAAAAATACATACAGCGTGGCCAGATGAAGTGCGGAGAGAATCGTGTAATTCGGCTACCAAAATCGTGTAAAATCGTGTAAAGTCGTGAAAATGTTGAAACTCTTCATTTTCAATAATACATAAAAACATGAAATAAAATACATATTATTTATCGAAAAAAAACTTTATTGCGATATCAAATTGACAGACAACATAAGACATCATTTTTTTATTTTTATAAATGCTAATACAAAGGTAATATTTTTAAAACAACAAATAAAATAAATTCAGAGCGACATACTATGGACATAACTAGGCACCTATATTTTAAAACTTTCTTATGACGACGACTCGGAATCACTGGAGTCTTTACTTTCTGTTACCGTGTTTTTTGGTAACATTTTTATTTAAACTAAATTCAAACAAAAGACCTTTTATTGCTTTTGTTTTTAATTTATTGCGAAACTGTATTTTGATTTGGGAGAATGTCCTCTCTACAACCGCGCTAGAATGAGGCAAACAAAGAACTTGAAAAACAAACTTAGTTAAATTTGGAAATTTGAGCGAATCCCATATCTTTACATTGGCAATTTCTTTCCAAAATGGTACAACATCATTTTCAGTATCATCTTGTGGATAATTTTTTAGCAATCTCTTTAGATTTTCATTAAAAGTTACTATTTCTTTGGCAGAATTTAAAAATCGTGAGAATTGGCCTTTGATTCGTGTAATCGTGTAAAAAGAACTGAAATCGTTTAATTACACGATGAGTCGTATAACCTGGCAACACTGAGCGGATATACCAAAATGGTGGGGGTATAGGGGGGCCAACGATATTTAACGAGGTAAACAGGTCCACGTGTTACTGTTTCTGTTTATGCTGGGTACAGTCTTGGACACTTCTAGAAAATTTATGATCGCTCGCAATCACTGCGGACATCGCATAGCTTAGACCACATCACTAAATAGAAAGATTTTTGAATAAAAAATTATTCGATTTCGACAGACTTAGACAAAGATATAAACCATTTGAAGGATAGAAAATGACTACCCTATTCCCGCATATAAATTTGGTTAAAAACTCGGCGGACATCGGAGGAAATAATAATAAAACTTGTGTGTTCATTTAGTGAAAAAAATCAATTACTTTCAGACTATTTTATTTGAGCTTAGCCGAGTTGACCACGTAATTGTACATTTAACTCAATTCAAAATAAAAGCGGCCGATAGCAGCCATAGAGAAAAAAAAAACAGTTTTTTGCTGTAAATTACCCTATTTTTTACCCAGTTTTGTAAAAATCACGACTTTCTTTAAGTAGGTATTCGCAGTAAAAAAAACACATCGGAAACAGCCCTCTAATTTAAAGCAGCTTTGTCCCTGTTTAACATAAGAATGATTGACATTTCCAAATTATTTTAAATTTCCTTTTAATTTCATACATCTGCCCGGAATATCCAAGGTTTTTCCGAGCTCTTGTTGCCGTCGTCTTGAGGAAATGTAAATAACAGCATTAAAATGAAAATTTGCTTATGAATAAAGCGACATTTTATTTTTTTCTATCTATCCTTCGGTCCATCTTTGGACATAGACCTCTCACAATATCTGTTACTCTTCTCTGTCTGTTGCCGCGCTCATCCATCTAGCTCCCGCATGTTTCTTCAAAGCGTCCTCCCATCTCATTTGGGGTCTTCCCCTACTTCTTTTATTTTCTCAAGATTTCCAGTTTCCAATACGTTTGTTCCATCGCACAGTGAATCTTTCTGTCTGATATTATGACCGGCAAATTTCTATTTTAATTTTGCTACTTGTCCTCTGACATCACACACTTTTGTTTTACTTCTTATCCATTTATTAATTTTTCTATCTGTAAGCTTTACATGTAACCTTTGTCTTTCTATTGATCTTTGGGCTTGTTACTTTATCCATGTTTGATTTTGTAAGTGTCCAGGTCTCGGATCGATAGGAAAGTCCAGGAAGGATACATTCGTTATACTCTTTCGTTTTGAAGTACTAAGGATATTTTTTATTTTTATCTTTCTCCTCTATCTATTTAGCCTTCTTTAATCCATCTTTAGACATTAACCTCCCCCAATATCTTCCACTCTTCTGGGTCTGTCGCCGTGTTCATCCATCTAGTTCCCGCGTGTTTCTTTAAATCATCCGCCCATTTCATTTAGGGGTCTTCCCCCAATTCCTATATTTTCCCAAGGTCTCTAGTCTACAATGCATTTGTTCCATCGATCGTCTTTATGTCTGATATTATGACCGGCTAGTCTTACTTACTAGGTTGTACTTATTTGTTAAAGAAAATAATTTAGGTAAAAATAATTAACTGTAACTTAGGTAGCAAAACAAAAATTTCTTCACCTTCAAAAAGTTTTTAGGGCCAAGCTTTGTTGTCTTAAAAATGCCCACGACAATCAAGAACCACAAAATATAATACTAGGTCAGGATTAGCACAAATGTTCTTCTCCCTTTGCCATTATAGCTGAAACAAATTTAAAGACTTATAATAAGGAAAAAAAATTAGAAAGTTTTCCTTAAATGATTATTCAAAATCTCATGGGTTATTTGTTCCAGTTTATGACGTATCCTAGAAACCTTTAATTTCCACCAAAATGCCCTAAAATGTTACTTGAGTAATTATATATCTTTTATTGTTTTACCATTGACAACTTGCAAATTTTTGATAAGTTGCCAACTTGCAGGTTCAAACACCCGCGTCACGAAGGCTTATAGGTGGGGGGGGGGGAGGGAGAGTGGAACGAAGGCAACTCCTTTTAACCAAAGATATATCTCTGGTTCTAAGTCATAACAAAAAGCGCTTGGTGATTTTTAAAAACTGGCGGAAAAAAATTTTGATGACCATCAAAATCGTTTTATAAATAAAATGTCAAAGATATTTGCTCATATCTGTCCTTGATGTAAAACAACAGGCAAAATGTATCGGGTTCCTCTAATAAATTCCCAGTAAATTTTTTCTTTAGGGATCTTTTTTTTTTGACATTCTCATCTTGCCGTCCTACCCTACTAAGATTATTTAACTTCTCTTCCCTTGAAAACTGTTTTGCCTTAACAATCCACCTGCGAAAATTAAAACCCAATTGCCTTTTGTCACCGACGAAGCATTCGCTCCCTGCCTGTTTTCATCTACAAGAATGCCGTCGACGTTATTCTTTAACAGGAGTAGTCGAAGACCGACGAGGTGTCACAGACAGACAGACTCTGCCATCACCTTATTTTTCTTTACACCGGGCGAAAATTTAATTTCCTCCTGGATGGTGGTGCGTGGCGCAAAAGGAAAAATCTCTTGAGAAAAGTAAGCGGACAGTACAAAAGGATACAGTTTTAGAAAATAGTTAGTTAGGTCATCGTTTATTCCTTTTTTTTTAATGGAATTGAGGCGACGAATAGGACTGTGACAAATTCAAATGCCACGCATGCAAGATTGAAGGAAATCGTCGTTTGCGGTCGAGCTCAAGTAAATACGCGCATTTTCAGACGAACAAATTCCATCCATATACAACCGAATTTTCCTTTGAAGGACCGGCTCCGATTGAATGGGGCTTGTATGCCGCGGGTCCATGTCTTACACACATTAACATAAGTTAATGCTTAAAGACGTATGCTCGCTCGGTCTCGCAGCAAGTCATGCGGACTTGTCGTCAATTGAATATGCTCTTATTAAGAGATTGGTGGATGAACAACATCACCCCCGTTAACGTTACTCACTTGAAATAGGAGACATACCAGACAGGTGCTGGGCAGCGTTGCCAGGTTCATAAGAAACTTGTACCAGACGCAAGACTTGAAAATTACCAGATTCCAGAAAAAATTACACCGTATTATTTAAACGCTTTTTTTTTATTTTTTTTTAACACGCTGTGTTTATTGAATTACAATCTAGTCAATAAGACTAATTAGCAATTTACGAGAAAAGTTAGATTTAAACTTAGGGTTCACTTAACAGTTCTCCTCGCTTTGTTTCGTGTGTAACTTACAATTGTGTTGTGTTTATAGCATTATTTTGTTTTATATACTTCATTTAGTTCACTAGGTCCCTTCACTAAATACAGTGAAACGGCTTCACTGTATTTAGTTTCAGAACTAGTATAGTATTGTCTAGAAGCTGAATTGGTTTCACATTCACATGTCCATGAGTCAATTTTTATGGATTTTTGCTTACTTTTTCATACTCTCTACTAAAGTTTCTATTTTTAGGTCCCGATGAAGGTCACTATGTCGAACGGACCAAGGTACATTGACAATGTTTCCTAACACTTTATTTTGAAATCTCTGTAAAACTAGGATGGTACTCTATTTAATACAACCCCATGGTTTAATTAATACCATGTGTCCATACTGGTTTCAGTATTTGTCTATTAAGCAGTAACTTATTATGAATTGTTAAATTGGACTTCCTTCCAATTAGCCAGTTCATTTATCTGTACCTTATCTTAAGTTCTTGTTTTTTTTCTTAACATGTGCTTTCCAGCGCAATTTGGTATTAAGTGTCATACCGAGATATTTTGCCTGATTTGAATATGGTACGGAAATGTTGTTAATTGTTATTTGTATGAGATTTACATTTTGTTTGTAAAATTAACATGAATTGATTTGGTTTCATTTAATTTACCATCAATAAACCAGTAAAAATTAAGTAAGTACAAATTTTTTGGCTTTAGAATATCGTAAGTGAATAATAAGTATAAATAAGGGCCTAGTACGCTACCCTGGGGCACGCCTGGTTGAATTTCTCTTAAATTTGAGTATGAGTCTTCCTGTTTTACCCTGAAATATCTATCAGATATGTATGATTTAAAAATATCCCAATATTGTTTTGGTAGAAACCGTTTTAGTTTAAAATTAAGGCCTTTATGCCACACTTTTTCATATGTATGTGCTACATATAGAAAGACTGCAGAACAAACTTTTTCCTTTTCTAGTGCTTTCTCTATTATATTAGTAATTCTGTGTACTTGGTCTATCGTGAAATACTTTTCTTGAAAACCAAATTGATGAGATGAAATAATTTCTTGTATTTCTATGATTGGTTTTATTATTTTAAGCAATAATTTTCCATAGAGCTTGGATATTTTTATTTTATATTAAAATGCAAGTGAAAAATCCCTACGTGCACGTCCGTCTGCAAAATTCGTTTTTCTGCACGGATATGTCAACTTTTAAAAATCTGTATAAATTTTCTGTACCTCACATTGTCTATGAACAGCCTAGGTTGCCATGGTGTAACTGTAAAATTTTAAATAAACTCGACAAATCAAGGCAAAAAAAGAATAGAATTGACCGACTTCAATGAAATTAAATAAAATAATAACAAATACAAACCAAGAGAAGTTTGTGGTAAAACGAAATATAAAAGTGTTTTAGCTGCGTTCCTTATTTTAAACTGTGTGCACTGAGGCTGATGACGACAGACAAGCATTTAAACCATTAGCACCTTTGAAAGGCGGTGTTGATGGCGAGAGGTAATTTTTAGAAGCCTTTGTGAACAGAATTTTAAAGGAAAAATCTCGGAAAAGGCTCTTTTTAAAAAAATTAGGAATAATAAATGTTGGGAATAAGTAATGTGGCACGGCAAATAAAACGTTTAAAGTAACGTAAAAAATAATACACTCAAACAAAACACATAAAAAAATATTTAAGTTTAAATAACAAACTCAAATTTTATCAAAAATCATTACCTATTTGGTTAAGAAATTGTCATTTGATTGTTAAGATGTATATTTTTACGCAAACAATGGTTTAATAGACACACACGAACTATGTATAAAATTTTAAGTTGGGTGGATACGTTACAACTTAATGTTGTAGCCAAGACAAAGAAGATATATCAACAAGAAGCGAAATACTGTCACTCAAAGCATTGTTCATATGGGAAACAAATATGTGACGGCACGCTTGGACCAAATGACACTAATGCAGTTATATTACACTGAGAAAAATTTTGTGTAACTGTGGTTTGTGGTGCATTTTTATTACACGAACAAAAAAATTAAATTAAAAGGAACATTACACCTATATAATCATATAACTGGTCATAAAAAATCTACCCTTTTTAACTTTTTATTTGATTGTATGCAAAAACGGTTATATATTTTTATCGAGAAAAATCGGTTACGGAATAAATAATAACTAAAAAATAAACAATAATTATTGTAATATTTTAAAAAATCTAAGTAATATTATTTTGTTTAAAGATTCTTTCCTGCCATTTTAAATTTAAAAATTATGAGAAAAAAGAAAAAAAGGGATTGACAATAAAACAAATTTTGTTAAAGTAGAGATTTTTATAAAACGTTTTGAATCTTCGTTATATGTTTTTATTCTTTTAGAAACAGGAACAAACCCAACCACAATTGGGAGAAAATACAATTAATAGCTATTTACGTTACTAGACGTGTAAACAGCACAAACTCAACCAACATGTAAATAATAATTTTTTTAAAACGAGATGAAACACTACAAACATGCTACTACATGTAGATATTAAAGTACTTACTCAAAAGCTATTACAGTCGAACCTCTATAACTCGAACTTAAAGGGACAACCAAAACAGTTCGAGCATTTATACTCGTTTCTGGTTCGAGTAATGGAGAGTTCGAGTTATAGAAATTCGAATTAAAGAAGTTAAAATACATGTAAAAGCTGCAGGGACCACTTAAAGGGTTCGAGTAATAGAGAGGTTCGAGTTAGAGAGGTTCGACTGTATATTTATAAATATCAAAAAACCCATAGGTTGCATTTATAATTGACTATATTCAATGTTTACACGACTCTACATTGCTATATTTCAATTAATTCATGCTTATTTTAAAAAAAAATTTAGATTATTTTTAAAACAGAGACTGTAAACATAGATTTTCCGGTCTCTTTGTTCATTTTCCGTGGTTTTGAAAACGGAAAATTTTCTAAATAGAGAAAAATATACGCAAAGTACTTGTTTCCCAGTCGGTTTAAAAAAAATGAATTACAGCTAAAATATGCAATAAAATTGTGTTTATAAAACAAATTCTAATATAGAAATAAATTATAATTAATTAATAAATTTTTCTAAAGAACTTAAAAAATAAGAGGCACATTCTAGTGTATTACACACCCACATGCAATTTTTTATGTCAACATAAAGATAATTTCCACTAGACACTAGAGAAATGGATTAGTCCGATAAAATGTTTTGGAGTCAGCCGCGGCTCGTGCCGGTGGCCAGCTGAAGACGCACATTATAAATACCGGTACAAACCTTATTCTCTTTTAAAACTCGTTACATTCTGGAACTCATAGAACATGCTTGCACAATTTTTTCTTTGAGTGTAATAGTACTGCATTACTGTCATTCAGGTTTTGTCGCTTCTTGTTGATATATTTTCTTTGGCCAAGACTCCTTTATCTTTTAAACCACTTCTTACGTATTATACACATTATACGGCCGCTAAGGTACTCATTGGTGAGCTGCAGCTGTAACAGGAACTTTAACTGCAATCAAATTCCCTCTGTCGCATGGGGGTCAGCTTGTCAGTTCTGAACGATCGAAATTATTTTATGGTTGTAATTTTGACAAATTGATACTGAAGGTTAGGAAATGTCAACTAGCGTTTAAAATATGTGATTTTAATATACTGTGCATTCTGGAGATGGTACAGTCGCCTCCAAAAACATGACAAATTGTTTTTTTCCTATTAAGCAAATAACTTGAAAAATGTATATTTTGAAGGTACGTAATTAGCTTAAAGCTTTTTTTATTTAACATAGTTTCTTCATAAAAATTTAACTAAATTTATTAATCTTGCTATATCTACTATAATATAAATCAATCACTATCAAATTTTGCAAGGTTTTTTTACCATACACTGATTTCCTTTTTCATGGTCTTTATATTCACTATTTTTACATACATAGTTCAAAACAGATTGAATTTTATCCAGTGAACCGGTGTCTTGTGACACACGTTAAATAAATTACGTCGGCCAATTCCATGCGTCAACGCTGAAACAATAAATCATAGCGAATACTGCGACAACAAGCGGCAGCTGAATGTAGCACAAATACAACCCTTGATACATGATTGAAATAATAAGGTCACAAACGCAATTGATACGTAACGATACGTACTTTTCCAGTCCAATAGATACCTATACATATTTGAAAAATTATATTAATTCAATACACTTTTATCTAATTTTTTTAATAAGCAAATTGAAACTTTGCAAATGGTTTAATAGTAAAAATTAAAGATACAGACCCATATTTATAATATACGTGAAGAAATAACGATTTAAACTCTAGTTTAACGACTTGGAGCACTTTTGAAAATCGCCTTTCCGCGCGGAATAATCGCGCATCATTATACATACAGGCTATCAAGCGGCCTATGACTTGTCGACGTGACAACGAATTAGTTGATCGATTTTCTGCATTGGGCTTTACTAATAAGGCAATTGGGCACTTTTTTAAGACTTAGTGTTTATGATAGAAAATAGTTCGATATTGTAGTTCGATCGTCTAAATTATACAAGCTGACCTCCGTGGTCGGTCGGCTCAATGCGAGTAGCTCGAAGTGTGCTTGCGAACCATTAGAGGAATGCTGGCTATCACGGTTACAGCTACAGTTGCAGCTCGCCAAAGAGTACGCTTATTAATGTACCCATATGAATAAGGTAGTTAGTAGGAGCACCGACCCATGGCGCTCACAGAGGGTGTTCGAGCATTTGATTTGACGCTTCAAAGTGCTCGGACGCTCTTGCTCTTTTTTTTTAATAGGTTGCATTAAAGAGCATACAACACATTAAAAAAAAAGAAGAGCCGCCGAGACTCGGTCAGTGCTTTTGCTAACTACCTTATTTACATGATGTACCTTAGGTTATAAATGCCTTCAAGCACTGCAAAAAATCCGACCAAAGATCGAGACAAAGACAAATCAAAAATAGGCATCATCGAAAGGAAACATATTTTTTACATGTTCTTAGAAGCCGAAAGAAGTAAAATATTTATGGTTTCGAAAAGTCAGAAATTTGAAATAAAGTTAAATATTATTTATTTTTTTACATTTAAAAGTTATTTGGCACATACATCCAGAAATACAAAAGTTTATTTTGAGAAATCTTAATACCTGTAAATTAATGTCTCCTCTTCAGAATTTAGTGTGACTATTAAAGATCATTCCTGAAAATCTTTTGTTAATAGGCCATATAAGTCAAAATAAATCATTTCGCCAGAGATATAAGTGGGATCAAGATTCTAGAACTGTTGATAGAGTAAATGCTCCGATTATGGACCACGTGTTTAAAGTTGCAAACACGGATCACCCAATAACCTGTGGTTGCAATTAGCACCGAATCATCGTCGCATTATGTTGTGGACTTTTCTTAAGTATGGGGAGGTTTTTTCCATCTATTTTTGTCCATCGGTGGATTTGCGATGGCAACAGTTGCTTGACAGCTGACATATATCACCAATCTGACATTATTTCTGATTGCATCAGATGATCTGTTGAAAAAAAAACCCGATGGCATCACGCCCACAAGTGACAAAAAAGGAATGGGACATAACCCAACTTTTTTCGATTTTTCACTATCGTTTTTCACCTTTTGCTTTTTGAAGAAAAAAATGTCTGATGAAGAAGAAATTCTGACAACCCTTGAGGTACCTAATATGAAAATTGGATTCTGCCTGAATGTGAAGGTTCTTCGTCTAAATCCTCAGATAAGGAACTACTAACCTTCAATAGCTTTAGCGCAATTTTGGCCGCAGCCCTATGTATTGCAGAAATGCTGTTTGTTTACCTCGACACTCAACGAAAAAAATGTGAGGCTATGTAATCCGGTTGCAGTAGATGGCATCATTTGATGGTATCGGAAATCTATCAGAAAAATATAGTAACTTCATTGATGGAAGATGGAATCTACCGGAAAAATTTAAAAACCTGATTGTTGCCACCGGTTGCTGTTTAATGGAAAAAATACCTATTCCGCCCATTATTGCTTGGGCTGCTGTTTTTAGAGAAGGTAAATTGCAAGTCAGTTAAATAACTTTAGTACTGTTTGGTTCAAAAGAGACAGGTGCAAATAAAAAACCTAGAATATCTTTAATAAATATCTTTATAAAATATTATGATAGTTGGCTTTGTTAGCTATTTGAAGTAGTAAAGTCAGTTGAAATAAGTCAAGACGACTTGCAAAGAGTAACTTATTAGTGGTTTTGATAACAAGCATGACAAAATTTAAGTTTTTGAAGTATTTTATATTTATGAAATTTTTCCAGAGCTGAAAAAAAAACTGAAAAAAATGATATATTTTTTGCAGGCGCACACACATACAGAACCAATAACTAACCTTACATAACCGATAAGTGTACTTCACTCTTTTTGTAGGCATCATTGGGGTTACCAATAACTAACCAAAAGTTTTATTACTGTAACCTTCTGTTTTTGTAGGCAACGTTAAGTGAGCCAACCACACTGAAATAATCTACTACTGTTCTAGCTACATATTCCTGTACATTCTATATTTTTCATCTGCAACTTTATGAAAAAGAAAGTGTGGCAAGTTGGCCGTGCACCAAGTTTACTACTTTTCCCAATTGGCCGCACCCATTTCACAATTAGAAGATCGCATCAATAAGGAAAAAGTTTTTCAAACTTAGGTTGGTGTTCCAGTATTGATACTCATTCCCCTATTGTCTGGCAATAACCACAGATATACGCCGTACTTAAACAACTCAAACACTTTTGTGATTATTAACTTTGATTGTTCCTGGGTGGCCTCGAGTCACCTATTTTTAACAATGTCTTCACTCTACTGTATACAATGATGTATATAAACCTCTGTCTAAATTAAAACTTTCCACTTCCAGAGTCAAAGACATAAGATTGTGATCTGATCTTTTTAGGATATAATCGATAATCAGAAAAATATTGCAAACGAAAAGCATAGAAATTTGACCTATAATATGAGAAAAAAAATTACATTCTATATTTTTCATCTGCAACTTTATGAAAAAGAAAGTGTGGCAAGTTGGCCGTGCACCAAGTTTACTACTGTACCCAATTTGCCGCACCCATTTCACAATTAGAAGATCGCATCAATAAGTAAAAAGTTTTTCAAACTTAGGTTGGTGTTCCAGTATTGATACTCATTCCCCTATTGTCTGGCCATAACCACAGATATACGCCGTACTTAAACAACTCAAACACTTTTGTGATTATTAATTTTGATTGTTCCTGGGTGGCCTCGAGTCACCTATTTTTAACAATGTCTTCACTCTACTGTATACAATGATGTATATAAACCTCTGTCTAAATTAAAACTTTCCACTTCCAGAGTCAAAGACATAAGATTGTGATCTGATTTTTTTTAGGATATAATCGATAATCAGAAAAATATTGCAAACGAAAAGCATAGAAGTTTGACCTATAATATGAGAAAAAAAATTAAAACTGTGTCTCATATTTTACCTTGAAAAATTTCAAAAATGAGACAGGTCAGGCGAAATATGAGACAGTGTTAAAATTCCCGTATATATAGTCGGATCGCCGTCTAAACCAAAAGGAAGACATTCAGGGTAAAATTGAGACATAAGTTTTTGTTTTACTTAAATACAACAAATAAGTGCAAAAATATTTATCTACTAACTCACAGACAAAAGTTTCGGTAACGTTCTTAAAAGTTTAATACCACAAATAGAGCTATGTATTTTGTAATTTTAATTATGATCCTATTTTTTATAAAAAGAAATAAAATAAACTGTATTGCTATCAGTTTCTAACAAAAATTTTATCGGAATTCAATTTTTAGTACTCTTTATTTAAGTGTCAACGGGATTTTTCAACGGGATTTTGTGTGTCTCACTTTTATACCACTTGACCCTATACTGGTGTTTATAATGGACCTTTTCACCTCACCTGCGGCACGAGCCGCGGTTGTGGCACTTGTCTGTTTAAGTGTTTATTGTATTTTGCACCTTCTTGAATATTTTAATAAACTTTCTGTTGCCCCCATTGGATGTCAGATGATCCTCGATCAGACCTTGGGTGAGATCGTACTATTGGCCTATCAAACAAGCTCTTCAATAATTATTATCTGCAGATTTTTAATGATTCAAGCTAAAATCACGGATCACCTAACAAAAGGTGATCCCTGCTAAAATCATGATGTTGTCAGTGCTGAAATGGTATCAGATGTTTATAGACTCTACTATACAAGGTGTTTTCTTGCTAAGTGCGCTAAAATTAAAGAATATTTAAGTAAAACTAATGCTGCATGGCGTAATTAAGGGCTCTCGTTTCTTTAAACTACTAGAATTATTTTATAAAATAGAATCAAAACAATAACATTTCATGTAAAAAAAAGCCAAGTACGCGAAAATGGTACCTTAAAAAGAAATGAGATAAAATTAAAGCAAAGTTCTCTATTACAAATTTCAAAATAAAAGGTTCTTCATAGTTTGGAAATGTTTCTTTAAACTTTGCTATTACAACCAAACTTCTTGATGTTCAATTTAGCACTGTGCCTAAGAGTCATTTGCAGCCGTGAGAGCCAAGTTTAGAAAAATATTTCCAAACTAGTAAAAAAATTACTATGGTTTTTTTAGGCAATGTTACTTTTCCATTACTTTACATTTATAGGGGAGGAAAGCAAGTTGAAATATGATCAGTCTACCAAAGGTCCGCTATAGCACCTTTCAAAACTCAGCTCTCTAGCGTTCTAGGAAGTGGACAATGTTAGTTTTTCATAACTTTACATTTATTGGGGAGGGCAGTAAATGAAAATTTTAGTGTTTTTAAATTTCTTCCTATAATTCTATCATAGTTCCTATCAGTCTTCCAAAGCTCAGCTCTCTACCGTTTCTGGAAGTGGGCAATATTACTTTTACATAACTTTACATTTATAGGGGAGGAAAGCAAATTAAAATATTATGAGTCTACCAATCTACCAATTATTGGGGAGGGCAGTAAATGAAAATTTAGGTGTTTTTAAATTTCTTTCTATAGTTCTATCATAGTTCCTATCAGTTTTTCAAAGCTCAGCTCTCTAGGGCTTCTAGAACTGGGCAATATTACTTTTACATAACTTTACATGTATATGCGAGGGGAGTAAATAAAAATGTTGGGGTTTTTTAATTTTTTCCAAGGGTTTGGTCATAATTTCTATCAAATTTCAGGTTTTAATGATCTATACATGGGTGAGTGAATGAGTGAGTCTGGCAATTTCGACGTTTATTGAAATTTCGTAAATACTTTACTACTTTATAGAAGTCCATGAAACTTGGAGGAGTTATTAACTCTATGAATGTCTACGACTGTGCGAAGTTTGAGTTTCGTAGCTTATTCCGAAGTTGAGTTTTAGATTGGTCAAATATGGGCTGAAATGTTTCAAGAAAAGGTGGTACAGCAGTTTACGCCGCAAACTTGGCCGGGAACTGCCGTGCCCTCAGATAGAAATAATCTTTATTTTCTGATACATACATATATAAATTATAGTTTTTAACTTTTAACTTAGTTAATTATTGACATATTAAATTTAAATTTGGTTGCGGGCCAAATTCCTTTTAAAGAAGGTATCCGATTCCAACTTTTAACAGTAGCTGAAATATGGGTCAATATTTAAAATAAAAAACAAAAATAAAATCATTTTTTTCATTTAATTGCTTTTGATTTAACTGTAAATTTTAAACTTTCTTACGCTTACAGGAGGTTAAAAACATGTGTCGGATGCACATTTCGGAAAAAAATAGCCGAAAAAAAATTAAATTAAAAGTAAAAATAGACATTTATCTAGAGCTATACCATACACCCAGCTAATCAGACGCAGGTTGTCACGCCGCGCCGCCCCACACTGTGGTCAGCTTGTTTAATCTAAAAGATCGAAATCAATCATATCCACCTATTTTCTATCATAACCACTAGTTAAAAAAGAACTTAATTCCTTATATAAACAATGCAGGAATTTCAGCAATTGACTCGTTGTTACTTGTTACTAGCACAGGATGTATAATTATGTGCACTTTTTCCGCGCGGATATTCCATTTTCTACAGTGCTTAAACTTTAAACTTATGGGAGATTATATTGAAAAACAGTGACCAACTTGTTTTCATTTTCCTTTTCCTTATATGTTAGGCCGGAAACTTATGGAACTCACCTCGTAGGTTAGTATCTATAATTTGTGTGATGTGGCCATTTGCAAAGTTTTCATCTACTTATTAAAAAAAAATGAGATAAAAGTGAGCATCCATTTTAAAAAAAATTTCAAGTATGCAATATATTTATTAGACTGAAAAAGTACCGTATCTGTACTTATACGTCGTAATTGTGACTATTATTTCAATGTGTTATGTGTTAAGGGTTTTATTTGTGCTATAATCTGTTGCCACCACTTAGCTGTATAAGTTATAATTTTTTGTTTCAGCGTTGACGCATGGCATTACCCGACATATTATATTCGACGTGCGGCATAAAATATTGGTGTCACCTTTGAACATTGAACTCCATACAAATGTGCACAAGGTTAAAATAGAGAAGGAAAGTTATACGCTACATTATTTTTGAAGGCGACTCTTCCTTTTCCCTTCCTTGTCTTTAAATCAAATTTTTTATTTGCTATTTGACATTTCTTAACATTCAGTATCAATTTCTCAAAGTTGCAACCATAAAATAATTTCGATCGTCTAATTCCGATAAGCTGACCACCGTGCGCCAGCAGCAATCGCTGTATAATAGCAAATTTTCATGTTAAAATCCTGCTGCCAAAACACCTCGATTAATTTACGTCAATTAGAAATTGATTTAAAGTGGTTACGCAGTGGCGTAACAAGTGCGTCAATTTACGAATTTTTTTCCAGAGTCATTTATTTTTACTTAATACGAATGCAATAATCAAATTGTCTAATAAAAAAAACACCCAACTGCTAAATTTACTTGTAGGTGCTAGTGGCAGTTTAGTACAAAATTGATAGGTATAGCTATAATCTACGACATGCTTTAACTTTTAGTTTTGATGCCCAAAGCCCACTTACGAAATTATACAGTTTTGTATTTTCATGAATCAGGTTATTGGATAATTTTGTACCCAACTGCAACTAGTAGTTATAAGTATACTACTTATCAAAAAGATTTGTACACCTGCAATATAAAAACCCATGATAGGTGTACAATTTTTTTTGAAAAGCAGTATATATATTTAGCAGTTTGGTTCGTTGTTTTTTTTTTTATTTTTTTTTATTTCCAACTTTTAGGTTTAATCCTTATTCAGTCTTATAAAAAGCACTATGCATTTACATCATTTAGATTTACCCAAAAAGTACGTGTAGATTTTCTACGGACGCGAACAGTGTTACCTTCTTTTGAGTGAAGTTGGGGGACGAGAGAGAGGACGGAACTAGTAAAATTGTGACGAAAAAAATCTTAAAGCATGTGGCGAAAGAATTTTTGAAGTCGCTTTAAATTTGTGAAAGGTATAGGTACAACTATAACTAATAGGGAGGGTGGGTAAAATGGTGTAGGAAAAAAAAATCTGAAAGCGTAAGCAGAAATAATTTTTGAAATCGCTCTTTATTTGATAAACTTATGCGAATATGGTTTTTGAATAGGGTGGGAGGAATGACAGGAGGGGAGATGGGTGGGAGCAGGGAGGACTACACAGTAACTACAGCAAATTATAAGACATTTGCAATGGGTAATTTAAGGAATTTCAATAAAATCGCCTGAAAGTTAGATAATTTGTATGTCTCAAAGTCTACATCGTGTGACAAAATGTCGTCTGAAGACCGCTATGTTGATTCCTGTTTAAAAAAATATAACCTATAGCACCTTCGGGATGAATAGCAATTCAAAGTCACCTTTTTTGTCACAATCGCTTTAGCCGTTTAGCCTCTAGCGTGGCACAAACATACATATTTACTTACATACATACAACAATCGAAAAACATTACCCTTCCTTTCGCCGTGCTGCAGTTGGGTAAAAAAGAGGGGTATCGTAAGTTTAAACCCCTTGTCTGTATGTTTGTGCACCTGTAAGTTGTCCGTTCGTAAGTAGGTTCTTGAACTATTGACAGATATGTTAGCAAACTAGTTTTGTTGACACCGGGAATAGGATAACGCAGCTACAGCCTACCTGTTGTTAGGTAGGCTGTGACGCAGGACCAACATGACGTAGCCAATTTGATGGCAATTGAACTTTGAATATTTTTTTCGTTAAAATAGGTAGATGAAAAACGCATACATAACTGGTTAGTGTAGGAGAGAGAAGGGTAACTAGGAGAACATTTAAAAAAAATAATTAGAAAAAACCAAAACTTACAACTTGGTCAGCGCAAACAAAACATCAGTCTTTTAATAAACTAAAAATATAAATTTTGCACCTTAAAATAAGATTTAGGCATAATGTTGCATTTTTTTAATTACGCGACAATATCGGGTAACTTAAAACAGAAGGCGGGTAATAAAGTAGGATTTAACATAGTAACCCAAAAATACATATTATATACCATTAGAACGAGAACTTACAACCCAAATATAAAAATAAATAAAAACGCTATCACTTAAAAAAAATCAAAAGACATATTACAAGTGTAATTGATGAGGTTTATCCACAACACTACATAGTTTGTGAACCTACCCACCACAATTAATGCAGGCGCTGTAGGTAGTTGAGTATGCAAAATATGAGGGCCGCAGTTTAGCAATGGATTCTAGTTGACAAAAAGGTCAGAACTTAACGATCTGGATGTTGCCAAGCAAGGTTTTGGTCCAATTTTTTTTATCACCTTCTCTTATAGTCGTGTTCGAATTTCTGAAAATTTAACTAAGTTGACGCCTTAAAGCCACGATGATAGAGAGATCTAAAATGTGTAAAATCCAACCTAAATACAAAATTTTATTACTTTGTTAAATGTTAGCTGCAAAAACCCCCCAAAAACCCTCCAGACCCTCCAAAACCTGTGATTTTGAGGTTTTCTTCAAATTTTCTTAAACTAAGTTTCTTAGGGAAAAATATGTAATTACTTTTATTATAGACAATTAAATTTGCTTTTTAGCGATGTTTAAGTCAGTGGGGTACGACCAATGACAAACTCTTCAGCGGCGTCCGTTTATCGAGGTGATGTAAAAAAATGTAAAAAAGAAACATGTTTATTACATGATTTACCCGATTTTCTTGAAAACTAAGCTATTTATCAAAAATTGTGGTCCATATGCAATTATAGACAATGAAATTTTCTTTAAAATGATGTATAACATGTAAGATTATTTTTATTTATAACAATTTAGGTTCGTCCGTAAATTACATCAATTTTAAAAAATCACTAAACTTACCAATTTTTTTACAAGTTTTGTCAAATTTTCTTCCGATATCGTATGTATTTTTAATCTGCTTTTATTATTTTTTTAAATATATTTTCTCGCTAAGTTGGCCCCGCTCACACTCATATCAAACCAAATCTAATTTACGTGCGGTTGTTTTTATGATTCAAGTTGAATTCATTAAATTAGTTGTTTTGAATTAAACATTTTTTGGATTTGTTCTGAAAATAGGTACGCTACTGCATGATTTTAAGAAGCATTATTTTTAAGCAGAAAGATTAAAGCGTTTTGAAAAAAGTAGGTCGCCGATTAAGTGGATTTTTGAAAAGGCAACCGCGGCGGCTTTTGTGAAAAATACACCTGACAGAAACAGTTGAGCCAAGATTTTCAACAAGCTAATTAATTTGTCGATGTTTTGATTGAATTTCGGCAAGAAAATTAAAATAACAAAATTTTTCAGTTATTTTTAAATAACAGCACCCAACTAGCAATAAGTTAAATCAAAAATATAAAAAAATAGGTGAAACCTATTTATTCATTCAACGAGGGAAACGACAGCGAACCAAGGAAACCAAGTCCATGGCAGGACCAAAGCGTCCACCGGTCTATAAGGAAGAAAATCATTTCGTCACAGTTCAATCAGACGTCTCTACGGCGTTGGTTAGAAACCGAAAAAAATGAACTAGAAAAGTATAAAAGGCAACTTCAATGAGGTAAATTCGACCACGGACACCGGTGTTTCGCAAAAAGGCATTTCCATCCTTAGCGTGGCTTGCCTGACTACAGTAAATCAAACTGATTACAAGATACAAGGTATATCAAAAACTGTGAAGAAATGTATTTATTTCTTAAAGGGACATTCGTTCAATGAAAAAATAGACCAAATCTATTTGATTTACCTTGTAGCAAATTGATTAACTATAGTCAGGCAAGCCAAGCTAAGGATGCAAATGCCTTTTTCCGAAACACCGTTTTCCATGGTTGACTTTACCCCGTTTAAGTTGCCTTTTATACTTTGATAACTCATTGTTTTCGGTTCCGAACCGACGCGACGCTGGCGCCGTGGAGACGGTGATAGCATGGTCTGGTTGAACTATGACGAAATGTCTTTCTTCCTTATAGACCGGTGGACGTTTTCGACCAACCATAGACTTGGTTTCTTTGATTCGGTTTCGTTTCACTCCTTGAATGAATAAATACGCAGACCGGACACTTCGTTCCAGGGACCAGTAAAGTAAGTACTATGTACGTACATTTTACGTACGTACATTTTACGTATCTTATACGTCGTTACTTCAATCAATAAAGTACGTACTGTGGACGTATATACGTACATTTTACGGTCATTTTAGAGATACGCGTCCGAACATTTAACAAAGGATTTTGTTGACAAATGGCGTACACTGGTTAACATTTAACGGCATTGTTAGAGATATATTACTTAAATAATAAATCAAGCAAAACAAACTTTAAACCTATCAAGACTTCGAGCCTTGAGGTAAAACTGGACGATCCACTCTTAAGTAGGAATGTACAGGAACCGGAATTGTTTTAAACGGTACATAGTCCTAATCCCTCACTTTTTTTATTTTTATTTGATGTCCTATATACGTACCATGAACGTCTAGGGTACTTATATTTAAGGTACTACATACGTACCATGTAAGTACATCTGAAATACGTACATTTTACGTTTAATTGGACGTACCATGTACGTACCTAGTACGAATTTTTTACGTACATAGTACTTACATTCGTCCAAAATAAGTCGGATGTACGTACATAGTAAGTACTTCAGTACGTCCATAGTACGTACAAATCGAAGGAAAATAATGGCTAAAGTTACATCCCTACAACGTACATATGTGGACGTAAGTCCGAAAATGTACGTACAGGGTGTCCCAAATTGGGCACTTTTACAGGGTTTAAGGTACTTCTAGGGGAGACAGAGAAAAACTGACCACGCAATGCCAGGCTCAAATTTCAAGAGAAGACTTATAGTGAAAACCGCATTTTGAAATATCGTCTCATCTTTGAGCTACGGGGGCTTTTTGAAAAGTCTGCATTTTGGAGGGGGGTCTATAACTTCGTTATTATTGGAAATATTGATTTAGAGTAAATCGCAATTTTATAGACTTTGTCACGAGGAATTCACCCGCTAAATTAAAATTTAAATGTCACTTTTAGTTTTTGAGATATGACATAAAGTTGCATTTTTTCTTATGGAATGGCCTATATTTTAATTAATTTTCGAATTCGTCATTGAATTCTTTTCAAAATGATGTATCATATGTCATAGTTTGATTGAGCGGTTTCGGAGATAATTAAAGTTTTTTATTTTTGCCTAGTGTGCGTTGAATGACGGCATGCGCCATTAACGTGAAAGCCTTGCGGTCAAATGCTACTTCAATGCTCCTATAGTTTTGTTGTCTTATACTATGCAAATCAAGTTGGCCTTGCCTCTTGGCGTTTTGTCATTGTTTTCAATTGTTTAAACAATTTGACATTACGCTTTGATATGAAATTATTTTGCACAAAAGCGTTTTAATTTTATTTTGCAATATGTATCATTTTTGTTACTTTTTATAACTAGGCCTTGAGGGCCGTCAGCTGAATTATAATTTTTCCAAACCAGGCTTACTATATTTTTGACTGTGTAAAATAATAAAAATACTGGAGTGCCTTGACCTGCCTCAGCAGGAAATCATAGCGCACTAGAAATAAGTGAAAAAGCTGAATATCTCCTAAACCGCTAAATGAAACTATGACATATGATACATCATTTTGAAAAGAATTCAATGACAAATTCGAAAATTAATTAAAATATAGGCCATTCCATAAGAAAAATGCAACTTTATGTCATATCTCAAGAACTAAAAGTGACAGTGAAAATATAATTTAGCGGGTGAATTTCTCGTGAGAAAGTCTATAAAACTGCAATTTACTGTAAATCAAAATTTCCACTAATAACGAAGTTATAGACCCCCTTCAAAAATGCAGACTTTTCAAAAAACCCCCGTAGCTCAAAGACGAGACGATATTTCAAAATGCGGTTTTCACTATAAGTCTTCCCTTGAAATTTGAGCCTCGCAATGTGTGGCCAGTTTTTCTCTGTCTCCCCTAGAAGTACCTTAAACCCCCTAAAAGTGCTCAATTTGGGACACCCTGTACTATGTACATACACTACGTCGCAGGGTTACGTAGTTTGTACGTACATAGTATGTACTTGTGCTGTCTCGGTAGGTTTCACCTATTTTCCCATTCATTTTGATTTACCTTGTATCTTGTAGTCAGTTTGATTTACCGTGGGCAGCAAGGATGGAAATGCCTTTTTCCGTGGTTAATTTTTAAAATTAAAATAATTGATTAATTATTATAGGTACTTGACAATATTGTCAATGGGTTTACCCTTAATTTTTGCGTTGCAAACGAAGGGCATTGCAAACCAGTCTTACGATTCATTTTTCAAAACTTGGCCATGCTGTTTGGGTTTTAAACACTTGGTTCCAGCATTGAGCTGCGCACTTTAATAGAAGGTAGGGGACTTACTCTCCTATGTGGTATGCTTTTGATATCTAACATGTGCAGAACAGGATACTGTGGTACCACTTTGGAAGTCCCGAGCAAAGCTCTAGATTTTTTTAACAGAAAAAGTCTTTTAAAACTATAATAAAAATTAAATAAGTTGTTTCAATTTTTCCTCAAATTCATCACAAATAGTATTTGCTTGTCAAACGAATAAAATTAAAAATAAGTTTTTTACACCAAACTTAACAAAGCATCTTTAAATATTTCGAAGAAGGACGAACAGAGCAATGTTCAGAAGAATCTAGTTACTATTGGCGCTAGAGTTTAACAGTATACCAACAATACCAGATCAAACTTAACCAAAACCCAACCAAACCATCCTTAACACAGCCTAACCAAACCTAAACAAACACAACCTAACCTGCCCCGGGCATTTTGCACCGAACTAGCTTACGCCGAATCGCTTACCTTTCCCAAACAGAACGGCACAAAAAATACTACTTTAGGTCAGAAACCATGAAATGGAACAGCTCAAACTTTTCGTTCGTTGTTTGTTTTCATCATCGATCAAAATAGCCAATTCGTCGTTTTGTTTGCTGTTCGTTTTCTTGCTCAGTTTTTCGTTCATCAAAATGTTCGGCTGTCTGTACAAAGCTCAACTCTTTGTGTCCCGGGCCTTAATTTACATTGGGCCCTCAGTCCCAGAGGTTTTTTCATGCGAGTCCCATTGCCTTATATACGTCGCATATAAATAAACAGATAAATGAACAAAGAATGTTTATTTTTTGTATTTTTTGTTATGTTAATGAGAAATATATATTTTTTAACAAACTTGAACGTTTTCTTTTCAGAAGTACTCATCAGAGAGCAAAAGCAATTAAAAAAATGTAACTAAAAAAATATAATGCAAATTCTTTTTTGGACATATGTCAACGGGTTTGGGACCTCAATGGGTCTAAAGTACCGCATATTTTCGGCTTTGGTGAATTGAGACCATTCCAGCTTGAACGCATATATACGGCGGCTGGGACTACAGACCCACTTTTAAAAAAACATATATATGCGGCGTTGGGACAGAAAGGGTTAAAAGTAATTATCTACATAGAAGTTTTAATTGATAGTAGCAAGTAAATGCTATGTAACAAAAAGATGAAGCGTTTTAAGTTTTGTATGTTGTATGTTCTTTATTTTTCAACGCCTCCCCAAAAATATTGCGAGCATGTTACCTGTTCACATTAATTTTCGCCTGTGAACGCACATGTGTCGTTAGTATTTTTTACATGTTTTTTGCTTTTGTCGCGTCGTCCTGCGGTGCCATATAGAAACTCCTGTCTGCCAGGTTAAAATTAAAAATCATAAACAACCACACCCACGATATATAGTTGGGCGGTAAAATTTCGTTTAACGCTTTTACTTTTCAAAGAAATAAAAGACAAATACAACATTTAAAAACCAATAAAGTAAGGCTTGACTTTTACCATTTTATAATGTTACCTATTTAAATCATAGACATTGATTAAAGGTATTAAAACCCGATGGCTAAATAAATCATTGGTCATTTGAAGTAAACGCTAGGGGCTTTGCTTGGGCATTATTTTAAATCACTTACCTCCCCTTGTAAGACATACATGTATTGTTATGTAAAACGTAGCAATGGTAACTAATTATCAAATTCCAAATTGCAAATAATGCAAGGACCTAAAACTATAAACAACAAGTGAAATTAAAGAAAGAAAAATAAGAAAAAAGTTTTCTGCTTCGGCCGGGGATCGAACCCGGAATTTCTTTCTATCTAGGCAAACATTCTACCACTGAACTACCGAAGCCATACATAAATTTTCGGAAAACTTCCACCTATGCAGGCTGCGGTATCTCAATACAAGAACGAGAAACTCCCGAGAAATACCCTGAGAGTTTCTCGTTCTTGTATTGAGATACCGCAGCCTGCATAGGTGAAAGTTTTCCGAAAATTTATGTATGACTTCGGTAGTTCAGTTGTAGAATGTTTGTCTAGATAGCAAGAGATCCCGGGTTCGATCCCCGCCCGAAGCAGAAAACATTTTTCTTATTTTTCTTTCTTTAATTTTAGTTGTTGTTTAATGGTAACTAATATTGTCCACATCCAAAAATGCTAGAGAGCTGGGATTTGGCAGACCGACAGAAATTATGGACATGTTCTTAAAAATAATCCCCCCCTTCCCACCTACTCGGTTTCTCGAAAATGTATTATTACGAAATTAGATATACAGATATAGTAAGTAAATAAACAATAGTATCACAATCTACTTACGAGTGCACAAAAATTAACTTTAGCCCTTCGCACAACTAGTAAGAGCCACTTTCTCTCTATCCAAGAATTTTTTTTAAATAACACTATTTCTTCCAATTTCCATTATAAGTTATAACTTGTACAAAATGGATATAAGAAGAAAACTAATTTGGTATGCAAAATTTTATCCAATTCGGTAATATAGAAATGGATGTAGGTAATCATACAAAAAAACTAACACTTCCTGTCCGGTATGTAACAAACTAAACCTTAAAAAAAATTACAAAGCCAAGAAGCATAGAGTTACAAAGAACTACCAGTATTGTCAGGAATGTAAATTATCCTTGACTATGCCATTGTACGAAGCCAGCTTAGAAAAATGAAATGCGCAAAACATGGTTTTACAGAGATAAGAAAGTGGTTCCACCTCCCTCTACATTGGTAAACAGTTGGTTTCCGCCTACCTACACAGCAGGTGGTTGATGAGTGAAAAACTCCTGAAAAGTGAAGAGTGGGAGTTTTTATGGTTAAGCCAGGGGATATATCAAGTAGACAGAGGGTTTTGCCTTCAAAGTGATTGGCTATGGAAAAACTGTAAGAGAAGAAAATGTTGTCTATAAAATGTAATTTTATCTCTTTTGTTTAGGTGTTCTTGTTTAGCTTATTAGCTAGAATGTAAAGTATACTTTAGGATTATAAGCAACGCCACTGACTTGGTTCCTCCAAAGTCTTCGAAGAGGGGATAATGGATTACTTAGGTCCAACCTACCGTTAATAAAAACTCAAACTTTGAGAAGACAAGTCGGTAGTCACATTCTAAGTTTTGTTGAACTTAAACTAAAAGAGATCTGCTACGGTACCCTCGTTTAAGGGTTCGATTTAAAACAAAATTGTACCCGACAAGTTCTCTATTATTAATGCACAAATTAAGTATAATAAAAACAGAATAAATTTATTCAGTTTAAAAGGAAAATTAAATAAAGCAAAAGCCTCGACAAAAGCTTAAAAGCGACGGGAATAAGCATAGTGAAAATCAGTTTTGAACATTATTCCAAAGATTTTCCTACACTTCAAAACTCAATATATTCCAAACCCTAACAAATGAAATCATAACATTTCATGTAAAAAAAGTCCAAGTTCGCGGAAATGGTATTCCGTAAAAAGAATTGAGATCAAAGTGTACCCAAGTTTTTCTTAAACTTGACTATTACTGCTGCATAAATGCCTCTTAGGCACAATGGTAAAAGAACGTCAACATATTTGGCTGTAATAGCAAAGTTTTATTAAACATGTCCAAATTAGTGGGAACCTTTTATATTAAAATGTGTTTTGAAAAACTTGGCATGAAATGTTTCGAATATAATTATATTTTTCTTGAAAGTTTTATAGAACATACACACGATATTTTAAGAATAGTGATAGAGTTCTGCAATTTTTACGTTTTAAAGGATCTTCTTGCTGAACAACCAAAGATTATTTTACGATGGAGTAAACAAGATCAGAATTGCTATAGTGATTGGCAATATCAATAAACATTAGCAGGGACGGATCTAGGAACTTTATTTGGGGGGTGGGAAATATCATAATTAATATAGCATAAAATTATTTTGCATAGTGACCAGGAGGTGTATTCTGTGTGTCAAAACTAATGTGTGTGATTTGGGGAGGAATGTCCCCTTTTTCCCCTCCCGTGGATCCGCGCCTGACCTTAGTTATTTAGTTATTTAGTATTAATATTTAGAGTACAACTGGTAGGGAATCCAGCTCAGTTAGCGACAGGAATATCTTCAATGTCTTGTAAAAGATAGGTTTCTAAAAAGTGTTAGTTTTTAAAATTAATACTGTATTACAATGTTAATATATATATCTGACTAGCTTTATCGCCCAACCTATCCAGTCAAGTAAACAGCCATAGTGTTGACGTCATAAAATATACCTGGCGCCGCTTTAATGGATATTTTTTAAAATTTCGCGTGTTTTTAATTTTTTAAAACCGCTACTAGTCGCTCGTGCTATATCGAAAGTGCATGGCCTAATAAATCAGTCAGGTTTTATAATTTGAGTGTGTTACTTCTGAATGTTTCAGTTTTTGGTTTTTAATAGGATTGAGTCATCAGCTTTATCACTATTATACAAGTACCTTGTTTCTGGATTTTTTTTTTATATATATGTCAACTATTTAAATATTTAAATACAGTTATCAGTTACCGCGCAAAAAATCATGACGCAAAGTACTAAGATATCATTAATAATTTTTTTACCTTACCTGTACCAATTAGTAAATTATGACCCATATAGAGTGGCAACCAGCGAGCCTTGCAGCATTGAGGGGCAGATGGCGCTGACATACATTCATCCAGTACGCAATATTCAGAGAAAACTAGTATGATCTAATGGTATTTGAATGATAGGTATGAACCTAGGAACTCGCACATCCAACCAGATCGTACTAGTTGTCTCTGAATATTGCATACTAGACGAATTTATTTCAGCGCCATCTGCCCCTCAATGTTGCAAGGCTTGCCGGTTGCCACTCTATATATACTCATATAATCATTGCCTTTACTCACAAATTTGAATTTTGCATGCTTCTTGGCAGCTTGTGAAAAACGTTCTTTGTGCTGACTTTTTTAAAGATGTTTTTGCCTGAAGAAATTGAATACTTTTACATGAAAATATTGAACATAAACTTTGATTTGTAAAATCTCGTTAAAAACAAGAAATGGCCTACAAAAAAACAACTCGTGCCTCTGTCTAAAAAGAAAGCAAATATTTCTCCTTCAAAAATAGAAAAATTCCTGTACTTCCTAGCTATTGATACTTTACGTTCCATATACATTTTCGGGCTTTTTATTAGGCGTGTACAATAGCCTGTGTGTGGGTTTTACACCTCCTTTACCTCAAAGGTTAAAATCAAAGGGAAATGTCACCGGAGAGTAGACCGTTCAAAAGAAATGGTAATAAGAGCCACTCTTTTCTTAGATACTATAACTTTGAGGTGAATATTTTTTGATAAAACTTTTAACAATTAGTAAAGAAAAGATGTTCTCAGCGCGCATTTAAATCCTCAATAAAAAAAATAAACCTCAATCCTCAAAAAGTGTGCCTAAATTACATAATTTTTAGTCTTTTTTGATACATTATTTTGTCTAGAACCGTTTCACTTATCGCAAAGGGGTTCTAAATGCGCAGTGCATTTATGTCTCTTGTTAAAAGTGCAAAACTCTGTCCAAAAAAGTGTTATTTGAAAATCCTTACAATTAGATTTTTTCCAACAATATTTATATATATTTTTATTCCGATATAACTCTGCAACGCCTCCGCAGACTTAACGACTTAAATTATTCCCATAATAGAGTTATTTCAAAACTCTTACGCGCTCATTATATGCCATACGCAGAGCTCCCTGTTATGAGACAGACCTGGGGTACGGAAAAAAGGGCTTACTACTTGCGGACATACTGGTCATCCCATTACTACTACTACTACTTCATGACTAGTACCATAATATACCGGGTGGACCAAAAAAACCGGTAAATTTTTTTCGATATAACTTTTAAATGGGAGAGAATTAATCAAAGTTCATATATATTTGGTCAAATATTTTTTGTCCGCCATCTTAAAATCCAAGATGGCGGACGACATTAAATTGTACCCTTCAAAGATGCTCGTTTATTCTTGTGTTGCAAAGACGTTTTAATTACTTTTTTAAATCAATAGAAAAGCTGCATTCTTGCCACGCACAACAAGGTATAAATCAGCAAAATCGGTGCGGTGGTTCTAAAAAATATATTTTTGTTTCAACCATGTTTAAAAAAATATATTTTTGTTTCTATGACCATTATTATAGGATTACCTTGATAAACATGTCTGCCTTTATTTCCTTATAAATTCATTACTACTGAACCGATTTTGATGAAATAAAACACATCCCTTTTTAAAGATTATGATCAAAATTTATCGCCATCTTTAGAATCATACTTAATTCTTCAAAATGTCTTATTTTCGGAAAATATATTAGTTTTTTTTTTAGAAAAGCACTACTTCTCTCTCGCTTAACAAGGAATAAAGTAATAAAATCGGTGAAGTGGTTCTAACAAAATCTTATTTTGTTTTAATAATTGTTTTACAAATTAGCATTGCCAATCCCGTCTACATTCAGTTCTATATAAATAAATTATTACAAAACCGATTTTAGTGAAATAATAAATTTATAAAAAACTGAATGCAGACAGGATTGGCAATGCAATCGTATAATTTGTAAAACAATGGTTAAAACAAAATCAGTTTTTGTTACAACCACTACACCGATTTTATTAATTTGTACCTCTTTATGCGGGAGAAAAGTACTGTGCTTCTATAAATTTAAAAAAAAAAAACTAAACATTTTCGGAAGATAAGAATAAACATTTTTATGAATCAAGTATGATTATCCGACATATTAAATTGTAAGATGGCGGCAAATTTTGCTTATAATCTTTAAAGAGCAATTAATTTTCAAGATGATTTTTTTTTATTTCGCTAAAATCGGTTTAGTAATAACGAATTTATAAGAAATGAATGCAGACAGGATTGGCAATGCTATCGTATAATGTGTAAAACAATGTTCACAACATACGAATAAACGAGCGTCTTTGAAGGGTATTTAATTTCGTCCGCCATTTTCGATTTTAAAATGGCGACCAAAAAACTATATGTAGTCAAAACTCTGGTTAATTCTCTGCCAAGTGCAGTGTGTCCCATTAAAATAGATTGTATAGTTAAAAAGTTATAATGAAAAAAAAATTGTCCGGTTTTTTTTGATCGGTATTGATTTTAATTATATTTTCATATTCTACATTTTTTGTAGGTTATCTATTATCAGTGTCCTCATTTTTATACTTTCCACTCTCTCGTCATTTGCTTTCAGTAACTCCTGGCAGCTAATGGATATCTCGCAGCATAGGACTTTTTCTCTTTCCATGACGATGCAATGGCGGGCTACCTTTGAGGCCATTGTGTGTCGAGGTGAACGCTGGAAACCTGCCATTATTCTTTTAGCTTAATCGATGGCATGGCGCGGCGTCATTTCGTTACAAAAAGAAGTAGCTTTGTTATAGTTCCTTTCAGTGAAAGGTGATTCAATTAATTACACGGATTTTACAGGAAAGTAAACTTATACATATAGATATGTCACAGGCTTATAGCAATAATAGTCTAATATACCGGGTAGGCCAAAAAAAACCGGAAAATTATTTTTCATTATAACGCACAACAAGGTACGAATCAGTAAAATCGGTTCAGTGGTTCTAAAAAAATATTTTTGTTTCAACCATTGTTTTGCATATTATACGATTGCCTTGCAATCACGTCTGCATTTATGTCCTTATAAATTAATTACTACTAAACCGATTTTAATAAAATAAGAGGTGAGAACTAATAGCTTTTTACAGATCATGATTAAAGTTTATTGCGATCTTAAAATTTAAGATGGCGGACAGAATCAAACTTGATTCTTCAATATGGCGTGTTTATTCTTATTTTCTGAAAATGTTTTAACTTTTTTTTATTTGTAAGAAAGCACTACTTTTCCCCAGGACAACGAGGTACATACTAGTAAAATGGGTGTGGTGGTTCTCAAAAAAATCTATTTTTGTTTCAAACAATGTTTTACAAATTATACGATTGCATTGCCAATCCTGTCTGCATTTATTTCCTTATAAATTCGTCGGCGACAAATGTCAATTATATAATTTAAAGAACAATCAATTCTCACCATGATTTTTTTTATTTCATTAAAATCGGTTTAGTAATAATGAATTTATAAGGAAATGAATGCAGACAGAATTGGCAATGCAATCGTACAATCTGTAAAACAATGGTTGAAACGAAGATAGATTTTTTTTGAGAACCACCACACCGATTTTACTAATTTGTGCCTAGTTGTGCTAAAAAAAAGTAGTGCTTTTTTATAAATTAAAAAAAAAAACTAAAACATTTTCAGGAAATAGGAATAAACACGCCATTTTGAAAAATCAAGTATGATTCTGTCCGCCAACTTAAATTTTAAAATGGCGATAAACTTACATAAAAGCACTAAATTCTCACCAGGATAATTTGTATCATCGATTGCAGTTCAAAAAGCAGGGCACAAATTTTTTTTGCCGTTTTTCTCGAAAAACGGTTAGAGGTATAAAAAATTGGGTAACATCAAAAAGTTCCTAAATAAAACAAAGCATCTATTTTATATTATCGAATCTGCCATTGACTTACTGCGAAAATGTTATGGGGAAAACAGGGGCATGGCCCCTGAAAAAATATCACTTTGTAGTTTTTTCTTGATATTTGGTATGCATTATGTGTGCCTTGTAAAACATCTCAAAAACTGCACGAGCTATAAAAAAAATACAAACAAAAACCTGAAACTTTGACAGCCTGTATCTCAAAAACCAAGTATTTGCGGAACCATGTTTATTTGAAGTTTTTTTCTTAAAATAACAGAAATTCATCCTCTGAAGTTTGGCGACATACGGTATATGTAAATTTTGAAATTTTTTTAGGATTTTGAATATATTTAAATTATCTTTAGGATTTTTAAAATATTTGAAGTATTTTTGTTGATATCCATACAAACTTAAATTAAAATTATCAAAATATTTATTTGTGAATCAGTAGTGGCGTGTCATATAGGGGGCCAACTAAATTTAACGCAAAACAAAAGGTGCGTGTGTTAAAAAAGGTTTGTAATTTATTTGACTCCCATACCTATATTTGCGCCTCTTAAGGTCTTCGCCCCCCGCCCTCTTATCCACGACACGCTACTGTTGTGAATTATTTTAATATTTTTAAAAATGTTGAAAATTTCCGTGAATATAAATAAATTTTGTTTCCACGTCTATGTTCATAATTATCCTAAGAGCATAAATGGCATTAAACTAGTATTATTGATAGGTCGTCGGCAAGCGCGGATTTGAGGGGGGGGGGGGGGGTGACGGGGTAATTACATCCCCTTGAAGAAAAAATATACACTTTTTCCTAATAATTAAAGGGAAAACAAGACAAGAAAAATATATTTAAAAAAAAATCGTCGACTATTACCTCCTAGATTCTAACCCAGATCCGCGCTTGGTCGTAGGCCTAGAGTACGATATTTTTTCTTACCCTAAGGTCGTAAGTAATAATGTACACCGGCACATAAAATTAAAAAGTGATCTGTATATTTAATCAAACCTACTTATCCGAGGTCCTTAGAATATAAAAACGTTTCAATTTTTTGCGCAGTCACAAAAAAATTCAAAAACTTCTGTAAAAGGAAGTTTCGTTTTTGCGATATTTAGAAAAAAAACTGTTTTCAAGGCTGATATATCATGGAGTTCCCTTGGAATGTGCTAATAGGTTAGCTAGGAAGGTATCAGATCTGTCGTGGATCCATTTATTTTTAATAATGTCAACGTTGCTTTATAAAAAAGCTTTCCGAATTAAATTTATTTGATGGCTTTGAAAATGTACCATTTTAGCAACATCACCGTGTAATATTGCAATACTTTGATTTTCAATTTATTCCAACTTTTGGGGGTGTAAAACTAACAGAATAAAACTTGAGTTTTTTCTTTGTACGATTTTTTCCGTGTACCCTTTTTTCCACAGACGATTTCTTTTAGTGTTTTTCTGATAAAGCAACTCAGCAAAAATATAATTTCTTTCAGTTTTTATATTTATGTAATAGCCAATGCCCGTATAAAACATATGGAGAAAAGAAACAAAAATGTAATTTCTTTTTGTTAAGGTAAAGACAGAAACCATTTTCAATAATTAAGTAAAGAAGAGAAAAAGGCTGCTCACCGAGTCAAAACCGCGGCTGGCGTTCCACTTTTAAAGGCTAAAAGGGAATTGCCAATTAGAATGGTAACAATGTAAATTGAAATTTTTAAGAGTGTACGCAAAGTCGACTGCTCGGTTGGTTGAGAATAATCTAATGAAAAAAGGTTAAATTTTAATGAATAAAGCTGAAGAAAAAGGTAAAATTAATAAATTGGTAATAATAAGCTCTTGTCTCAGAAAAAAATTGCAAAAAAGACTAAAAGGTTTCTTACCTCCAAAAAACACACCTGCGCGAAAACAATAAATTATTACCAAAAATTTGTTGAAAAAAATGTCAAACTTCAGAGGATTATTCTCTGAGTGATTTGAAGACAAAAACTTTGATACGGGTTGTTATAATTTTAATTTTTTGTTTGTTTTTTCTATATAACTCGTGTAGTTTTTTAGATATTTAACTTAAATCCACGTATATTTAGCTACATATATCATTGAGCATGTCGAATATTTGAAACAAACTACAGAATGATATTTGTTTCATGTACATGCCCTGTTTTTTTCAACTATTTTGCAGTAAGTCACTGGCAGATTTAAAAAAATAAAATAAATTCCTTGTTTTATTCAAAAACTTTTTGATTTCTCGCAATTTTTTGTACCTCTAACCGTTTTTGAAAAATAGACAAAAAAATATAATTTGTATCTTTGATTGCTATTTAGAAATTACATAAAACTCGCATTATAATTAAAATAATGTAATATAGTGACTATTTTAAATGTTAATGTCATTTAGCAGGGTACAAATTTTTAATTTTTGTCTTTTTTGTTAAAAACTGTCAGAGATATAAAAACTTGCAAAAAACAAAAAGATTCTGAATAAAACAGAGAATTCACATAATATTTTTAAATCTGCCATTGGCTTGTTGCAAAAAAGTTCTGGAGAAAAAAGGGGACCCCTGAAAAAATATCACCCTGTAGTTTTTTCCTGGTATTTGGCATGCTTAATGATGTATGTCTCAAAAACTGCACGAGCCATAAAAAAAACCAACAAAAAATTTTGCGGAACAATGTTTATTTACATTTTTTTCTTAAAATCATTCAAAATATCATCCTCTAAAGTTTGGCAACATACTATATTAACACCCTGTATATAATGGTGTATTCATAGTCGCTGTTTTCTAGGCGCGATAAAAAAATTTTGTCTTATAAGAAAAAAATTGTATATTTTGCTTTTTTTCTAGGCCTACTATCTTCTATGGCTTAAAAAACCAACTGTTGTTCAGACTTGGTATACAACGCTTAAGAGTCTAATTTTCACAGTTTTATTCCTTGCTAAACGCAAAACAGACCAACTTGTTCTCAGCGGCGGCTCCAGGAGCCAGCTTGACATAAATTTTATATTAATTGGTTTCAGTAAAAATAACCAATAATTTTTTACCAAATTTAAGTTTTTAATTTTTAAAAAAATTTTAAATTTTTCCAAAAATTTTCAAAACTCAGATATGAAAAACCGCAAAAAAAATTGTTTTGGTTCTTGCTGCCTTAGTGGACCCTCCCTCCGGACATCCTGGATCTGCCAGTGCTTGTTCTTCTGAACTCGGAATTTCTAACTAATTTTTACAAATTTTGGATTTGGTGTAATTTGCCGCTTGGACTAAATTTGTAAAATAATTAATTTGGACAGTTGATTAACAAAAAATATCTAGAGTAGTGGGAAAAGAAACAACCTAAAAACTTTAACAAAGTGATGTTTTCTTTTGTCATCTTAGGTATAATAATAAATAATATGCTCATAAAATACTAGGGTCATTCAATAAGTAAAGAGACAAATGGCTATAGGTCAAAAACGGTTTATTTCAATCTTTCAAAATTAAGGCTATTTTGCAACATAATCACTTCGCACAGTTATGCACTAATTTCCTTGGCGAAGAATTCTGTCGATTTACCCCGAAGCTACTTTTGCACCGCTTCCTTAACTACCTTATTGTTAGCAAATCTTTTTCCACGTAGGGCGTCTTTGAATGGCCCAAACAGGTAAAAATCAGATGGCGAGGTCGGGACTGTAGACAGGATGAGGTAAGACCTCCAAACCCAAATCTTAAAGAATATCACGGGTCAGCTGGGCTGTATGAGGGCGGGCTTTATCGTGCTGAAGAATGACTGCTTTTGACAAGAGGCCACGGCGTTTGCTCCTGATAGCTGATCTAACTTTGTGTTCTAGCAACTCAGAGTAGTATTGGCTATTGATAGTTCGCTGATCTTCAAGAAAATCGCAAAGTCCCAAAAGATGGTCAGCATCACTTTAACGGCGGAAGGTTGAATCCGGGGTTCATCACCTACACTCGTTCGGCCACTTTTAAACCGATCAACCCAATTGTAAAAATTCGCATGAAACAGCTGATCAGAGCATATCCCAAGGTTGCCAACTTACACCCCTAAAAAGATTGTACACATTTATTGAATAGTTTTAAAATTATGGAAGTTGTCTCTTTACTTATTGAATGACCTAGACCAACCCTTTTTCAAAACCTAAAAACAACATGAAAAAAACATTTTTCTCAATTTTTTTAAGTATTAGACAAATGTATGCATATTTCCTAAAACTTAGACTCAACACACTGAAATAACACGCAAATCAAAAAATAAAACACAACAAAATAATTTTTAGGATTAATGTGCAAGTATATCTCTTATATTAATTTCCCTATACCTTGTGGTCGTTATTATATACCCTATTGAAGGGAAACTTAATTTTCTTAAGCCACATTATAAATTACCTATCCTATTCACGACGAACCTCAACCATAATTACCCCAGACATATCAAAATTATGGGGGTAAAGGTAGAGAAGCTAATATTAGATACGTATATGGGGGTGTGTTCGCCTATTACTAGCTTGCAATGAAAATTGCGCAGCTTAAACACAACTGCTTTTTTAACTAACACCTTGACAAAAATATGTTACCCATTTTTTGGAAATTGTTTGTTTCTTATACAAATAGTAAATTATAAACCTAGGGACTAAAGTGACACATTTTACCCCAAAGCGAAAAATTTTAGCCCGAGACCTTTGCATGTCATTTGCAGACAGTGGCGGTTCTTCCATAAGTGTACATGTGCTCGTGCACTCCCAAATTTTACTTAAAAAAATATTAAAATTTGATCATTTTTAAATTGATAATTTTACCATAAAGTATCAGTAAACCCCAAAATTCACCAAAAAGTTGAATACTAACAAGAAATTAATATCCGGATGTATGTATTTCTATTCGTGTTCAAACGAAAATGCGGTGGAATGCGTAGGCCGGGTGCTGCTGCGCTTAACTGGACCCAAATTCTGGACACCGTAGATGTTATGTCGCACTCTAATTACGAAATATAGAAAGAGAGGACGACATATCCCTATAGAATTTTACAATACACAAAATCTGGGCCTTACTTCGATTAGTGCTCTTGTAAATCAATTGAGTCGATCGATGCCGCCCGCACTCTCGTGATGCCACCCGCGTCTACGGTTACCGTTGGCTATTAAAAGTGTGTGTATGCACCTTAAACTAGTGCACTGAAACAACTGGAAGTTATCGGTCGGGCCGTATTGTTTTGATTTCGACGATTTCGTAGTTACGAGAATTGCTGATGTTTCTAATTCTGATAGCATTAGCGTGCTGGAAGCAGTGATTACGATACCTATGACAACTGCAGAAGGAGAACGTAGTTTGTTTCTCTACCATAAAAAGAATAAAAACTTCCTTCAATTCACAACATGATTGTGAAATATAAAAACTAGGTATCAAACAATAATTATTTATTTATGAAAACAATAATAATAGATAACCAATATCTAAGTAAATATCTAATTTTTTAATTATTTGCTCTAAATTATTTGATATACTTGCTTTTCGCCTGCACAGCAATTTTTTTTTTGGTGTGCACCGTCGCCGCCTTCGTTTGCAGGCTGTCCAAGTGTCTTTTGAACAACATAACATGAGCTACGTAATGGTCCACATAGCTTTTCAAGAGTGTCACATTGAACAAGTAGTGTTCTAATGAGTTCCTTTTGGATGAAACAATTGACTGTCAATAATTATTTTTAGGTTTCAATTAGATCTTGCAACCCAGTGGGTGCACAGCTACCCATGACAAAAATACAAGGGAAACTCTAAACATAGTTCTCCCTATAAGCTACGAAAAGTTTTGATTCAAATGAAAATACCAATTTCAAAAATATCGACAAAAAGACTTAAATCAAATGATCCTACCAGCCACTAAGATTTTCCAGCTTACAAAATGACCATTTGGTTACAAAAGCATCGGCGGAGGTAAATCTTACTGCTTGTTGTAAATATTCGGAAGCGGCTTAAGCGGTAACACGCCTGCCTCACAAGATGAACACCGTCACATAGGGTAAAGGTAGAGACCTCGCTAATATCACATACACAGCTTTCTAACTCTATAACGCTCCAGTAATAGAGGCTCCATTATAAGTTATAAGCAACTCGTTACCTTTAATCTAAGCGATTCAGGCAACTTGCGAGGGGTTGCTTTTATGCATATAGCTCAAGAGGTAATATAAAGTGGTTGTAAAGTATAGGTGAATGAAATGCGTTTAATGGCTAGAGAAATGAAGTACCTAATCTAAGTTTATAATTTCAATATGAGTTTTCGGATTTTTGGAAGCAGATAAGCTTTTATACTTCTAAAATAAATGAACTTAAAACGAATTGGAGTCTTTAATAATCTGAAGAGATTAATTTATTGACTTAATAAAGCTAGTCTAGGAGTACAAAGAGATAATTAAGTGACTAGCTAACTGGACGTTTATTCTTGACTGTCTGTAACATGAGGTGAGGTGAGCGCGCACACCGGTGGGTTCATTTCTCTGTGTAAAAAGGGGGTAAAGGCGTTCCAAGTTCACCCGTGAAAGTAAACTTTTCGCTCACCTCACTTCACGGGCAGTCAAGAACAAATGTCCTGATATGACAAAAGACTCATGACGTTGAAAAAATTAGAAAGCAGACACCCTCGTGAAGAAGCAAGGTACAACACTCCCTCTTAAGCAAAACCATATTGTGTACCAATGAAAAGACCCCTCATAAAAGTTTGGTCTCTCTGTAGACAAACTTCAGGATAAAGGCAAATATCAGCAAAGAAGTCAAACCATAACCGATAGGGATTCTGAGAAAACACAACAGATACATCTGAGGATATACTCTGCAAATTTCGTACCCAACTTCTCATAATTCTTTGAAGGAGCAGCACTGTCGAGCTCAAAAAGTGATACAACTAGCTCCCCTAAGGATCTATTATATTTAACTTAAATGCAGTCATGTTAATTTTTATGAATAAAAGTGCTTTCCGCTCAGTAGCCAGAACGACTTCTGGTGCTATTTAACCTTGGACTATAAGCGAAGTATTAGTTAAGTACAACATTTTTTTAAAACTTGAAACTCAATAACTGCAAATAATTTTCTTTTGCTTTAAAAAAATTGACTTAATGCGTATCGAAGTTTGATTAAAAGCGAACTTTTTTTTAATGAACTACCTCTGCTCAGTAAAGACGACGATCATAAATAAGCAGCTCACGTGTTTGTTAAGGGTCGCGAGACACGGGAGCAACAAATTTTATTAGGTCTTAAAAAGGGCCTTCATCCACCGACAAACCGTAGACAAGGATAAGACTTAAATGTTACAAAATAACTAGATAAAATATGCTAAGTATATTTAAAAGTGCCGCAAAAACATAATAAGGATCTTCACCAAGATATTCTTTAGAATTGGGTGTTATTACTTCAAGGGCGCATCCAGTACTGTCTTCGGGGCCTGCAAACAGTGCACACTCCCCCTCCAAGCCTAAGAATTTTTTAGATATTTTTTACATTATTTATGAATAAAAGCAAAAAATAACATGAAATACGACATCCAAATAGCTGATACGAACATCTGGTTTTTAGATTTATGATTTGTTCTGGTTGAAATACAATTATATGAAAAAAAAGTGTGTATATACCGCTTGATGGACTATTGAGGAATTCGAGTGTATGAAATTGACAGGAAAGAAACCTTTAAATATTGAGGCATTTCCAGAAATGGAAAGGTGGCAAAAGCCATAATTATACATCCTGCACTTTGTTTCTCTTTGATTAAGAATAAAAAGTAAAAATTAATTTATATTTTTAAGTCAAACGATTTTATTAAAAAATTGCACTAAAACCTAAAAAATAATTTGGCAGATTTCTGTTAAATCTATATTGTAGTAAACAAGCTAATAAAATCGTTTAACTTAATTTTTTTTTTAAAATTTAATATATTTATTGCTTATATCTCTATATTATTGTAGACAATTCATCAGCCCAAATCGTTTGGGTTCGGTTCGGACGCCAAGATAGTCGGACTTGAAGTTAGTTGGTGATGCTGCCCATCCTAGATAAAAACCGATTTCAAGGGTGGGTTGATTATGATTTGGGTCTTTATAAATGCATTTCAGCAGTGGCGCACGCAGAAATATTTCTTAGGGGATGTCGTATTTTATGCTATTTTGTCTATTAATTCATAAAATAAATGAAAAATATCTAAAAAATCATACCTTTGGGAGGGGGCGCGGACCAAGATTTTAGCGTTGTAGTTTGAACAGAACAAGTAGGGGAAACAAAGCAGCTGTAGAGAACTAGAGTTAGATACAACTCTAGAATTGATATCCGACGTTATGCCCAGCTCGGTATAGAACAGAAATGTATACAACATTATCCTTCCGGAGAGGGAGGACTTGATAAACAATAGAACCAATTTCTTAAATAAAGATTGCTTCTGGTATACCCACGGATCCATAATGCTGTGTTGGGTCTGGAGATGTTAGTATCCAAAAAAGGCGATCTAAACCTATTCTCGGCCAACTGGCAGCTATATTTCAGGCCAAACTTGTAGCCAGTGAGCTGTGTGACCGGTAAATTACTGACCACGAATGGGCCAAAATAATAGGACAAAAATATTTTCCTATAGTCAAGCAGCCTTAAGCGCGCTTGATATCTCTACGGTCTCATCGAGAACCGTGAGGAGCTGCAGGGACTCACTGAATGTGCTTGGTAGCTCTAATAATGTATTATTATTAGTATGAATACGGGTCATTCTGGGCATGAGGGAAATGAGGCCGCAGACCACGCAGCGAGGGAAGCGGCATCTGCGGACTTTTTCGGCCCCGAACCAGTCCTGGGAATAGCATATAATTGTACTAAATAAACCATATTAAAATGGATGGAGAATAGTTTTCAACAATACTGGCTAAATCTAGAGCTCATTAAAGGACATTGTAGAAAAAGAGCGAGAAACATCTTGGACGTACCAGACAGTAAGTTACCACTGCCAACTAAGAGAACTAACAGAAGAGACCGAAAGCACACACTGTCTGAAGGATGACTAAACAGTAAGATATTTAGTGTGCGAGTTTACGGCTATTGCACGTTTACGTCAGGAGATTTCCGGTCAGATTGATTCGGAAGATCCAAATAGTGTTTCACTTAAACTGATAGCTAGCCTTTTTGAAGGACTGTGCATACATACAAGTGTGAAAAACCACTGAGCCATAATAGAGCTGGTGGAGGCAGTGGAAGAACTGCAAGGTCCATCATCATCACACAGAGCAAAGCAGACAGATTTCAGTGGAAACGTTATAATGGAATTCAAGGTCAACTAACATACAATTTGAAGTGAGTATAAAATTAAGTGCAAAGCTTTATTTATATGCATATGCGTTAGCATAACCCTAAAATATATTGTAAATTTTGTATTTTTTTTACATTTTTTATTTTAAATTTCGAACAAATGTAGCTTTAGTTGCTAAAGCTGTCCCATTCCCAATTTCTTGTGTGATGCTGTGGTTTTTAGGTATTGCTAACTTATCTACGGAGCTAGTAATTTCTTTTTGTCGTTGACAGGATTAGGTATTCACTACTTGTTTTGTACTACAGACAGGCGGACCGACAGACTTTGGGGCCATATTACGAAAAATGCTAAAAGACGCCGATACTTGAATAGCTAATTAATCACATTTTCCTTTTTATAAAGCGAACGCGGTGAAATTTCGTGAAAGATCCGGTCAATATAGTACAATGAATAGAGGAGTTTTACCCTACAAAGGGTCCGGTAGTTCTGAATTTTGGATATGTTATTAAGGTCGAAAGGGTAGTTAAAAATCTGAGTTTTCGTCACCCCCACCCCTGTGCTTCCTCCGCCATCTTAAAAAAACCATCAAAAATTGGCACTTTTTGTAGTTTTTTGCCTGTTACCATTCTTGTTCTACGGTTAGTAGTAACGGAGCTAGGAAATTTTTAAAAATGACTAAAATTAACTGCTTGGGCAAATTTTAATTTTTTTTCTATTTTACACGGTAATAACTCCGTAACACTTTGTTGTAACGTAAAAGTTCGAAGAACATATCTTGTAGAGAATTTAATTATCTACAAAACACTGTATTTAAGTAATTTTTATAATTATTTTGAAGGGGTGGAAGTAACATTAAACAATGTTGTGCAACTGTCAGTACAGCAGTTAAAGTGCCAATTTTTGATGGTTTTTTCAAGATGTCGGAGGGAGCACAGGGGTGGGGGTGACGAAAACTCAGATTTTTAACTACCCTCCTGAGCTTAACAACATATCCAAAATTCAGAACTACCGGACCTTTTGTAGGGTAACCCCCCTATTTTGGCCTTTATTCATTGAACTATATAGTAATATTATCATTGACCCCTGAAAGGGCCTTATGCAACTCAATGAATATTATTAATTTTACATTTTCTACAGATTTACTATGAATACCTTACTTGTAATATAAGTAAAAACAAAACTTAGAATATAGTAATAGATTGCATATGAAACCTAAAAAAAAGTTTTCTGCTGATCAGGGGCTTCCTATGTTCGCTCTATATTTTATTGTAGCAGGTTTTAATTCGATATTCTTTAGTGAGCAAAATTACTTCATCTCTCTATAAATTGAGATCCTTTGTCGGACAATATGTTGTTTGACATTCCATGGGCCAAAAATACATCTACATATTTTTTAAAAATTTTAAAATATTTTTTTTTGTAGGATTGATCGTTTTTAATAAAATAACCAAACACCGAGCAAGTTTTTTCTAAAATTTCATTAAAATCGATTTAGGAGTTTTTCCAAAATAGGAACAAACCAGTAAATGTTGAATATTTTAATAGGTAATTTATTAACTATTTTTGCTTATCATTACTTGCCTACCCAATATTTTTTTAAATTTTTTTTAAAGAAAATCTAAAATTGGTCTGCCTATATTTGTACACAATATCGCTAAGTTTATTTTCTAATAATAATGAGTTTAGCATATTTTTCTGTACCGTGAAGGTGGAGGCTTTTACGCTGCTGTGCCTTTAAATGATGGACTATGAATAAAAATTTGCTAAAAACAAAATTCTGCTTTGAAAAAGTTTTGTAGGTAATTGCAAAAAGTGGTAGCTAAATTATAAAATTTTGTTGCTTATATATGAAAATTTAAATAGAATGTCTTAGAGATACGGGGGATTTTTTATTGACGCAGATTTTATTTTAAACGGAAAACCCGCACTTGATTTTTTACTTTTTAAATAATAGTTTTTCCCAGTCCAAAATTACCAACTTTGAAAAAAAAATATCGTTTCCAATTAAAAGGCATTTTATTTATTTTATTAGGTACTTACACTAAATTTTTAATATTTTTTGTGAAATTTTTTCGACAGCATGGGCGTTTTTAAACAAAAATTTTATGTTTGTCAATCTGATCCATGTTATCAAATATTATATGGAAAAGGTAGTAGGTAAGAAAACCGATTTAACTTCAAAACACATCACTTTTTGTTTTGTCTTCCTCGTCAAATATTATAAGCCACTCTGTATTCCTAAATGACAATAGAAAAAGATCTCTTGGAAAATCTCAAGAAAACACTAGTTGCAAAAAACGTCTTTTAATATAATTTTTACCACAAAGTACAAAGTAGTAAGAAGCAGTGGCGTATATAGAGAGACAGTTTTGGGGAAAGGGGGGGGCGAAACCCCACGAGGCCGTATTTTATGTTATTTTATGTTTGTAATTATAAAATATGTTAAAAATATCTAAAAAAATCTTACCTTCGGGTCATCAATCAATCAAGTTTTTGTTTAGAAATAAGCATGGAGCTATGTATAATTGTTTGAAATTTTTGTAAGGGCGTAAATGGTATGACAATATGTGTGTGTGTGTGTGTGTGTGTGTGTGTGTGTGTCCGACCCACGCCACGATAGCTTCTAAACCGCTAAACCGATTTTCATAAAATTTTCATGTAAAGTAGTGTTCAATACTGTAATGAGATTTTAAAAAATTAAAAAATGCAAACTTTTTAGCGGAGCATCGCATCAACATGAGGTTTTCCAAATATAGTCCCACATTTTTCTGAATAATTTTGTGTTACATACGTATAATCAAAAACTTCGTGTTAGCTTTTGCTTCTGAGATAATTACAAAAAAAAAATTTTTAAACGCTGATATAGCGTGGAGATCACTCAAAGTGTGCTACTGGGTTTAGAAGGTGTCAGATGCGTCATGGATCCATTCATTACCTTCCTAGCCCGCATAGCAATTGCTAGAGATAAGGTATTATTTTTGACGAAATTTTTTTTTTGAGATGACGCCGAAAATGTGTTATTTGGATGTATTTTGACCTATCTTAGCAATATCGTCGTGATGTCTCTGTGTGTGTGTTTGTGTATTATTTCTGTCCGTAATACGATAGCTCCTAAACCGCTAAACCAATTTTTAGAAAATTTTTAGGTTAAATAGTGTTCGAAACTCTTACGAGTTAATTAGATTTTGGTAAAGTTTTTTGACAATTAAAAATTTTTAAAAATACTAACTTCTTAACGAAGCATCTTATTAATATGCGGTTTTCGAAATAGAGTAGAGAATATTTTGCTCAACAATTTGTGTTATTACCAAAAATTTCCTTTAGAGAGCTTAAGTTGCTAAGATATTGACAAAAAACTGTTTTCATGGCTTACCGGGTGGGCCAAAAAAAACCGTCCAATTATTTTTCATTAGAACTTTTGTACTATACAATCGACTCTAATGGGACAAACTACACTTTGCAGATAATTAATCAGAGTTTTGACAAAATATATTTTTTTGTCTGCCATCTCAAAATTCAAGATGGTGAACGAAATTGTCTCATTAAAATCGATTGTATAGTTCAAAAGTTATATTGAAAAAAAAATGTCCAGATTTTTTTTTGCCCACCCGGTATATATTCTGGCTTCACTTGAAGTGTGCTAACCGGCTAGCTAGGTAGGTATCAGATCCATCATGGATCCATTTATTTTTTTATTGCTATTCTTGTGCGGATACCTTAAGCTAGCCATATGTTAGTTGATTTAACAAAGTTAATTTAAGATGAGATGAAAGGTAAATTTATAATGGGTGAAGTATAAAGTTTAAACCCATTAAAATAAAACGACTGTGAAGGTACTTTATATCAATTAGAAGTTTTGGAGTTTAAGTTTCAGTTCTCGAGGGGCATGCATAAAGCCTACTGTATCATCCTTGTCTCCACTTTGTCGCTCCTAACACGAATGGAAAAGATAGCGGAGTTATAGATTTGAGGTTTTTGCCCGACAGTATGTGAGTATGTAGCCCTCGAACAGCAGTAAACTAATTTAATGATATACAGGGTTTTAATATAAATATGCCGCCGATCTTAAGAAGATGTTTTTTTTTTTGATACAAGAGGTGTCAAAGTTTCAATTTCTTGTTTGTTTTTTTTTATAGCTCGTGCAGTTTTTTGAGATGTTTGGCTCAAATTTCGAACTTGTATTTAGCGCATACATCATTAAGCATGCCAAATATCAGGATCAATGCCCCCTTTTTTTCCCTCATAAATTTTTTGCAGTAAGCCAATGGCAGTTTCAAAAATGGATTCTTTGTTTTATTTAGATAATTTTGATCTCCTACAATTTTGGGTATCTCTAACCGTTTTTGAGAAAATAGAGAAAAGTACCCTGCTAAATCACTCTAAAATTTAAAATAGTCATTACAGTACATTACATTATTTAAATTTTATGCGAGTTTTATGTAATTTCTGAATCGATCGAAGATACAAATAATCTTTTGTATTTTTTTTGAAAAACAGAGATACAAAAAATTGTAAGAGATGAAAAATTTTCTGAATAAAACAAGAATTTATTTTATATTCTTGAATCTTGACTGCGAAAAAGATCTGGCGAAAAAAAGGGGCATGGCCCCGGCAAAAATATCACCCTGTAGTTTTTTGTAATACTTGGCATCTTGAAAACTAAGCATTTCCGGACCTTTGTTTACACAACAATTTTTTCTAAAAATCCCTCCAAGAATAATTTTCTGAAGTTTAGCGACATAATTTATCCTGTATACTTGTATGTGTATCTAAGAAGCTAGTATATTTTGTATGTTGTGGACAAAACCGCGCCGCAAAAACCGCGCGGTTGTCGACTGCAACTTAGCGAACTACCACAAGTCTCTCTGGAGCGCTTTGCAAACATAAGTGGTCCTTTAACATGCTCAAATATACAGCTTGTCCTATAAGACCCCGTAGTATCTCGAAAAATAACGATTCTAGAAAAAAATGTTTTAAGCAAAACTTTAGGGTTTACAATAATTATATCAACATAATTTTCACCTTGAATTTGATATTAGCACCTTATTATTTATTTTGGGGTCGAGAAACTTTTTTAAATTTAAACCCAAACCCATAATTTATTTTTATTGATGTTAATATGATATTCCCAAACATGTATGTCTTATGCCATAGGTTAAATAAAAACATATCAAAAAATGATTAGGCGTTAAAAGCCAAACCCCAATCCAAGTTTGCACAGTGCCACTCTCGATCTCTTTTCTTTTTGTGTAAACTGTTTCTCTTTCTTCTTCTTTCAAAGGTCAGGTTAGGATACATTTACGATCCAAGAGGTCAGGTTAACACCAATTTTTATTTCTAGGAAGGAGGACAGGGAAGCTAATTTAGGGAAAAATCTAAAGATATTTTAATTTTTATTTAGGTATTTTTGGGTTTAAAAACAACGTTATTTAAATTTTCCGCCAAACTTCCGTAATACCGAGTTGAAAAGGAGGAGAAAGACGGAAACAGTTTACATGGGAAGAAAAGTGGCGAATGCGCATTTGAAAAAATGGGATTTGGGTTTGCCTTTTAACGCCTAGTAAAAAATGGAGTTTTATTTTGAGGCCCGGCACTTGTGGAACACCCTGTATACAGACAATAATAATATTCAGAAAATCCTGAACCAAGCCTCACCGCACTAAACTTCAGTTCGTCACTTCGATTGCTGCTTAAGGCCCCAATAAGGTCAAAAATCACAGTTTTCATTATTTCCACCTGTGCTTTTTCCATTTTCTCCACGACTGTAAAGTTTCTTTGAATCTTGGGGTCATGTGCTCTTTCAACCGTGGAAAAATTGAAAACCATTACGGCTGATGAAAGCAAAGTTTCTTATACCTTAAACTTGCTAAACTTTCCACCAGGTTTCCATTCAACATTTTCAGTTGGAGTCTTTTTGTCCCTTGCGGCGACTTAAACAATGCACAGTGCACGTGGTTGCTAAAATTTGGAAACTCCTTTAACAATTTTGTAGTACAGGTCACAAATAAAATTAAGTAAAGCAGACAAAGATTTGGTTTAAAAAGTTTTCTAAGTGCTTTCACCATGCTCGCCTAAAAGATTAAAGTTTTTAGCTGAATTTTTTTAAACCCTAAACTTACTGAGTTTTCCACCAGATTTCTATTAAACGATTTCAACTCTTTTTATCCCTTGCGGCGACTTGAACTATAACAAATAAAATTAAGTAAAAAAGTCTAGACAAAGGTTTGTTATGCAAATCTTTCAAAGCTTTATCCTTGCTCGCTAAAAAAAATTAAAAACTCAGTTTTTTGCTGAATTTTTTTCATTCAAGTAATTGCATATTTATCAAAAGAGACCGTTTTCTTTTCATCTTTCGTAAGGTTAGGCAAAAACGCTTGTTCTTTTCACATAGATGGAATTCACAACAACTAAAAAATACATATCGGGGATTAGGTTAGGTAAGGTTTTATTATGAGAGGTGCGAATGTCGTCCCTCCACAGCGACTCAAGAGGTCTATTGTGGCTCATCCCAACTTAAATGTCACGAATCTCCTTTAGGAAGCAGGTTAGTTTGTTTGGTGACATTTCCTCAAGGTCCTGAGGCTCTATCTGTCCAGGTCCGAATAGTCTCGCCCTAGTTCACTGTCATGCTACGCAGTACCAGATTAAATGGAGTGGTGTTTCCTTATAAACACCACAGAACCTGCAGCCTGCTGTGTTGCTTACTTCCAGTCTGTTCAGCTGTTTATTGAGTCGGCATTGGCTTGTGTATATCCCTGTGATTATTTGTAGGCTATTCCTGTTCGTTTGTTCTGTGCTTGTCTGGCTTATTTAGAAACGGTTTTGGAGTGTTGTTGTCTAGCAATTTTGAATCCCCTTTCTAACAACCCACTCTCCTATTTGTACGACTGTTGCTTTTGGTAAGCCATAGTAAGCCTCCGGTCCAACCAGCGCGGATTCTGCTCCCGCCCTGGCTAGTGCGGCTGCTTTTTCATTTCGCTCAACCTTCGAGTCCTGTTGGCCTGTCTCAGGGTTTCTAGGCAATTCTATAGAACTTTGCATGAACTTAATGCCTTTAGAGGTGGGAAGCCATCTGAGACGATATCTATTACGGATACTTCTATTGCATGTAGTTCCCCATTCCTCCCTCGTGCGTATAAGAACCTTAAAAGGTATATCGGGGGTTCCGGTAAGACTAAATGTAGATACCTCTTGTATTAAATTCATATTTTCAAAAATCCTTCTACATATTGTTGTTTGCAGTTTTTTATGAATTGGTCTGCTGCATTTGTCATTATAAACTATTTATCATTTACTACTTATAAAATTTCTTTTTATGGCAATGCGATATTTCAAAATTGACATGTAATTTGGTTTTGCTTTCCGATTTTGCTAAACTTATTTAGGACACCAATAGGCAAGGCGCAGTTAACTGCAGTAATAGTTGCTAACCATTCCTCACACAAGCAATGGCTTTTAGATGCATCTTGACGAAACGATGCCACTGCCACTTTTCATAGAAACTGGATTAATAATTTTGGAATTATGGCCGTTTATAAAATACAAATTATCAAGAATTTTGGATAATTTAAGGGCACTGTGCACCTTTTTATATACTTTCTTTTACCTTTCATTTGATTTTGCACTTTGAGCAGTTTAAAGGGACAATTCTTAGAACCTTCACCCTTTAGTTAGAGGTAAAATGTTTAAAAATCTCTGTTATACTTTCAATCTAAATCCAAATTTTTTGACAAAGTTAACATATCCTATAGCAAAATATAAGTACAATTATTGTTGTCAAGCCTAGGTCATACTTTTCTTAAATATAACTTAACCTTTTTAAAAACTAGATGGAATTTATGTAAGTATACAGAGTGTAATTTAAATGATGCACCAAACTTAAAAGGCAGGATGCATGGTCAAAAGAAAAAAGAATTCATATTACATTTTGCGTCAAATTTCTTTGTTTTTATAACTTCTATAAAAGTTATAACAGCCAATCAAAATTAAAATAAATGTAAAAATTGAATGTTAAAATTATTAAATAAAAAAATACAAATTCTCAAAATGATTACAAAGAAATCTGTCGATATGTACAGAAAGCCATCTTATTATTATTTTTTTTTTTTGAAAATTAAATAGGTTACAAAAAAAATTAATTCTTAACAAAATTGACAAATTTCGACCTGTTGCAAAGGCCACACAGTATCTACATAAGATATAATTTTTTGAAAAATGCAATTTTACATTTTTTGATCATGATGAATTACAAAATTATTTAACGTTTTCAGATTTATCATTTTTAAAATTTACAGATTTCCCAGTTTTTACACATGATAAAAACTTTTATCGATATTTTTTAAAAACAATTTGTTCTAGACTGGGACTTTATTTTTATTTAGTTTTGTAAAAAAAATAATTCTTTTATTTGGAAAAAAAACTCCATTTAATACAAAGATTTTTAGAGAAAATCTGTTCTTTTGACGTCTAAATCCTACATCGCACTGCAGGAATTCTAATGAAATATTTCATTAATATTTTTTGAGATCACATTTCCAGCTGTAATATTTCTTGATATGCCATCATTGTATACCTTCTTAGGCACAGGACAATTGCGTGCCTTTTCTGTCTTTATAGCTATTCTTCTTGTCCAGCCAGATTACTTTCTATTGTTCACTGGCTTTTTCTGGAAGGAAATTGTTTGGCCGCAGTTTTGGATAGGGTATTTAAAACTTTTGCCACATCTGATTTTTTTATTTACTTCACCCAAACACTTAAGCAACAAAAAATGCTCCTAAATTAACAAAAAATATAAATAAAATAAATTAATCTCTTGATTAATTCGCAGCTGATACCCATAATATTAATTTATTCTGGTATTAGAGGCAAAAATGATAGGTTTTTTTCTTATTTTTTAAACTTTTTAATCTATTTCCTCGACACTAAGGCCTCCATTTTGGAACGCCTAATCGCACGGGTCATCGGCCTCCTTTAGAACACCAGACTCTCTATTCTTGTACTTGAACGATGTGATTATTTTTATCACATGCTTTGGCCAATGGCAAGCTTTAAATTAGCTCCGAGCCATCGGTTGGTATGCGAACTCCATTGCGCAAGATTCTCCTACGATACGACCGAGAAACGTTCAGTCAGTACGGGGCAGGAGATCAGATTTCACTTGAAACGCGTGAAATTCACTAACTGACTATGCCATTAATCGAGACAAGTCATTTTGCACAACACGCGACCGCTCAGAATTTGCTATCGGTGCGGTCTTCACAAATATCCATTCTAATATTCTGACCTGGTTAAACTGAATAAATCCTAATAAAACATTTTTTCGTGATCTTAAAAAATATCCCCAATTTATGGTTGCCAATTAAGTGCTAACCGTGACCTTGGCACACTTCGATGATACATCGTTACTTAAACTATTGAATTTCCTATAATAAAGTTAATTAAACACTTTCTGTAAAATGCTTACCTTTTAAGAAAATTACATACAACTGAATAATTTCGGATTATTTTGCATATACTATTGAAATACATAGGAAACGGGTGTACTGCTAACACTTCAGGGTTTCTATCTCAGCAAGGGTACTACCCAGAGAACTCGTTGATATCTCATTTTAGGAGATATTAGTTGTTTAATGTTTTTACAGATTTTCTCAAAAATAAGCAGTTTCGAAGTTAGAGACCACTAAATAAAAAAAATTGTCAAAATCCAAAATGACGGAAAAATGTTTGGCGTCACAACTCAAAAACCGTTCGTCTGATGAAAAAACCTACAATAGCACTTTTGTAGCAAATTTTATTGTCATTATGTTTTGTCTAATTCTTTTTTTCCTAAAATGTACAAGGACCAAGTAATTTTAAAAGAACCTTATTGTGCACAATTGTGGCCTATTAAAATGCGTTGGATGCCATTTGTGGCAGCTTAAAGACGCTGCCGCCATTTTGTGACACTGAAACCCACTGAATAATTAAACAAATATCTGGAAGCAGAACTGTATTTTCCAGCTAGGTAAAACATTGATATGCCCGGTAACTTTTATACAGTGGAGACGGGGGGGTTCAGAAATAAGAAAATTTTAAGTGCGCCACATTATTTAATACCAATGTTTTACAAAGAAGATCTTAAATAAAATACAGTTCAACCCAAACGTTGTAGCTAAACAATGAAATTCTACCTACTTCCGAGGGTTCCAGAGTATTTGTGTAATTAAAAAACCAAAAAAAAATAAACAGAACAAAATTCTAAAAGAATGAATTAAGATGACAAAACTAGAAGTACTTTACAGGTAGAGGGACTCCTTTAACAGGTCATAGTGTACCTACATCTGAGTCAGTAGCATAGGACTCAATTATATGAATGATTGGAAAAAAATATGCTTCCAAAATCGTTCCATCATAGGGGAGATCTGGACCAAATATCTGCTGTCATCATTCTACGTTGGGTAGGATGAGACAGACAGCAACCCAGTCCGAGATCCACCCCATGAGGTAGAACAATGTAAGGAAACTGCTGAAAAAAAATATAACCTCATCTCTCTTTTGTCTCTGCAAAGTTCATCTTGTATATTTTGATTGTAAAACCTGAGAAAAATACCAAACAAGTCAGGGACAAAATAGCAAGGCGCTTTAAATAGGGCCAAAATAGCAAGGCACTTTAAATTTGACAGTAAAATTATCTTAAATAAATGAAATGAAGGAAACAAGTCAATGTAGTAAATATGCCGCAAAACTAGGGTTATGACGTCATACCTTATCTTGCGTTTACAAGAGGTGTTAAATTATACTGTAAAAATTATATTGGAAAAGATTATGTCTAAATTATATTGTGAAAATTATATATGAAAAAAAATTATAGTTAAGGCTTGCTCCTACCTTGGTCCTTGATTATTTTATGTATAAATGTGTGTTCTAGTTTGTAAACCTGGAGTTGTCCAGACACCTCCTCACTACTGCACCGGGTCCTGTCCTGTTCTGCTCGCGCCTCCCCTGGTGATCACCTAGCACATCACACTAGGGCAGCACATGGTGGTCAAAATGTTGAAGGTTCCTTGCCCCGAGCGTAAAAACCCTTTCCCAGGGTTACAACTGGCTCGTCCGGCTTCCCACCAGCGTCCAGCACGGCTGTCGGTGGAATGGACAGGGCAATGCTCTTCCCCGTACAAATGGCGTAGGCCGACTTAAAATCCCCTCAAAAGGGTATGAGCGTCACTTTAGATTTCGCCTAAACACGATGGACTCACTTCTACAGTTTCTGGGATATCTCCTGCAATTCGCTGCAGTGCCAAAAACCAAAAACAAAGGCGATCCCAGAAACTGTTGTCGACCCAGCCAAAATTCGTTAGCAACAGACCAGGCAGAACACAAAAAATGAAGTGGCCGGAAACCGTTTTTCAAATGTGGTGGGGAGTGGGGATAGTAACACGAGACTGGAAGAAAAGACCCGCGGTTTTCAAACTAACCAATGAGGAAATACAGCAATAGTTCCATACAGGTATGTAGGGGCCAGCACCGACCAAGGGGACATTGAAAGTATGTAAAACGTGCATTGAGGTGTTGTCGGATCTATTTCCACGGTTGAAATTTTTATAGCAAGGACGTCGAGACACCCTCCATACATAGTCCGAACATTTGCCTACCGGACTGTAAGAAGCTCAGCATTGAAACCATCAACTGTAAAATCAATTCCTGAAGACCAGGGCATGCATCAAACCCAGGAATATTCGAACACTCAACCAATTCCCATATGAGTAAAGTTATACTGAGCGCAGAATTTAGTTGCACTCCAGTTCCTTCGCTCTTTATAAATGTTTTCTCTAATATTCATATGGTTTAACGCCATTTTTGTAAAACATTTCTACAGTAATAAAGTTGTTTCTGAACCTGAACCCAAAAATACACACTGAACTACTGCTAAGAAGCTCGGCACAAGAGTGTTCAGATGTTAACTCACACGATTTCGTTTATTCTTTTAGTCTTGGTTTTTATCCCTCGTTTATCTCCCATTTACAAAAGTGCACGACTCGTATTTATTCCATCCTCTCCCTATCAAATTAATAAAGATATCAAAGTGGCCGGAGCCTCGGTTGTTACTGGTCAAACCGTGGACCTAAATATGTTTTCGTGCTGTCACAACTAGCTATGAGGTTCGGATTGTCCCAATATCCTCGAAAATAAACGTAAGGGAATGAAATGTTCATCCAAATGTTTCCTTCCTGTTACTGAAACCATTTGTGATGCGGCAACGCCGCCATTCCCCAGCATAACAGCTGTTTAAATTTATGAACGTCAAGTAAACGATGAAACTACAGAAATAAACAAAACAAACAAAAGTTTTATGTGATTTTCCCGAAACCTGTGATCCTAAATTCCAATTACGATGTCCAGTTAATACGGTGTGCGTAGTGTCCACAGTAATTCGATGGAATGCCTCCTTTTAAGGTAACTTCCTAGACACTATATAACCTCCAAACCTAGCTCTATAAAATACCCTTGATTTGTGTACAGAAGACGAGTCAAAGAGCCTTGATTATTTACCTAAATAAACAAATATGTAACGTTGTCTTAAACGTAAAAATGACACGTTACACAATTAATCCAGGATGGCGGCTGGAGCAGGCCCCCCCAAGGTCGAAAACCAAAATTGTTTTTAGGGCTGGAATATCAACAACATATATTAAATATGCGACTACACCACCTTTTGCAAGTTGGGGGTCTTTTTTTCGCTTTAATGGCTGGCATATTAATTATCTCTAGGTTGACCAAATAATTAATATTAAGCTACGTTACTTAAAATATTGAATTGCCTTTAAGCCCTTATGCCTTTATGTTTATATTTTAAGGGTGGATGCACCTTCACGACCATAGTAACCGTGATAAAATCACCAAGAATATTATCCTTACCATGAATGATGTTCAAACTAATCAAATATCATGATTTAATTTAATCAACAAACTTTACTAGTTGTCGTCTGATTGGTTAAAATATATTTTTATCAGAAAATAAATTTAATATTTATTTAAATTTTTTCACTTTTATTTTTTTAATAAACTTTAAGGGAACCAACAATTACATCTCACGAAACTCACGTTACTTCAATAAAGTCTGATTTTTTTTTGTAGGTAGTTTTTATCATTTTTCTAGTTCACTGTCCATTCATAGCGGTTAGACTTTCATTTTTTTCATTTCGGTTTTGATATGCGACATACCCCTTAAAAACTCCCTTTGCTATTCAAGTCATCCACTTTTCATGGAGATAATTATTTCTTTCAAACTCAATTTCACCGTTTTACCCTATTTATTCATTTTGTAATCATCATCATCCCTTTTAAATCACATGTATCATGTATGGCAGTCAAAATCGAATCGACCAATTTAATTAAACTTAATTAAACTTTGTAGGTAGACCAAATTAATATCTACATGTAACACGGAGGTAAAATTAAACCATAAAACTATGAAATTGAAATTTAAACTCTTTGTATTCCCGGCAATCTGCAAGGAGGAAAATGACAAATTTTTTAAGGTTTTAAGCGGGTTTTGAGGTTTTTGGTTTTATTGGTCCTGTTATTAGGGATTTATTGGAATAAAACTTGACTTTACTTTAGAGTCGAGTTTATTCTGGCAGATTTACAAAGAACCCTGACAGCTGACCTCTCAAAATTGACATACCAAAGTCAAATTTAAAAATAAAGCCGCCACCTTTAATCTGATAAAAACAGGCACTAATATTCCGGTTCTTAAATACACAAAGGCTGAATTTTGAAAGAAAGCAGCTGCTTTTTATATGTAAATCTGTCACAATACTGTCGATTTTAAAATAAAGTCAGATTTTACTCCAATAAGTCCCTATTATCTTTTTTGTGGCTCTGAACAAGTCACCTAGCTATTTGTGTTGTGTTTCTATCAACCTAGACCTATGTTGTGGTTCTTAATTAGCTTTTTAGCTGTTGACTCAAAAATTAAATATATAAAAAAAGAATAACGCTTTGTGCACTAAAGATAAAAGACCCCATCCTAAGGCTGCAAATCGGGAAATGTTCGCAGAACAGAGGCAGCATTTCCCCTCTGAATGCAAAGGCTAATCGTGGGTGGACTTGCGGATTTTAGCACCAAGTTCTTTTACAAATAATTTGGCTTTTTCAAATAAAGGCAGACAGACATAAAAATGAAATATCGCGTGTTTCCAAGCCTTCAAATTTTGCAGGTAATTTACAAAAAAATATAGCTTTTTATTCATAATTCATAATTTTTTTGGGGATATTTATATTTCCTAGCCATATATAACTACTATCTGTGTCCAGATTTTCTCGACTTGCATTTTAGAATAATAGCATATCTTTGAGAACACTTTCTTTTTGTTAGCTGGGTTAGTAAGTGTAAAATGTGTTTACCCCAGATTTCCAGAATAAGTCTCCATGTTCGACATGCTGCCATGGCATTAAGTAAAGCCCCCTCATCACCTATCAGCAATAAAATTAATTGCCTTATTAACTCTTTGTAATGAGATAGAGCGGTTTTTTTCTTTGGGAAAATAAATTTTTTCAAGCTGAGCCAGTTCTCTTGTCATGTACTTATATGTGTAAATTCTATATTTACAATGTTTGACTAGTTTGATGTATGCTCACACAAAAGCTTTAATATTTCGCGGAAATTAAAATCCATACAGTTCTATCAGGTAAATGGGTTAAAGCTAAATAATCGGTGTGTTTAATTAAAATTGTGTACAAATTATAATTTAGAGATGTTTCTATTGAGTACAAAAAATACAAGAAAGACAAATTACAATAATTTAATTTATATTCACAAAGTATAAAACTTTACAAACTGCCTAATAAACTAACTATAACAAAAATTGAAACCAACTTGCATTAGCACTTATTTTTTGGCAAAACTTGTGGTAATTTTTATATTTTTTGTAATATCACAAGTTTTATGTGCATTTTTTTTTTATTTGTGTTTTGTAACTTGATTTTTGCAAAATACTTACGTATTATAGAAAGCCTGAATATTTACAAGGTTTATGTGATTTTATTTTTTTTTTCCATATATAGATCGTGATACTTCTAAGAAGTTAAGAAAACCACATTTTAGAGCTTGTACTTTGGTAGGTATATATAGTTTATGATCATTTGTTATTTAAGAATCGCTAGGGCCGTAAGCAAGAAAGATTTTCAGGTAAGGATTCAATGTATTGTGCAATTTTTTTACCCCTGATCCCCCGCTCTAGGCACGGCCATGAGAATCACTACTATCAAGGAATTTATGATACGCTACATATTATTTTACTAAAAATTAATTATTAATTAAAAGCTAAAAACTAAATACTTATGTACATTTTATATATGCAACTTGCCGCAGCCCCGTAAAAATAAAAATTGAGAGACTTGCGAAAAAATCATCAGGTGCTGAAGATGTTGCACAATTTTTTTTTGGAAATATAAAAAATATTTACTTATTTACGTGGCTTTCCCAGCATTTGGTCAGGTGTTAAAATTGGTTGTGAAATTTAATTTTTTTTGATTTTTTCTTATTATTATACTTTTTTGTAACTTTCTCTGAGAAATGTAACATTGTGTAAATTTTTGGTATATTTTTATATCAGGTGATGTAAACTAGAAATCTGTTGTCTTGAACTGAATGAGAATTTAGATACAATTTTTCCAAACATTTCTAATGCGCCTGTCTTCCATCATAGTATTTCGGAGGAGTCCAAAACAGTTTTAAGTGGCCTGTTGGAACGGAAAACATACTGTTTGATCACGGTGCCTAGAATAGACCGGTGTTCGGATCTTATATATATATATATATATATATATATATATATATATATATATATATATATATATATGTAGAGTGGAAAGGCTAATTGATCTAAGTGCCAAAAAGCGTTTTTGTGGGAAACTAAAAAAAACTGTACAATACATGCACGCGGACTTACGGATGACGTGATTTTAAACATGTTTGTTAGGACATAAGGTGGGGAAATTGCACTTAGTTTTTATAGCCCCGTATTGGCTTTGACACATACATCATTTTGGGTGGAAAATCTAAAATTTGTATATTTTGGCACTTAGATCATTTAGCCCGGCCACTCTACATATATATATATATATATATATATATATATATATATATATATATATATGTCGAATTATTCACGTCAGTGGTGGTCCACCTGGTTTTTGTTAATAAAAGTTAGATATGATATAAACTAGTATTTTTTAAATTTTTTGAAAACTAAGGCAATTTTCCTACTGTTTTTTAGTATATTCGTATAAAATAATATTTTTGAGACATACCAGTCGTTTTTTTAAGCCCCTTCATTTTTCTTTACACAAAAATTAAAATTCGAAGGAAATAAATGTAAGCTTTTAGGTGTAAGAGGGGCAATATGGGGTACAAAATTTTATATGCTTAATTATCCTATTAAATGATCACCATTTATATTTTAATTTTTAGTTTAAGCGATTTATAATAGCCCATCGCACCGACCTTTTTTTTCATTACTTAGCCTAAGTGTTTCTTATTACATCATATTATGATTATATTAAGAAACGCTTAAGCTATGGAACCGAAAAAAAAGTCGGTGAGATCGACCCTTAAAACTCCATCATAATTTTATTATTTTTTTTGTAGAAAGATTGCCCCATTTTTTTGCCCCGCATACAGGGTAAAATGTGGTACCTATATGTAGCGAAACGGGGTGTGTAATTTAGAAGCAATATTTTTGTAAGACATGGTTTATTTATCAAAATACTCACCAAGAATGAAATACTTATTTAAAAAACAAAAAGTTGTAATATAAAATACATTTATAATAATTAAATTTAGTATTGCTGTCGACCTTTTTACACAAATTTTGACAATATAAAATACAACTTTGATGTATTAGTAAAAAAAATAACAAACTTTTTTTGGGGCGAAATGGGGTATAGGTTTCTTGGTGTAACAAGGTACCCCATTTTGCCCCCATGAAAAAACCCCGTTTTGCCCCAATCACCAGTTAAATTTAAACAAAAATCATACACAGTAAAAGACTAATTTTACAAGCAACTTGTTTAATTATGAATAATACATAAATCCACTAATTGTTCAATGTAAACAAAATTTTGAAAAGTCTGTAAAAAATGTACTTACCTTCACAAAATGCGCAAGCTTTTTGTACAATAAGCAGCGCACAACATCACATGTTGAGTAAAAAACAACTTAAGCTCAGCCGACCGGCACCAATCATATTACAGAGAGCTGAACCAGTCATGGGGATAAAATATCTGATACTAAGAGGTTTTATTCTTGCGCAGTTTACCTAAAACTGCGGTACCCGGTTTTACACCCTTACCCCTTTCCCCTAGCCATTAGTATAGGACAAAAAGTGTGTTTTTAGATTCATTTTATGAGATATAGAGCCACCGCGGCCGATGCGCTGTTACCTAAAAAATTGTCACACATTGAGTTTGAAATGCAAATAGGCTTAGTTTGGTCATTATAGTCTTGTGCCATGAGGATGGCCCAAAAAAGGGCCGAAACGTCGGCGTAGAAAGAAAAAGATTTCTTGTTTAACTTGACCCCTTCCGACCAATCAACACTATACTAATTAAATTGGGGCGAAAAAACGTCACTTTGAATTAATATTATAATATCGTGGTTAATAATAGGATTTCTGTTCATAGATTGATGTCTGAGTACATTGTAATAACGTTATCAGTCATCGGCTAAACATGTATGTTGATTTGATGTACTTTTTAATAATATAACGTATCTTTTTCATTATATGTATTTTAGCATTAAATTTGTAGGTTTTATTCACTATTCTGCTTAGTACCTACTAAATAGACTAAAAAATAAAAAATGCATATATTTTACGTTTGATAAAAGAAATCGCCAGTTTGCCAAGTTTATAAATGTTGTAAAATAAAGTAGGTTAGCGTCTGTCTAGGTAGAGAGAAATCAGCATAAAAATACCCAAAGAACCTGCTAGAAATCAATTACAGGAACGTCGACAGGAAACATTAAAACCACGCGTCCATATGTTTATGTTAACCCAAAAATCCTACAAAATATAATAAAATTTATAAATAATAATATGTGCCCGCCAAAATAAAATTATTAGAGACATTTGGTTTTATTTTATAAACGTCAAATATTTTTTCATAAACAAAATAAATTGGCTCCGGTACAAAACGGCGCTTTTCGAAATAGAGCGGAATAAAATAGCGTAAGACAAAATAGCGCGGGGTAAAATAGCGCTTCGACAAAATAGCGCTGTGACAAAATAGCGCTGCGACTAAACAGCGCTGGACAGAATGGCGCTAGACAAATTAGCTTGAGACATTATGACGCGGGACAAAATAGCGCAGATGCAGAATAGCGCCGGTACAAAATAGCGCCGGTCAAAAAAAGCACAAAAAAATCGAAAAAAAAAGTTAAACCTAGCTGACCTGGCTGGTTATTACAAATCGATCCAAACAGAACCAAACCGAAATGCGCTATTATGGCATGCGCTATTTTGACCATGCGCTATTTTAGCTACACCAGCGTATTTTCTAAAAAAAAACTTCAAATGCCGTTTTATCGAATATTTGGTTTGAAACGGTTTTGGCATATACTTCGACTATAGTTTGTTTTTTTTTATTCTGGCGGTTACGTCATGACATATTTACATTAGTTTAAATGATAAAATGCCAAAGACAAGCCGCCATTCCAAAAAAACCGACTATAAGTGGTTTCTTTCTAACATTAAAAAAAAACCCTAACTACTTTCCCGGGACCCTAGAGAGTGTGAATCCGAACCAAACCGAACCGAACTGAACCGAACCGAGTTTGATTCAGTTCAGTTCGGTTCGGTACAGTTCAGATTCACACCCTCTATGATCTCAAAAAAGAAGTCAGGAAGTTTTTTTTTGAAAAAATATGCTGGTCGGTTCGGTTCAGTGATCGGTTCCGTTCGGTTCGGATTCACACACATAAGGATCCCGAAAAAGGAGCCAGGGAAGTTTCTTTTTTAATATGTTAGAAAGAAACCTCTTAGTCGAAGTATATGCCAAAACCGAATCTAACCAAATATTCGATAAAACGGCAATATGACGTTAGAACTAACATCCAACCTAACGTTATGTTTTTAAATTAAACATTATTTTGACGTTATTAAAAGGTTTTGTGTTTAGTGGGTTCTTAAAAATAACTTCAATTATTTAAAGAATAACAAAGAAATATGAATTTGGAACACTATTCAAGTTTTGGTTGATTAAAGTCAATTTAAAAAAACTATAACAACTCATATAAAGTTAGCGCTAAACATACGTAAATAACGACGTCGCGCGACAGGTCGCCACTACGCCATCTCAGAATAACCATAACCACGATTTTGGACGCAAGCTGCCATTTTCTTGTTAATCTATTTACAAATCTTTTTGCTAAATTACTACTAATTTATTCGAAAGGCGTTCGAAAGCACTAAATAAAATAATATGCATAAACTCTCTATTATAAAGTTTTACCTCAGATCGCTTTGCTTATATTATTTATGATCCGAATTTAACAGTCTGCCACCCAGATAAAAACCGTAATAATTATAATTTTATTATTTTTAAGCTGAGAAACATTATTTTACGACTGCAGCTCTAGTTGGCATCAGCGCTAAAAGGTATTTTATGTTTACACGCAGAATTTATTATGATAATTTCGTCTACCAAAGCGACCAAAAACTTAGCTCCAGATAAATGGTCTAAATAGGTACATACAGCCTTTTCATCAACTGCAATTCTTACATGGAGAAGTGCCAAAGATAGAGTATACAATTCAAATGTACATGCAAAAGAATAGCCCACATCCACGCAGCACTTTTACTGGGCGCCTTTGCATTGGATCCTCGCCGTTCGCATTCTCTGCCTTGCACAATTAGATCATATACATTGTCTCACGCACTCATTATTTTTGGAATCAGGAATTGACTTAAAACATCCTGTATAAGGAGAACCATTCGCCAATGCCATTAAAGCTCAATATTTTAAACAAAAGAAAATAAGTTCGCTAAGTTACAACCTAAAATATGCTTGCAAATAATACACACTATGCAATAGAACAAAATCAAAACTAGTACAATTAGGAGTATAAAGGTCCGCGAGCAACGGTTACGCTCGGTTCAGTCTTGGACACCCTTATAAATTTGTTTTTATGCGATCGCTCGCGATCCCCTCTTAGGACGCATAGGTGTTACAGATCTTTCTTTCTATTTAGCCTTCTTTAATCCATATTTGGACATAGGCCTCCCCCAATATCTTTCACTCTTCTCTGTCTGTCGCCGTGTTCATCCATCTAGTTCCCGCGTGTTTCTTCAAATCGTCCGCTCATCTCATTTGGGGTGTTGATCGTCTTTCTGTCTGATATTATGACCTCGATTATGACTGGCAAATTCTCATTTTAATTTTGCTTCTTCTCCTCTGACATCCCTTACTTTTGTTTTATTTCTTATCCATTCATTCCTTTTTCTATCTGTCAGCTTTACATGTAACATTTGTATTTCCATTGATCTTTGGGCTTTTGTTACCTTATCCATGTTTGATTTTGTAAGTGTCCAGGTCTGGGATCCATAGGTAAGTACAGGAAGGATACATTAGTTATACACTTTCGTTTTGAGGTACTGAGGATATTTTTTATTTCTTAATATGTAGCTTAATTTACCGAATGCTGCCCAGGCCAATCTTACTCGTCTCTTGATTTCAGCTGTTTGGTTTTCTTTTTTCAGTTTAACAATTTGTCCCAGGTATATATATTCCTCTACTTGTTCCATTTTATTTTGGTTTATTCCGACCGTAATATTTTCATCTGCGTTTGTTATGATTTTATTTTTAGTGTAGTTCATTCTTAAGCCTATATTTTTAGCTGCGGTATCTAGTTCTTCCAGCATTTTTATCAGTTCTTCTTTCTTGTCTTAGACATTTCATATTTCTGTTATTTTCTACAACTCTCTCAACTTTAGTTTCTTGGCTCTATTTTTTATTTTCGTTTTTCATTTTTCTTATAGTTTTATTTATTTCTGTGTATTTTATAGATGTTCTTTTTCTTCTCTCTCGAGGGTCCGCCTGTTTTCCAGCCTCTTTATTTCTTCTGATATACAATTTTCCCTCTTTTTATCTTTTTGTGCGATGTTTTTTCCTACTTTGGTCATAGCTCCTGTCAGCGTCATTTATTTCATATATACTTTCATTTTCGCATCCTAAGTTTCTTTGTATATTTTATGTAAGTTTATTCATGTTAAGTTGTTCATTGTTATTATTCATTTTTATTTCCATTTCGAAAATGCTACCAATGCAGATTTTTGTTCTGGCCATTGTGATCACTGCCTGTTGTAAAGCTGTTTAGGACTGTTACATCTCTAACGATATTTTTATCAGTAGTCAGTATGTAATTAATTGCCTGAGCCATGTTCACTTTCGTTGCGGTTTCTTGCTGTCTAACAGATAACTACATAGACATTTTTGAATAAAAAATGAATCACACTCACACACTCAGATAAATATATAACCTATTTTAAAGATGAAAAATGACCACCAGGTTCCCACATATTTTCGATTATAAATGGGAAAGTCGATTGTAAACGAAGATTTGTGTAATTTACCTTACCTTGCTCCTTTTTTGAGCTCTTAAAAATGGTGTTATATATTTGACATGCCCTTTAGTGTTTATTATACAAGGGCTTTTTCAAAATATCGTACATTGGACAAACATTTTTTATATCTTGCTTATTTTATAAGAAATTTCAATTGTGTAAAAACATGTTTATTACAACCATTGACTTCTATACCCTACGGGTAGACCCTGCATGGGCCTAAATTGCCATTATATCAAGCTTTTATCGCAATTGACCAAATACAAGTAAGAATTTAATGAGCAAGATAGGGATGAAAATAGAATTTCGGTTTGGTGAGTCCGGACACATGCAACATCGCAAAAATATTCTATTTGCTTGTCTTGGATAAAAAAGGGCAGTGGCGGCGCAAAATAAAAATTTTGAATTCCACTAGAATTTTTTTATCAACAATTTTCTGTTTGAATTTCAAACTGAAAGAAAACGGTCCCTGACGTCTATCAGCTGTTAACAAAAACTTGAAATAACTAAGGTCACTGATCGAAATCGGGTCAGTTTTTTGGCCCTTTTATGAAAATGCACAATTTTTAAAAAAGCAAGAAATTCAAAACAAAATCAAGAAAATTCGTTTCGTTCGGTTTGGTTCGGTTCGATTTGGTTAAACTAAACCGTACCTAACTGAATGTAGCTAACCCTAACCGAAACAAACTGAACCTAGCGGAACCTAACCAAACATAATCAAACTAAACCAAACCTAGCCCAAGAAAACTGAACCTAACCGAACCGATTCGAAACAAACCGAACCAAACCAGACCGAATCTGGCTGAACCTAACCAAAACAAATTAAACCTAGCCGAACCTAACCAAACATAATCAAACTGAACCAAACCTACCCGAAACAAAACGAACCGAACCGAGTCGAACCAACCAAACCAAACCAAACCGAACCGTTAGATTCGGTTTGGTTCGGTTCGATTTGGTTAAACTAAACCGAACCTAACCGAATATAGCAAAACCTAACCTAAACAATCCCAGCTGAACCTAACCGAACATAAGCAAACTGAACCAACCTAACCCACCTAACCTAACCTAACTCAACCTAACCCAACCTAACCCAACCTAACCCAACCTAACCCAACCTAACCCAACCTAACCCAACCTAACCCAACCTAACCCAACCTAACCCAACCTAACCCAACCTAACCCAACCTAACCCAACCTAACCCAACCTAACCCAACCTAACCCAACCTAACCCAACCTAACCCAACCTAACCCAACCTAACCCAACCTAACCCAACCTAACCCAACCTAACCCAACCTAACCCAACCTAACCCAACCTAACCCAACCTAACCCAACCTAACCCAACCTAACCCAACCTAACCCAACCTAACCCAACCTAACCCAACCTAACCCAACCTAACCCAACCTAACCCAACCTAACCCAACCTAACCCAACCTAACCCAACCTAACCCAACCTAACCCAACCTAACCCAACCTAACCCAACCTAACCCAACCTAACCCAACCTAACCCAACCTAACCCAACCTAACCCAACCTAACCCAACCTAACCCAACCTAACCCAACCTAACCCAACCTAACCCAACCTAACCCAACCTAACCCAACCTAACCCAACCTAACCCAACCTAACCCAACCTAACCCAACCTAACCCAACCTAACCCAACCTAACCCAACCTAACCCAACCTAACCCAACCTAACCCAACCTAACCCAACCTAACCCAACCTAACCCAACCTAACCCAACCTAACCCAACCTAACCCAACCTAACCCAACCTAACCCAACCTAACCCAACCTAACCCAACCTAACCCAACCTAACCCAACCTAACCCAACCTAACCCAACCTAACCCAACCTAACCCAACCTAACCCAACCTAACCCAACCTAACCCAACCTAACCCAACCTAACCCAACCTAACCCAACCTAACCCAACCTAACCCAACCTAACCCAACCTAACCCAACCTAACCCAACCTAACCCAACCTAACCCAACCTAACCCAACCTAACCCAACCTAACCCAACCTAACCCAACCTAACCCAACCTAACCCAACCTAACCCAACCTAACCCAACCTAACCCAACCTAACCCAACCTAACCCAACCTAACCCAACCTAACCCAACCTAACCCAACCTAACCCAACCTAACCCAACCTAACCCAACCTAACCCAACCTAACCCAACCTAACCCAACCTAACCCAACCTAACCCAACCTAACCCAACCTAACCCAACCTAACCCAACCTAACCCAACCTAACCCAACCTAACCCAACCTAACCCAACCTAACCCAACCTAACCCAACCTAACCCAACCTAACCCAACCTAACCCAACCTAACCCAACCTAACCCAACCTAACCCAACCTAACCCAACCTAACCCAACCTAACCCAACCTAACCCAACCTAACCCAACCTAACCCAACCTAACCCAACCTAACCCAACCTAACCCAACCTAACCCAACCTAACCCAACCTAACCCAACCTAACCCAACCTAACCCAACCTAACCCAACCTAACCCAACCTAACCCAACCTAACCCAACCTAACCCAACCTAACCCAACCTAACCCAACCTAACCCAACCTAACCCAACCTAACCCAACCTAACCCAACCTAACCCAACCTAACCCAACCTAACCCAACCTAACCCAACCTAACCCAACCTAACCCAACCTAACCCAACCTAACCCAACCTAACCCAACCTAACCCAACCTAACCCAACCTAACCCAACCTAACCCAACCTAACCCAACCTAACCCAACCTAACCCAACCTAACCCAACCTAACCCAACCTAACCCAACCTAACCCAACCTAACCCAACCTAACCCAACCTAACCCAACCTAACCCAACCTAACCCAACCTAACCCAACCTAACCCAACCTAACCCAACCTAACCCAACCTAACCCAACCTAACCCAACCTAACCCAACCTAACCCAACCTAACCCAACCTAACCCAACCTAACCCAACCTAACCCAACCTAACCCAACCTAACCCAACCTAACCCAACCTAACCCAACCTAACCCAACCTAACCCAACCTAACCCAACCTAACCCAACCTAACCCAACCTAACCCAACCTAACCCAACCTAACCCAACCTAACCCAACCTAACCCAACCTAACCCAACCTAACCCAACCTAACCCAACCTAACCCAACCCAACCCAACCCAACCTAACCCAACCTAACCCAACCTAACCCAACCTAACCCAACCTAACCCAACCTAACCCAACCTAACCCAACCTAACCCAACCTAACCCAACCTAACCCAACCCAACCTGGCGCCGGTTTATTAGGGTGCCTAGACCCAACCTGGGTTGGGTCTAGGCACCCTAATAAACCGTAATCTGGTCACCCTAATCCATCGCAATCAAAGAAAATCGGTAATCGAAGTGTCACAAATTTTTTGTTGGTTTATATTCTTCTTTTATATTATGTAGGACAAAATTATTAATTAAACTAAGTGACCTTATTAAGTAAGACAGCATGATGGTCAAATGACATTAGAACGACATACACATATGATACCGGCCTATATACTCGACCGTGACATGTCAAAAGTTTGGTTCGAAAAAACAAAAACAACTGGACAAAAACCGGTATTTAAGCATTTAAAAAAAAATCATTTTTAAGAAAATCAAATACTTGTTGTTAATTTTCATGCAATGCAAAAAAAAGTGCGGGGAAGTGACACTATCTGAATCAAAATGTGTGAGGGTAAAATCGCACGGTCGCAGAAAAAACTATCTATCGTGACGCTACTGAACTACTATCTATCCGTCAAGACGACTTACCCATGAAATGTTGTTTTTTTATGTTTTTTTTTCTTCTTTTGCACAAAAAACAATTTCGGACCATGTTTGAACTCAAATAGTTACTTCTAAACTTGTTTTTAAACGTTTTAAGATTTCTTTTTGTAATATTCCCGCACAAAATACAAAAAAATTCATTTCCGTACTTAGACAACATTGTCTATCAGTTTTCCCTGTATAAACCGACTAGCAGGTAGAATCACTCAAAATACGGCAGGTGGATTAAAGGTAGCCAGCTGCTTTTCTGTCGCACTTATGCCGTCAGTGTGAAAGAGATAAAAGCACCCATATATTATCTAGGGTATTATTAGCATGCAAAATCACCCTATCTTTGTCCGTTTCACATGTTCAATAATGTCTATCTCTGTTTTTATTGTAAAATAAATACCCGCCCATAGGAACCAAATTGGAAAGGGTCAATAAAAAATGCCTTGTCTTGCCGTTTCTAACGCCCTTTCAGGGCGTTATACAACTCAATGATTACAACTTATTTTGAGGTTAAATATTACGCTTTCAAAGTTTTGGCAGAAGGTGTAGTTTTTGACATAAATCGCTGGTTTAATTTGATAATGATGCCCAAATAATAAAACTTCAAAAATTTTGTTTTAGCTGCTACCGACTAAAAAATACTACCCTCATCCAGAAATACCCCGCACATCCAGATTGGCCCGATCTTACGGTGAGGAATATTTTTTTTATAAAAATTATGTTGCCAAAATTTTAATTATTAGAATATTTTTAAAACAGACAAAATGTAATTACGAAAAATGCAATATTTAGTTCTATTAAAATAGATTGCCTTCCCAGTGGGAAACTGTCACCATTCTCCGTTTATTTAAATTGTTTTTAAATCCTTATAAAATTTAAAGGAGCAAAATAGAGACAGGGAATAAAAAAATCAAACAATAAGTGGGCTTAAAAATCACTCCACGTATTGAGCTTAAAAGAGATTCTATGTCGGGGAGTAATCAGGCTGAATCAGCGGCATTTTCTCGAATACCTGAGTGGGTTTAGCAGGAAAGGCAATGAGAAGGGGGCCAGGTCAACCTGCAGGATGCTTATCGAAAAAGCACGTTCCGTCCCTGATGCAGTGCTCTTTTCTTAAAAATAGATGACGGGAATTTTCACAAGGTGAATTTTAAGCAAACGTACAATAGCAGTTGTCGTTACACTACTTTATATCACATAAAAACTGCCATGAAAGAGGCACGCGCTACCCTAATCATAATAACCATTTTCAAATTTTGAGAAACATTTCAGAATTTTGGTTTTTGAGGTAAAAGTATCGAACGAACCTAATCTGGTGACACGTGACTAATTACATCTTAAATGCATAACAAAAGCTATCTACAAATACTTCCTGCACCTTTTAACAATGGATTTCACACTTTAAATGTAAATATAATTTTTATACCGCAAATACCAAGGGGGCAACTGTACATAACAAGCATGTTATGCTATTTATTACACCTGAAGATAAAGTACAAGATGCGTGCCGAAGTGCAGTATCTTAATTCGTCTGAGCATGTAATAAACATAACATGCGAAGTTTTTTTGTTACTTAGCTTAAAGCCTTTCTTAACATAATCATAATATGACGTAATAAGGAACACAGGCTAATTAACGAAGCCTCATGATGTCCAATTTTAAGCTATGTTTTGTGTTTTTTCATGAAAAATGTTAAAAATGTGTAAAAAAATCTACGGCTTTGGGGGGGCCCGGGCCTGTAATATTAAACAGTTAAACCTATCTAGATGCTTGGAAAATATCAAAAATATTCCCAATACCGAAAATTACGAAACAAACTGATATAAAAGAATATCGCCCTTTGCCCTGATTTGTGCACCTATCAAAATATTTGAGTCTATAGTTTATAATTAGATTTATGATCATATCAAAGCGTGTTTTGCAGAGGAGCAATATGGTTTCACAACAAAACCATGGACTGATACAAATCTGACTTGTTTTACACATTCTGTTAATTCTGCTTTGGATAGTAATACTCAAGTTGACGTGATATATTCAGATTTTGCCAAAGCTTTTCATTGAGTGAACCATGATGTTCCTCTCCAAAAGCCTTAATGGTTTGGAATTTCAGATAATTTTCTTAACTTATTTACTTCATACTTAAGTCACCTGAAGCAATTGTAATATACAGGGTCGCCTCATCAGAAATCTTTCCACCACCACAGGGCTCGAAACTCGGACCCACAGTATACTAATCATTCGTCTATGCTCGGACCTTTGTTCTTATCTTCGTTTCGCGGATTATTACAAATTATTTGGAAAAATACGATGTAAGGGGGACTGTGAATTACTGCAAAAAAAATTAAATTATATAGTAAAATGGTCGGAAAAAAATTACATTTTAATGTAAATAAATGTTACCTTATGACATTTAGAAGAAAAACTAACCCGATTATATATCGGTATGAAATAAGTAATTACATATTACAAAAAATATAACGTCTATTATTTTAATTAATGAGTTTAACCTCATTACACTTGAAAAAAGGAGAAAATTAGCGGAAGTAATTTTTCTGTATAAATTAATAGCTTTTTTTTGTAAACTCTTTATTGATTGTGATCTGTTATTGGGCGAAACTCTGTTGTTTGTTTAATAAAATAAAATAAAAAAAATAAATAAAATATAAACAAGAAAGGTGCCTAAGAACAAAATTGTTACGTTACTATTGAATTTTTGGTTCTGAAAAATCATTCAGAAATTGCAAATGACTAAAAATAAATGCGAAAAATCTGCTATCGCATATTATTAAGGGATTTTTTCAAATACTGCACTTATTAGGTATACGAGTAGGTACCTCTCTATTACACAAAAAGTCGTAAAAAAGATTTAATTTTCTATTTATAATTTTATCCAATTTAATGTTCGAATAACATGGTTTTCAGGAACGAAAATAAACATGCCTGGCATACCTGGAAGACAGGTTATTTATTTTTTTGGGTTTTCGATGCGTTCCATAACATTATAAAGAGTGTGATGATATTTTTATGACTATTATAAGTATCTGTGTACGCGTTCTCGGTTTATTACCAGCTCTAAATTTATCAAAATGGTCCATCACATTTTATATGCCACAAGCTTGGTTTTTATATAGTACACAGTGTCTCAAAATTAACATCAGGGGAAGGTGGGGTTAGATGACGAGCAGTTTAAAAAGCTAAATTGCGAGTTTTTAAATATCTCCTAACTAATTTTCTCTCACTCTAATTTTTGGCCACTTCGGTGCAGCTGCCTTAGCTTTAACCTTCCGTTAGTCTGGGGGGTCTATTGAACCCCAAGCCTTTAAAAATTTCTTCTCCCACCATGCTTGAATAGTTTACTATCTCCGCGCGCCAAGTATCTTCCGTTGGTGACTTGATCTTTCAAACGCCAGTTCGGTGTCGTCCATGCACCACGCAATTTTCAGCTAGCCAAAGCTTCATTTACTTGGATCCCAACAGTCTAATTATGCTACAGCCTTTTTTTTGGTTCTCTGTAAGTTTTTTAATGCGAATAAACGAACGTATTATTGTGCGTGCAAGGGCTGAAAAATAACGGAATTTCCTTCGATAGGTCGCCGGTATTGGCTTCACAAGCACATTTAAAAATAAATGTCTGTATTGACGATTGAAAATGGAAAGTTACGATACATATGGAATTTTATATGAAAAGGCACCTACCTCGGACTCTCTTGCAGCTCCAGTAGACGTTTAAACGTCCAGTTTTTTCACCTCAAATTCACTTTTTTCGGGAACGTGATTTTGCTAGTGTCTTGTTGTGACGGTGGTTCTTTGCGCACTCATCGCGGCGCTGCTTCTCTTCCACGTGTCCGGTGCCGTGAAACCCCATATGCATATTTTAGAGCGCGAAAATTTAAATTATTTTAAACGCGCAGAAAAGGAAAAGAAAATGAAAATTAGGAAATTTCTTGCTTGCACCAACAATTATTGTATTTTTCTTTATTTTATAATTACATCTTTTAGTCTGACTGCTTGAAATAGGCAGTATGCAAATTTAAAGTATAAATTTTTACCTTTTGTAAATAAATATATTTACATTAATGTGGTTTACAAATAAATTGCTTCTTTTTAGATGAAATATGGGATAATATGAAAAAGTCCATATGAATTTTGATGAAAATACGGAATGACTGTAGTTTTACATCACTTTTTTGTAAGTTCAGTCCCCAAAAGTTTTAAGAAGTATGTATTAATTTTTTTTTAAATAAATATTTTCTTTTGAATTATAAGGTTTGTAAACATTAAAATGTTTTAAAAAATTGTCCTATTTTGCAAATTTGAAAGATTTATTGTCATTATTACAACTACCATTTTTACTAATGGGGTCCTCTAGACCCCACCAGACCAATATCGTGAGGTTTACCCAGCAGACTAACGGAAGGTTAATACTACGCCGGAACCAAACTCCACATAATACAAATAGCTTAGGTGACAGTTATTTAAGATAGCTACAAGCTACAGTTCAGGTTAACTCATGTACGGTTTGTTTGGGTTAGTCTGATTTTATTAAAATAGGTTAAGTCAGCAAAATACAGAGAGCGTGGGCGCGCCTATGCATTATGTTAGTTCTAAAGTCAACATAAATACAATAATAATACGACGAGGGCCGTCTTTATATTTTGCATATAGGCACATAGAGAAATCGAATGGTATTACTAAAACTTAACCTCAAACTTTACCTAACCTAAATTCGAAACGTCATGTCAATGCGATACTTATAGTTTTATAGCTACAGAGAATTTTTTAAGTTTACAAATCAGTCGAAAAATGGAATTAAACCATTTTCGGGTTATAATTTTTTACAACTTTCGACGAAAATTATATCAGCAAGAATGCCTGCCGAGTTGATTTCCGTTTTCGATAATGAAGCACCACATCAGTCGACAGTTTCTCGATTGTTTGGAGAATTCAAACGAGGACGGATCAGCCTTAGCGAGGATCCAAGGCCAGATGCACCAAATACGGCTGTCACTCAGGAAAACCTCGATACTGTGCCCATGCTCATCACGAAAGATCCACCTGGAAGCAAAAGAAGCCTCGAAGTTTAACTTGATTTATTATTTAATTTATATCACATACATACCCCCACATCTCGTATAAATCCGGTCAAGTACTGACTGTGGTACCATCTATGTAGGTATGAGTGTATGTCCCTTGGATAAAGTGTGCAGTGTGGGTAGTGACCAATATATGACGTGTTTAAGACGTCAAAAACTACAGACGCCTTAAAGACAACATTTTTTGGTATATGACCTGCAGTTCATCCAAATGATCAGTTTTCGACGAAAAAAAGACGTCTTTTGATGACCCATTGCTACCTGGGATAGTATAAATCGTGCATTAAGATTTTGGCGCTCATGCCGGTTTGCCACGACACGGTCGAACTATACATAAAGATTCATAATTTGCTGTAATTACACGTTTTGAGGTAAAATTTATCACAGTTTAGCACGTTAAAGTAGAATGTTTGATCTTTCTTGGCAGCAGGTAAGCGAGGCGAGGCGTCGACTGATAGATGGTGTTAGTTACCGAGTACTTAATTATTATTACCGCTCGCGCTGTAGGCCCAAGGCGTCGCAACGGCGGTATTACCTTGTTTATAAATTAAGGTGTATTAAGCCCAAAAATAGAAGCTTGTTTATTTTCTGTAAAATACAGATAAATGGTTCTTTTTAAAACTAATAGCTGCGGGAGGGGGTGAGGGTTATGTTTTTAGGGATAGAAAATTAACAGAAATTAAGTAAACAGATATACCGTTTTGAGATTATGATAACCATTATTATTTTCATTAGCAATTTAAAAATAGGTTATCACAAATTTGGTAAAAGCTTTAATTTTTGAGCGATTTAATAAAGTTTTATGAGCATAAGGCACATACATACAAAGCAGTCGGAAACGGCATAGATTAGTCTTGAAGGTTATCTAACGCTATTAATATATTTACTTAGCAAATTTATAAAGAAGAATGCTTGTCTTAAATCCCCTCCCCAAGACCGAAGTAACTTTCATTGATCATTAAAAAGAGGCTTTTTAGTTATAAATGATTTATAAAGGTTGGCCAAGTGGAATTTTTCTTGTATCATTTTTTCCTGCAAAGCAAAAACGGCTGTGCAAACATTTCGTGTCCTTGTATATAAGTATTTGACTATTCGTGGGTTATAGGTCAGGACCAAAGAAAACTGACAAGTTTTTGGAATAGCAAAGCAACGTTTTGGAATATATTTTTCCTTTTTCAAGCACTAAAAAAGGAGGAAATAGGCACTCATTACAAAGAATATTTTTGTTTTTTTTTCTTATCCTTTTTTCAAAATTAACAGTTTTTTCTTTACTGGTAGCTACTTACTCAAACTATTGTCTTCAAAGTCCGTTCAAAATGGATTGAGGCACGACTCTTCATAAATGGGAATAAATTTGAAGATATTTCTCAATTTTTAATCAAGTTTTATGTTATTTTTTGTTTTTTGTTTATGACCGAAAAAAAAATTTACGAAAATAATTTATAAGGTTGAAAATTGTTTTATGTAAGGTTCTGTGCCACAATCCACTCGAAACAGGAAGTGGAAGATTTTTTTAACAAATATTACAATTGAATTTTAACTTTTTTCTTAAAGTTTATTAAAATGGAAAATCCTACATACATAAATATATTTTTTTTACAACATATAAAAACATTTAACATGGAAACAAATTTAAAATTATTGTAGAATAAATTAATTAAAATGCGACTGATGTCTTAATTAAGTTCATAATTAATAAATTAATTCATAATTCATACTTCCGCCCAACTTACAATTATAAGACCCTTACAGCAGCTTTTAAAACCTGCTGCATAGTAATCTATGTAGGTATTAGGCACGTATTTAAATAAAGCAATGCAATGACACTATTATTGCAATATTTTGACATATTTACTTGCAGGCTGATAGTTGATCTTTCAAAATTGACATACCAAAGTCGAATTTAAAATTAAAGTCGATAGTATTTCTTTCGGTTTGCATAGTAAACAAAATCCATAAACTCCATAGCATAATTTTTGAGATAACTTTTTGACAGTTATCAGCTTTTTACCATAACAAATAGTATAGGCCAACGACAAAAAGTTGTAAAAAGTTGTCTCAAAAATAATGATATAGGGTTTATGTTGAAAGATTAGCTGTCATATTCCCATGCAAAACTCTCAAAATACGGCGTGATACTATTAGTGAATTACTTTATTCCAATAAGTCTCTATTTAGTTCTTCACTTTTTATTTTAAAGAAACGTTTTTAAAGCTCTAATAAGTAGTGAAATGTTAGATACTATATGCTATTTTTTTGTGTTGGTACGTCACTGAAAAAAGTTTAAAATCTTAATAAAAAGAAGTAAGCAAACAATGTTACAAGAGGAAACCAACTTAAATAAAGGTCCCTTCGAAAAATACCTGGAAGCTTTCTGGTAGATTGAGAGAGAGACATTAGAGCGCCGTAAAAACTTCAAGATTTGAGAGTTTGCCGGTGATATATTTTTCTCCGAATAAGCACGAATCCCTAATAAGTCAGTAAAAATATTTATCTGCGCAATAAAATGCGCTAATAAAATTGAGCAGCACCGTATCGTCGACGCCAAAGAAAATAAAATACGGGAAATTTAACACGTCAAATATTTTTGCGCGCGTAGAAATACCTTGAAAATAAGGACCGTACTTTACCTGGCATAAAAAGTTTGGCGACGAACTAACTACCCATGTCATTTTCGGTAATCATAGCATTTCATAAATTCGCCCAGACATTTAGCTGCCTAGATCAAAGTTACCAAACGGCCGCCCCCAACCAGCCTAAAATTCCTCCCACCCAGTTTTATATAAGAACAAAAAAACAAATACTTCAAAAATCGCTTTTTTATTGGAGCTATGTTATTATTACCGAAAATTAGTAATGCAGCAGATAGAAGCGATACATTAAAACAAAACTATAAACTGTAGTCTATGTACCTCTAGAATTTTTCTCTTACTCTAATTTTCCAAAAAACTAAATGGGTTTTACCTATTTTTTCATTGAATTTGAATTACCTGTATCTTAAAGTCAGTTTGATTAATGTAATACAAGCCACGTTGGATGGAAATGACTTTTTTCGAAACACCGGTGGTTGACTTTACCACTTTGAAGTTGCGTTTTATACTTTAGAAAACTAATAGCAAATTTGTAATTTCGGCTATTGCCGCTAGAAATAAGTATTTAGAAGTGAGTATTTTAATAATTGCGTCTGAACATTCACCATCATGCTTCCAGCGCAAACCTCTGTTTTTTATTAGTTCGATGATGATTACCATAAAGCAATATTTGACTGAAATCCACACCTGATAAAACGATTCAGATATTCGAGATCCAGCAAGAAACGTAACGACACGACCTGTAGGTAACAGATGACGACATAAACCGCCGATATTTACGATCGCTTCCCCTTCGTTTCTCGTTTGAAAAAACCATCGTTTTCCCTTTAATTTTTTCTTTTTTTGAAACTCATCTAGATGAGTTTTCCTCCTTTTTCTTACTATGATTGAAAAGAGATAAATATATATTGGTACGATTTCGGAGGGCTGACATATGCCGAATGGAACATTGACATTTTCTTACACACACCTGCAAAAATACTCTAGTTTTCGCTCTCTGTCTACGTTCGCAAGGAAAAAGGTAGATAATGTTCAATATTTCAACTGAAAATTGCTTTTGCCTTCCATTTCAGCCATGCCGACAATAAACTCAATGGAGCACATTTTCGCCGGTGTTTGCCACCTTTAGGTGAAACCTATTTGTTTGAAACTTGTGCAGAACCAACAATACAAAATTACTGATTAAACTGTATTAATAACTAAACGCCAATTTTTTTAGATTTATTGGCAAATATCACCGAAATATTATTGTGCTGCCAGCAAAAAATTTTGCACCATGCTTCTCCAAACTGGGAGACAGTCGATCAGAATTACTTATTCGCCCCTGATGATGTCATCATTGTACAATGGTATTAAAACTGAAAATATCGCCGTTTCTTCTGTTTCTTCAAGTGGCATTACAAACCTTGGTGGGTTTTAGCCTGATTTACCAGATTGACTGTGAGGTGAGGTGAGGTGAGCGCTCACCAAATTTTAAGACGCCATTCTTGACGGCCGTGAAGTGTACTTAAGTTCACCGCATTTTTCTACGAGAATTGTGGTTTTTTTTCTAAAGTGTGAAGGTCAATACCACAAATTTTTTACTTATTTTTATCAACAATTTGAAACTATCAAAACACTTCTCTCCAATACAAAACTGACATCAAAAGTAAGGTTAGAAACACTCCGGTGGAAAAAGATGGTGAACTCAAGGATCACCGGCGATCTTAAGTCCACCGGTGAAAGTGAAATTTTCGCTCACCTCACCTCACAGGCAGTCAAGAATAAACGTCTTGGTACTGACCGTAATGTAGGTACTGTCTTTCTGAAGTGTACTGTAACATCCTGGTTTTGATTCAACGTTAGAAAATATTACAAATGTCGGCTTTACAACTTTTTTCCTGAACAGTCCCCTCTGATGATGAAAGTCATCATTGTATAAAAATTAAGAAAAATGGAAATATGTATTGCCTTCAATGAAAAAGAAACTAATTTATCAATTTTATAAAAGTAAATGCTGACACAATGGCTAAATTCAACGCATGTATAAACTAGACAATGAGGCTTGGGTATTTGAAATCGCTCGATCGCTTCGATGTTTGGAGAATTTCTTGGCGTTTATTGGACTTATTTACTATATGGCATTTGGGAAGTCCTGAATGTTCTCATAACGAGCATCGAAAATGCTATTCCGTTTTTTTCTTTACATTTACATATTTTTAGTCGATGGCCAAGGGTAGGGCTTAGGAAGAGAAAAATATACAGGATGTTCTAAGTTAAGTGTCCACCGTTGCTACACGGTAAAAAATTTTTGTCTACAATGAAAACACGTTCTTTTTTTGAATAACTTGTTTTACCTTAGAACAATTTGTTTTTAATGAAACTATTTCTTTTTAACTTCAACGCAGCGTTTAGTCTTGAAATGAGACTTTATTTTTCTTCTTTAATTGTTTTGTTTCAGTATACTCTGTTTTGTAGCAACGCAAATTGTCTTCATATAAGTAATATTTTGCTTCCAGAGAAAACGGTGCCTTAGATTAATTCACTTCCAATTTATATTAAAACAATTTTTGTTTTACATTAAAATAAAGAGGCAAGACATTTTTTGTGCAATATCAAGAAAATATTCTCTTGGTGAATAGGAAAGCACAAATTTTTTTACTTCAAACAATTTGCTTTAATCCAAGACAATTTTTTTTACCGTGTAACTTTGTTATTAATAAAGATAGTAAAAACATTACCCTTCCTTTCGCCGTACTGCAGTTTCGTAAAAAATTTAAATAGGTAAACAGTAGAATTTTTGACGCAATTTAAGATGCTTAAATCAAGAAAAATGTCAAACATTGCGTTTTTGATTTTTAGAGTTTTTTCCAAAAACATGAAACACATTTTAATTGAACACACTGTATTTTATAATTTTTTGTGATAGGAATTCTAAGCCAAAATTGTCCTTTATTTTTTTTTTTTAAGTTAAAGATAACGAAGATTTTTCAAATTCAAAATTACGCTTAGACTTCTTTCTACCAAATAAAATGTCAATACGTATTTTGGAATTTGAAATATCTTCGTTATTTCTCTATAGGACAAAAAAGCAGAATATTTTTTTGTTTAGAATTAAAAACCTATCAGAACTTTTTTATATTTTGATTTAAGTATCTTAATACGCAACAAAAATTCTACCACCCACATAGCACAAATCAAAACAACGTTAAAACACATTTGAAAATAACGTTAAAAAGCGACCTATTACACTTATGTACACTGTATATATTGATATATACACTTTTTTCGATATTGGTTTGGTTTAGAATAGAGATGTGCTTAGCAGTTCATTTTAATGAACTAGTTCACTGAACTAGTTCGTTTGAACTATTAACGGAATGGCTATCCTGTCAGTGTTGCCGACATCGTATTAGGCTAGCCGTTCCTTAATTTTCCATAATCAAATCAAAATTTCAAATAGTTCATTTCATTGCAGCTTGAGCGTGCCACTCAATGCAACGAAACAGGTGATTCGTCTAATCGACTGAACGAGCGCCGGATTTCACTTATTAGTTCATTAACAGTTTATTTCTATCAGTTCGTTTGTTCCTCGTAGAAAGCACCGCGGTATCGTTCAGTAGTGACTTATTGGAATAAAACCTGACCTTTTTTTAAAATCGACCCTATGTTGACAGATTTACATATAAAAAGCAGCTGCTCTCCTTCAAAATTCGGCTTTTGTATATTTAAAAACCGGATTTATTAGTGTCGGTATTTATTAAATGAAAGTTAGCGTCTGTATTATTAAATTTGGCTTTGGTATGTCAATTTTGAAAGGTCAGCTGTTAGTTTTCTGTGCAAATTTGTCAGAATAAAGTCGACTCTAAAATAAAGTCAGGTTTTATTCCAATAAGTCTCTATTATTTCCCGAATAGGAACACAGATAGCCGCGTTCCTAATGCATACTATAATATACAGAAATATTTGGGTTAAGCGTCGCAAGAGTATTGTTGCTTCTTTATAGTTCATTTTGAACTAGTTCATTTAAGAAAAGTGAATTAGTTTGTTTTCCTTGTTATATGAACCAGTTAATTTTTCCAGTTCGTTCGCGAACTACCCATTTCTGATTTAGAACAAGTCATTTTTTATTTAAATGATTATATTCAGTGTACTTATCTATTATTTATAACTTCTCTAGAAAATGGTGCCATTCATTCAATTGATAATAATATTTTATGTATTTGTAAATAAAGATTATGTTAACTGTAGTTCAAGAGAAACATCTTTTACCATTGGTGAGTTACTTTAGTAAACTTTAGTTTTATATTTACATTAGTATGATCTATTTTTTTTATATATATCAAGTTTAGAAATACCTACTAAATATCTTTAAATGGTCCCTATCAGTAACATAAAAAAAATAGTTATTAACCCTGAAAAAAGTAACATGTCGTTCAATAAAAGCATAGCATCAGCGGTGTAGTATAATAGGTTAAAGTAAGTATGGGTCGTTGTATACTTCTGAGGGGTTAAAGCCAATTCTCTGCAGGCAGTGAAAAGCTTTTCGAAATGGCCTGCTGTGCAGAAAAATCGCACCTATGGCAAAGTGAAAATTGATCGTAATAAAGTGCTTCACCATTGAAGTATTAAACATCATAAATATTGATTTAATCATAGATTTGCTATGACTTCAATCCCCCTCTCTGTGACTATTCCCTGAAACACTTGAAGTATTAAACATCATAAATATTGATTTAATCATAGATTTGCTATGACTTCAATCCCCCTCTCTGTGACTATATCCTGAAACACTTGAAGGTAAATATGTACTTTTAATTCTTAGGTGGAGCACATGGAATTTTGAAACATTAAGTATATATATTTTTGCTTAATTAGGCCAAAGGAAAAAAAGAAAATGAGATAAGAATATAGCTTTAGTACGTATAGTATATTTTTGTGTGCTCGTAGGCACATGGTCAACTGCGAGCCTCACCAATCAAATTGTCGGAACGATAGCGTTAACGCGATACGAATTGCGTATCCACTTTAAGTGGCAAATAGATTAAAGATATCAAATCAGCTCTGCATTCAAGATGTCTTAGCAATTGGAAAATTATTATGCTGTAGAACCAAGGAAAACCAAAAGAAATGATAAGGAATATTATTAAAAAGCTTAAATAATCTGGAAAAGGTAGCGGACCTGAGGGAATATACGCTGAAATGCTCAAATATGGATCACAAAAACTACTAGAAAATCTCATATATATATATATATATATATATATATATATATATATATATAAAATTATATATGTAGGTAACTAGGTATGTTAGATCTTTATTTGTTATAATATAGCGATTCATTTGGTTTAACTTAATTTTTCCTACTAGTAGTATGGTTTAGTTTTATTAGTATTATATTCGAATAGTTCGTTTAGCACCCTCTAATTTGAAAACAATTTCATTAATATATTTTTAAGCTTTCAGGATATACCTATGTAAAGCAAAAGGTTCTGTTGTTTATTGGAATGGTTTGGGATGGACGCATACAGGTACTTAATTTACCTAGGCGAAAATTACTAGGCCATTCTAAGGTAAACAAATACTGGTATGATAAAAAGAAATATTTATGATGATTCTAAATCAGATTTTTTAGGCTACATTTTCTTAAATTAAAAATAACATTTATTGCTATTTGGCACATACAAATATGCGAATATCTAGGTGCCCTTTTTTTTTGATTTTATAATAACTGTGGGTAAATAGTTGTAATTTTAAGTTAATTAATATGAAACCCTTACCTTACCTTTATAATATTAAATAAATAAATAAATAAATAAAATAAATAAATATATATATATGTTAGCCCGCGGTTATAAAAACGATAACTGCAATGGACTGTAAATATTTTAATTAAATGAAGCGCGAACAAACATAAATATATTGATATGAAATTACGAAATAATGAAAAGGTCCATAGGTTAATTGTTGTGCCACACAACGGCAATCAGAAACAAAGGCACTCACCAGTTTGCAGCCAATTTCTCCACGTTCCAAGGGGCCCCTGATTGGATCTAATGATGTCACCACGTAGCTGAAGGGCTGAAGTTTCTAGTTCTATGCTTCAGTACACCAAAGTCGAGCACTTTCAGGTGTAGAAATTTGAAATAGTTGGAGAACGAAATTAACACGCCATTTCTCGAGGCGATTGACAAAGGATCTATCTTGATTGTTGGTGCGCATGTACAGCGCGAAATGCACTCTGTCCTTCATACAATTGTGTGGTTTTAAAAAATTTAAAAACATCCGCGAAATTTAGCGGGAGCTAACATAACTGCCCTCCAAAACACACAATTTTAGAATCTCAACCGGACAGATATAGATATAAGAAAAATGAGCGACCGATAAATATAAATGAATGAAAACAGATAAGTATCGTAAGTTTATTTAGAGATAACGAAAACCCGAAAAAGGCAAAACAAACAAACAAAAAATTCCAAAAAAAAGAATAAAAATAAAGACAAAACTATTGTAATCCCGGTAATAGGTGGAAAAATTAAAATTACTTTTAATTTGGCAAGAGGCACAGTTTTACAACTGGCCGCTTATAAACACCGGTAACCATTTGTACCGTCGCAACACGCACCTGACCGTCCCCGCCGGGATGCAGTTCGATGACCCGACCGACCGGCCATTTCAAAGGTGATTGAATGTGACCACTTGTTATGATAACCAAATCATTTAATTTGATATTTGGGGACGAATAAGCCCACTTGTGTCGCTGTTGTAGCATATGCAAATACTCTACAGAATACCGTTTCCAAAAATCATTATGTAGTTTTTGGATTAGCTGCCATCTCGAGAGCCGATTTAGGGGAACCTCGGACAAATCTGACTTCGGAATTTCTGAATTAAGGGGTTCAAGTGTCAAAAAATGCCCAGGGGTAACAGGTTGAAGATCGTGTGGCTCTGAAGAGGCAGGAAATAAAGGGCGACTATTAAGTACGGCTTCTATGCGACAGGTAAGGGTGGACATCTCCATGATAGACAACTTCTGGTCGCCGACAACTCGAACAAAGTGAGTTTTAAAACTTTTGACGCCCGCTTCTGCCAGGCCATTGAAATGTGGACTGAGAGGAGGTCCCAGATGCTAACGAATAGAAAGTCTGGTGGCCGCACTTCTTGCGTAATCAAGTAATTGGTTACGAAACCCTATAAAATTACTGCCTTGATCTGACCAGCATTGCGTCACGCTTCCACGTCTGGAAATGAATCGATGGAATGCACCTATGAACCCTTCGGTGGACAGTTCCATGGTTAATTCCAAATGCACGCAATGTGTGGCCGTACAGACAAATACACAGGCATACGATTTGAAAGCTTTACAACCACGGTAACGATGAGGAATCACAAAGAAAAGTCCACAAAAGTCGATAGCTACACTCGAAAAAGGTTTAAGTTGATTGATTCGATGAGCGGGAAGTGAACTCATTATGGGCGGTCTATAGGGTTTAGGGTTGATTCTAAAACATTGCAAGCACTTGGATATGGTTCTTTGAATTGCCCGTCTGTCAGATAATATCCAAAATTGCTGTAAAAGCAGATTATGTAATGTTTTAAACCCAGGATGAAGGTATTGCCGATGAGCAGACTCGATAAGAAGAGTAGTAAAACGATGGTTACTCGAAAGTAAGAAGGGGTGTTTTGCAGAATAAGACAAAAAGTCAGATTTTTGTAATCTGCCACCGACTCTAATGATATTATTTTCATCAATAAAAGGTGAAAGTTTTCGGAAAGGTTTCGGTATTGGTTTATCCTTAGATAACGCGGAAAAAAGCTCAGAAAAACAAGAACCTTGAACGCGTTTGATAAGAAGGTATAACGCACTTTGCATCTCACCGGTGGTAGGAAAAACAATATTCTCAAAAATAACTTTTTGGTCCGGCGGCTTAGTGGGTTTTTGATTGGAATGGTTTTGAAAAAGGTTAACTATTCGAAGGACATAACAAATGATACGTTGAATTTTTGATATAGATGAATATTTGATAAGAAGCTGATCTAAGAAGTTGACATCAATTATCGCATTGCAACAGACCTTTGGCTTTTCCTCCAGATTAATATCTCCGAAATCAATCGGCATTTTTGATTTATGAAAATCGGGCCATTTGTTTTCGGGAGACCACAAAAACGACGGTGCGTTCCACCACATGTCATGTGACATGAGCTGTGAAGGGGTGGCCCCTCGTGACGCAATATCGGCTGCATTTAAAGCAGAAGGAATGTAGCGCCTTGAGTTTGAGGGAATGATTTCTTGGATTCTACTGACTCGATTTCCAACAAAGGTTTGCCAGCGATTAGGAGGGGATGAAAGCCAATGCAATACGACTTGCGAATCGCCGAAAGTAACGATATTTGTAAAAGTTATTTTTCCTTCATAGCTAGATAAAACGAAGTCAATTAATTCGCTTAAAAGAAATGCGCCTAGGAGTTCTAGCCTAGCCAAAGTTTGTGACTTTAGAGGCGCGACCCTAGATTTTGCAGATATGAGAGAAACAGATATATTATTTTTCTCTTCTACACGAAAATATACGACGCCTGCGTAGCCTCGAATTGAAGCGTCACAGAAGCCGATGATTTGACAGGTATTGGTTTTTGACAGTTTGATTTGTCGGGGTAATTGAAAATTGGAAAGAAGCGGGAATTCAGAACGAAGTTTGTTCCAAGAGTCGATGATAGAAGAATCTGGTTCTTCGTCCCAGCCTATTTTTGATATCCACAACTGTTGCAAAATAAATTTTGCTTGTAGCAACAAGTGACAAAGAAAACCTAAGGGATCGAAGATTGTTCCTATGATAGATAAAATAGCACGTTTGGTTGGGGGTTTGTCCTTCATTCGGCATTGATAAGAAAAAATTTCGTTTTTTGGATGCCATTGAAGTCTTAAAACTTTGATAAAGTGGGGTTCCTCCTTGTCAAAAGAGAGAGGCATTTGACGATCGGATTCTGGCAATGTTGCCAATAACTCGGGACAATTGCTTGCCCATTTTTTAAGTTCAAATCCTCCCGACTTCAACAAATCATTGAGTTCTGTTTGAAGGGAGAGAGCTTCAGAAAGCGAAGGGCTAGTTCCCAAGATATCGTCGATATAGATTGACGTTTTTAGAATAGTACTCGCCATAGGAAAACGTTCCTTTTCTCTCTCTGCCAGCTCATTTAAGGTACGCATGGCTAGAAAAGGTGAGCATGTCATGCCAAAAGTGACAGTAGAAAGTTCCCACACTGAAAGTGGGTCCTGTGGAGAAAACCTCCACAATATTCTTTGATAAGGACGGTGATAAGGATTGATAAGGACTTGACGGAACATAAGGAGTAAAGAAGCAATATCCTTTTGAAGTTTCGGTCCAGATAACAATGTGTCATTGAGACTTATATTTTTTGGGGTGACTGCCGAACAATCCCAGACTACCCTTAATTTTGTACTTAAGCTTTCCGGCTTTAGTACGCAATGATGTGCTAAAAAACACGATACGTCGACCTTTGGTTGACTAGATAAAACTAAACTCATATGATTAGAATCGATATAGTCTTGCATGAAACTTGAATAGGCAGTGTACAGATCAGGATTTTTGATTAATCTATTTTCTAGAAGTAAAAATCTACGATAAGCTTGCGGATAAGTATTTCCTAGGTCAGGGTTTATTTTATCTTTAAACGGAAGATCTACCATGAATCTACCGCTCGGTTGCCGTACTACTTTAAAAAAAATTGTAAAAATTGATTCTGCTTGTTTTTCTTCCTTTGATAAGATTTGTGTTTTAGGCAAATGTTCGATTTCCCAAAACCTAGGGAGAATGACCTCTAAAGGAGGTGAATGACTCGTTAAAAAACAACTGGTTCGTTCCGTAAGACTACCTACTTCGTCAACCTTTCCCATGACGACCCAGCCAAAGATAGTTTCAAGGGCTGAAGGCTGCCCTACCTGTCCAAGAACCCTGCCCTCCTTGAATATCTGTGCGAATAGCTCGCAACCAATAACCAGGTCCACAGGTCTAGATTTGAAATAAGATGGGTCGGCAAGTTTAAGGTTTTGCAAGTGTTTCCACTGATTATCGTTCAAAGAGAATGTAGGCATATTGGAACATAGTTGTGGAACAACAATTGCTTCGAAATTAAGTAAAGGAGTGACTTGTCCTTGTGGCTTAATGTGACATTGAACGAGCCCTTTGGAAGTAAAAGAAGACATCTGATTTAATCCGAATATTTCAGTGGTGTAACTTCGCCTAGGAAGATTAAGACGCTGAATACTTTTTTCACTGATGAATCCTGTCTGTGATCCAGAATCAAGCAGTGCCCTTACAGGTTGAAAATTTCCGCAACCGTCCATAACATCTATTATGGCGGTGCATAAGAGAAAGGTACCTGAAGGTCCTGAGGTATTTAATGACACATGAAGATTATTGACAGGTGGTGTGTGAATGACAGGACTAGTATCTTGGCTTCCAGACTCTTGATTAGTTTCTAAGATATGAGTTAAAGTGTGGTGCCTTTTACTATTGTAAGTCCTGCATGAATATTTTGATTTGCACGTATCTACCCCATGCAGGGGATGAAAACACGCTAGACATAATTTTTTCTGCTTGACGAAAGATAGGCGATCGATAGATGAGAGATCAAGAAATGTTTTACATTTCGAAAGCACGTGACCTTGATTACACCGGAAACATTTTATTCCCGTACTTGAATTAGTTAAGGTGCCAGCCAGTCCTATAAAAGGCGAATTGGATGATTTATAGGTAGGCTTTTGCCCAAACTGATTTCGCATAGAATTTGAATTTTGATAGGTAGGCTTTTGCCCAGACTGATTTTGCATAGAATTTGATTTTTGATAGATAGGCACCTTTTTGGGTGCTGTTGATTGAGGAAGTGATTCCAAAACTTTACATCTTTTTTCTAGAAATTGAAAAAGTGACTGAAAAGTGGGAATTTCGGTATTAGTATTGGCGTGACTCATTTCAAAATTTGAACGCGTCGGAATATCCAATTTTTCTAACAAAATGAAAAAAATAAAGTCCCAACTGTCAACGTCAAAGCTAAGTGATTTTAAAATTTCTAGGGATGCAGAAAAGGTGTCAATTAAATTACGCATTTCTTTAGCTGACTCGTTTTTTAAGGTGGAGTTCATAATTGAGCTTAAAGCATCATTTGCGAGGTCTCGCTTGTTTTGATATCTATTGACTAATTTGTCGTAAGCAATTTTATAATTTTGATCCGATAAGCTAATCCCTGATATCAATTTTAAAGGCTCATCCTCGAGATATGAAAATAAATATTGAAGTTTTCGAACGTTACTTAGACTTTGATTTTGATCTATAATGTTATTAAAAAGATCGAAAAAGCTTGGCAATAATTTTTTATCACCTCGAAATATGGGAATACCTAACTCTTTGAGTTTTGGAGTTTCGTTTTGTCGAACATATGATCCCGAAAAGGATGGGGCCTCAACCGGATATATTTTAGAGTAAACCCCCTTACACGCACAAAAATATTTACGAGCTTCTGAAAGGATCGCATCCTGCGTTTTAAACTCCTCGTCGTCCGCGTCGTCTATCAACATAATGACGTCATTTTGTGCCAGCATGCATTTATCGAAGGTTTCATCCAAATCGGAATACCTCACTTGAAACTCGTTTCTCGCTCTTTCATCCGATGCCGCGGATTGTGAAAACACATAACACTCGGTTATCGCAGATAAAAAACCCTTGCGTTTTTGCACAGCTTTTTTGACAGACATGATTTTACCTTTGAAATGACGAATTTGTCGGTAAATATACAATTAACGCTAAATTAATGCTTCTGAAATAGAAAAATGACGAATTGTCGAAAATATGCACTAATTTATCGCAATTGATGAAAATTGTTTTAAATATCGAAATGATATGGAACACATCTAATCACAGAAATGTCGGTAAATATACAATTAACGCTAAATTAATGCTTCTGAAATAGAAAAATGACGAATTGTCGAAAATATGCACTAATTTATCGCAATTGATGAAAATTGTTTTAAATATCGAAATGATATGGAACACACCTAACACACTGAACTTTTGTTTTGTTTGTTTTGATTACTTCTTGATTTTGTTTATACCACGCGGAGTAGACCCGTTACCATAGCAGCGGACCAAAAACAGGTACTGCGCCGACACCACTTTATCTCGATTCAATACGATGCGAAAAATTCAAGGCCGCCTTGTTTTCGGCGTGAAAATAATGGCCGATTATTAATACCGTCGTATGGAGTTATTGTTTAAAATAATTCGGCTCGAAAGGAACACTTATGTTAGCCCGCGGTTATAAACACGATAACTGCAATGGACTGTAAATATTTTAATTAAATGAAGCGCGAACAAACATAAATATATTGATATGAAATTACGAAATAATGAAAAGGTCCATAGGTTAATTTTTGTGCCACATAACGGCAATCAGAAACAAAGGCACTCACCAGTTTGCAGCCAATTTCTCCACGTTCCAAGGGGCCCCTGATTGGATCTAATGATGTCACCACGTAGCTGAAGGGCTGAAGTTTCTAGTTCTATGCTTCAGTACACCAAAATCGAGCACTTTCAGGTGTAGAACTTTGAAATAGTTGGAGAACGAAATTAACACGCCATTTCTCGAGGCGATTGACAAAGGATCTCTCTTGATTGTTGGTGCGCATGTACAGCGCGAAATGCAATCTGTCCTTCATACAATTGTGTGGTTTTAAAAAATTAAAAACAACCGCGAAATTTAGCGGGAGCTAACATATATATATATATATATATATATATATATATTGATAAAGAGTATTTAGCCACCTCAAAACAAAGTATATAAACTACGGTGTCACCTCATATATAACTTTAGTACCTCACTTTTTTGAGGTGACAACGTTTTTCAATAAAAATTTCAGGGACGATTCCTAACACACTCAGCAAGCTGTGTGCAAAATTTTGTTCTGAGGTCACAAAATGGTATATATAGCTACTTTTTGGCCGTGTAGTTCACGTATCTACCGGTGGCGTTAGCGTCGCTTTTACTGTAACTAAACGGTCCACTGAGTCACCTCGTTGGTATAAAACGTATTCTGCATATTAAAACCGCGTCCCAGCGGCCTCAGAAATTCGGCAACATTGCAGATTAGATTTTAGACGCTACGGGTTCCTTTGTTATATTATATATTATTATATTTGTTTACCCTTGGAATATCTAATAGAATTCTCAGAAACGAGTGCCTGGGTCTGATATTTTAAGAGGGACTTTGTAAAGGATTATTATTGTATTTTTTATCTTATTGAAATAATTTGACTAATTTTGCTAGTCTTCTTACATTTTTTTGCTTATTCTGGCTGGTAGTTTTTAACGGTTTTATTTAACTTGACTTGATTGATTTTGTAATATAATAAATTTTTGCGACAGCTATTGACTATGGCAAGACTTGAAATTAGTTAAGTAGTTTAACCATATAATATGACGTTTTGGTGCAAAAGGTCCGAAGTTTGGCACAATTATAGAGCGATGCCTGCTCTCGCCGCTTTTTAAAAAAATGGCGCACGAATTCTCTTTTTTTTAAATAACTTGGTTTTTGTACAAAATTTTAAACAAAAATTATAGCCAACAAAATTTTATACGAAAATGCTAAACTCTGTTTTTTGTTAGACTAAAAACAAGGTTCGAGATATGATATTAACCATTTTTTCATTTTGGAATTTGTCCAATTTGTTTTTTTGGTGGCCTTTAAATTAAATCGTTTAATGTAAAATTGCCAAAATATTGCTTGGTACTATTACTGCCTGGCAAGCGCGAATTTTTACCTAAATTTAGGGGGGGTAATGGTCGACGGAAAGAATATTTATGCATTTATTTTTTTAGAGGGGGGAATTACCCCGTTACCCTCCTCAAATTCGCGCTTTCTGCCTTGCTTTACTCCAATAAGTCCCTAATGTATTTTGTGACAAATTTGACTTGCACAGGTTGGGCCAATTTCCATGTTTTTTGGGGATTTTAGGTATTTCTAGCAAAGGTAAATAAAAGCAAGTGGACTGAGCTTGATTTTCGAGACGTTTTCAAATATCAAAGTCGGTTTTTAATACATATGGCCGAGTTTGAACTACGAGGGGTTTAACTTTTTAATTTACGAAAATTTAATTTTTTGTTAGAAATTCAACTGTCAAACTAAATTTATTTCTTTACTTAATGTTTGATATATACATTAAAATCGTATTTTTCTTAATTTTTTGATATTTTTGATTTTTATTTTATATGTGCCTCGCCAAGTTCGCGCGCCGTACCATCTTTTCTTGAAACGTTTCAGTCGATATTTGACCTATCTAAAACTCTACTTCGGAATGAGCTACGAATCTCAAACTTTGCACAGTCGTAGATCTTCATGGAGTTAACAACCAAGTTTCATGGAATTCCATAAAGTAGTAAAGTAGTTACGAAATTTTAAAAAACGTCGAAATTGCCACTCACTCGCTCACTGATGTATAGATCATCAAAATTCTACTGTACTTCCAGACATGCTACAAAGCTGAAATTTGGCAGACTGATGGAAATTTTGACCAAAGCCCAGAATTCTAATTTACTCCCCTCCCCTATACATGTATTTATTTATGTAAGTTATGTAAAAGAAATGCTAGAGAGCTAAGCTTTGGCCGTCTGATAGGAACTATGATAAAACTATTAAAAAAAATAAAAACACCAGAATTATAATTTAGTTCCCTCCCCTATAAATGTAAAGTTATGTAAAATTAACACTGCACACTTCCAGAAACGCTAGAGAGCTGAGCTTTAGAAGGCGGAAACTATGATAAAACTATAGAAATAAATTAAAAGACCCCAAAAATCTAATTTACTTCCCTCCCCTATACTATCCCACTTCCAGAAACGGTAGAGAGCTGAGCTTTTTAAGACTAAAAGGCACCATAATAAAACTATAGGAAAAAGTTTAAATGCACCAAAATTTTAATTTACATTGTACACTTCTAGAAACGCTAAGGAGCTGAGCTTTGGAAGGCTGAAAGGACCTATGATGAAACCATGGGAAAAAATTTAATAACCCCAAACTTTTAATTTGCTCCCCTCCCCTATAAATATAAAGTTATTTAAAAGTAACATTGCTCACTTCCAGAAACGGTAGAGAGCTGAGCTTTGGAAGGCCGATAGGAACTATGATAAAACTATAAAAGAAAATTAAAAACCCCAAATTTTAATTAACTTCCCTGCCCTATAAAAGTTATGCAAAAGTAACAATCTCCACTTACAGAAACGGTAGAGAACTGAGCTTTGGACGACTGATAGAAAAAAAATAAAAAACCACAAGGTTTTAATTACTTCCCTCCCCTATAAATGTAAAGTTATGTAAAAGTAACATTGCCCATTTTCAGAAACGTTAGAGAGCTGACCTTTGGATGGCTGATAGGAACTATTATCTGGGGGCACAGCAGTGCCCGGCCAAGTTCGCGCGGAAATGGCTGTACCATCTTTTCTTGAAACATTTAAGCCCATATTTGACATATCTAAAACTCTACTTCGGAATGAGCTACGAAACTCAAACTTTGCACACAGTCGTAGATCTTTATAGAGTTAACAACCTCTACAAGTTTCATGGAATTCCATGAAATAGTAAAGTAGTTACGAAATTTCAAAAAACATCGAAATTGCCACTCACTCACTCATGTATAGATCATCAAAATTCTACTGTACTTCCAGACACGCTACAAAGCTGAAATTTGGCATACTGTTAGAAATTGTGACCAAACCATTGGAAAAAATCCAAAAACTCGAAAATTCTAATTCACTTTTCTCCCCCATACATGTAAAGGTATGTAAAAGTAACACTGCCCACTTCCAGATGCGCTAGAGAGCTGAGCTATGGCAGACTGATAGGAAATATAACAAAACTATAGGAAAAAACTTAACCCCAAAATTTTAATTTACTTCCCTACCCTATAAATATAAAGTTATGTAAAAGTAACATTGCCCACTTCCAGATACGCTAGAGAGCTGAGCTTCGGAAGGCCGATAGGAACTATGATAAAACTATAAAATAAAATTAAAAAACCCCAAATTATAATTAACTCCCCTCCCCTTTAAATGTAAAGTTATGTAAAAGTAACATTCTCCTCTTCCAGAATCGCTAGAGAGCTTTGGAAGACTGATAGAAACTATGATAATACTAAGTATAGTAAAAAATTTAAAAACACCAACATTTTAATTTACTTTCCTCCCCTATAAATGTAAAGTTATGTAAAATTAGCATTGCCTATTTCGGGGAACACTAGGGAGCTGAGCTTTAGAAGGCTGATAGGAACGATGATAAAACCATAGGAAATTCTAAAAAAAACCTCAAAATTTTTAATAAGGCATTGCAAAACTTTTGAATAATATTCCTCATATTTTACTACTTTAAAACTTAAATATTATCCAAATCCTTTAAAAAAGGAGTGAAATCATAACAAAAATATTTCATGTAAAAAAAGCCAAGTACGCGAGAGTGCTGTTCCGTTAAAAGAATTGAGATAAAAGTAAAGCCCAGTTCTGCAATACAAATTTTAAAATGAAAGATTCTCACTAGTTTGGAAATGTTTTTGTAAACTTGGCTATTACGGCTGCAAATGACTCTTAGGCACAGTGGTAAATTGAACATAAAGATATTATAATTTTGATATGACCTACTTGGAAATTAAATAATAAAGAATGTCAAAGCTGCAAATTGACAGTTGATCTCTCGTCAGTAAACACCATATTTCCTATTTCTTTTTCAGATACCGACATGATCATTTCATTTTATGGTTATGCTCGAGCTGAATGAGGCCTAATGAGGCCGAAACACTTCCCCGAGCTACCTTTACCTCTGAGGACTTGCCCGTAAAACTTTTTTGTTAAGACTTTTTACCTCGTGAAATTCCTTCAAATTTAAAAAAATCCAGGGCTTAAGCTGTCTTCTGCTACCTCTGAAGATTCGCCCGTGAAACTTTTTTGATAAAGAATTTAGAATTATTTATTATTAGATTAATAATATTCGCGTTGGGCTGTGGCATGGGCAAACACATCATTCCTGTATATGGTTTTCCTGTTCTAAACGGCTTAACTAATTATCACAATTTCTTTTTTATTAAATTTATTGTTACGGATAAATAATGTTTTTTAAAAAATCTGTCACATCAATCATGTCATAAACATTGCAAACCCAAAAATATATAAATTAAGATAATGTATTATTTTTTTTGCATTCCATACAGTGTATTTTTGACAATTTCCTTTTAATGTTTATCGGATCTATGTGTAGAATTTTTGACAGTAAGTAAACCATTTTTCAACAAAAATTGTGTTTAGGACTTTCAAGCTATGCAACTTTTCTGAGATCACAAAACCTCAAAATGTGTTTTCCAAAAAAAATAACGGCAAGTTTTTCTATAATGAAAGTATAAATGTTCGGTTTTTTATATAAAGACAGTACGTTGTCACCATTAATCTTTTCTTACAAACTTTTGCAACCTTTTAAAGTTGTAATATTTCCTAAAGTGTCCCTAAATAAAAGTAAAACGTTGTTACCTTATATGTAATATTTAAATTTAGTTAGATAAAGCTATTGTTGCTTATAGACTTACGCCATACTTTATCACCTTAATAAAACCGGCAACAGTGCCTGAGGTGGCGAGAATAGCACATATCCAAAGGTTGTATATTGGTCTGAGGTCCGAACGTATTCCACGTATTTATCAAATATTTGAAAAAAATATATTTTACCCCTCTTTTGAAATTCTGGTAAAGGAACTTCCCGTCATGTCATATATGTACCTGTATATGGGCTAACACAACTAGAAATAAGTGAAGTCAGGTCGTCATCTGTAATTGCTGCAATCCAGCTTGTTTCCTTTTTTATGCATTGAGGACATGAATGCTATTTTCCAATCATCAGGTACTGGTTGTCCGTTTATGCATTGATTGATAATATATATATATATATATATATATATATATATATATATATATATATATATATATTGATGCACTCGGCGTTGTCACCTCGGGGTTAAGGATATGACGACCTGACCTCACCTATTTCTAGTGGTGTTAGACCATATATAGGTACATATATGACATGAGGGGATGTTCCTTTACCAGAATTTCAAAAGAGGGGTAAATAATTTTTTTTCAAATATTGGATAAATACGTGGAATACGTTCGGACCTCAGACTGATATACAACCTTTGGATGTGTGCTATTTCCTGCCACCTCAGGCACTGTTGCCGGTTTTATTAAGGTGATAACGTATGGCGTAAGACTATAAGCAACAATAGCTTCATCTAACTAAATTTAAATATTAAATATAAGGTAACAACGTTTTACTTTTATTTAGGGACACTTTAGGAAATATTACAACTTTAAAAGGTTGCAAAAATTTGTAAGAAAAGATTAATGGTGACAACGTACTGTCTTTATATAAAAAACCGAACATTTATACTTTCATTATAGAAAAACTTGCTGTTATTTTTTTTGGAAAACACATTTTGAGGTTTTGTGATAGCTTGAAAGTACTAAATACAATTTTTGTTTAAAAATGGTTTACTTACTGTCAAAAATTCTACACATAGATCCGATAAACATTAAAAGGAAATTGTCAAAAATACACTCTATGGAATGCAAAAAAAATTAATACATTATCTTAATTTATATATTTTTGGGTTTGCAATGTTTATGACGTGATTGATATGACAGAATTTAAAAAAAAAAATATTTATCCGTAAAAATAAATTTAATAAAAAATAAATTGTGATAATTAGTTAAGCCGTTTAAAACAGGATAACCATATACAGGAATGATGTGTTTGCCCACGCCACAGCCCAACGCAAATATTATTAATCTAATAATAACCACCAGCAATCACAAGGCTCAAATGTTGACGTGATGTCAGAATTTGTAAATGACATTCTTTATCAAAAAAGTTTAACGGGCGAATCCTCAGAGGTAAAGTAGCTTGGGGACGCGTTTCGGCTCCCAGAAGACAGCCTAAGCCCTGGATTTTTTTAAATTTAAAGGAATTTCACGGGGTAAAAAGTCTTAACAAAAAAGTTTTACGGGCAAGTCCTTAGAGGTAAAGGTAGCTCGGGAAAGCGTTCCGGCCTCATTAAGCCTCATTCAGCCCGAGCATAACCATGAAATGAAATGATCATGTCGGTATCTGAAAAAGAAATAGGAAATATGGTGTTTACTGAGGAGAGACCAACTGTCAATTTGCAACTTTGACATTCTTTATTATTTAATTTCCAAGTAAGTCATATCAAAATTATAATATATTTATGTTCAATTTAGCACTGTGACTAAGAGTCGTTTGCAGCTGTAATAGCCAAGTTTACAAAAACATTTCCGAACTAGTGAGAATCTTTCATTTTAAAATTTGTATTGGAGAACTTGGCTTTACTTTTATCTCAATTCTTTTTAGGGAATACCACTTTCGCGTACTTGGCTTTTTTTACATGAAATGTTTTTGTTATGATCTCACTGCTTGCTTAAAGGATTTGGATAATATTGAAGTTTTAAAGTAGTGAAATATGTGGGATATTGTTCAAAACTTTTGAAATGCATATTAAAAATGTTGAGGTTTTTTATATTTTCCTATGGTTTTATCATAGTTCCTATCAGCCTTCTAAAGCTCAGCTCTCTAGTGTCCCTGGAAGTAGGCAAAGATAATTTTACATAACTTTACATTTATAGGGGAGGAAAGTAAATTAAAATTTTGGTGTTTTTAAATTTTTTCCTATAGTCTTCTAAAGCTCAGCTCTCTAGCGTTTCTAGAAGTGGACAATGCTAATTTACATAACTTTACATTTATAGGACAGGGAAGTTAATTAAACTTTGGGGTTTTTTAATTTTCTTTTATAGTTTTATCATATTTCCTATCAGCCTTTCAACGCTCAGCTCTCGAGCGTTGCTGGAAGTGGACAATGTTACTTTTACACACTTTTACATTTATAGGGGAGGAAAGTAAATTAGAATTTTGGGGTGTTTTAATTTTTTTCTATAGTCTTATCATAGTTACTATCGGCCTTCCAAAGCTCAGCTCTCTAGCGTGTCCGGAAGTGGGCAATGTTACGTTTACATTATTTTACATTTATAGGGGACGAAAGTAAATTATAATTTTGAGGTTTTTTTTTTCTATAGTTTTATCATAGTTCCTATCAGTCCGCCATTTCTGGAAGTGGGCAATGTTACTTTTACAAAACTTTACATGTGTGTGGGAGGGGAGTAAATTAGAATTTTGGTGTTTTTTGATTTTTTCCAGGGGTTTGGTCATAATTTCTATAAGTCTGCCAAATTTCAGCTTTGTAGCATGTCTAGAAGTACAGTAGAATATTGATGACCTATACATGAGTGAGTGAGTGAGTGAGTGAGTGGCAATTTCGACGTTTTTTGAAATTTCGTAACTACTTTACTACTTCATGGAGTTCCATGAAACTTGGAAGGGTTGTTAACTCCATGAAGATCTACGACTGTACAAAGTTTGAGATTCGTAGCTCATTCCGAAGTAGAGTTTTAGATAGGTCAAATATCGGCTGAAATGTTTCAAGAAAAGATGGTATACAACGCGCGAACCTAATAAACGAAACCTATAAAAATAATACAGGTTTCTTTTCTGATTTTCAAAAATAGCCCATGAAGTCTTAGGTACTTAGTTTTTAGAAAATTAGATAAAACCTAATTATTTCAGTTTATTTTGCATATAATATAGAAATACATATATGTGGGTAGACCTAAAACTTTATGGTTTGTATCTTACCAAGAATATTACCCATGCAACTGATTAATAATTTTTATAGAATATTTATCTATCTTTATTTCATGTCATTTCAATCATTCTCAAAAATGAGTAACTTTTAATTTAAAGGCCACCAAAAAAACAAATTGGACAAATTCCAAAATGAAAAAATGGTTAATATTATACCTCGAACCTTGTTTTTAGTCTAACAAAAAACACAGTTTAGCATTTTCGTATAAAATTTTGTTGGCTATAATTTTTGTTTCAAACTGTACAAAAACCAAGTTAATTAAAAAAAAAGAGAATTCGTGCGCCATTTTTTTAAAAAACCGGCGAGAGCAGGCATCGCTCTATAATTGTGCCAAGCTTCGGACCTTTTGCACCAAAACGTAATATTATATGGTTAAACTACTTAACTAATTTCAAGTCTTGCCCATAGGAAAGTGTCTGAATAGCTGTCGCAAAAATTTATTATATTACAAAATCAATCAAGTCAAGTTAAATAAAACCGTTAAAAGCTACCAGCCAGAATAAGCAAAAAAATGTAAGGAGACTAGCAAAATTAGTCAAAATATTTCAATAAGATAAAAAATACAATAATAATCCTTTACAAAGCCCCTCTTAAAATATCAGACCGAGGCACTCGTTTCTGAGAATTCTATTAGATATTCCTAGGGTAAAAAAAGCAGGTACAAATTACATATAACAAAGAAACCCGTAGCGTCTAAAATCTAATCTGCAATGTTGCCAAATTTCTGAGGCCGCTGCGACGCGGTTTTAATACGCAGAATACGTTTTATACCACCGAGGTGACTCAGTGGACCGTTAGTTACAGTAAAAGCGAAGCTAGCGCCACCGGTAGATACGTAAACTACACGGCCAAAAAGTAGCTATATATACCATTTTGTGACCTCAGAACAAAATTTTGCACACAGCTTGCTGAGTGTGTTAGGAATCTTCCCTGAAATTTTTATGGAAAAACGTTGTCACCTCAAAAAAGTGAGGTAGAAAAGTTATATATGAGGTGACACCGTAGTTTATATACTTTGTTTTGAAGTGGCTAAGTACCGTTTATCAATATATATATATATCAATATATATATATATATATATATATATATATATATATATATATATATATATATATATATATATATATATATATATATATATATATTGATGCACTCGGCATTGTCACGTCAGCGTTAAGGATATGACGACCTGACCTCACTTATTTCTAGTTGTGTTAGCCCATATACAGGTACATATATATGACATGAGGGGAAGTTCCTTTACCAGAATTTCAAAAGAGGGGTAAATAATTTTTTTTCAAATATTTGATAAATACGTGGAACACGTTCGGACCTCAGACCAATATACAACCTTTGGATATGTGCTATTTCCTGCCACCTCAGGCACTGTTGCCGGTTTTATTAAGGTGATAACGTATGGCGTAAGTCTATTAGCAACAATAGCTTTATCTAACTAAATTTAAATATTAAATATAAGGTAACAACGTTTTACTTTTTTTTAGGGACACTTTAGGAAATATTACAACTTTAAAAGGTTGCAAAAGTTTGTAAGTTCATATAAGCCTTTAGTTGGGGTATAATAATCCATATTCATCAATTTTTCATTTTGTGCTCTCTGTAGACGGTCTATGGAGTTTGCAGTCCATGTCCATATATCGGTGCCACATATGTTAAGATGGAGTTAATATATGCATAGTAAATAAGAGTTTTAGATTTTTTGCTTAGGTATTTGGAGGTTTTGCTGAGTGTTCCAGATAGGCTTGAAAGTTTTTTAATTAGATTTTCGATGTGTGCAGACCAGTTTAGTTTGTTATCAATTAATAATCCAAGGTAATTTTACATTCTAACATTTATTGATTTTGGTTTTATTTATAATTATTTCATCATTATGATTTAGAACTTCTTGATTTTTGCTTATTATTATATGATTGCATTTTTTTCATTAAGTATAAGTATAAACGAATCGAGTGAGTTAGAACTAGACAATGGACAAACAATACCTCCATGCACTGAGTTTGCATACTTGAGTGTCACATTTGATAAGACAGGAATAGATTGTAAAGAACTGAAAAAATAAACAATAAAAGCAAAAAAGGTTACTGGATGTCTTAACAGTATTTTATGGAGCAGGGAGATAAAAAAGAATGTAAAATTTAACATATATGGAACCATAGTGAAAAGCAGGCTGTTGTATGTAATTGACACTTGTCGCGTAACAAAAAAATCAATGAGAATATATCTTAACAGTTCATATAAAAAATGAGATCATAAAAGAAAGAATGGGGATCGAGGGAATCATAACGGATGACACCACTAAAAGCCAACTGATATGGTACGGTCATCTACAACGGATGAAATACGAAAGATTACCAAAGCAGATCCTAGAATGGCAACCAATTGGGAATAGAAAAAGAGGGCGTCGTAAACTAGAATGGCTATAGCCAATCCAAAGATCAATGAGTCAAGAAAACCTGACAGAAGATGATTGCCAGGATCGAAGGAGGTAGAGAATAGGCTTCGGACATCGTAGAGAAACGTTCTAAAACGACATAATAAGTAGTAGAACCAAGAGCCAGCTCTGTCTGCATAAAAGCGAAACTTTTTACACAAAATATAAATGCAAAATATAATAAATAGATTAGTGGATACAGTATAATTTTCACCAAACGACGCGCCAGAAAAGCAACAGTACACCTTAAGCGTAACTGTCAATTACGAATGACTTACAGCTTGATACCGGCCCCTTGGAACGCTGTTTATTTTTTGCTATAGCTGGCTTACGCTATTACACAGACGAGAGTCAGTTGTCTTCTCGCTTTAAAAAATTGATATATGAGTAATAATTTAGTACCATAATTCTGCCTCTAATAAAGTAAATGGCATGGATTCATGAAGCCTTAGTTCATGGTCTGGTTTGATAATCCCGCACTAACTTTTTCTTGCATCATATTATGGGTATGGCAGACTTACACGATTTCTGCAGCTAGAACAAGTAATAAAGCCAATAACTAAAACTAATTTAGTTTTTTTTCCAGTGGTTGTCTACACGCATTTAATGTATTCGAATAGTGATGCACTGCGTTGATATTAAAAACTAAAACCTTACTGATATACTATATGTTCTATTTTGGAAATTTTTGAGATTACTCTTAGGGAAATACAAGATGACCTAAAGCTTATTGAAACCTGGACAGAGAAAAATCTACTTATACTTAATGAAAAAAATGCAATCATATAATAATAAGCAAAAATCAAGAAGTTCTAAATCATAATGGTGAAATAATTATAAATAAAACCAAAATCAATAAATGTTAGAATGTAAAATTACCTTGGATTATTAATTGATAACAAACTAAACTGGTCTGCACACATCGAAAATCTAATTAAAAAATTTTCAAGCCTATCTGGAACACTCAGCAAAACCTCCAAATACCTAAGCAAAAAATCTAAAACTCTTATTTACTATGCATATATTAACTCCATCTTAACATATGTGGCATCGATATATGGACATGGACTGCAAACTCCATAGACCTTCTACAGAGAGCACAAAATAAAATAGTAAAGATATTGATGAATATGGATTATTATACCCCAACTAAAGGCTTATATGAAAAAACAAAATTTTTAAACATCAAGGAAATAATAAATTATGAAAAGGTCAAATTAATCTACAAAATTCAAAACAAATTAATCAAGACAACTATTGACCTAAAACAAAATGATGAGTATCACAAGCATAATACAAGAAACAAGAACAACCTTCATCTAAATAGCAATATGCGAAACTCAGGAAAAAAAGGATTTCTTATATGGCTACTACCGAGTTCAATAAACCGCCCTTTCAAGTCAAGGCTTCAACCACTTTACGAAGTTTTTCCAAAAATAGTAAAATCAATATATATAATCAAAGACTAATGAAGTTCAAAGAAAAAAATATATATTTTATTTTACTTTTTTAGTTCTTATGTGCAAATATTTTTAAGAAGTGGTAAGTTTGCTCTTTTCTTAAATATTAATTAAAGTACCTAATTCAAGTACCTAAACCGTAATGTAATGTTGTACCTTATATTTTAGTTTTTTACCCTATGTGGAAATAATTTTTGGGTTTTTCTTTAATAAATAAAATAAATACTTTACTAAAATCGGCTAAGCTATCCTGTTTACACGCGTCTAGTTCGCTTCCGCCGGTCGAAAAACAAGAGATTGGAGGAAACCACTTACTCAAGTAAATAGAGCCAGCTTTTATTCACTTGACTAAACTACTGAATTTCTTGCTGAGTACTAAATCATGAAGTCTACGTGCTTCCTTTACCCAAATTTTAGTTACTGGCTTTAGTACTTGTTCCAGATACTGGAAACGTATAAATCCGCCTTTAGTTCCAAGTTTTCAATATGGTTTTTTGGGCCGGTTTCTCAATTGCTAGGAGCTCTAGGGGGTTAATTAACCCGGTGTAAGATTTAACTCACGGTTGTGTTTCTCCAGCACCCACTGTGAGTATAGTCAACAAACCCTGCGTTGGTAGCACTGTTTATTATGTTGTCAGTTTTACCATATTTTTCATAACCACAAAGTTTTTTTTGTCCAGGTTTAATTTTTTTTCAATACCCACCTAAATCTTTTGTTTCGGTCTGAGTTTGGGGTGTAGTTATAGAAAGGGCAGATAATCGCATTACCAAAATACACTTACAAATTGCATCCTCGATTGGCACTTTGCACATGCTGTGTGCAAAACGCTTTGTCAACAGAAATGTTTTCCCATCATATTTGAAAGATAATATGGTTTTTTAACATTATAATATTTGTTATGTACCTAATTGCAGCTTCGAGAAAAAATACAAATAGATAATGAGGTATAAAACCTCTCTGCATACTCTTTCAACCTGTGGTTTTGCCTTCGACTCAATCCAACAACTTGTAGGTACTGTATTGTATCCATCAAACTGTCTTGTGTGCAGAGTCATTTTCCAAACTTTTGTTCATTACAGTATTGTTTTGTGTGCAAAATCTCAGTTTGAGCCTGTTGTTGTGTGTGCAAAATCTAATTTTTTAAAATAGTTTAAAAAATAAAGCAACATCCTTCTTCCTTAAAACTTTAATCCTACCTCTTAGTAGGGCTTCTTCAATTTGTTCGAGAATGTAGAGGACAGTCTTAATCTAAATCTTGTAAAAAAGTATTTTTCATCAAATATTTCGAAAGGATTAAATCTTGGTCGAACTATTTGGAGCCTTGTTTGGTATTCAACAATCTTATAAAATAAATTCTTCATGCCCGTCGCTCAGTTCCTCGAAAACTTCCATTTCCAAAGATTATTACAGGAGAAAAAAATTGAAAACAAGAAAAAAATATTAAAAATTATATGTACATTCTTTTTATAGGTTCAAATTGCTAAACCCTCTCCTCGGTGGGTCAATTAGGTTACACCATGAGTTAGAGGTAACCCAAGGTTATGAAACGTTTAAAATTGAATTATAGTGACCTCCTAGGTGACTAGCTAATGAGAAACCGGCCCTTAGTGGACTTTTTTGCAACAAAAACAAATTTGACGTACTTAATCAGTATCGATGCCATTTTCTTGCTTTGATTTTCTCTGTTACTTCAAGCTACGCGGTGTTATCACTAGTTTTCATTGGTATTGTTTAGTTTCCCTTTATACAATCGTTTTAATTTAAGTAAATGTCACCTAGTAATTTATACTGTGTCAGTAAAAGATTCACCTTGGCTTGTAACAAAGTTTTTATCAGTTTTACGCCTGACTAAGTTTCTCATAAACTTGGGGGTAACTTTCTCTCTCCATGCCTTTAAGCCAACTCAGGTGTAAACCACTGGTGTTATTTTATGAGTGACACCGCCATAATAGCGTACATATAACAAAAGGTGGAAGGGAGGGAAGAGATAAAAATTGGTTCATTCCATTTGATTTTCCTATCGCTACATACAGACATTGATATATTAAATAATGAATAATCCTCCAAAATATTTTTGAATTTTTTTCGAAAAAATAAGCGAAAATATTTTTGTAAAAGTGTGTTTAAGCAGTATTGACAAAAAGTTATATTCATAGGGTCAGTTACCCAGTAATTGACCACGTATAGAAATTTTCGAAAAACAATATGTCCTTTTTTAGTTTTTAGTTTTAAGTAAAATAAAAAATTTATCAAGTTTATGTTCCAAGATTTAGTAATATTTAAGACTATAGCTCCTAAACCGCTGAACCAATTTTTATGAAATATTAAGGTAAAATAGTGTTCGACACTATAACGAGCTGATTAGATTTGGGTCAAAATCCATTTATGCCAATGAAATTTAAAATATGCTAACTTCTTAAGCGATTATCGCATCTACATGTGGCTTTCGGAATATAGTAGAACGTATTTTTCCCAATAATTTCTATGATAACAAAAAACTTTATAGGAGCTTTCGCTTCTAGGATATTTACAAAAAACTCTTTTTAAGGCAGATATAGCATGGTTTACTTAGAGGGTGCTAATGGGCTAGGAAGGTATCAGATTCGTCATGGATCCATTTATTTATTTTTAATAAAACCTAACACTTGTGATAATGAAAAACACAAAAACAAATTAGTAACTTTAAAATAAAACTTATTAGTGCAAGCGTTAGAAGTAGTTGAGTATACAAAATATGATGACCGCAGTTTGACAATGAATTTTGGCTGAGCCAGATTTTGGTTCAATTTTATTTTATCCCCCTATTTCTAAAAATTTAAGTTGACGCCCTAAAGCTACAATGGCAAATAGATGTATCAAATATGTGTAAAATCTAACCCAAAAATAAAATTATATTAGTTTTTTTTAATTTTAGCTGCACAAACTCTCAAAAACCCTCTACCAAAAACCTGTGATTTTTAGGTTTTCTTCAAATTGTCTCAAAAACTAAGATTCTTAGGGAAAAATATCTAAATACCTTTACTTAAGACAATAAAATTTCCTTTTTAGACATTTATAAGTCAGTATGGTACGACCAATGGCAAACTCTTCAGCGGGGTCCGTTTATTGAGGTAATGTAAAAAACTTAAAAAAAGAAACATGTTTCTTACTGGTTTTACCCGATTTTCTTAAAAACTAAACTCTCTGTCAAAAATTGTGATCTACAGCCGATTGTAGATAATAAAATTTTCTACTAAATGATGTATAACAAAGCAAAAGTAGTTTTATTTTTACCAATTTAAGGGCGTCCGTATATAAAATCAATTTTGAAAATCACCAAACAACAACAAACACAAACAATTTTTTACAAGTTTTATCCAATTTTCAAAAAAAATAAGCTTTTTGGGGAAAAAATTATGTTACACTTTATTCTGGAAAATGAAATACCCTTTTTAGCAATGTATAAGTCAGTGCGGTCACACTAAAACCAAAATTCCCAGCGGCGTCCGTTTATTGAGAAAATGTAAACAGAATCAAAAAACCATGTTTGTCACATGTTTTACCCGATTAACTTAAAAACCAAGCCCTCTATCAAAAATTGTGCTTTAAATTCGATTGTAAATAAAAAAAAATTTGAATGCTATGCCACAAAAAAATATTTATTTTTAAAACTTCACAGGCGTTCGTAAATAAAATCAATTTTTACAAATCACCAAACAAATTAATTTTGTTACAGATTTTATCCTATTTGCTCAGAAACTAAGCTGAACTGAAAAAAAATTATTTTATAGTTTATTGTAGAAAATAAAATTCCCTTTTTAAAGATATATACAGGGTGCGGACTTTAACTGGCGCAAATTCGCTACAGCTTCGGGTTGAAAAATGCGGATAAGACGCAAAAACACGTCGATTGAGTTTTTTGTAAGCTTTTCGGTCATACCAAAAAATTTTTTTCATCCCCTTTAGAGAGTAAAAGTCACCCCGACTTAATTTTTTTAAATGGGATAATACCACTTGTGACACCTTGTTGGAAAGGTCTTTCCAAAATAAAATTGATTGTGCCATTTTTATTTTTATTTGTCCAATTAGAAGTCGAAAATGATTTTAAATAAAATAGTGTACTTACCATACTTATAGCAAACAACTTGAACATGACTTAATATAATCTAACTGCATCAGTGGCATATTTAGATAAAAGTTTTGGAGGATCTTCAAATGAACCTTTGCAACTTTTCTAGTGATTCTAAGGTCTTGGAGAGACCCTGGCCCCACCTCTTCTAAAGACGCCACTAACTGTGTAGTGTCATTATACAATCTTTTAAACTGGTGACAGTTTCATTTAAAAATCAAAAGGAAAACCACTAATCTAGTAACATAACTGTCTGACTAGAGGATACAGTGATCTTGTTTCTATCATTGAATTAGTAAATTTGTCAATTACTCGGTGCTGGTCAATTACTAAATAACTGACTCTATTTAGGCAAGAGTATATTTTTCGGCTAATCAGGACATCAAAACATGATCTGTAAATATATAAATATTCTTGAATATATTTACACTTCGTCACACCCCGTGGTGGTGATTTGCAAAACTGCTTTTTGTTTCAAACAGCAACTTTCCAAAAGCTGTTTTTTAAAAGCAGCGAAGCGATATATTTAAAACTCATTGTCTTACTCTCTAATATATTTTGCGCTTTCTGACAAGATGCTTAACTAAAAAAAATTTTTTTTCTTCCAATTATTTTTTTTATTTCTCTATGACACCTAACGGCGCGGCTGCGTGATTCAACCGCTCACCGAGGCAAAAGGGCGACATGTGCTACAAAATAAACAACTTTTTCATTGCCCTAATATATACCTGATCCCCCTTTCCATCCCCAAGAGGAGAGAACAGAAGCGTAGATTTGATCAAGGACCAGGACCGTATTCAGAAACAGAAAATAAATCTTTGGTACTTAACTCTTAATGGCTTTTTTTCTTCATAGGTGATGTTCTTTTCGGGGACGAATTATTACCTTTAAGCAAGCGTGGATCCGGGCCAATATCTAGGGAGGGAGTTGTGGACGGAAACTATTTATGCAATTATTTTTTTTCCTAGAGGGGTAACTATGCCGTTAGCCCGATCTTTATTACACCATTCAGTTTGTAGACATCGCCACACACCTGCCTGATTTTTCTTTAATGGTCGTGTTCTTAGAACTAGACTTACCTATTAATAATTTTACATAACCCTTTAAACTCACCAAGAATAATGCGCTGCTATGATTTATCAACTCTTTCTTATCAATCACTTAAGGACGGACAATAAAAATGACAAAATGCACAGGAGCAGACTTAACGCTTTTCGAAGTCTCCGCTTAAAAAAAAAAAGACAAAAAATATCCTAAAAAAGTCCCCAAGCCAGTTTAATTTTTCGAACACTACCCGAGAAGAGCTACTCTCGGACACTAGTAGAAAAAAATATAACATACTCTACGATTTAAATATTACTAAATACAGCCCTGTTTATATTGCCGGTGTATGTGTGTGTATGCCCTAAGGATATTTAGAAAAGGTTTTGTAATAATCCGTCGATCGGGACTTTCAAGTGGAGTAAAATGAACGAAAATGAGGCATAGCCTCAATTCTTGGTTGATCTTGACATGCTTTTACTAAAAACAATTGTTAAGATCCAGTGGTGTATTTAGAAAAGAGTTTTGGAGGGGCCCTAGACAGTTTTGAAGATTTATTTAGATTAGAGTATTTTATGTTTGCATGTTTTCTTGACATGTGAAAAATATCTAAAAAAATTAATCTTCGGAGGGCGTGCTTCCCCTCATATTTGCCACTAGTTAGGTCTCAAAAACGATTTTTAGCAAACAAAATAATTTTTCGTTTTTCTTATACAGCAAGTGCTATTCATTATAAACTTTATTTACTTAGCATTCATTTTTATAAGAGTAATATTAAATACTTTGGACTTTTTGTCGAATAAAGTAAATGTTATGCTTTATTTAATTATTTTTTTAAAAATTTTTTAGTTATTTTTTTTTGTATTGATTTTATTTTTACATTTAATATTAAATCTAAAACCTGTTTAATAAAAATTAAATTTTTTACGCACTATTTAATGCCAAGTTTATACATATAAATAAAATAAAGCAAAATAAAATGAAGAAAAATAAAATAAATTAAACTAAAGCAAAATCAATTAAAATAGAATTGGAAAAATCTTTGTTAACATAAAATAAATTACTTATATTTTTGATTAGTCATTTTCCTCGGCAATTTTAATATTCATGTCGCCTTTAGTCAGTCAAAGAAATAAAAATTCAAAGAAAGGCTAACTAACTAACTAGGAAAAAATTTACGTTTTATTCAGATTTATTTTATTTAAATCCTGTAAAAACTCAGCATGCACAGTACACGACACAATACTTTTGTATTGGAAACGAATCAAGTGAGTCAGAACTATAAATGGACAAACAATATCTCCATGCAATGAGAAAGTATACTTGGGTGTCACATTTGATAAGACAGGAACAGACTGTAAAGAACTGGAAAAAAGAACAGTAAAAGCAAAAAAGGTTATTGGCTGTCTTACCAGTATTTTAAGGAGCAGAGGGATAAAAAAGAATATAAAATTTAACTCATAGTTAAAGCAATGGAGAAAAGCATCCTGGTATATGGAATAGAGACTTGTCGCGTAACAGAAAAATACAAGACAAAAATAAGTCAAAATGGATGCAATAAGAAGATCAATGAGAATATCTAGAACACATCATAAGAAATGAGATCATAAAAGAAAGAATAAGAATCGAGGGAAGCATAACGGATGACATCACTAAAAGACAACTGATGTGGTACGGCCACGTACAACGTATAAACAACGAAGGATTATCAAAGCAGGTCCTAGGATGGCAACAAAAAGGGCCCAGAAATAAAGTGCGTCCTAAATTGGAATGGCAACAGTCAATCCAAAGATCAATGAGTCAAAAAAACCTGACAGAAGAGGATCGAAGGATCGCAGGAGGTGGAAAATAGGGGTCGGACAACGTAAAAAAACGTTCCAAACAGACATAGTAGTAGTATAAACTCAGCATAAAATATATGTCACGTGCTATAAAAATATACACCTTTTCAGGATATAAAGCACCGATAGGGGATTTTCGTGTTTGATAGGGGCGTTTAAAATTTGAAAAAAATATACTCATACTTTCCGAAGGAGATTTCCCGTGGATTACCTTTGTTTGGAAAATTGCTTGGGGTAGCTTAATATATTTATATAAATATAAATCTAACAAAATGTCTTTTGTAAATCAATATTTCAATATGGATAGATTAGATTAGGTTATAATTTTTTGGTACTGTGGTCTCCGAAGAGTGCCGAAATTGTAGGGTAGTATACAAGCTCCCAATATCCCCCCTTTGAGAAATCGTTCACAATTTTTTTATTTTTTTGGTCAATATTCTTCCGGCCAGGCATTATCCACGCATTCTTAAAGACTTATGTCACACCGATGTGCTCTAATAAGAGCGAAACATATGTGTCTGTGGTTAGTCAGACCACACCTAACCGGAGTTACTAATACTTTGGTTAGGTACGTGCGGGCAGATAAACAGCTGATCTCGTTAAAAGTGAGGGTGGTTTGTTTGTTTTGCTTTGCAGTCGTTGATGTGTTGTGGTAAGTTTTTGATTTACAGTTTTTAATTCGTTGTACATCTTACGAATCGCGGCTTGTTGATGAAGATTTAAATTTTCGATGCAAGTGCAGTGCTTTTTTTTAATCTAACGGATTATAGGCCCTAGTGTTTTTCCTTGTAAAAGTTGCCAATATTCTTTTATTTTAATAAAGATATCTTACTATAATATAACAACTAGGTTATAAATCGGAATCATTATTCCATACATAATAAACTTTGATAATCCTTTTTACGAACTGCAGATTTTTTTAAAAGGCACCGTAGTTTTTAGATAAGTAATTATATTGAAATTCGGTTTTGAGTTTTGCATCGAAATTTAAGATCGAAAATAGTAGACAGGTTTCTGGTGGCAAATTAGGATGGAAATAATTCGGTTGGCTTAGTTAGGCTTCTTATTTTGCTGTTCTCGTGTCTTATCGCTAAAATGGCGTTAGCAGTTGAAAAATACTTAACTACTAAGGTAAAGGAGGCAAACATTGACACCACTTTAAATAAAAATTTGCACAAATTTTCTTTGAAACAATATTGCATTCCTATTTCATTTGTGAGCACCCATGGGGTGTTGTTTATTTTTTTTTGTGCAAATTGTGCAATTTGAACATGAAATGTGATTTAAAAAAAAACTTTTTAAAAAAATCCCCAAGTGTCAATGTTACCCCACATAAGTACAATATTGACACCATATAGCAAGTTGCAGTTATCTCGTTTGGTAGCAATGTTACTTAGGGATGGCGTAACATTGACACCAGGAACAAACGTTTCAAAATAATAAAAAATATTCCTGATAATGAAAGTCAACTTTACTGCCTTAAAATATTGAAAAATACAAAAAAATGTTGGCAAATTCAAATCAAAATGTAATTAAGTTTAAATTTGGATGCAAAAACAAGAAACAAACTAAAACTAAATTTAAACAGTAGAATATTTTATTACTGAACCATTATTGTTGGCAAACAATTTGCTAGTTTAAAATAATGTCTGCCTCTTTGAATGACAGGTGGTTCCAAAATTTGCATAACCTGATCTAGTTTGATGTGGTCGATATCGGGGATATTAGGGTGCACAAAATATAGTTCTTTTTTACGCAAAAATATAGTTTCAGCAATGTCTCCTTTTATTACAAAAATTTGGCCCACATAGTAAGAGTTACCATATCTTGAAATTACCCAGGAACCCTGTTCAACGGTCTGGTTTTGAAGAATTGGGTCACACTGTACCGGTTCCGCGTTTTCATCGATTTCAGGTATGTCTTCGACTTCTTCGTCACTTTCGAGATTCATGGATGTTTCGCTCTCAGAGCTAGAGCTGGGAAGATCAGCTACCTTTTTTTTCCTTTCTTCATAGGTTTCTTGGCTTGCTTTTTTGCTTTATCACAACGTAGTCGTTCTACTACTTCTGCGCTTGTCAGGCTCTCTGCAAACTTTCTGCTGACTCGAGAACGTTTTCCCGGGTTAGTCTTGTTTTTGTTTTGTACTTTTAGGAGAGACATTAGTGATTTTGTCATATTAATGTGCGCTAGAAGACGTCGAAGGGAATAAAGAAAGCAGCTCTGAGGTTGTGCCATTGACAGCGCCGTTATTGATGCTGTTCTCTAAGGGTAAAATCTCTTTGGATGTCGAAGGTTCGTTTGCCTCTTGCAGCTCTGGCTCTTGCTGTAGTGGTGGGTTGACTGTTGGCTCCTGTTCACTGACTATTTCCGCAATTTCAACTTTGCGCATCATTTTATCTTTAGATAAAGGAAATATACCGCTTCCTTTAAAACCACCCACAGCATTAGCTCTAGAAAGACACCCTGACTCAGATAATTTTTTCATTAAGGAAGGAAATACTAATTTGTCGACGTTCTTATAACCCGTTTCCTGATAGAAGTCACGTAGAATTAGTCGCCTAGTATTTTTGACTGACTTGTACACCCCCACATCGAGTGGCTGCAGCCGGTAAACAGAATGTCTCAATATTATTCTCGATCGCCATTTATATCAGTTCCAATGAAATGTGTGAATTATGGCCATCAAGGACCAATAGCTTGTTACCCTCAATCTGCGAAGTTTTTTTGACAAAACCCTTCTCGAACCAATCTAGGAATTGTGCTGCCTCCATCCAACCCGATGGAGAACAGTTGTACAGAGCCCCGTCAGGTCCGTTTACGGACCATGTTGAGTACAGGTGAAGGCCTTTATAGTTTATGAACATCGGTAAAAAGTCACCTATCGCATTGCAACACATGAGCACAGTGTAGGTCGCTTTGATTACACCTCCCACTAGCTTATTTGGATTACGGAAGCCCCTTCGACACATGACTTTTTGAATGCCAGCATCAGTTTGGAAACCAATTTCGTCAGAGTTGAAAATATTTTCAGGCTTGTTCTGTAATCCCAGTCTTTCGATAACATTTTTGAGCTTTTCGAACGTATCATCCATCACTTCTTTGGTGCCGGCGACAGCACGATTTCGTGGTAGATTTTGCGCAACTCGACGACTTAGAACTACCTTCCAACGGTTTTTAAACATAAGGCACCAGTCTAAGCCAGGCAAGCCATTTTTGAACGGGTTTGGTCGATCTAACCTACGTAGGTAGTCTTGCACGCATCTTTGAATTTGCAGCCGGTCTAATCCATAACCCCAGTCGCCCAGCTGAATGAGTGTCTGTACGAGCATTTCTTCTTCTTCATGGGTTAAGACTGTTGGCCGACCAACTTTTTTGCATTTGTAGTCCTTAACGTGGTTCATTAATGTAGTTCTATTAATTCCATATCGTTCGGCCACCCTTTTAAAAGTACCACCATCTCGACACTCTGTTACTGCCCTCTGCATGATCTCATCACTGTACTCCTTATATTTTCGAGATCCAGGACGTTTCGTCTTCTTAACTCATGGCATCTGAAAAAAAAGACGTGTAAAGATTTTACCAGTATAATAGTGATGATGTCAATCTTAAATAGAGGTTTAGATTGACATGTCAATCTTAGACGGAGACCTAACATTGACACTGTCAAACATAACCTAAAACATAAATCTGAATAAAAAATAATAATAAGGAAAACTACTTATAACTTAAACAAAAATCAATCAAAAATCAATTCATGAAAATAACTCACCTTTTTTGGTAGTACAAGTTACATGAAAAGATGAAAATTATCAAAGTTTTCATAACAAAACAGGCCGCGATTTTTTACCTGACTCACCATGTCACGCTCTAGTCTAGACTGAAAGAGCGACGGCGGCCGCGCGACTTGCTCCGAATGAGGAAGGGATAGCATGCGGTGTCGTGATGATGCATAGACAATTTAAAAAGCAAACTAGAAGTAAAATAATACCGTCTTTAAAAGAAGTGTCAATGTATCACCCATGTGAATGTTAGACCAGCTTACCTTAGAGGAATTTTTTTATTTTTAATTCAAAAATCTCTGTTAGTCCACAGTACACCGGTCTATTTTATAAGTCATGAGTAACAGGCTCTGTTTTCATAAATAGCTTTTTTGCATCTCCTTTTCATCTATAAAAATTCTTAGAAGTAATTCCAAACAGAGTGCGCCGATGCTAAATATTAATAAAGTGGCTGTAAAAACTGTGGTGACAACTACTTATTTTCACCTAATTTTAAAGATTTTATAATTTCGCCAGAACAAATCATAAGGAATGAGATCATAAAAGAAATAATGGGAATCGAGGGAAGAGTAACGAACGGATGACATCACTAAAAGACAACTGATATGGTACGGCCATGTATGTACAACGGATAAATGACAAAAGATTACCAAAGAGGGTCCTAGAATGGGAACCAAGAGGGCGCAGAAAAAGAAAGTGTCCTATTTTATAATGTCAGACATTAAAAAAAGTTTGTTCTATAAATTAGGGGCTTTTAAAAAAGTTATTTATTTTGTGTCAAAAATAAATGGCAGCAATGTCCTACAATGCTTCAAATATGACTGGGGCTGTGCATGCTGTTAGGAATCACTTACAAGAATTTTCGCAGAGGAAAAAGTTGGACTTCTCTTGAAGCTACATACAAAAATTTTCACTTAAAAAAAGACATGTGTACTGTCGACTATATTTTGTAGCATTTATGTTTGCCTTATAAATTAGCCCAAGTTAACCACCAACATTTAAATTTAGTCCTAGTTGGGGATGATATTATTTTCACCGATATTTCGATAGCGGCTCTTAAAGAATGACCTCATACGTTAAAAATAAGACTTTTTCATACCTAGATTTTATTTTAAAAAACCACAAAAAATATTTTCAATTGCTAAAAAATAAGTGTTTAAGGGCTATGTTTACAACCGTAGTACAAAACCAAGGTATTTAGACTTTTACACAGGTTACCTATTGGCTAACTGTAATTATATTATTTTTCTTTATTCTTGACGGCCCGTGACGTGATGTGAGCGCTCACCTCTGTGGATTCATTTCCCGTGCAAAAAGGTGGTGAACGTATTCCAAGTTCACCCGTCAAAGTATTCAAAGTCCACCCGTAAAAGTGAAAATTTCGCTCACCTCACGCGCAGTCAAGAATGAATGCCCAGATCAAATTCTGTAGGCAACCCGGTTGCAACCGTTACGTCATAATTATAAAAAAAGCCCTAATTCCTGTAATGGCCCATTACTTATAGTCCATAACACAACTACGACCAAACCTAAATAGATTTTTTTTTCGACTACCGCACAATACATGCTTAGTCCACAGATAATATATTCTACCTTATTGACTTTCAAAACAGGCAAGTAGCCACTCCATACTCCAGCTTCACGTCTTTTACCTCTACAAAAGGTAACAATATCATTTATTTTCATCTCGTATATTCTCCCTCAAATCCCGCGGCAACTTTTGACCCTCTCTCGGAAAAGTGACTCCTTTTCATTTTATGTATGAGAGGTCATTCGACTTTCTGGCGCCTTTTATGTTACCTATTTTTTTTCGCCTTAAATTTGAGGTGATTTCTTTTGTTATAAATATATTTAATATCAGAAAAAAAAGTGAACACTAAGTTGGTTGGGTTTTAATAATTCTTTCGTCTAGTAGAAGTGTAGTAGAATTTGATTTATCTGTTGGGTTTATAGAGAGCTAAATGTGCGTTTTGGCCTTCTAAGGAAAGGAATAATTTTAGAAGCAAATTTTGAAATTTTCCTTAAGGTATAAACAAAATTTTGCACGTACATTGTCTTTATATATTTTTAAACATATTTTTCAAGTATAAACTAAACAATCTAGTCTATAGGCTACTACTCATACTACTTGGTGTGCAGTCAGGTGTGGCGGCGCGCCCCATTTTTAATCCTAAGACGCCTGTTTTCCTTAAAAAGTGGTTTCCATATGTTTGGTATGTCCGTGCTTGGTTGACTGAAAACTTCTTTATTCTGCATTACAAACGCAGGTTCAATAAACTTCCGTTTTCGCCAATGCAACTTCTTATGCAAATCTTTAGCTTCTGACCACTGAATCCTGTGATCATTTGACCATGCATGATCAGCTAAACCGGATTTTTCAATATCCCCAAATTGAGTACTTTTTAAATGTTCATTTACTCTAACCTGACGAGGGCGATTCGTTTCACCTACATATGATTTACCGCAGTCACACGGGATTTGGTAAATACATTCCTTATTATTTGAGGGATTTTCTGGTTTGGTTTAGTTGCAAAACTCAATATCATATTTCCCGATGAAAATACTGTTTTTATATTATAGTAGTTGGCTGTTGGTCTTGTTTTCTGAAATGCCTTGAACATATGGAATGTTAATAACACACAACGGATTATTATTTTGCGAATTTGCTACATTTGGTTTGTTTTTAATGTTGCGCTTATTAATTTCTCGGAATAACAATTCTGTTGTAAGACCTTTTTATTGTTGTTAATTTCCGTGGTTAATTCTTCATTATTACGACATATATTTACGGCTCTTAAATACTAACTTCTTAAAACTCCTTATTTTGTAGCAACAGAATGACTAGACTTAAAATTTAGGTACTGCCCCGTGTGTGTAGATTTCCTATATACTGTGGTTTGAATGTTTCTGTGTTTGACAAGAACATCCAAAAAAGGTAACGCCGAATCTTTTTCAATTTCCATGGTGCATTTTGTAGTTCGCCATCGTTCTTCGGCCATATAATAAATGAGTCATTCATGTATCGTAGCCATAGTTGTGGTTTGACTTTTGCTGTGTTGATCGCATGGTCCTCAGATGTTTGCTACCACTGGCGAAAGAGACGAACCCATTGGAATTCTATCATTTTGTGCGTAAAACTTATCTTTCACTTGAAAGTAAGAGTTACGGAGACAGAGCTCCAACAAATCCATTAGTAATATTTTTTAATGATACTGAGTGACTCATTTATTGGCACGTTGGTGTAAAGACTTTCTACATAAAAACTTACAAATCTAGCGTCGGGATCTAATTCGACCCTTTTTAAAATCTCACCAAAAGGTTTTTAAAAAAAATTTGGACTTTTTTTGTCTTAAACTCTGAACATATTGTCGAGATTTTAAAACTTAACAGTTTAGCTTCTTCTATAAACAAACCAAACCGCATCATGCGGATTGAAAATTCTTGAATTTGCAGCATCCACCTTACTACTTATCATAAACTTTAGGTAGCTTAATAACCTTATTTAATTAGTGATTAGATGCCAACTAATTGATAAACATTTACTGGGCATCTACTATTTTTTAAGAAAAAAGGTCATCTTCAAAACAAAATAAATCACGAAAGGTAAAGTGACATTATCAGACGTCGATTTCTCTCTTTTCGGGGGTATCTTCTGTCGACTTCAGCAGAAAAGGGCAACAAGGGGGTCTGTCTGTCCGTTTGTTCCACTATTCCGCCGCCACCCTTGTCAACCCCATTTTCGGTGCCCTTGAAGCGTGAATTTTTCCATAGAATAAACCAAATCTAGACTTGTTCCACTTTTATTTGTTTAAAAGAGGGCTGCCTTTAAAACTGTTACTTTCTTTTATCACAGAAAGAAAGCAAATTGTTTCACTAACACAAGAACACAGACAGTATTTTTCGAACTGGTGTGACATGCAGCAGGGGGTGGCTCAGGGATCGATCCTGGGGCCACTTATCTTCCTGTTGTATGTTGCTGAGGTTCAAGAAAAAATAACAGTTGGCAAAGTAGCCCAGTTTGCTGATGATAAAACAGTGACTGCATCTGGACGTAATAGTCAAGAACTTTCTAAAAAATGCTCTCAAGCTTCCAATGAAATGTCAAACTGGTGTACAGAAAATTCTCTTAGGCTTAACATGGGTAAAACTGGCTTACTAACTTTTCGCAAACAAATCAAAACTGATGAATCTTTATATGTTCAGTTCAATGGAAAGTCTATACCAGTTTTAGAATTTACAGATTTCTTAGGAATCACAATAGATTCATGTCTCCGTTGGGAACAACAAACAAATAAATTAAAAAACAAACTTAATAGCTCTTGTGCTGTTATAAGACGCCTTAGAGATCTGGTTTCATTTGACAGTCTTAAAACATACTATTATGCGAGTATACATAGTGTACTGTCATATGGTATTATTTTTTGGGGGTCCTCCTCTTTTGCAATGGATGTTTTCCGAACGCAAAAAAGAATCATAAGGTGTTTACTAAAACTTAAACCAGGCACTTCATGTGCTCAGCACTTCACCAGACTAAGAATACTGACAGTGCCATCTATATATTTCCTACAACTTGTTATTTTTGTTAAAAAACACAAAGCCCTTTTTCCAACAAATAGTGACAGATACGGCAGTAATATGACTGTCGAAACCAGACCCAGAGCTGAGCTCGCTATTCCTATGCATAGATCAACATTTTTTGAAAAGGGACCATTTTATAAAGCTATAAAAGCCTACAACAGTTTACCAACAGAGACCAAATCAATTGAGAATGAAATAAAATTTAAAAACGCTACAAAAAACTATCTTTACCAAAAATGTTTATATGTATTTATTTAAGTATTTTACTTACTAATTTAAAAATGAAATAACATATTGTTCCAACTATTTTGTACAAATTTTTGACGTTGCTTTGTCAAACATTGTTTTGATTTTGTCGGCAATAAATGTTTTGAGTTTGAGTTTGAGTTTGAGTTTGAACGCATTTTTCAAATTTGCCACTGTAGTCCATGTTAAAAGAGAATTTTAGTTGGTAAACAGTATGTTAACAACAGTATGTCAAGTTTTGAAAACGACTCTCTGCACACGACCTAGATGAATTGGTGGACTTAGCCGAAGGTGAGGTCCACAAGTTGAGCGAGTGTGCAAAGAGGTTTTCCAACGAGGTTTCTGCTATACTTTTTATACTACAAATCAGAAATACTAATCGATATTTTTCTTATTTATTATGACAAAAAGGGAGCTAAAGACAAAAATAGTGTTACAAATTTAAGTTATTTAAATTTTATAATTGGAATTTATTTAGGTTTAGTGTAGTATTAGGTTGATTTATCTTAAGGTTGTATTCTTAGTCTAGATTTTAGTTGCGTTATCTGTGACTTGCGGTCGCAATAATACGAGAACTTTCCGGACGTCGAAGGCTGCCGGAAAGTTCGAGAGAGATAAACGATCCTATATATAGGGCCGGTGGCGCGCCAGGCAGTCAGTCAGAGATAACCAATGGTAGTGATCGCTAGATGTTAACGCGAAGTTAATAGGCGTATTAAAGTAGTGAACTATTAGCAAGTTATTAGTAAGTTTAAGTGCGTGTTTTTGTACATAATTTGTCGGAATAAATTGACGTATCGTTTTCAACAATTGCGAGTTTTAATTGTTGTGGAGAACCCGTAACAATTGTTTTTTGTTTTAAGCTTTTATTTAGCATATTTGCTACAATTTTTTCTTAAATCAACTTAAAACTATACTTAAAATTCAAATTTATACAACAAATAAATAAATAGGTATAAACTAACACTATATTAATAAAATTTAATAACTTTATATAAATTGTATTGAAAATAAATATTTTTTTATACTTTTTTTTACATTTTTTTAAATTTGGTTCATTTTTAATTGACACATTTAATTTATTGTATTCACTCAAGCCTTTTGAAAATATTGATTTTTGAACAACTAATTTTGATGTAGTGCTTAAATGAAAATCTTCTTTTGTCCGGGTATTGTAAGTATGATAATTATAATTTTGATTTATAAATTGTTTTAAGGAATCTGGTAGTAAATTATTATTAATTTTATAAATAAAAATACAAACATTATAAAATATTAAATTTTTTACATTTAGCCAGTTTAATTTCTTTAACATTGTTTTTATTTTGGTATATTTATCTGCATTTAAAATTATTCTCATTGCACGATTTTGTAAAATTTGTAATTTTTCCAGAATGTCTTCATTAGCTGAATATAAAATAGTTGAGCAATACAAAAAATATGGCAAAATTATTGTGTTGTATACACATTTTTTTGAGAAAAATGATAAATAATGACTTATTCTTCCTAAATATCCAATTTTTGCTGCTATTTTCGAGATGATATTATCGTAGTATAAATTAAACTTTAATTTAGAGTCTACTATAATTCCTAGATATTTGAATGAATTCACGATTTCCAATTTTTCATTGTTTATTTGAATTTCTAAATTTAATGGATTACTTTTCAAATTTATTGTCATACATTTCGTTTTATTAACATTTAATTTTAATTTGTTTGTATTTAACCAATTTAAAACTAATTTTAAGTCAGAATTTAATAAATTAATAATATGTTCCAAAGAATTGCCTTTTAAGTAAATTAACGTATCATCCGCAAACATCTGAATTAAACTATATTTTAAAATGGATGGTAAATCATTTATGTAAAGAATAAATAATAATGGCCCCAATTTACTTCCCTGAGGTACCCCAATTTTGATTTCTTTTTTTGATGATAGTGTGTTTATTATTTTAGTACGTTGTTTTCTGTTAAACAAATAATTTTTAAACCATTCCAAAACTTTTCCTCGTAATCCATAGTTATAAAGTTTTTGTAGAAGTCTCTCTCTATCAATTGTTTCAAAGGCCCTTTTAAAATCTAAGAATATCCCAATAACTATTTCATTTGTTTCAAAACACCTTCTCCAATTTTCCACCACATACTGAACGGCAATTTCTGTTGAATATTTTTTTCTAAATCCTGATTGTTGAGCTACTAGAATTTCGTTTTCATCTATAAATTCTAAAAATTGATCGTAAACCACTTCCTCTAATAATTTTTCTATGTCCCATAAAACATTAATAGGTCTCATTTCGTCATATTTTTTTGTGTTTTTTATTTTCGGTACATGGGTTATAGTTGAACATTTTAATTCATCCGGAATTTCACCGTTTTTCAAACATGTGTTTATTAGATTTAGTAGTTGATAACCTATAACTGGAAAAGTTTCTTTCAATAATTCTTTATTCATTATTTCTGTTTTATTATTGTTTGATTTTAATTTTGATATTTTATTTTTTAACTGATTTAATGTAATCTCATTAAATTCGCTCAATGTGTTTTCATTAACTTGAATTTTAAAAATGTCTGAAGTTGTATTTGGTATTGAGTCAATAATTATTTCTACACTTTCAATATAGTATTGATTTAACCTTTCTGCTACTATTTCTGGATCTGATTCTTTTTTGTCATCAAAAATAATTTCTTTAATTTCATTCCTAGGTTTGGAATTAATTAACATTTTTAAACTTTTCCACATTTTTTTATTATTACCTTTGTTTTTATCAATTTTGTTTTCAAAGTATAGCCTTTTTTCTTTTCTTAAAATTTTTACACAATCATTTCTTTTCTCTTTATACTCAATCCAGTCACTTTCACATTTGGTTTTAGAAAATTTTTGAAATTTGTTATCTCTTTCTTTTTTAGCTTGATATATTTTTTTGTTGAACCAAGGTGTATCACAATTTTTTGATGGTATTATTTTTATTTCTTGTACCTTATTTATACTTTTTTCTATATTATCATATATCTGTTGAAAAATAAAATTACTATCATTTAAGTTTCTGTTCCAATCACAATCAATTAATGTTTTTGATAATTTTTTATAGTCTAAAATTTTAATGCATGTTGTTTTTGACTCTTGTTTAGATGGTGCTACAATTTCAATATATGTCCAATAATGATCACTTATTTTAGGGGTTTTTTCTATTCCACAATCCATGGAAAAATCATTCGTCATAACGAGATCTATCATTGATTTTGTTGTATTGGTCACTCTTGTATATTCATTAATTTTTTGTCTTAATCCATAAAAATTCAACAATTGCTTTAATTTTTCAACATAATAATCATCATTATCGTAATTTATATTAAAATCCCCCAAGTATATATTAACTCCATTGTAATCCCAATATTCTTCACATTTAGATTTAAAAAATGTCAAAAAACTATTAATATTGCCTGCTGGTGATCTATAATAAACGTTTAAATTATAATTTTGATATTTTATTCTAAATTCAATTTTCAAATACCAATATTCATAATCTTGTGAAATCATATTATGATTAGATACTGATATTTCATTTGAGACAAAAACCATAACACCACCTGTATGTCTAGAGTTTGACAAACAATTAAACAAAATGTAATTTTTAATTAAAAGTTCATTTTCCAAAATATCTTTCGTGATATGTGTCTCTGTTATACATAAAATAATTGGCTTTTTAAATTCAATAAAACTTACAATTTCATCTTTTGCACTTAGAAAACCATCTGCATTAATTTGATATATTTTGTTTTTTTGTCTAATGTTATTTTCTAATTGCTATACAGTTTTCGAAAAATAGTTAATTTTTAATTTATTTTTTTCCATATGATTTTTATAAACTTGACAATTTAGATCAAATGGGCCATGATTGATAAAATATCCTAAATTATATTTTTTGTTCATTTCCGAACAGTTGGGGCATTCTATATTTTGATGAGATGTTGAACAAGCACTTGCCATGTGATCTTGTAAACCACATTTCATACAATTTTGATTTTTTGAACAAACATTTGCCGAATGATTGTAACCCGTACATTTAAAACAACGCCGAATATCAAATGATTCATAAGTAGGACATATTGCAAAATTTATAAATAAAATACCCTTCTCCATAATGTTTAAAAAGTTTTCGCCGTCAATTTCAACAATTGCCATAAATTTTGATTTCATTTTTTTAAATACTATCACCTCTAAATTTTGGTTAGTTATATAATCATTTTGCTCCAATATAACTTTTCTGAGTTCGTCCTTTTCCATTTCTGCTTCAATTCCAATTATCTTTATTCGAGGGTTTCTTTTTTCTTCTTCTTTTGCTGTATATTTTCCACCCATTTTGTTATCTACCTCATTTTTAATCTTCTCTGCCTGATCCTTATCTTTACAAAAAATTTTCACTGCTCCATTTTTCTCATTTGTAATTTTTTTAATTTCTACATTTAACGATGATGGATTAATAAATTTTCCTAATTCATTTTTTGTTTTTTGGGAGTCCTGCACTTTTATAGGTTTAATTGTAACAAAACTGCTATTTTGCATAAGAGTTTTTTTTCCTGATTTTTCTAATCTTTCGCTAGTTACTGTTGCGTAGCTTTTCTTTTCATTATCTATTTTCTTATTATCATCATTGTTTATTTCATCTTTCTCTTTTTGCTTCATTATTGTATTATTTTTTAACTTAAAATTTTCCCTAATAAGCTCAATCTTTTCTTCTAATAATAATATTTTATTTGTAAGTTCCTCTATTAGTGTCAGAAGTGAGATTAAAAGAAATAAATAGTGCAAAGACTATCCTTACACAGTACCACCGGCTAGGACAATTAAAAAGAAGAACAGTAAGTGATTTTGCCAGAATATTCGGAACTGAATAGTGCAAAGACCACCGGATAGGACAATTGGACAGAAAAACAGTAAGTGATTTTTCCAGAATATTCGAAGAAGTTCGATATTGTTTTATTCAAAAACCAAAAGAGATATTTAAGAACCGACTTCGACATTAACTTTACAGTCCAAAAGTTGATAATTAGAGAGATTTTCTAGAATATTCTATCACTTTCTACGACTCTCTATTCAAAAACCAGAAGAAATATCCAAAAAAGCGACTTCGACATTAGCTTAGTAATTTCAAAAGTAAGAACTAAAAAGAATTTCTAGAAGATTCTATAACATTCTACGACGTTCTATTCAAAAACTAGAAGAGATATACGAATACCGACTTCGACATTAGTTTAGTTATTTCAAAAGTAAGAATTAGAAAGAATTTCTAGAATATTCCATAACATTCTACGATGGTCTATTCGAGAACCAAAAGAGATAACCAAAAAGTGACTTCTACATTTGCCTAGTAGCAGAAAAAGTAGCATTTACCAGTATATTCCAGAACATTCCATTAGGTTCTATTTAAGAATTGGAAGAAATATAGAAAAACCGACTTCGACATTCGCTTTGTAGCCCTAAAATACACGTTTTAAGTGATTTATCACGAAGTTGATGCTTACTAGACAAAGATCGGCCAAGATGGAAGATTTAACTAAAATGATGCAGGCTCTAGCAGCTCAAATAGCTCAAAACCAGGGCGATATGAAACACACCATGGATGACATGAAACAGACCATTGAACAAAACCAGAACGACATGCAGGAAAACTTTGACCAAATAAAGAGCAACTCCGAACAGCTGAGAGAAGAGTTTAAGACTGCAACCGAAGATCTTAAGGAAGAAATAACTCAAAGAATGCATAGTGTGGAATAAAAGGTACAAAATAAATTGCAGAATGTAGAAGAAAAGGTACATAATGTTTTTAGAAAAGGTACAGAATGTTAGGGAAGAAGTTTTTCAAACCATGGAAGAAAAATTCCAGGACGTGTCAAAACAGCTTATACAGCTCCAAAAAGAACACAACAAAATGAAAGCTCAGGGATGTGTTGTGAATTCCAACCAAAACATTAAGCCTCCAAATTTTGATGGTACGTCTTCCTGGTCTACCTACAAACAACAATTTGAAGCTGCCGCCGCTGCAAATAGTTGGAACGATGACGAAAAAGCTAGATCTTTGTTAGTAGCTCTACGAGAACCTGCTCTTGGACTTTTACGGTCTATTCCAGCGGAACAAAAACAGAGTTACAATGCTTTAGTGGCAGCTTTAGAAAGAAGATATGGAGATCAACATTTACGAAATTTGCATTGGTCAGAATTAAATATTCGCCAACAAAGAGCAGGGTAGTCATTACAAGAGTATGAAGCGGATATCAGGAGGCTGATGTACTTGGCTTACCCAGAAATGCCAGGAAATTACAGAGATCCCTTTACGGTAGATCGCTTTATTAACGGCTTGCGAGACACGGACTTAGCAAAGTTACTTCGTCGAGAACGCTTCCATAACAGCAGTGAAGTGTTGATTCGAGCCCTTGAAATTGAATCATCAAATAATATGTCCAGGCCAAAAGTAAGAGCTGTTTAAATTCAGGAGGGAGAAGAAATGAGCACTGGGGAGAAGGTCAACTTAAAAACGCTAAACCAACTGTTTCAGTCACTGATAGAGAAGATTGATTCTTTGAAAGAAAGCAGACGATCCCCTCCAAATGTAAAGTGTTTTAGATGCGGACGTACAGGGCATATTCAACGCGATTGTCGTGTCCAAATGAGGTCTCGCTCACCATCTACTGGGACAGAGTACCGAAGAAGAGATCAGGAAAACTAAAACTAGTCAACGCAGAGGGGCGGGTGTTGGCTAATGGGAATTTAGCCCCCAAAATTTACTCTATCAAGAGCTTAAAACATACTGCTGACAGTCTTAACATCGACGGACTTATTAATGGAAGAAAAGTTAATATAACAGTAGACACTGGTGCTGCCATATCATTGCTTAAGTTCAAAATTGCAACGAGATATAAAATTCGACCAACAGAAAAGAAAATAACACTTAAGACTGTGACTGGAGAATCCGCCGACGTGTTGGGGCAGACAGACATAGACCTACAGCTGGGGAGGTTGAAGATTCGCCACTCGGTATTAGTTGCAGACATAGAAGACGAATTTATTTTGGGAATGGACCTGATAAGTAAACATGGATTTGCGTTTGATAATAAACTTAATACCCTAAGATTTGGGAACGAAGAGTTCATTTTGTCAAATAGTCACATCAATAAAGAACCAATAAAGGTGGTGGCAGTATGCACAACAAGACTAGTCGGTAACAGTGAGACCATAATTTTTGGGAGGCTAGAAAGTAAAACATCAAGCTGCGTCGGACTCATAAGCCAACAAAACACACCCAACACCTACCTCGTTGCAAAATCACTAGTTAAAACCGATAAAGACATCCCGATTACAATATTTTCCCAAATAGTGTCAAAATTAATAAGGGGGAGGTGGTAGCATTATTTGAACCAGTACAGAAAGTAACAAGATGTGAAGAGCCAACTTCCGAGGATACAAGCAAGTTACCAATGGAGGTACTTCAGCAATTTGAGTCAACTTGGCAACATCTCACTCCAGAAGAATTTAGTAAAGCGAGAGAGTTTATAGAAGAACAAAGTAATATCTTCGAAACTAGGAGTAGTTCGGGACGCACAAACCTAACCAACATTTGAAAGACTAATGGAAGTCGTTCTACGAGGCCTTACTTGGAAAACCTGCCTAGTCTATTTGGATGATGTCATAGTAATGGGGAAATCATTTCAAGATCATCTAGATAATTTACGAGAAGTATTCTCAAGAATCAGGAACGCAAATCTTAAATTGAACTCAAAGAAATGTTTTCTGTTCCAAGAAAAAGTTGAGTTCCTGGGTCACGTCGTTTCCCGAGAAGGCATCCATACCGACGAAAAGAAGTTACAAGCAATAAAAGAATGGCCTCAACCTCGTGACAAACATGAATTGAGAAGCTTTTTGGGTCTGTGTACATATTACAGACGATTAGTAAAAGGATTCGCCAAAATAGCGTCTCCATTACATAGACTTACAGAAGATAAAGCTTCTTACAGATGGAATACGGAATGTGACCAAGCATTTAGAAGACTGAAGGCAGCATTATGTTCTAGTCCGATTCTTGCATATCCTATTCCAAAAGGTAAATTCATATTAGATACTGATGCGAGCAACGATGGCATAGGAGCAGTACTCTCCCAAGTACAAGATGGAGAAGAACGGGTCATCGAATTTTTCAGCAAAAAGCTATCCAAACCAGAGAGAAATTATTGTGTTACCAGAAAGGAGCTCCTAGCCATCATTAAATCCGTAGATCACTTTCACAAATATCTCTATGGACAAGAGTTTCTGATTAGAACGGATCATGCTGCGTTACAGTGGCTCATGAAAATGAGACAACCTGAGGGGCAAGTCGCGAGATGGATAGAAAAGCTACCACAATACCATTATCAAATTAAGCACCGAGCGGGAAGGGTGCATAATAATGCGGATGCATTGTCCAGAAGACCTTGCCCTGAGGATTGTAAACATTGCAGGAAAATTGACCAGAAAGAAGGAATTACCTACGTGCGCCAGATAAAGTTAGAACCAGATGAAGAATGGATGTCGGCTTCGATTAGAACCACACAACTTAACGACAAAGATGTAGGACCTATCTTGCGATTGAAAGAAGATAACAAGCCACGACCATCATGACAAGATATCGCAAACCAAGGGGTGATATTCAAATCACTGTGGGCACAATGGGATTCACTGATAGTAGAGGAAAACATCCTTAAACGTGCCTGGGAAAGTGCCGATGGCCTTACTGTGGTTAATCAAGTAGTGGTTCGTAGGAGCATGCTAGACAATATAGTGGCCGAATGCCATGGTGGAGAATCAGGCGCGCACCTAGGCATAAATAAAACCATGGACAAAATTCGAAACCGATTTTATTGGGTCAATTACTTTCAAGAGGTGAAAAACTGGTGCCGCCGATGTTCGACTTGTGCAGCCAGCCAAGGTCCCAAAACAAGGTCCAGAGGTCAAATGAAACAATATAACGTAGGTCTGCCATTCGAACGCATTGCTATTGATGTGGCCGGACCGTTTCCAGAAACTAAAAAGGGCAACAAATACATCCTTGTTGTCATGGATTACTTTAGCAAATGGCCAGAAGTTTTTGCTTTGCCTAACCAAGAGGCCGCTACAGTTGCAGAAGTTCTGGTAAATGATGTTTTCAGCCGATTTGGCATTCCTTTGGAACTACATTCAGGTCAAGGAAGAAACTTTGAATCAAAGCTCTTCCAGAATCTCTGTTACCTTTTAGGAATACATAAAACACGGACTACGGCTTTACATCCGCAGTCAGATGGCATGGTTGAAACATTTAATAAAACAATAGAAGAACATCTGTGCAAAGTTGTTGATGAGCACCAAACAGATTGGGACCAATATATTCCATTGTTTTTGATGGCCTATAGAACCGCCATTCACAATACGACAGGAGCTACTCCATCTAGTATCCTGTTTGGTAGAGAACTGCGTTTACCATGTGATATCATGTTTGGTTCACCTGAAGAAGAACACTTAGAGGTTAATGACTATGTCGAACGTTTAAGGCAAAAGCTGTACGATATCCATGAAGTGGTTAGAGAGCGAATAGAAATAGCCAGTGACCGCATGAAAGCGAGATATGACCTGAAAGCAAACTCTTCAGGGTTCAAAGAGAATGATCAAGTCTGGCTATACAATCCTCAACGCAAGAAAGGAAGATCACCTAAGTTGACACCACCATGGGAAGGGCCTTATAAAGTTGTTAAGAGAATTAATGATGTAGTCTACCGAATCCAGAAAAGCCCGAAGTCCAAGATGAAAGTTGTTTATCTAGACAGACTAAAACCTTACCTGGGAAATGTTGATCGAGACGATCAAACCTGAAGAGGAGGATAGTGTTACAAATTTAAGTTATTTAAATTTTATAATTGAAATTTATTTAGGTTTAGTGTAGTATTAGGTTGATTTATCTTAAGGTTGTATTCTTAGTCTAGGTTTTAGTTGCGTTATCTGTGACTTGCGGTCGCAATAATACGAGAACTTTCCGGACATCGAAAGAAAGGAAAGTTCGAGAGAGATGAACGATCCTATATATAGGGCCGGGGTCGCGCACCAGGCAGTCAGTCAGAGATAACCAATGGTAGTGATCGCTAGATGTTAACGCGAAGTTAATAGGCGTATTAAAGTAGTGAATTATTAGCAAGTTATTAGTAAGTTTAAGTGCGTGTTTTTGTACATAATCTGTCGGAATAAATTGACGTATCGTTTTCAACAATTGCGAGTTTTAATTGTTGTGGAGAACCCGTAACAATAGTATCTATCCAGTTAGCAAAACAACACCGCGATGACGGTTGCTGTAGAGTTCAGTACACTTGCAATACTCCACATTTTAAGTTTTGACAGAATCAAATCTAATACGTAAAGGTGTGTGAACTGTTTTGAACCGTGCGCAAACTATCGTTTTCAGATCGAGTTTGTCGTGCGCAAAACCTTATTTTCTGTAGTAGTCATTTAAAAACATTGATCACCTTAACCAAGTTCTTGTAAAATATACAATCACTCATAAGTAATGTCGTAAATACTTCTCTAAATTCTGGTACTTTTTAGGATCATATCCTGATTTGGCACCAAAGCGGGCTCTTTGCCCAGTTTTAATAAATTATTAAAAGAAGGTTGTACTTTTAAATTGTAAATATTATTGGTTACGAGGTTCGAAAGGCAGATCTTCGATCTGGAACATAGTTATGAGTTCCTGTGCCCACTTTCACCAGTGCCCACCTAGCAAGTTGGAAAAACCCAAGTTAATGACTCAAGTTTCTTGGGAATCTAATTTATCGAAAATTATTGTTTTTCTCGGAGTAAACCAAACCAACCAACATTAGTGAAAGAGAGACCGATATCAGGTTACCTTGGAAAATGTATTTTCATCCCTTATAAAGGTTAGTTACCACTAAACTTCTTTAAATAAAAATTAAATCAATAAAGTCGCCGTATCAGGCAGCTAAATGCAAAAAAAGTGAGGGGTCATCAGCTCACCCGACTGGACTCACTAGGAAACGAAAGTACTTATACAGTACTGAAAAGGAGATAGGACCCGACAGGACTGGACTTCTTGGAAGAAGGCCAAGAGAACAAAATTTAATTTCTTTTTGGGTTTTTTTGTAAAACCTTTTTAGAGGAAAGCTTGTAATAATGAACAACTAAATTGAAAATGTTTAAGCTAAAACCCTTTTTTTGTGACTGTCAACTTTTTTGCATTCAATAAAAGAATTGAATACAAAGTAACAACTTACAACAGTTCTGGACCAAATTGTTCAACAAAGCACGAGAGGACTTGACATGACTTCGACAAGACTCATCAGTACACGACGGGACCCAACAGGATCCGACAGGACTTCAACAAGACCGTACAGAACTTCGACTGGAACCGATACAACTCGACGAGATCAAAGTCCTGTTAAACGCTGTACAAATTTTAAAAGATTTTTAGTTTTAAAGATTTTTATTTTTTATACATTTGTGAAGGTTATTTTGACAGCCTCTTTAACTTGTAATTTTATCAAAAGACAAAATAATATATTTTTTGGATCACAATTATAGCTAAGTATTCATTTGAGTGACAAATTTTCTTTGTTTTGTAAAACTTTTTTACCCTACTCCTCTCACTTTAAAAATCCTATATCTTAAAAACAGACTCTATCGACCCCAGTCATATGAGCTTTTCTGTCAGAAATAACTTCCTATATCACCTGCTGCACTATGGCTCCTAAGTTATGGGACACCCCAAGATATTTTTTCTTATCCTAAGGTCCTAGTAGTATTACTTGCACCAGCACATAAAATAAAAAAGTGATCCGTATAATTGATCAAACCTATTTATTCGGGGCCCAATTTTTCGCGCAGACACAAAAAACAAAAAAGTGCGAAAACCGCTGAAAAAAAAAAGAAATATTTTTGAATGTAGTCAACGTTGTTTTTTAAAGAAGCTCTTCGAAGTAAATTTATTTGATGGCTTTGAAAATATACCATTTTCGTACTTCCCTGTATTGCAATCAAGTTTTTTGCAATTTATTCGAAATTTTTTGGCAAAACAATTCCCGTATTTGGATTTGGATATATTGGATGCATCGAGATAAAGAGTGTACTTTTTTTTGTTTTATTGCAGGAGTTATTATTGTTTAAGTTAAGTTTTTCCTCTATACCTTTTTTTTCGTGTGCACTTTTTTCCACAGGCGCTTTCTTCCTTGAGTGCTTTTCTGATAATGCAAGTCAACAAAAATATAATTTTTTTCATTCTTTTACTTACCTGTAGTAGCTAGTACATATGTTTCGGGTTCTAAAGGGGTGGGGGTAATTACCCCCTTTACCCTCCGTAGAATCGCCAATGGAACAATAATTTTTTAATTCTAGTTCTAGCGGCTTCTTATTTAAAGCTAAAGACAATAAATGGGAAAATCTATGGACAGGTGCAATCGAAAGAGCTCCTTAGGGAAACACGTCACTAAAAAGAAGGGGACACAAAAGGGTGAGAAATACGATTGAGCCACCGAAAAAATTTGCAAGGATGCTAAATCAATACATAACGTGTTTTTTAATGTTTAGAAAGAACACCGCACCCGTTTGCACAGGTTATATGGGAATTTTTTTTCTCGGTGGAATTGACTATTTTAGTATGTTATAGCTGGATATGTATAAAAAAAACTTTGTTTTTCTATGTACAATCTTTGATATATAAACGGTCAAAATTCGTTAAGTGGTCGTTTTTGAGTATGTTCTAATAATGAAAACTCTTATATCTTGACATAAAAAAATTAAGTAAGCATAAAATAAAGGCTTAAAGACAAAGTCACTTTTAATGGCAGTTTTGTCATTTTATTAAATAACATAGAAAGGGTAGTCAAAAAAATTATTTTTTTATATCTGCACTATTACCGAATTTTAAAACTAGCAAATTTTATTTTGGCAAGAATTAATAATTTTATACGATATTTGAAGAAAAAACATATTTTGGTAGAAAAAATCCAATAACTTGTGAAAATTTAAAAGCATATTATTTTCTGTTCTTTAACATTTTTGAGGTTTTTTCAAAATAGTGCATTTTGGCAAAGTTTTACTATCAGATTTGGAATCACAGCGCTATATAAAGAGTTTCCATTTTTTTTAAACAGCTAATGAAAATATTTTTGATAAACTTCAAATATTACAGAATAGAGCAATGAGGATAATTCTCAAAGCAAATAAATACACAAAAATTACACTAATGTTTAAAAAATTAAATTGGCTTAATGAAAAAATTTCATTTTTTATAATGTTTGTATATTTATTTACAAAATTCAAAACAATCTACTAACAGAACAACTAAAAGATTTTGTCCTCCAAAATTCAAATTTCCATTCACATTATACAAGATACAAAGACGATTTTTATTTAAATAATTCTTAAAAATTAATTTTTTGTAAATGTTTGTCAGAGTTTAATAAATTAAAAAACTCAATAAAAAATGAAAAGAAATTTAACACATTTAAAAAAAGTTTTAAAAAATATTAATTTTCAATGCAGTTCCTTTGATTATAGTATTATTCATTTGGATGTAGGTAGAATAAATTATTGTTTTACAGTAAAAAATATTACCCAGCCTATAAATATTTATATAGCAAATAATTAGATTTTAGTTTAATTTACTTTACTACTGTTTGTAGCATACTTTTGCTAAATAAAGATTTAAAGTTAAAAAAAGTTTAGTTAATCAAATTTATTTATCAGTATTTTTTAAGTTGTAATTGGCATAATCGAGATCCTGAAAAAAAATCACACTTTTTCGGCTATTTCGGGGGGAGGGGATTAATCCCTATTAATCCTCCTCTTGAGTACGGCCTCGCCACCAACTACGGATAGGTATACTTCTAAATCAAATCCGATTTTACAGTCAAAAATATCCCTGTTTATTTTGGCACATATTACATATACAGGGTGTTCCAAATAAAACAACTATAGGGGGAAACGGTAAGAGACACGAGTTTGTTTAAATAAGAAAAAAGTTGCGCTATTTTAAGCCCCATCAGATGCCGTATCAAAATAAAAATATCTACAGGGGTTTTTAAAATATTTAGCAAAAACTAAAAATTGTGTTCTTTGAAAAATTGAAATATCGCCGCCATTTTGCAAACAAATTTAATGAAATTTTGCAGTTTTGTATAATCAACTACGGCCAATTGAATGACGTTAACAATTTCTTTCTAGGCCGTCTAGTTTCTTTGAAACCATAGCCAACTTTGTTGTTTCTTATGACCGCCATATTGGATTTATACTTCAGTAAATAGAACACAAAAGGAGCTTTTTAACCGTGTATAATAAGCCTACCTTTGGATGACGGAAAATGTGAATTTACTTAAGAAATAGTTTTTCACTTAGTTGGCTGTGAAACAAATGCCGTAGTTGTGTTTGTTGTCATAACTACGTAACTACCTTTTAAAACTTTTCCATTTATTTGATTTATATGCAAATCTTTAAGGCCCCTATTTTTTAATTTTTCTCTGGCTAAGAAATAATACAATTTCTTAAAATCTATCTTTTATTTCTGAAACAGAAGTTTGCATTAATTATTTAATTTAAAATAGAATTAAAAACCGATAACAAAGAATTAAATTAAATAAATGTTCGAAAATTTCACAGTAGTTATTCATGCAAATCCTGCATCAATGAATTAGAGGTTCTTCGATGGCTTGAACAACGGCTGGCTCAAGTTCTTCTATCGTTTTATGAGTAGTAGAATATTATCCATCCTTTAAGTATCCCTAAACACAAAAATCAAGAGGCTTAAGGTTATTTTCATGTTGCTGATTCAAATATTTTCCAGATATCGAGCTCCGTCAAATTATTATGAAAAATGTTAAATAGTATGTGTCCATTTATGATTCCTAGCCATACATTTAAACCCCACCTAACTTGATGGTGCACCTCACGATTTAAGAACGGATTTTCATCGGCCCAGTACATGTAGTTATGTCTGTTAAACATCCCGCAGTTTGTAAACCTGCTTTCATCGCACCACAGAACCTTAAGCGGAAATTGATTAACCAACTGGAAAGCAAGGTTCTTCTTTCTAAGTCACCATCTCGAAGTGCTTGACTAATATGTGTTGCATATGGATGCTACTTAAATAAAATAAATAAATATAGAATTCTTTGTGCAGTTGATTTGGGTACTTCAACTTTATTTTCCAGTTTACAAAGGGAGATGCGAGGATTGTCAACGACACTTTGTAAAACCAGAGCTTCGATATTTTCATCAGGTTGTCGATTTCGATTTTGTTTTTTAAAGGAACCATATTCCATTAAATTATTTCTAAGTATTCTGATGATTGACAAACCTGGTTGCCGTCTTTCTAGATATCTCCGAAAGTACGAGCACTTTCAGCATTCTTGTTACACAAAACATAACTTTCATACATCTACTTTCTCCCAATTTGGAAACCTTTCCATGTTAAATTTTATTGATAATGTGACTCAAAAAAAATCCTAAGTAATTTAGAAACTTTAAAACTCCAACAGATAACTCAAATAGATGACAAAGTTTTGACAACAAACGCAACTACGGCCTTTATTTCACAGCCAACAAGGTGAAAAACAGTTTTTTAAATACATTCCCATTTTCCGTCACACAAAGGCTTATTATACATGGTTGAAAATCTCTTTTAATGCTCTATATATTGACGTATAAATTCAATATGGCGGTCATAAGAAATAATAAAGTTGGCTATGGTTTCAAAAAAACTAGAAGACCCAGAAAAAAAATTGTTAACGTCATTCGATTGGCCGTAGTTGCTTATACAAAACTACAAAACTTCTTTAAATTTGTTTACAAGATGACGGAGATATTTCAATTTTTCAAAAAACACAATTTTTAGTTTTTGCTCGATATTTTAGTAACCCCTGTAGATATCTTTAATATTGATACAATCTGATTGGGCTTAGAATAGTGCAACTTTTTTCTCATTTAAACAAAAATATGGGGTACGGATGGAATTAAAAAACTCTTACAATACGCAATTCAACTAGCGAATATGATTTTGTATGATTTGACTTTATCTGGGGCACCCTGTATAATGGTATTATTAATCAAGTCAAATCATACAAAATCATATTCGCTCATTGCATTGCGTATTGTAAGAGTTTTTTAATTCCATCCGTACCCCATACACATTAGGTAGGTGTCAGTTGTCAAACCAAACATAGGTATAAACTGTCATTAAATCTTATCAAACACGAATGAATGGAATAAAAAGTGTGTCTAAAATCTGCTACCGTGGACCGTCAGTTTAAATTTTCTATATACGTACGTTATAGTAAAATAGGTATATGCGGTTGTTAGTTTACTCTGACCGGCTAGTCTAACTCCTAAATCACAAGATTTTATGTTTTTATCTCGGCCGGTAAATTGTTGTCAACCATCAAATTTATTTTATTAGTATTTTAATAAAACATATCGTCTTCTATCTCACGTACTGATGTAACTGACAAAAATACAAAAAATGTGATATGCTACCAAAATGTTTCCCATAAGTACGACTTTTTGACAGTAGAGTTGTTTGTGTTTGACGTATCTACCAATCACTGCAAAATTGTTCTCATGTACTAGCCTAGCTGCGAAGATAAAATAGTCACGTACAAAATGAATATGATAGTATAACCCTAAAAAGATTTCAAGGTACTTTGTCCGTTTCCTCTTAAACAATAACACCAAAGATTGCAAAAAATAAGTACGAAGGCTTAGTAGCTCTTTGCTCAGGAGCTACTCCTGTTATTAGGCGAGAATTTCAGCAGTTTTTTGTGTCATAACCTCATTTAGCAGACATTGTATTCTAGCATTAGGATTTTTACTTTAGTTTACTGAGAATATTGTTTTGTTGAATTAATGATTGACAATGTTAGATTTTACATGTAAGAATAATTTGACTTGAGCTTTTACAATAAAACTGTAAATGGGTAAGGGTCAAATGCAAAAAAGTAGGTACAGTAAGGTCATTATTGGCCACGAGAAAAGCAATGTCTTTAATTTCATCACCAAATCTACCTTTTTGTGTGAGGGCTCTACCATGTTTTACTTAACAAGAAGTATGACCTATCCAATATAGCAGTAAAAACAAAATAAAACTGTTGTTAAATTTTACAACATAAATTCAACATCATCTAAAAATTTGGATCTCTGATCACAGGTACAAAATCTGCGACAATTTTAATACAGCTGATTTTTTAATTTTCGCTCTCTTGAGAAATTCATTAAACGCTAGTTAAGTCGGTAGGTGAGATAGGGGACGATATCTTTACCTTTCTTGCCCGCGCAGCAATGATAAAGAAGGTATTTTACTCGAAGATTTTTTTTATGATTTGCCGAAAATGTGTTACATGGTTGTATCTTGACCTATTTTAGCAATATCGTTGTGATATCTCTCCATGTATGTGTCCAGGTAGGTGGGTGTGTGTAGGTGGGTGTGTGTGTGTATGTTTGTATGTCTGTCTGGCCCAAGATAGCTCCTAAACCGTTGAACTGATTTTCATGAAATTTTTAGGCAAAATAATGTACAATACTGTAAAGAGCTGACTAGATTTTGGTCAAAATCCATTAATGCTAAGTAGCCAAAAGATGTCTCCCTCGCAGACAAAACGAAGTGTTAGAGCATTTTTTAAAAATATCCGATTAATATCCGAAAACGTCGATATTTCGAATTCGAATGGCCACCCTGTATACATATTTATATTTTAAACTAAAAATATACAACACAAACCCAACTAACGGTAAAGATAAATGGTTAAATTTTTCTAAAACTTAGAACTACTAAGCACATGTATCCATCTGATGAATATATGGGATTTTCGAACCCTGATTTTACAACGGCACCGGTCTAATTTTCAATGGCCTTTGAAGGGAAAGAGTGACAAATAATAATGCGTTTGGTTATTAAAAGAACGCGTCGGCATTATTGTTTTCTCCCTTCTCGCGTCAAACACGTGACGCACTGACGCGTCATGCGAACGCGCGAATGCGGAAAAAGCTAATCTCTAATCATTAGTTTGGTCCTGCGTCCTGCCCGAGATCCTGCCTTTTTTAACTTGGCTATATTTTAAATTATGCTAGAGATAAGGGCAGGGGGGTAAAAGGACGCACTTAGTAGAAAATCACTTTAAAAAAATTATAAAAACATTTTTTAAAAAAGAATAAAACTAATATTATTTACTCTATTGGTTACAGAAACTTAAAAAAAAACTAAAAAATTCTAAAGTAATAGAAACACAACGCAAATTTAAAGACGCTGTTAGTGCGTACTCTTTCCCGACTGTCCAGATTAGAGTTCGCAGATAGGAAAGTTTGGGGGCCAGGGACTCCAAGACCACTTAATGCTACTGATAGTGGCTTTCACCAAAGATATAGAAATTTGGGACTTGCATTGGTTTTCTTAATCTTTTTGTTTTTTTTGTGAAAGAAAATTTTCATACAATTTTCAAAAAAATAAAAACCAATGGTAACAGGCCACTAATTGCATATGTACTAATATTATAACCTCATATTACCATGCAATTTAAAATCTTTTTTAAGAGCTAATTCCTAATGGTTAAGTATTTATTTCCATGAATTATAATTTAGACATGCTTGTTTTTATACACCATTTATGAATATTTCGGCACTTACAAATTGCATTAGAAGATGCGAACTCTTACCCGCCGCTACCCAATACACTAAAAATGGTGTCAGTTTTTATCTAAAATGCCTATATCTAATAAAATAGCGGTGATTCCCCGTTTTTACAAATTTATGTATTATTTTGAAGTATATCTAAGTTGTAATTTTAATTAAGAAGAGCTTTTAATTAGAAGAATATATTTTTTTTTTTTAACTTTTACTATCCGTTCTCTTTTAAAATGCATGTAAGCTTAGAGCAAAGTCAAATCGCACCCTCAAAAAATGTAATATTAGGTAAACAAAAGAAATCTCAAATAATTTCGGTTTAACTGATGCTTATTTGAAATTCTTATTTATTATATAATTTTTTTGATTCGAACATCAAATTTATGTGGGCATTATACCTTTTTACCATAACACATAGCATAGGCCAACGAAAAAAAGTTGTAAAAAGTTGTCTCAAAAATAATGATATGACCTATAGTTAGGTTAATTGATAGAGGGCCTCTAATTTTGTCGTTTTATCACAAAAAGTAAAAATTTCTAAATTGCGAGTACATGAGTGTCATTTTCGTTCTGAGGTTGCAAAATGTCAAATTTTAATGTTTGGTTAGGTTATTTATTAAATGTTTGTAGCTAAAGCGAATGCTTATGTTTAAATTCAGAAAGAGAAGAGAAATTCAAAGTTTTAATAAAATACAGGGTGTTAAAATTTTACAACCTATATTAATTATATATAAATATTTTTAAAAAAATTCAAAATATTTTTAAAAAATGTAAAAATATAAAAGATCAAAAGGACAAATATGAATAGTTTCAAAATGCATATAAATAGTAAAATTAACCGTAAAAGTTTTAAACAGGTTTATACCGTTGCGTTGCGAGAATTGAAATTTATGTTTATATATGTTGATTTTTGAATGTGCCAATATATACATTTTTTACACGAATAGAGGTATGCAGGATGGAATAACATGAAGTTTTTCCTGACATGAGGTGAATACTGAAAGTATATCCTGCAATCCAATTGTGCCGCACTGTTCGACGTTCGACATTTGTGGAGATTTTTTCAAGCTTTTTCGGATATTACAAAATTTGGGTTTAAATAACTTTACCAGTTAAAACATTACATTTTGTTAACAATAATGGATGAAATTTAAAAATTTACAATGGCTATAATTTTTTAAGCAAAAAAAATAACAAAAAAGGGGGAACAAAAATGACGTATTTTTCAAACCACCCCGACCCACTCCTTACGCCCCCACCGCTTACTTAAAATAAATTGAAGAAGTACCATTCAAATAAAAAAAAATAGCTAAAAATTATTTTTACAGAAAAAAAATATGTTCAGCATAAATTACAAATAGGTGATTGAAGCGACCCAGCGAAATTCAAATTGTAAAATTGATTTCTAGCGATTTTTTAAATCGAAAAGCAATTTTCCAATTTTTACCATTAAATTTTTGTGACCATCGTTTAGCATTTTTGATAAGCTTTCCAAAGAGTTGTCACAAGTATGGTAATTCTATTTAAGATCTTAAAGAAAGTGGGGATGGTACTTGAAGGGTAGGTTGCAGTGGATTAAAAAATACTTCATTTAAATTTTGCTGGGTCACTTCCATCCCCTATTTGTAAATTATGCTGAACAATTCACTTTTTTTTGAATAATTGATTTTTATGGCTAGAGAAGGTATTGCCACTGTATTATATATACATGTATGTGTGTATGATGTCTCACTGGGGTGGATCTGGGAACTCCATTTAAGGGGGGGGGGGGAATAAAGAACATAATTAATATTGCATAAAACTATTTTACATAGTGACCAGGACGTGTATTCTGTGTCAGTTTCCCCTTTTTCCCCTGCTGTAGACCCGCACCTGTGTCTCATTAGTTTTCGTAACTGTTTATTTGTTGCCGCATCTTAGTTGATCACTTTTTTTTCTGGTGCCTTTAGTGAAATGGGTTTTAGCTCTCTTTCATTTTTATATCTAGTGCATTATAGAGTTACCTATTATTAGCAACAAATTTTATTTAATAAAGAAATATATAATTTTTTTGTAATAGCTGCTTGACAACAAAGAAAATATATAAAAAAGCCTAAAAGATTTTTATTGTTTAACTTAAAAAGTCCATTAATACCTAAATGTTTTCGCCGCAGGTTAAAAGAATCAGAAACTTTTTAATTTTAAGATTTTTTCTTTCTTTGTGGGGCAACCTGCACTTAAAGAGGGTCACCTAATCCAAAAAACTTGCAAAATTATGTAGGTACACTTTGTTGCAATATTAAAAATTTAACAACTTCCCATATCAATGCAGCTTAATAGAACAAATTTGGGTATTGTAATTAATTATTATGTATTAACTCATAACTCAACAGTTAATAAGATCACAAAAGTCCAATTTAAAGTTACTAACTACTACCCACATAGCACAAAAATCACATCAACGTTAAATTAACGTGAACAAAAACAACAAATTATTTTTTTTACTTGAAAACAACCGCCTACCATGTAATATTTATTTTGTTAAATCTACATGCTTAAAGATAACTTAAAAACAAGGAGAAATCAAGCTATAAAAATGTACTTCTTGCTGAAGTTTTTGGTGCTGTGTATATAACGTGTTTTTTACTCTTGTTATTTTCATGTACCAAATTCACACTTGAAAAGTCTTCCACAACATGTTCCAAAACGCCACTAGATTATTACTTCACAATCCTACTAACTTTTTGCGTCTTTTTTGGTCACGTTTTTTTAATAATATCAACGCAAGACAAAATATCTATATATCTATTTATATACATAATGTTTTTTTTAAAAGCTAAACAAGATTTTTAACAGTAAACACTTTCACAGAATATTAATGTGTCTTTATCAGGTTAATAACAGATGCGTCGTGATCGTGGATCAGGGATCAGTTCCTTAACAGGTTTTTGGAGTTTTGGAGTAGAGGCCTGATAGATTTCGTGAAAAATCCCGACAATAGGTAGCGCTGCTGCTAGTAAAATCTCAAAAATATTCGGTAGAAAAGCAATGCAAGTCGCGTTTTAAAATTCGTGTAGAAAAAAAGTGAATCTAATGTGATTTTAACGTTGATAAAAATCACGTGAAACTAACGTAAAATCATTGCTGTTTTAATTTGATAATGGCGTTATTAAAACGCAGTTTTTAGCAACATTATTTTTTATAACGTTAATGAATGACCTATTAAGCTTGTTTTCATATATGAAATAAACGTTTTTTTCTGGCAGCTTTTAAAATCAACGTTTTTTTTTCTCACGCCTTTTTTACGTATTAAACACGTGATTGTGCTATGTGGGTAGCCAAATAAAAAAAATAGTTTTTCAGCACTCATCAAGCAGGTGTTAAACCACAGCCAGATTAATTAAAGTCACAATCACAAATCTAATACCGTCGATATTTGGTATGCTACACTGGCAACCAACGAGTCTTAAGCCTAAGGTCACTATATAACGTTATATAGTGACCTTACTTAAGCCTGGTACAGACCTGAACATTTCGACGATCATTGATCCAAGCAACGAGCTGAGGCGAACAAAACCGGAAATGGACTTTTTTCATTTCGACGAGCAGAACATTGAAATTTTTTCCATCAAGGTTCAATTGTCTGTTTGCCGTTTTATTTTGTCCCGTTAAAACCAACGAACGCACTTACATGCATTATCTTTGATCTATGGGTAGCATTTGCAGAACAGTTTACGAGGGCGCTGTTGGACCCGTCTAAACTAGTGTTCGGTTCGCCGCTCGGCGCGTTGCTCGTTCGTCGAAATGTTCAGGTCTGCAAAAGCACAGCCTTAGGTAGGCTATGGCAAAACACTTAAGACTCGTTAATTGCCAGTGTAGCAGACCAAATATCGACGATATTATATTTGTGATTGTGACTTTAGTTAAACTGGCTGAGTCGTGTAAGTTCAAGTCCAACTTTCGACATGATGTTTGTTTTTTATGTGTTAAAAATGTATTTTCTTCTAGCTTCTCTTATGGGACAAGCTCTCTTATTTTCCAACGACTTAAAAGCAATAGAGGTAATAATTTTGAATCGCGATTAAAATTGAACTCATTATTGTGAAAACGTTAAAACGTATTAATAGTCAGATAGGGTGCCCCTAGTAATAAAACGCTTGGTCATTTATAAAACTAAACCATAAGGTTATTCTTTTATTTTTCGTTTTTAATCTGGGTTGAAACTTTAAGGGATGGATCAGAAAAAAAACTTGGAAAAAGTTCTTAAAGAATTTGGCAAAGATTAATTAAAATCTTATGTAAAGTGGAGGGAGTTGTAAGTAGTTGAATGGGGGGTTTCAAAAAGATTTTTACTTTGGGAACAAAGTTTTAAAATAGAATAAAGAAATAGATGGCTTAAATAATGGTTTTCATCGTAGAAATAATACATATATATTATGTTAAAGTCAATGATGATGAAAACAAGGAACAAACAAACACACAAGTGTTCATGTTGTAAAATTTTTCCTAAAAGTTTTGGATTATAAAATATAAATCTACAATCTGCAAAAATTCAAACTGTACAAAATAGACCTCGAAGAACACAAAATTATGCATTGTAATTTGTATTATAAACTATTGTTATCTAAAAACAAAAAGTATGGTAACCTTTTAAAAATATTTATGGTTAGTAGTTGGGACAAAACATGTTATATATGTCTTTGGATAATGGAACGGATTTTAAAAGAACTAGTTATATTCTAATATAAAGAGAATTATATTTCCAAAAGTTGCGAGTTCTCGAAATAATAAATATGGGACTTTATTTTATCTAATTTAGAAGAGCAATTAGTGGCACCATTTTCTTTTATGATGTTGAAACCTGGACATAAGGGGCAAAAATAATCAGATGACTCAATATTGAACAAAATCCAATCCCAAAAATTCATCATTTTAGTTTCTAGAAAAACTTACAAAGCAAGTATCTCTGCAGACATTCGATATTGCAATTTTCATGATGCGTACACCTGACTCATTCATTTTTCCTGTCGAGTTTTCGGATAAATTTCCGATTCGTTTCTACCGGGAATATTTTACTATTCATCGAGTCGTCGGCGAAAATAAAAATTGGGATCGGGCCCATTATAGTGTCAAGCAGTCTAAAAGAAACTAAAATATATTTGCAAGTAGTAATAGCAATATTAGTAGAAGTAGTAGAGGAATAATTCGTAGTTTATGTAGACAAGAATAAAGTAGTGACCTAGTCTCTCTCTAATAAAGACCAACTAATAGCCTATAAAATAGGACATCACTGAGTTCCCTGGGTAGTACCCTTGCTGAGCTACGAACCCGGAAGTGTTAGCAGAACACCCGTTTCCTATGTGTTTCCATAGTATATGCAAGATAAATCGAAATTATTCATTTAACAGAAACTTTATTATAAAAAATTAAAATATCTTGTAAACCATGTATCAACGAAGTGGGCCAAGTCCACCGTTAGCACTTAATTGGGAAATTAGGGAAAAATGTTAAAACACCTTTTTTAAAGACAATTGTTTTGTCAAACAACGTATCACAGAGTTGTGTTAAAGCTATTATTGACACTCCAAGGGCGTCCGCTTATTGAGGTAACTTTTTTTTATAATTTTTTTATTTGTTTTATCAATTTTTTTATAAACTAAGCTTTCCAAAAAATCTTGTTAAACTGTATATTGTTGAAAATAAAATTATCTTTTAAACCATATGTATCTAGTGGGTTTTTGTTGACGGGAAACACTCAAAGAATATACGCATGTTTAGTGATTTTTTTTAATCACAAAAAAAGTATGTCATCATCATATTTTACCAATTAGTTTAAAAACCAAACCTCACCGGGAAAATCGTTTTACTCTGTACTATAGACAATTAAATATTCTTTTGACGGACGTGTATAGTTATAAAATTTAGGGAACCGTTAATACACCAGGGGCGTCCAAATACTGAATTGAAAAAAAAAATCACTAAACATGCATATATTCTTTGAGTGTTCCCCGTTAATAAAAGCCCACTAGATACATATCGTTTTAAAGATCATTTTATTTTCAACAAAATAGAGTAAAACAGGATTTTTCTGAAAGTTTCGTTTTTAAGAAAATAAATAAAACAAATAGAAACTTAAAAAAAAATAATTAGAAAAAAATCACCTCAATATGCGGACGCCCCTGGAGTGTCAATTACAGCTTTAACACAACTTTGTGCTACGCCGTTTTAAAGAACATTCTATTGTTTCAAAAAAGTTATTTTATCATTTTTCCTTAAATTGCTTAGTTTTTTTAAAACTGAATAACACTTAAAAAAATATGAGTTTTTTCGTTTATCTAAAGAGTAACCTCACTATATGGATGCCAATTAAGTGCTAACCGTGGACTTGGCCTACTTAGTTGATACATCGTTTAAAAGATAATTTAATTTTCTACAATAAAATTGATAACATATTTTTGGTAAATTGCTTACCTTCTGAAAAAATGACATAAAACTAAATAATTTCGGTTTATTTTGCATAGACTATTGAAATACATATAAAACCGCTGCACTGCTAGACTTTAGGCTTTGTATCTCTGCAAGGGCACTACCTGAAAAACTCAGTAATGTCCCGTTTTATAGGATATTAGCTGTTTTTATTTTATGTTGTAACAGATTTTCTCAAAAATAAGCAGTTACGAAGTTAAATACCACAAAATGAAAAATTGGTCAAAATCCAAAATGGCGGCAAAAATTTTTGCGTCATAACTCAAAAACCATTCGTTTGACAAAAAAACCTACAAAAGCGTTTTTGTAGGAACTTTTATTGTCTTCTACTTTTGTTTAAAACTTTTTTTTCCAAAACGTACAGTAACCAAGTTATTTAAAAAAATAACCTTTTTGTGCACACTAAATCCAAGATGGCGGGGGTAGCCCCCCCCCAAGGTCGACAACTCAAATTTGTTCTAAGGACTCTAATGTCAATTCTGTGATACTCGCATAATAATAATTGTTCTCAGTTTTTTCATGGAATAAATAGCATTCCAGGAATTCCAGTCGTCTTTGATATAGTAGGCCGTAAATCCCTATTTTTGCCAAAATAAACCGATACATTTATGAATCTTGAATGGCGAATGTACATCTGTATTCCCGACGCTCGATTGTTGTTTTCTCTTGAGGAAAAAGAGTAAACACGGCATACACAGAAACGCCAAAAAGGTACAACAAATAAAACCGAAATTTGAAAATGTATGCAAAATTGCACGTGATAATATTATTCACATAATCCCTAGTATAAAATTTTGAATTATTACTATAATTTAAACATTTAAAAATACAACATATTTTCGTTGCTAAGCGGGCATAGAAAGAATTTGTTTCTCTTGTATTTTTCCGTGGGCAGCTCGAAAACTGTACACCCACCGGGGTCCAAGATTTAATGGACGCCTAATAAGTGTTCACAGTAAACTGTTTCGTCCTTTAGGGACTCTTCAGAACAATTCATGATCAACGTGACACTTTTGTAAAGGTATAAAGACCGTATATGAATCTCGTCTTACGATATTGGTAGGAGAAATGAAAAGATAATGCCTCCGATACCGTATGCTTTCACAAAAGTGGCGATATCTACAAATTCAAAAGAAACTACTAGAGTAAAACTAAAAGGCAGGCAGATGAAACGAAAAAAGTACCCATGACCGTGACATAATTTGTCCCTCAGGTCGGGTCAATAAATTTTGCATTTTTACCGCCTTCGCGACGTCTTATGTCGAGCCAGCGGATTGCCAGCCAAAAATATAACAAATGTAAAGTTTAGTAGCCTTGAATAAAAAATAACAATTTTTCGTGGCTTAGCAAGCATTAAAGCTTCCCTATTTCAAGATATAGCGTAAAAACCGAATAAAATGCTGTTTTTGAAAAACAATTTGCGCGCTTATTAAATTAATTAAAACTGGGTAACATCTAAGACCACACGTTTAATTTTTTCGGACAATGATAGGACCAATCCAGATTCATGACACCATCTAAATAAATATTTTTTAAAACTTTGGGAGGAATTGAATATCAAATTTAAAATAATTTCAGGTTTTTGAGGTTTAAGGGGCTCTGGGGAAAGAGGGTTCGGTATACAGTGGATATCGGTTATAGCGACATTAAAGGGACCGCTTAATTCCGGTCGTTATAACCAAGCGTCGTTATAAAGAAAAAACGTAACACAATGGGTTATATTATGTCGGGACCTTAATATGTCGTCGCTATAACCGATATTTCGTTATATCTGATGTCGTTATAAGCGATATTCACTGTACAAAAAAGTTTACAAAAAATAAATTATGCTTTTAAAACAAATGGTCCCTTTCATGACATACCGACGTAAGTGCCAAAAATTGAGTTACGTCGTCAGATAAAATTATTTTGGTCGAATTTTAATATGACAAAGCGGCGTATCTATATTTCTTATGGATCTTCCAAAAGTCATTATTAATGAATCGGTTTTTAATAGCAACGCTATGGCCTGATAAACTTTGGTTCATTTGGTTCTTTGGCTCTCCTCTAGAATTTACAAATAGTCAGTTACGTCGGTATGTCATGAAGGGGACAAAATGGATCCATGACAGCAGATCTGATACCTTCCTAGCTAGCCTATTAGCACACTTTAAGTGAATCTATGATAATATATCAGCCTTGAAAACAGTTTTTTGTAAATATCACAGAAACGAAAGCTCTTACGTAGTTTTTGGTTATAATACAAATTATTAAAAAGGCATTTTTTTATAATTTTTAATTGTCAATAAACTGTTATTACCATCAATGGACTTTGACCAAACTCTAATCAGCTCGTAAGAGTGCCACACACTTTTACCTGAAAATTTTATGAAAATCGGTTCAGCGGTTTAGGAGCTATCGTGTTACGGACAGAAATAATACAAAAATACACACACACACACACACACACAGACGTTACGACGATATTGCTAGGATAGGTCAAAATACACCCAAATAACATATTTTCGGCGTTATCTCAAAAAAAAATTTTCGTCGAAGATAATAAGAATAATAAAATGAATTTTTTAAAGATTTTGTAGTTTGACTTGGTGGCGTCACCTACATTATTCCGAGCGAGTCGTTTGGTTCGAGATTCAAATTGTAGTGTTATGGAATTTAGGACACTCATAAAGATTAACAAACTAAATCAAAACGGATTCTTAAGTTAAACATTTTTATATTGTTCGCCCTTCAAGTAAAAATCCAATCTACGCCCTTGCTAGAGGTTGGCGTGTCAGATTCACACAGACTGTAATTTGTCTAAGAAAGCACACGGTGACAACAGTTTTAATTTACCGTAAATATACGAGTACAACATATTTTGTTTAGTTAAGTCTAAGCATATATTCAAGGATCATTACCGCGTCACGCACAATTGAATTACCAGACTTTTGAACAATGCCCGCACTTATAGATAACAGTCTAGTCAAAAAAATTCATCGTATTCTTTTTTGACATTATGTTCTTGGTTAAGCGGCCCTCACACGATCAATAATATTGTCAATATTTCTGTTCTTGTAATTGTCTTTGAAATTGTATAAAAAAAAGACGCACGTAAAAATATTGACATATTATTGATCGTGTGAGGGCTGCTTTAAAAAAAGTGAATATAATCTGCCGAAATGTGGGCATGTCTTAAATATTGGCAATGACATTTTATTTAAAAAATAAATGGATCCAGGGTAAAGGCTAGAGTGATTGGCCACTTAAGTAATATGCTGTTAAATAAAAATCATAAAAAATAGTATTTTAACTTTTTGTAAGAATATTTGTAGGTCTAGTTGTTGATAAGACTGTCTACTAAGAGGCCTTTATTGTACATGCAGCAAATAAATAAAGTTCACCCCTATTTTATCATATTTTTGCAAAATTGTATTTTTCGATAGTTATTGGCCAAAGAGCTATAGTTATTGTCAGGTTACAAATGATAGTTATTGGCCGCCTATTTTAATGGGATAGAAAAAAGGTATACTAAAAGTTATCTGCAATAAGTAGAACTGATTTATTATAAACTAGATGATAACGATAATAATAGAGTAATAAAAACATTTAAACATGGTTTTAAAAACATTTCTAACAAGCTTGTTAAAAAAAATAAACATTTTTTCCATGTACAAAAAAGACACAAAAAGAGTTCCCCATGATCAACTTTTTCGAACATTCCACATGGTATGTTCTTATACACGTTGCACATTTTAGACCAATTTTTACAGCATATTGAGTACATTTAAAACACAAACCAGATGATTTTTTTTTATTTTTTGAAAAAATATGTTCTTTTTCTGCTGACGAGACTACTAAAATATCAGAAATAATGTTTAGCTTCTCATTTTTTCCCTTTTCTTCAGTTTTATTTAATATAGTTTCATCTTTATTTTGTAAAAACAAATTCCGTTTAGCAAAACCTATTTTATTTAAGCAACTTGGTGGTAAAATTTCTTCTTTTTCATCTTCTTTGTCCGTCTTAAATTCTTGTGTAAAAGGGTAAGCGTCTACTTGATTGGCTTTTTAGTCGCTTGAGGGGATGACAAAACGAACTATTCATTTGAGGCTTTTTCCAATAATAATTCTTTAACTTGACAAAGCGGAATATTATTTGGATCTTCAAATTCTTGAGTAACCGGAGTAGGAAGGAAGGATAATTTAGAATTTTCGGTTGCAGGTGCATTTCTGCAAACCACTTTTTAATATTTGCTTCTGAAACTACCGCAGATGCTGCCGTAACACTTTCCGCGGCTCTTAGTCCAATTTTAGGATGACGTTTTAGATATGCTGTCATCCATCTTTTTCCGGGAGTATTTGATGTAAAAGGATTTGGTCTAGGATTTTCATCTAGGAACCGCTTAACTGAGAATTTGATATCTTCATCTCGCAGGGGAAAGCCTTTCTTGTGACAACTAAGAATCCATTTCTCAACTTGGCTCGGCATCAGTCAAAACAGAGCTGCGGCCAAAGGTGGTCTTATCTTTAGACTTTTTACTGCGTCTAAATTGTAGTGTTGATCTATTTACATTAAAAGTTTTCGCAGCATTTCTTTCTGACATGCCATTCTGAAAGCTTAGAAAGCTTTGATTATATCTTCTTCTGTAAACTTTTTTTTGTATTTATCACCTTTCTTACTAACTTTTGGCATATTTTTGACAGGTAAGAAACCCTAAAATAAAATAAAAAACTGTTGGACTACAACTGTCAAGTACGAGGGTTTTGTATGTAAAAAAACTGTAAAGAACATAGTGACTGGCCATCGAAATTTATAGTGATTGACATATGGCCAACTACTGTGGGCGATCAAAAAAATCAAACGCAATTTAAAGTGAACTATAAAAAATACGAAACAAGGATCAAATAAATCCATTTTTAAACTACCGCTTAAAAAAAATTATTCTGCAATTATTGGCCAGCCGACTAATCACTATGAAACAGGTCTCAAGTGGAGCCAGTCGTTAGCCACCAAAATTTGGCGGGATAATGATATAACCTCACAAATTTTTGCCGTAAAATAACAAGAACACACTGTTATAAAGTAAAAATAGGTACCTAAAAATTACTCCAGTTAAATATCCATTCGTGGGAGGTTTATTAAATATGCATGTCCTTAACAAATTCACTTATTTTCCTACCTTTTTTTGTCGTCCCAAGAGCCGCGTAAAAACACTGCTGTCGTCTAATTACTGAATGGAGACTGAAGCTTGGTGCGTTTTGACACGCCTAAGCAATGATGTCAGATATGTTGAAAATCATTACATATAAGGTAAACGCTTTAAAAAGCTTAAGATCATGATTTATTTTACAGTGGCTAATCACTACATCCTGGCCAACGACTGTATGCTTTACCCCATGACGGATCTGATACCTTGCTAGCTAGCCTATTAGCACACTTCAAGTGGAGCCATGATATATCAGCCTTGAAAACAGTTTTTGTAAATATCTCAAAAACTAAAGCTCTAAAGAAGTTTTTGTTTATAACACAAATTATTGAGCAAAATGTAATCTACTATTTACGAAAACCGCATATTGATGCAATGCTCTGTTAAAAAGTGAGCTTTTTTAAAAAAAATTAATTGTCAAAAAACTGTCATTCTATTTATTAATTTTGACCAAAATGTAATCAGCTTGTTAGACCACCATTTCACTTGAAAATTTTATAAAATCGGTTAAGCGGTTAAGGAGCTATCGTGTTACGGACAGACATACACACACATACACAGAGACAACTCTAGCCATTGCTGCGCGGGATCGCAAGGTCAAAATTTGCAAGGAAAAGAAGTAGTTTGTAAAATGTTGACATCCTGTAAAAAAAACAAAAGATTTTTTAAATAATAATAATAATAATAATAATAATAATAATAATAATAATTAAATTCTGTAACAGAGAAAGTAATTTTTTTAAGATAATATTAAATTTATTTGCTGCTATATACTATACAATGAAACGGTAAAAAAGGGAAACTAAAACGAAAGTTAAAGTTGCAGTTAGTAAATCATTTTCAAACAGCAGCTGCTAAAGGTGTCAGATTACCAACGTGTGCGAAAAATAACAGGGTATAATATGTTATACTTTATTCTTGCAGCAAGGAATAAAAAGGGTGCCAAAATAATGTTCAGACCTATTATTTGTGTATTTGTATCATAAAGAGAAAAAAACTAAAAAAGGGATTGATATGTAGTATGTCCACGGAAAGAGGTCCCAAGAGGACAGATCGACTAAAAATATAATTTACTGTTTTGATTCTTTTGAAAATTCTATTGTCATAGTTTACTTTGTAGGAACAGGCTTATGGGGTAATTTGTTTTGGTTTAGCGTCGTACAATCCAAGATGACGGACAGGATCACACTTGAACCTCCTAAACGTTCATTTATTCTGACACGTGAAGACCTTTTTGGGCGGGGCCACTCCTGAAACAAGACACGGTGCCAGTTAGACGATGTCGTATTCGAAAAATTCAGTTTTTTGTAGTATTCGATTTTTTTTAAATATTTTTTTATTGTTAGAAATTATTTTTCTTCGCCGCGTAATGGTGCACGAATTGTGGAAATCCGTTCAGCGGTTCTTGAAATACGTTTGCAGACTATATACGATTGCCTTGCTTAGTCTGTCAGTTTCATTAATTAATGAGAAAATTAATGCAGACAAAATCTTATAATTTGCAAAACAACGGTTGAAACAAAAATCAATATTTTGGGGTCCACTAAACCGATTTTAATGTTTTATACTAGGTTATGTGGGCAAGAAACGCCTTTGAAAAGTTGGTGTGAATTTATTCGCCAATTTAAATTTCAAAAGGGCGGCAAGCTTTAACAGCAATCTTTAAAAAGGAATCGATATTCATCATTATATGGTTTGGTAATAATAAAGACAAATTTGGAAAGATAATGGTTGAAACGAAAATTAATTCTTGTGCACCACAACTGGTTTCAATGATACGCGCACCTCGTTAAATGCGACAGATGGGATTTTCTCAAAAATAAAAAATAAAAATTAGAACATAAGAATAAACGAGCCTGTGAGTAAAAGGTCGAGTTTGATTCTGTCCGCCCTTTTGGATTTTATGACGCCTGACAAAAACAAAAAATATTGGACTTTATATTAAAAGAAGTTATAAGGATGTCACTGCTGTTTTATTTTAGCCTCAGACACGTCCACGTCATATTGCTGACGTCTTTAAGACGTCCAAAAATGACGCCATGGTGCATTTTTAAACGTCAGAATGACGAGATTTAATCGTTAGCTTACAGACGTGATAGGTTACCAAAAGTGGCCGCTTTTTAACGATTAAAAGACACATGGCTACCTGTAAACAGTACTCTTTTGTAAATATCTGTAAGTCTATTAGATTAACAGAAATGAACGTAAGAAACAGAATATCCTTTCAAAGCAAATCGACGAAAATCCTCAAAATTAAACCCAAAGGAATAAAGACAAGAAAAGCACGCAAGGGTGAAAGAGGTAAAACAAGGTGGATAACACCGGTCCTAATCTAGACTGATTGTCTGCCGAAGTTTATAAGATTGTTAGATTGCTGCTCCCTGATAATTCCCCATTTATCCTGAGCAGATAGGTGGCAATACCTCCCTTTTCTCTTAATGAACTTGCCTTAGGGAGGTTTTTTTTATTGTTAACTCTTATTACACTGATTGATGGAGCAGCGGCGTAGCTAAAAGTGCAAACATACAAATTTTGAGCCGTTGGCCCTCATATGTTACTCCACAACTTTTATTTCAGGTACCGAGACATGGGGCGACTTGAAAACCACGGGCGACTTGAAATGTGAACAGTTTTTCACACATGCGCTGCGTCTGCCGCCTAACGGCAAGCACCCGAACTTTTAAACTACCGCCAATTAGTAGCACGTGCGCCGGCAATGCGTCAAAACGTTTTATGTTATTAATTGGGCCTGACATGCTATAGTTGCAAGCTTTTGGTTTAAAAGGCTAAAAAAGTTAGTTTTTATTGGCTTAATACTTCTAAGTGTGGAGATGATATGTTTTGCTTTTATATTTACCTTTTCATTTCCGGCAACTTTTGGTCATGAAATATACATAGAAAAATCTTGTCAATTACGTTAGTTTTTCCAGTGGCGTGCTAATTTGTTTTTTTTATGCTTTTCAGGGGCGACTTGAAAAATGGTGCGATAATATAAAAGGAAGCTAGTAAGTCGTAAGTATAGAGACTATTCTACCTCAGTGGCCTAGAAGAAGTTGAAATATACTTACAGCAACTTTTTTTTGTTCAAAATGATATGTTACTTTAGCTATTAGAATTTTAGATTTTGTTAGCCAATAATGAGTTATAATAAATAAATATTTTTATAATCACTTTTAACGGTTTTTTAATTATAAAAATTAGTTTTGCAAAGAGCTAAAACGAAAATCGATCGATTTTCATTTAGCCCCTTAAGTGGCTACAAATGAAACAACAGTGAAAACCATTTTAAGCTATCAATGGAGTCATTGCGGGGGCGACTTGAAAATTAAATGTTTTTTCTCAAGAATGCTTCGACTTATAATTTTCCATTATAGCTAAAACTATTCCTGCAGGTCAAAAGTAGATATTCGAAACCAATTTTGACTTCATTCGAATTTTATTGATAACATTTTTAAGCACGCATTTATCTAAAATTATCTATCAAATCGCCCCATGTCACGGTCATTTTTTAAAAATCTTAATTCCAAACACTTTTTTTTTAATCTTAAAGGTTTTACAATTTTAAGCATAAGCGATGTATACAGGCTTTTTAATTAGCTTCTAAAATTGACAATATTCATTCATCTCAAAATGGCTTTGTAAAACCGCTACGAAAGATTTTTTCAGTTCTTCTTGTATTTTATGCAGACTAGAGTCCCTGTAGGGACTCTAATGCAGACGACAAAAAACCCGTTGTCAGCGACGTTGTCCAAAGAATAAAAGTAACGATGTCAAAAAATAAATCAGTCGTCAATAATGACAAGACAGCGTGTATATTCTTTAGGTAGCAGTAAGATCAAAACTTAATTAATTTAACACAATTTTTTATATATTTTAAATAAATTTTGGAGTGTTGATTAAGCAGTCAGCTATGATATTAGTATTATTTTTATTTTTATTTTTATTTAAATTTTTGTTTAATATTTACTGTTTTAATGTGTGTGCGGGTTTTTAATATACCTATACCTACATGTTAGTTTTAAATTTAACTTAATTTCTATCTATTCAAAATAATTATCGTTATGTGTTTTATATAATTAAGGATATTTTTCTTTAAATGTTTTGTCGAAAACTATACAAGCTTTCTTTTATATCCTATACTATACCTATATATAGCAATATTACACACAAAGGTAAAGTCCAATCCAAAAGGATTTTCAAGGATTTTCCGTGAAAAGCGTTGATCAGAGACAGATAAAAAGGAAACAGTAAATGAGACCTCGCTCAGGAGAGAGTGATAAACTCCTTTTGATTTGATTGATTCTTTTTCAGCAAAAAGAAATTTTAGGTGATATAATACTGTGCAATCAGCAAAAATGAGAAACATAATGAAAAAGTTTGAGATTGAATAAAAAAAGCTCGGTTTAGTTATTTCATAACTGGAAGTACGTGTTAGTATACCAGGTGCACGCGCACACACACTGAATTTGGTCAGTTTGTAATAAACTTAATGCATTGAAGGATCTTGGTATTACTTTCGGATATCAGTGTAGTAGTAGTCAACTATATATTTCTAACCTGTTATCAGTTCCGTTAGATTTTTTACAACCCTACATCAGAGCATTTTCTTCACCGGTTTAAAAAAAAACTATCAGCAGGGGCGGCTCGTGGGGTATAGTGACGCAAAGCCTGCACATTTTTTATTTCTAAAACATCTTAATATGCATTTCTATTTAATTTATATGAAATATTGTTAACCCTGTGCAATGCAGTGGATCAAACTCTGAATGGATAATGAGCAACCACTCTCTGGCCCGGTGAGTGCCGCGTGTGTGAAGTGGGGTCTGTGTCGCTTTGCTACTGACGCCGCCAAACAGAGAGAGATTTTTACTAGTTACATATGTGAGCGACAGAGTTGGGCAATTTTTACAATGTCCAAATGAAAACAAACAACTAAAATTTGTGCCGGGCACGCCAGCTAGTTAGTCGTCTTGTTTTTATGAGTGGAGTCATGCTTTAATTTACGCCCTGTAAATTAGGCGACAAAAAAATATACCTTTACACGGTATAAAAATTGTCTTAGATGAAAGCAAATTGCTTTGAAGTAAAATAATTTGTGCTTTCCTATTCACCAAGAGAATATTTTCTTGATATAGCACAAAAAATGTCTTGCCTCTTTATTTTAATGTAAAACAGACATTGTTTTATTATAAATAGGAACTGAATTAATCTAAGGCACCGTTTTCTCTGGATGCAAAATATTACTTATACGAAGACAATTTGCTTGGTTACAAAATGGAGTATACTGAAACAAAACAAAGAGAAAAATAAAGTCTCATTTCAAGATTAAACGCTGCGTTGAACTAAAAAGAGATATTTTAATTCAAAACAAATTGTTTTAAGGTAAAACAATTTATTCAAGAAAAGAACGTGTTTTCATTGTAGACAAATTTTTTTTACCGTGTATACTTTGCATAGTGTTCTATTTTTTAAGTGAAACTGAATAAAATTAGCGTCTTAAAAAACTCTTTTTGGTGGTTTTTGGCAAGAGGAAAAACTAAAGATTTAAAAATTGACAAACAAACGTGGAAGTGGACAAAAATCGCGTTGTCATAAATTTATTAAAACTACTTGTGATAAAACTTTTTGGTAAATACCTATACCTACCTAAACGTAAGTTAAATTAAGGAGAATTTTTGATAAATTTTGATTCCATGGTGTAATTTGGGTGAGTCTGGGAAAGCGCGGCTTTGGGGGAGTAAAGGGGTAATTACCCCCCCTAGAAAAAAAATATGCGCTTTTTCCTATTAATTAAAGGAGAAACAGAAAAATTACCCCCTCCCTAAAAAAAATATATTACAAATAATTTTTTCGTCAACTGTTACACCACCACTTAGAGTCTGACCCAGATCCGCGCTTGAGTCTGGGTTAGTTTCTTTAAAAAACTAGGGTCAGAAACCTAAAAATAGTAAACATATAATACAAAAGTATGCGCTCTTGGTTTTGCGCCACTGAAAATTGATCAAGGCATGTTTTTTAACGAATTTTGGGCAAAAATTTGACGCAACACGTAAAGTTAACTGCTAACCCCAAAACGCCTAAAGTAGGAAAGCAAAACAGAAATTTACAAAAATCGACTTTAAATTATTTTTTAATATGACTGGTAAAGTGTGTTCATTTATTTTTCGTGCATTTTCCCAAAGGAGAAACCAATCTTAAATCTCACCTTATCGGTGAAAATCCAATTTACTCCTCGTTTTATCTATGTGTTGTTTTTCCTGACGACAGGCACAGGGCCCCGTTTTGTCCACGCGCTATATAAGAAAAAATATACCACACAAAAAAAAATCGAGCTACGTTAGCCAAATCATTTACTTGATACATAATAATTTGTTAAATCAAGTAACTTATTTAAGACAATTATACCACAAAGTATAATTACTTTGTGATTATACTGCTTTATATTCTGGAAAGTAAACAAGTCTTTTTGATAAAGATCTATAATCTTCTTAACCTAAAATTTGTTTAGCTGAAAATACTAATGAGTTAGTTAAAAGTTGGAAGGATTTCTGCTAGATAGCGCCTCCGTTAAAATCTCTTTCGGCACTTCAAGAGATTTTAGTAGTTAAAATAAATTATCTAACTATATTAAATTTAGACAAATCTCGAGTTTCGTGGTAGAAATGAATGATCCACTCTACAGTAGAAATACGTGTCGAAAAATATATTTTATCATTAAAAGCAAATCCTAAAAAAAATTTGGTATAAATGGTCAGTACTAAACTGCTTATTATAAGAAAATATTTATTTGACGATGACAATACTGTGAAATGATTACTCACATTTGGTACACATGTAGTTGCTCTATATGAACAACATGTTTACTGTGCCCACCTAAATATATATTTTATTTAATCAATATTTTTTTTCTTTGCACGTTTATAATTTTTATTTTATTATTTCTGTAGTATCGATCTTGCATTTACATAAACTTACTTATAGGTAGATACAACATAATGTTGCACCTATTTTAAAAGATCCTATATATTAAAAGTTCAATAATTTACTACTAATACACTTAAAAGTTAAAGTTTTTATTTATAAGGTGTTGTCTCTATGGCAGTACAATTTATATTAGTTAATACTTGAAAACCTCCTGTCTTTCCCTGACTCGCCATTCTCTATAGAGCAGCCACTTACCGTTGCTCCTTGTCAAATACCTTGACCGGCTGCCTCCTTCATTAAATCTTGCTTCATTCAGTCCACTAAGCTTTACTTGTGTCAACACTAGACATTAGTCCACCCGTCAACGTTAGTTAGTATTTTGTTGAATATAGTATTATAGGTTTAAGAAGTTTTTAATTCAATATATTGTTTTACGATAACTTTCGTTTTAACATTATTTCGCTTGCTGTAGAAATTTTTACATTTAATATAATTTTTTCGTTGTTCTTTCGGTATTTTTTATAACATATTGTTTTACGTTATTTGTTCTGCGGCCTGCAAAATTGACTTTGTGCCTACATTCACAACTTATAGGTATAATTACAATAATCAAGTATTATAACATTTCGGTTAACAAAGTATAAAGGCAACTTCAAGAACGTATAAAGGTAAATCAAAAATTAAAAAAAAAAATAGGTGAAACCCATTATTTATTCAACGAGTGAACCAATAGCGAACCAAGAAAACCATATCGGGACGAAACTGTGACGAAATTTCCTTTTTCCTTATAGACCGGTGGACGTTTCCGTCTCGCTATGGACTTGGTTTCCTTGGTTCGCTGTCGTTCCACTCGTTGAATGAAAAAATGGATTTAACTATTTTTCATTCTTTTTGATTTAGCTTGTATTGTAACCAGTTTGATATACGTAGTCAGGCAAGCCCCGGTGTCCGTGGTTGACTTTACCCCTCTAAAGTTGCCTTTTATACTTTGTTTTTGGGTCCGAATCGACGCTTTGGTGACGGTGATAGCATGATCTGGTTGAATTGTGACGAAATGTCTTTTTTCCTTAAAGACCGGTGGACGTTTTCCTCCCGCCATGGACTTAGTATTTTTGGTTCGCTGTCGTTTTTCTCGTTGAATAAATAAATGGGTTTCACCTATTTTTCCTTCTTTTTGATTTTCCTTTTTCTGAAACACCGGTGTCCGTGGTTGACTTGACTTTTTTAACTAATTGTTTTCGGTTCCGAACGGACCGACGGGTCTCCACGGCGTCGCGACGTTGTAGAGACTGTGATACCATGTTCTGGTTTAACGGTGACGAAATATCTCTCTTCCATATAGACCGGTGGACGTTTCCTTGGTTCGCTGTCTTCGTTCTTTTTGATTTAATATTTTCGTTTCTGCGACATACATAAATGAGTCTGTGTCAACATACATAATTTAACGATATTACTCGATGCTCTGTGCTCACGAGATTTAGAATTATTGAAATAGAGAAAGGCCGTTTTAGTGGCAGGTAGTATTTTAACAGTTTTCTTTTGGAGTCTGACAGTTATTCTCCTTCTAGTGGCATTACAACCCCTGAAGGTTTTTCGGCTGATTAACTAGAGCCTTCCATTCTGTGTTCTTTGACACGATTGCTCGCCATGTTCCTACTCCAATGTCTTTGAACCCATCTTCAACTTTGTCTATCCACCTTTTTTGAGACCCCTCTCTACTCTTCTTCCCGCAGGTATTCATTTCATTATTTTTCTTGGTACCTTATCCATTTTCTGTACTTTTCCCAACCAAGCTAATCTTTCAGTTTTGATGAATCTCACGATGTTTTCCCATCTATTTGCTGTTCTAATGTTTAATTCATACGTATATGTCGATTAACATTGGCTGTTTGCACTGGTCCAAAGATTTTAAAAATAAATTTTCTTAATTTTTTTTTAGTTGTTCTGTATTCACTTTTGTAGGTGTCCATGATTGACACAGTTTAAATTTCTTGTATAAGAGATCTCTTTAGAGTCTTTGAACAGCTTTTAATGATCATAACACTTTGTTTTCGTTGATTATTATGAATCACTTCTTCTGTAATAGAGTTTTCTTTATCTATATTGGCTCATAAGTATCTATTTCACTTGCACGAAACTTTAACTATATCCATGTACCTGAAAATTCTGACAATATCTCTCGTTTTTCTTTAAGGAGTCTGACAGTTGGTCTTTCAATATTGACATAACAAAGTCGAATTTAGAAATATTTTTTTAGCCTTATAATAAAAAAACGCAAAAATGCGGATTCTTATAATTAAACAAGGCCTAATATTAAAATATTAGCTGTCGTCTTGCAAAGTAAAACTGTCAAAATGCTGCCTGGTACTTCTATTCTAATAGCTCCCCAATAATATCTGTTAGCTCCCGCTAAATTTCGTGGTTGCTTGTAAATTTTAAAACCACACAATTGGATGAAGGCCATGAGTACATTTTCCGCGCATTGGACATGCGCACCAAGAATCAGTGAGATCCTTTTCTACCGCCTCGAGAAAATGGCGTGTTAATTTCTTTCTCCAACTATTACAAATTTCTACACTTGAAAGTGCTCGATTTTGGTGTACTGAAGCATAGAACTGGAAACTTCAGCCCTTCAGCTACGTGGTGCCATCATTAGATCAAGACAGGGGCCCCTGGAACGTGGAGAAATTGGCTGCAAACTGGTGAGTGCTTTGTTTCTGATTTCCGTTGTGTGGTACCAGCAATTAACCTATGGACCTTAATTATTTCGTGCTTTCGTATCAATATATTTATGTTTGTTCGCGCTTCATTTAATAAAATATATACAGTCCACTGCAGTTATCATTTTTCTTACTGCGGGCGAACATAAAGTGTTCCTTCGACCCGAATTATTTAAATTTACTCCATACGACGGTATTAATAAGTCGGCCATTTTCACATTTTCGCCGAGATCACACGGCCTTGAATATTGCCAATCGTATTGAACCGAGAGAGATTTTCGTTCGACCTTCGGTTTCGGTGCAGTTCACCTGTTTTCGGTCCGCTGCTATGGTAACGCAGGGTTTACCGCGTGGTCACTTCAGTAAACAAAAATCGAGAATCGATCAAAACAAACAAACACAATTTCTGTGATTAGATTTGTTCCATACCATTTCGATATTTAAAATAATTTTCATCAATTGCGATAAATTAGTGCATATTTTCGACAATTCGTCATTTTTCTATTTCAGAAGCATTAATTTAGCGTTGATTGTATATTTACCGACAATTTCGTCATTTCAAAGGTAAAATCATGTCTATCAAAAAAGCCGTGCAAAAACGCAAGGGTTTTTTATCTGCGATCATCGAGTGTGTGTTTTCACAAACCGCGGCAATGGACGCAAAAGCGAGAAACGAGTTTCAAGTGAGGTATTCCGATTTGGATGAAACCTTCGATAAATGCATGTTGGCACATAATGATGTCATTATGATATGACGACTCGGACGACGAGGAGTTTAAAACGCAAGATGCGATCCTTTCAGAAGCTCGTAAATATTTTTATGCGTGTAAAAGAGTTTACTCTGAAATATTTCCGGTTCAGGCTCCATCCTTTTCGCGATCATATGTTCGTCAAAACGAATCTGAAACTCCAAAACTAAAAGAGTTTATTATTCCCATATTTCGAGGTGATAAAAAATTATGGCCAAGCTTTTTCGATCTTTTTAATAACATTATAGATCAAAATCAAAGTCTAAGTAACGTCCGAAAACTTCAATATTTATTTTCATATCTCGAGGATGAGCCTTTAAAATTGATATCAGGGATTAGCTTATCTGATCAAAATTATAAAATTGCTTACGACAAATTAGTCAATAGATATCAAAACAAGCGAGACCTCGCAAATGATGCTTTGAGCACAATTATGAACTCTACATTAAAAAACGAGTCAGCTAAAGAATTGCGTAATTTAATTGACACCTTTTCAGAATCCATAGAAAATTTAAAATCACTTAGCTTTGACGTTGACAGTTGGGACTTTATTATTTTTTTCATTCTGTTAGAAAAATTGGATATTCCGACGCGTTCAAATTTCGAAATGAGTCACGCCAATACTAATACCGAAATTCCCACTTTTCAGTCACTTTTTCAATTTCTAGAAAAAAGATGTAAAGTTTTGGAACCACTTCCTCAATCAACAGCACTTAAAAACCTACCTGTCAAAAATCAAATTCCATGCAAAATCAGTTTGGGCAAAAGCCTACCTATCAAAAGTCAAATTCTATGCCAAATCAGTTTGGGCAAAAGCCTACCTATAAATCATCCAATTCGCCTTTTATAGGACTGGCTGGCACCTCAACTAATTCAAGTACGGGAATAAAATGTTTCCGGTGTAATCAGGGTCACGTGCTTTCGAAATGTCAAACATTTCTTGACCTCTCACCTATCGATCGCCTATCTTTCGTCAAGCAGAAAAAATTATGTCTAGCGTGTTTTCATCCCTCGCATGGGGTAGACACGTGCAAATCAAAATATTCATGCAGGACTTGCAATAGTAAAAGGTACCACACTTTACCTCATATCTTAGTAACTAATAAAGAGTCTGGAAGCCAAGATACTAGCCCTGTCATTCACACACCACCTGTCAATAATCTTCATGTGTCATTAAATACCTCAGGACCTTCAGGTACCTTTCTTTTATGCACCGCCATAATAGATGTTATGGACGGTTGCGGAAATTTTCAACCTGTAAGGGCACTGCTTGATTCTGGATCACAGACAGGATTCATCAGTGAAAAGTTTATTCAGCGTCTTAATCTTCCTAGGCGAAGTTACACCACTGAAATATTCGGATTAAATCAAATGTCTTCTCTTACTTCCAAAGGGCTCGTTCAATGTCACATTAAGCCACAAGGACAGGTCACTCCTTTACTTAATTTCGAAGCAATTGTTGTTCCACAACTATGTTCCAATATGCCTACATTCACTTTGAACGATAATCAGTGGAAACACTTGGAAAACCTTAAACTTGCCGACCCATCTTATTTCAAATCTAGACCTGTGGACCTAGTTATTGGTTGCGAGCTATTCGCACAGATATTCAAGGAGGGCAGGGTTCTTGAACAAATAGGGCAACCTTCAGCCCTTGAAACCATCTTTGGCTGGGTCGTCATGGGAAAAGTGGACGAAGTAGGTAGTCTTACGGAACGAACCAGTTGTTTTTTAACGAGTCATTCACCTCCTTTAGAGGTCATTATTCCTAGGTTTTGGGAAATCAAACATTTGCCTAAAAAACAAATCTTATCAAAGGAGGAAAAACAAGCGGAATCAATATTTACTGCGAGTGTCGTACGACAACCGAGCGGTAGATTCATGGTAGATCTTCCGTTTAAAGATAAAATAAACCCTGACCTAGGAAATACTTATCCGCAAGCTTATCGTAGATTTTTACTTCTAGAAAATAGATTACTCAAAAATCCTGATCTGTACACTGCCTATTCTAGTTTTATGCAAGACTATATCGATTCTAATCACATGAGTCTAGTTTTACCTAGTCAACCAAAAGTCGACGTATCATGTTTTTTGGCACATCATTGCGTACTAAAGCCGGAAATCTTAAGTACAAAATTAAGGGTAGTCTGGGATTGTTCGGCAGTCACCCCAAAGAATATTAGTCTCAATGACACGTTGTTATCTGGACCGAAACTTCAAAAGGATATTGCTTCTTTACTCCTTACGTTTCGTCTTAATCCTATTGCCCACATTGCTGATATCAAACAGATGTTTTGTCAAGTCCTTATCAATCCTTATCACCGTCCTTATCAAAGGATATTGTGGAGGTTTTCTGCACAGGACCCACTTTCAGTGTGGGAACTTTCTACTGTCACTTTTGGCATGACATGCTCACCTTTTCTAGCCATGCGTACCTTAAATGAGCTGGCAGAGAGAGAAAAGGAACGTTTTCCTATGGCTAGTACTGTTCTAAAAACGTCAATCTATATCGACGATATCTTGGGAACTAGCCCTTCGCTTTCTGAAGCTCTTTCCCTTCAAACGGAACTCAATGATTTGTTGAAGTCGGGAGGATTTGAACTTAAAAAATGGGCAAGCAATTGTCCTGAGTTATTGGCAACATTGCCAGAATCCGATAGTCAAATGCCTCTCTCTTTTGACAAGGATGAACCACACTTTATCAAAGTTTTAGGCCTTCAATGGCATCCAAAAAACGACATTTTTTCTTATCAATGCCGAATAAAAGACAAACCCCCAACTAAACGTTCTATTTTTATCTATCATAGGAACAATCTTCGATCCCTTAGGTTTTCTTTGTCCCTTGTTGCTACAAGCAAAATTTATTTTGCAACAGTTGTGGATGTCGAAAATAGGCTGGGACGAAGAACCAGATTCTTCTATCATCGACTCTTGGAACAAACTTCGTTCTGATTTCCCGCTTCTTTCCAATTTTCAATTATCCCGACAAATCAAGCTGTCGAAGACCAATACCTGTCAAATCATCGGCTTCTGTGACGCTTCAATTCGAAGTTACGCAGGCGTCGTATATTTTCGCGTAGAAGAGGAAAGCAATATATCTGTTTCTCTCATATCTGCAAAATCTAGGGTCGCGCCTATAAAGTCACAAACTTTGGCTAGGCTAGAACTCCTAGGCGCATTTCTTTTAAGCGAGTTAATTGACTTCGTCTTATCTAGGTATGAAGAGAAGAATAACATTTACAAATATCGTTGCTTTCTGTGATTCGCAAGTCGTATTGCACTGGCTTTCATCCCCTCCTAATCGCTGGCGGACCTTTGTTGGAGATCGAGTCAGTAGAATCCAAGAAATCATTCCCTCAAACTCATGGCGCTACACTCCTTCTGCTTTAAATGCAGCCGATATTGCGTCACGAGGGGCCACCCCTTCACAGCTGATTTCACATGACATGTGGTGGAACGCACCGTCGTTTTTGTGGTCTCCCGAAAACGAATGGCCCGATTTTCGTAAATCAAAAATGTCGATTGATTTCGGAGATATTAAGCTGGAGGAAAGGCAAAGGTCTGTTTGCAGTGCGATAATTGACATTAACTTCTTAGATCAGCTTCTTATCAAATATTCATCTATATCAAAAATTCAACGTATTATTTGTTATATCCTTCGAATAGTTAACCTTTTTCAAAACCTTTCCTATCAAAAACCCACTAATCTACCGGACCAAAAAATTATTTTTGAAAATATTGTTTTTCTTACCACCGGTGAGATGCAAAGTGCGTTTTACCTTCTTATCAAACGAGCTCAAGGTTCTTGCTTTTCTGAGCTTCTTTCCGCCGTTATAAACCAATACCGAAACCTTTTCGAAAACTTTCACCTTTTCTTGATGAAAATAATATCATTAGAGCCGGTGGCAGATTACAAAAATCTGACCTTTTGTCTTATTCTGCAAAACACCCCGTCTTACTTTCGAGTAACCATCATTTAACTACTCTTCTTATCGAGTCCACTCATCGACAATACCTTCATCCTGGGTTTAAAACATTACATAATCTGCTTTTACAGCAATTTTGGATATTATCTGCCAGACGGGCAATTCAAAGAACCATATCCAAGTGCTTGCAATGTTTTAGAATCAACCCTAAACCCTATAGACCGCCCATAATGAGTTCACTTCCCGCTCATCGAATCAATCAACTTAAACCTTTTTCGAGTGTAGCTATCGACTTTTGTGGACCTTTCTTTGTGATTCCTCATCGTTACCGTGGTTGTAAAGCTTTCAAATCGTATGTCTGTGTGTTTGTCTGTACGTACACACATTGCGTGCATTTGGAATTAACCATGGAACTGTCCACAGAAGGGTTTGTAGGTGTATTCCATCGATTCGTTTCCAGACGTGGAAGCGTGACGCAATGCTGGTCAGATCAGGGTAGTAATATTATAGGGTTTCGTAACCAATTACTTGATTACGCAAGAAGTGCGTCCACCAGACTTTCTATTCGTTGGCATCTGGGACCCCCTCTCAGTCCACATTTCAATGGCCTGGCAGAAGCTGGCGTCAAAAGTTTTAAAACTCACTTTGTTCGAGTTGTCGGCGACCAGAAGTTGTCCATCATGGAAATGTCCACCCTTACATGTCGCATAGAAGCTGTACTTAATAGTCGCTCTTTATCTCCTGCCTCTTCAGACCCACACGATCTTCAACCTCTTACCCCTGGGCATTTTTTGACCCTTGAACCCCTTAATTCAGAAATTCCGAGTCAGATTTGTCCGAGGTTCCCCTAAATCGGCTCTCGAGATGGCAAACTAATCCAAAAACTACATAATGATTTTTGGAAAGGGTATTCTGTAGAGTATTTGCATACGCTACAACAGCGACACAAGTGGGCTGATTCGTCCCCAAATATCAAATTAAATAATTTGGTTATCATAACGAGTGATCACATCCAATCACCTTTGAAATGGCCAGTCGGTCGGGTTCTCGAATTGCATCCCATGGGAGACGGTCAAGTGCGTGTAGCGACGGTACGAACGTCTACCGGTGTTTACAAGCGGCCAGTTGTAAAACTGTGCCTCTTGCCGAATTAAAGTAATTTTAATTTTTTCTACCTGTTGAAGTCAATTATTACAATAGGTAATTCTTTATTATATTTTTTTAAATTTTGTTTGTTTGTTTTGCCTTTTTCGGGTTTTCGTTATCTCTAAATAAACTTACGCTACTTATCTGTTTTCCATTCATTTATATTTATCGGTCGATCATTTTTCTTATATCTATATCTGTCCGGCTGATATTCTAAAATTGTGTGTGTTGGAGGGGAGTTATGTTAGAGTTATGTTAGCTTTCGCTAAATTTCGCGGTTGTTTGTAAATTTTAAAACCACACAATTGGATGAAGGCCAGAGTACATTTTCCGTGCATTGGATATGCGCACCAAGAATCAGTGAGATCCTTTTCTACCGCCCCGAGAAAATGGTCGTGTTAATTTCTTTCTCCAACTATTACAAATTTCTACACTTGAAAGTGCTCGATTTTGGTGTACTGAAGCATAGAACTGGAATCTTCAGCCCTTCAGCTACGTGGTGCCATCACTAGATCAAGACAGGGGCCCCTGGAACGTGGAGAAATTGGCTGCAAACTGGTGAGTGCTTTGTTTCTGATTTCCGTTGTGTGGTACCAGCAATTAACCTATAGACCTTAATTATTTCGTGCTTTCGTATCAATATATTTATGTTTGTTCGCGCTTCATTTAAAAAAATATATACAGTCCACTGCAATTATCATTTTTCTTACTGCGGGCGAACAAATATCTAAAAAATAAGAGCGAGAAGGTACTATAATATGCCAATGTGGAAAAATAAACATAAATGGGGTTCCTACAGTAAACTTTTTTTTAGATAATTTAAGATACGCTGATGTCACCATGATATTAGTGGAAAACCTTAAAAATCTAAAAAGGATTATGGACAAACTGGTTCGATGCAGCAAAAAGTATTGGGTGAAATTTCATGTAAGCAAGTCCAATTTTATGAAAATATTACAGAACCTACAAAATGGCAATTAAGAGATAAGCAAAAGCATACGCCCATTAAACCAGTAGAAACTATAGTTAATAATAAATAACTTAACATTCGAAGTGCACATAGCAAAAAAAGTAATAACAACAAGTATTTTATTTTTTATTTATTTATTTTTATTTTATTTACACCACTTAACAGGAGTTAACCCAAATACAAAGTGGGGAAGAATACAGTGATTAACAATAACAGAATCTAAGGATAAAATGAAGTGCAAAATAAAAGAAATTTACTACATCTACACTGAGTGAGCAGAAATAAAAATTATGAAAATCGTATATTTTTTAAGGTAGAGATACTGCAATTAAATATGTCACATATTGGAGAATTTTTGGAAATATTGGTGCGCTGGTAAGGAAGATAAAACGGAACAGTAGTGCGTGCTGATGTTCTGGGTACTAAAAAATTAATCTTATGCAATAATTCCTGGGAGTCGATTTGATTATGTATTAATTTGAAAATGAATTGCAACTCTGCCAACTTGCGCCGGTCCTCCAATGAAGATATACTGCACCTTTCACAAAGGACCTGGTTCAGAATACCAATTTCGGGAGACACACCATCAAGCTTAAAAACAAGGTACTTCAGAAACTTCTCAGAAATTTTTTCAATAGTATTAACGTGAGTATCATAATACGGAGACCATACTATGCACGAGTATTCCAATTTAGATCTGACATAAGCAAAATAGAGTAATTTTATACCAGAAATATTTTCTAGGTACTGAGAATTCCGTATTATGAACCCAAGCATTCGGTAGCTTTTCTTTACATCCTGGATGTGGGGAACAAATGATAGAGCACTATCGAATGTTACTCCGAGATCTTTAAATTCTAGACTCCTGGGTATTTCGGTTGTATCAATGGAGTAATTGAATTGAATTACCTGTTTTCTAAGGGTGAAAGACACTACATTGCATTTAGATGGATTGAGAGGGAGAGAGTTATCAAGACACCAAGTATATACCTTATTTAGGGCAGCTTGAAGTTTTTCACAATCAACAATGTTATTTATTCTACAGATAAGCTTTAAGTCATCAGCGTACAATAGGCAAATAACTTCTATGTCCTAAACTATGCTATTTATAAAAGCTATAAAGAAGAGAGGACCTAGTATAGAGCCTTAAGGAACTCCGGAAGTAGCCTTGATCGTAGAGGAGGTTTGTCCATAGCATTCTACATACTGAAGCCTTTCAGTTAAGTATGAATAAAGAAACTTAGATAAATCATCAGAGATGCCAAAGGTTACAAGTGTACGGAGAAGAATACTATGGTCTAGTCTGTCAAAGGCCTTAGAAAAGTCGGTGTAAATAACATCAATCTGTAAACCCGCATCCAAGGATTCAGCTATTAGGTGTGTAACAGTAATTAAATTGGTTGTAGATTTGCGTTTCATGAAGCCGTGTTGACAGGAATCTATTTGACTGCTCAGGGGAAAGTAATGCGATGTATGGAGAACGCGTTCAAAACATTTTGAAAAATTGTTTATTATGGTAATTGGCCGATAATTTACAATACGATCTTTTTCTTGTTTTTTATGGACAGGTATAATTTTAGAATTTTTCCAAGTATCAGGAAATGTGCAGAATTTTAAAGATAAGTTAAAAAGAACAGTTAAAGGGTAAGCAAAGACGTATGCACAATCTTTCAGTAAAAATACAGGAATTTTGTCGGGACCGACAATGGCCTTGGGTTTCATGGTCTTTAGTGCTTGCAATACCTCAGATTCATTGAAGCTTTTAAGTGAATTGAAATTTAAGTTAAGGATAGAAGAAATATTATTTTGTACTTTAGTACGCTGCTGAGATGGTGTATATGAACTCTGAAAGTAATCAGCAAATGCATCAGCTATGCGCTGGGGATCCGTCGTAATCTCTTCATTGTGATCTGTCATGCACTGCGGCAGACCGTTATTCGACTGCAATGATTGTATCAGGCGACAGAAATTTCCAGGTTGAGTTGTTAGGTTCGCTTCAAGTCTAGCGCAATACTCGCGGTATGATGTTTCTGTATCGCGTTTTATTTTATTACGAAGTTCTTGAAATTTAAGTAAATCATTATCGCTGCGACTTTTTTTGTGTTTTTGAAAGTATTTATGTTTTTCTTTAATCGACCGTATGATGAGGAAAGTAAACCAGGGAGGATATTTTCTATACCGCTTAGATGTTTTTGGCACGTGGGTGTCTAGACAGGAGTATAATTTGTAATAAAATAATTCGACAGCCTCATTGACATTATCAACCGTTTCCAAAACACGCCAGTCAATCTCAGCTAAGCTCGCATATAGATTGCTCAAGTCAGATCTCTTGAAATTATAAAAGATGTCATTAATTTTGAGTTTGCTCAACTTTTTGTCACCGGCCATTTTATAGTCAATTAATAAAGAAGGATTGTCCTGTCCTCGTTTAGCAGGATGTCATGACATCTCTGCACGGAAGTGAGGTTTGAGGAAGATGTTAATACTAGATGAAGCAGTCGATTATCAGAATTTTTGACAGTGTTAATCTGATGCCAATCAAGAAAATTAATAAAATTCAGCAAGTGAGTTAACCTACTGTTGGGAGGAGGATCCCTCTCCATGTAGGTTACGTATTCAGGGTAATTAAAATCTCCGAAAAAGACTGCTTTAGCACTATACATATAGGAAATTCAGGGATGACAGATATTCAAAAAGTTGTTCATATGTGTATGAGATTTTGCCTGGCGGAATATATACAAGGAAAATATAAAGAGATAGTTTGTTCGATAAAGATACTTTAATTCCAGCTATGTCTATTGTGTCACGGATTGATACAGGCAATTCAATTTCCAGGTTGGTTGTCCGTAGATTTTCCCTTACAGTCAACAAGAAACCACCCCCCATGTTTTGTTCTACTTCATCGTAGTTTCTGTCTAAAGATGCAATACCCCGAATGAAAAAGTTCTGTATCGTGAATAGCCGGGTACAACCAAGTCTCAGTCAACACTATGATATCAAATTCACAAGCGAGTGTGGAATTAAAAATAGTTTTTGTTTTTGTCCTTAGCCCGCGTACGGTTTGATAATAAATTGAAAGGATATCACAGCGCCTACCAGACTCAGTCGACTGTAGTGAAATATTGTGGGGATCAACAGTAAACTCAACTAAGGAGGGGGCTAGCGCGGTTGGCTGCTACATGGTGGACCAAAAAATTTCCGACTTGTATTTTTGGTTTTCTTGTTTATAAGCGTAACATGCATTATAATTCCAGCAAGCATGATTTATTTCGATGTTTAGGTCGAATTTGGTTTTAAGATGCTTACAATTGACGCAGCATTTATTGGCAGAGTTGTCACACGCGTTTACCAAGTGTGGCCCAGCGCAGAGAGGGCAGGTGGGGTCTTTTTGACAATATTTTTTTGAGTGGCCAAAGTTGTTGCAATTGAAACAGCGTGATAAAGAAGTTAAATCATAAACGGTACAATAATCAAGACGTTTTTATCAGTTAGTTTTTTGTGTGTGACCATATCTACTTGCAGTACCATCTGGAAAATGCTCGCGTTATTTTTGGTTGGCCAGACTTTTAGAATATTTATATCTGCTGAGTTATTAAAGAAAAAATTTTGAGTTTTTAGGTGTCGTATTAGTACGTCTTTGTCGTACTCGGCTGAGAGACCAACAATCTTGACCATCGGCGATACGGATTTTGATTCCCGAACCTCGTAATCGTCTGCTAAGTTTTCGCTAAAAAGATCTTTCATGCGTTGGGCATCATTGTGGTTGCCGGACAGTACGATGCCTCCGTTGGAAATGTGTTTTACACGATTGATTTGGATTTTTTCTCGGTCTGGCTTGATTTTATGGAGAATATCGCTTTTTGTTTGCGTATTGTTCTGATTTGTAACTTTCTGTTTGATGATAATATTAGAACGAAATTGATTCTTAAGAACGTCAGAATACCTGGGTTCGCTGATTGTTCGAGGACTGACATCCTGGAGCTTTTGATCAATTTTTGTAAATAATTCCTCTACAATTGATTGTTTCACCGAGTTGAGTTGTGCTTCAATACGACCTTCCAAGTTAGCTGTAAAAGTTTCGGCAGGTAGGTTACGGCACGTGGGACATTTCCAAGTTAGCCCTGGTACACTCTGTATTACTGCTACTGAATCGTTTGGTATACGCAAAAATGGAATTTTATGGTGGGAATTTCATTAAAGGGCCAATTTACAGTATTGTGGAACAGCTACAGTAATTTTTTCAACTCACCAATATGCTAGACCATCTGAGTGTACGGTTCTCAGAGAATCACAATTATCAAGTCAATAAATCACTAAAAATGCGATACTTTAGGATGAGTGAAGTGAAACACGTGCGCTTGGGTCGACGTGCAGAAATTAGCAATGTATATATATGTTTTAATAAAATGAAGAAAGTTTAGAGTGAAAGACTACATGGACATTAAGCACAGAAATAATCATTAGACCTAGAAAATATTTAAGTTACTCAAAATCGAAAAAAGAATAGTAATAAATAAACTTAGAAAGGGAGGAGGAGGAGGAGTTATCATCCTTAATTTTGCATTATATAACAAAGGAAAAAGAAACATAATATCGTGACTGAAAAGTTCAAGAGCACTTTGGATAGTTCTTATAGTAATTTATCGAGAAGATGCATTAGATGCATCTCATTATAATTGCCACTAAGATAAAGTTCATTGTATTCGTAACGAACAAAAATTATTTTGACATAAAAACTGATTAAACAGCCACATTTCTTAAATGATTCCGTATCTGTGTAGTTTAGTGCCTATGAAAACTAGGGCTAAAACGGTAGACAGGCAGAAAGCAAAGAGAAATGAATCGTCACAACACAATGACTACAACTATAGAGGGCTGTTTATGATGGCGCCTACTTGGCTATCTCCATGACAACGCACACCTCAGTCCGCTATGATTCCGACGACGAGCGACCTGGCCATCAAGGGAGGCTTTTTCCACGAATAGTAGTGCCATAAAAACAATTTAGCTTCCCTATTATTATTGTCTGTTTTGTTTGCCAGATAAGAGCTTAACGAAAAAGGGATCAAGAGAGAGAGCTTTTATTTTATAATCAAACTGGTTAGTAACTTACAATGGAAAGAAAAATTAAAGACACAAACATATATCATCATGATGATTATATGTATAGTTACCTAGATATTCAAACCTGGAAAGATAAATGCAGCATAATTAGCATAATATAACTGTTGTTAATTACATACATATAATATGGTCTATTCGGTTTATATTTAGACCACAGGTAAAAGTTGACGGTTTGATTTCTACACCTTATTGGTTGTCAAAATTGCATCGCGTCTAGTCTGCCATGCAATCTGAGTTTTTCTAGCAACCTTCTAGTCGCTCGACAAGTCTACTGTAAGTGTATTTCGCATAGAAAGTATGTTATATACGCGTTAATAGCTATGGGTTTTACTAAAGTTTTGTTGTAAATAAAAAACAGCGTTAATCATAAACCTACCTGAATGTTCTCTTTTTCGTTAAAGTGTTAAAACTAATTAAAAGCTAAGACATTTTTTTCAATCGGGGGCTAATAAAGAATGCTGCAATATATTACTCTTTCTTTATTACTCATTTTAAACTGACAAGTGATCGCTATAACATTCAACAATCGAAAACTGGAGAAATGCCAATAATGTTAAGGCCACTGTTTAAATACAATGCACGCAATGCTCATGTACACCTAATTATTAAACTCAACCAAATCGAACTGATCCACCGATCGCGAATAAATCTCTTTAGTCATTTTAATAAGTACCACTGAGGGACTGTCCTTAAATTACGTAACGCTCCTGGGGGGGTAGGGGGGTTTGGCCTTTTGAATGTGTTTTTTCTTGAAAATGCGTTACGAGTGGGGGAGGAGGTTTAAAAATCCTGAATTTTGGGGTTATGTAATTTAAGGACGTTTCCCACCAGAATAGGCTCTTCTTGGCAGAGAAGGTTATAGATCTATCTTTTAACGGACTATCTGCATTTTCACTCGATTTCCAAGTTACACATGAGGGTTGTTCTCGACGCCTTTATACATTCCACGTGTTCCCTTGGCCAGTTTTATCTCACTTAGATTTCCAAAAGCCATCTTGGTCAGTACACAAATTCTCTTATTTGTGCGCAATCTGGTCCTGCTTTCCAGGATTATCTCTTTATATCCTGAGCTTAATTGTTAAGTCTCTTCGGCACATGTCTCTTGGTCATGCACTGTAGCAGCTCCTACATAATCAGTTTTTGCTCCGATCCATGCAAGCTTATCCGCCTTCTTGAAAATCCTGATACTAAAAATTTATTTTCTTTAAATTCTTGTAAGAGGCTAGCCTATTTAGTCAATTGTCGTCAATTTTAGGAAAAGTTAGCTCTAAAATCGCCGTTGTTTTCTTAAATTCGCTCTGTATTTCTTTTATAGCGTGGCCAGACTTCTATATAGTGGTAGGATTTTTATATGAGCCATAAGGATTGCATGGGAGAACAGAAGAGCGTAAAACCAACGTTGCCGGTTTAGCGAATATATCAGTATGAGCCGCGACTTAATTCACGCAAGGTCAAGTTAGTCAGTTTTATGTAAGTGCATTTAATAAAAGGGGTGATAAACAAACAGAATAATACACTAAAATTCTGCTGGTTCCTAAAAGTAAATAATTCACTTACTTTTACAAACAACAAACTTTTTTAATGACTAAAAATCTACAGAAATAAATTTGAATCCAGCAGAATACGCCGCAGGTAGCAAAAATCTTTTCATGTTAAACAGACAGTATTTTATCTTACTAGACCAATGCTGCACTCTTAGGTAAGGCAGTTTTTTTACGCTATGACGCGTGCAAGTCGGGCTAACCAGCAAAGACATTACCGACATACCACACACAAAAATGTTTTAAATACAAAAAAGAAAATGTCTAAATAAAAATCGATACAACAAGTAAAATTGCATGCATAACTGATAGTTTTAAGGTAAAATTGGTTAAATAATACTTTTAACCCTTTCCGTTTAACCAAAATCTATTGCCAACAAAAGTATATATTGGGTTAAAATCGTTTGAGGTGTACGTGGTTTATCGTGTGTATTTAAATAGCCATTTTATTTTATTGGCCGATGTCGGTGTTTTAGGACTTAAAACTCACATTCAATAAAATTTTAAGTAATAATTCTCGCCCTAAACAAATGTTTTAGGTTCAACTTGCATTCCATTTGCTATTGATTGACATAGTCAGGCGGGATTTTTAAATTTAAAACTCTCCTGTCCTCGTTTTGGGAGGTTAAAATCGGTGTTAAACCAAACTGAAACAAAACCTAACCGTGGTCAATTGATGGGAAACGTATCCTAACCGGGGCGTGTCTGGACACGTTAGGATTCGTTGTCGAATAATTTATTAGGGTTAGGTTAACACCGATTTCGACAGGAAAACAGGATAGGGAAGCTAATTTAAACTATATATCATAATTTTTGAGATAACTTTTTGACAGTTATCAGTTGTTTACCATAACAATAAGCATAGGCTAACAAAAAAAAGTTGTAAAAAGTTGTCCCAAAAATAATGACATGAACTGTAAAAGAATATAATATGTTTTTAAAAAACAATAAAAAAAAACTCATCGGCATATGCATAGATTTAGTTAAATTCATGAGGTATGTACTGCACAAACCACCACACTTTTTAATCACTTACAACTAGTATATATTCGTATTTTACGCCGAAAGCTGTAAACATAAAGTTTGTTAAATGCTTGACTGGTGGCACCATCTCTTAATATAATATAATAATAATCTTAAACGACAACGTTCAACATCAAAAAGTCAGCTCACTATTTCGACCAATAGCAAACGGAATGCAAGCTGTGAACTAGCCGCTCATTAGTTATTCATCAAAGTTACCTTTGTCAACGCTGGAGCGCTTTCGACGGGAATCGGGCGCATCGCGGTCTCTTATTAATACATGCTATACTCTATCTATTTTTTATCCTCTTATGGAAATAAGCCCTCTAGATATGGACTTGTTCAGGCGGTATATCTATGGTTCAGCGTTAACTGCAAAATCAAATCCCTCTAAAAATACAGCTGAAAAGGGGTTGATAGAACAAAAGCCGCGGCTAAATGACTATAAGCAGTTAAAACCTCTTAAAACAAAAACCACCCTCAATTACCTTTAGCCGACCATTTAATAACAGCTCTTACTTGACCGTCGAGTTTATGCTTACTTTGATAAATAATAAATACTCTTAAAACCTGCTCTTATTGTGCCGATTAGTGGCACAAACGGGCAAAATGTTCGGCTCGTTTGGCTATTAATTTGCCGGCCGTTGTCCATTCGGCTCCCGGGACTGAAACCTTTGAAGATAAGTTGTCCCCGAGGCCGGTACACTGTGGAGTGAAGTTAGTCACGGCTCGAGAGGCCCGAGGTTTGAATTATTAAGAAGAAATCGGTGGTTAAAGGCCCTGCGAGGCACTTTACTACTAATTGAGCTACACTGATGTTTAAACGTAAGCTTTCATTTTGAACAGATATATTTTAGCGCTTTTAGTACTTTGCTTCACCAAAATCTACAATATTTTTTATCTTGTTATTAATCTAAATTTGTGGTCATCCTAGAAGTTAAATTGAGTCCCAACCACGTACTTCATTCTCCTAACGTACCTACATGTCTAAGTAGGCTGTTCCAAAGTAATTGTTTGGAATTTTAAAAACAAAAAGGGTTCTTTTAATCCCTAAAAAGGTAATTTCTATCTCTAGAGGCTTGAAGCACTCACAGTGTTACTGAGCCTTAATAGGCTTGTCTTTATTTCCAAAAAAAAATAAGACTGGTTTGAAATTTAAGACATCTTAAAGAAACCATTTTGAGTAACCTTGAAATCGAATCTGCTTCTTCCCGGGTTTAAAGCAGTTTTTTTTAGTTACCAAAATATCACGTCTTTGCTGGTTAGCCCGACTTGCACGCGTCATAGCGTAAAAAAACTGCCTTAATCAAGGAGGATATTCGTAAAATATGTACGCCAAATTTGATTCAAATCGGTTAAGTAGTCTCTGACATTAGCGGTGCCGTGTTCCTTTATATCTGTTTTAGATTTTTGTGTGGTTACATTTACTTTGTTTATACAGGTCTATTAAAACGCTTTTATGTATTTAAGGACGGTTTAACCACGATTAAACCGTTTCAAGTACTAAAACCGACTTCTTTAAACCGATTCGTCGTCATTAAAACCATTTCAAGCACTAAAAACACTTTTATTTTAAACCGCTTTTGGGCGCGTATAAACGTAGTATCTGTAAAAATGACCATGTTACATATGACATAATAACACTGAATTCTCAACGAATGAGATTTTTTCTGTTTTGGATATTTCCGGAACCACTGCCGACTAAGATTTTGCATGAATTTCCCGATTTATTATTATTACAAATCCAAAAATAAAAACAAATTTGATACGTATATTCTAAAAAATCTACAATAGGAGTCTGAGATTAGAATATTAAAAATTTCGACCTAAATTTAACATTTTGATGACCAGATCGAGTCATGTTAAACCAATTTGCTGACGCAAACGCACCTGCAATTCGATATGGCTTAATGCCAGATATTATTAGAAAAAACCATCTCCAATATTTGCGATAGCTAATGTTTATTTAATGATTTTTTACCACTTTATTTGTTTTTTTTGTGACTTCCACCGTAGTTATGAAAAATTATTAAAGATATGCTAGAACCTTTTGCCATGTGCTAGTAGTGGAAATAAATATTTTAGATATTTCGGACAAACCTTGTTGGTTAAAACACAAATTATTCCGAAAACCGCATATTGATACGATGCTTCGTTAAAAAGTTAGCATTTTTAAAATTCGTTAACTGCCATAAAACTGTTATTAGCATTAATGGATTTTGACCAAAATTCTTTCAGCTTGTAAAAGATAGGTCCAAATAGCACATTTTCTGCGTTATCTCAAATAAATATTTTTTTCATCAAAAACAATTCGTTGTCTAGTCATTGCCACGCGGACCATGAAGATAAAAATTAAAAATAGATTAGTAAAATCACGACTACAAGTTAAAATTGTTAATCTCAATTTTGAAAGGGACTTTGGACACTTCCTGAGCATTGCTCCATTTTAGATACTTTAGGGAGTTCTTTAATAAGTCCAAGGTAAATAGCTTGTGTTTAAAAATATTTTTCTGGTAATTAAAACTAAAAATATCAGTGTTTGTTTAAGGGACCTTTTCAGAAAATAAACTCACAAACATTGGAAAAGCAAAGGGCCTTTTTCTCTTTTTCACAAAAGTACGAAAGGTCAGTTTAGCGGTTAAAAAGAGGCTAAAAGCCTTTAATTTTGTGTATACCTTTCAGGCAAAACTTTTGCCGGAGTTGGCTTTTGCTTAGCGGTATAAAGTCGTTTTAATCGGTTAAAAGTTTATAAACCACTAAACCCTTTACATACAAAAAACTATAATATGCTTTAAAAATTATTTTCTTTTTAATTTTCTTTATGAACCTTTTAAAATTAAACCAATGTTTGCAAGTAACCCCTTTAAACACTTCTGGATCTGGCGTGCATCAGTTGTATCCTATATAAATGGGTTAAATGGCAATCTTAATAGTCAGAAAATAACTGGCAATATCTCGGGCCTAACCTTCATTTAAGGTATATAGAAAAGTTTTATTGCTGATTTTAGTATCCAAAAGGCTCCGATTTAAGAATCTGGTTAATGTCACTGTGGCCATATGCTATGGCACACCTGAGCATTTTGAAATATTCAAGATGACGTACATCACTGTACCCTTATAAATAAATTTAAAGCAACCAAGACATAGTTAAAAAGGACATTTTATGGTCTAGCATACATAATTTTTGAAAAGTAAATTTAATCCTACTATATGATACATCATTGAGAGCTTAGTTTTTATAAAATATGCAAAAAGTTGATAATAATATAGAGTTTTTTTGTGATGTTTTAAGATGATCTCAGTTTAGGGACTCCACTGAAATAACGCCTATAATAACCTAATTAAAGCATATAAATTTTCTAGAAAACATAGTTTGAAGATGGGATAAAAACGTAAAAATTTAATAGATTTTCGACGATTTCTATAAATCACCCACAAATATGGATAGCGCTGGGTCTATCGTGGGAAACTTGTCTCTACTAAGTTACATATTGATACAAAGAAAGTTTTATCCACTTTATAAAGCCTTGTACACTTGTTTTGTTAGAGTGCTTGGTTTTTAGGAAAAAAAACCTGTAATAATTATTGTGACTTTCTTTGATGGTTCCACTTTAAGGACGCCGCTGAAATGTAAGTCACAATTACTGCACCAAGTAACACATATTTTAAGTGAAAGTTTTATTGTCTTCAAAAAATTATACCATACTGTTTCTCACAAAAGGCGTCGTTTCAATGAAAATGGGTTAAACTTCAAATATTTGGTGTATTAATTTTAAGTAAAATGTGCAAGAAATAGGGGTACACAGCTCTGCAAGAGTAGTACCTAGGTAGCTTGGAAATATCTTGTTTGATAGGTCTTGTAATGAGCATTCGGATTCTTTTTACATATTTTCTTTTAAAAACAGTACTTTTTACTTAAAAGGCTAATACAGGAAAAAATTATAAAAAATCCAAGATGACGGCGCAATTTTAACAATGTTCCTGGAGGGAAAAGGGTCGGGGCTTTTACTATGTGTACTATAAAATCTACCACGGTTACAGTTAGTTTAAAAATATTTATTTACAATTTTGATGAGAGCTCATTAAAATGAATATAACAAAAGGAATGAGACTTACGATTTTTGGAATCTATGCGTATAACGACGATGCAAATGTAGCCGTGAAAGACACATTTTTTGAAGAAACACACAATGAAATATCAGCTGTAAGTACATCTAGAGAAATTGTCATATTGGGAGATTTAAATAGTAGAACCGGTAACAGAGTTAATGATCTGACAGTTGGCCAATATGGAGAAAATGTTGTTATTGACAATGGAATCCGGCTAATTACAGTATGTGAGCAATTAGACCTAAAAATCCAAAACGGTTTTTTTCAACATAAGGAAATACACAAATATACCTGGACCAAACCCTCACAAAACCTGAAATCCATCATTAATTATCTTATCACTAAACAAAAGACAAAACTAAAAATTCAAGATGTCAGAGCAAAGCGTGAATCAACATGAGGAAGTGATCACTATTTTCTGGAGTCCAAAATCCTCTTTCCTTATCAAGGCCGAATCCTGCATCAACAACATCTTGATGATACAGTGATTGAAGAAATTGATCACTGTAAATATAATCTACTAAGCCTAGAACATGACAGCGTAAAAAACTTATACAAAAAGAGACTGAACGAAAAACTTAATACAAGTTCAGGTGAAACCCCAGAGTAGGAACACGAATGTATTACATTAAGCATCCACCAAGCTGCAAAAGAAGCACTAGGATTAGTGGAAGAAACTTCTAAAAGAAAAAAACCATACTGGTGTGATGCTGAGATTGAAAGAGAAATAGAGGAAAAAAGGAAATTATATCACACTTACTTATCCCAACAGACAGATAGAAGCAGATAAGAATACAAAATCGCGCAATCAAAGGTGAGAAGAATGCTCAGTGATAAGAAAAATCATTCGTGGACGCAAAAGTGCCAGAAAATAGATTCTTACTTGGGAGGTAGGAGAAGTACCGAAAGCTGGAAAACTAAAAGATCGATTAAAAAAGAAACATGCTGAGATATCATTTCACCAATACCAGACAAAGAATTTTTTTTTAAAACTGAAGATAGAGCAGAATTATAAATATAAAGAAGAAAATGGCATACGGACAAGAGCTGCATCTGCTTCACGTCGATTTGCAGAAGGCATATGATAGCATACCACTAAATCTACTTTGGAAAGCGTTGGAAAACACAAACATAAGCGTACAACTAATTAAGGCCATCAAAGAGTTATACCGCAATAGTAAGGCAAAAGTTAAAATAAACGCAAAACTAACCCAAGGCTTTGAAGTAAATAAAGGTCTTAAACAAGGTTGCTGTATCTCGCCTACGCTCTTCAAGACATACTTGGAACAAGTCCTTAAAGGAAGAGAAAATGCCAAAACATGGGAATTACGTTGGAAGAAACCACCTTGTATACTTTATGTTTCGCCGATGATCAGATAGTAGCGGCTCAGGATTATGACGACCTCGAATATATGACACGAAAACTAATAAGTGGGGACTAGAGGTTAAATTCAATAAGACAGAGTATATGTGTATCAGTGGAATAAAACAGGATCTAATCTTAAATACCGGGCGGCGAATTCAGTCCTGTGATGAGTATAAATACTTAGGTCTAAAAATTACAGCTGATGGAATACTAAACAAAGCTATAAAAGATCGAAACGTACAAGGAAGAAAAGCAATAACTTTATTAAATGGAATAATTTGGGACCAAAGTATATCAGAACATAACAAAAAACTTATATATAACACCACTGTAAAAAGTATTATTACATACGGCTCAGAAGTATGGCCAATCAAGGATAGAACAGAAAAAATACTTTTCGCTACGGAGATGGACTATTGGAGAAGAGCAGCAGGGAAATCAAAAAGAGAAAGAGTTACAAATCAAAGAATAAGAGAAATTATGACAGTGGGTGAACGTACTTTAGTGGATGATATAAGAACAAAACAACAAGTGTGGTACGGACATGTACAAAGAATGAATGATGAAAGACTACCTAAACAAATACTACAATGAAAACCAACTGGCCAAAGAAAACGAGGACGGCCAAGGAGAAGCTGGAGAGTAGGAATAGGCAGTGAAATAAGAATAAGAGGCCTAGATGATAAATTATGGGCAAACAGAAACGAGTGGAGATTGGGTATCGGAAGACGTAAAACGTTGTGAAACCGATGAATATATATATATATATATATATATATATATATATATATATATATATATATATGAGATTTTTTAATTCACTGCATTTCTTGACAAAAAATTACTACAGGATAAAAATTCAAAACAATAATTAATGTTTACCGATAGATAATTCGTGAAAACCACGGTGACACTGAAGTCACTGAGGATTCGCAAAAAAAAATAATCCAAGTGCATTGTTAAGGGTCCTGTACGCATTGAGATCAGAACGCGGTAATAATCTGTAATATTTGTGTGTCAGTAAAAAAGTAAATAAATTTAATACTCCAAATAAACTAAACCCCTCTTTAAAATTTTCTTTATAAAAAGGTAAGAAAAATGACATCGAAACTTTGCTCATGGTGCGTTTCGATAAAAAAAAATCTGATGGAGGTCGAAAAAGTCTGGACAAAAAGGTCTGAAACAACCCGGTAAACAAGCGGGCAATAATTCCTTTCAAAAACTTCTGGAAAACTTTGATTAAAAGGGAGAACTCTGCTCATAGTCAGAAAAAACTCCGGTGTGCTGGGCAACTTATTCATTGCAACATATTTTTATACCTCAAGTTTGAATCTCTGTTTTTATGATGAAGTGTGGGGTTATAGAACTTGATAACGAGACAGCTAGTGTTTTGACACGGATTACAAAACAAATCCGTGGTTTTAAGGTAAGTATCTAGTTAAAAACACATTTTGGGCCAAAATAAAGGCTCCATTTTCTTATATTTAGAGATACAAACTTTATATTGTTTTTTTCAATTCAGCTTTCTCAAGTAATTTAATAATTCAATTTATATTTTTTTAATAGCGGTCTGTCCTTGGAATGTCAACCCAATCAAGAATAGCGAATAAAGGGGAACACGCAACGTTTAAATAGATGGTGAAAGCTTTTCTAGTTCACCCGTGAAAGTCAACTTTTAGCTCACCTCACCCCAAGGTCAGTCAAGAATAAATGTCTAGGACGTTTATCCTTGACACAAGACGCTAGCCCTACCAAGTCCACTTTCAATCCTTGACTTCGCATGCGCAGATCTACCAATATTTTTACCTCATGTATTAGAATAGATGAACAGGGTGATTTTCACTTGAATGATTCTAACCACATGAAAATAGAAAGTTTCAAAAACCTAACCTAACGAAACCTAATGAAATCTAACTGAACCGAACCAAAGCAAACTAAACCAATAATTTTTTTCAAAAAAAAAACTTTCCTGACTTCCTTCCCGGGATCCTAGAGGATGTGAATCCGAACCGGACCGTACCGAACCGAACCTATCCAAACCTAACCATACCCAACTAAACCTAATTAGCAGTGTTGTAGTTTAGTTTGGTTCGGTTAGGTTTGGTTCAGTTTAGTTAGGTTCGGTTCGGTTCGGTTCGGTGTGGTTCGGTTCGGATTCACATCCTCTAGGATCCCGGGTAGAAAGTCAGGAAAGTTTTTTTTTTAATTATTGGTTCAGTTTGCTTTGGTTCGGTTCGGTTAGATTTGATTAGGTTTCGTTAGGTTAGGTTTTTGAAACTTTCTATTTTCATGTGGTCTAATCATTCAAGAGAAAATCACCCTGTATTTATCTATGCTAATACATGAGGTTAATAATATTGGTAGATCTGCGCATGCGAAGTCAGGGATCGAAAGTGGACTTGTTAGGGCTAGCGTCTTGTTATCCTTGACGGTCTGTGATGTGATGTGAGGTGAGCGCTCACCTGGGGATTTATTTCCCATGCAAAAAGGTGGTGAATATATTTGAAGTTCACACTTGAGAGTGAACTTTTCGCTCACCTCATGGGCAGTCAAAAATAAATATCCATAACGCAAGCAATTTGGCCTTATTCGAAATTCAAGCGTGGTCTGAACAGATGTGTGTTTGCAGCTTTGGTGTTATTTGTATTGTGCGTAATATAAGGTATGTAACTAAATTTAAATATTTTGTATGATTTGTTAATACTACGACATGTCAGCTCTAACCCAAAATGCTTATTTCAAGAATTAATTAAAGGAAAAAATGTCAGTATTAAAAAATAAATAAATTGCAAAATCGGGTAAAGTTCTGGCATTTCAAAAAGCCACAAAAAAATATATGGCACGTGCCACCTCAATCATAATAACCGATTTGGGATTTCAAGGAGTCTGTGCAAAAATTGAAAATTTATTTTCAAATTTTAGGAAGAATTTCTCTGTTTTAAGCACGGCTAGGTATACTTCCTTCTTTAAAGTTAAAGTTTCGAACATCCCTTACCTAATTCCTTCTCGAAATATAACAAAGGCTCTCCACCTGCATTCTTTAATACAGGGTCAAACTCATTTTAAAATTGTAAGCGGTTGGTGTTTATATTATGAATGTGAATAATAACAATTATAAACCTGTATATTTTAGTTTCTTTTATAAGTGAAGACCTAATAGGTGATATTAATAATAGCGTTTTGACGGCCATTTGAAACACCACAAACAAATTTTTGGAGACCATTTTAGGACCAAGGAGGAGAAGAAGTAGTTGTACCATTAGAGTCTGCGGTTTTACAGGAACCAAACCTTAACCAATGATCTCTATATATTAGTCCATTTGACTAAGTTACATCTAACTACAGTTTTTACAGTTACTGTTGAAAAACATATTATGAAAAAAACAGAAATATTTTCTTTTTAATGTAAATGGTTGTAATTGCATATTTAAATATGGCTTTTAGTTTTGATTACCTTTTCTTTATAACAATTTTTGTTATTGTCAAAAATTTACTCATGGCCAAAATTTATATTTTTTGACAAACCTCGAATGCGACTGAAAAAATTTGACATTTGATGATTGAATTTTAAATTTCAGAACATGCAGAACTTTTTATAAAGAATAACTTTTTCTCCTAAAATTAAAAATAAAATTTTTTTCCATATGGTTCCAATTTAGCTAGACAAAATGTATATAACCTGTTATAACAATTCATCCTGTACCTAACGTTACATTTAAAAAAAATGTATAGTACCTATCTATTAATGATTATTATACGTATTGAGCAGCAACTTTTATTAAACGTTTTATTTTACTTGACTATATACTATAAACAGTTCCCAGTCCGGCCCATATTATCTTTTATTTAGGATTCCTTAATGCGTTTCATACTTCAAATTTTACTATGGTTTTTTGGTGGATTTTTGAAATGAAAGAACTATAATCAGGAACACTTGTTGTAAATTAGACTCGATCTGAGTTATTAGGATGAAATTGGGTGACCTTTTAGGGGTGGGTGATCGTTTCTCACGGGTTTCAGCGAAATTAAACCGCCTATCGAAAATAGTCAAATACAGAAGTTATAGATAATAAAAAGTACTTTTGTTTTAATTTTTTTACCTAACCTTATATTATCCGAGAATAATTGATAAAACCGGTTTTTTGATTTTTATCTATCAATATTTTGGGTTTTTGTATTTTTGACCTTTTGTGCTTTTGACCTTTTGTATTTTCAATGTCATCTACTTTCGATGTCTTCTTCTTTCGACTTTTTGTATTTTCGACCTTTTGTACTTTCCCCCTTTTGTATTTTCGATCTTGTGGTTTCGAACTTTTGTCCACCGCCCGTTTTTTTTGGTTACTGTTTTTTATTGTTCCTTATTACCCGCCTTGTGTTCTCAAATACCCCACAGTGTAAAAAAAACGTGTCACTTCGTGATTAAAGCAACAAATTTTTTACAGTTGCTTCTAAGACCCAAATGGTCAATTTGACTCAAATAACTTTTTGGATTTCCCGTGCGGATACCCTGTAAAGGGGCAAGTTTAAAAAAAAAAACTTGTAATGCAAGATATGGGCATATTGGTATCAATTTATATGTTTTTAAGAATGAAAAATCTGAAAAAAATATATTTTAACCTATTTGTTTATTTCCTAGGCTGGTAGGTAGGAGGCGAAAACCCTTGTTTTTATTAATTTTATAGAAAAATCTATACAATTTTAAGTTATCTGTTGAGTTTGTTACCTCTAATACATTTAAGTTAGTAAGTAAATTTAGGTCTCGCCGGCTTTGTGTATCTATAGTGGAACTTCCACCAGGTCCTGGAGAATAAGGAGGGGGGGGGGGAGAAAAATCTACAAATTGTTTACCAGACTGAAATTGTTCTACTTACCCATTACAATAATTGCATATGCTGCAGTAGTAATAAGACTGCGTAACATATCTCTTGTTTGCACTAAACCTTCAAATTAAATTTTTCTTTTTTTTCTCGACAAAAAGATATTTTTTGAGATAACGCCGAAAATGTGTTATTTTGGTCTATTTTGACCTATCTTAACAATATCGTCGTGATGTCTGTCTGTTTGTGTGTAGGTCTGTCCGTAACATGATACCTCCTAAACAGCTAAACCGATTTTCATAAAATGTTGGTAAAATATTGTTCGATACTGTAACGAGCTAATTAAAATTTGGTCAAAATGCATTAATCATTTTGCAGTTTTCTGAATAAAGTAGAGCATATTTTTCTCAATACTTTGTGTTATAACGAAAAACTTCGTAGGAGCTTTCGTTTCTGACAGATTAACAAAAAACTGTTTTATATATGTGTATCCTCGAGTTCACTTGAAGTGTGCTAATGGGCTAGATAAGAAGGTATCAGATCCGTCATGGATCCACTTATTTTATTATAACATGTTTTTATCTTTATTACTATCTTTTCCAATTATTTTTGTCTGGTTTTTCCATTGTTTAATAAAAAATTGCATTACCTATTGTAGAAAAGGGATAACCTTTTGTTTAAAAATCTATTAATACCCTTGATATTGAAATCTGTCAATTGCAAGCCAAACGCAATTTTTAACGGAATTTTCCATCTCTAGTTCTCAACAAGGTTGAAATAGCAGCGCAGGGGGATCGTCGTTATAGTTTTCTGGTGACACATGGGATCCTTTTGTGTCCACTTCAAACGCAAATAAATGAAAACTAAATCACCTCCTCTCTAAATACAGGATTAATTCTCCACATTATTAATAATTTGTATAAATTATGTAAGACTTTCACTTTGTATAGGTATTATTTGACCCATTTGTAAAAAAACTTTTAAATTAAAAAAATACTTTCTTGTTATTCAAGACGTTCACAAAATTTTAGACTACAGGAAATAAAAACTTTATACATCTTTACATAATATTTTTATTTTAGAATTCTACCTCTATAATCAAATTCAAAATTTTTCATGGGAAATCATAAAATTATAAAATTTGCGATTTCTCGATATTAGTTAGTTTTTTGTGATTTCAAACCAAAAATCCAAATCCATCCAACCATACCAAAGCTTTAAATTCATTTATGCTGACAAGCAATTAAGCAAGCAAATTTTGACAGAAAAGCATTGATTAAAATGTCATTGTCTTGCTCGTAAGTTTGACAATTGGCATTTACGTTAAATGTTTTCCGTCAAAACGTGCTTGCTAGACTGCTTGGCCCTAAAAGTAGTGAGTATCGGATAAGTAGTTTACAAGCACGGTGGATAGAATAGACCGATGTTCGGATCTTATGTATATATGTCGAATTTTCGACGTCACTGGTGGTCCAGCTGATTTTTGTAAACAAAAGTTAGATCTGATATGAACAACGGAACAACTAATATTTTTTGAATTTTTTGAAAACTAAGGCAATTTTCGTACTGTTTTCTAGTACATTCTTATAAAATGTAATTTTCTAGACGTATTATCGTTATTTTTTTTAGCCCGCTTTATTTTTTATTACACAAAACTTAAACTACAAGTCAAACTGAATGTGATCGTTTAGTATCAAAGGTGAACCGAGGACTATTGGGTAGTAAACAAAGATGTAGGTCAGTGGATGATTTTTGAAGCTGAAACGAACACATTATTTTCTTCGAATTTTAATTTTTGTGTAAAGAGAAATGAGCGGGCTAAAAAAAATAACGAATGAAAAATATTATTTTATAAGAATATCCTAAAAAATAGTAGGAAAATTGCCTTAGTTTTCAAAAAATTTAAAAAATATTAGTTGTTCATATCATATCTAACTTTTGTTTATAAAAATCAGCTGGACCACCAGTGACGTGAAAATTCGACATATATTTAAAAGATCCGAACACCGGTCTATTGTGTCCACCGTGGTTTACAAGTACTTTGTTATCGTTTAAAATCACCTTCGACTACAAAATGTGATCGACGGAAATTGCATAGTGAAATGTGGAGGGTTATACCATTTTTTAAGCCAAAATATTTTTTAATGAAATGCTCAGATGCGTAGCGCTGAGTGGGCTCAGAGGTTAAACCCCCCCCCCCATGAGCTAAAGAATTGTGTGCACGGTTAATAAACTTGTTCGAAAATCTTTGTATACAATTTTTGGTATCTGGGGGCACGGCAGTGTCCCGAAAAGTACAATTTTTGGTATCTGGGGGCACTGCAGTGTCCCGCCAAGTTCGCGTAAACTGATGTACCATCTTCTCTTGAAACATTTTATCCCATATTTGACCTATCTAAAACTCTACTTTGCAATGAGCTACGAAACTTAAACTTTGCACAGTCGTAGATCTTCATACAGTTAACAACCCCTCCTCATGGACTTCCCTAAAGAGGTAAAGTAGTTACGACATTTCAAAAAACGTCGAAATTGCCACTTACTCACTTATGTATAGACTATCAAAATACTACTGTATAGTACATGTAAAGTAATGTAATATTACTTAGCCTACAAATATTTATATAGCTAACAATTAGATTTTAGTTTAATTTACTTTACTATTGTTAAAATTGTAGCATATTCTTGCTAAATAAAGTTTTAAAGTTAAAAAAGTAACATTGCCCACTTCCAGAAGCGCTAGAGAGCTGAGTTTTGGCAGACTGATAGGAAATATGATAAAACTATAGGAAAAAATTTCAAAACCCCAAAATTTTTATCAACTTTCCTCCCCTATAAATATAAATTTATGTAAAAGTAACATTGCCCACTTTCAGAAACGCTAGAGAGCTGAGCTTTGGAAGGCCGATAGGAACTATGACAAAACCATAAAAAATAAAAAAAAGCCCAAAATTATAATGAACTTTTCTACCCTATAAATGTAAAATTATGTAAAAGTAACATTGTCCACTTTCAGAACCACTAGAGAGCTGAGCTTTGGAAGACTAATAGGAACTATGATAAAACTATAGGAAAAAATTTCAAAACACCAAAATTTTAATTTAATTATCGCCCTTATAAATGTTGGGTTATGTAACAGTAACATTGGCCATTTCCAGGAATGCTAGAGAGCTGAACTGTAGAAGGCTGGTAGGAACTATAATAATACCATAGGAAAAAAAATTAAAAACCTCAACATTTTTAATAAGGCATAACAAAAATTTTTAACAATACTTACTAGTACAGATCATATAAGAAATGAGACCATAAAAGGAAGAATTGGAATCGAGGGAAGTATAACGGAAGACAACTGATATGGTACGGCTATATAAGACGGATGAAGGATAAAAGATTACGTCTTAAACTAGAATGGCAAGTCAATCCAAAGATCAATAAGTTAAAAAAAACTGAGAGAAGATGAAGATCGAAGGAGGTGGAGAATATGCGTCGGACAACGTAGATTAATTAATTACTTATTCTATTCTTCTAATCCGGATTCCTCGATAATTCGGATCGGGTCGGGTTTAAATGATCCGGATTATCGAGTCACCACTGTACTATTCTTTTTTCCAGTTCTTCACAGTCTGTTCCTGTCTTATCAATTGTGACACCTAAGTATACATGAAGATATTGTTTGTCCATTGTCTAGTTCTAAGCACCGGCGGTTCTACGGGGGGTACTGGGAGTAATTACCCTGCCCCCCAGAGTCCGAAAAAAATATATCAGGTATAAAGGCTGACAGCTGCTACAGATAAGGTAAAGGCTAAAAAAATATTTTTGTTGGCTTTATTAGATTCCCGATAATAAGCGCATAGAAAAAAAACGCGGAAGAAAAAGCGCAAAGGAAAAAGGCGCATAAAATCAAGAAGTGGTCTGTATATTTGACAAAACCTACCTAGTATGTACCTATCTATATATTTTTCGGTGCGTTATAATATAATGTTGTCAATAAATTTTTTGTTTACATTATACTAGATAAGAGTAGAGACCCTGTATGTATGACATATTTTTAAAAAATAGAGACGCGACGCACCCATCAAAAGTAACTCACACCCACATTTTATGGTTAAGTTATTTTCTTGCCAAGTTCATTGGCGTTTCACGAAAATAATTTATGTTGTCAGAGATTGACAATAATCATAATGCAACATATAAACAAACAGGTTTGTGCGTCACCCCCTTTAAATGTTTATCAAAAATCATTTATTTTTATTTTCCGACGCTTATGAATTAACAAGGAGAGAAGGTGCGTCTCTCTCTAAACAAGGTTAGAGTATAGAAGACCGTTATTTCCCTCCTTTGATTTTGACTTAAATATATTTGACTTTGAGAAGTTGGTCGCGTCTCTAGTTCTCTAAAATATGTCATACATAGAGGCTTTCTAGATATGACTAACCTCAATTTAAAAAAAAAATCACAGACTAATTGACCACTGCGCAGAACTACTTTATAAATCCACGTTTACATCACTTATCTTTTTTTATACATTTTTATAACTGCAATTTTTTGCAATTTTTAGAGTTTTGCGCAACTTATTTTGAATGCATGAAAAATTGCAATGTTTTTTTATTTAATTTTCTCAAAGTTTTATGATGTACGGTTAAAATGAACCCCGCAATCGGATTCAGCGCCCGAAGAACTTATATAGATTGGGTCTGATGAAAAGTACAGACCACTTTTATTTTGTGTGCCGGTGTAAGCTTTCATATATTTTCAAAATTTTAAGTTTTTTAAAACACAAATATGTTCAATTTTTTTTTTAATTTCAAAATTATATGAAAGTTTTAATATAAATATTCTCGTCTTTTTTGTGGTGAAATGGTCTAGTAACCTAACCTGTTACTTTTTACATGGAACAATCGAATTCTAGAAGCTTAACTTTATTTCATTATGCACATTTTAACTATGTGCGCTTGAACTTTACCCCCCCCCCCCCAGAATTTGGCTCCAGAACCGCTCTTGGTTCTAACTCACTTGACTCGATTTGTTTCGATTGTTTTTCTTTTACCCTCGTAAAATCTAGATAGCGTTGCTGTTTGGCTTATTAAGATCCTACTTCCACAAACCACTTAAGAAACCCTGTATGTGCGCCAGTTACGTCTAAACGACACACAAAGAGCGTCGACCACCTCCTCTGGGCATCCAAATTTTTGATCATTAATTTTAGTCATTGTGCACCTTATATGCCATATTCGTTTTAGAAAGCGGCGTTTTATTGTTATTCCTGGAACGTAGTAGACCAATTTATCACGAGCGGCAACTTCATTGTTTTTAGCACGGCAGCTCCTGTTCACATCCAGGGCAATAAAGGTGTCTTGCCAGGCGGTCAGCGGAGCTACACTATAACAACGTATCAGGTAACAGTAAAAGCACCCCACCAAACACAAAAACATTTTAATAACGCCAAAATAATGTTTAATTTAAAAACATAACGTTAGGTTGGATGTTAGGTCTAACGTCATATTGAGCAAAATTATTTAAGAAAAGCCGGAACTGTCCCTCACCCCCTCCGATTTTCTTGATTTTTTGTGGGAATATTACCTACCTGGAGAATAGACAAAAGCCAAAATATTGGCTTTCAAAAAAATTTATTGGCTAGAATATAGCCATTTTTCTGTTTTTCATAATTTTTTGACATCATTTTGAGTATTTTCTATAATTCAGACGTTTTTTGCAGTAAAATGTTGAAAATCGGTACACTGATGTGGAAGTGATCAGAGAACAAGAATGTGGTCAATAATTTGACGTAGGACAAATTTCCACAAAATGGTGACCAAAACCCCTAAAATTTACAGAAAAATACCCATTTCTTGGGGAAACGTTGAAAAAAAAAATTTTTTTTAAATTTTTTGAATGCGTCCTTCAGAAAAAGAATCAGCGAATCTAATGAGGCCGTACTCATATTTTTCGGATTAATCGTTTAGGAAATACATGGTTTCAAAATTGGAAGTTGTTTTTGTAGGCGGTAAATATTGAGATTTTTGACTGAATAAGACAATCTTCGACTTATAGATCTATTTTGTGTGAGCGAGACATGTAGCTACCTAAAAAAATGTAAAAAAATGCAGTCATTAAAGCGAAAAAAAGACTCCCAGCTTGCAAAAAGTGGTAGTCACGATTTTGACATATTATGTTGTTAACATTGGAGTTCTAAAAAAAAAATTAAGTTTTCGACTTGGGTGGGGCGGTTCCGCCCCCCCGTCTTGGATTTAGTGTGCACAAAAACCTTTTTTTTTTACTTGGTCCCTGCACATTTTAGAAAATAAAGTTTTAGACAAGAGTTGAACACAATAAAATTTCTAACAAAAACGCTATTGTAAAGTTTTTTGTCAGTCGAATGGTTTTCGAGTTATGATGCTAAACATTTCTCCGCCTTTTTCGATTTTAATCAGTTTTTTATTTAGTGGCCTTAACTTGAAAACTGCTTTTTTTTTGGAAAATCTGTTATAACATAAAATAAAGAACAACTAATAGCCTATAAAATGGCCTATGGATGCCAATTAAGTGCTAACCGTGGACTTGGCTTACTTAGGTGATACATCGTTTAAAAGATAATTTAATTTTTTACAAGTTCCTTACGTACTTTCTGTAAAATGCTTACCTTTTTAGAAAATTACATAAAACTGAATAATTTCGGTTTATTTTGCATCTACTATGGAAATACCTAGGAAACGGGGGTACTGCTAACACTTCAGGGTTCGTATCTCAGCAAGGGTACTACCCAGATGAACTCAGTGATATATTATTTTATAGGCTATTAGTTGGTCTTTATTTTACGGTGTTACAGATTTTCTCAAAAATAAGCAGTTTCGAAGTTAAAGGCCACTAAAAAAAATTGGTCAAAATCCAAAGTAGAGGTAAAATGTTTGGCGTCATAACTCAAAAACCATTCGTCTGACAAAAAAATGTATAAAAGCGTTTTTGCAGGGAATTTTAACATCTTCAACTTTTGTTCAAAGCTTCCTTTTCTTAAACGTACAGTAACCAAGTAATTAAAAAAAAACCCTGTTTGTGCACACTAAATCCAAGATGGCGGGGGAGGGGCGGCCCCCACAAGGTCGAAAATTCAAATTTGTTTTTAGGACTCCAATGTCAATGTCATGTCAAAATCGCGACGACAACACCTTTTGCAAGCTGGAGGTCTTTTTTTCGCTTTAATGACTGGCCTAATATAGCTAAATCACCCAGTGCGCTTGACGGGTTTGCATTTTCTACTTTTTTTTAAGTAGCTACCTGTGTCGCTCACACAAAATTAGTCGAAGTTTGACTCAAAAATCTCAATTTTTACCGCGAACAAAAAAAAAACTTCCAATTTTGAAACAATGTATTTCCTAAACGATTTTTCCGAAAAATATGAATAAATGCTCATTAGGTTCGCTAAATCTTTATCTGTCGGACGCATTTAAAAAATTTCAAGAATTTTTTTTTTCAACTTTTCACCAAGAAATGGGTATTTTTCTGTAAATTTTAGGGGTTTTGGCCACCATTTTTGTGGAAATTTGTCCTAGGTCAAATTATTGACCACATTCTTATTCTCTGATCACTTCTTCATCAATGTACCAATTTTCAACATTTTACTGCGAAAAACTTCTGAATTATAGAAAATACCCAAAATCATGTTAAAAATTTATGAGAAACAGAAAAATGGCTATATCCTATCCAATACATTTTTTTGAAAGCCAATATATTTGGCTTTTGTCTATTCTCCAGGTAGGTAATATTCCCACAAAAAATCAAGAAAATCGGAGGGGGTGAGGGACAGGTCCGGCATTTCTTAAATAATTTTGCTCATTCAGACTGAAACCGAATGTTTTTCGATCAAAAAACTGTTTTTTTTAAATGTTTTTCGAACGTTAAAAATATATTGATTTTTTAACAATGAAAAATAAACGTTTATTTAACAATGAAAAATAAACGTTTATTTAACAATGAAAAAATATTTTTTTTTCAAGCATCTCCAAAGATAAGGTAACTTAAATAACGTAAATAAAATTTTTCTACTTTGTAAACGCAGAGCAGCAAGGTTTTCGTGAACTCGATACTCAGTAAAGGAAATTCGGATCTGTAGCTTCTAAATATTAAATTTAATATTCTATTAAAACTATAATTTTGTAGTAAGTGCCTCTCTGCTAGGCCAGGCGAATGCCTCGTTTGCATCAATGATTACACAAAAATGTCTTGTAAACATTGCTGTTAGTTATGCCTTTGAAGTTACGTCCCATGTGTTATACGACCAATGCTGACGTTACCTGGACGCACCTACAGAAACCTGCCACACCTACCGGAGATAAAGAGTTTCCTTTCATATTGATATAAAGGTTTTTTTTTACACTTTTAAGGCTATCTTTGCACGAGTAACATTAAAATATAAATTTAACATAAAGCATAAGTTCGAAGTTGTTGTTCCTTGGTACTTAATGGGCACAGTTAGCAGACCTGTTTAAACACAATTGAGGAGCAGAAGTAACAAAGGGGCTAGGTGCCAAAACTGTTAAATGGAGATATTTAAAAAATTGATGACGAAAATGACCGATCACTCGCCGGAAGTGCCGTCTATTTGCCCGATTGCTTACGAAATTAGTAGTCCTGCGACTTGAACGTTTGATAGGATATAGTCGATGACCCATAGAACCTTTCTATGTAAAAATCTAGTTTTTAGGAAAAGTGGCACTTAGCCCCTTTGTTACTTTTGCTCCTCAATTATCGGAAACTAGAACAACAAATTGTATGCCTACCTGCCTGTATGTTAGGATTAGAATTTTGATGTTGTCAATAATTGGAGAAATTGTCAATAATATTAAAAAACTGTCAAGATACATAAAACTAAATAAAACTTTTAATTATTTTAAACGATAACTAACGTGAAGCTAGTTATATATTCTAATATAAGTAAACTCTCCCGGCCATATACTTTAATATTCCATACAACAGCGTGCTTTTTACCATTGTTTCATATATTTATGGTAAATTGTACATTCTTTTTTATCTCTCTGCTCCATAAAATACTGTGAGGATATCCAATAAACATTTTTGCTTTTACTATCCTTTTCTCCAGTTCTTTACAGTACGTTCCCGTCTTATCAAATGTGACAATCAATTATGCATACTTATTGCATTGAGATATTGTTTTTTCATCTTCTAGTTCTAACTCACTTGATTCGGTTCCAATACATAAGTACAATGTCTTTTCCATGTTCACTATTAACCCCTACTTTTGGTAATCTTCCGTTAACTTTCTCATCAGATACATTGGCTACAATTACTTGGTCATAAGCAAACTATAGTGTGTATATGGTAAATTGATCGTCAACTTGTATTCCCATGCCGCGTACTTTACGTTTCCAGTTTGTTGGAGCTACTGCGATATAAATTTTAAATAGAGTTGGAAAAAGTCAATTTTGAATTTTAATTTTAGAGTGTGACTCTTTGTATAGTTCTTTTATCTCTTTATGTATGTATGATTAATATTAGTTTGCTCTGTTCATAATTTTGTACTGGAACGGTATCATATGCTTTTTATAGGTCCACAAAGATAAAAAAGTCTCTATATTTCTGGCACTCCTTATCTCATTTAATTGTTTAAGACAAAAAACATTATCACTACAAGACTTGCCCGCACGAAACCTCAGAGTAATAACATATAAAGAGAAGTAGTAACCCCGGTTTCGGCGGTCATTCATTCATTTGTTGGTAAACAATGTAGCTTTTCCGCTGTTGCCGGCTCCTCTGCCTCTGTAAAATTTTATAAATAATAAGTAAGGTTCAACTTCTAACCTTACCAAAATATATAGTGCTTTGAGTTGATTAGGCTATTCAAACCGTGCGATAATTTGTCATGCGGTTATTAGCCCGCGTCGCGTCGTTTTATGCTGTGTATTTCTTATCACAATCTGCGATAAAAACTCATTTAGACAACATAATTTATGAACGGCCCCTTTTCCCACAATTTTTTCAGGACGTGGCAATAGGTGTATGACATCTTATTACGGATTTCGTATTAAGCGTATTTGAGCTACTTGGACTATATCCCCGCGCTACTATTTCCGAAAACCGCATATTGATGCGACGTTCCATTAAAAAGTTTGCATTTTTTAAACTTTTTAACTGTCAAAAAACTGTCATTAGCATTCACGAATTTTGACTAAAATCTAATCAGCTCGTTGCAGTATCGAGTACTATTTAACCTGAAAATTTCATGTAAATCGGTTAAGCGGTTATAGGAGCTATCGCGTTACGGACAGATATACATACACACACAACACAGACAGACATCACGACGATATTGCTAGGGTAGGTCAAAATACACCCAAATAACACATTTTCGGTGTTATCTCAAAAAAATTTTTTTGTCGAAAACAATACCTTCTCTAGCCGTAGCTGTGCGGGCTAGGAAGGTAAAAAAAGGGCGGGGCCGACTGCACAACAAGTAGTATAAGTAGTAGCCTTTAGACTGGATTGTTTAGTTTACACTTGAAAACGGTTAGATATACTTACTTACTGAAACGTCCTGTTTAAAATAAACCAACACAAGAACATTTCATGTAAAAAAGTGCCAAGTACGCGAAAATGACATTCCGTAAAAAGAATTAAGATAAAAGTAAGGCCAAGTTCTCCAATACAAATTTCATAATGAAAGATTTTTACTAGTTGGAAATGTTTTTCTAAACTTGCTATTACAGCCAATCTTCTTTATGTTCAATTAAGCACTGTGCCTGAGTCATTTACAACCGTAATAGCCAAGTTTAGAAAAACATTTCCAAACTAGTTTCTTACTTTCATTTTGAAATTTGTATTGGAGAACTTGACTTTACTTTTATCTCAATTCTTTTTACGGAATGCCGCGTACTTGGTTATTTTTACATGAAATGTTTTTGTTATGATTTCACTTCTTTTTTAAAGGAATTGGATAATATTTAATTTTTAAAATAGTAAAATATGCGGAATATTGTTCAAAACTTTTGCAATGCCTTTTAATTTTTTCCCATGGTTTTATCATAGCTGCCATCAGCCTTCAAAGCTCAGCTCTCTAGCGTTTCTGAAAGTGGACAATGTTACTTTTGCATAACTTTATATGTATAGGGGAGGGAAGTAAATTAAAATTTTCGTGTTTTTAAATTTTTTCCTATAGTTTTATCATAGTTCCTATCAGTCTTCCAATGCTCAGCTCTCTAGCGTTTTTGGAAGTGGGTAATGTTACTTTTACATAACTTGACATTTATAGGGGAGGAGAGTAAATAAAAATTTTTGGGGTTTTAAATTTTTTCCATGGTTTTATCATAGTTTCTATCTCAGCCTTCCAAAGCTCAGCTCTCTAGCGTTTCTGGAAGTGGGCAGTGTTACTTTTACATAACTTTACATTTATATGGGAGGGAAGTAAATTAGAATTTTGGGGAGTTTTAATTTTTTCCTATAGTTTTATCATAGTTCCTATCAGTCTGCCAAAGCTCAACTCTCTAGCATTGCTAGAAGTGGGTAATGTTACTTTTAAATAATTTTACATATATAGGGGAGGGGAGTAAATTAGAATTTTGGAGTTTTTTGACTTTTTCCAGGGGTTTGGTCATAATTTCTATCAGTCCGCCAAATTTCAGCTTTATAGTAGGTCTGGAAGTACAGTAGAATTTTGGTGATCTATACATGAGTGAGTGAGTGAGTCAGAGAGTGAGTGGCAATTTCGACATTTTTGAAATTTGTAACTACTTTACTACTATATAGAAGTCCATGAAACTTGAAGGGGTTGTTAACTCTATGAAGTTCTACGACTGTGCAAAGTATGAGATTCGTAGCTCTTTCCGAAGTAGAGCTTTAGATAGGGTCAAATATGGGCTGAAATGTTGCAAGAAAAGTATGGTACGGCAGCGCGAACTTTGCGAGGCACTGCCGTGCCCTCAGATAAAGACAATGGAAGTCCAAAGTTTTATTTCTACTCAATCATTGTCTACGAGTTTTAAACAAAAGATTATTTTTTCACTTATATAACGGCAACAAGTTTAATTAGGTGGGTCCTCAAGTCGTGAACGGTTAGCCCAGGTATTCCTAGGCTCTAAGATCGACACTGACAGTAACATGTGTTTGTATTAAATGCAGTGTTGTCTTGGCCGTCGGACTCGGTATATTGAATTTTTGGTGTTTTTTTCTGTGTGCTGAGTTTTATTTTTGTAAAAAAGAACTTAGTTGGACGTAAAAATAAACAAGAAGTGCTATGTTTCTGAAAATACTGTGAAAATTCAGCCCAGTGTGGTTTTTTCGAGATGATTCCAGAGACGCAGCTATGTTGCCATCGCCGGGGATTCTACAAATTCTAAGTTTTCAGGAATGACCGCCACAAATAGGGAAAATTTACACGGGGCCGCGGTTTACTTCTTCTCTTTATATTATTATTACTCTAAGCACGAAACGCACTTTGCTCGTCTTCTACTTGTTTATGAAATCATCATCATCATCATTCTACTTAGAGTACTTATTTTCTTCATAGAATTTAGAATTTTTTTTGTATAGATTTAGTGTTACCACACTACAATATTTTTTAATAAATTCAGTGTTGCCAACAGAAACTGCATGTTTTTATGGCACTCGAGTCTTCCCGGCGCGGCGCTACTACTACTAATTCACTACTTCCAAAAAGCGTAAGTGGATTGCACCAAAAGGTGCGTGACATGTATTTTTGATGAACATATAAGAAGAATTCAAAGCGCTCCATAGTAGAACTACTTCTATTTTAAGTGTCGACACACACGGAGGTCAGAGTGAAATCCCTAATTCCCCAGGCAAATTTGAGAGATAATTAAGGGAGCAGTCCAAAGTCCAGTCCAGGCTCTATGAGCAGACAGGTCGAGAGCCAGAGAGAAGTGTAATCTAGTTACCTTTGCCTGCGAAGTTAGAAACCGACATATACGGACATTCTTAATGAATTTGTAATTAAATCAAGCTGTCATGTTTCTGAAAGAATGAAATTGCTTCCATAAAAAAACGTCATTTAGATATTTTTAGGATCAAAGTGACAAATTTATAAAAGGCGAATTCATAAAGTCATCGATAAGAGTCACTAAATTAATCAGTATAATTCGTTGCAATCCCTGGGGTTTGTAAATTATCTGATAAATTCCACCAAGTCACCAATTGATGACATTTATGCTCACCGACTTTGGGGATCGGTCAATTTTTAAAAAAATGTATAGTATTTTTTGTTAAAATGCTTTGGAGTGTAGTTAGTACTCTGCGAGGTTAAGAAGTCTGATTTCATTGCGTTCTTTTTTACTTTTCGGTGATCATCAGACTCACCGAACGAAAAAGTTCAATTTTCAAATCTTTATAAAATACTTTCAAATATTTAATAAGCATTATTTTATTAAACCTTTTTGTCAAGAGTTTCAATAACGTAATACGAACCTCATACCTTATTTTACTATTTGTTTGATTGAATACGTGGCTTGGTGATGAGGTATACTACAACAAAAAAATATTTTGGGTCCGAAAAAGTGGGGGAACTCAAGCCCCCCTTCGACCTCGTTGCGTCGTCGCAGGTTGAATATTTAGTACCTATACTTGAAAAACATGTAAAAAAAAACGAAATCCACTGAGAGATTTTATTAAAAATGTTTTACTACAGTCTAGATTTAAGAATAGGGTTAGTAGCACATTATATATTTTTAAGTTGGATATAAAATCGTTGCGCGTTTACATACATCTCCGTTTGATGCGCCACACGGTTTTATATCAAACTTAAAAATTTGTAACGTTTCAATAAAGGCACAAAAACACAAGACGCTAGCCCTACCAAGTCCACTTTGAATCTTTAGCAAGCGCAGATCTACCAATATTATTTACCTCATGTATTAGAATAGATGAATACAGGGTGATTTTCACTTGAATGATTCTAACCACATGAAAATAGAAAGTTTCAATAACCTAACCTTACGAAAACTAATCAATTCTAACCGAACCGAACCAAAACATAGGAACCAAAACATAATAATTTTTTCAAAAAAAAAACTTCCTACCCGGGATCCTAGAGGATGTGAATCCGAACCGAACAGAAACCAAACCGAACCGAACCGAACCGAACCGAACCGAACCTAACTAAACCGAACCAAACCTAACCTAACCAAACACAACAACACTGCTAATTAGGTTTAGTTGGGTATGATTAGGTTTGGATAGGTTCGGTTCGGTACGGTCCGGTTCGGATTCACATCCTCTAGGATCCCGGGTAGGAAGTCAGGAAAGTTTTTTTTTGAAAAAAAATATTGGTTTAGTTTGCTTTGGTTCGGTTCGGTTAGATTTGATTAGGGTTCGTTAGGTTAGGATTTTGAAACTTTCTATTTTTATGTGGTTAGAATCATTCAAGTGAAAATCACCCTGTTCATCTATTCTAATACAAGAGGTAAATAATATTGGTAGATCTGCGCATGCGAAGTCAAGGATTCAAAGTGGACTTGGTAGGGCTAGCGTCTTGTCACAAAAACGCCGTGTTTAGATTGATTTTGCTCTATAACCCATATAACACAAAAATCACGTCAAAGTTAAATTAACGTGAACAAAAATAACAAAGGAATTTTTTACTAGAAAACAACCTCATACCATGTAATATTTATTTTTTAAAATCTACATGCATAAAGATAACTTAAAAACAAGGAGAAATCAAGCTATAAAAATGTACTTTTTGCTGAAGTTTCTGGTGTTGTGTATATAACGTCCTTTTTACTCTCGTTATTTTCATGTGCCAAATTCACACTTAAAAAGTTCTCCACAACATGTTCTAAAACGCCACTTGCTTAGGACTTCTCAAACCTACTAACTTGCTGCGTCACGTTTCACTAGTTTAAGACTACAACACTTCAAAACAATTTTAAAGTTGGCGCTCCCAGGCAAGACAAAATATCTATATATACATTATGTTTTTTTTAAAAGCTTAACAAGATTTTTTAACAGTAAACACTTTCACAGAATATTAATGTGTGTTTATCAGGTTAATAACTGATGCGTCGTCATCGTGAAGGATCAGGGATCAGTTCCTTAACAGGTTTTTTGGAGTTTAGAGGCCAAAGCACTTCCTGATAGATCTTCTCAAAGTGAAAAAGCTGATAATAGATGGCGCTGCTGCTAGTAAAATCTCAAAAATATTCGGTAGGAAAGTCATGCAAGTCGCGTTTTAAAATTCGTGTAGAAAATTGTGATATGACGTTGATAAAACTCACTTGAAAATAACGTAAAAACATTGTTGCTTTAATTGGATAATGGCGTTAATGAATGACCTTTTATGTTTATTTTTCTCACGCGTTTTTTCCTGTTAAACACGTGATTGTGCGATGTGGGAATATTAAAGAACATTGTTACATACAATGGCTTATTTGCAAGGGAACGTTGCAGGACGGTATAACGACGATAAGACGATAAATGTTCGGTACCTGCGCCTCCTGGCTTAATGTCGCACGTCTCATTGATACACAAATGTTACGATGCTGGGATGTTTTTTGCTTAGGAAATATTGTTAAATTTAGACGGTAGCAAACAGAAATCTGTAAAATTATTTTTTACTATTTGGTGCAATTTTCTAATAAAATTGTTTAGCCTAAAAAGCATTTTTTATTTATTTTATTTTTTAATTTTTGGTCTTAATCAAAAAGAAACAAAATGCAGGATGCATAATTATCCCTCTCGCAACCTTTAAATTTCTACCAATACCTCATTATTACAAGGTTTTTTTCTTAAGCAAACGAAGCGGTACTAATGTTTTTATTTTAAAAAAATTGTATTGTCACCGGAACAAACCATAAATCTGAAAACCGCAAGTTCGTATCTGTTTGGATTTTAAAGATCTGATTTTGCCCTCTTTACACTTCTCAACCACTTCTTACTACCTCGGATTTTATTTCATCAAATTATAAATTTGAATACTGAATGTTTGTATCTGTTTTCGTTACAAAGTTCCAAATTTACCTCCTTTTAGACCCCTCACACACCCCGTACCTCCGATTTGTGTTAAATTATATTGTCACCAGATCGAATTATAAATCTGAAAACGGCATGTTCTTATCTGTTTTTGTTCCAAAGTTCTGAATTTCCCCCCATTCCACCATAACCCACTCTTGTATTTCCTACACCCTTTACACTATTATTTCATAAAATTATATTGTCACCAGATTAAATCAAAAATTTGATAACCGCATGTTTGTATCTGTTTTCATTACAAAGTTCTCAATTTACCCCATTTTCACCCCTCACCCACATACTACCAAAGATTTTTGTTCATAAAATTGTATTAAATCATAAATCTGAAAGCGGCATGTTCTTATCTGTTTTGATTCCAGAGTTCTGGATTTCCCCCCTTTACACCCTTCAACGACTTTCTACATTCAAATTTTTTTAAATAATATTGTATTGTCGTCGGACCTACATGACTATGCCAAATTTCATTAAAATCGGTTTACGAGAAGTGTGTCACAATAGAATCACAAAATTTGATGGACAGACAGGCAGACAGACAAACAGCCAGGCTTTGTGAAGTTAAATAAAATCGTTTAAAACAATTTAGGGAACGCTCCTCTGTGTGTGAGCTCACAAATCACGATGCCATTTCAGATACCTGTTATTATTGCTGCTTTATTTTTTAAAACGTCATATCTTGCTTTTTTGCTTTTAGCAGCTAAAAGAAAAAAAGTTCATTTGAAAATCTTGAAATTTTAGGCAGGTACAAGTTGGGCCCTCAAAACTTTTTTCTAAATACGTCTCTGCTATTATTGGTTAAAGACCAATTACTTATTTAAAACTAACTCGCCACACAAAGCCGTCAGTTTTGTTAAATTTTATCACTTATATTTTATCCGGTTTACTGTTTTTTTTTTGGTTTTTAATCAAAATTACAAAATCGGGAACAAATTGTGATGTCATAGAGCGATTTTTTACGTTAAAAGAAGTTAAATCTAAAAGTCTGAACTTAACGTTATTGTTAAATGTACATTTTATTGTTTGGGGATATATTTTATCAATGTTTAATGAAGGATCAAACCTTTTAATAAGATTCTAGTAATAATTTTTCATTTTAAATAAAATATAAATTTAATTCTAAAACATAATTAATAGTTAACCTCTTTAAAATTAGCAAGTTATTTAATTTAAAAAATATAATTCGTTTTCTGTGGCACCGCGCGGTGCCAGTTTAAAATTAAATTCAGAAAATAAAACGCTTGCTTTGTTAATTGATATAAATAATAGCCAAAGATCCGTATCTAAAAGTGAAACGTCCACCTATCCAGACTTTTGGTTAGTTTCCAAAAACAATTTGTACCTTTCCCGACTAATAACAAAGATAAAGCAGGTGAAAAATAAGCCAAATAATCGTACAAGAAAATTTGCTTATTTCCAAAGTATTACATTACATACTAACTATCTACCTGATAAAATTATTAATTTTAATTAATTTAGATTGTAGAACCTAGCGAAACGTTACTATTAATTTTATGAGTAAAAACTCATCTCTGGTTCTATTTCTATTTAGCCTTCCTTCGATCCTTCTTTGGACGTAGGCCTCTCCCAATATCTTCTACTCTTCTCTGTCTGTCGCCATGTTCATCCATCTAGTTCCCGCATGTTTCAATTCGTCCGCCGCCCATCTCATTTAGGGTCATCCCCTACTTCTTTTATTTTTCCAAGGTCTGCAGTTTACATTACATTTTTCCATCGATCATCTTTCTCTCTGATATAATGACCGGGAAATTTCCATTTTAATGTTGCTACTTCTCCTCTGACATCAGTTACTTTTGTATCATTTCTTACCTATTCGTTGCTTTCTCTATCTGTTAGCTTTACTTTTATCCTTCCATTGACCTTTGGGCTTTTGTTACCTTATACATGTTTGATTTTGTAAGCGTCCAGGTCTGGGATCCATACACGGTAAAAAAAATTGTCTTAGATCAAAGCAAATTGCTTTGAAGTAAAATAATTTGTGCTTTCCTATTCACCAAGAGAATATTTTCTTGATTTAGCACAAAAAATGTGTGGCCTCTTTATTTTAATGTGAAACAGATATTGTTTTAATATAAATTGGAACTGAATTAATCTAAGGCAACGTTTGCTCTGGAAGCAAAATATTACTTATAGCAAGGCAATTTGCTATGTTACAAAATGGTGTATACTAACACAAAACAGTTAAAGAAGAAAAATAAAGTCTCATTTCAAAATTAAACGCTGCGTTAAACTAAAAAGAAATATTTTAGTTCAAAACATATTGTTTTAAGGTAAAAGAATTTATTCAAGAAAGGAACGTGTTTTCATTCTAGACAAAAATTTTTACCGTGTAGGTACGCACAGGAAGGATACATTGGTTATACACTTTTGTTTTCAGGTACTGAAGATATTTAGTTTTTTTTATATGTAGCTGAATTTACCGAATGGTGCCCAGGCCAATCTTACTCTTCTCTTTTTCAGCTGTTCGGGTTTTTTTGGTTTAAAAAGTTGCCCCAGGTTATCTACTTGTGCTGTTTTGTCTTGGTTTATTCTGATCTTGATATCTTCGTCTGCGATTGTTATGATTTTAGTTCTCGTGTAGTTCTTCCAGCATTATCATTTATTAAGGCAATGTCAGCACTATATTTTAGATGATTCAAGTATTGTCCGCTTACTTCGATGCCTATTTCTTCCCAATCTAAGTTTTTAAAAACTTCTTTTACACGGTAAAAAATTTTGTCCACAATAAAAACACGTTCTTTTCTTGAATAAACTGTTTTACCTTAAAACAATTTGTTTTACATTAAAATATTTCTTTTTAGTTCAACGCAGCATTTAATTTTGAAATGAGACTTTATTTTTCTTCTCTGATTGTTTTGTTTCAGTATACTACATTTTGCAACAAAGCAAATTGTCTTCATATTAGTAATATTTTGCTTCCAGAGAAAACGATACCTTAGAATAATTCAGTTCCAATTTATATTAAGACAACTTCTGTTTCACATTAAAATAAAGAAGCAAGACATTTTTTGTGCAATATCAAGAAAATATTCTCTTGGTGAATAGGAAAGCACATATTATTTTACTTCAAAGCAATTTCCTTTGATCTAAGACAATTTTTTACCGTGTAGGGTCTGTTTAAATGGTTTAGGGAATATTGTGTTGCTTCGGTATATATATTGGCTATTAAGCCTGTATATCTGTGATGTATTCGGCTCTTAATTAAAGATACTTTTACTGTCCAGTGCTCAATGCTATCGAAAGCTGTTTCAAAGTCTATAAACGCCGCGAAATAGGTAAGCAACAAATCATTTCAGAACTGACTATTTATTTTTTTCAATGTAGGGGTGTTGTAGCTCATTGTAGACGTTAATACCTGTTTTACGCTGCTGTTTCTTCTCATCCAAGGTACACATTTTCCGAGCTCACTTGCCAGAAAACTTAATTTAGAGTTATTTAGGTAATTGTTGTGACAAATTTGAAAACTACTTGCAAAACTAACATGTTGAAGAATTAGCCAGAACTAACGTTGCGTTATTTATATGGTAATTTGTGTTTATATTTTAAGTAAAGGATGTAATGTTATAAATGAAGCATAACTTTTAAACTAATAGAGACTAACTAGTTTTCCTAATAAAGAAAATTTTATTTTTAAATCTGAAACTGCGCAATTCCTTGCTGCTTCTTTCCTGGATTTTGGATCCCTTTTCTCGACTTTTATTTTAAGTTGAATTAAAATTTCACAATCAGAAACCGAAGCGACCCTAAACTTCAATTACATTTTTATATATTATGTCAGAAATAATAAATAAGTTAAAAATTTAATATAAACCGAATTATAAATGGAAAATTCAACCATTTTAAAAGTTTCATTTTGATTTTTTCTATCATTTTGAAAGCGCCATTTCTCATCGGAAAGTAAGTAGTTAAAAAACCTCTGTCGCAAGATTTTAAACAAAGTCAAATTAAACCGTTTAATAAACAAAATTGCAAACAAAAACTACGGCGGCAAGTTGGCCCGGCGGCGAATCAGCCACGGCAAATCAGAGGCGGAGAATTGTCCTGGAGCCTAACCAGAAGGTGTATTCTGTGTGTCAAAACTAAATATATTTTGGGATTTGGGGGGAAAATTGAAAATGATGATGATCATTGTTTTCGGTTCCGAACCGACACCGTGGAGATGGTGATTTTTTTCCTTATAGCAATGAGAATATGACCCATAAAGAGTGGCAACCGGCGAGCTTTGCCACATTGACGGGTAGATGGCGCTGAAATAAATTCGTCTAGTACCCAATATTTAGAAACAAGTACTATGATCTAATGGCATTTATATGATAGACATGAACCTCGGTACTCGCACATGCAAATAAATCGTACTAGTAGTCCCTGAATATTGCGTACTTGACGAATTTATTTCAGCGCCATCTGCCCCTCAATGTTGCAAAGCTCGCCGGTTCTCACTCTATATGGGTCATATGCTCATTGCTTATAGACCGGTGGACGTTTTCGTTCTGCCATGGACTTAGGTTCCTTGGTCCGCTGTCGTTTCACTCGTAGAATGAAAAATTGGTTTAACCTATTTTTTAATCCTTTTTGATTTACTTTGTATCTTGTAGTCAGTTGGTTCTATTTTGTGTCAGGCAAGCCACGCTGAGGAAGGAAATACCTTTTTCCGAAACACCGATGTCCGTGGTTGACTATCCTCTATGAAGTTGCCTTTGTTAACTCATTGTTTTCGGTTCCGAACCGACACCGTGGAGACGGTGATAGCATAGTCTGGTTGAACTGAGATGAAATGTCTTTCTTCCTTTAGAACAGTGGACGTTTTCGTCCCGCCATGGAATTAGTTTCCTTGGTCGGCTATCCTATTTTTTCATTCTTTTTGATTTACCTTGTATCTTGTAGTCAGTTTGTTCTACTTTGTCTCAGGCAAGCCACGCTGAGAAAGGAAATGCCTTTTTCCGAAACACCGGTGTCCGTGATTGACTATAATATCCCTATGAAGTTGCCTTTTATACTTTGTTAACTCATTGTTGAAATGTGACGAAATGTCTTTCTTCCTTATTGTTTTATATATTTATTTGAGATAGATAAATTAGGTCTGTTATTCTCCCCCCGTAGAAAATACTGCCCGCCCTAAAAAGAAAGCCGCATGTAGAAAGTTTTCTTTTTCTGAAAAACGGGTTTAAAGAGTTAAACTTTTTTATTTTCTTATTATTTTGAAATAAAAATGATGCCGTTTTATTTTATTTTTTTTTCTACTTTTTATTTCCAAGTTATAAGACAATAAAAAAACTTTAAACCCGTTTTTCTCAAAACGTAAAATTTCTACATACGGCTTTCTTCTTCTTCGGCAGAATAACACAGGGAAATAATGCATTTTAACTACCGGAGGTTGCTTAGGTACTTTTGTCCCAAAAACTGTTGTTTTTTGTTCAGTTTTTTTTAAAGATTAGTTATGCCTCTCCCCGACAACCACGCCCGTGGCGCTGAAAAGGAAAGAAGTCTATCGTCTATAACCAAGTTCTGCTGGGACGATAGCCATGTTAGATAGATGCAAGTCTAACATGTAGCAGGACCACCTTTCGGAAGGGGTGTAAAAGCGTGGGTCCACTGTGTATACTTGCTACGCAGTATAAAGATCCCTGCCCTCGACAAAGAGGTGTCAGACAAAATTAAGTCCTCTTAGAGAAAGAAAACTTGCATCCTAAGGGGCACGTGCATCAGTTTGATATATGATGTACGGACAAATCGGGGTTTGCGAAAAGGGCGCGCCGTGTGCCTAGTCGCTACACCAAAAAATGATCTCCCTACCACTACTACTACTACTATGCCTCTACCCCAATAGAATTGTGAAATGGCACCGCTGAAATGTTTATCAAAAATAGCTAGGAACAATCTCTGAAAGATAAACGTTCAGCGGAAAAAAGCTGCATAAAACATACCAGAAATTTAATATGAAAAAGCAATCGATGAGGGACTTTAAAAATTATATTTTATTTTTGCGACATAGCAAGCGCATTTTGAAAAATAAGGCTTCTTAATGAGAAAGGTGCGAGAAAATTGATGTAATAAAATTCTCTTTTTAAAAAGCAGAAAGCCTCGCCGTGTGAACCCTCGGCACAAAAAGGCGCCAACACCTACCCTACATAATTAAGTTAACTGCTCTGAGGCAAGAAGGTGTTAAAACGTGGACACATAGAAGTTCTTTAAGGTCCAGCATACGGAAGCTTGAAAAGCTCAATAGAATTCGACCTAAGTTTTTAAAATGATTATTTATAAAAATAACACGTGTTATCGTTTTAACCGCGACAACGTGAATTTTTGCTGATATTTTTTAGGTGAAAAGAAAAACTAGATAATAATTTTGAAGACTTTTGGATTTAATATTAGTTGGACAATTCGTAAAAATCCAAGATGACTTGTTGTTGTGTGTTGTTGCGAAGAAATCAAAATGAAGCACATTTTTATTACTACTTTTTGAAGGCAATTTTCGCATTGTTTTGCAACCACATAAAAATGTGCAAAAAATTAGGTTTATCCTCGGTTCTATAAATATATCCAATTTATGTATTTCAGTGAATTCATGGTGACGGGCAATATTATATTTTTTTTGAAAATTTTATTTATAATTTTAGCAACATTGTATGACTTATTACAATTTCTTTATTTGATATTATTAGTAGAGATCTGCTTTACTGATATTTACATTTAGTACATATTAGATGACTGCAAGATAAGATTTCTGCCTGGAAAATCCTACATAAATTAAACAAATATTCTTTTTTACAAATATGGGGGGCAATCCATAATTTGCGTAACACTCGATGTTAGAGGGGAGGTATAGCCTTGCTTTATACACTTAATAATTTTCTTTATTTTTTTTAACGCGTAACAGGTAAAAATCTTGTTTTTTGCGTTATAGTAGAGCAGATGGCCTATGTAAAAATGGTTTTATCGTGCGATCTTTGAGGTGGCAAAACGCCGTTTTAACTGTAGATCCAGAGGCTTAAGGTAAGTTTAAAAAGTAGTTTTTTTTTCTCCAAACCCGCGCAAGTAGGGGGGGGGGGGCGCCATCTTGAATTTTACCGGCATTAGTTTAGATTATATTTTTTGCTAAAATTTCTTTACCAATTTTAAAAAAGAGATGCCGTTATTAGGCAAATGCCTTGTGTTATCAAACCAAAAAAACTGGTTATCAGGCGCAAACAGCCGATGAGCAAAAAATTTACAAAGTTCTTGTAATAATTTGTTTAGTTTTCAAAATTTTTGTTTGAGGCCAGCTAAATTTTTGACTGGGTAAGCTATGCGTTTAAGATATACCTTTTTGTAATGGCACATTTGTTGTGCTTTTGAACGTGTATTCAGCTGTGGTTAATAACTTGTTGCTATTTTTTAAATTAATAGTTTTTATCTTGGGAACACATAATTTTTAAAATTTTGTATAAACCGGGTTGAAAAAAATATTAATTTTTTTTCTAGCAAAATGCATTACAGAATTACCAACTTATATATTGCCACTTACTTCTGATATGTAAATTTTAGCAATAAAAAATATAACCTAAACTAATGCCGATAAAATTTAAGATGGCGCCCCCCCACCTCAATGCGCGGGTTTGGAGAAAAGAAAACTACTTTTTAAACTTACCTTAGATCTACAGTTAAAAGGGCGTTTTGCCACCTCAAAGATCGCACGAGAATATGGAAAATCTGCCCTACTATTACCCTCTCTACGAGAAAAAAATAAAAGTTGTGTATCAGATATACGAGACTAATTAAAGAAAGATCAACTTTTTGTGACAGACGTTATGCTCTGCGGCGGAAATCCCGATATAAAATTATATTTTTTTGTATTTCTTCTAAAACTTTTTTATTACCTACCAAAAATTTCTTTTTTATTTAAATAACACACATGCTGTATCGTACCTTAATAGGAGCTAGCATTTTAAAAGTTGTATAGCATCACATGTTAGCCATATTAGATACGTTTGTGATGGCAGTGCGATGGCTATCAATAATAGCTCACTTACATTTGAAGCACAACTAACAAGACGTTGAATCGCCTGACCTGGCATCCATACAAGGTCCGTACAACAAACCTTGCAACCGGTGTCCCGCAGGACCAGGGACTTAATTGGAAAGGTCTCCATAGTTACTAATAGCCTTAGGAGTGACCCCCGTAGTTAAAATATACACCTTTCGAAATTGCGTCGTAGTCCGCATACCGGATGCAAGAAAAGGAAGACAGCAGAGACATTTTACAGGCTGGACTAAAATTTCTCAATCGAAGTAAATTCTACATAACACACTAGACTAGTACTTAAAAGACTACTACTATGTCAGATTAGAACTTTTTTTACGTTGCTCGACGCCTATTCTCCACCTCCTTCGATACTGGCAATCAAATCTTCTGTCAGGTTTTCTTGACTCATTGATCTTTGAATTGACTGTTGTCATTTCAGTTTACGACGCCCTCTTTTTCACCGCCAATTGGTTGCCATTCTAGGACCTGCTTTGATAATCTTTCGTCGCTCATCCGTTGTACATGGCCGTACCATAACAGCTATCTTTTAGAGACGTCATCCGTTATGCTTCCCTCGTTTCCCATTCTAACTTTTATGGTCTCATTTTTTATATAAGCGGTTCTAGATATTCTGATTGATCTTCTTATTGCATCTATTTCGACACTTTCCATTTTTGTTTTGTATTTTTCTGTTACGCAACAAACCTCTATTCCACACAACAGCGAGCTTTTCGTCATTGTTTCATATATGTTAAATTTTACATTATATTTTATCTCTTTGCTCCATAAAATACTGTTTAGCCATCCAATAACCTTTTTTGCTCTTACTATTCTTTTTTCCAGTTCTTTACAGTCTGTTTCTGTCTTATCAAATGTGACAGTGACACCAAAATATACATACTCTTTGCATGGAGATATTGTTTGTCCAAGGTCTAGTTCTAACTTACTTGATTTGTTTCCAATACATAAGAATGCATATGTTATACACTTTCGTTTTGAGGTACTGAGAATAATTTTTATTTTTAATATGTAGCTTAATTTACCGAATGCTGCCCACGCCAATTTTACTCTCTTGATTTCAGCTGTTTGGTTTTCTTTTTTTAGTTTAATAATTTGTCCTAGGTATATATATATATATATATATATATATATATATATATATATTCCTCTACTCTACTCTATTTTTTTCTTGATATTTTCTGATCGTGATATCTTCATCTGTGTTTGTTAAGATTTTAGTTTTAGTGTAGTTCATACTTAGGCCTATATTTTCAGCTGCTGTATCCAGTTCATCCATTATTTTTATTAGTTCTTCTTTCATCTCTGTTATAAAGGCAATATCGTCAGCATATCGTAGGTGGTTCAAGAACTGTCCTCTTACTTTAATGCCAATTTCTTCCTAATCTAAGTTTTTAAAAACATTTTCTAGGGCCTGATTAAATGGTTTAGGGAAAATTGTGTTATCCTTGGTTCCATCATGAATTTTGATTGATGTTGTTCGGCTATTAATTAAAGATTCTTTTACTGCCAGTGCTCAATGCTTTCGAAAGCTTTTTCGAAGTCTGTACACGCAATATACAGTGTAATGTTGTATTCGTTAGCTCGTTCTATTAGTATTTTCATGGTTAATAGGTGGTGAAACTTTTTTTGAAGCCTGCTTGTTTTTTTGATTGATATCCATCAAATTTTGTTGTTAGTCTATCTGTTAATATTTTCGTGAAAAGCTTATAAATTACTTTAAGAAGAATTATAGGTCGATATTTTTTTAGGTCTGCTCTATCGCCTTTCTTGTGTAGAATAATGGTTATGTTGTTTGGGATTATTTTTTCTTATATTATTTTCTTCAGACAATATGGAAGGCATTAACTACAGCTTAACCACCATACTTGAGCATCTCTGTTGTTACTCCGTCTTTTCCAGGTAATTGCTTATTTTTCGTTTTCTTTATTGCTCTCATAATATCCGCTTTGCTTATTTCAAGTTGTAGTTATGAGTTTATGTTCTTTATTTTTCTTTGGAGTTTCTTCATTGTTTCTCGCGGTGGTTCTATTTTTGTCTGGTATAATTCTGTATAGAATAGTGGTGCGATATTTACAATATCCTCTTTAATGTTAGTTTCTATGCCGTTCAGGATCGGCCTTTGACATTTCATATTTCTGGTATTTTCTATAACTCTCTCAACTTTTATTTCTTGTCTCTTTTTTTTATTTCTTTTTTTTTCTTTATCTTCTTTTTCCTCCTTTCTCCAGGTTTCACTTTTTTTCGATCAGTTTCTTTATTTCTTCTGATATATAAGTTTCTCTCTTTTTTTACAAGCTTTTATTTAGCTTCAGATGTTCTGTCTAACTATCTAACTATCTAACTAACTATCTAACTATCTATCAAATCTTGTGAAGCGTTTTTGACACACTTCCCATTATCCGATTTGGATGAAATTTGGTACACACATAGTGGTCCCATGACAATACAACATTAAGAAAAAAATATCATCCCACCCTACCCCCACCCCTTCTATAGAAAAATATGTATTTGAAACACTTCCCGTTATCCGATTTGGTTAAAATTTGGTATACACAAAGTGGTCCGATGATAATACAACAATAAGAAAAAAATATCCTCCCACCCCTACCCCCCACCCCCTTCCATAAAAAATGCGTTTTTGACACAGTTCACTTCAAACGACTTTTATAAAATTTGGTATATGCATAAAGGTCCGATGGCAATACAGACCAAACAAAAAATATAGTTCTACCTCTACCCCCCACCCTCTCCTTCCCCCAAGAGAAAAATGAGTTTATAAACAACTCACGATCAGCGATTTCATTATAATCTAGAATAAACTCTTCGGTTCTGTTATTAAACAAATATTTTCATTTAATAGAGTAGATAGCTGAGACTAAAAAGTAGAAAATAAATTGGCAAAAAAATTTTTTTAAGTCAAGCTTTTATAAAATGCACTAAAAATTAAAAAAAATATTTCTAGCATTCTAATATTATCATAATAATAAAAGCGATGGCCGCAAATCAAAGCATAAGTTAATCTAAATTTGTGGTCTAAGCACTTAAAGAATATTTAACATAGCAGGTCATCAAATATATGTTTGATGTGCCGCAATGTCATGCCATTGACATACCTATGTTAGAGAAATTCTGGGGTATCTTGGGTCGGGTTGGGTGGGTTTGGTAACTCTGCATTTTTCTGCTAGATTAATTCTTGCAAATAGTGATAGTTAATTGATACGGATATCTTATCGTGCTAACATCGTCAAAATTTCCATCAGTCGGCCATTGCTTTTATTATTATGATAATATTAGAATGTTAGAAATTATTTTTTAATTTTTAGTGCATTTTATAAAAACTTATGACTTAAAAATTTTTTTTTACCAATTTATTATCTTTTTTTACGATATTTTTTCCTACTTTGGTCATAGCTCTTGACAGCGTACATTTATTTCATCTATATTTTTATCTTCGTATCTTAAGGTTTGGGATAGCTGTTTGTTTAGCCTTTCATTGAATATAGCTTTATAAGTTTATTCATGTCAAGTTGTTAATTGTTAATTTTTCTATTCATTTTGAAATTGCCATCAATGCAGATTTTCATTCTGCAGTTTTTAGGACTGTCTTCAAGAAATTTTTTCTAGTAGTTAGTATGTAATCAATTTCGTTTTATTATTCCCTTCGGCCTAAACCTTGCGTGGATATAATTGATGAGAATTCGCGTGAATCAAATTTAACTGGGTTAAAAGTCACATTATATTATTAATAGTCATAATATTCTTTATTTGTTCCAAGCCTTTATCATTTTCCAAGGCCAACCTTTTTGAAATAAGTGTAACTGAATTAGAGTTTCCAAATTGCGAGAAAGGAAAGATACCTTTTTACACCGGTCGGTCGTCGTCCATTTGGATGGCCGAAAGGTTAAATGGACGAGAAATTAACTTGCGGGTTTTTGAGTCTATTAACACCAACCTGGGTCAGCTTTTACGTTTTATTTTATGAACGACTTTGGTGTAATTTGTTAATAGTGCTTTAATTACATTATTTTACAGCCCTTCTATACATTTGTTTTGACTACCTACATTCAGGATAATCATTTCAAAAGTACTTAAGGTCTTTTTACAGACTTTTTTGGTTAATAGCGTTGTTGAAAGGTTGGACGTCAGCAAAAATTAAAAACATGCTAGAAATTTGTAAAATGCCCAACACAAAACGCAAATTTTTTAAAATTCTGTTTTAACCTTCTTATTCCCTCCTCACCCCGAATTTTTTTGCTGGGTATGGCCCTGGTGCTTGGAACTATCTCTGTTGAGCAGGGTTTGAATAAAAATTTGTATATTTAGATGTTTATATATAATTTCCTGTTATTTTTATAGCTCTTCTTTTATTTTTATTTTTAATATTTTCTACTAGGTTTTTAATTTTTTATCTAAAATATTTTACATTATTATTTGAACGCCGCTAATTTGGGTTATTAAAATGTTTTAAAAGAGTATTTCTCTTAAGTATGAAAGTCTACCATAATTAAATTAAAAAAAAAACTTACTTTAGTATACATATTAAATTAATTTAATTATTTGGTATTAAGAAATACAGTGAAGTCCGCTTATAACGAACCCGTTTATAGCGAACTTCTGGTTAATACGAACCTTTTTTCTTTATACGAAAAGTCATCCATAAATACTCATGTATTGTCTTGCTGGTTATAACGATCCCGCTTATAGCGAACTTCCGGATATAGCGAACCTAATTTTAATAATCTAGAATATGTGTTTTTCTTTTAAAACGAACTTTATATAAGCAGACAATGGGCGTTTTCACACTAGACGATACGGCAACGACACGAATGGTTGCAAAAACATGCACAAGACCCAGAATATGATCACGAGTATGAATTCGATAATGATATGCTTGATTTAGTATAAGAACAAGCTAAGAGAAAAATATGTGACTTCGATTTTAACGATTATGTTATGACTATTGATAAAGACATTGTAGCAAGAGAAACGTTGACTGATGACCAAATTATAATCTCTCCGTAACCTCAAACATGGTTTCAAGTGATAATGATGAAGATAATGATGATTCTGTTGAAGTCACTAAGGTTTATGTTCCAACCATTCGTGAAATGGAAAACAAAATTTCGGAAACTCGTAACTTTTTGGAATCACGCCAAGTTCCTGATAAAATATGGGCATCATTTTGTAACCTTGAAAGTTATATAAACAGGGAATATTTTTTAAGTAGAAATGTATAAACAAAAATTATGGATTTCATAATAATAAAAAAAAAGATTTAGGCTTATTTTATGTATGTATTACATGTTAGCTCCCGCTAAATTTCGCGGTTGTTTTTACCTTTTAAAACCACACAATTGGATGACGGACAGAGTACATTTTTCGCGCATTTGACATGCGCACCAAGAATCAGAGAGATCCTTTTCTACCGCCTCGAGAAAATGGCGTGTTAATTTACTTTCTCCAACTATTACAAATTTCTACACTTAAAAGTGCTCGATTTTGGTTACTGAAGCATAGAATTAGAAATTTCAGCCCTTCAGCTACGTGGTGCCATCATTAGATCCAGAAAGGGGCCCCTGGAACGTGGAGAAATTGGCTGCAAACTGGTGAGTGCTTTGTTTCTGATTTCCGTTGTGTGGTACCAGCAATTAACCTATGGACCTTAATTATTTCGTGATTTCGTATCAATATATTTATGTTTGTTCGCGCTTTCATTAATTCAAATATATACAGTCCACTGCAGTTATCGTTTTTCTAACTGCGGGCAAACATAGAGTGTTCCTTCGACCCGAATTATTTAAATTTTACTCCATACGACGGTATTAATAAGTCGGCCATTTTTCACCGAGATCACACGGCCTTGAATTTTGCCAATCGTATTGAACCGAGAAAGATTTTCGTTTGACCTTCGGTTTCGGCGCAGTTAACCTGTTTTCGGTCCGCTGCTATGGTAACGCAGGGTTTACCGCGTGGTCACTTCAGTTAACAAAAATCGAGAATCGATCAAAACAAACAAACACAATTTCTGTGATTAGATTTGTTCCATACCATTTCGATATTTAAAACAATTTTCATCAATTGCGATAAATTAGTGCATATTTTCGACAAATCGTTATTTTTTCTATTTCAGAAGCATTAATTTAGCATTAATTGTATATTTAACGACAATTTCGTCATTTCAAAGGTAAAATCATGTCTATCAAAAAAGCCGTGCAAAAACGCAAGGGTTTTTTATCTGCGATCACCGAGTGTTATGTGTTTTCACAAACCGCGGCAACGGACGCAAAAGCGAGAAACGAGTTTCAAGTGAGGTATTCCGATTTGGATGAAACCTTCGATAAATGCATGTTGGCACATAATGATGTCATTATGATGATAGACGACTCGGACGACGAGGAGTTTAAAACGCAAGATGCGATCCTTTCAGAAGCTCGTAAATATTTTTATGCGTGTAAGTCGGTTTACTCTGAAATATTTCCGGTTGACGCCCCATCTTTTGCGCGATCATATGTTCGTCAAAACGAATCTGAAACTCCAAAACTCAAAGAGTTAGGTATTCCCATATTTCGAGGTGATAAAAAATTATGGCCAAACTTTTTCGATCATTTTAATAACATTAAAGATCAAAATCAAAGTCTAAGTAACGTCCGAAAACTTCAATATTTATTTTCATATCTCGAGGATGAGCCTTTAAAATTGATATCAGGGATTAGCTTATCTGATCAAACTTATAAAATTGCTTACGACAAATTAGTCAATAGATATCAAAACAAGCGAGACCTAGCAAATGATGCTTTAAGCACAATTATGAACTCTACATTAAAAAACGAGTCAGCTAACGAATTTCGTAATTTAATTGACACCTTTTCAGAATCCCTAGAAATTTTAAAATCACTTAGCTTTAACGTTGACAGTTGGGACTTTATTATATTTTTCATTTTGTTAGAAAAATTGGATATTCCGACGCGTTTAAATTTCGAAATGAGTCACGCCAATACTAATACCGAAATTCCCACTTTTCAGTCACTTTTTCAATTTCTAGAAAAAAGATGTAAAGTTTTGGAATCACTTCCTCAATCAACAGCGCCCAAAAAGGAGCCTACCTATCAAAAATCAAATTCTATGCAAAATCAGTTTGGGCAAAGGCCTACCTATCAAAAATCAAATTCTATGCCAAATCAGTTTGGGCAAAAGCCTACCTATAAATCATCCAATTCGCCTTTTATAGGACTGGCTGGCACCTCAACTAATTCAAGTACGGGAATAAAATGTTTCCGGTGTAATCAAGGTCACGTGCTTTCGAAATGTCAAACATTTCTTGACCTATCGCCTATCGATCGCCTATCTTTCAATAAATGCAAATCAAAATATTCATGCAGGACTTGCAATAGTAAAAGGCACCACACTTTATCTCATATCTTAGAAACTAATAAAGAGTCTGGAAGCCAAGATACTAGTCCTGTCATTCACACACCACCTGTCAATAATCTTCATGTGTCATTAAATACCTCAGGACCTTCAGGTACCTTTCTTTTATGCATCGCCATAATAGATGTTATGGACGGTTGCGGAAATTTTCAACCTGTAAGGGCACTGCTTGATTCTGGATCACAGACAGGATTCATCAGTGAAAAGTGTATTCAGCGTCTTAATCTTCCTAGGCGAAGTTACACCACTGAAATATTCGGATTAAATCAAATGTCTTCTCTTACTTCCAAAGGGCTCGTTCAATGTCACATTAAGCCACAAGGACAGGTCACTCCTTTACTTAATTTCGAAGCAATTGTTGTTCCACAACTATGTTCCAATATGCCTACATTCACTTTGAACGATAATCAGTGGAAACACTTGGAAAACGTTAAACTTGCCGACCCATCTTATTTCAAATCTAGACCTGTGGACCTAGTTATTGGTTGCGAGCTATTCGCACAGATATTCAAGGAGGGCAGGGTTCTTGGACAAATAGGGCAACCTTCAGCCCTTGAAACCATCTTTGGCTGGGTCGTCATGGGAAAAGTGGACGAAGTAGGTAGTCTTACGGAACGAACCAGTTGTTTTTTAACGAGTCATTCACCTCCTTTAGAGGTCATTATCCCTAGGTTTTGGGAAATCGAACATTTGCCTAAAAAACAAATCTTATCAAAGGAAGAAAAACAAGCGGAATCAATTTTTACTGCGAGTGTCGTACGGCAACCGAGCGGTAGATTCATGGTGGATCTTCCGTTTAAAGATAAAATAAACCTTGACCTAGGAAATACTTATCCGCAAGCTTATCGTAGATTTTTACTTCTAGAAAATAGATTACTCAAAAATCCTGATCTGTACACTGCCTATTCTAGTTTCATGCACGACTATATCGATTCTAATCACATGAGTCTAGTTTTACCTAGCCAACCAAAAGTCGACATATAATGTTTTTTGGCACATCATTGCGTACTAAAGCCGGAAAGCTTAAATACAAAAATAAGGGTAATCTGGGATTGTTCGGCAGTCACCCCAAAGAATATTAGTCTCAATGACACGTTGTTATCTGGACCGAAACTTCAAAAGGATATTGCTTCTTTACTCCTTACGTTTCGTCTTAATCCTATTGCCTACATTGCTGATATCAAACAGATGTTCCGTCAAGTCCTTATCAATCCTTATCACCGTCCTTATCAAAGGATATTGTGGAGGTTTTCTCACAGGACCCCCTTCAGTGTGGGAGCTTTCTACTGTCACTTTTGGCATGACATGCTCACCTTTTCTAGCCATGCGTACATTAAATGAGCTGGCAGAGAGAGAAAAGGAACGTCTTCCTATGGCTAGTACTGTTCTAAAAACGTCAATTTACATCGACGATATCTTGGGAACTAGCCCTTCGCTTTCTGAAGCTCTTTCCCTTCAAACGGAACTCAATGATTTGTTGAAGTCGGGAGGATTTGAACTTAAAAAATGGGCAAACAATTGTCCTGAGTTATTGGCAACATTGCCAGAATCCGATCGTCAAATGCCTCTCTGTTTTGACAAGGATGAACCACACTTTATCAAAGTTTTAGGACTTCAATGGCATCCAAAAAACTACATTTTTTCTTATCAATGCCGAATGAAGGACAAACCCCCAACTAAACGTTCTATTTTATCTATCATAGAAACAATCTTCGATCCCTTAGGTTTTCTTTGTCCCTTGTTGCTACAAGCAAAATTTATTTTGAAACATTTTTGGATATCGAAAATAGGCTGGGACGAAGAACCAGATTCTTCTATCATCGACTCTTGGAACAAAATTCGTTCTGAATTCCCGCTTCTTTCCAATTTTCAATTATCCCGACAAATCAAACTGTCAAAAACCAATACCTGTCAAATCATCGGCTTCTGTGACGCTTCAATTCGAGGCTACGCAGGCGTCGTATATTTTCGTGTAGAAGAGGAAAACATTATATCTGTTTCTCTCATATCTGCAAAATCTAGGGTCGCGCCTATAAAGTCACAAACTTTGGCTAGGCTAGAACTCCTAGGCGCATTTCTTTTAAGCGAATTAATTGATTTTGTCTTATCTAGCTATGAAGGAAAAATAACTTTTACAAATATCGTTACTTTCTGCGATTCGCAAGTCGTATTGCACTGGCTTTCATCTTCTCCTAATCGCTGGCAAACCTTTGTTGGAAATCGAGTCAGTAGAATCCAAGAAATCATTCCCTCAAACTCATGGCGCTACATTCCTTCTGCTTTAAATGCAGCCGATATTGCGTCACGAGGGGCCACCCCCTCACAGCTCATTTCACATGACATGTGGTGGAACGCACCGTCGTTTTTGTGGTCTCCCGAAAACGAATGGCCCGATTTTCATAAATCAAAAATGCCGATTGATTTCGGAGATATTAGGAAAAGCCAAAGGTCTGTTGCAATGCGATAATTGACGTTAACTTCTTAGATCAGCTTCTTATCAAATATTCATCTATATCAAAAATTCAACGTATCATTTGTTATGTCCTTCGAATAGTTAACCTTTTTCAAAACCATTCCTATCAAAAACCCACTTATCCACCGGACCAAAAAATTATTTTTGAAAATATTGTTTTTCCTGCAAGAGATGCAAAGTGCGCTATACCTTCTTATCAAACGCGTTCAAGGTTCTTGCTTTTCTGAGCTTTTTTCCGCGTTATCTAAGGATAAACCAATACCGAAACCTTTTCGAAAACTTTCACCTTTTCTTGATGAAAATAATATCATAAGAGTCGGTGGCAGATTACAAAAATCTGACCTTTTGTCTTATTCTGCAAAACACCCCGTCTTACTTTCGAGTAACCATCGTTTAAATACTCTTCTTATCGAGTCCACTCATCGACAATACCTTCATCCTGGGTTTAAAACATTACATAATCTGCTTTTACAGCAATTTTGGATATTATCTGCCAGACGGGCAATTCAAAGAACCATATCCAAGTGTTTGCAATGTTTTAGAATCAACCCTAAACCCTATAGACCGCCCATAATGAGTTCACTTCCCGCTCATCGAATCAATCAACTTAAACCTTTTTCGAGTGTAGCTATCGACTTTTGTGGACCTTTCTTTGTGATTCCTCATCGTTACCGTGGTTGTAAAGCTTTCAAATCCTATGTCTGTGTGTTTGTCTGTACTGCCACACATTGCGTGCATTTGGAATTAACCATGGAACTGTCCACCGAAGGGTTTGTAGATGCATTCCATCGATTCATTTCCAGACGTGGAAGCGTGACGCAATGCTGGTCAGATCAGGGCAGTAATTTTATAGGGTTTCGTAACCAATTACTTGATTATGCAAGAAGTGCGTCCACCAGACTTTCTATTCGTTGGCATCTGGGACCCCCTCTCAGTCCACATTTCAATGGCCTGGCAGAAGCTGGCGTCAAAAGTTTTAAAACTCACTTTGTTCGAGTTGTCGGCGACCAGAAGTTGTCCATCATGGAAATGTCCACCCTTACATGTCGCATAGAAGCCGTACTTAATAGTCGCACTTTATCTCCTGCCTCTTCAGACCCACACGATCTTCAACCTCTTACCTCTGGGCAATTTTTGACCCTTGAACCCCTTAATTTAGAAATTACGGAGTCAGATTTGTCCGAGGTTCCCCTAAATCGGCTCTCGAGATGGCAACTAATCCAAAAACTACATAATGATTTTTGAAAACGGTATTCTGTAGAGTATTTGCATACGCTACAACAGCGACACAAGTGGGCTGATTCGTCCCCAAATATCAAATTAAATGATTTGGTTATCATAACGAGTGATCACATCCAATCACCTTTGAAATGGCCAGTCGGTCGGGTTCTCGAATTGCATCCCGGCGGAGACGGTCAAGTGCGTGTAGCGACGGTACGAACGGCTACCGGTGTTTAAAAGCGGCCAGTTGTAAAACTGTGCCTCTTGCCGAATTAAAACTAATTTTCTTTTTTCTACCTATTACCGGGTATTACAATAGGTTTTTCTTTATTTTTATTTTTTTTGAATTTTTGCTTGTTTGTTTTGCCTTTTTCGGGTTTTCGTTATCTCTAAATAATTTTACGCTGCTTTTCTGTTTTTAATTCATTTATATTTATCGGTCGATCATTTTTTCTTTTATCTATATCTGTCCGGTTGATATTCTAAAATTGTGTGTTTTGGAGGGCAGTTATGTTAGCTCCCGCTAAATTTCGCGGTTGTTTTTACTTTTTAAAACCACACAATTGGATGACGGACAGAGTACATTTTTCGCGCCTTTAACATGCGCACCAAGAATCAGAGAGATCCTTTTCTACCGCCTCGAGAAAATGGCGTGTTAATTTACTTTCTCCAACTATTACAAATTTCTACACTTAAAAGTGCTCGATTTTGGTGTACTGAAGCATAGAAGTAGAAATTTCAGCCCTTCAGCTACGTGGTGTCATCATTAGATCCAGAAAGGGGCCCCTGGAATGTGGAGAAATTGGCTGCAAACTGGTGAGTGCTTTGTTTCTGATTTCCGTTGTGTGGTACCAGCAATTAACCTATGGACCTTAATTATTTCGTGATTTCGTATCAATATATTTATGTTTGTTCGTGCTTTCATTTAATAAAATATATACAGTCCATTGCAGTTATCGTTTTTCTAACTGCGGGCAAACAATTACATACCACCATATTATGTACTTTCGTATGTATTCTGCCTTGTTCTAAAAATATAAAATTTTATAGTATTTTTTGTAATATTTTTAGTTTTCTTAATCTTGGATACTATTAAAAAAAGAAACACAAAAAATTAAACAAAATTTATTTATTACTGTTTATAACGAACCTCGGATATAACGAACCGTATTTAGTTCATTTTTGAGGTTCGTTATATCCAGACTTCACTGTATATTATTATTGTTATGTTTGCTGTTTCAACCTGCCCCTTCTTTGGGGTAGAACAGATAATAATAATAAACTAATAAATAACGCATAATAATCAATAAAAAATGGGCAGCATAAGAGTGATTCATCTCTTGGTGCCCTTCTTACTGCATGGTGGTATTAAATTTCCTTCATTGTTTACTAGTTGGTACTAGATATTGAGTTTTAATAAAGTTAGTTTATGCCGTAAAACACACAGGAGTATTTCAACTTACCCCATTTATTTTGTTTCAACATACCTCAACCCACCCCATTTTTTTCTTATTTAATCAAATTATCTCTAACCACTGACAGAAATCACCTTTACATGACTCATTTCTATAGTCAATTTAATGCAATAATTAACCGAACTGAACCGAACCGAACCAGTCCAAACCCATCAAACAAAACATTTTTTTTATTTAATCAAAAATGAAACATTTTGAAAATTTACTTTTCTTGCCTTAAAACACATATTTATCCACTCTAACGCAAATATTTTAAACTCGCTATGAGTAACGTGATTATTGGAACAGCAGCATTCCAAACTATGAATCACACCTATCAAATTGTTTATGAAGGGCAGGAAATTTGAACTGTTTCAACGTTCCCCATGTTGTAGTCCCCCCTCTCTCTACTTGCAATAGAAACAATTTTTTCTAGTTTTGATTCTTTTTTTAATTTTAATATCGCTGATAAGGAAAGAATACCACTTTCTAATCTATACAGAACAAAGTCAAACGCAAGAAAGAATACAATACAAAGAATAAAAACAAAAGAAACGGACGTAATAAAGTTTTAATAAAACATTCGCCTTCGAGATCTCAATCTGAAATATTTTATGTAAATTACCAGCAATAACTCTCAAAAGTTTGGCATAAAAGATGGACTAAATAAGGCACAAACTTTATTCTAACTTTCAATGATACGCATACCGGAATTCCTTGAAAAGTATTGATAGAGGATATATTTTAAATGCTTTAATGCACTTTTTAAACCTACACTCATGTTTCGTTTTGTAATCGAAAGAATAATTCTATATTTCATATTCATATTGTAAAATCTTCAAAAAATATTACAACCCTTGTGGTTGTCTAATAAGTTTTGTATACAGCTGGAATAAAACATTAGATAACTTTTAAAGATTATCTCATAGTATTCTCCATGAAAATCAGTGCACTTTTGCATGCGCTCAAACCAGTTGTCAAAGCTCTAATTCCTGTAATTCCACTGGTTTGTTGATACTGTCAAAATTACTGCTTCCTCTTGCGACTGAAATATTTGACCGCGCAGCCCATTCTTGATTTTCAGCAAATTATAGAAATCGTTGGGACCTAGGTCCGGACTGTATGGAGGATGGTCCAGCAATTCGACGTTTTTGTTGGGCTAAAAATTAATCAGTTTTTTGTGCTTTGTGCGAACTTACCTTGTCTTGGTGGAGGCCGATTCGTCGTTCGGGGTTCGTTTTCGAAGTTAAGCGATGACTTTTATATGAACCAGTAACAGTCCTTTGTTCCTCCAGAGGAATTTTTGCTACATGACCTTTTGATACAAATATCGCGACCATCTTTTTTTGATACACTTCGAGAACGGATAACTTCTGTTGGCTTTTCTTCATCTTGGAACGCCCAAACATACGACTGAGGTTTATTTTCGGGTTCATATGAGTAAATTCACGATTTGTCACCACTAACAATGCTGCACACGTTTTTCGATTTTGCTGCCTCAAAGCGGTCTAGAGATTTCTAAAACCAATTGACCCTATCTTCTTTCTGTTCTTCGGTTAACAGATGCGGTATGTAGCGGGAAACTTTCTTACCTCTCATTCTCAATGCAATTTTTTTTGAATTGAAATCTTTGTAATCCCCAGTGAAACTTGAATCTGGCGATATGTGCATGTCGATCTTCCGTAACGAAGACGAAGACAGCCGTTTTTAGTGCACATGGTCTTGGACACTGGCTAAGACTAATCCGTTCACGTTTCAAAAATTATAGCCCGAAAATATTCTCGGTTTAATTCCATTTTTCGACTGATTTGTTAAATTAAAAAATTCACTGTAGCTATAAAACTACGAGTATAATGTATCGCACCGACGTTTTCAATTTCTGTTAGGTAAAGCTTGAGGTTAGGTTTTGGTGACGATAGTCGATCAGTATCGCCCCCTTTGTTCCTATGTGCAAAATATAAAAGACAGCCCTCGTAATTTGGGCCTTCAATGAGTTTAGTTTAAGTTGCGCTACGTTTTTGTACATAAGCATGAGATTTGACAGGTACGTACTTTGTCAAAATCACGTAAGCAACATACATACCTGCGTTATCTTTCGGTAGTCTGCTGGAGACTTAACGTTATCAGCGACCTATTATTATTAATCCTTTATCCAGATAAAAATGTTGTTGAAATATCGGGATAATATTGCCTCTTGTTCACTGAATTTCTCATTATAGCCCCGATAAATTGACTTTTTTAGGATCAATTTTTTTTTGAATGGCCTTGATTTAGCTGTTTATTATGGGCGAACCGTCATTTGATACCTGTTGCAGCTTGCCTATATCCAACAGGTCTTAGACACTGTAAGAAAACGTATACGTAATACATTTAATACTCTTTTAACAGGATGCAAGATGATATTCAGACTATGAAAAAGCATTTCAAAAACCGTCGTATTTGAAAAATACCGCAGTGCAAATTTAAATTTATGGCAAATTTTCGAAAGAATCAATCTGGTCGTAAGTCGCGTATCTACACTGGCAATTCCCAGTCATTTTACTCGGAACATTGAGCGATTTGTAAAATGTCGTTTCCATTTTTAGCCATAAAACCATCTGTAAATTAATTCAATAATTATTCTGCACCTTTGCCGATTTTTTGAGGTTGTTACATTATTATGGTCTTTTTAGTTATAGCTGCTTCTAGCTTTTTGCCCACCACATAATTTTTTAAACTTTTATTTACACTTGCACTTGCCACACTTACTACTTTATGCAGAATAGACGTACGTTCGGCAGACAGTTTCAGTTCATTGGGAAATCCTCTTATGTCTAGGTGGTCTCTTCTTGGATATGGGTAGGTGTACAATTATGCAAAATACTCTCGAGAGGTGCTTCCGAGAAACTTTTTCGCAAATAGACAGATTTTAGACAGTTTTGATCGGCTAATTTAATTAACTAATGGAAAGCTGTTTAGCAATGAACATATTGAATTTAAATTTAAAGAGCAACCTGGTGGCAAGTGGCGGCTTTTGGCCTTCACAATAGGTGACGCAGGATTTCCCTCCCCCCCATTTTTTATACACACATAATAAAAGTATAAAAATACAACTTACATAAATTCAGTAAAATCAGCGAAATTAGTTAGGTAGTAGGTTCACGTATGCAATTGCAATTCAATAAAAATTTTACTGCTTGTATGTGAGGCAAAATCATCTATCCTTTAAATTTGCGAACTTATTTATGATGCCATCGTAAAATGTCTTGACACCAAAATTTTTGATAAATTTGTCAGTTTTTTCTCTAACAAGGTACTTTGCAGGTAGGTTTTAATACGTTGAAAACACGAAAAGCTGCGCTCTACCGAAACAAAAGTCAATTGTAAACACTAGTAGATGGAATGGTCACTATTAAGCACAACAGCTTACAAGCATTTTTGAGGATGCTTCTATTCTCAAATAATGGTTACATTAATCTGTAAGGTTCCATATTGTGATATAGATTGAAAACGGGTTATAATTTGCAGTGAAATGGTATACACAGGGAACATTGTGCAAAATAATTGAAATATAAACCGATTGTAAACAATTCGCCGGTAACCGGACACTATTTTAATATATACGCAGGTTAACAGATGATTCTTTGCCCTGCCAAAGCATGCGACCGACGTTGTCATGACAATCGATTTCGAATTGCGACACGGCTTGCAGAGGTCATGGCGCAGAGACAGAGCAACTACCATGCGAGCCTACTACTAGGAACTCTTAAGACAGGTACCATTAAACGAAACATCCCGCAAAACTAAAACAGTATGGTTGGTGGATCTGCCTGCTGCCATAAACCTGAATCGATATAAAATAACGTAGTAGGGTCTATTTATACAATTTTTAAAGCGATTTGACAAATTTACCGTTTGACGTGCCAAATTAAGTTTTATGCAAGTACGCAAGTAGGTATTCAATAAAATTTTAGTTTAGTAAGCTGACCTTGTAAAAAATACTAAACAAAAGTACTCATAATCATAAATGTTACAATACTACAAAATAAACATGCACCTATTTTCTACTCAAAAATAGTAAATACTCGTAGGTGCTATCATTAAGCAACATTGTAAGCAACGCTAAAGAAGAAGGCACCAAATACAGTAAGACAAGTAGCCATGGGCATACGCAGTATCAAATTTAGGGGGGGGGGGCAAGCAAAAAGGTAAATATAAAGTAGGTATTTATTGTAATAAACAAAAAAAAACGAAAACAAGAAAACGAACATACATATATTTTTTTTTAAATCTCAGTAATACGAAACGTCTGGTATCTACAGCCAATCTGCTTAAAAGCAATGATCTCTATATATATATACAGGGTGTTCGGCACATGAACCGTAAAAATTTTTTGGGATATTGTTGGGGTCATTTGCTACATTTTCAACCTTGGAACTTGGGTCCTAAGAGTCACGGCTAAAGAGATATGAATTTTAATTTTTTTTTTCTCAAATTACCCAAAATCCCACTTTTAAACCCTCGTAAGCTTTTTACTAATGTCTGAAAAAGCACCATTTTTTATTATAATTTTGTAATCTTATACTATTTTAACTAATTAATAGATTTGTTAAAATTTATGTACCAAAGGGACATACGAGGTTTTTTATTGAAGAACATTAGTGATTTTGTGAAAGAAAATCAATTTCAAAATTAAAAAAAGTATCGACACTTGAGAACTTCATTTTAGTTTAAAAACTTCTCTAGTTGATTACCTTTCTAACGGTATGCTACACATTGATTAAAAAAAACAATTCTGCTTTAAAATACGGATATTCCGTAAGACGGGCAATAATCGTTCGGACTTGATAAGAAAAACAATTTGTTGTTTATGATCGTTTTGAACAAAATTTATAAATAAATAACACAATACATTATTGTTAAAAGTTTAACTTTTGTTTAAGTAGGTAAACGATCATAAACATCAAATTGTTTTTCTTACCAATTCCGAACGACTCGCGCCCTTCTGATGGTATATCCGTATTTTAAAGCAGAAATGTTTTTTTTATCAATGTGTAGCATACCGTGAGAAAGGTAATCAACTAAAGAAGTTCTTAAAAGAAAATGAAATTCTCAATTGTCGATACTTTTTTTGATTTTTAATTTTGAAATTGATTTTCTTTCACAAAATCACTAATGTTCTTCAATAAGAAACCTCGTATGTCCCTTTGGTACCTCAATTTTAACAAATCTATTAATGAGTTGAAGAAGCATAAGATTACAGAATTATAAAAAAAAAGTGCTTTTCCAAATATTAATAAAAAGCTTACGAGGGTTTAAAGGTGGTATTTTGGGTAATTTGAGAATTTTTTTTTTAATTCATCTCATGAGCCGTGACTTTTAGGACCCAAGTTCCAAGGTTGAAAAGGAAGCAAATGACCCCAACAATATCCCAAAAAAATTTGACGGTTCATGTGCCGAACACCCTGTATATATACTTAAAAGCTCTTCTTCTATACAGGGTGGTCCAGGTTAAAGTACCTCAATTTTACTAGGTGATAGAACGTCGCAGAAAAAGTAGAGTTTCATAACAAAACTTTTTTAAAAAAGGTTACCCAACAAAGATACAAGGTGTCAAAATTTTAGAAAAAAGTTGTTTTTCTGTCAAAACTTTTAAACCGCTACATCAATTTTCACGTAATTTCGTACACAGACTATTGTCGTAAATCTACAAGTAACGATTGTATTCGTTTTCTAAAACTCTCCAGTGGCGTAGATATTGGGGGTAGGCACCCTATTTTACCTTCCCAATTTTTGGCGCCGAAGAATATTTTAAAAATAAAATTCTTTATTATTCCTTGTTTAATATAGAAAAAAAGTGCTTCTACAAATTTTTGATTTTTGGCTTAGTTTTTGAGGTATTTAAATAAGTTTTAAGTGATGTAAGCAATTTTGCCAAAGGCACTTTTCTCTGCTAAATTAAAAAAAAAACAAGAATACTATTTTTAAAACATTTAGTGGCGCCAAAGATTGGGAGGCTAAAATGGGGTGCCTTTTTCTAATATCTACGCCACTGGAGAATTTTAGAAAACGAATACAATCGTTACCATTACTTTGAGATGTGCCATAATAGTCCTTGTACGAAATTTAGTGGAAACCGATGTAACGGTTTAAAAGTTATTTATTTTTTTATTATTTAACAGCAATACTTTTGTATTTTTACGCACCTAGTGAAACAGCGCACAGGGAAATCAGTCGAAGAAATGTTTTGACCTATGGAAAAATCACAATCGAATAAATGTTAGTCTTTAGATTTAGTACCTATTGGTACAGGTTACTTGATCATCTTAATTCTGCTCAGAAAAATAGAGTTGTATACTTTAGGGGCCATAGGGCAACTTTCTCGAGATACAGAGCATCAAAGTTATCGTTTTTTAATTTTTTTTATAATATCTTTTTAAAAGTCGTGTATCAGAAGAAGAAATATTAAAAAAACTATACAATTTTGTTCAGAAGAATTTTTTTTTTATGATGCCACATTAAACGCAATGCTTTTCTTGATATTTTTTGTTAATAAAAATAAGTACCTACCGAGACATATTAATAAAATATCATTGATATTTGTGGAACTTCTTTTGACAGCCTATTTCTCCTTAACTTATATTTTTATCAAAAAAGGAAATTATACATTTTTAAATAACAATTATAGCTAAGTATTCTTGACTGTTACAAATTTTCTGTTTTTTAAAACATTTTCCCCCACTCCTCTATCTTTAAAAATCCTATGATTAAAAAACAGATGAGTGTTGACCGACACCTATGTTAAACTTTTTATCAGAAATAACCTCTTCTATCTCCTGCTCACTTTGTTTCCTAGGTATATATGTAAATTTTGAAAAATTTTTAGTACTTTGAAAATGTTTGAAGTTATTTTATTGAAATTCATAAAAACTTTTATCAAAATATTTAAAACTTGAAGATCTTCCATAATTTGTGAACTATTTGAAAATTTTTGGAAATTTTCGTAACTATAAATAAATTTTGTTTAAAACTTCTTATGATTCACGTTTAGGTTCATTAGACTAGCATTATTGGTAGGTCGTAGGCCTGGAGCTATTAGACTAGTATTATTGGTAGGTCGTAGGCCTGGAGTAAGATATTTTTTCTTACCCTAAGGTCGTAAGTAATATCTGTATTGTATATTTATTTTGATTGGAAATTAGAAAATTATTAAATTATTTTCCACATTTAGGGGGGGGGGAGCAAATGCCCGCCCTGCCCCTCGCTGCGTACATCCATGCAAGTAGCTAGGTTGTACTAGAGATGCTGTTATATGTTATACATACAGGGTATCTAGGTTGTACAAGTGGGTAAATAAATGTACTTACTAAATGTTGTTGCTTGTAACCATACAGGCACCTAAGCATAAATCTAGGTACATATAAGCATAAATGGGTAGGGGACAATTCGCCGCGGCTGGTTTGCCGCAGCCGATTCGCCGGGGCCAATTAGCCGCTAAGACGATTTGCTAAATTGCCGCCTCAACACCAAAAGCAATGAGCATTTATTTTAATTTTAATTTTCAATAAAACAAAACTGACCAAGGTCTTGAAAATTTCCAACTACATGGCTTATACTTTGAAAACAACCCAAAACTTTTGTAATTGGTACCTTTTTTTTTTCATAAATTATTTAGATTTTTGAAAGTTTCTCTGGCGGCACAATTCTTTTTCGTTCTTACTTTGTTTTTTCTTTGGCGCCATTTCTTCTAAAAAGTACCTTTTTTAAGAAAATTCACCTGTGACACAATTTTTTTTTAAGTTCTTAATTTTTCTTAAAATTTTGCCTGAGGCGTCATAATTTGTTGTCTACAATTACAATTTTTTATACACGCCGCGTTTTTTCCCTAAAAAATGCTAATTTTTCAAAAATGTTTGCCGACGGCATTATTTTTAGCGTTTTTATTTGCTATTTTTCTTCCTATAACGTCATGTTTTCCAAAAATTACTTAGCTTTTCTTTAATTTTATCTAGATATTTAGTCTGGGGCTTAAGCCCCTTAAAATTAATCGGGTACTTGCCCTGTAACTTGCTTTAGCAACATGCATATTATGCTACTTAAAAAGGTCTCATTTTAGTGACAGAAATACTCTTTATGGGTTTTGCTCAAACAGCACAAAAATATTAACATATTGCGTTTTTGACGATGTCTTAATTTTTTGTTTCCATAAAATCACAACCTTCCTAACCCTTGGTTTGGAAGCTAGAACTGAAAAAATGAAAAAACGCGATGGCTTTAAATTGTCCATTATGAATTTTTGGTGCCTTCTCCTTTGCTATTTTGAGGTGATGGAAGTTAAAACAATTTTAATGATTTTTACGCGCTCATATTTTCTGTAACGTAACACTTTACGTCTAGACGTAACGTGAAAATTTTATTTTTGGATAACGTAATGGTAATTTTTTGTCTGAATGGGCACGCGCTTTGTGCGAGGAAATCAAAACATTTCTAGGTAACTGCTCAAGGGAAAATATAAATAAAGTTAAGTATATACTTTTTTCTACGGAAACAAAATATGTAAAGACCACACACTACACAAAATATATAATTTAACATTAATTTTTACACGATGATTATGATGCTTTTGTGCCCAGTACGCCACAAGCTATCCTTAGGCAAACCGAAGCCGTGCCCAAGGCCCCGTCGTCAAAGGGGCCCCGCGGCCCTGGTAAAAATATCGTTTTTAAACGGCAATAAATTCGTAATTTAATGTCAAATACGTAGTAAAACGATGATGAAATTAATAATTTTGCAAATTGAAAAGCAAGAAAAATTTTTGTTATGGCAAAAGACAACTTTTTGTTGCCCAGCATGTTTTATTTTTATTGACCTATGAGAGCCACCAAAAAATTGTTTGCTTTGGGGCCCCATCACTTCTAGCTACGCCGCTGTTTGTGCCTATTTATACGGCTAACAAAAAACGTAATTGTAAGAAATAACTTACTAAACTGTAAAAAATAATACCTATTTAGAGTCCCCCTACGCACTCGTTTTTAGTTTTACCAAGACAAAAGTGATCAAAGTAAAAAACTCATTACTAAACCTTTTAGAACAATAATTTTATAAATAATGTCACATCGGTAAAAAAAAACGTTAATATTGTCACAAAAGGGTTTTATTATTACTATATGTCACATGGGGCTTCTCGTTATATTTGTGTATGTGTTGCGCACAAATAAAGAGGATCGTGAGATAGTTTAAGATAAAAAATCGTGTCTGCAAAAATTGGGACCACGTTACATCTGTCATTTAATGTCGCATTTATAAAAGATAAAGTTAGTTAAAGGAGGGCGTGCAAGTCCCTATTATTAACTAATTTCTTAAAATGAGTTAGATTTATGGCAATGTCAACATTTGAAGCATATAGGTTAAAAAGGTAGATAAATGATATGCTATGCTTGCACTCGGTATCAAAACTTTTTGAGAATTGAGATTAAGAATTTGATTTTATTGTTTGACTAACTGAAGCCCTCCCTTGCTTCTTCTCTTTTGGTTAGAGACCCTGGATGTGACAGATATCAGTGATATCTTTCACATCCAGGGACTTTACTTTTGGCGTATAAGATGCTACGATAATTAGGAACGCTTAACCAGGCTACTCACTGAAATATACTTGGCGAAGTTTTGTCCAAGTAAATTGTATACACTACCAATATGCCTACTTAAAAGTGTATACGTAAAAGTAATTCGGCCGTTGACTTGACCCGTTTTCCGATAAGCGATAAGACGTGCAAGATGCAAGTAACACTCCAAGTCAGTGCAGTGCCAGTTTAAGGGCCTAACAAGCCCTAGGCACTAGCGGTAAGCAGTGGTGGCTGGTGACGTTATAAATTGAGTGGGGCAGAAATTTATATTGCATGGAAAAGGAGATAAACCAACTTTTGTATTCAAATATTCACACTCTTTAAACATTTAGGTTTTGTTGTAAATATATTAATTTAAAAACATTTAAAACTTTGATTGATTAGGTGAAATTATTCAATCATCAATATATAGTGATTAAAAATGTCGATTTATGGGCAACGAAATGTTTGTATTTGATGTTAAAAAACCAGAAATAAAATAGCAGTAATATTTTAAAACACTGGAAACACTAATAATCAAAAGCTTTAAAATTAAAATAAACTCTAGAAGTAAAGACCAAAATAGTGATGAATTCAAAGTAAAAATAATTGATAGACTTAATATTTCCCCAGTTGAACAAAGCGGTGTGAAGCGAACAGAAACTAACTAAAGAATATTCTCTAACGATTTTCCTATCTCCGCCAAAGCCAATATGGAAACAGTAATAATCAAAAGCTTAAAAATTAAAATAAACTCTAAAAGTAAAAGCCAAAATAGTGATGAATACAAAGTAAAAATAATTGATAGATTTAATATTTCCCCAGTTGAATAAAGCGGTGTGAAGCGAACAGAAACTAACTAAAGAATGTTCTCTAACCATTTTCCTGTCTCAGCCAAAGCCACCCTGCTTGCTAGGCATTCTTAGCTTACCGTTGATTGGTTTGAACTTTAAGCCTTCTCGCTTTGGCGAGAAAGAGATAGAGTGTACTTTAAGCCCTCCAAACAAAGAGAAAAAACCCCAATGCAAGCCACAGTTAGAAAACCGTCACAGATCAAAATTACACAGTGTGTTTTTTAATCATTGAAAATAGTTTAGTAAATTTGTTTCCAGTTACAAAAAAACCTGCTAATATGCCAAAAAACAAGTCGCTTGCATGTAATTAATGCCTGTGGTTGTCAAAAACAATATTTAATTGAAAATATTTAAAAACTTATAAATGGCAAAAATACCATTTATATTCAAATCCCGTTTTGTTACATTACTATTTAGTAAATACTCACTTTACTTATTTGTGCAAACAGCCTTAGTAGATTAGTAAGGGGGCTTCTGGCGCATTTTAACATGTAACTCTACATAAGAAAAAAAGCTGGTAAGTTTTTGGATGTATCACAGAATATTGCTTAACAGACAGTAATTTTTATGTGACACATCTTGTGCTACTTAATATAACCTTTTAAAGGTTCTGAATTGACAACTTACCTGTTAATTTTTTACTTGACAATTCGTATAAATATTGAGCTGTACTGCTACTCACTATCCTACGCAGTCGGCTACTTGATAAGCGGCTATAATACTTTAACAAATGTCAATTTAGTCATACCAGGACCGCCATACAGATTTTGTTTTTTTTTGTACAAATTATTTTATTTTTACTTTGTTTCATTTTAGTTTTTAGTACTATATACTTCTGCTATATTAGCTAGTTAAAGATTAGAATTTTGTTTTACTTTACAATCTATGTTAGGTATAGCTTGTTTACTTTCTAATTTTTAGTACTGGATACTTGGGACAGGTTAATAGTAATTACACCAGATTATGTTTTATTTATCTATTATAAAAAAGTATTACATAGGAATACAGTTATTCATAATTCAATACGGTATAGATGGAGACTCACAAGTTCTATTTAACATTATAGTAGGTATATTATAATAACATTATAGGTACTACTTATAAGTATTATTAAAAAAGTTTATATAATTATTTTTACAATAAATTATATTAGGTCTTACCCTATACATATGCTAACTTAAATTACATACTTAGAGTTTGCTAAAAATATTTGAACAAACACTATATAAACAAATACCACATTATTAAGATTATATTAAAACTAAGTTTTCACTTAATACTATAGTGCCCCCACGGCAACGTTTCATAAGACTCTTTTGAAATAGACCGTTTGTCATCCAGGGGACTTAGTCCGATTTTTATCTGTTTTACAGAGTAGAGTCTATGTTTTTCGGATCTTATAAGATTTTGCGTAATCATTGTTTCTTGATAGTTATTTAGGCAGTCGACATAGTCATCGAATGATATTTCTGATTTTACAACATTGTGCTTTACGCCTTTAGCTTTCTTAGTCACTTTTGCAGCTTCACTTTTTATACCAGCTACTTTTGTAGCGTACATTTTAGCTCTGAGGCCAATAAAATGTGTCATTATTTGTCCATTGTTTTCATCTTTCATCATCCCTAAAACCTTTTTATTTACTCTAGGAATGTTATATTGGTTATCTTCAGCATAGTCAGATGTATCAAAGGTGTGACAGCAGTCGCGCCGTATGGACTCGTAAATGTCATGATTTTGGACGTTATAAACTAAACTATCAGTATCTGTATATGCCACAGTACAATCCTTACCAAAAGCCGGTACCATGTAGTTATAGTGAAAATCATATATAGTTGTTTTGGCAATGTCCAAAATACACATTCCCACATATATCGGTTTATTGAAATATACTTTGGTTTTTTCAAGTTCAACGGCAACCAAATTTTCATTAAATATGGTTATACTTTTAAACTCTGGTCGAGAGATTAGAGCTTCGGCTCCGAATCGTCCGTCCCAGTTCTTAACTAATTTTATGTTACAGTGATTTCTAATATTTTCCATTGTTTTACCAAACACGGCGTTATTCATTAATTTAAAAAGGTTTTTCTCAAACTCATTTTTAGCATCCTGCCTTAATTGAGTATTTAGGTCAATATAGGGTTTCAGCCATGCGGACTGCTTAAAGCATAAAATTTTATGAATTTTTTCAAGTTTTATACCAAGTTTTAATGCTTGCTTTAAATTTCTATAATGAATTACATAGTCACTTTTATTATACAGTGTAGCCATAAGTTTTTTATTTTTAGTGTCTTTAGTGCCAGGTGGGCACTGATGCTCAGGACATAGAGGCAAGTCAGAGAAATAGTCGTGTAATTCCACAGGAATGCACAAGTCGACTTCTAGAATATATCCAATATTCGAGTCATCTTCAATTTTATTAACATCAAAATTGAGCATTTCATTACTTTCTAACCAATAAAAATTTCCATAAGGCAGAAACTGACTCATGCTAAACCCATACTGATTGTTTATATCAAAATACATTAGAAAAGATGTTTCTTTAGTTAAGTCGTAGTTTGGCATATATTTATTATTTGCCTCCACATATCTTTTAGAACATTGACTTAACCCTCCTCTAATACCGCGTTCTATAAATGTGACCATATTGTAGTCTGTCAAGAGTTCTAATTTTTGTTGCGTGCGGTACAGCATGCAATCCCATGTATAACCGGGAAGGGTAAAATAGTTCGCAGGGTCCAAACCATACGTTTTATGACAACTTTCCCTAAATTGCTGGAATACCTGCATTAAGAGGATTATGTCAACTTTCATGTAGAGTTCCATATAATCTTGTATGGTTTTACAACCAAAGGTTTTCCACACGTTCTGTGCATATTTATAATCAACTAACGAAATTTCTTTATTTTCTAGAGAATTGAAGAAATGGAGTTTTTTCGGTAAAGATGTTTCTCTTAGTTTTTCCCAACTATTCATGTAGTCATAACAAAAGATACCCTTTTGATAAATAAGTTTGTATTGTTCGTCAGACAAATTAGGAAATTCATTTCTAATCAGCGGATAGTCCTCAAGATTTGAAGCTAGCTTATCCAAGCTACTGGCCATAAAGCGGAACGAGTCAATAAATCTAAACTCAATTAAATTTTCATTAATTTTTTTCGTAAATGCAATATACTTTTCTTTGTTCACGGGTAACAGGCTTATTGATCCATCTAAATTGGCGATATGCTCAATAATTAAATGTCCATCATAAGAGCTAAGGTTGTGAAATACCACAGGGACAGTATGGCTATCCTGAAAATTCAGATTACAGCTTTCATGCGCTGGTCCACGATACTCTGAAGTTAGGTGACAGTGGTCGCGTATTTTCTTTTCACCGCTTAAAAACATATGTTCACAAATATGACATTTTGCAGCTTTATTATAGTCAAGTTTTTGTCTTTTACTTAAAGGGTCTATGGGCAAGTCACAGAGAAATACAGTTTCCAAGTTTTCAGCGAACTCCAGTAATTGTTTGCTAAACCATTCCATACAGTCAGACCCCGTGTATGATCGATAAAATGATAGGGAATCATCATAAGCACATTTTACGTAGTACCCCACTGAACAAGGCACATGTCGTTGATAATTTTGAGTTTTTTTTCCGCTGTTTTCGTCAACAGGAATTAGCAGGCATTCAATGTCTCCATAAACAATGAACGGCGTAAATTGTTTATTTTTAAAGTTTTTAAACTCAACAATTTTTCTTTCTTCACTTGGTAGTTTGGGCACTACAATGCTACCAATAATTTTGCAGTCTTTAATATGCTGATTAAGTCCAGCCTTAGAATAGAAGTAATGTAGGCATCTATCACATACCCACTTTGAGACTTTCTTTTTACTTAATTGCCTACTTACTAACCTCGAAAGATTTTTTATCCATACAAAGTGGTAAGTTGGTGGGACCAGGTCAGATATGTCTTCATTCTTCAAATAATAATTATTTTGTAGCATCAACAAATTAACATGTTTTTCAAGATTTTCGCTAGTAATGTACGTAGGTAATACTTTAAAACTGCTTTCATTGACTTTTTGGAGACGATACACGTTTATGGAAACATTATTTTGCTTTTCGAACCGGACAACCTGGTTTAAGTTCATCGGAAACTTAATACCTTTTAGGTTTAAAACATCTTCAGGATGTGGATATGATGAAGTTCTATTTGAGTTTTGTTCAACAGGAAACAATGCTGATACGACCGCCCAGCCAAAGCACAATTTATCAATATTTTGTACATTCACACAAGCTTTTTTATCTAAAATAATCTTAGGTAGTTCCAAATGACGCCCTGCTCGCTCTGCGTTATATTTATTAAAATTGATCATAAGATTATTTATTTTTATTAGGGACCAACCAGATTGGTTCTGCTCAAATTCTTCTATTTTTGTCAAAAGTAGATTCTTAACGTTCGTGTCAAACCAGTTCTTTAAATTGGTGTGATTATCAATCACGGCATTAGGAGTACTAAAATGTTTTGTTTCATTAATTATTTGATTTTGCTTTGGAATTTGAAAATCTCCACTTAAAATTGTGTTTACTTTCACCATTTCTTGTTTTTTTAAAACGTTTTTAATTCTACGTTTAAATAAGCTGAAGCTATGCATCAGAAATTGATGGGCATCGGTGTTTTTTAAATTTGTAATAACACCACTTCTTACCCTACTGTCAAAGGCTGACTTCACATCTTCCCATCTAACCCGTTGTTTTGCGGTGTTCTTGTTGATGACATTACCACCTCCCTGCTTTATGTTTGTCTTCAAGTGATGCTTAAAGCCTTTCACTTCTCCAAGACAGGCAGTTAGATGGGCTTTTTCATAAACCGTCCGGGACTTTTTTAGGGCAATGCTTATTCTTCGACTAGCGTTGGCACAGTCCTTCAAGATTTTTGATATTTTTGTAGCTTGATTAACACTTTCTAATTGGCATTTTATTTCATGGACTAATTTACATGCAAATCTCATCTTCAGATCGATTTGATGTAATAACACTACAGAGACTTCGGATTTTTCCAACTAGCAATTTAGTTAACAAATGCAAGTTTTTAAATGCTTATGGTAATTAACGATTAACAGATTTTTTAATAAACACTACACTTTGTTTAAAATTCACTAAACGCAAACTAGCAGAGGAAGAATCGTTCTTTAACTCGCACGTTTAGCTATAGACTGACAGAAAAACGACTTGCAGGAGCTATTGTAAATGGGATGCCCCTTTTTTAGGCACAGTGTTGCCAATGTTTTTACATGGTTTATAAAAGCTATTTTGTTAGAACCCGGTCAAAGTATTTACAGGACATTTTAATGAATAATTAAATAATTTCCAGCTTTCAGTATTTTCAATACGGATTATTAGAACCAGAAATTGAAACTCTTCAGTCACCTTTTTTAATATAATATAAATGTTGAGCAGCTATTTATTACAACCTTAAATTTAATTACATTAATTTTATTAAAATTAAATTAAATATTCTTACAAATTAGTTTTTTTGTTTTGTAATGTTCTATTAATGCCAGCTGAAGAATTATTTTATAACTAGCTCAGTGGTGAAAAGAATCCTAAATAAGGAAGCATGGGGTAGCCAAAGAGGAATGAAAGGGAAAGAAAGACGGAAAAGGCAGAAATAAGCTTGATTTAATAAATTAACCAAATAGCTAACAGACAGAGAACTAGAAGTTAAACGAATTAAAAACTGAAATCAAAATGAGATAAGCATACTATAAAAAGAAATGCTTTCAAGCGCTCTAGTTATAGATGTTTATTATCGTAAAACTAAGTATTCAAAATAAAATCAGACCTTATGCCTAGTTTGCCAACCATGTTCTTCCTTAACCCGAATAGCGAACAGACACGTGAAGACAAGCAAGTTTACCCTTTTTTTTTCAGGTTTTAACAAGTTAAGAAAGGCAGATGTTTTCCTTGGCGGCTTTACCTGCTTTATGTAATCTTTAACATAAAGTTTTTAGAGTTTTGATCACAAGTTATTATAAAAAGAATTACTAAGATTAAATATTAAATATCTACGTATTACATTTTTACAGATTGCATGTACTTATATTTTTTATTTGTTGAGTTTTTGTACAGGTATAACAGAAAACTATCACAAAGCTTATTTATTTAAATTATCTCATGTTATAACCCTTGCGGGTGTTTACAGCGCCCTGTAGGACTGTACATATTTTCTTCGAATCGCAGACTTCTAACTACTTATATTCAATATTTTCTGGTTCTAATCACACAGAAAAATTGTATCCCTATGTGCTTGTGAGCTTAAAGAAATCAAGTTATGCGTACATTTTCTACTAGTATTTATCCCAAGTAGGCATCAGGTAAGTGCGCGACTAACGTAATGGGTCATTTTTATACCTAGGTTAACCCAATTCTTACAGGACAGACAGCATGTGCCGCCATTTCACCTTTGTGTACACTCAAGTTCCCACTTTTCATTAAAATAACTACATTTAATTCACATTTTTATTTTTCTTTAATATTACATATTATGTACTCGTTTTAGTCAAAGTCAATATTTAATTTTAAAAATGTTTTACCATTGCTTCTTCTTATGTTTCTTTTTTAGCGATTACAAATAGTACTAATTGTTCATAGTATTGTAAGTTTTATATTAATCCATCCATACGTGCCCATGTCAAATTCAGATAAGCCAAATCTTGGGGAATCACCAGAAGCTAATATTAATATTTAGTATTAAGATTTCAAAAACAAAATACAAATTTGTATTTTGTTTTAGAGATTTTGTAATAAAAGCAAGTATTTCATAAATTAAATAGACTCAGAACCGGTCTCTATTTTTCTCTCTGTTCATAATTTTTGCATGTAGTATCATTTTTCGAATATGCTCCGCAACGCTTCTTATACACACACTCTATTAAGTTGATTATTTAGATACCACCTGTGCGCGAATAGGCACAAAAAGACAGATATCTGACACCTTTTTATTACATCAGCTTAGTTCATTACCAGTTTAAAACTTATGATCTAAAAACGCCATTTATCACTTACTACTTGCCTTAGAAGCCGTAGGTGTTTCTCTTAAAACTAACCTGACCTTACAGGTCGTTTCGATCCAATTTTTTAACAATACATATCTATATGTAGGTGTTTAAGTTTTTTCTTAAACTAGGCGTCAGAATGCGTACGCACTTGGGCACTGCGTGAATAATGATCCACATTTGGATCCAAGACAATTTTTTACCTTGACGCACAGCCTCCCCTAATTAAAAATAATTTAATGGGGTTGTACTCTATAAGCAATAACATTGATCATTTTTTATCAATATTTCAAGTTTTTAGCCTAGAACACATATTTTTAAGCACTTAACGGAGTTTAAACCATAAACTAGTTTGGCTATTTAGTACACTTATAGAAGTTACGGTTTAAATATGTATTTTTTAAAAGACATTTTTCACAGAATAGATTAGCTGGGAGACGTTTTGAGCTAATCAAACGTTGTCAAGCCCTTTAGACAGGGTAATAAGCACACTCACCAAAGATATATGTCATAGGTCGAAGGACATAGGACATTAAACAAATGCCAGTGGACATAAGCCAAATGCCAGTGGACATACGCCGAATGTTCATAGTTCGAGTGTCATAGGCCATTTAAAACGCGTGCAATTCTCTGCACGGGGGGAGCCTTAGCTAGCCCAAATAATAGCTAATTGGTAACACGACATTGCTGATTTGACGCATATATTCGCTGATCGAAGGGGAGCTTTAGATAGCTAGCGAGAGAGGTATACGGAAGTAAAGGTATTTAAATCCAGAATTATTCGTTTTTTTATTTAAAGAGTTTTTAACATTTAGAATATACGAGTAAATCATTTTTTAATTATCGACCATTTTAACTCGATCTTTTAGTTTTTAGTAAACATCTTATATTTTCTTCTTTTCCTTGCGTGCGTTAATAGGACGTGTATTAACGAATAAATTTAGCTTTTCAAGGGGATTACGTGTTACAGGTCAAAATTTTAGGTAACACACATTTTTGTTTCACTTTATCTAAAAGTTTCTTAACATTTAGAATATACGTGTAAACCCTGTATAATTGTTCTAAGTATTTTATTTTTTTCTTGCATTAATAGAATACCTATTAATGAATAAATTTAGATTTTCAAGGGGAAAAACACACACTTTTATTTTAATTCACTTAATCTAAAAGGCTTTATAAAGAAAATAATTTCAGAATGCTATAACACTAAATTCAAATTTTTATTAATTAATTATTAACTCCTTATTAAATTTTAGAGAAACCAGTTCTAGAGTAGTTGATCCTTACTATGTTAGGCTGTGTATTAAATGCAATTTGTAGGTCTATATGATACTTTAAAATCTTAATTCCCGATAGTTTATGTCCATACCTAACTATATTTAATTTTCCACGGACAAATATGCATTGTGAACGTCTGTATGTACGTAATATTTTCTAGATAACAACACAAAGTATCAAACTTTGTGATTGCACCTTAAAAGTTATCGGACTTCTAACGGTTTATAATTTCTTCCAACCGCTCATCCTTTTGTGTGAATGACAAACGCTGCAGTATGCTTGGGATCTGCCGGGGGCTGCTGTTTAGAACCGCTTAACACTATACAAATGTTTAATTATTTTAAAAATTTAATCTATTTTAAGGGATAACAAAGGAGATTAGTAGGGATAATTTACAGATTTGCTAAGATTCTAAACACTTTTGGACCAAAGTTTTCGCTTCATTCCGAGTCGATTTTGCAAAAACAATCTTTTAAGAAGCAGGATGGACTTTACAAAATTGCCTGTTTTAAAGCCAAACAAGACGGTCTCTAAACAAAAAAAAAATGCAAAGGAAATTACTTTTACAGGAGAGTACAAATGCATTGCCAGAGCAAGACAAAAATCACCTAGACTGCGGAAGAGAAAAAGACAAAAACGCCAAAACTGTATGTATTACTTTATTAAGAAGATAGGAAAGGCCACAGTATTGGCATAACAGAAATGATCACAGTATTGACCAGACAGAAAGGGTTAACAAATGCCAGGCATTAATATAAAACCCTGTTTTACCAATATAAGCTTTTTTTGAATATTTAAGGTTGAAAGTATTAAATATTTAAAAATTACAAAGTGAATACGCAGTACTTTTCCAGGAGAGTACCAACGCATTGTCAGAGCAAGACAAAAATCACCTAGACTGCGGGAGAGAAGAAGACAAGAACGCCAAAATCGTATGTATTACTTTATTAAGAAGATAGGAAAGGCCACAGTATTGGCATAACAGAAATGGTCACTGTATTGACCAGACAGAAAGGGTTCACGAATGCCAGGCATTAATATAAAACACTGTTTTATCATTATAAGCGTTTTCGATTATTTAAGGATGAAATTATTAAATAATTAAAAATTGCTAAGTGAATACGCAGCACTTTTTCAGGAAAGTACCAACGCATTGCCAGAGCAATGCAATAAATGCTAAAATCATCTAAACTGCGAGAGAGAAGAGACAACAACACTAAAATTGTATGATTTAGTTCGTTAAGAAGATAGGAAATGCCACAGTATTGTCATAATAAAAATGGCCACAGTATTGGCCAGAGAGGAAGGGCTTACGAATGCCCAGTATTAATTTAAAAAAGCCCGTTTTACCACTACCATTAAACAATTTTGGTCCCTAATATTTTACTATTACATGTTCAAAGTTCTTTTACCTCACTTTATCATCAAAAAAGTTTTAAACACAATATGAAGAATTTCCTAAATATTTAACTAATAAATTGAATTTAAATAACAAATTTTATTAGGATTATCTAATAAACTTTCCAGTGACAACTATTTTGAATTAAATTAACCTTTAAATTGGCCTATCAATAAAAAAAAATTTTTTCATGTAGACACAAATATATAGGTTTAGGTGCTAAATGGAATCAGCACGTTACATTAAAATATTTTATATACTTTAATGCTACAAATATTACGTGTACATTAATTTGGTCAAATTTAAAATCTAATATTTTATGTCATTCCATCTTAAAGAAGCAGGACCTAAATTATTTTTAACACTACGAATTGTTTTGTTTCAAATATCATTGTCAACACATAGAGAAACGGAATAGGAAAATTAGAGATTAAGCGGTAAGCCGGAGGCCTCTGACACAAAGGCCTATGAGGCGGCCTACTTGTTTAATCTTAAGGCAATCCTTCAGTATAAAATGCATACAAAATTGAAGTCAACACAGCATAAATGCTGTGAATATACTAAAAACCAAGCAGCTAACAGCTATTTTAATACATGTTTAACGTATTTATTTCCTAATAGTTCAAAAGTGCCTGGTTAAAACCATGTGTATATTAAAGTGCTTGTAACTTTTTACTTAATCACATACTGCAGACACATGAGTTCATTTATATTTAATATTGAGCTTAAGTTGAGATTAGCACGATTATTTTTACGTGTATTACTGAAAAATACGCTACATTTCAAATATTAACAAACCTTTTAAAACAACAACAACAACTTTAACTCGATTTTTACTTACAATAAACAATCCAAAAAAGAGTCATCAATTAAAAATTATGATTTAGGGATAGACTTGATTACGGATTTAATATATTTCATGCTAATTATTTAAACAGTTGCTTATTTTTTAGTAACATACACATGAAATCTTAATACTAAATATTAATATTAGCTTCTGGTGATTCCCCAAGATTTGGCTTATCTGAATTTGACATGGGCACGTATGGATGGATTAATATAAAACTTACAATACTATGAACAATTAGTACTATTTGTAATCGCTAAAAAAGAAACATAAGAAAAAGCAATGGTAAAACATTTTTAAAATTAAATATTGACTTTGACTAAAACGAGTACATAATATGTAATATTAAAGAAAAATAAAAATGTGAATTAAATGTAGTTATTTTAATGAAAAGTGGGAACTTGAGTGTACACAAAGGTGAAATGGCGGCACATGCTGTCTGTCCTGTAAGAATTGGGTTAACCTAGGTATAAAAATGACCCATTACGTTAGTCGCGCACTTACCTGATGCCTACTTGGGATAAATACTAGTAGAAAATGTACGCATAACTTGATTTCTTTAAGCTCACAAGCACATAGGGATACAATTTTTCTGTGTGATTAGAACCAGAAAATATTGAATATAAGTAGTTAGAAGTCTGCGATTCGAAGAAAATATGTACAGTCCTACAGGGCGCTGTAAACACCCGCAAGGGTTATAACATGAGATAATTTAAATAAATAAGCTTTGTGATAGTTTTCTGTTATACCTGTACAAAAACTCAACAAATAAAAAATATAAGTACATGCAATCTATAAAAATATATTTAATATTTAATCTTAGTAATTCTTTTTATAATAACTTGTGATCAAAACTCTAAAAACTTTATGTTAAAGATTACATAAAGCAGGTAAAGCCGCCAAGGAAAACATCTGCCTTTCTTAACTTGATAAAACCTGAAAAAAAAGGGTAAACTTGCTTGTCTTCACGTGTCTGTTCGCTATTCGGGTTAAGGAAGAACATGGTTGGCAAACTAGGCATAAGGTCTGATTTTATTTTGAATACTTAGTTTTACGATAATAAACATCTATAACTAGAGCGCTTGAAAGCATTTCTTTTTATAGTATGCTTATCTCATTTTGATTTCAGTTTTTAATTCGTTTAACTTCTAGTTCTCTGTCTGTTAGCTATTTGGTTAATTTATTAAATCAAGCTTATTTCTGCCTTTTCCGTCTTTCTTTCCCTTTCATTCCTCTTTGGCTACCCCATGCTTCCTTATTTAGGATTCTTTTCACCACTGAGCTAGTTATAAAATAATTCTTCAGCTGGCATTAATAGAACATTACAAAACAAAAAAACTAATTTGTAAGAATATTTAATTTAATTTTAATAAAATTAATGTAATTAAATTTAAGGTTGTAATAAATAGCTGCTCAACATTTATATTATATTAAAAAAGGTGACTGAAGAGTTTCAATTTCTGGTTCTAATAATCCGTATTGAAAATACTGAAAGCTGGAAATTATTTAATTATTCAATAAAATGTCCTGTAAATACTTTGACCGGGTTCTAACAAAATAGCTTTTATAAACCATGTAAAAACATTGGCAACACTGTGCCTAAAAAAGGGGCATCCCATTTACAATAGCTCCTGCAAGTCGTTTTTCTGTCAGTCTATAGCTAAACGTGCGAGTTAAAGAACGATTCTTCCTCTGCTAGTTTGCGTTTAGTGAATTTTAAACAAAGTGTAGTGTTTATTAAAAAATCTGTTAATCGTTAATTACCATAAGCATTTAAAAACTTGCATTTGTTAACTAAATTGCTAGTTGGAAAAATCCGAAGTCTCTGTAGTGTTATTACATCAAATCGATCTGAAGATGAGTTTTGCATGTAAATTAGTCCATGAAATAAAATGCCAATTAGAAAGTGTTAATCAAGCTACAAAAATATCAAAAATCTTGAAGGACTGTGCCAACGCTAGTCGAAGAATAAGCATTGCCCTAAAAAAGTCCCGGACGGTTTATGAAAAAGCCCATCTAACTGCCTGTCTTGGAGAAGTGAAAGGCTTTAAGCATCACTTGAAGACAAACATAAAGCAGGGAGGTGGTAATGTCATCAACAAGAACACCGCAAAACAACGGGTTAGATGGGAAGATGTGAAGTCAGCCTTTGACAGTAGGGTAAGAAGTGGTGTTATTACAAATTTAAAAAACACCGATGCCCATCAATTTCTGATGCATAGCTTCAGCTTATTTAAACGTAGAATTAAAAACGTTTTAAAAAAACAAGAAATGGTGAAAGTAAACACAATTTTAAGTGGAGATTTTCAAATTCCAAAGCAAAATCAAATAATTAATGAAACAAAACATTTTAGTACTCCTAATGCCGTGATTGATAATCACACCAATTTAAAGAACTGGTTTGACACGAACGTTAAGAATCTACTTTTGACAAAAATAGAAGAATTTGAGCAGAACCAATCTGGTTGGTCCCTAATAAAAATAAATAATCTTATGATCAATTTTAATAAATATAACGCACAGCGAGCAGGGCGTCATTTGGAACTACCTAAGATTATTTTAGATAAAAAAGCTTGTGTGAATGTACAAAATATTGATAAATTGTGCTTTGGCTGGGCGGTCGTATCAGCATTGTTTCCTGTTGAACAAAACTCAAATAGAACTTCATCATATCCACATCCTGAAGATGTTTTAAACCTAAAAGGTATTAAGTTTCCGATGAACTTAAACCAGGTTGTCCGGTTCGAAAAGCAAAATAATGTTTCCATAAACGTGTATCATCTCCAAAAAGTCAATGAAAGCAGTTTTAAAGTATTACCTACGTACATTACTAGCGAAAATCTTGAAAAACATGTTAATTTGTTGATGCTACAAAATAATTATTATTTGAAGAATGAAGACATATCTGACCTGGTCCCACCAACTTACCACTTTGTATGGATAAAAAATCTTTCGAGGTTAGTAAGTAGGCAATTAAGTAAAAAGAAAGTCTCAAAGTGGGTATGTGATAGATGCCTACATTACTTCTATTCTAAGGCTGGACTTAATCAGCATATTAAAGACTGCAAAATTATTGGTAGCATTGTAGTGCCCAAACTACCAAGTGAAGAAAGAAAAATTGTTGAGTTTAAAAACTTTAAAAATAAACAATTTACGCCGTTCATTGTTTATGGAGACATTGAATGCCTGCTAATTCCTGTTGACGAAAACAGCGGAAAAAAAACTCAAAATTATCAACGACATGTGCCTTGTTCAGTGGGGTACTACGTAAAATGTGCTTATGATGATTCCCTATCATTTTATCGATCATACACGGGGTCTGACTGTATGGAATGGTTTAGCAAACAATTACTGGAGTTCGCTGAAAACTTGGAAACTGTATTTCTCTGTGACTTGCCCATAGACCCTTTAAGTAAAAAACAAAAACTTGACTATAATAAAGCTGCAAAATGTCATATTTGTGAACATATGTTTTTAAGCGGTGAAAAGAAAATACGCGACCACTGTCACCTAACTTCAGAGTATCGTGGACCAGCGCATGAAAGCTGTAATCTGAATTTTCAGGATAGCCATACTGTCCCTGTGGTATTTCACAACCTTAGCTCTTATGATGGACATTTAATTATTGAGCATATCGCCAATTTAGATGGATCAATAAGCCTGTTACCCGTGAACAAAGAAAAGTATATTGCATTTACGAAAAAAATTAATGAAAATTTAATTGAGTTTAGATTTATTGACTCGTTCCGCTTTATGGCCAGTAGCTTGGATAAGCTAGCTTCAAATCTTGAGGACTATCCGCTGATTAGAAATGAATTTCCTAATTTCTCTAACGAACAATACAAACTTATTTATCAAAAGGGTATCTTTTGTTATGACTACATGAATAGTTGGGAAAAACTAAGAGAATCATCTTTACCGAAAAAACTCCATTTCTTCAATTCTCTAGGAAATAAAGAAATTTCGTTAGTTGATTATAAATATGCACAGAACGTGTGGAAAACCTTTGGTTGTAAAACCATACAAGATTATATGGAACTCTACATGAAAGTTGACATAATCCTCTTAATGCAGGTATTCCAGCAATTTAGGGAAAGTTGTCATAAAACGTATGGTTTGGACCCTGCGAACTATTTTACCATTCCCGGTTATACATGGGATTGCATGCTGTACCGCACGCAACAAAAATTAGAACTCTTGACAGACTACAATATGGTCACATTTATAGAACGCGGTATTAGAGGAGGGTTAAGTCAATGTTCTAAAAGATATGTGGAGGCAAATAATAAATATATGCCAAACTACGACTTAACTAAAGAAACATCTTTTCTAATGTATTTTGATATAAACAATCAGTATGGGTTTAGCATGAGTCAGTTTCTGCCTTATGGAAATTTTTATTGGTTAGAAAGTAATGAAATGCTCAATTTTGATGTTAATAAAATTGAAGATGACTCGAATATTGGATATATTCTAGAAGTCGACTTGTGCATTCCTGTGGAATTACACGACTATTTCTCTGACTTGCCTATATGTCCTGAGCATCAGTGCCCACCTGGCACTAAAGACACTAAAAATAAAAAACTTATGGCTACACTGTATAATAAAAGTGACTATGTAATTCATTATAGAAATTTAAAGCAAGCATTAAAACTTGGTATAAAACTTGAAAAAATTCATAAAATTTTATGCTTTAAGCAGTCCGCATGGCTGAAACCCTATATTGACCTAAATACTCAATTAAGGCAGGATGCTAAAAATGAGTTTGAGAAAAACCTTTTTAAATTAATGAATAGCGCCGTGTTTGGTAAAACAATGGAAAATATTAGAAATCACTGTAACATAAAATTAGTTAAGAACTGGGACGGACGATTCGGAGCCGAAGCTCTAATCTCTCGACCAGAGTTTAAAAGTATAACCATATTTAATGAAAATTTGGTTGCCGTTGAACTTGAAAAAACCAAAGTATATTTCAATAAACCGATATATGTGGGAATGTGTATTTTGGACATTGCCAAAAGAACTATATATGATTTTCACTATAACTACATGGTACCGGCTTTTGGTAAGGATTGTACTGTGGCATATACAGATACTGATAGTTTAGTTTATAACGTCCAAAATCATGACATTTACGAGTCCATACGGCGCGACTGCTGTCACACCTTTGATACATCTGACTATGCTGAAGATAACCAATATAACATTCCTAGAGTAAATAAAAAGGTTTTAGGGATGATGAAAGATGAAAACAATGGACAAATAATGACACATTTTATTGGCCTCAGAGCTAAAATGTACGCTACAAAAGTAGCTGGTATAAAAAGTGAAGCTGCAAAAGTGATTAAGAAAGCTAAAGGCGTAAAGCACAATGTTGTAAAATCAGAAATATCATTCGATGACTATGTCGACTGCCTAAATAACTATCAAGAAAACAGATAAAAATCGGACTAAGTCCCCTGGATGACAAACGGTCTATTTCAAAAGAGTCTTATGAAACGTTGCCGTGGGGGCACTATAGTATTAAGTGAAAACTTAGTTTTAATATAATCTTAATAATGTGGTATTTGTTTATATAGTGTTTGTTCAAATATTTTTAGCAAACTCTAAGTATGTAATTTAAGTTAGCATATGTATAGGGTAAGACCTAATATAATTTATTGTAAAAATAATTATATAAACTTTTTTAATAATACTTATAAGTAGTACCTATAATGTTATTATAATATACCTACTATAATGTTAAATAGAACTTGTGAGTCTCCATCTATACCGTATTGAATTATGAATAACTGTATTCCTATGTAATACTTTTTTATAATAGATAAATAAAACATAATCTGGTGTAATTACTATTAACCTGTCCCAAGTATCCAGTACTAAAAATTAGAAAGTAAACAAGCTATACCTAACATAGATTGTAAAGTAAAACAAAATTCTAATCTTTAACTAGCTAATATAGCAGAAGTATATAGTACTAAAAACTAAAATGAAACAAAGTAAAAATAAAATAATTTGTACAAAAAAAAAACAAAATCTGTATGGCGGTCCTGGTATGACTAAATTGACATTTGTTAAAGTATTATAGCCGCTTATCAAGTAGCCGACTGTTTGGGTTTAAATTCCGCAAGCGTAGGATAGTGAGTAGCAGTACAGCTCAATATTTATACGAATTGTCAAGTAAAAAATAAACAGGTAAGTTGTCAATTCAGAACCTTTAAAAGGTTATATTAAGTAGCACAAGATGTGTCACATAAAAATTACTGTCTGTTAAGCAATATTCTGTGATACATCCAAAAACTTACCAGCTTTTTTTCTTATGTAGAGTTACATGTTAAAATGCGCCAGAAGCCCCCTTACTAATCTACTAGCCTTATGTTCTTGTTTTCTTTTAGAAACACCTACGTGCGTGAGGTACATTTTATACAATTTATTTAAGACAACCAAAGCAACGCGGCGCGAATCTAGGTGTGAAAATGTTTATATGTTGTTAAATCCGAGTTTTCTTTGATTTCTGACCTCATAAATTACCGGGAAAATTGGGATAAATGTTTTCGAAATGAGGTAGGTAACTTATAATTAATGCTTCAGTAAGATATTGGGAAATGTGCCACATTTTCCAAGAATTTCGATGGACATTTTGGATAACGCCGCTAACTTAGTGCGTGGATGCTTACTTTAATTGCAAAATTAAGCAAAATAATTATCAAGACGCGGGCGGACAATGCGACGCCGCGTATTTTACAAAATACATATGGGTAGGTATATATTGGTGTTATGTATACAATATATAAATAAATAAATTCATGATTGATCTGATACCTTTCTAGCCAATTAGCTCCAAGTGAACTTCAAGCTATATCAGCTTGAAAACAGTTTTTGTAAAAATTTTAGAAACGTCCTACGAGGGTTTTAATAATAATTACATTTTTGAGAAAGACATGTTCATTTCATTACTATATTCCAAAAACCGCAAATTAATGCGATGCTCTGTTAAGAAGTTAACATATTTTTTATTTTAATTTGTCAAAAAACTGTAACTAGCATAAATGGATTTTGACTAATCAGCTCTTTAGTGTATCGTCCACTATTTTACCTGAAAATTTCATGAAAATTCGTTTAGCCATTTGGGAGCTATTGTGTTTCGAACCCCCATACACACACGCTCAGGCAGCCGTCACGACGGTATTGCTAAAATAGGGCAATAGACACCCAAATAACTCATTATCGGCGATAATAATAAAAAGAAATTGTTTTTAAGTTTTTAAAACTTTTATTGCAACTAATTAATTATTGTTTTTTATATACTTTGTTATCTACTGGGAGTTTCTCCGCCGAGAGTTCTTACCTCAATTCACACAACTCAATCAACATGGATCGTAAGGTAAATTACCATTTAAGTAAAGATATTTGGATACATAATATTTATTCTACATTTCATACAAATTAGCTTCCTACGTTAATTTTATAGAAACAAACATTTTTTCTCGTCCACGTAGTATAAAACAAGACAGTCCTTTTTATGAGAGTTTACCTACATATATTCTAACAGTCTCTTAACATTTTGGCCACTTTCGGAGCAACGCCTAATTTTCCTGTTAAAATGTAAATAAGGAAAATATCTCATAAATAATTCAGTACAGAAGTTGCCTGGCTTTGCTCACCTGAGGGAACTTGCAAACGCCTAAAAAGAGCATAGGCCGAAAAACTTAAAAAATAAACGGATCCATGACAGATTTGATACCTTCCTAGCTACCCTATTAGCACACTTCAAATGAAGCCATTATATTAGTCTTGAAAACAGTTTTTTGTAAATATCTCAGAAACCAAAGCTCTTACGAAGTTTTTAGTTATAACAATTATTTTTTTTAATTGTCAAAAAACTGTCATTAGCATTAATGAATTTTGACCAAAACCTAATCGGCTCGTTAGAGTGTCGAACACTATTTAACCAAAAAGTTTATGAAAATCGGATCAGCGGTTTAGGAGCTATCGTGTTACGGACAAAAATAATATACACACACACAGACATCACGACGATATTGCTAAGATAGGTCAAAATACAGCTAAATAACACATTTTCGGCGTTATCTCAAAAAAATTTTTTTCTCTGAAAATGATACCTTCTCTAGCCATTGCTACGCGAGCCAAGAAGGTAAAAATATATTGCTGAGGTACAGTAGAGGCAGGAATGTACCCCAAAAAAGCGTCGAAAACCAATGCATGCAAATAGTCGCACGCTGTCTACTATCTACAATCTGTTCTACTGCCCGAAGTAATAGAACGTATTTTGAGCGCTTTGCAACAGAAGCCTGAGCAACAGAAGTCTGTCCGCATAACACGTAACGATTTAAAGATGATTCAGAGCTTGCCATTGTCCAAAGCAATCGGCAGCCAGCTAGTCGGATTGCATGAGCATATCGACCGTTTCAATTAGAATCTAGCATGGGTCTTGCTATTCCTTTGCGGTAATATAAAACCGCCACTCCTAGTTGTTACTTTACCTGTTTTATCAATATAATGTTTCAAATAAAAAGTACATTTAAGCAAATCATTGAAAAAGATTAATAATATATTTTTAAATTCCCACCAGAATTATGTACATTTATACGCAACCGCACCTTAGCGCCGATACACACACGCGTTTTTCTGCAGCGCGGTGACGCAGCGTTACCGCGTTTTTCTGAAGAATGCACGCAAGACGAACGCGCGTTTGCCGCTCAACTGTGTGAATCGCGTCATTTATTTCATAGTATCACAGACCGCAATTGCGGTAACGCTGCGTCGTCGCGCTGCAGAAAAACGCGTGTGCGTACCGGCGCTTAATCTTTATCTCGCGGTTTGCAGCTCGAATGTAGCTCAATTCGCCTATGACACAGCGCGCGAGATTTTGTTTCTATGCGTTGATTTCAAAGCCGTCCCGTAAAGCTCAGTGAGGCTGCAGGTCGACTGCAATCCGATTGTTTATTTTACATGCTGATTTCTTATTTTAATTTGTCGTGTAGTCCGTTTAAGTAAATCCCGATAGGTGTGTATTAAATGTTCTTTTTGTATTTTATTCCTTTATTATTAAAGCTTAATCCGTATACTTGTGTGTTAAAAAATTACGATTCTCCTTTGCAACCTCCAGATTTTTATTCTACGCGCCGCGACTGTAATAACGACATCTACTTTTTATTGTTGTCTAAAAAACGCATTTGAAAATAAATGGGCGACAGGGTCTTAAATCGCATGGTTCTTATTAGTCCGTACGATGACGCTCAACAGATGACTAAGCTAGAGTATTGTGTTAGGAATCAATCTCGAGAAGTTTCGCAGAGGAAACAGTTTGGCGTCTTGCAAAATAAAACTATTTACGAAAATGCAGTATTTTACTCATTACATAAGAAATAGACCATTGTACTGTAGTCTATTATGACTCCTTCGATGCCCCGAATCCAAATAATTTTGCCCCCAGACGGAGACTCTCAAAATTTAACGCAAATTGTGAAAAACTTGATCAAAGTTGCAATATTTTATGGTGAAGATGCAAATAAATATGGCCAACAAATAAATTATTACATTATTAAATAAGCCTAACCTAAACGCACAAAAGAAAATCGTAAACGATTTAGACCACTTCGCAGAAGTAAAGTTGACATTATTAAGTCTACATTTTTATATTAATTGCATTTTTTTCCGATTTTTAGGGTTTTTCTTATATTTTTTGCATCTGCGCGGAAAATTGCAAGGGTTTTACATTTTCTTGAAATTTTGGGGATGTACCGTCAAAACGAACTATGGATAAGTAGGACTGATCAAATGTACAGATCGGTTTTTTATTTTGAGTGTTGGTGTAAGTTTTACCTTCTATTAACTAATAATAATAGTTTAAAATATAATGGCCCATTTATGCTCCTAGGATAATATAAGCGCGTTCTTGAAATTTATAGAATTAACAGCATGCGAGCAAAAATGAGGGTAGCCCTGGTAGTGCACTGACAATGACTCGCAAAATTACACTACACTACAGGTAAAAAAAAGTTGAGAAATAGTTTGTGATTCTCTCAGTAGCACACATTTTTGTTGTGTATTTTTCTGTTACGCGACAAGTCTCTATTACATACAACAGCGTGCTTTTCACCATTGTTTCATATATGTTAAATTTTACGTCCTTTTTTTACTGCTAAGACATATAATAACCTTTATTGGTTTTACTATTCTTTTTTCCAGTCCTTCACAGTCTTTTCCTGACTTATCAATTGTGGTACCCAAGTAGACATATTCATTGCATGGAGATATTGTTTGTGCATTGTCTAGTTCTAACTCACTTGATTCCTTCCAATACATAAGTACTGTATCTTGTCTTTAACTGTGAACCTCCACTGTTGGTATTCTTCCGTTAATTTTATCATCATATACTCCATGTGTTCTTTCTTGATTGTCAGCAAGTGTGTATATGGTAAATCAGTCGTTCAGTTGTATCTTCATACCGTATACGTTTCCAGGTTTTTAGGGCTACTGCCTTTAAAAAGAATTGGAGAGATACAACATCCCTGTCTTCAGCCTTTTGTGACCAGGAATTCGTTTGAAAGTTAATTTCCAATTTTAATTTTTTGATTTTGACCCTTTGTATAGCACTTTTATCGCTTTTATGTATGTATAATTGATATTAGTTTGCTATAACACTGTACATAGATTTTCTACTGGAACGGTAATATATGATTTTTGTAGGTCCACAAAAGTAACCTGTGTCTATATTTCTAGCACTTATTTTCTCAATTAATTATTTAAAAGAAAAAACATTATCACTTTTGGTATCAACTGTTAAACAGTGGCCAAATACTGTAGCTTTAAGGCATTCATTGGGGTTTACTGGATTATGATATTAGGTTAAAATCTTCTTTAAAATTAGTGTTATTTTGGTTAGTTTAATCTTTAACGTCCCTGCTGTTCAGCAGTGAAGAAAGTCTAAAAAAACTTCTCACAACTCTATTACTTGTTGTCACTTGAGTTAAAATTGAATGGCGGAAAAAAGTTTTCGGTGGTGCTAACCGAAAAACTCAATGGAGTGAAAACACTGAGCCAGTTGTGCACTAGTATTGCACTCATTTTTTCAATGGAATACGCTATTAGAATAGGTCAAAATTATAGGAATACATTTTAAGCCCAAACTAAATTTTTGGGTCATTGCAACGTTGATTTTAATTTATAACTCAATAGTAGGTACTAATTTATATTCGTTTTTTTTTAATTTGAAGTTTTGAGGACCTGCAGGGCCTAATATTTTAGTAAGTTGCGCCGCAACCCAACACAGGAGTTAACAATCTTTTGACTTATTACTTATTGCCCAAAATTGTACCTTGGAGGAAATGGGGGAAAGAAAATTAGAAAGTTGAACAGGTACAGTTTGTTGTTTATTTTCACGTAAATAACTTCTAAGCTTAGCCACTTTTTCAAACTTGGTTTGTCATAATTCCGACGAATGAATTTTTTGTATATTAACCATTAAAACTAAAAATATAATATATTATTACCGAGTTAAATCCTAAGAAAAAATCGTAGAAAGATGACAAAGAAAAATGGTATTACAGTCCAATGTCAAAAAAGAAATTATTAATAATTATCAAAAGCAATCAGTCAGTCAGTAATGTAAATTACCCTTTACTGTGCCCCTGTACTAAAACAGCTTAAAAAAACGAAAAGCGCAAGACATGGTTTTGCAGAGATAAGAAAGTGGTTTCCTCCTCCTTCCATAAGAAAAAGTTTAGATTGCCAACTACCACACAGCAGATGGTTGATGCGTGGAAAACCACTGTACTAAAAGTGAAGACTGGGAGTTGTAATGGTTAAGCACGGGGATGCATAAAATAGAGAGAGGGTTTTCCTGTTAAAGTAATTGGCTATCGAAAACCTGTGAGATAAGAAAATGTTGTCTATAAAATGTTATTTTATCTCTGTTTTCGTTTAGGTTTCCTTGTTTAGCTCATTAGCTAGAATGTAAAGTAAACTTTAGCAGCAACGCCACTAACTTAGTTCCTTCAAGCTCTTCAAAGAGGGGATAATGGATTATTTAGGTCCAACCTACCGTTGATAAAAACCCAAACTCTGAGGAGACAAGTCCGTAGTCACATTCTAAGTTTTGTTAAACTTAAACTAAAACCGATAAATTAATTGTCAGTAAAGAAACATAAGATTTTTCTATTTAAATAATATTTTGCAGTATGTTATTATGGTAAGTTAAAGTTCTTATTTTAATATTTTGGGTCTTGTTTGTTTTATAGGTCATAAGAAAATTCTTGTAACAAATTGTAAATTGCAACAGAGTTTTATTTTGTATTCATTAAAGTTTGTAACGTTTTTTAAACTGTTTTATATTTACTTTATACAGACAAAGATCTACTACGGTACACTCGTTTAAGGGTTCAATTTAAAACAAAATCGAAGTTTTATACAACGTATTTTATCAAAACCGTATAAATTAAAAAATGTATCGTCCACGTAAACAAGAGCGATTCTGGTATTGCTTTGCAATCGAAGTGCCCTTCACTGAAACCTCTATAGCCCATTTTTAGTCACCAAAGCAGAGGGAATTTTGTATTGCTATCCAGCATACCGCACATCCTGTTGATTGTATATCGTGTATGTTAAAAATAATAGATTAGAGGGTTAGGTTTGGTTTGACTATGTTAGGTTGGTTATGTTTGGTTAGCTAGAATTTTTGAATCAGATTTGGTTAAAATTAGTTCAATTAGAGACATACCGACAGACAGCATTAAAACCTTCTGTAGGGAGGTGTTTTTTGACGATCCCAATAATAGCCTTCCAAATGAGATGCTATTGAACGGCTAAGAAAGAAGGTCATATATAACAAAAATACCAAACCTAAAAATAGCAAAAACTAAAGGTTCCTAAAAGACACAATGATACTGTATAGCAATACAAAATCCGTTCTTCTTTCGGTGCTTAAAATGGGTTATAGAAGTTGTCGTGAAGGACGCTTTAATTGCATAGCAATATCGAGACCGCTCTTCTTTAGCTGAATGGCACATTTACTGGTTTTTATCAGTTCAGATAAAAGACGTTACACAAAACTTCGATTTTGCTTGTATGATAAATGGCGTGTTTTTTAAATGTGTGATTTTGACTAGTTTCGTTTTTTACATTACACTGTTATTTCAGTATCCGTTAAGAGCTTGGACGAGTTTCTTTATGACGATTGATAGGAAATTGTTTTAAGATGTTAAGAAATAAATAGGAAAGAAGTAATCTCTAACTGTTATAGTACCCGTTAGACCCGTGGCAATAACGTTGCATTATCATGAATCCCTCACCTGGGTTTCACGTGGCGTTACTATGGCAACGACAATTTGCATACTAAAATCACGCCGTTCGTATTTAATTGAGGGCTTACTCGGCCACAATGCCAAAACGATTTTCGGACTTCAGGTGGCATTCCGAAGGTATTTGGTTAAATCGGGGAGAGTTTAGTCGATTTCGGAGTTAATAGGTTGAATTTTGAATTAATAGAGAAAGCTATATCAATTAGCAGTAGATTTTAGGTAACTGCACAAGTTAGAGAAGTCATTGGTAGCTTGTTATTTACCGTATGTTACTAAATAAAAATAGTTGACGTGTAGTCATAGCCTATATAAATTAATTTTTGGGCCTGTTTGTTGTTAGGTAGGCTATGCTTATAAATCCCATAAGATCTACGTGTAGCTGTTAAAAAGTTGACATTTAAGAATGATTCTCTTCAAGAACAACTGTTTCATTGTTTATTCACTCATCACTCCCCAGAAATATTAAAAGCAATGTTAAACATACCAAACAGTCTTTGGTTTTTCATTATATTTTGTTTTATCAATCATTTACACTATCTATTATTTAATCTATATAGGTAGTTGTTAATTTAGTTTTTTGTACGTTTTTTATGTTTATACAAACTCATTTAAAAAAATGTTTGCTTGTTTTATTGCACTTTATATATCATTTTCAATCAGTTTATATCTTATAAAGACATTATGTGTTAAAACTTAAAAAATAATTAGTTTGTCTCTAAGATCTGTAGCAGGCGCCACAGAGTAAGCGATCTTTCAAACAACCAGAGTTGCCTATCTAATAACTAACCAGAATAAACCGCGATATTTAATCTATGTTAGACACCAGACAACCAGCCCCGGTCTCCCCTACACAAAATGCGGTGGGTCAGTCAAATAAAGTTTTAATTTAATAATAATGTATTAAATTTTACTTCACAAATTTTCGTTTTTTTTGTAGAGCTGTATCATCATTTCTGATAAGCGATCCAATTTGCTTTTCTAAAGAACTAAAAATCAAATTTAGCTGTCAATTGTTCATTGGCTATTAAATTTCCAGACATAAATTTTGCTTTTAAGCATTTAGTAACTTCAAAATATTAAAAAGTTGAGGTAAAACATAACGAACAACATAATTTATGATATTTAGGCTTTATGCCAAAAAGTTACTCGACGTACCTATAAAATCAAACTCGACTTTTAAGTTTTTGGCACCATTTCAGAAAAGGTTTTAATCTCGAAACATTGATGGGCAATCTGTAAACTTCACCGACTAAAATTGACAGGTTTTAGTAACTGATGTTTCTTTTTGAATCAAACATTTTGGTAGATTTTGGACAAACATGAAAAGACAACTGGGAGTCGGTTTCCTAACAAAAAAACTTAAGATAAATTTAGAAGGCCTAAAATAATTTTATTATCGTCATTTGTACCTCTAGCAGTGGCGAACTCTATTCGCTTAGAGGCCTTTATGGACGTTTCGTTAATGGAAAGTTGACTCCAGGGCGTTTATTCTTTAAATGCTCTCTAGAGAGTAAATGTTCTCTTAAATACACGGTTACCATTGGTCAATATCAGACATATGAGATAAATTTGATAGTATTGACATTTTTTGTGAATTTTTTCAATAAGAAATCTCACTTCAAAATTCTCCTATTGCAAACCAGGAGAGCAGTTATGTCAAATGTTGTCTCGAAAATGATCCCTTCCGCGTCAGTTTAAAGTCAGACGCTATAAACTGACCAACGGTAACGCTGAATTGAAGAGAAAATTCACTCTCTAGAGAGCATTTAAAGAATAAACTCCCAGGGGTTGAAAGCCCTTACCTTTGGAAGCACAATTCCACTCTGTCAAACTCATGCCAAATACATTATGGCGGTTCAAACATCAAAAACAAAAGAATTTTTGAAAATTCACAATTTGTCACAATATACTAATTATTTATAGTAAGAAAAGCACCCCGGTCTTGACATAATACTGTTATACATACCCCCTGTATACATTAGTTCGGAATACAAAGTTCGAGAGGCGCTTATTACAGACCGTCACACCTGGTATAAAAATATTATGTTCAGACTCCTGTGCTGTCGCCATGGACATTTGCCACTACTCTCGGTATATGTTTTTGATTATGACTGACATTGGCAAAATAGATAAAAATATGACGGTAATGTAATTCGGCATTTTTCATTTGTGGTCGCAGTTTTTCGTTATTTTTTAAAGTGTTTTTTGCTAAATTGTGGCCTATCGGTATTTAAAAAATTTAAAAGAAAAGAATTTTATGTTCGTGGGTGCGAAGACTATGTTAGCAAGCGCCAAACGGAACCTAAAGCTATTTGATGACTGGCTAAAAATACTTCGGGAAAAAAACTACTTCGGCAAAAAAACTAACTTTGACGAAAGACGAAATTCTCGTTAAATATATAGTGTGTGATGGACACGTTAAACCTGGACGGAGTTTTAAATGTTTAGTTTAAAATTTTAATATTTGGAAAAACATAGATTATTTCACTATACTTATATACAGGGTCCGGCAGAATGATGACTCCCACATTAAAAACGCCATTATAAATGCTATTTATATTTAATTTTTTTTAACTGAAATCATATTATACCATTTGTTTTTATTAAGTTTTGAAAATTACAACGTCCATGTGCCATTTTTTTCGGTGCACAGTCGAAGCTGATTTCTGAAAGTTTCACTCGCGCAGTAACTCTGAAGCGATATTCCTGTAATTTCCTGGTGTATTGCTGCTTTCAGTTCGTCAATGGTTCGGGAATAGTGTTCAGATATTCCCAAAGTATCTGGAACTAAAGCATGTCTACCAAGTGTGAAATTAGTACGAAAAATCCCAGATTCGTTACCTACTTTTGATTAATGTCTCGATAACGAAGGCACGATGGCAAGGAAATGGCAAGCCGCGAGCTATCAACTGACTACGCTAAGCTTCCCCTCTCTTCAGTGATTCAGGCACAGTGGCAGTGCAAAATGTGGGAGATCATTATGCCGGACCCTGTTTAATTAAATGAATAACCGGCAATATTCACTGTACTTTAAAAGACTTACGTTACATTTTTAAAAATTTTTTAAACATCCATTAATACCTAGTTAATATAGTTTAAGAGTGTAAATTTATATAATGTTTAATTTAAATACATTTTTACATCACCTAGCTAATACTAACAAAAATTTTCAAATCCATTAGTTGTTATTGTTTAGGAAAAAACATTTAAAAAGTTTCCGTTTATAGAAACATAACCTATATTTGCAACATTATTATGTATAAAGCATTGTAAAAGTATACATTATTAATTTAAGTTAATGCAGAATATGTAAATATTTTCTATGCACTAATAAGAATTTACTGCATAACATTCGTCAAAGAGCCAAGTCTTTTTTTAGCTAGAAAATTAGCCTCTCAAGGAAATTTATATACCTAAATGAATGGGAAACAAACTTTTAAACCTTATAGATTTAATAAAAATTTAACTTTCTTTTTTTTATTGCTAGTAGTCATTAATTTAAAAATTCTTTGATTAAGCTTCCTTATTGATTGGTGTTTAAAGAAAATAACTCATTCTTAGCAGCGCGCATCGTTTAAATTTAAAACTATGTAATTGACGAGTAGAATGAGTTTTTTGGTGTTAAAATTTAATTTGATAAAAACTGTTCAAAACACTATATTATAAGATGTAGCTTGATTGGAGAACGATTTCATTGATGGCTATGAGCATCCGGTATACAATAATTTGAAAAGCCATCCTGTAGCTTAGAAACAAACTGCGCAAGCGTTATATTGTTTCAAATCCCCCTGTAAATGTTTAGTACGGAACACAAAGTTGGAGAAGCGCTGATTCGAGCACGACACCCCGGTATACTGCGCCAATTTAGTAATACAACTCCCACCGTGTAAGTGTCTGGTCTATCTCTGTCATTCGTCTATGCAATTTGTTTATTTCTTAATTATGGATTGAATCCCTTTTATAATAACAATAATTAATCACCGGCATTTTTAAGGTTTTTGTCTTTCAAAAAAAAATGGCTCCGGTAGAAAACAGCGCTGTACAAATATAGATTTTGGTTGAACCGTCATATTTGGCCGAATATAGACTACAAAAAATAATGTATTATTTAAACTGGTAAAGCCTTTTAATTTTTAAAGCATTTTTCCACTTTTAAAACTTTGTCGTCGGCTTCAAATGCAGGAGGTACCAGGTTTGCTTCTTGAACAACGACGCAAAAACAATAAAAAAGTCTCATCGCCCTGCCACCCACTTCCTTTTCAGCGTTCCTCATTGAAATGGCTTGCGATGCACACAAAAATATAAGTTGATCTTGTACATCGAAAATATATGCAGGTATAGTCCAGGAGCCAACACCCAGGCCGACGAGCTATTAATAAACCAGGAGCCTGCTAGAGTCGGTACCAGGCTGGCGGCAGGCGTCAGCAAAAATCTCCTAATGTCAACTCACGACGACCAGGATTGTTGCACTGAAAAGGAAAGAAGTCCATCGTCTATAACCAAGTTCTGCTGGGACGATAGGAATGTTAGATAGATGCAACATGTAGGACCACTTTTCGAAGGGATGTAAAAGCATGTGCCCACTTTGTATACTTGAGTGCATGAATGTACGGTAGTGACGGTTAGCACCCTTAAAGGATGTAACCTGGCACCTAGGCATGCCTTTCTGGGCCCGTTGTGCACCACGTACCAACTATGTTCAACTTAGATAATAGTTTAAATACTATCTAGTAAATTGAACCCAGTATACTTCAAATTATATTTTAGGTCAGAAACTAAGCCATCATGATATACCATACAATGCCATGGTTATAGCCTTATGAACTACTGGTGGGTCGCAAACCTTTTGACATAATCAACAGGGTACAGGGAGCCAAAATGTGCCCGCACTAGCTGCTAGCTCAAAATAGGCACTCCTTATACCCTGTCCCATGTAGTGATTTCCTGAATTGCCATTTAGAGAATCACCAGATTAACCCACCCCCTTTACGATGGATGTTATCTGGTGGGATCCCAAAGGTTACCATTTTTAATTGTTTTTGTTAACATACCGGTCTCGTCCGTTACCAGACTAGGTCCCTTTAGTCGCCTCTTACAACAGGTCTAGCGGTTACCTTGGTGCTATTCTTATCTCCGGACTCCATACGGAAAACTGTGTATACTTAATACGCAGTGTAAAGATCCCTAGCTCGACAAAGAGGTACCATGAAAAATTAAGGCCTCTTAGAGAAAGAAAACTTGAATTCTAAGTGGCGCCGTTTTCGCAAACCCAGATGTGTCCGTAGATCACATCCCAAACTCGTGCATAAGTTTAGGATGTGATCTACGGACACATCTGGGTTTGCGAAAACGGCGCGTCGTGTGCCTAGTCGCTAGACCAAAAATAATCTGCCCACGACTACCACTACTAACGCCAATTTTGCATCTCATTGGTTATAATATAAAGTTATTGAATTCTGAACTTTTTGAGCTGACCTGTCAAAAACTTCTTGTTTTTTACTCTTTTACAAAACAAAACATGTAATAACTTCTGTCATCTTGCGCCGCTTAGTAATTCCTCCAATTTTCAATTTTTTTGCGTTTTATACGATCGAGACTCGTTACTGGTATACTACTACTGGATATATCTATTATGTATTGATGTTGAATGTTCACACTATTGGGGCTCTATTCTCTTACTTGAACGAAGTGATTATTCCCATCACATCATTTGGCCAATAGTGGTCGTGTGTTGTGCGAAATGACTTATCTCGGCCAATGACGCTGAGTCGCGCTACTTCACACTTAGTGAATTTTACGCTTTTAAAGCGAAATCTATTCTCCTGCTTCGTACCAACTGAACGTTTCTCGGACGGATCGTAAGAGAAGCTTACATTACATTACATCGTACGAGTGCGAGAATAGCTATCCTGGGTAGGTATTCTGGGTCTTGAACGATGTGATATTTCCCATCAATGGCAAGCGTTAAATTAGCTCCGAGCCGTCACGTGCTATGCGAAAAGACCTCCATTGCGCAAGCTTCTCCTATGATCTGACCGAGAAACGTTCAGTCGGTACGGGACAGGAGAACAGATTTTACTTCAAACAAGTAAAATTCACTAACTCTGAAGAGCGGGCGACTATGCCATTGGCCGTCATTTCGCACAACACGCGGCCGTTCAGAGTTTGCTATTGATCAGAACGTGTGATGTACATGGTCACATCGTTTAAGACCCAGAATAGCTACCCTGGGAGGTTCACACAAGGGCGTGTTTAGATCAATGTGAGCCCACTGTATACGTAATATAATTTTCTTAGGTAGTTTTTATTTCTTGGTCATCATTATCTGTTTAAAATATAAACAGAATCTCGGCTCTTCTCAAAATATATAATAATTACCACTCTGGAAAAGTAGGTTTTGTTATCTTGATTGTTGTTTGTTTAATCACCTAGACAATTTTAAATATGTTTAATAATGATGGTTGAGGAATAAAGCTTTATAGACTTGTATAATAGGTCACTGACCTTTCTTTACTAGGGAAACGAATTGCTATCAAGAATTACTGTGGAACTAGAAAAGAAATGTAGCTATTTTGGAAATCGTGTCTTTTTTATTTTCATCCAGCAACAAAAATCTGCCTGCCGGGAGTGACTAAATTATCAGAAGTTGTGGACAGAATATACCAGTACAAATCGAAAGATAAACACTGCAAGAATTACATGCATAAAATGCCAGTAAAATTGACCAAAAAATAAAGTAGTCAAAACGTTCAGTGCTTTCCGCAGGTAGTGAAGTAGGCAAATGTACTTATATTAATGCTAGCAAAGGAACCCGCACGTCCGGCCAGAATAAAATGAGGCGCAAAAGGGATGGCTAAACTTAATCTATCTCCTTCTGTTTACAGCATTTTTGTCTTACAGGGTGGTCTTCATTTTTAGCAAATTTACCATGAACAAAATTTTAATATTACAAAAAAACACGGTACTCGTCTGGTACATTTAACGAAATCGACTCCAGCCCGTTCATTATTCACACCTTTTTATTGCGTTTCTATTATTACCGCTGGCTCAATTATACTCCGGCCCGTCAAGTCACAAGTTATTGGGCTTTTATTGTTATCGCTGAGTCCAAACAGGATGACTAGGCGCGTTTCATGCACAATCTAAAATTCAAACAGTGGCGTATCATTTACAATTTTTAATAAAACTGTGTGGAGTTCTAATTTTGAAGATGGTTTTGGATTTTTGCAATTTTTAGAAAGCCAATTGGTATTTTTTTAGATTTCTAGATTCGTACGCATCTACCTATTAAAATGTACCTATATAATATAATAAGTATCAAAGTTTTGAAAAAATATTTATTTTTAAGAAAAATAAGGTATGGAGTTTTCCAGCAAAAAAAGGCTTAGGAGGAGCAAAATATAAAATTAATACCTAATAATGATGAAATAAAAAATTATAGCACGCCACTGGACAGAGAGAGTGCGCCGACACCAGTCTGTGCAGTGGTCTTATTTCTGAAAAGTGCGGTTTTAAAATATTTGTAATAAACAAGTGAAATTAAAAAAAAAATCAAATAAATGGATTCACGACGGATCCATATACGTAATATTCCTACGTATATGGATGGATCTGATTCCTTCCTAGCTAGCTTATTAGCACACTTCATGTGAAGCCATAATATTATCAGCCTTGAAAACACTTTTAAGTAAATATCTCGAAAATTAAAATTCCAACAAGGTTTTTAGTTATAGCACGAATTATTGAGCAAAATGTAATCTACTATATTCCGAAAATCGCATATTGATGCGATGCTTCGTTACAAAGTTGGCATTTTTTAAAATATTTAATTGTCACAAAACTTTCATTAGCATTAATGGATTTTCACCAAAATCTAATTAGTCCGTAAGAATGTTGAAAACTATTTTACCTGAAAATTTTATAAAAAAAGGTTCAGAAGTGAAGGAACTATCGTGTTACGGACAGAAATATACATACACACCATTGAGTTGTATAAGGCCCTGAAAGGGCCTTTAGAGACGGAAAGACAAGGCATTTTTTATTGACCCTATCCAATTTGGTTTCTAGGGGCGGGTATTTCTTTTACAAGAAAAACAGAGATAGACATTATTGAACATGTGAAACGGACAAAGATAGGCTGATTTTGCAAGCTAATAATACCCTAGATATTATATGGGTACTTTTATCTCTTTCACACTGATGGCATAAGTGCGACAGAAAAGCAGCTGGCTACTTTTAATCCACCTGCCGTATTTTGAGTGATTCAACCTGCTAGTCGTTCTATACAGGGAAAACTGATAGACAATGTTATCTAAGTACGGAAATTAATTTTTTTGAATTTCGTGCGGGAATATTACAAAAAGAAATCTTTAAAACGTTTAAAAACAAGTTTAGAAGTAACTATTTGAGTTCAAACATGGTGCGAAATTGTTTTTTGTGCAAAAGAAGAAAAAAAATCGATGAAAAAACAACATTTCATGGGTAAGTCGTCTTGACGGTTAGTTTTTGCTAAAACACGAGAAAGTTCAGTCGCGTCACGATAGATAGTTTTTTCTGCGACCGTGCGATTTTACCCTCACACATTTTGATTCAGAAAGTGTCACTTTTTTTCAGATTATTTTTTAATAATAATTTGTTCTGAAATGTGTTGCAGTCTAGGACAAATGGGCGCCGCCAACTCGGCGCCACCAACTGGGCGGCGGGCAAACTGGGCGGCAGGCCAACTGGGCGCCGGGCCAACTGGACGCCGGGCCAACTGGACGCCGGGCCAACTGGGCGCCGGACTAAAATATTTTTTCTTGATAAAATGTGCAGTTGAAAAACAAAATAGATATATTATTATTTATGCAAAAACATCTTTAAAAAATCCTTTATGTAATATTCTTGAAATTTGGTTTTGTTAGTGTTCAATCAATTAAGTCGAGTGTTGAAATTTTGGTAGGTCTAGAGTTCTGGCAACCTAATAACATAAAATTTACGTTTTTGATTACAAGAATGGCGAATCCAAAATGGCGGATTTCTTTATTTTTAAACCGATTTGTCTCAAACTTGAAAGTTTGAAGTGTTTGGGATCACTTAATACAGTTTTACCCTCAAACTTAAAAAAATTAAAATGGCGGATCCAAAATGGCGGACTTTCTTATTTATGCATCGATATGTATCGAATATGGAACTTGGCGGTGATTATAATTTTTGACTCAAACTCATCAAAAATTCAAAATGGCGGATCCAAAATGGTAGTGTTGCTGATTTGAGGTTGGTAGAGCTGCGGGACTGTAAGCGCTGGCCGTTTTATAAAATCTGGGTGCAAAAATCCTTAAAAGGACGATGTAAAAATATTAATTTTTCCGAGCCACACAAAGACAATATAGAGGATTGGCACTCACCTTTTCAGCTGTTTCCGTCGTCCAGAGGAGCTCCTCTCGCTGGCCCAGTCGTTGCAGTCGATCCACACTAGAATCACTTGTTTGTGTAATGGTTTAGTTTCTAAGAATGTTACTGGATTTTTTGGTTAATAGAATTTATCACCATGCTGCGTGGTGATCTCGATAGAATACGACAGACGAATCCTTTTTTGGTTACGCCTTTTTGCGCAGATTCATTTTTCGTAGATGGCGCTGGCGTTTTGCTTGTACGATCTGAAGGAGATTTGGAAATAAAAACACCACACTGCGAGAGTGGATGAAAAGAATTATTGCATAGTTTGCACTTATAGGGTTGTTGGTTTTGTCGAAATTGAGTATTGGATTGTCTATTTGATACTTGTGAGTGCGTATGCGCTAAAAAATTTGATGGAGGGCTTGATTTGTACTGATTATTTGAATAAGAATTATATTTTTGGTTACTAGAATTCGAATAATTTGGTTTTTGCTGTTTTGAAGTCGAAGGTTGCATTTGCGTATTTTGGGGAGATAGCTGTACTGTTTCAAGAGCACGGCATTGGTTAATAAGAAACTGAATTAGATTTTGATATGTTGGAATCTCGGTAGTACTATACTTTAATTCGAAAGCGGTTCTTGTGGTTTGATCGATTTTTGATAATAAAATTGAAAATAAACAAAAACACCACGACGTTACTGGAAATTCAAGATTTTCGAGCGCCGCAATATTCTCGGAAAAGGTATCTACCAAGACTCTAAGATCCTTTGCTGACTGGTTTCCCTTTAAAGAATTTGCATAGTAGATTGAGTTCCAGTAGGTACTGGCTAAAAGTCTTTTATTTTGATAGCGATCTGTTAATACCTTCCAGGCGATTGCGTAATTACTTGCCGTTAATTTTATAGAACTTAAAATATTAAGTGGTTCGCCCTCAAGGAAGGTTAGCAAATGTTGAAATTTCCTTATATCGGAATAATTAGAGTTTTCGTGAACCAAACAAGAATAAACATCGTAAAAGGTTGGCCACTTTTTTACGTTTCCATTAAAGCAAGGTACCTTTAAAGGGCCCAGATCATCGCTACGTGAATAGTCTGAAGTTGCGGGGGTAAAATTTGAATGAACTGAATCGGAACATAAACTCGAAAAAAGAACTTTAGCTTGGTGGTAGAATAGATCCGTATCTTTCCTAATTTTGTCCTGTACTTCGAATTCATCATCGTCGTCGTCTTTCAAGAGACCTATGATGTCATTATGAATGTTTTTAAATTGTTCATAGTGATCATCTAACGATTCGTAAAACGCCTTAAAAATTGGCAAGGAAGAACTATCTGATTTAGCTTTTGTTCCCAAGTTATACGTTTCCGTAATACGAGATATTGAAACTTTGCGTTGATTCTCAAGCTTTTTTAACGACATATTGTTAATTAAAAAAAATAAAAAATATTTAAAAGGAATAAAACTAACACTTGACCCCTATTTACTTTAATCAGTCCAAAAGAGTTCAACAAGCATATATTTTATTATCGATTTCTCGAATAAATGCAAAAACTTATCAACAGCCGTTATCCTAGGTCGCGATTTTTCTCCCAAAATAAATGCACACAAAACAACTTGTACCTACTACCGCTTCTCTTATTATTTACAAGTAAATACTAATTCTACTAGATGTGTTTGTTTACCTGTTAAATAAGAATAAAGCATTTAACTCACAAGCACTGTTGTTGTTTTGAATAACTATAACATATTATTTAAACAAATAACTATTATTTAAACAACTTTCGATTTTTGAATCAAAACAAACGACGTACGAAGTGCCAATTTCGGCTGCAATGAAATGTGGGTGGAGCAACCGTTAAGCCACGCAAGGGGGGACGGAACCTCCTTTCTAAACTGGACACGGCAACTAAGCGAACCAAAATGGCGAGGCGAAAAAATCTAATATTTTTAGCAAACAAATTTTAAAAAACTATCTGGGTCGTGGGACCAGAAAATGTTGCTGATTTGAGGTTGGTAGAGCTGCGGGACTGTAAGCGCTGGCCGTTTTATAAAATCTGGGTGCAAAAATCCTTAAAAGGACGATGTAAAAATATTAATTTTTCCGAGCCACACAAAGACAATATAGAGGATTGGCACTCACCTTTTCAGCTGTTTCCGTCGTCCAGAGGAGCTCCTCTCGCTGGCCCAGTCGTTGCAGTCGATCCACACTAGAATCACTTGTTTGTGTAATGGTTTAGTTTGATTTTCTAAGAATGTGACTGGATTTTTTGGTTAATAGAATTTATCACCATGCTGCGTGGTGATCTCGATAGAATACGACAGACGAATCCTTTTTTGGTTACGCCTTTTTGCGCAGATTCATTTTTCGTAGATGGCGCTGGCGTTTTGCTTGTGCCAATCAAATTGAAATTGTGTGGGTTTTCCGAATACGGGAATTTGGCGCAAAATTTGAATTTAAAATTAAAGTTGCACGAACAGGTAGATTTCTTTATTTTTAAACGGATTTGTCTCAAACTTGAAAGTTTGCAGTGCTTGAGATCACTTAATATAGTTTTATACTCAAACTTAAAAATATTAAAATGGAGGATCCAAAATGACGGACTTTCTTATTTATGTATCGATATGTATCAAATATGGAACTTGGCGGTGTTTCAAGTCGCTGATTACGATTTTTGACTCAAACTCATGGAAAACTCAAAATGACGGATCCAATATGGTGGATGTCTTAATTTTTAAACCGATTTGTCTCAAACTTGAAAGTTTGCAGTGTTTGAGATCACTTAATACAGTTTTATCCTCAAACTTAAAAACATTAAAATGGCGGATCCAAAATGGCGGATTTTCTTATTTATGCACCGATATTTACCAAATTGTGTGAAACTCACAACCTAAAAATAAATAATGGTTTTTTTAAACATAAGGATATTCATCGATATACCTGGATTCAGCCAACAAGAAATCTTAAATCAATCATTGATTATGCTATAGGTGGACAACACTCGCAATTAAAGAGGTATGATGTGCGAGCACTTTGTGGTGTTACCTGTGGATCTGACCACCATCTGGTAAAAGCAAAAATATTATTCCCTTTAAGAAAAACAAATAAGGACGAAAGTATTAGAGAAAATGAAAACCTAGAGTGCATCGAAGACAATCAAAAATACAACTTTAGAAGTCTAGAAATCGAAAGTACTCAAAGATTGTATCAGAACCGATTAGATCAAAAATTAATTAACACAAATCACTCATTTGAAGAGATATATACAAACATAATAAAAAGCTTGAAGGAAGCAAGCAACGAAGCTGTTGGATACCAAGATAATATAAATAACAGGAAGATGTGGTGGACGGAGAAAATACAGGAAATGGTCAAAGAGAGAAAACGCACATACTTGAAATGGCTCAGTACTAAAGAGCAAAGACACCTAGAAATATACAGGGAAACCAGAAGACAGCTAACAAGTTTGATACGCACAGAAAAAAACGAAATGTCTGAGCGCAAATGCCACGATATAAATACACACGTAGGAGGTAGGCAGAGCTCTGAACTATGGAAATTCATTTCTACAGTAAAACACCCAACAAAAGAAAAATCATCATCAAACCAGAACAATGGACAGAACACTACAAGGGACTGCTGCAAGAGACGAGACCCGAACATCTAACAGCCTCTCCGAGGAGAGACATAGAAGTACATGGAGAGGAAGTAATCATCGAAAAAGAAATGATAAAGAATAGTATAAAAAAGCTTAAATCCGGAAAAGCTAGCGGACCTGGGGGAATATATGCTGAAATGCTCAAATATGGATCAGAGAAACTACTCAAAAATCTGACATATATTATCAATCAATGCATAAACGGACATCCAGTACCTAATGATTGGAAAATTGCATTCATATCCTCAATACATAAAAAAGGAACCAAGCTGGATTGTAACAATTACAGAAGAATTTCAGTCACCAGCACTCTAAGTAGATTGTACGGTAGGATTCTTAGATATCTAATAGAGAATGATTTTCATGAACAAGAAGAAGAAGTGCAAAGTGGGTTTCGTGCAGGCAGATCTTGTAGTGGTAATGTTTTTTGTCTTGAACAAGTAATTGAGAAAAGAAGCGCCAGAAATATAGAGACTCATGTTACCTTTGTGGGCCTACAAAAAGCATATGATAACGTTCCAGTAGAAAAATTATGGACGGTGTTAGAACAAACTAATATCAATCATACATACATAAAAGTGATAAAAGAACTATATAAAGGGTCAAAATCTAAAATTAAAATTGGAAATCGACTTTCAAAAGAATTCCTGGTAACAAAAGGCTTAAGACAGGGATGTTGTATCTCTCCAACTCTTTTTAAAATATATATCGCAGTGGCTCTAAAAAACTGGAAACGTAAAGTGCACGGCATGGGAATACAACTTAACGACCGATTTACTATATACAGACTACAGTTTGCTGACGACCAAGTAATTGTAGCTAATGATAAAGAAGACATGGAGTATATGATGAGAAAGTTAACGGAAGAATACCAAAAGTGGGGACTAACAGTGAACGTGGACAAGACACAGTATGTATGTATTGGAAACGAATCCAGTGAGTTAGAACTAGACATTGGACAAACAATATCTCCATGCAATGAGTATGTATACTTGGGTGTCACATTTGATAAGACAGGAACAGACTGTAAAGAATTGGAAAAAAGAATAGTAAAAGCAAAAAAGGTTATTGGATGTCTTAACAGTATTTTATGGAGCAGAGAGATAAGAAAGAATGTAAAATTTAACATATATGAAACAATGGTAAAAAGCACGCTGTTGTATGGAATAGAGACTTGTCGCGTAACAGAAAAATACAAAACAAAAATGGAAAGTGTCGAAACGGATGCAATAAGAAGATCAATGAGAATATCTCGATTAGATCACATAAGAAATGAGATCATAAAAGAAAGAATGGGAATCGAGGGAAGCATAACGAATGACATCACTAAAAGGCAATTGATATGGTACGGCCATGTACAACGGATGAACGACGAAAGATTACCAAATCCAAAGATCAATGAGTAAAAAGAATCTGACAGAAGATGATTGTCAGGATCGAAGGAGGTGGAGAATAGGCGTCGGACAACGTAGAAAAACGTTCTAAACCGACATCGTGTTTCAAGTCGCTGATTACGATTTTTGAATCAAACTCATGAAAACTTAAAATGGCAGGTCCAAAATGGCGGATTTCTTCATTTTTAAACCGATTTGTCTCAAACTTGAAGTTTTGCAGTGCTTGAGATCACTTAATACAGTTTTATCCTAAAAATTAAAATAATTAAAATGGCGGATTTTCTTATTTATGCACCGATATGTATCAAATATAGAACTTTTAACTCAAACTCATAAAAAATTTACAATGGCGGATCCAAAATGGTGGGTTACTTTATTTTTCAACGGATTTGTCTCAAATGTCTCAAACTTGAAAGTTTGCAGTGCTTAAGGTCACTTAATACAATTTGTGACTCACACTTGCAAATGGCAGACTTTTATAGCTTAATACAAAATATTACTCAAGTTTAAAGAAAGAAATGTAATATTTTAAGCTTAAGACAAATCGGTTAGTAAATAAAAAAGTCTGTCATGTTGGATTCGCCATTTTGATTTTTTTATGAGTTTAAGTCAAAAATGATAATCAGCAGAGTCCACCATTTTGGATCCGCCATTTTAAATTATTTATGAGTTTGATATTTGATACATATCGGTGCATAAATAAAAAAAGCCGCCATTTTCCATCCGACATTTGACATTATGTGCTTTCAAGCACTGCAAACTTTCACGTTTGAGACAAATCGATTTAAAAATAAAGAAATCCGCCATTTTGAGTTTGAGTCAAAAATCATATTTAGCGAGTTGAAACACTGCCAAGTTCTATATTTGATGAATATTGGTGCATAAATAAGAAAATCTGCCATTTTGGATCCGCCACTTTAATTTTTTTAAGTTTGAGGATAAAACTGTATTAAGTGATCTGAAACACTGCAAACTTTCAAGTATGAGACAAATCGGTTTAAAAATAAAGAAATCCACCATTTTCGATCCGCCATTCTTGAAATAAAAAACGTAAATGGTATTTTTACCAGGTTACCAGAACACTACACCTACCAAATTTCAACACTCGACTTAATAGATGTTGAAATTTTTGTATAAATAACATATTTATTTTGTTTTTATCTGCACATTTTATCGAAAAAAAAATAGTCTGGCGCTGAGTTGACCCGGCGCCCATTAGACCCGGCGTGGCGCCCTGTTGGCGGCGCCGAGTTGGCACGGCGCCCAGTTGTCCCATTCCGAATTGAAATTTTTAGTTCCGAAATTTCATCTGACTCGAGCATAACTTGTAGTCCACCCAGGAAGAGAAGACCCTTGTTCAAAGAAAGAAAATATTTTACCTGGAAGGTACAACATTTGTAAAGTTCTAAGATGAAAACAATAATTTTAAAACATCCACTGCACTTAGCATGCTAACAAATTTTTGCTCTTTTTTTTACTGAAGAGAATTTTGTAAACACAGTATACACAAGTAAGTATTCATGAATTATTTATTATTCAAACAGAAAATTGTTGCTAAAAAAATGCTAGTGGAACTCAAAATTTGTATTTTGCGCCGCCACTGCCCTTTCTTATCCAAGACAAGCAAATAGAATATTTTTGCGATGTTGCATGTGTCCGGACTTACCAAACCGAAATTCTATTTTCATCCCTGTCTTGCTCATTAAATTCTTACTTGTATTTGGTCAAATTTTTTTAGATAACGTGGAAAATGTTTTATTTGGGTGTATTTGGACCTTGGATCTTAGCAATATTGTTGTGATGTATGTCTGTGCGTGTATGTGTGTGTGTATATTTTTTCTGTCCATAGCACGATAGCTCCTAAATCGCTAAACCGATTTTCATAAAATTTTCAGGTAAAATAGTGTTCGACACTATAACGAGCTGATTAGATTTTGGTCAAAATCCATTACTGCTAATGACAGTTTTTTAACAATTAAAAAATTTCAAAAATTGTTAGTTTTTAATGGAGCGTCGCATCAATATGTTTTTGGGAATATAGTAGACTGCGTTTTGCCTAATAATTTGTTAAGCTTTAGTTTCTGAGACATTTACAAAAAACTGTTTTCAAGGCTGATAAAATATCATGGCTTCACTTGAGGCAGAGAACATATAACATTTATTTCTTCGATGCTTGAGGCGTATTAATAGGCTAGCTAGGAAGATATTAGATCCGTCATGGATTCATTTTTACCTTCCTAGCCCGCGTAGCAGTGGCTAGAGAAGGTATTAGTTTCGACTATACTATACTATATAATTTTTTTTTCGAGATAGCGCCGAAAACGTGTTATTTGGGTGTATTTTGACCTATCCTGGCAATATTGCCGTGATGTCTGTTTTTGTTTGTGTGTGTGTATGTGTATATCTGTCCGTAACACGATAGCTCCTAAATCGCTGAACCGATTTTCATGAAATTTTCAGCTAAAATATTGTTCGATACTGTGATGAGCTGATTAGATTTTGGTCAAAATGCATTAATGCTAATGACAGGTTTTTAACAGTCAAATCATTTAAAAAATCCTATGCACGCACATTTTTGTCAAAAATTTGTATTATAACCAAAAACTTTCTAGGAGCTTTTATTTCGGAGTTTTTTACAAAAAACTGTTTTCAAGGTTGATTTAGCATGAAGTTTACTTGGCGTGTCTTAATGGGCTAGAAAGGTATCTGATCCATCATGGATCCGTTTATTTTTATTTCCAAAAGAAAGTTTTTCCTTTTTATAAGAAAATTAGCTGTCTTGTTGCTCTTGAGTTCGTTGTTGTTTGTAATCGTATTCTACTATTTAATTAGTTTCCACCTCGGCGTTATTAACGTGCCGCCACCACCGTGTTCACGTAAACGAGAATGTTTCTGTCAGCTTTACCTTGTGTAATAGAATCTTAATTTTCACTTAACTCGAAAGGATGTTTGCTAAAATTAAGACAATACCAAGTTTTAAGCAGCGAAATTACAGGGTTGTTTAAAATGCTACCGAATTAAAAGAAGTGCTGCAACTTCCTCTGCATCATCTACTAATCCCCATAGTGCAAATACAGATGGTAATATTTTTGAAATTAAACGGCCATTTGCGGTAAAATATTTTATTGTATTATTTTCTGACATACATGATTTAATTTATAACTGTGCTTTCAGCGGTGGCTTGATGTAGAAAAAGGGCAATATTTTTGGTTTGATTTTGCAAGTAAACGATTTAAAAAAGTAGGGGAAATTAGAGGATGTAATAATTTTTAGCTTTTATCAAAAATGGCTACAAGGCCCTGCCTGCTGTTTTCGATTTTACAGAAATCTGCCTTCGAATCCACCAAGATAAAAGCTATTACAATAATGGTCATGTGACTATTTTGGATTTGGCGCCAACCACTGATTATTTAAAAATCCCTACTACAATACTAACTTAACACTTTAACACACCACGTTTATAAATCTCTGGCATCGGTGAATAAGCAGATAAGTATGAAATTTTGCCAAAATGAGAGTTATTGGTCCTAGTGGGATATGTCTAAGTACGAATAAGCGAACAAGTGCACAAACACATTGTTTCCTAACATGGGCGTAGTCAGGGTCTCGCTCAGGGTCGGGCAAAAAAGCAAAAAAATGCACAATCAAATATTTATTGAAAAATAGTATAAATGCAGTTTTAATTAACTGAATAACCTAAACTTAATTTACTATTAACGAAGATTGCGAATAAACCTTGATAAAACGACTTTTTTAAATTCATCCCTGGAATCTATAACCCTCTTTCTTTCTTTATTTTATGGCTGGAAAGAAAAGAAGACTCGCGCTTCGTCAACTAATGTTACCAATTCTATTTCCTGCAGTTTCGCTTTTGACCAATTTTTTTTTCCCACTGATTGTACCACAATTCAGTTTCAGCGGAGAACCCCTTTAAATCATAAAAGTCGCAGAACAATTGTGGTTCGTCCCGCCTTCCTTTTTGTAAATATGTTCTTTTTACTATAATTTACCAAATTGGTTCGAATTAGGCTATTTGGTGATTCACTAGAGCATTTTCTATTTTTTGTTTATTTAGTATTAATTAACTAATTAAGTACTTAAAATTACTGGGTTATTTGCATGTGAAACTCCCGCGGTTTTAAAGGCAAATATTACAATTTGCTATAATTAATTTACTTTACATAAAATGCATTTTGAATTACTAAGGTTCCTAGTTCCTTTAATATGGACCTTCGTAATCTCATTCCTTCCTACTTATTCCTTTTCTCCTACGCCTATGGATTAACGACGCCACTGGGCGACATGTGGGAGAACGAACGCAGTAGCGATATCTGCTGCATCAGAGAGAACCGTTTCGTCTTCCAACCAGTATACACGCGTGTTAGCGACTCTCCTACCACAGGAATGTGGGGTGCAAAAACTACGGTTTAACAGCGCGTCCTCCCATGAGTTCCACTTCCTGTATAAAAATGGTAAGTGAAAATGCATTATTTTTACCTTACATACATTTGTTTATTGCTACACTAACCTAGAAGGTAAACTAGACCATTTCAGAATCCCTTGTACCAGCTTAGCCTATGACCTTATTCCCTTAACTTTATACAGTCCACACCTGACACCGTTAAATTCCAGACAATCTCCTTTCTGGACCACCAGGGAACCCCATTTTTGATCCTTAGCGACCCGGATTTCTGGAATCGTTTTTTTGCCTTTTTAGGTTAGTTTTTTTTTACTGGTTTCAAATGCAAGAAAAACCCTTGTTTTTCCTAAATGCCTTTTTTACTGGTTTCAAATGCAAGAAAAACCCTTGTTTTTCTTACATGCCTACTTTAGAAAACCCCTAGGTTTCTAAAATACATTTTGCGATTTTTTTTTGTGTAAAAACAAATGCAAGAAAAACCCTTGTTTTTCTTACATGCCTACTTTAGAAAACCCCTAGGTTTCTAAAATACATTTTGCGATTTTTTTTGTGTAAAAATTAAATATTTTTAACAATAAATTTAGCCTTTTCATGCGAAAAACCAAACACAGATAAAATCTGTAAACTACTATGCTTTTTTTTGTTTCGAATAAATCAAGTTTTTTCGTTTCTTTTTTGTAAAAAAAAAAAACCGTATGGAATTTGGGTGTTTTTTTGTTTGTCACTGGAAATAGTTTAAAATAGTGTCTGCAAAGTGCTATTATTTTAGCCGTTGTGCCTTCACATTTGTGGATTGCTATAATTATATCCAATTTGCTCGAAAAAAATCTCCAAATTGCCATATTCATTTTTGCTTATTGCAAATTGCTATGACTATATCCGATTGCGGATGCTTTACTATATTCGTTTTTGCGTAAAAATTGCTATGAATATATCTATTTCTAATTTACTATTATAATATCTGTCTGCAAATGGCTATGATTGTATCCATTTTTTGCGTGCATAATAAATTTTGAAGGAAATTTAATTCTTAACTTGAGAATTTGTTTTCGTGTAAAGGCAGATAAATAGTTTTACCAAATTAAATGCTTTTGATTTGTAGGTATTTATTTTTAAATTTAATACATAGTAGGTACCTACTTATTTGAATTCGCGAGGCGAAGATAAAAAAACTTATACACAAGTTTTTTTGTTATCATTAGTTTGCATCGGGTATTTTCTTTACTTTTGTGCGCTTATAGTTTGATTATTGTAATTAAACGTAGGACATTAATATTTATACAGGGTGTCCAAATTTTGATTTTTTTTTCAGTTTACCTAATTTTTGTCAATTATTTTTTGGATTTTTTTTTAAATCATGTCTAGTTCGGATAAAATTTTAAAGGCTAAAGCCTTGCGCTATAGTGCGATTTCACAGCTAAATTTGATCATTGAATCCGCGACCCTCGCAAAAAATGACCCTGCCTATCACAGCGGCTTTAAAGTCAAATTTCGCACATTGTCAAAAATCAAAAAAGATTTTGAAAAGCACCATAATACTTTGTTGACGTTGGTAGCCTCTGATGAGGATCGCTTAGTAGTAGAAAACAAAGTGTCTATGGACTTTTGCAAACGCTGTGACGAGATTTCCACTATATTTTACGAACTTTTCGAACTACCCTTTGAAGAGGGAGGGCTTTTGAGCAGTACGATAAATCCCATGGGCAGTCCCTGTGCCTCCACAGACCAGCATGGTTTACTGCCTAGGATAAAAATACCTCTTTTTCAAGGGGAATTTAAGGAGTTTCCAACCTTTTTGCAAGCCTTTAATGCTACCGTGCACAATAATAGGTCGCTGGGAAACTTTGAAAAATTCAATTTGCTTTTTTCTAATTTAAAGGGCCCTGCCCTGGATGTCATTTCTGACATTCCTATCCTTGCTGAAAATTATTTAAATGCCTACCACACCTTGGTGGATAGGTATACAAATAAACGATTACAAGCTTACCTTCACTGGAAGGCAATTGAAGGCTTCTCTCCTCTTACTAAAGAGAATGCTACGAATTTGAGGAATTTGCTTGATTGTTTTTCGAAAAACTTAAGTGCTTTAAAAGTCATGGGTTTTAAAACGGAGTTTTGGGATTATATTATGGCACAAATGCTCTTGGATAGGTTGGACCCAACCACGCGCAAGGCATTTGAGCAAAATTATTGCTCCAATGAGATCCCCTCTTATGATAAAATTCGTGCTTTTGTTTCTAGCCATTGCATTGCGTTGGAACAAATACAACAAACTCAAGATTACTTAAAAAATAAAGATTTGTCAATTTCAAGTCAGAAAAATCAAGCAAAGTTTCAAAATCGATCTGCTTTGTTTGCTAATACTCAGAGAGCCTCCAAAAATGCCTCCCAGTCTCCAAATGGCCAAAGTGGCTTAAATAATACTCCAAACCCTCAAAATTTTTGTTTTCTCTGTAAAAGTGGCGATCATATAATATACAGATGTCCTAATTTTTTGGCGAAAACTCCCCAGCAACGTTTTGAGATTGTTAAACAACATAAAGCGTGTGTCAACTGTTTGGCCTCAAAGCATAATTTACCCCAGCAATGCAAATCAGAAAAAAGATGTTTACATTGTGGCCAATTTCATCACAGTCTCTTACATTTTTTTCCTATTAATTCTACACCTATTTCTGCGAGTAGCCCCTCTACTTCTGCAGTGCAACCCCCGAGGAGCCCCGTGGCTACCGAATTTAATAGAACCACTAACACCATTGTTACTGGTATGTCTTTAAATGATCGCGAAGTACTTCTCTGTACCGCTTTAATACAAATACAGGATGTTTTTCAAAATTGGCACACAGTGCGCGCCATCTGTGACTCTGGTGCTCAATCTTCATTTATATCTAAGTCATGTGCTGATAGTTTGGGCCTTCCTAAATTTAATATCGCCATGACTCTACAAAGCTTAGATCGAATGACAACTTCGGCAAAATCTGGAATTAATTGCAATATATCCTCTTTGCGTGATAATAATTTTGTTTTTAATTTTGATGCGATAATACTCGATAAAATTTGTAGTGATTTACCTCATTCCTCATTTTCGATTAAAAGTTTTCCTTTTCTCGCCAACTTAGAACTAGCTGACCCAGGCTTTAATAAAAGCGATAAAATTGATTTATTGTTGGGCGGCGATGTGTACCCTTACATTTTGCTAGATGGTCGTTTGTCTACGGGACCCAACAACCCCGTCTGCATTAATACTATTTTTGGTTGGGGAATAATGGGCAATCTTTCACTTTCACCTTCAACTACAAATCAAATTAAAACATTTTTTACTACGTCAATGAACGATTCTTTTGTCAATTTAGATAAAAATCTACAACGATTTTGGCAAATAGATGACATACCTAATGTCAAGGCCATTGACCCCGAAGATGAGTTTTGCGAAAATTATTTTTTGAAAACTACCTCAAAAAATGAGGAGGGGAGATATATTGTATCTTTACCATTTAAAGTTACTGCTCCAGATTTTGGCGACACTCGATCCATTGCCGTACGTCGTTTTTTCTCCCTTGAGAAGAAATTGCTACAAAACCCTGATTTTTATGCTGCCTACAGCTCTGTTTTACAAGATTATTTAGATAATAATCATATGCAACCGGTTTCTGCACCTTTGCCGACCGAAATTTCAAATCATTTTTATATTGCACACCATGCGGTGTTTAAAAAAGATTCTACTAGCACCCCCCTGAGGGTGGTTTTTGATGCGAGCATGCACGCCCCTGGCAAAATCTCGCTCAACAACGCTGTTTATACTGGGCCCCCTTTACAAAGGGACTTACAAAAAATTTTATTACTTTATCGTTTGCATAAATTTTGCTTTTGTTGCGACATCCGTCAAATGTACAGGATGATTTTAGTTGACCCTAGTCAAACTAATTTTCAAAGAATAGTTTGGAGGTTTGATCCTAACCAGCCTATTCAAGACTTCGAAATAAATAGAGTTTTATTCGGGGTCTCTTGTAGCCCCTTTTTGGCTATCAGAACTTTGCTGCAACTTGCTAGAGAGCATGAGGACCTTCCTCTTGCCTCAAAAATCATTGAGGAGGCAGTTTTTGTCGATGATGTGATTTCGGGAAGTGATGACTTTTTTAAGGCCACTGAGATGAAAAATCAATTAATCGAGCTACTTAGCCGAGGTGGATTCGAATTGCGTAAATGGGCGAGCAATTGTCCCGAGTTACTATCCGATCTTCCTGAGTCACACATTTCGATGAAGGCTCTTTCTCTCGATTTAGATGCTGAAAATTCAACTTTGAAAATTCTCGGTTTAAATTGGAACCCTCATACTGATGAATTTTTTTATACTTTCGACTGTTCTCTCCAAACATGCACTAAAAGAACAATTTTAAGTAATTTGGCCCGCATTTACGACCCTCTGTCTTTTTTGGCGCCAATAGTTTTAATTTTAAAATTAATTGTTCAATACTGCTGGGCAGAAGACTTAAACTGGGACGACCCTGTCAGTCCGGAAATTGTTTTTAAATGGGAAAAATTTAAAAATGAATTAAAGTTTTTGCATTCTGTTAAAATTCCTCGTCAAATAATTTTGCCTAATGCTAGTCAAATCCAGCTAGTAGGATTTTGCGATAGTTCAGAACGGGCCTATTGTGCTGTCGCTTATATTCGAATTTTTTATTCTGATGGAAACATTAAAGTTTTTTTTGTTTGTAGTAAATCTAGAGTCGCACCGTTGCGTCGTAAACTAACTTTACCAAGACTAGAGCTTTTAGGAGCTGTTTTGTTGGCTAAATTAATGGATTTTTTACTAGAAACGTTCTCGGAAAAAATTAAATTTGATAAAATTCTTGCTTTTACTGATAGCACAGTGACCTTATCTTGGATTCAGGGATCTCCTCACAAATTTAAAACATTTGTTTCGAATAGAACTGCCTATATACAAGGAAGAATTAGCCCTGAGTTTTGGCATTATGTTCCTACTGAACAAAATCCTGCTGACTGCGGTACTAGGGAAATGTATCCCTCTGATTTACAAAGATTTTATTTTTGGTTAGAAGGGCCTTCTTTTCTAAACCAACCTACAAATACTTGGGATTTTATGACAGTTACTTACGATGGGAATGCAGTTTTGGAAGAACAGCGAAAAAATATTTTTAACGTTTTTACTTGCGAACAAACAGTTGAATATTATGTAAACAACTTGTTTGAAAAATACAGTTCTCTTTTTAAAATTAAGAGAATAGTTGCTTACTTTTTGCGAGGGTTACAAAAGTTTAAAAATCCCTCATACAATTTTGCTACTGATTACCTTACAAATCAGGATTACTACAAAAGCTTACTTTTTATTTCGAAATGCGTACAATCTTTTTCTTTCCAAAAAGAAATTGAATTACTAAAAGATAAGAAACAGCTTCCAAAAGCTTTTCAAAAATTATGTCCATTTTTGCATAATGAAAGCTACGATTTGCTTCGTGTTGGAGGCCGTTTATGCCATTCAAATTTATCATACGATAAAAAATTTCCAATTCTTTTGCCTTCTAGTGCAAAATTCACTGAATTACTGATTTTAGATTTGCATCGCAGCAATCTTCATTGTGGTATACAGACCACAACTTTTTTACTAATGCAAAACTTCTGGGTATTGTCTGCTAAAAAGGTAGTGAGAAAAGTTTTAAGTTCTTGCCATACTTGCTGGAAAACTAAACCTAACTCCCTTCAACCCCCTATGGGTAACCTACCGAAATTTAGAGTTTCCGAAGCAAAGGTGTTCGAAAATGTAGGTATAGATTTTTGTGGTCCGTTCACGATTACTCTTGGTCGGACCAGAGGTGCAAAAACCATGAAAGCATATGTCTGTTTATTTATCTGTTGCGCTGTTAAAGCCGTGCATTTAGAGTTAGTCTCTGATATGACATCAGAAGCCTTTCTGGCTGCTCTGCGCCGCTTCATAGCTAGAAGAGGACTATGCTCAAAGATCTCTTCAGACTGCGGGACCAACTTCGTGGCCTCTGAAAAATACTTGCGACAAATTTTTTCTGATTGCGTGAAGGGGGAAGGTATAGTTTGGTCTTTTAACCCACCTGCTGCTCCCCACATGGGAGGCATTTGGGAATCAAACATTAAATCTTTAAAGACTCATCTTCACAGGGTAGTTGGAAATCAAATACTCACCTATGAGGAATTAAATACGGTTTTAACCCAAGTTGAAGCCATAATGAACTCACGTCCTTTATGTGCCTTAAGCACCGATCCTACTGATCTGGCGGTCTTGACTCCTAATAATTTTTTAAATTTGAGGCCTCCAGGTACAATACCCGATCCAAACTACTGCGATATTGCGTTAAACAGGCTGTCCAGGTGGCAACTGTTGCAAAGAATGCACCGCGATTTTTGGATTCGCTGGCATCGCGAATATTTGCACACTTTGCAACAGCGAGCCAAATGGCACCAACCTCTTGCTTCCATTGATATTGGTACTATGGTACTGATCAAAGATGAAAATTCCACTCCATTGGATTGGCCCCTAGGCCGCATTGAAGACCTTATTAAAGGTTCTGATAATGTTCCACGGGTTGCTATTGTAAAGACTACTAAAGGTACCTACAAACGGCCTTTGGTAAAATTATGCGCCCTGCCTACAAATTAAACTCTCTGAAATGCCCCTGGGCATTCTCAGGGGGGTGGGAAATGGTTCGTCCCGCCTTCCTTTTTGTAAATATGTTCTTTTTACTATAATTTACCAAATTGGTTCGAATTAGGCTATTTGGTGATTCACTAGAGCATTTTCTATTTTTTGTTTATTTAGTATTAATTAACTAATTAAGTACTTAAAATTACTGGGTTATTTGCATGTGAAACTCCCGCGGTTTTAAAGGCAAATATTACAATTTGCTATAATTAATTTACTTTACATAAAATGCATTTTGAATTACTAAGGTTCCTAGTTCCTTTAATATGGACCTTCGTAATCTCATTCCTTCCTACTTATTCCTTTTCTCCTACGCCTATGGATTAACGACGCCACTGGGCGACATGTGGGAGAACGAACGCAGTAGCGATATCTGCTGCATCAGAGAGAACCGTTTCGTCTTCCAACCAGTATACACGCGTGTTAGCGACTCTCCTACCACAGGAATGTGGGGTGCAAAAACTACGGTTTAACAGCGCGTCCTCCCATGAGTTCCACTTCCTGTATAAAAATGGTAAGTGAAAATGCATTATTTTTACCTTACATACATTTGTTTATTGCTACACTAACCTAGAAGGTAAACTAGACCATTTCAGAATCCCTTGTACCAGCTTAGCCTATGACCTTATTCCCTTAACTTTATACAGTCCACACCTGACACCGTTAAATTCCAGACAATCTCCTTTCTGGACCACCAGGGAACCCCAAATTGAGTTTTCTCCATTAATTGAGGGTGTAACATGGGCAATGAGTGAGCGGATAAGTTCTCCTCAGCTAGATGCCCCACCCTGCCCCACCCTGACTACGCCCATGTTTCCTAATCATAAGCCTGTGAATATACAAACTTGTTAAGAATTTACAATAATATTGACTAAGTAGTATTTTTTTTGAAATCCCTACAATTTTACTTAAAGTAACATATCTGCCTATTCACCGACGCGCGACGCCGACGCCAGAGAAATATCATATACAGCCAATTCAACTTCATCGCGGTGTGCTACACCTTATGAACGCATTTAACATGCTTTTATATGGGGAATTTTCCAGTCTTTCAGTTTATGTATAACACAGCTTTGAACCAGGACATAACGACATTTATAGAACACCTGGTTGCTGAACTGTAAAAACCTGAGACTACCAATGTTAAAGAAAAAAAAATTGTATGCTCCAGTTTTATTACCCAACTGCAGCACGGCGAGAGGGAGGGTAATGTCTTTCGATGTTTTTGTCACGCCAGAGGCTAAAGGGCTGAACGGATTTTAACAAAAACGGTGTCGTTGAATCGCTACTGATCTCGAAGGTGCTATAGGCTATATTTTTTTAAACAAGAATCAACATGGCGGTCGCCAGACGCCATTTTGTAACATGATGTAGGCTTTAAGGTATACAAATTATCTAAATTTTAGGCGATTTTATTGAAATTACTTTGATTACCCATTGCAAATGTCCTCTAATTTGCTGTAGTTACTTTGTAGTCCTCCCTGCTCCCACCCATCTCCCTTCCTTTAATTTCCCCCACCCTATTTAAAAACCATATTCGCATAATTTTATCAAATATAGAGCGATTATAAAAATTGCATAAGCATAAGCTCTTATTTTTTGTCCAACACTATTTTACTAGTCCCCCCCCCGCCTCTCCCTCACTCCTCCCCACCATCCTTGGTGAGGTTAGGCCTTCTGTAGAAAATAAAATATACCGAAGGACCACTCGAGATAGCTCGAGAAAAACGTGGGGGAGTTATAGGGACTGTATCTTTCCACAGGGCTCCAACAGGGAAAAAAGAGCCTAAAAACTTAAATACTAAAAATAGCGTAGCAATGAAAAATTATCAAGAAACGACTTACCATTAGATGTCTTTCGTAGCTACTTGGCTGGCCAGCCCGATTATACGCGAAGTACCAGACTCTCCATTGTTCTATAGTTCAAAATGTTCCAAACACTAATATCTAATAAACTAAAGCGTAAAATTAATAGTTTCCACAATTTTAATATAAAATAATAGCGGTGCGGTGACTTTCCTTGCACGTGGCGCGTGGTTGAGTTGTTCGCTCAGACAATCGGCGTTTTCGTCTGCTAGGCCGAATTTAGCCGCTTATCTCAAATCCTTCATTGCTGGAAGAAGCGCGCGAAGTTTAAATTTAAAATATGGAAAGATATAGCGTAAAGTAAATCAAAATAATATTCTAAAACGCTTGTAAGCGTAGAAAATGTAACCCAAAAATATTTAAAAACTAAGAGAGATAGCTTCTCTAATTTTAAGTGAAAATTAGAGAATATAATTATTTACAAAAATAAAAACAAGTTGGGAAACTTGTTCATTCGGCCCACCAAAATGAGCATCATTTTTCGGTAGGTGAATCTGAATCAATTGGAAGGGGGCAAAGCTTGACTAAAGGTCGTTTAAAGATACCGGACGCGGTACGAACATTTGCCACCCTAGCGTGCCCATCAGGCCCTTTAAAAATTTCAATAATGCGACCTACCCGCCATTGAAGGGGCGGTGATAACTCGTCTTTGATAAGAACGAGGGTACCTATTTTTGGCTCTGCGCATGGTTCCAACCATTTATTTCGTACTTGAAGGGTATGTAAAAATTCTTGGCTCCAACGACGCCAAAAATCGGCTTGTATTCGTTGGACCAAGTTCCATCGCGATAACCGATTCTCAGGTTTACTTGAAAAATCTTCATCAGGAACAGAAACTAAAGGTCCATGTGTTAAAAAATGTCCCGGTGTTAAAACCTGTAGATCGTTACAGTCGGTAGATTGCGGGGTCAAGGGGCGAGAATTTAAAATCGCCTCAATTTGACAAAGAACCGTGTACAACTCCTCATAACTTAGAATTTGCGAGCCAATGGTACGAATTAAGTGAGTTTTTACTGATTTTATCCCTGACTCCCAAAGACCGCCGAAGTGGGGAGCTGATGGAGGGATAAAATTCCAGGCGATAGCTTGTTGAGTGCAAGCATTTCTTGCAAGATCAAGCAATTCTTTGCTTGATTTAACGAAATTTGTGCCATTGTCTGAAAAAAGAGTTTTTATGTAACCTCTTCGGGCAACAAAGCGACGTAGCGCAGCTAAAAAAGCGTCCGAAGTTAGATCTGACACTAACTCGAGATGTAAAGCTTTAGTATTTAGACAAATAAAAAGGCAGATATATGCTTTTTGTGTTTTTACACCTCTGTGTTTACTGAGAGTGATAGGTATAGCACCACTAAAATCTACTCCACTAAAAGTAAAAGGCTTTTGTGGAATCAAGCGGTAGGACGGAATTTGTCCCATGATTTGCTCATAAGAATGCGGTTTGACGCGAAAGCAACGAACACATTTGGATAAAACCGTTTTAATTAAGCGTTTGGCAGATAAAATCCAAAAAATTTGACTAATGAGATATTGGACTGTTTGCACTCCGACATGCAAATATTTTTTGTGCATATATTCAATAAAAATATAAGAAAGTCTACTTTCCTTGGGTAAAAGAAGAGGATGTTTTTGTCCGTAAGAAATAGTCATGGCTTGTTGAATGCGTCCTCCAACTCTTATAAGACCATCCTGGTCTAAAAAGGGATTCAATTTTTGTATGGGTTTTATGCATTTTTTCTGGTTTTGAAGGTTAAGAATTACTTCAGAAAAGTATTTTTGTTGTTCGTGCTTAGCCAAACATTTTAAAGCGTTAAAGAGATCGATATAATCTATATTTGTCTTTTTTCTGACGTCTGCGGATAGTCTACAATTATTTATGAATCGTAAACTGCGGGCTAAAAGTAGTTGAATAGTGTAAAAATCGGATTTATTATTTAAAAGCGAATCTAAAAAATTGTCAGTTATTCGGTCACAAGAAATCAGAGCAACATTTTTTCGTTCCTCAGTCTCTAAACTGTCATTTATTTTGACTTGCGGGGTTTTTGTTGGCCATTTATCGAAAGATTCTTGTAAAAAACTAGGGGCGGCCCACCATAGGGGATGATTTAAAAGCTCACTCGGCGAGCAGCCGCGGCTGGCTACATCGGCACTATTGAGAAAGGTGGGGGTATATAACCAACATTCTGGATTAATATTATCTTGGATAAGACTAACACGATTTGCGACAAAAGTTTTCCATTTACTTGGATGGGATTTTATCCTGTGTAAAACAACCATTGCGTCCGAAAAAGCGTAAATATTATTTATTGTGAACCTTTTTATGAATATATCATATGTGTATTTTAAGACCTCAGATAAAAGAGTAGCGGCTAGAAGTTCTATTCTCGGAATACTAACAAATTTTTTAAGTGGAGCGATGCGACTTTTCGCAAGAACAAAATATATGTGATATTTAGCGTTTCGTAAGACACGTAAGTATATTACGCATGCGTACCCTCGTTCACTCGCATCACAAAAACCACAGAGATCGATGGATTCGGCGTTGGTGATGTCAATGTGGCGGGGTAAACTAAATTTTTCTAAAACTTGAAATTCAGATTGATAGTGTCCACTGACGAACTATTTCTAAAGTAGGCGTGGCGTCCCAGGAAATACCAAGTAGCCAAATTTGTTGAATCAAATATTTTAAAGTGAATGTTACTGGGGTAAGATACCCATGGGGGTCATAGCAGCGTGCTAAAAAAGAGAGAAGCGTCCTTTTAGTACAGCTTTGCTGATTAGGTAATATGTTAAATCGAAACTCGTCATAGGAAGGATGCCAGCACAGGCCTAAGACCTTAGTGACGTCATCCGAATCAAGAGATAAAACTGCGGGGTTGACTAAGGAGGGATCTAAATGAGAGATCACTTCTGAGCGATTGCTAGACCATTTGTGTAATTTCAAGCCAGCGTTTCCTAATAACTCCGTAAGCTCATGCTGCAAATTTAACGCCTCTTGAACCGTTTTACATGAAGTAGTGACGTCATCAATATAGGTATCGTTAAGTATAACTTCCGCAGCGTGAGGGTAGTTATCATATTCGGACTCAGCTAAGTGCTGAAGGGTGCGTAAAGCGAGATATGGTGAACAGTTCACTCCGTAAGTAACAGTTCGTAGTTTAAAAACGGAAACTTTTTCATTAGGGTTAAACCGCCAAAATATTTTTTGGTATTTTTGATGATCAGGGTTGATATTTATACCACGATACATTTTTTGAATATCGCAGGTGAGCGTCACAGGGTTAAGGCGAAAATGTAATAATATTTGAATAATATCTTTTTGTAGTTTTGGACCCGATAATAATACTTGATTAAGCGAAATATGCGTAAAGGGGTCAGTAATACTCGCATTAAAAACTACCCTTGTCTTAGTAGTGATAGCTTCATTTTTAACAACAGCGAAATGTGGAATGAAATAGCTGTCTGAATCGTCTTCCTTTTCTGAGTCATAGTCCATATGACCCAATTCCAAATATTCATTCATAAATTTAGAATATTCACAATACAAGTTTTTATCGCGAAGCAGTTTTTTTTCTAAAGATAAGAAACGATTTAGCGCGACTTGTTTTATTGCAGGAAACTGCGGTGGATTCTCCAATGTGCGAAAGGGAAGGGAGACAGTATACCGGCCGTCTTGATTACGCGACACGTTCTGTTTAAAATAATTTTCACAAATTTCATCCTCTGGTTTCAAATGAGTTTTTTGGGGGACGCAGTCGGTTTCCCAAAATTTTGAAATTAATTGCGAAAGCGAGTCATTTTCATTTTGACAAAAAAGAGCATTAATTGGCGGGGTAGAAATTAAGGGTTGATTTATTTGTCCCATCAAAATATAGCCGAAAATAGTTCCCATAGCAAAGGGATGATTTGGATCATCGCTAGCGATTTTTTCACCCTGTATAATTAGTGGAAATAGATCCATACCAATTAGTAAATTTATAGGCGAAGGGTTGTAAAAAGTGGGATCTGCTAAGGGTAAATTTTTTATAAAATGCCAATTTTCTGTATTTATTTTTACTGACGGTAAATCAGTACAAACTTTTTGCAAAATAATCGCTTGCGTAGACACAAAAATATCTGGTTTTTGAAAATTACAAATTTTAATAAAAATCGATCCTAGATCAGAAGTAAGAGAGTTGCCTCCAACCCCCTGTATATTTGAACATAAGGGTTGTCTGGGAAGGCCCAATTGTTGCGCTAATTTTTGGGAACAAAAAGTGTTTTGCGAACCGCTTTCTAAAACGGCTCTAACTGTTTGAAAGTTACCGCGGACATCTTGAATTTTTACTAGGATAGTTGACAATAAAACTTGCGATTGCGCAGAAATAAAACCACAATGCGTGGGGTTAGAACCCGAAGGAGTTGCGATTGGTACTTGTGAATTAGAAGACGTCGAAGTAAAATTGTTATTATTTTGAGTAGAGTAATTTTGAAGCGGACACCCAGTAGCCGGGGATCTAAAACTTTGCTGACTGGCCAAGTAACCACGTGGTGCACTACTTGGAGATGCGTTGGGAGACATATTAGAGAGATTTTGTGAAAAATTCACGTTAGCATCAAAATGTGATCTATTTTGATTTTGAGAATTAGCGCAATTATAATTTCGCTCAAAATGAATTAATGAGTGATGTCTTTGATTACCAGGGCAATAGCGACATGAGCGTAGACTTTGACAAGAATTTGTGAAATGTATTGAGCTTAAACAATTTAAACATAGTTTTTTATTTTTAGCGTACGCATAGCGTTCGTAGGCAGATTTACCATTAAATGCGTGACATAAATATATTGAATGTGTGTTAGAATCACAAAAAGCGCATCTATCTTTAGAATGAGTATTTTCCGTACCAAGTAGCGTTTTTGTATAATAAGGCGAGGCGTTATTTTTATAAAACTGTTTATTATTTTTAAATCTATTTTTAGATTGTAGCGAATAAAGCGAATTACATTGACTTTCAAGGAAACTATAAATTTCTTGATATTTGGGCATTTCATTAGACCTAGAATTAGCTAGTTCAAAGCGCGAAAGTAGTACCTCAGGCAATTTATCTAGTAAAATGTTGGCGAGCGGAAAACACCATTGATCAGTGTCGTAATTTAGAGTTTTTAAAGCCTCAATGTTTTCTGAAAAAACATCAAGCAGCGTGCGCAGCGTTTCTGGATTGTCGTCTTTGAGAGCGGGAAAATTATACACGGAGCGCCAATAAGTTTGAGCCGATAAGCGGGGGTTATGATAGCGTTTTAGAAGCGTATTGTAAGCGATTATATAATTAGCGTCGGTTATTTGTAAATGTTTAACTACGTTTAAAGGCGGTCCTTTTAGGTAGGACAGTAACAAATTAAATTTAGCGTTTGTAGGAATACTAGGATTATTGTGTACAGAACTATTGTACATATCTAGAAAGGTTGGAAACTTAGTGATGTCGCCATGAAATTCGACAATGCGCAGTCTTGGCATTAAAGACGCCATAAAGCGGTCTGGATCAGAAGAATTTGAAATTTGCGTTAAGTTTTGAGGTTGAGGAGCTTCAATTTTCACCTCAAATAGTTGTTTTTGAATTCGTTTAATATCATAGAAGCTGTCGTCAAACTCAGTAAGGCGTTCATTTTCTTCTTCCAGTCTCTCCGGACTTGCCGAATAAGCCTCTATTATTTGATTTTGATAAATAAAAAATGTTTCTTTCATTTCATCAAGGTCGATAAGTCGAACCTGTAAACACGGTTTTTTTGTATCATCCGTTAGGCAAGCATTAGCTAAGTTATGAAGAGTATTAATGCGATTATGTTGCACATTACGGAGTGCTTCTAACTTCTTAAGTTGCGTACTCATTGTAATGTTTTTAAAAAACTCCGTTAAAACAGGTGAACGATTAGTTTCCGAAATTTTTAATATTTAAAAATTAAAAGCGTTTAAAAAGAACAGAAAATAGGCGATAAAAAATGTAAACAAGTCTCATTTACCTCTCTAATATCGTGGTGTTGGAAACTTTTCCTACGTGCAGGTGACGCCAAGCCAAAAAGAGGTAGGAAATGCGCGAAAACAATGCGCGTTCGGTACTTTTTTACTTGTTATTTTTACTGCTAGCACAGCAAAACGATCAAGGTCATGAGTATTTATTAAAAATTTTATTTTTAACAAAATGCGTTTTAGACTTTAATTTTTCCCGGGGTCCTGTTATCCGGCTCGAAGGACCAAATGGTGAGGTTAGGCCTTCTGTAGAAAATAAAATATACCGAAGGACCACTCGAGATAGCTCGAGAAAAACGTGGGGGAGTTAAGAGGGACTGTATCTTTCCACAGGGCTCCAACAGGGAAAAAAGAGCCTAAAAACTTAAATACTAAAAATAGCGTAGCAATGAAAAATTATCAAGAAACGACTTACCATTAGATGTCTTTCGTAGCTACTTGGCTGGCCAGCCCGATTATACGCGAAGTACCAGACTCTCCATTGTTCTATAGTTCAAAATGTTCCAAACACTAATATCTAATAAACTAAAGCGTAAAATTAATAGTTTCCACAATTTTAATATAAAATAATAGCGGTGCGGTGACTTTCCTTGCACGTGGCGCGTGGTTGAGTTGTTCGCTCAGACAATCGGCGTTTTCGTCTGCTAGGCCGAATTTAGCCGCTTATCTCAAATCCTTCATTGCTGGAAGAAGCGCGCGAAGTTTAAGTTTAAAATATGGAAAGATATAGCGTAAAGTAAATCAAAATAATATTCTAAAACGCTTGTAAGCGTAGAAAATGTAACCCAAAAATATTTAAAAACTAAGAGAGATAGCTTCTCTAATTTTAAGTGAAAATTAGAGAATATAATTATTTACAAAAATAAAAACAAGTTGGGAAACTTGTTCAATCCTTATTAGTAATAGTTATAGCTATACCTTTCACAAATATAAACCGATTTCACGAGTTCTTTCTGCACACGCTTGAAAACTTTTTTCCCTTCTTATTAGTAATAGTTGTAGATACACCTTTCATAAATATAGAGCGGTCTAGGACAACTGGGCGCCGCCAACTCGGCGCCGCCAGCTGGGCGCCGGGCCAACTGGGCGCCGGGCCAACTCGGCGCCGCCAACTGGGCGCCGGGCCAACTCGGCGCCGGACTTAAAATCTTTTTTTGGATAAAATGTGTAGATGAAAAGTAAAATATATTATTTATATAAAAACATCTTTAAAAAATCCTTTACGCAATTTTTTTGAAATTTGTTTTGAATCTTGGTAGTTGTAGTGTTTGGTAACCTGGTAACACTACAATTTCCGTTTTTTATTACAACAATGGCGGATCCAAAAATCAAAATGGCGGATCCAAAATGGCGGATTTTCTTATTTACTAACCGATTTGTCTCAAACTGAAATATTACATTGCTTGAGGTCATTTAACACAATTTTTTACTCAAACATAAAAAAATCAAAATGGCGGATCCAAAATGGCGGATTTTCTTATTTACTAGCCGATTTGTCTCAAACTTGAAATATTACATTGCTTGAGGTCGTTTAACACAATTTTTTACTCAAACTTAAAAAATCAAAATGGCGGATCCAAAATGGCGGATTTTCTTATTTACTAGCCGATTTATCTCAAACTTGAAATATTACATTGCTTGAGGTCATTTAACACAATTTTTAACTTAAACTTAAAAAAAACAAAATGGCGGAGCCAAAATGGCGGATTTTCTTATTTACCAACCGATTTGTCTCAAACTTAAAATATTACATTGCTTGAGGTCATTTAACACAATTTTTTACTCAAACTTAAAAAAATCAAAATGGCGGATCCAAAATGGCGGATTTCCTTATTTATCAACCGATTTGTCTTAAACTTAAAATATTACATTGCTTGAGGTCATTTAACACAATTTTTTACTCAAACTTAAAAAAATCAAAATGGCGGATCCAAAATGGCGGATTTTCTTATTTACTAGCCGATTTGTCTCAAACTTGAAATATTATATTGTTTGAGGCGAGGTTTGTTATTTAACAAAATTTTTTACTCAAACCTAAAAAAATCAAAATGGCGGATCCAAAATGGCGGATTTTCTTATTTACTAGCCGATTTGTCTCAAACTTGAAATATTATATTGTTTGAGGTTATTAAACAAAATTTTTTACTCAAACTTAAAAAATCAAAATGGCGGATTCTCTTATTTACTAACCGATTTGTCTCAAACTTGAAATATTACATTGCTTGAAGTCATTTAACAAAATTTTTTACTCAAACTTACAAAAATCAATATTTCAAGTTTGAGACAAATCGGTTGGTTAATAAGAAAATCCGCCATTTTGGATCCGTTATTTTGATTTTTTAAATTTGAGTAAAAATTGTGTTAAATGACCTCAAGCAATGTAATATTTCAAGTTTGAGACAAATCGGCTAGTAAATAAGAAAATCCGCCATTTGGGATCCGCCATTTTGATTTTTTTAAGTTTGAGCAAAAATTGTGTTAAATGACCTCAAGCAATGTAATATTTCAAGTTTTAGACAAATCGGTTAGTAAATAAGAAAATTTTTATTTTTTTATTTTTAAGTTTGACTAAAAAATTTTGTTAAATGACCTCAAGGAATATAATATTTCAAGTTACCCAGTACCAAGTACCCAATTAGGGGATATTGAAAAATCCGGTTTATCATCATCATGGTCAAATGATTACAGGATTCAGTGGTCAGAAGCTAAAGTTTTACATAAGGAGTCGCATTGGCGAAAACGAAAGTTTATTGAAGCTGCATTTATAATGCAGAATAAAGAAGTTTTCAGTCAACCAAGCACAGACATACCAAACATATGGAAACCACTCCTTAAGGAAAACAGGCGTCTTAGGATTAAAAAAGGGGGCGGGCCGTCACACCTGACTGCACACCAAGTAGTATAAATAAGTAGTAGCCTAAAAACTAGATTGTTTATTTTACACAATAAAGACAATGGAAGTCGGAAATTTTATTTCTACACAATCATTGTCTACGAGTTTCAAACAAAGAATTTAAATTATAATCGTGAAACGCCAATAAACTTGGCAAGAAAATAACATAACCAAAAAATGTTAATTTCAGTGACTTTGATGGGTTTGTCTTGTCGCGTCTCTCTTTTGTAAAAATATGTCATACATACAGGGTCTCTAGTTGTGTCCTGGAATTCCTAGAGCCAGGGCTATCAAAATGGACGGGCCACGATCCTCCACTTTGTTGACGTCACATCCGGGGCTGATTTTTTTTTGATGGTCACGTTACGACACAGCTGATTGTCTTAAACATATTGAAGTTGGAATGACGGTTCATGGATATTTGATTTTTTTTTAATAAAGCCGTTTTTGAGATTGTTTTTACTATATTCTCGCAGAACAATTTTTTTAAAATGTATAGTAAGCCCTAATTTTTCATAGCCGCTTCATTAGCTCACACAAAAATTAAGTTTAAAGGAGAAGCGAATGTGACAATCACATATGACAAAGTCAAATACATGTCAAATATAACAGTTGGCATGTGGTACATGGCGGGTAATTTGAATTCAAAATAAGGAATGCTAAAGCTTGAAGATTTAAACCTTTTAATCATGTTGCTTCCTTACAAACCTTTGGTGGAATATCGGGATGGTGTCTGAGAATATTTCACTGAAATTTTGCGGAAATCTGTAGTGCCATTTTGAAAATATCATAAAAAAACGTCTGACCTCCCATAAGACCCAATGTAAAATTCAGCCCCGAGAGAACAGCTGATTTTTTCAGGGTCGTGGCCTCTATTTTTGTGTTGGCCTTGCTAGAGCATGGTACACCTAAAGTAACTGATGATAAGTGACATGCATTATCAGTCACCTTAGCTACCAGTTGAAGGAGATCAACAAGATACTTATAGACAAAAAGATCTATTTATAATGTAATTTTTTTGTTTCAACTGACGTGCCATGCTCTAAGAGTTCATATGTATAATTTTTGCAAAGTCACTTGAATAACTCCTAATACGGGGTTCTATCGATTTCATGAAATTGTGTTTCATTCTGCCCTTCAAAAGTTATCCAAATTCATATAAAATCTTCCTGGTATAATTGTAATCCTACCGACAGAGAAAAGTCGCGGCTCTTTGCGGTGCGACCACAAAGTATTTGTTTTCCGACCGACCAAGCCCAGGAGACGGCACCTGATTGGCAGATTTTTTTTGAGATGCGCTTTTAATTGCTTTTAGGTGTTCTTTTCGGGACCCCTTTAGTCGACAGTATGCAGAGTTAGAAAATAAATCAGTGTCGTTTCTGTAGGTGTAGGAATAGAAAGTTTTATTATCTATTTTTATTTCTTTAGTTTACGCCATAATTAAATGAAATAACTTTCACGAGTATATCTACCGTCGCTCCTGTCACTTTCTTTAAAGGATATGCTGATGGTCGGCTTTTATCTTTGTTCAACTGACTTTGCAAAAACTATACCGGTATTTATAATGTAGCCCTTCACCTCGCCTGCGGCAGAAGTCGCCGCTGGTTAATCACTGAGTTCAAGAAATGTTAAAAAACTAATTGTAATTTTTTTAGGTTATTTTTTTGATTTATCAGTGCCGCCTTTTTAAATCGAACCCATGGCATTCCCAATCTAGGCAAATTAATAATTCGAACAATCAAATTAGAAAGAAATAGCCAAAAAATGTATTTATACCAAAGTTAGTAAATTTTAAAATATAATATTAAAAAAATATATATTTTTTTGACGCTTATGCGAATAATTTTTAAAATGAAAATAGGGAACGATGAGATATTTGGTCTGTTTTTTCCGAATAACTGGTGACAAACCAGTGTCAAACTCGGTGTCAAATTAGCGCCGGAAGCAAAGTTTTTAGGGAAACAATAGGATATTATATGCAAAGTCGGCCATTTAATATCTAATTTTTATTACGCTTCTCCACATCCCTCACATAAAGCTTACAATTTTTTTTTAACGGTTAAAATACAAGATTAAAAGACTGACTACAGATCCAACTTTCATGACCCAGAAACTAAAGAAAAACAAATTGCAGCGCCATTTGGATGTGCGTCATCTTTCCCGCATTTGCACTTAAATAAAAGTAAAATCTTGAAAATATCAGGCTGCATATTCGGAGAAAATAAAAAAACGCAATCGAAAATGAAGAGATAATAATAAATAAATCTTAAAAAAACGCGAAAATGCGGTTCTTACGATAACAAGGAATCTAGAAACCGTTTTTATTTATACAACAGGCCGTCACATGGGCGTGCCTAACTTTTTGGTTGCCTGAGGCAAAGGGAAAAAGTGCTTTCCCTGATTTAAAAACAAACATCTCGCGCAATCGTTTTTTTCTGCACCCTATGAACTAGAATTCGTTTTATGCACTTAGATATTAAAAGAATACGTTTAATCCCTCTTTTGAGATACTAAAATTCTACTTTTTTTTATTCCTTCGGAGAAACTAATCAAAAAGCCTTGATATTAGATGTCCCAGTCTATAGATTTTCTGTGTACCTGCTGCTTTTGACTGATGATCATATAATAATCTATTTTAACAAAGTACATACTCTGTTAACTCATTGTTTTTGGTTCCGAACCGACACCGTGGAGACGGTGATAGCATGGTCTGGTTGAACTGTGACAAAATGTCTTTCTTCCTTATAGACCGGTGGACGTTTTTGTCCCGCCATGAACTTAGTTTCCTAGGTTCGCCATCGTTTCACTCGTAGAATGAAAAATAGGTTTTACTTATTTTTTCATTCTTTTTGATTTAAATTTATTTTAAATTTGTTTGAATATTTACAATAATCAACTCAGAGGCGCAACAAGCCAGGCTATTTTGGGGGAGTGCTTAAGACGTAGAGAATGCAAAAACTACTATCGAAGGAGCTGTGAGATGGCTTAACATACCTAAGGGTATGAGAAAGAAAAAAATAGAGAAAGTGCTTAATATAAAAACTGTTAAATTATTTGGGGACACTAGCATCGACTCTTTTGTGTGCAAACTCATCTGTACATTTCTGATACCTCAGTTTGTTTTGCCCCACATAATTTACCTTATCTTTTTAATTACAGACTTTTTTAGTTTTGAGAGAGCGGCAAAATTTTGAAAATGTTAAAATTTGGATAACCTCTTAAGGTGGTTGCCTGTGGCGGCTGCCTCGTTGCCCTCACCCTTGGCACGCACAATGCTGGAGTATAGAGAACCGCTGTTTCTCTCCTTTGATTTTAACTTAAATAAATTTGACTTTGATAAGTTTTTCGAATATCTATTTCTTTAAAATATGTCCCATACAGGGTCTCTAAGCAGGACATGGTTGCATCAATAATTTTCTAATGTTAAAAACCATCAAAAATAGAACATTAATTTATATCCCATCCTTTCTGCACCTGACAGAGACAAAGTAAGCGGTCTTCCGTCATTTCTAGAGACGGGCTGGCACGGAGTTGTTCTTGATGATAACTTTATAACTGGCTGAAAATTTGGTCCATTACCAAAGTAAACAGCGCTTACGGGACAGGTGAAATTAATCTGATGATTCAGGGGTGTATTTGGTACTGTTGCTATACCGGACTAGTGAATTTCGATATTTAGTTACATCTGGTAAAAACATCTTAGAAACCAACATGGTAATTTTGATAGCCACTCAAAAAGAAAATAAATCAAGGTGAAAAAACATGCCTCTATTAGTGGCGCAAAACCAAGAGCGCATAGTTTTGTATTATATGTTCACTATTTTTGGGGTTTCTAACCCTAGTTTTTTAAAGACACGAACCCAAATTACACCATGACATGGAAATTTATTAAAAATTCTGCTGAATTAATTTAAATCATAATTTAACTTACCCATAGTATGCCATAGATCCATGGGGAGTCTTTAGGTATAGGTATTTACAAAAAAGTTATAAAAATAAACATTATTTTTATCACAAATAGTTTTATTAAATTTACGACAACGCGATTTTTCTTCACTTCCACGTTTGTTTCTCAATTTTTAATTCAGGTATTGACCGGCCATATTCTTTAATCTTTAGTTTTTGCTCTAGCGTAAAACCACTAAAAGAGATTTTTAACTTTCACTTCACTTAAAAAACAGAACAATTTGCAGAGTATACGGATATTTTTTTTTATTGCGTAATTTAGAATGGGTAAACTAAAGCAGAAATATTCCACGAACAAGACGACTAAGGCGCGTATTCACCAAAAGAGCGAGCAAGAGCAAACAAAAGCGAGCGAGCATTCCGCATCAATAATCGCCTAGTGTACCGGATGCGAGCGAACAAACATTTGCTTGTTCGCGCTCAAAAAAAGGCGGGTACTCATTAACAAACCACGAGCCTCGATCAACGAGCGCGATCTATTCGCTAATGTAGACGACATTCTTCGAGGCTCGCAGCGCGATATCGAAACCTTAAATTAAAACAAAATACCCACTAAATTTGAGACATAAATACACATCTCTTGAATAAGTTTACCTACATAAATAAATTTTTAAATAAAAAAAAAAAAAAAAAAAATTAGCTAAATCTTTTGGTTATAGTTTACTTGTAAGAAAATAGTAAGCTGTCAGTCTTAATTTTTTTTCTTAAATTGCGAATATCTCAAAAACTTATCTATTAATTTTTGAAATAATATCAATGCTGTAAATAAATAAAAAAACTCTTTTAAACAAGGTATCACTTGACCCACTTTCCCTCTCTAAAGTCAAGAGGTCAAAGCTACCCCAACTAGGAGTCGATAGATATAAATATTTTAAGAAAATAAAAATAATGTGTCCAAGGTTTTTTCAAAAATTTACTTTAAATACTCATAATGGCATCCCTTATAAACTATCGCCCATATGTAGAGCAACTTTTTTCATTTATAGTATTTAGGAATATATATATAAATAAGTTGTGACTCTTGACACAAAAAAATATGATAAGGTTTTTGTTTATTTTGTGAGACTGCATTCTTTAATGATAATTTTTTTGGTTTTTGGATAGGTCATATGTAGACTAGAGTCCCTGTATGTTGACATATTTGGATATATTACCAAATATGTCAACATACAGGGACTCTAATGTAGAGCAACCAAATTTAATATTTAATTTTTTATCATTTATGTTCGCGCTTTTCAGTCTGGTTATAATGTATTTTAAAGTTTAAAGATTAACAATGCCTAGTTTAATGTTTATATATATATATATATATATATATATATATATATATATATATATATATATATATATATATATATAAACTAGACTTATAGAGCAATATCATGTTGAAATTGGTATGATATATTAGGTTTTTTTATTTTAGTGAATGCAAATCTCTATCCGGTTATGATAACGGAGTATGACGTTTGGGCCAGTCTTACACAAATGTTAACAACAAATAACAACTTCAGCATCAAATTAAATGTAGTGCTTTAGAGTAATATTTTAGGCAATTTTATTTGTACAAGAAAAATAACAAATATACTAATAACTAATTTAATTTTGGAAGATAACATGAAAGCGGTACCCTTTATCAATAATGATCTAATACTTATACATGTTCTCTGGGTTATTTTGTCTGGTTCAGGCAATTTTTTTTACGCTGCTGCTTGTGCGAGGCGGGTTCAGTGGCGAATCAAGGGGGGAGGGGGGGGGGGTGCAGAGGCTCCTTGACATAAAGCTTATAATTTTTAGTTCCAGAAAAAAAATAACCAATGCCGCAAATTTTTGCCAAATATAAAATTTTTCAAAAATATTCGCTAAAATATATTTTTTTTATTAAAATTTAATTCATTTTGCTCAAATTTTCGCCTGCGGTACATTTTGTTTGCACATAGTGGTAAACTTTACAGCTAATTCGTATTAAATCCCGCAAGAAAAATTGTTTTGTGTTTTTTTCCCTCCTTGGCCCCTCACCCCTGGACATCCTGGATCCGCCACTGGTCGGGCTTACTGGCAAAGCCATTTTGTTTTAGGCTAGTAACATATAAACCACGCATCTTCTTTTAAATTTTTTAAAAAGTTTTCGTTCTTTGGATCCCATATAACAGGTCTATTCCTGTAATTTTCAAATAGACAATACTTTTTCATTATTCATGGTATTTTTTTTTATTTGAAGCGCATTGAACGACGACCGCCTGTTGGCTCGTCGCGAATGGCTTGTTGCGGGCTCGCGATCATACCTTTTTCACGTCTACATTAGCGAATTGTTCGAGGCTCGAGGCTCGGTAATGAGTACCCGGGAAAGATCGAGAGGAAGTCGGTACATCAAAGAAAATGCTCGTTCGGTGTGGATGAGATTTTCATCTATAATCTCATCATCTTCCGTATAAACATATTTAGGCCATATTTATTGCTCGCAGAAATTAGACGGATCAATTGCGAATCTGAATCTATTCGCTGGAATATGGACGAGATTTCAATATGACGAGCGAACATGAGCAAACATACACGAACAAGAACAAATGCTCGCTCTTGCTCGCTCCTTTGGTGAATACGCGCCTTAACTGAATACATGCTCCACGAACAAGACGACTAACTATACACTAACTGGCTGGCGTGCCTGGCACAAATTTCAGATTCTTTTCATTAAACAATGTAAAAATTGTCCAACTCTGTCGCTCATATAGGCCACTGGTAAAAATCTCTTTCTGTTCGACGGCGCCAGCAGACAAGCGGCACACATTCCACCCCAACTTACTCTGCGTTTCAACGGCAGGCACCAAACCAGCCAGGCATCGCGCGTTATCGATTCGGAGTATGATCCGGCGCATTGCACAGGGTTTACCATATTTTATATAAATTAAGCAGAAATGCATAAAATAACAAAAATATTAAGATGTTTTAAAAATAAAAAAACGTGTTTTTGTAGAAAAATAAGGTAGTGCTATGGCTCCGTGGCACTAACCCACGAGCCACCACTGATATCAATAAAATATTTCTAACCACATATAAAAAATAAATCATGACGGTTCTTTTAAGACTTCGATTTCCCAGTTTTTTATATTTTTAAGCCGAATTTTTTCCTTTTTCTGCTTTTTATTACCAATACATATTTATGTAGGTATTTTAACTATGTTTCGTTAACTATATTTAACTGTCACTACCAGGTTGTTTTCCTTGTCCCAAAAGTTTTTTCTATCATAGTGTGCCATGCGATTATGATGGCACACATAGATATTTGTTTCTCTTTATATGTTGTACATGGTGTTTTCTTATATTTGAACCACGTTCTACTGCGGATATTACAAGAAATAAAAAAATATTGTAAATGAAAGGGTTGCAGCCGCCAGAAAATTTTATATAAGAAAACAAATGAATTTAATATAGCGAAGTTATTTAAAAAAACAGAAGAATGGCAAAGCTCTTAGCAAAAACTCTATACACATGGGCGCACCCCCCCCAAACCCTAGATTTTCTTACATATTTTCCACATATTTCATGAAAAAACACGAAAAATAGCTCAAAATTCCACATTATGAGTTTCGAGCCCCCCCAAATGGCCTCGGCCCCCCCTCAAGACAGATTCCTGGGTGCGCCACTGCTATACAGGGTGTCTTAATTGCCATTGATCACTATTACTATCTCGTTAACTACAAGAACTACAAGGTTGTTCAAATTAGATAAAATGAACAGTATTTGGGGGACATTAAAAATCTGGTGTCACAATAAAAAAAAACTATTATATACCGAGCTACGGGGGTTTTTCGAAAAATTGCTCAAATCAATTTTATTAAATCTCTCAAAAAGTATAGTTTTTACAAAAAAAATCGTAAAGGAATTTTTTTGCATTCTTGAAGTTCTTTAATATTGTATTTTTTAAGAAAATTTACCACGTCTAGTTTTCGAGATATTACCATTAAGTTACTGTTTTTAGATACGGACCTGTATTTTCTATTCCATTTTTTTAAAAAACTATTTTTTATGATTTAAACGACATATCCATATTTATTTGTATTTTTGGCACTTTTACCGTTTATCAGAGGTGGCTTCGATAGCAAAAAAAAAATTGCTTATAAAAACCTATGATGCGTATTACATCTGTTAAATTTAGTTTGGTTACTAAGATGCCAGAGTCGTGATATTGATATTTCAAAAAAAATGTATGGTCCGATGAAAGCCGTTTTTGCAATAATGGATGGTACAACAGGAACTTGTATTATCAATGGACACAAGAAAATGAGCATTTTCAAAGAGAAACGGCATTTCAAAAAAGATTTGGGATAAATGTTTTTTCTTCCAAAAAACTCTCACTGGATTAACCTATTACAATTTTCGGCCAAATACATTATAAGATTTTTTGGATGATCTGCCTTTAGATGTTCGAGCGAATTTTGAGTACTACTAGCACGATGGTGCACTCTGCCACAGAGATCGTCGTTGTACCAGGTTTTTGAATAATTTCAAACCATACCAGTGGATCGGAAATAATGAACCAATACGTTGCCCCCCAGATTTTTCCATATGGGGTCTTCTCAAAGATAAGGTTTATAAAACAACCCTAGGATTCTACGCAAAATCCAAAATAAAATAACGAAAAGAGATGCGCTCTGCTTGCAACAAAATGGTGGGCATTTTCAGCATTTGGATAAGTAAGCTGTTTTATTTTGAAAAAACGTGTTACAATAGAATTAATTTAATTAATAAGTAAAAAGTTTTAATGTTTTTAAAGTTATTAAACAGTTTTTTTATTAAACGCATCAATCTGTTTGTTTATGAAACAGTCAATTGTTTTATTGGTCTCAAATTAAAATACGCTGCCATGTTGGTTTAAAGTAAATTTAACAGATGTATTACGCATCATAGGTTTTTATAAGCAATTATTGTAACCTATGATAAAACGGTAAAAGTGCCAAAAAATAAAAAAAATTTAACATTAAAATACAAATAACATGGAATTTTTCATAAAAAAAATTCTTTTAAAAACAGAATAAAAAATACAGGTCCGTATCTAAAAAAATAAGTTAATAGTAATACCCGAGGTAACTTCAAAAAGTAGTCGTAGTAAATTTTTTTAGAGAATACCAAATTGAAGAACGTCAAAATGCAAAAAAAAAATATTTTAGGATTTTTTTGTAAATACAGTAGAACCTCGATTATCCGTGCGCGGATTATCCGGGCTGCGGATTATTCGTGCTATGATTTCCCATCATCGAAATTGTGTTTTTGAAGTTCTATCGAAATAGCGTTACCGGAAATCACTCGACCAAAACCTTATGTAGAATTATTTTTTTGTTCTGTTATCTTTTTATGCAATACATACATATAAACTTAGTTTGAACTTATGGGATATTTTTTTTCTGTCATATTTTGAGTATATATGCATAATATGTATGTAACATGTAATAAATGAATGTTCGGAATATCCGTGCTTTTCACTTATCCGTGCCTCGTCCGGTCCCGTGGAGCACGGATAATCGGGGTTCTACTGTACTATACTTTTTGAGATATTAATTGAAATAGAATTAAGCAATTTTTTGAAAACCCCCGTAGCTTGTGATATAATAGTTTTTTTTAAATGTGAAATCAGATTTTTAATGTCCCTCAAAAGCTGCTCATTTTATCTAATTTGAACAACCTTGTAGTTCTTATAGTTACCGAGATAGCATAGTGACTCATGGCAATTAAACTTAAAATAAATAAATCGTTTGTTTTAACTTAAAACAAAACATTTGGACCAGCCGTTCTTCTTTTACAATCTAATCTCCATTTACAAAATAGCACTTATCATAGATAAAGAAATTAACGTCCTTATTTTTTATTCAGGTTGTTATTTAAGTTATTATAAATATAAATTTATTTAATTTTTTTATTCTTCTTTTCTAAAGCGTGCTTGAGAGAAATACTCTTTCCAGAGGCGCTCTCGAGAGTATTTTTGCAAACTAAATGAATAACACATTTTGGATAGTAAAACTAAACAACTAAAATATTATTTTATATTTTTTGAATTTTACAAAATTCTACTGTTTTAGGTTTAGAGATTTAAAAATCGTGGACCCAATCTTCTTGGAAATAAAGTCAGCCCTCCCCATTTGGACATTTTGGAGAGGTAAAGTAGATAGTCTTGATTGATTAACCTGAGCGCCACTCGATCTCTGCCGGGCTTTTGTTAATAAAATTTACTTTTTAGTTTAAAGAATGTTGTACACTACCTGTAGGACGTCACAACACATGTCTGAAAAACTTTTCTGTATCTAAAGTAGTGGTAAAGTAAAGTAAAGTAAAAAAGTAGCCTAGGTTATGGAATGGGCAATTACAATTAGTTAGTTAAATCCATAAGCGTACGAAGCGAGGGGCTGGGAGGGGCTTTTGCCTTCCCCCTCTAAATGTTAAAAATTATTTAATAATTTTCTAATTTTCAAACAAAACAATCAATCAATCAAGCTAGAACTATAAACTTATTCCTATCTAACTCGTTTTTTCCGTGAATTAGTTTTACGAAGAAAGTACGGTCCAAATATTCCTCTCCTTTGTAAGACACACGATGGCCTTAAAAGTATTGCTGTATTTTGAGACAAAACATCTTTAAAGGCCTTTAAAACCTATCAGAAAATGGCAATTACGCAATTAGATCAGGCGTGGATCTACGGTAGGGGAAAAAGCGGACATTTCTCCCCAAATCTTAAACTATACTTTGTTTTGACACAACTCCTGGTCACTATGTAAGATAGCTTTATGCAATAGGTATTATGGTATTTCCCCCCCCCCCCCCAAATAAAGTTCCAAGATCCGCTCCTGAACTAGAAAGGTGGCATTTCAGCTTTACAGTGATTCAACAAGGCCGGTGTTTATTATTGCCTATAGCAAAAAGCATTCTGCGCTTTTGAAACCTTTGGCAAAGAACATGCAATCTAAAAGTTTAGATTTATCGCAATGTACATTAAAAGTGTATTAGATTTAATTAAACACCATCGCCAATTAGCAGAAGAATAAACACTATGTTAGCAGAAGCCAGCATACATGCCGAAAACCTTGAAATAGAGTTACAGCAGGGGGGGCCGACAGCGAAAAAGGGCGCCCATCAAAAATATTGCGACCAAAAAAAAAAGGTCATCATGTCTTTAGTTTTCTTTGACGCCCTTTAACTTTGCCGTTACCGGCCCTGGAACTTAATAAAGCTTAGGGCGCTTCGGCCACCCATGGGGCGCCAGAACCCTCGGGCGGGGGGGGGGGGGGCAGACAAACCACCCGCCCCCCCCAAAAGTTATTTTACACAACACGCGACCTGTCAGAGTTTGCTATTGGTCAAAGCATGTGATGTGGATTGTCGCATCGTTCAAGACCCAGAATAGCTACCCTGAGCACTGGAAAAAATCTTTATTAATACCTTATTTGGAGCCTCTGATAATGTCTTTAGAGCAACACTTTTCCGATGAGAACCTACCAGTTTTCGAATTATTGGCATTATATCCGTTTTTTATGTTGAACTTGCCATTCAGTAAATTTAAGATGTACAATAAACAATTGTCAGGATTTTATCATTTAAACGGGAGTTAAAACGTTCGAAATTAGGAGAAGTTGCAAAGCGAGCCTAATTTGTTTCCCATCAACAAGAACTGCCATACATATTTTGCTGGCATTGCCATGTAGTACTGTAGAACGATCTCTTTAGAGGATATATTAAGCAGTTTGTACATGCGGATTGTACACTGGAAATTAGTTTCAGAAAAAAAAAGCAAGTAGAAGAATAGGTTTTAAGCAAATTCGCGTAAGATACCAGACGTTTCGCTTTACTGTAATAGGTTTAGATTTCGAAAACTGATGTGTATGTACGTTTGTATTTTCGTTTTTGTTTTCTTTTGTTTATTTCAATAAATATATATTTTATTTTTATTGCATTTGTCCCTCCCTAAATTTCATGCTGCGTACGGTCATGGTTGAAACACAGTGTTAAGATATCTTCACCATGCTAAAGAGTGGCCAAAGTGGGGTATGTAGGCCTTTATAAACCTGTAATAAATTACGAAGGTGGCGTCACCTAGACGCGGCTTTTAAACGATTGGTTTCCAGAGTTGTTTATGCTATAAACTGCGATTTAATGTCGCACAGAGATTAATGCTCTAAAGCACCGATATAATCTGCGGGGATAAAATTGTATCTCAAGTAGCAAAATGTAGTCTATTTGTCAAAATTGTAACTTAAATTATAATAGAGAATTGGGAACCTATTCTTGTGACATATGGTAAAGGGGCATCACAAGTTTAAAAATGAGGCGGCGAATTGTTTTGGGGTCAAATGTACAGACCACTTTTTACCTTCCTAGCCCACGTAGCAATGGCTAGAGAAGGTATTCATTTCAACAAAAAATATTTTTCGAGATAACGCCGTAAATGTGTTATTTGGGTGTATTTTGAATTTTGACCTATCGTCATGATGTCTGTGTGTGTATATTATTTCTGTCCGTAACACGATAGATCCAAAACGGATTTTCATAAAATGTTCAGGTAAAATAGTGTTCAATACTCTGACGAGCTGATTAGATTTTGGTCAAAGTCAAAATGATTATCATTTAATGGAGCGTCGTATCAATATGCGGTTTTCGGAATACAGTAGAGTACATTTTGACCAATAATTTGTGTTATAACCAAACACTTCGTAAGAGCTTTGCTTTCTGATATATATATGAAGGCGGACTTTGTTACACACTCCTTCATTCGGTAGGCCATTCTTCAGTCAGTAGGCCATTCTAGAGGAAAAAAGGACCGGATAAAAAACAAATTCCCGGTCTGGGGTTCCAAAGGTGGCCGATGACCCCTGCAGTGTGTCGGCGAAAGAGTCACGGTTATTAAATGAGAAAAAAAAACTGTTTTCAAGGCTGATATATCATGGCTTGGGGGGAATATACGCTGAAATGCTCAAATATGGATCAGATAAACTACTAGAAAATCTCACATATATTATCAATCAATGCATAAACGTCCCTGTACCTGATGATTGGAAAACAGCATTCATATCCTCAATACATAAAAAAGGAAACAAGCTGGATTGCAACAACTACAGAGGAATTTCAGTAACCAGTACTCTAAGTAGATTGTACGGTAGGATTCTTGGAGACCTAATAGAGAATGATTTTCATGACCAAGAAGAAGAAGAGCAAATTGTGTTTCCTGCAGGGAGATCTTGTAGTGATAATGTTTTTTGTCTTACACAAGTAACTGAGAAAAGGAGTGCCAAAAATATAGAAACTCATGTTACCTTTGTGGACCTAAAAAAGCATATGATACCGTTCCAATAGAAAATTATAGAACAAACTAATATCAATCATACATATATAAAAGCGATAAAAGAACTTTACAAAGGGCCAAAATCTAAAATTAAAATTGGAAATCGACTTTCACAAGAATTCCAGGTAACGAAAGGCTTAAGACAGGGATGGAACCGTAAAGTACACGGCGTGGTAATACAACTTAACGACCGATTTACCATATACACACTACAGTATGCTGACGTCCAAGTAATTGTTTTTTTAGAAATAAAAAATGGCTAAATTGGCAGCCGTTTTATTAAAAACCTTTTTTCAGTGGCACATCCAGGAATATATCGTGAGGGGAGGGGCGGGGCCTCATTTATCTTAAATATGTGGAAAACATCTAAAAAAATCTTAGGTTTGGGGGGAGGCGCCGGGCCCCCAGCCCATGCTTTCAATATAACTTTTCTAAAAAAAAACAGGGGATGGGCGATTTGGTTTGGATCGGTTTTCGAATAGCGGAAATAGGACTTTCTATTATGGAAACGATTACATCTAAAAGGATTTTTGAAAATTCAAACATGCCATCTTTGCAAAAATAAAATATATGTACTTCCCTACGAGGGAAGTAATAAAAAAATCCAATGCCTTAATGTAACAAAAAGCAAACAAACGGTGTTCCAATGTTACACAATTGTAATCTGTAGAATTTCGCTCTCTGTAAATTACTTATAGCTGATTACGTTTTAATTTACCGCTCCACAGATTATATTGAGTTTCATTGGGGCAAAGATGTCCCGTGTTCCTGCTTCTGCAGGAGTTTTATGAATTATTTTCGGGTTCGCCTTTTGTTTCGACGCTCGCTGATGACAGGTAATCTTTTAGGTTAGGTATTTTTAGAGTTCGATTTTAATACGAAAAATAAATTTTGCGATTTTTGGTATAAGGGTCTTTTGTATTTAGCATATAGGAACATAGAGGGCGACACTGATCGAATGTCATTACAGAGAACATTTTCGGGCTATAATTTTTCAAAACATTCGAAGGAAATTATCTCAACAAGAATGCCGTGCCCAGTTGATTTCTGTTTTCGGTAATGAAGCTCCATATCAGTCAACCGTTTCTCGTTGGTATGGAGAATTCAAGCGTGGACGGATTAGCCTTAACGACGATCCAAGGCAAGGGGCACCAAAAACGGCTGTCACCCAGGAAAACATCGATGTAGTATGGATGCTCATCATGGAAGATCGCCATGTGACTTTTCGCGAGATTGAGGCTTCATTGGGGGATTTCAAAGACCTCAATTCAAAAAATTTTGCATGAAGAATTATTGCTAAATTGGTGTCTCGAGACCGCTTTGAGGCAGGAAACTCGAAAAATGTGTACAGCATTGTCAGTGGTGATGAATCGTGGATTTACTCATATGAAAATAAAAATATACGTCAGTCGTCTGTTTGGGTGTTCCAAGATGAACAAAAGCCAACAAAAGTCATCCGTTCTCGAAGTATATCCGAAAAGATGGTTGTTACAATTATCTCAAAAGCAAATCATGTAGCAATAATTCCTGCGGAAGATCAAAGGACTGTCACTGCCGATTGGTAAATCATCATTTGTTTGCCGAAAGTCATGGCTGAGCTTCGAAAACGAACCCCGTGCGACGAATTATCCTCCACCACGACAATGCAAGTTCGCAGAAAGCACAAAAAGCCATTGAATTTTTAACCCAATAAAAAGTCAAATTGTTGGACCATCCTCCATACAGTCCCGACCTAAGTACGAAGGATTTTTATACTTTTCCGAAAATCAAGAATGCAGTTTTGACAGTATCAACACCAACAAACGAGTGTAATTACAGCTTTGACACCTGTTTTGAGCGCATGCAAAAGTGCTTTAAATTTCGTGGACAATACTTCGAGAAACAATAAAGTCTTTAAAACTTATCTAGTGCTTTATTCCGGCTGTATGCTGTATATACAAAACTGGAAAAACAACCCCAGTATTAATTGTTGTGAGAGTACAGGCATAAGAGAAATAACTATTCATATAGTATTGGGATGGACGATCCACTCTAAAGTATGCTGAAATTCTGGATAAAAAGCTATACTATGCCTATCGACACAAATAAATGAAAAACATAATTCTCAATCTAAATTTGAAAGCCGCGTTATATAAACTTGTTTGCAAGATGGCGGCAATATTTTAATTTTTCAAAAAACCCAATTTTTAGTTTTTGCTCGATATTTTAAAAACCCCTGTAGATATTTTTAATTTTGATACGGCATCTGATTGGGCTTAGAATAGCACTTTTTTCTCAATTAAACAAACTCGTATCTCTTACCGTTTCCGAAATCCCCATGTAGTTGCGTTTATCTGGGACACCCTGTATATATATATATATATATATATATATATATATATATATATATATATATATATATATATATATATATATATATATAAATATATATATATAGATATAAAACTTATTCAAAAAATTCTAAATTGTAAATTTAGACACCTTATTATTAAAAAGGACATAAAAACACGATTATCTCATTACCCAACCCTCATAATATGATTAGTGCTCGATTATAAGAAGACAGTGTATAAAGCCAACGAAGCGACTGCTCGACATAGTGGCTGAAAACAGATAGGTACTTTAACTTCTGGTTTTTAATTTCCTTTTAAAATTTTCCTAAATTCCACAGTAGGATCCAACATCAGCGTAATTAGTGAAAATGTTGTTATTGTTGGCCCGAAGTATTTTTCACATTTGCGTTAATGTGATTTATGAAGACCTATTTTATTGTGGGTCATGTAAACTACTTTTCCAATTTTTGGTTATTTGGCTACCTATGACTAGAGTCCCTGTATGTTGACATATTTGAATCATGGAACTGTAACATGTTACAGTTTCGTGATTTGGATATAATAATATATCCCAATATGTCCACATACAGGGACTCTACCTATGACTAGTTTCCCTACATATTTTGACAGTTTTTGCTTTTGATAATGTTCTTAAATATTTATGACCCATCAGAGTCAGTGGCGGCTGCTACAGGGAGGGCAACTGTGCCCTCCCAAAACTGGACAACAAACAGTATTTTTAATTGATTTAATTAAAAAAAGTAAAATTTTCCCGTACGACATGTCTAGTTCTTTTTAAGGTCTGTGGTTAACAAAAGGCGATTAATATAATTACAAGCCTGCAGCACCGCGCGGGACATGATTTCAATTTCACCCGCTTTTCAGCGGTGTATGGGGGCGGTTCTCGCGCGGGGGCAGAAGCGTTCGTTGTCCTTGCTACGTGTTGCCGGTTCTATCCTTTGTGAAGACGTATGAGTTTGTTTTGATTTGGGGTAGGTCAGTAGTTAAAAGCCTTGCCGGTCGCGTGCCTATTGTTTGTTTTTGTTTGTTTTCAAAATGGAAATAAATACCGTCAATTGTATAAATAATTGTGCAAATTTAAATACATTGACATATGAACTTCGATTACAAATAAAATCTTTAGGGCCACATAGACCGGACCTAAAAATCCTAAAAATTAACCAAAATTTTAGTGCAAGTAATAAAAAATTATACGATGTTGAAAACTGGTTGTGCAGTTGTGAAAAACGAAATGCTTTTTTTTGCTTTATTTGTTTTATTATGAACAAACAACAAAAGGAATGTGTGATATCAAGCACTTTAGGGAAAAGTTAAAGAAAGACACAAAGTAAATGCTACTTATTTAAATAACCACATAGAATTTTCTATGCTACGCAAGACTGATATTAGGTGCCAATTGAATAGTGCCTATAGGCAAAACATTACCCAACATAATGAAAATGTGGCAAAAAATAGACATACAATAAGTAGGTTAATAGACTGAAGTTGCTCTATAGGGCCATGATAAGTCTGAAACTGGTGCTAATCCGAGCACTTTGCGCATGTAAAAGAAGGGCGAATAGACTTTATCTATAAACACATATACTAAAAACTACACCAAGTAGCTGGTTGTTTATAAAATGCTAAAATAAAATTTCCTCCCCCCCCCAGAAATTTTTAGGTTCAAAAATAATAAATAATAAATTTAGTAAGTAGTAGAAATATAGCAAATTCTAAAAACATGCTCAAACTAAAGTTTGGCTAAATATTATTTTTTTTTAAACTGCAATTTTAAGCGTATTGTATAAATAATGCATGCAAAGTAAGTGTCATAATATTGCTGTCTTCTAAATTTCACTCATATCCCCCCATTTTTGTTTCAATTTCTAAAAAACACCATATTGCTTGATAAGACCAATAATTTTATTCATAAACAGTTAGTAAACATATTAATTGACAGCGAAGTTACTCCAAGATTTGAGCAGCTGCAGAAAAATAGTTTTCTTTTTTGTCAGGTTTTTGAACTTGATTTTCACCCAGTCAATGAATATTTTTCCTTAACAAATATAAATTTCACTAAAAAATAATGCTTGGTTCACTTATTTTTTAGCCGTCCATACGTACATTTTCATTCATAATAAGTTTGGGTTCGGTTTGGTTATTTGGTGGCCTGTGTGTTTCTGGGACGCGATAACTCAAAAATCAATTATTAAAAAAATAGTTTTAGAGGAATTTATTTATAGTTTCCAAATATTTTTAGTTACTAAAATTTTATTTAATTTTATCTTTATTCTTTTTATAAAAGAAGTAAAATTCACAATTCAAGTTTTTGTCTCTTTTCACCCAACTGCGAAGGAAGGGTAATGTTTTTCGATTGTTGTATGTATGTAAATATGTATGTTTGTGTCACGCTAGAGGCTAAACGGCTCAACCGATTTTGACAAAAAAGGTGTCGTTGAATTGCTACTGATCCCGAAGGTGCTATAGGCTATATTTTTTTAAACAGGAATCAATATGGGGTCTTCAGACGTCATTCTGTCACATGATGTAGGCTTTAAGGCATACAAATTATCTAAATTTCAGGCAATTTTATTGAAATTCCTTTGATTACCCATTATAAATGTCCTCTAATTTGCTGTAGTTACTTTGTAGTCCTCCCTGCTCCCACCAGTAGTGGATCCAGGGGGGGGGGCACTAGGGGCACTTGCTCCCTCCCCGAGAATGTTTGGACTATACATATTATTTTTTTTTAAACTGCAATTTTAAGCGTATTGTATAAATAATGCATGCAAAGTAAGTGTCATAATATTGCTGTCTTCTAAATTTCACTCATATCCCCCCATTTTTGTTTCAATTTCTAAAAAACACCATATTGCTTGATAAGACCAATAATTTTATTCATAAACAGTTAGTAAACATATTAATTGACAGCGAAGTTACTCCAAGATTTGAGCAGCTGCAGAAAAATAGTTTTCTTTTTTGTCAGGTTTTTGAACTTGATTTTCACCCAGTCAATGAATATTTTTCCTTAACAAATATAAATTTCACTAAAAAATAATGCTTGGTTCACTTATTTTTTAGCCGTCCATACGTACATTTTCATTCATAATAAGTTTGGGTTCGGTTTGGTTATTTGGTGGCCTGTGTGTTTCTGGGACGCGATAACTCAAAAATCAATTATTAAAAAAATAGTTTTAGAGGAATTTATTTATAGTTTCCAAATATTTTTAGTTACTAAAATTTTATTTAATTTTATCTTTATTCTTTTTATAAAAGAAGTAAAATTCACAATTCAAGTTTTTGTCTCTTTTCACCCAACTGCGAAGGAAGGGTAATGTTTTTCGATTGTTGTATGTATGTAAATATGTATGTTTGTGTCACGCTAGAGGCTAAACGGCTCAACCGATTTTGACAAAAAAGGTGTCGTTGAATTGCTACTGATCCCGAAGGTGCTATAGGCTATATTTTTTTAAACAGGAATCAATATGGGGTCTTCAGACGTCATTCTGTCACATGATGTAGGCTTTAAGGCATACAAATTATCTAAATTTCAGGCAATTTTATTGAAATTCCTTTGATTACCCATTATAAATGTCCTCTAATTTGCTGTAGTTACTTTGTAGTCCTCCCTGCTCCCACCAGTAGTGGATCCAGGGGGGGGGCACTAGGGGCACTTGCTCCCTCCCCGAGAATGTTTGGACTATACAAAAAATTAGTAAAAAATAAGGTTTTTGCTAAAAAAAATTCCAAATTTTTCAGAAATTATATACCGTTTTTTGCCAACAGAGAATGTCACCTAAAGTACGCCCCCCGAGAAGCACCTCTGGATGCGCCCTTGGCTCCCACAATCTCCCCTCCTGTCATTCCCCCCACCCTATTCAAAATCCATATTCGCATAATCTTATCAAATATAGAGCGATTTCAAAATCCTTTCTGCATACGCTTTTAGATTTTTTTTCCAACACATTTGTTATAAGTTCACCCCTCTCCCCCGCCTCTCCCTCTCTCCTCCCCACCATCCTTATTAGTAATAGTTATAGGTAGGTATAACTCACAAATATAAAGCGATTTCAAAAGTTCTTTCTGCACACGTTTGAAGACTTTTTTCAACATCATTTTACTAGTTTCCCCCTCCCTCTCTTCTCCCCTCCCTCCTTATTAGTAATAGTTGTAGCTATACCTTTCACAAATATTGAGCGATTTCAAAAATTCGTTCGGCACACCATTTAAGATTTTTTTCGACACCATTTTACTAGTTCCCTCCTCCCTCTCTCCTCCCCCACCATCACTCAATCGAAGGTAACACTCTTTGCATGCGTAGAAAATCTACACGTACTTTTTGAGTAAAGCTAAATTAATTGTAAATGCATAGTGCTTTTTATAAGGCTGAATAAGAATTAAACCTAAAAGTTGGAAAAAAAAATTATATAAAAAATAATAAATTTACTTGTGAGTACTAGTCGCAGTTGGGTACAAAATTACCCAATAACGGGATTCACGAAAATACAAAACTGTATAATTTCGTAAGTGCATTCACATATTTTTTGATGCTTTATGTTTAACAAACATAGAGCTTCCCTAACACCCAGAACAACTAGATCTTGTAAATGGCTATGCGCGCCTGGTGGCGCCATTTTGTTTTATTTGGCAAAATACAGAACATAATAATATTTTTAAAATTGCTAAAAATAAGCGAAAGTGGAAACCCATATTATAACATGGTCCAATAACTTGATTTTCTTAACCGCGTTTCAGTCACGCACTGTAAATAAAGTGGTTATTAATGCTAGCCTTTTTTAATTAATAAAAGCCTTTTGAATGGAAAATTCAGTTATGAACTAAAAGAGATGCAACCAATTGAATTTTGACATCGAATAAATAATTTAATTTTCTCTGCTATTGACAGGTTAAAAGCCCTGTAAACACGTTGCAGGCGCGAATCTGCGTTAGGGGAAAAAAGGGAAATTTCCCCCCCCCCCCCAAATCTCAAACTATAGTTAGTTCTTACACACAAAATAGACCTTCTTTTTATTATCAGATTTCTCCCCCCCCCCCCCCGAATAAAGTTACTAGATCCGCCACTGCACGATGAGGGGGATGAAGCGGGTAGTGTGTCATAAACATTTCATTATTTATGGGACAACTTTTGACGATATTTTTTTAAGTCCTAAAAACAAATTTGAGTTTTCGACCTTGGGGGTGGGGGGACCCGGCTTTACTCGCCATCTTGAATTTAGTGTGTACAAAAAGGTTTTTTTTTAATTACTTGTTTTCTGTATGTTTTAGAAAATAAAGTTAAAGACAAGAAAATTTCCTACAAAAAAGCATGTGTACGTTTCTTGTCAGACGAATAGTTTTTGAGTTATCTTTCTCTCATCTTTTAAACGATGTATCACCTAAGTGGCCGAAGTACAGCGTGTCCTATTTTCGATGGGATTAAATGGGAAACTCGGTTATTATTAAAGATATCGATTTTCTGATTGCACCTTACCGACTTCCGGCAACTTCATTTTTTTTGTATTCTCGACAAAGTGCCTTGTCTCTTTCCTAACGAATTTTTGTGGTTATTGGCACTTATTGGCACTGCAGTAGTTGCGGATTATACCAAAGACGGTTTACTGTGAGCCGTCGTGTTTAGGCGAATTTTAAAGTGACGCTCACACCCTTTGAGAGGGATTAAAAGGCGGCCTACGCCATTTCTACGGGAAATAAGAGCGGTAAGTTCGATTTTTTTTTATTATTTTTTTTTGAATTCTTCAAGACATTATTTGCCTCCCAAATTGTAGTTGTTTTTCGTGTGAAATGTACTTTTTCGACAAAGGACGTGGGGAATTTTTGGAGTTTTTTTTTTTTTAAACCACGTTTTTGTCCATTCCATCGACAGGATAGTTGTGCTGGACGCTGGTGTGAAGCCGGGTGTAGCACTGTAACCCTGGGAAAGGTACGTTAGGATTATTTTAGTTCATCTGTTTAAATCTACTTTATTTTATTGAGTCGACATGGGGTTCTTGAATTAAGTTACTCGGTGTAGGGGAACTTCGTGCAAAATAGACGAATTCCAGGAAACTGAAACATTTCATTTTCCACAGGGTTTTATGCTCGGGCAAAAATCAGCAACATTTTCCACAACCATGTGCTGCCCTAGCGTGATGTGCTAAGCGAGCACTAGGGGAGGCGCGGGCAGATCGAGACCCGAAGTAGCAGGGAAGAATGTCAAAACCCAACAGCACTTCCAGGTTTACTAAACAAAACACGAACAATATTTAAATCAAAGGACCAAGGTAGGATCAAGCAACATTTAGATATAATCTCTCCATTAAAATTTTTTTTTAATATAATTTTTACAGTCTATATATAATTTCTTGTAAACGCAAGGTAAAGGTATGACGTCATAACCCCAATTTTGCGGTATAATTAAGCTAAATTTTATTGTTAAATTGCTATTGCGGTTATTTTGGCGCTGACCCACCAATTCATTGATTTATACTTCATGTTCCAGTATTATTCTCAGGTTTCAATATTTTTATTTTTTATTTTGATCAATTTCATTTTCATCCTCTTGAGAAAATAAACAAGATGAACTATTTTTTTTTGTATTATTTGTACAACCCAATGACCAACTTTGCAGAGACAAAAGAGAGATGAGGTTATATTTCTTTAGCGGTTTTCTTACATCGCTTTACCTCATGGGGTAGATCTCGGACTGGGTTGCTGTCTGTCTCATTCTACCCAACGTAGAGTGATGACATCAGATATTTGGTCCAGATCTCCCCTATGACGGAATAATTTTGGAAGTATTTTTTTTTCAGTCATTTATATGACTGAGTCTCACACTACGAACTCAGATGTAGGTACACTATGACCTGTTAAAGGAGTCCATCTACCTGTAACGTGCCTCTAGTTTTGTCATCTTAATTCAATCTTTTACAATTTTATTTTGTTTATTAGTCAATTTTTTTGGTTATCCTTAATTACACAAATACTCTGGAAGCCTCGGAAGTAAGTAGAGTTTCATTGTTTGGCTACAACGTTTCGGTTGAACTGTATTTTAATTAAGATCTTCTTTGTAAAACATTGATATTAAAACACTGTGGCGCACCTAAAATTTTCTTATTTCTGAACCCCCCTTCTCCACTGTATAAAAGTTACCGGGCATATCAATGTTTTACCTAGCTGGAAAATACAGTTCTGCTTCCAGATATTTGTTTAATTACTCACTAATTTGATTTTAGTGTCACAAATTGGCACAGCGTTATTATTCTATTTACAGTGTCACAAAATGGCGGCAACGTCTTTTAGTTGCCACAAATGTCACCCAACGCATTTTAATTGGCCACACTATTTTCAAAGATGGCGGCCAAACGATAATGAGTTAAACCACGTAACCAAACTGAGCGTACATATTAGATCACACGTGACGGGAGCTAGCACCTCGACTAAGTGCACTTGAAATACTTCCAGGAATAATGATAATAATAATAATACCTATATTTCGAAATTTTAAGGGTTTTTTATAACCCATGTGGATATCGACAAAAACTTTTTTAGTAATGGGAAATCCAAAATGCTTCTTACCTTATTTATAATTATCTCATCATTTTTTTTTTAATTTTTAGAATTAAAAACTCTGTTTTTAAATAATAGCGCCACCACTCGAGAGCAGCCGTTGACCAATGAATGATCGACTGCTGTATTTCTATGGATTTAGGTACTTTATTTGTATTGGGCAACATCGCATTTACATTTTGTTCGTAGGGACAAAATTGTGGCATTCCAAAAAGTTACATAATTTCACATATCAACTCAATAGTGGCATCTTTCACGTATACACCAAGGTATATCATCGGAAGCCACAACTTTAAATTAGAATTCCTTCAAAACTACGGTGTGTATTTCAATAAAACTCATACATAAAGGCTCGTATAGATGGTGGCTAGGTCGTGACAAAGTTTTATCAAAAGTGCCACAATTGCCATAGTTCGGTTGAAACCTGTAATGGTGTGTGTATGTATTTTTTCTGTCCATAACACGATAGCGTATAAACCGCCGAACCGATTTTCATAAAATTTTTAGGTAAAATGGTGTTCGATACTCTAACGAGCTGATTAGATTTTGGTCAAAAATCTATTAATGCAGTTTTTTGACAATTAAAAAAAATGCTAACTTTTTAACGGAGAATCGCATCAATATGCCGTTATCTTATCGTAGACCACGTTTTGCTCAATAATTTGCGTTATAACCAAAAACTTCGTTGAAGCCTTAGTTTCCGAGATATTTACAAAAAACTGTTTTTAAGGCTGATTATCATAGCTTCACTTGAAGTGTGCTAATGCTAGCTAGGAAGGTATCAGATCCGTCATGGATCCATTTTTTTTTTAAATTAATTTTCTTCGCTTCGATAAAAATTAGGAAGCCCGGTTTGGGCTTCACAAAGCTGCACTGGACTTTCTAGGACCAGTAAAGTAAAAGTAAAACGGGGAGATATGCCTCAGGACTTGCTTATGCTACTAAGTATTCTTTTTTAAAACAGTTTTTTGATGTAAATGCAGTGAAAATTAAAAAAAAAACACGAAAAAATTTAATTAAGACAATTTTATCAAGGTCAAACAAGGTCAAGTCGGTACCAATTTTTTTTAATTCTTCTTTTTTAGAACAATAAGAATCTAATGTCTATTGGTCAAAATTTATTTCGTGCTAAATTGAAAAAATAAAATATGTTGATATATTGATGTTTTAATAAATTTGCCGCCATCTGACAACAATGACAGGTAAGTCAGTTTTTTTTGGATAATATTAGTTATTAATGTTTGTTCCAAATTTAATAATTTTCACTCAATTGGTATCGGAGTAGCACGCACCAATGTTGGATTCTCGGAATATCTCATTTTTTATGGAGCATTTTTTAAAGTCACAAAACATTACACGCCACAAAATTTTTACAGCAAACTACCGGTCTTGTTTAAAGGTTTCTTGCTTTCCTTTTGATAAACTTCAAACTTTGGTGATTTTTTTATTCAAAATACTCAAGAATCGTGTTTTGTCGAATATATCTTAACTTTTCAAGGTCGTGTAAGGTCAAATGACCTTGAAACCGTTTTTTTTAAATCACTGAATACAAATTATATAAAAAACAATTATAATCTGGACTATACTGGTATAACATAATTTTTGACACTTTTTTTCCGCCATTGTTTTTCAATTTCCCCCACCGCTTCCATGGTAAAGCAAAATAAGGGTGCTGCGGGTCAAAAATTTTGTATTTTTCAACTGAGTTTGTGTACAAATTTTCAGTTTTAAACCCCCATTTCCCACGTGTCTAGGGTGTACAGCTGTAAAAGCCCTTATAAGCATCAGGGTAGCGTAGGCATAGCATATATACCTAAATTAGAAATTAAAAAGAAAGTTTTTTCCTCAGGCTGGATCACCCAAATAAGCGGAAGGTCGCTGGTTCAAATGCAGCCTGAGATAAAAAAAAACTGGATTTTTTGATTAACGTAATAGAAACACAACTACCCTAACTATTTTTTTACCTTTTCGCTGCGGTTTCATCTGCTTTCTCCGTCCACCAATCGAATAGATAGACATTTTAACAGCGCCTTTCAGCACACGTGAGCCTAAGTAGTTCAGGCCCTACGGGTTCCGATACTGCGTTTAATCATAGAAGCAACACAGTTGGTATGGATAGACATAAGACTCCCCCGAACATTTTACGAAAGGGAACCACCCGCCCCCAACCCTGGCAGGGGGGTGGTTCCGCCCTTAAACGTGCTTTTAGACGGTTTTTTGCTAATAACTCGAAAACGGTCAAACTTTTCAATTTTTTAAGCGAATAAAATGTCCTTTTTAATCAGGTTGACCTTACCATTTTGTATCCTTAACACATTGTTTTTTGTTCAAAAACCCATTGGAAACAGTTAAAAATTTAATCAGTTCGACATAACTTTTTAAAGTTCCTAGCCGCCTTGAAATAAAAATAAATGTGTTTGCAGAAATCCTTCATTCATTTTTTTAACTCAGTAAATAATACTCAAGGTAAGTAAAAAAAAAAATTTTTTGAGTTCAATTCATTTAAATTGGACGGAGGGAGCATCCCCCCTCTCGCCCCCCTCAAAAGTGATGTGTAACAATATTTTTTTAATTATTTGCAAACTTTTAACTTGGCCATAAACAACTAACTAATGGTTATTAAGGCTGACTAAAAGTCCTCTCTAACGATGTATAACACGCCCCCCCCCCCATGGTTGTCTTAAATGAAGATTCAAGTGTATATCAAATTTGACCATTTTTGGGGCGTCTATGCTGCGTTGAGGGGGAGTGATTTACATCGTTGGAAAGGAAATTCCTTCAGCTTTAAATATAAGTTTTAAAACGAGACATGTGGGACCGTAAAATTTAGGAAAATTAAAAAAAAAATAGTTTTTCCACACCTCTCATTTATAAATGCCTATAAAAGGTGCGCCACTGATGTAAGGGGGGCGTGTTATACATCGCTAGAGAGGACTTTTCATCAGCCTCAATAATTGTTATTTAGTTGTTTTTTGCAAAGTTAAAAGTTTGCAAATAATTGGGAAAATACGGTAAGAAAGTACGTTTGAGGGGGGTTGCCCTCATCCCCGAAGGTCGTCTAGAAAAAGTCAGCTTTAAGTTACAACTAGCCAAAAATAATTTTTCACTCACACTCTATTATTATTTACTGAGTTATAAAAATTTATGTTCATTATTTTTGTTTGATTTAAGGATTTCTACAAACACATTTATTTTTATTTCCAGGCGGCTATTTAAAAAAAATATGTCTAGCTTAATAAGTATTTAACCGTGTACAGTAAGCTTTTAACCAAAAATATTTCTTTGAGAAAAAAATAGTGTTAAGGATAATAGATACCACAAAAAAAATATAAAAAAAAATATTTTAAAAATTTTCCCCTTTTTTCGTACGCTAATGGAACGTACACCACTGCCGTCAGAGGGTACTTAGGTATATCGTTGAAAACGAAACTGTATCCGCTTGAAAAATGGTCTCCAGAACATTTTTGGAAAAGTTGACTGTTTTCAAGTTATTAGCAAAAAACTATCCAAAAGCAAGTTAAGGGGAGCGGGGGGGACCATCCCCCTGCCATGGTTCGGGGGGTGGTTTCCTTTGGTAAAATGTTCGGGCGAGTCTTATGTCTATCCATACTAAGTGTGTTACTTCTATTATTATACGCAGCATATCGCTTGAATCTCGGATATAGGGCCTGAACTAAAGGCGCATTTTTAAAGTCCAACACTGATGTGATAAGTATCACGCTTAGCGTCGGACCACCAAAGAATTGACGTCCACTGCTTATGGATCTCAAGGACCAAAGCTAACTCTCTAAAAAATCTCAGCAAACCAACGTTGCCAACTCTAACATTTTGTCAATACCTACTTTAACTTTACAACTAAAACTAAATTTGTTCACTTTAGGTAGGTCACAAGATCAAAGTAAATACGCGAAAAACTGAGAAACAAAATTATATTTTTATTAAAAGGGTTCCTAAGTCCTTGGATTAATATTCAGTTTAAAATATTATTTTAATAAACACCGAAAGAAAGTTATTTTGGAGGTTATGTCGACGCATCGGCAGCCGCTGGCGCGGTCGAAACGAAAATTTACGCGGGAAAACACCCTTCTTGTTGCCGTAGTCACGGGAAACTCGGGAAACTCACCTGTCCGGCCAAAACGACGTGCAAGCACACGGTTGTCAGTTACCTACTTGAACTAAAGACCCGATAATTCAATAATAGGTAAAAGTTTATAGCAAAAAAAATTAGTTGATTACCGAAACACGTAGGGGAGAAAGGGGGAATTCCTTAAGTAATCTAGCAAAATAAAAGCATTTTAAATAAATTTTAATTACAAAATATTTTTTATTTAGTTAGCTTACTATCATAACTACACCGTTTATTTTAAAAAATTATATTTTTTTGCAGAATAACATTTAAAAAAAAGTTATAGTTAACAGTAATTCCTCATGGTACCGGGCAATACCGCCACATCCTTGGCGTAATAGGACTTATTAGTTTTTGTTCATACATACTTGATAATTTCTAAAGATTTAAAAAGATTCATAAATTTAAAATAATTGTATTTTTTTTCGTCGATAGGGCTCCTTTTCTAATTTCAAGAATATATAATATGTTGACAGTTGGTCCAGTCGTTGTTAAAATATTTGCATTTTAAAAACCTAATTTTATTCCTTACCAAAGTAGTCAAGGTAGTTTTATCTAGTTTAATGTAAATAATGTATTTGTGGGCTTTGGAAATGTACCATTTTTGTTATCTTCACCATGTAATATTAGAATACATTACATGTTTTTCGAATTTCACTCGAAATTTGGCAGGTCTAAGAGCAAAACGGACAACAAATTAGACACTTATTGGAATAAAACCTGACCTTATTTTAAAATCGATTGTATTGTGACAGATTTACATATAAAAAGCAGCAGTATTTTTAACAATATCCATTATTAGGTTAGTCGAATCAGCCTGGCAGGATTATAAAATGTTTTGTTAATTTAAAAATATTTATCAATTTATATATAGTTAATGCTACAATATTGTTAACTTTAACAAAACATTCTTTTGTGTTTATATGAAAATGTTATTTGGTTCGTTATTTAATCAATTTTTTACCTTCCTAGCCCGCGCAGCAATGGCTAAAGAAGGTTTTGGAGAGAGGAAGTTTTGAGTGAATGCCGAAAATGTGTTATGTGTGTGTATTTTGACCTATCTTAGCAATATCGCCGTGATGTCTGTCTGTATGTGTGTGTGTGTTTGGCTGTCCGTAACACGATAGCTCGTAAACCGCTAAACCGATTTTCATAAAATGCTTAGGTAAAACAGTGTTCAACACTTTAATAATATATATTATAATCTATAATCTTTGACTTTAACGAGCTCATTAGATTTTGGTTAAAATCCATTTTTGTTAATGACAGTTTTTTTGACAATTAAAAAATTAATAAAATGCTAACTTTTTAACGGAGCATGGCATCAATATGCGGTTTCCACAGTATTGTAGAATGCATTTTGCTCTATAATTTGTGTCAAAATCAAAAACTTCGTAGGAGCTTTATTTTTTGAGTTATTTACAAAAAACTGTTTTTTAAGGCTGATATATCATTGCTTCACTTGAAGTGTGCTAATAGGGAAGGTATCAGATCCGTCATGGATCCAGTTATTTTAACTTAACAATTCCTTTTTTTCTGTGCACGCTCCCGACTACACTACTACAAAAGCATTTCAAACTATTACCCCTGAAATGCTCTTAAATGGAACATTGCTGCACCCAGGAAGGGGTGGGAGGGCTCGCGGCCCGGCCTCTCCCCAAGCCTAAGATATTTTTAGATATTTTCCACATATTTCATGAACAAAAGGATAAAGAAACACTCGCCATTATCCCGAATTTGTGAATCCTACAATAGAAATCAGATTCAGTTGGATGTATTCAACAGCAGTGTAGCTTTGGTTAAAAAATGCATCATTTAACTTTAAGCTAAAGTATTGTGTTTTTAATTTTTAGTCTAAGAATTCTTTTTTTTGTTAATTTTTTTATTCATTTTGTTGAAAAATTTGCCTTATACCTGTATATATCTGTATCCCCATTCTGTAATTGGATGTAATATGTTGAATGGTGTAAAATAAAAATAAAATAAAATAAAATATGGACAAGCATCGTGAAAATTTCTAACTGGTAACGAAATGAAATATTTTTACGGTACCTATTACGGTACGGTACCTATTTGTCAACAAATACATGGACTATATTGTTATAATTGTAATAAATGTCTTAGAAAATACGACATCATGAGGCATCGGCCCTCCCCGAAATGCCTCCAAAGACATATTTCTGGGTGCGCCACTGCGATAAAGGAGGACTTTTCGAGAGTTTACTTTAATATTTTTGGTTGGGAGGGACTCCTTGGTTTTTAGAATGTGTTGTGTTTTTAAGAACCTGCTTTTATCTGTTCCTCCTTATAATTTTTACATTTTATCTTGTCGGAAATACATCTGAGTGGTTCCACAAAAACGGCCAGATTTATTAGTGATAAAAACACACCTCACCTATGCGCGGTTGAAGGCAGACTAATTTCTTTTACGCGACATTATTTCATAACTACATGGAATAGAAAGAGTCATTCGCTGTCTCGAAAAATTTATGGCACTAGAAAATTGGGCGTATCCCACCGTAATTTCCTAGATGGGTGGACGAGTCGGTATACAAAATGTACTATATAAGATCTTAGCACTGTATAAATCAGCATAATATAAAGTGCCAGATTAAAACAAAGTTCTGGATCCGGATAACCTTCGCATTTTGACGTCAATGTATAGTGGTTTTGAGCCTTTCAATTCACGCAGGCATCGACATGGTAGTCCAGCAACGCAGAGTAAACGTTGCACACTTCTTCGTTCTGGATTGGCTCCGACATGGACCCAATCTACGATTTTCACCTGTAGTTTGTACCTGCCTTCCACTTTGCGATTAGTCGTGTAAAATAAAGATGCACGCACTTGAAAAACAAAGCAAAAATCTTTGACCAGAAACTTAATTCAAATCTGTGTACTCGAAAGTTTCGCTATAGATTTGATAGAAAGAAATCACATATAATTATATTTGCATGATTGATGGTTAGATCTATACTTTATACTATGGTTGTACCAGTCGAGGTTTACATTCTCAATGGCGCACCCAGGAATATCACTAACACCCGGTTCCCACCTACGACTTTCTCCTGGGTGCCCGCTCACGCGTCACATGATCTCAATATAAAATGTTATGACAGTCATGTGACGCATGCGTGGACACGCACAAGAAAGTCGTAGGTGGGAACCGGGTTTTAAAAAATTAGGGTGGAGCCGGGCCCCGAGGCCCCTGTAACAAAACAAGATTTGAATATAAATGGTATTTTTCCCATTTATAAGTTTTTAAATATTTTTAATTAAATATTGTTTTCGACATCAATAAGCATTAACTACATGCAAGGCTAGGTTAAAAACAAGTAAAATGTATGGCAACGTAGCGGCTTGTTTATAGGCATATTTTCGAGATCGCTGTATATAAATAAAAGTTGTATTTGGTTAATCTGTCCGTTGATCCACTAACATCACAATAATTTATATTTTGTAACTGAAAGCAAATTTAAAATTTGTAAAAACGGGAGGTTTTCAACTGGGTCTTGTTATTCCTAACAATTTTGGTCTTTACTTTTAGAGTTTATTTTAATTTTAAACCTTTTTATTATTACTGTTTCCAGTGTTTTAAAATATTGTTTATATCTTTTCCTAGTTTTTTTAACATCAAATACTAACCTTTCGTTGTCCTAAAATCGGCATTTTTAATCCCAAACCTAAACAGTAGTACTAAGTAATTTAAACAATTGATTCAATAATTTTATTCAATTAACGAAACATGAAAAAGATTCCTAAAACCTAAAAGTTTAAAGAGTTTAAATATTAGAATACAAAAGTTTAATAGTTGTAACATCAAATAGCATAACGTTAACCTATAAAGAGTTTGAATATTACAATATAAAAGTTAAATAGTTGTATTGTAACATCAATGCATCAAATATATTAAGAAGTGAATAAATAATATGTGAAGTTACAAAGAAGAAGATTAAACAGGTGGGGTATGTATGATCAGTACTTGCTCCAACTGACCCTTCAAAGTAAAATTTATGTAGGTAAGTCACAATCAAAGGATGAAAATATCGGACATCTTTGCGCTAGCATTATTTATTGAAATAAACGATTTTTGACAAAATAGATATAGGATATCGAGGGTGAAGAAAAAACCTCCTTATTCAGGGCCACTTTAACCATGTTGTAGCCTGGCACTTCTGGTATTAAGGGTTTCAATCAACAATCGTTTTAAAATAAGGAGAGTTTACACATGCATGGATTTGCTGGCGCCAATAAAAACTGGCGCGCCAGTAAGTTAAATTTGCAAGTGTAAACACCGACTTGCACACAAGTTATTTTTTTGCATGCATGTATCAAAAAAGTCTGCAGCTGACTGAATTTGCTGGCGCCAGTGGTGACGCATGCGCGCAGAAAAGGAAAATTTTCATGTGTAAACAAGTGCTTGCACGTCGGCTCGCCAGTTTTAAGTTCATTATTTTACATTATTTTTTATTTTCATTGTGTTTGAGCTTAAAAATTTTGTTTATTTTTGTTTTTATAGCTTAATATGGCTAAAAAAAGTGGTCAGCAGAACTGACCATACAGTTTCTTGAAGGCTATGAATGTTTTCCTTGTTTATGGGATGTACACAGTGGTTCGTATAAAAACAAAGATAGTCGAGATAATGCTTCCCAAAAAATTAGTAAAATAATGACTATTGAAGGCTTTGAAGTTGCAGAAGTAAAAGCAAAAATATGATCCATAAGAAACACATATGCTTTGGAATTGGCAAAAATTTAAAAAAGCCAACGTTCCGGAGCCGGTGCAAATGAAGTATACACCCCAAAAGTACCATGGTTTAAAGTAGCAGACCGAGTTTTAAAGAATGTTGTTTAAATAAGAGAAACTCTAGAAGAATATTAAAATGTTGCTTTGTCATTCGAAGATGGTTTTTATAGCTCGCAGGATCTTCTGCTGCAAGTTCTCCTAAAAGTTTTTCGGAAGCACCCAAAGTAGATCGACTAGCAATCCATGCTTTAACCCATGCAGATACGGCCTTTTCGTTGTTCCTTTTCCTGAATCTTTTTTATTATTTTTTTTCAATAAAAGTTTAGCGACTATTTTGCAGGCTTCCTAGAGTTCAGCCGACATATCGCGTATCGTGTACACTTTAAAAATGAAACTGGCGTGCCAGTCTTTTTAATTTTCGCACAATAGTGTAAACCTTTACTGGCTTGCCAATAGAACTGGCGCGAACACTGGCGCCACTAAATTCATGCATGTGTAAACCCACTTTTATGTAATGTAAACCTTATCGTTTTGGGCAAATTCAACGAGTCGTTAAATACCGAGATGAATTCCATCAAAGGAGCATGCGCCAAAATTAACGTCAAAATGTCTAATTTAAATTATTGGCGCGAATACCGGGATTGGCGCGAGATCGAAGAGCTTAACGTATAATAAAAAATTCAAGGTATAAAATAATGGTCAATTCTAATTTTTAGGTATGATTTTATGTAGGTACCAGGTGGTTTTTTATAACCGGAGCACTCAGCAACTTTATCATTGAAAATAAAGGGCTATAATAAATTGTAGATTTCTTTTGGTTAATTATGATGATGATGAACTTTAAAAGCCAACATAATTTTTTTCTATCCGTCAACATGTACAATTCGATGTTTTTGGGGAGTTTCGGGTATTTCTAGAGGAACTAAAAAAACCTCATCAACCTTTGCGACACTCAAATTTCAAAAGAAGCTTAAAGGTGAAAATCGCATTTTGATATAGCAAGCCGTTTTTAAACTACGGGGTGTTTTTAAAAAGTCTGCATTTTGGGAAGGGGTCTATAACTTGTTTATTTATTAATATTTTCATTTCTGTGAAAACATTCTTTAGACACTTTTTTAAGAGGAATTCAACTGTTAAATTAAATTTCATTTGTCACGTTTAGTTTTTGAGATATCACATAAAATTAATTTTTATTTATGGGATTAGTGGGATTTCTTTATATTTTTGTTTTTTTTTTATTTTTACCACATATTTTAGTTTGCTTAATATTAAAAAATAATAAAGAGGTGATTAAAAAATAAAAATAAAGAAAACAATAAAAAAAATTAAAAATTAAAATATTGAGTGTGATACATCATTTTAAAGGAAATTTTAGAGAGAGTTTTAGAGTTATTCTGTAAGAAAAATAACAACTTTATGCAATATTTTAAAAACCAAAAGAGATAAATAAAAACCGTTGACATCTGTCAATTCTTCAAGAAAAGATCTATAAGAAAGCTATTTACACAAAAGCAAAATGCAGACAAAAACACTCCGTAGCTTAAAAACGGCTTGCTATATCTAAATGAAGTTTTCACCTTTAGGCTTCTCTTAAAATTTGAGCGTCGCAAAGGGGGCTCAGTTTTTTTCTTTCTCCCCTAGAAATACCCGACACCACAAAAAAACAATGAATTTGGGACACCCTGTACAGGGTGTGACAATAAAGTCGATTTTTTGAGAGGGAACACCCTGTATATTTTTGCATTTTAAGATTCGTCTTTTCTTTTTGATTTCAAACATATACAATATCTATGTGCTGCGATTAATATTTTTTGAGGTATATGCAGTATTTCTTCTATATGCATTTCACGTTTATTTTGTTTTGCCATGGGAGTATTGACAAATTTAAATGCGCTAAATCTTAAAAAAAAATGTTTATCGTAGCATAGACATACAGTAGAACCCCGATGACAGTGTTTATTCAAATTAAATTGGGCACTAAATAATTTGTCACACAACTTGCACGTCACCGGCATTTTCACAGAACAAAAACGACGAATTTTCATCAAAAAGAACTGGGAATTATTAAAGTTTTGCTGTATAAAACCATACTGAAATATCTCTTAGTTGATTGGTTGGCAGAAGTGACAGATCAACGCTTGCGCACGTCTTGGAATTCATCTCGGTATTTAACGACTCGTCAAATTCATCGATAACTGTACCAGTGGCGTATTTAGAAAAGGTTTGGGTAGGCCCAAGACAGTTTTGGGGGGGGAGGGGGCAAGGCCCCATGCAGCCGTATTTTATGCTATTTTATGTTTGCATTCATGTAATATGTGGAAAAAATCTGAAAAAATCTAAAAAAATCTTAACTTTGGGGGAACCCTCCTTTAAAGGCCGCTTGACATGGTGCATGACAATAAAATTTGCAGGCAAATGCATGAAATTTTGCCCAGGTGCATGCGCAGTACAAATCCAGCTGATTGTTGCATGCAATCCATTTTTATCGGTCCGGTGCCATTTTTTGCATGCAAACTGTACTTGCATGCAAACTGGGGAATTTTTACCTAGATTCTGGGGAATCCATGCATGGCCATGCACAATGTCAAACGAAAAGAAGATTTTTTGCAGGCAACAATTTGACCGAAATTTTTTGCTTGCAAATATTTGCAGCATCATGCACCATGTCAAGCGGCCTTAAAGGCCGCTTGACATGGTGCATGACAATAAAATTTGCAGGCAAATGCATGAAATTTTGCCCAGGTGCATGCGCAGTACAAATCCAGCTGATTGTTGCAGGCAATCCATTTTTATCGGTCCGGTGCCATTTTTTTGCATGCAAACTGTACTTACATGCAAACTGGGGAATTTTTACCTAGATTCTGGGGAATCAATGCATGGCCATGCACAATGTCAAACGGCCTTTAAGGTTCTTAAAGCTTTTATTGACCCATAATTATTATCGCGACCATAATTTTAGCTATATGCCTTTGGTTCTCTCATGATTAAAAAAATGTCCCTGAGGATAGCAGTGAGCTTTAATGCCAAGTTTTAAGAAAAACTATTGTTGCTCAAAAGTACTTGGATTGATCATATTATACTCGTAGAAACATAATGAAGGAAGTAGGCATATTATATTTTAGGCGTTGTTTGTAAACAAAAATTTTAACGAACAAAACAATTTTAATGAACAAAAAAATTTTAACATTACAATTCCCATTTGTTTTTGGACATAATTCAAGAATCATCTGACCTACTCAACACTTAATAAATTCTTCTTTGACACTATATTTTAGTGGTTAGTAAATTTCGCCAAGGTAACTAACAATCGCATTAGTAACTCTACAATAAAAAAACCTTAGCTCATGAACGACTTCAATGTGCTCTTGCTATATTCAGGGCACTGACCATTTTAACTACACAGAAATCTGCGAATAGAAATATATATTGTTTAAATTAGTACAGGAATTTGGCCAATAATGTAAAAAAGAAGATTCGTACCGAACCTTACTTTTTTTATTTGTTTTTACAAAATTTTTATTTATGGGTTTTTAAAGAATTTTGACTTTTTATAAGAGGACTTCTTGTGTTTTTGGTTTCTCGTCGTTTAGCTTCATTGTGAGATAAATCATGGTAAGTTCTAATTAAATGGCGGGTTGTCCAGCAACCCATTGGATAAAATTTCCACATTTAAAAGTATTCAAACTAGCTTGATTTATTAACGCAGTTTGCGTCCATTGTTGGAGTGATACAAATAATTTTTTTGATCTGTTTAAGGCCTTGTATGGCCAGTATACAGCTAAATAACATAATACATATATATGATATTATTATGTTCCTGCATTTTTAATAGATAGGTATATTTTGAGGGGTGATCAGATAAACCAAATTTGTACACCATCCTACAGGAGTTTAAAATAAAATCTTGGTCCTGTAGTGCATTTTAGGGTCCTGTATAGTGTCCTGTATGGTTTTGTAGACAAAATTTGTACACCTACTGTGGGCAGCTGCTCCTCAGCCCTTGGTATATTTGCAAGTTTTATAAACTCCAACATAAAATTTGGTTATATTTGAATTGCAAACTGCTGAAGCGAGAACTACTTTTATAATTCACATTTTATATCTATAACAGCAACATTCTGCTGCATAATTGATAACCTAATTTATATACATAATGCTGAGCATTTAATGCAAAAGTCAACCCAGGTAGCAAGGTCACATTTTTTAAACGTCAAAAACAGGTCATTTTTAATGACCATTGACGTCTCTAATCTGACATGTAAATGACCTTTAAATGACGTTCAAAAGATACACCCAAAATGTCGTCATGTTTAGACGTTTTAAAGACGTCATTAATATGACATATTTGGGACCAAACCAGAACATTAGACACACACACAGACACAAACCTATTTATGACTTTTTTTAACTCATCTGAATATATGAAATATTCCCTGCAGTTGAGAACACTGAAGGAAACTAAGACACAAAAGGTGACTCTTCTGTGACTTAGACCTGGAAGTACTGGAACAGGTACAGCGGTCTTCGTCTGTGAGGTACAGATCAAAATAGACCTATACCTAGACTTACACATCTCCACCTTGAAGCAAAAGAAGCCTCGAAGTCTGTCTTGATTTATGTCTTGATAATTTTAAAATGTGATAAATTTCATCCTGCTTTAATGTTTAATGTAAAATGTGAAAATATTTGTTTTTTAAACTATGACTACTTTTATAAAGATTTTAAACATGCAGATTATAGGATAGTTAACAAATTAGTAAGTATTTATGACTGGGATAAGATTCTAAATGTACCTGATATAAATAAGGCAACTGATTTATTTTATTGTATTTTATATTTTATTATAGAATCCACCATTCCTACAAAACGTAGCAAAAGTAGAGTGTTCCCTCAATGGTACTCAAATGAGTTAAAGCAAACAATAATTAACAAGAAAATAGCTCACAAAAAGTATAAAATTTCACAATCTACAGACGATTATTTAACTTTTTCTAATTTACGTAAAGAATGCAAAGCTCTCCTTGTCACTTGTAACTATGTTAACAACAAAAGAAAAAATCACAACATTCCTAATTTAATACAATTTAATGATCAAATGTCGAATGACCCAAAACAAATCACCAACTACTTCAAAGAATTTTTTTCCTCAGTATATAATAAATCTGACAGAACATTGACGGAAACACCCTGCTTTGATAGAGATGTGGATATAAATGACTGTCATATAACTCCTTCTGACATTCTAAAATGCATAGAAAATCTTAATTTAAAGCTCTCAACAGGTCCTGATAATATTTCACCAATTTTGATATATAACTGTCGATTTATTCTTTCTAATTTACTACATAAAATCTACACACAATCAATATCAACTGGAATTTTCCCAGAAAAATGGAAAGAATCATTTGTAAAACCAATTTTTAAAAGTGGAAACAGATCACATGTTGAAAATTATCGACCAATTTGCCATATTAACATTTTTGCTAAGATATTTGAGTCCATAGTAGCATCTAAAATAAGTCCTCTATTAAAAAATACTATTATCAATCAACAACACGGTTTTATTAGTGGCAAGTCAACTATCACAAATCTAACAGTTTTGACAAATTACCTGTTGGAAGCCTTGGAAAAGCGGCCTCAGATAGACGTCGTCTACACTGACTTTTCCAAGGCTTTTGACAGAGTAAATATAAAAATACTTATTCAGAAACTGTCTGCTTTGGGCATCCACAGGAAATTGCTTTCCTGGATTGAAGGTTTTTTGTCAAATCGGAAACAAGTTGATAAAGTTCACAACAGCCTTTCAGAAACCATAGAAGTGTCCTCTGGCGTCCCGCAAGGAGGACATCTTTCTTCAATTTTTTTTCAATTGTTTCCTGAATGATATTTTAAAATGTTTTAAATATTGTGAAGTTCTATTTTACTGTGACGACCTAAAAATTTTTAGAGAAATAACAAGTATTGATAATTGTATTTTAATTCAACAGACAGATTTTTAAAATATTGTGTAGAAAATAATCTAGATTTAAATATTGAAAAATGCAAAATTATGAGATTTTACCGAATATCTAAGCCAAATTTGTTTGACTATAAAATTAATGACTGCCAATTGGAAACTGTTGAGAAAATAAAGGATTTGGGAGTTATTTTGGACACTTCATTGTCATTTAAAGAACATCTTGATTTTATAACAAACAAATCTCTTAAAATGTTGGGTTTTGTAAAGCGTAGCCTATCAGATTTAAATAATGTATATTGTTTTAAAAGTGTTTACTGTTCGATTATTAGATCTGTACTAGAATATGCATCTAATATTTGGTCTCAGTTCTATGAAATTCATATGCAACAGCTTGAGAAAGTCCAGAATAAGTTTTTGCATTTTATTGCATATAAATTAAATATACCTGTAATGGACATAAATTATGACAAAATTCGAAAATTATTGAATTTACCAATGCTTCATCTAAGAAGAAACTTTTTAGATGTAATTTATCTATATAAAATTATCAATGGAATTATAGACTGTTCAGATATATTGCAAAAAGTAACTTTATCAGTACCACAAGCTAATTTAAGAAATAATGAACTTTTCAACATAGAGTATCATAGAACGAATTATAGCCATAGGTGGTAATTCAGTTGCCAAAAATATTGACTTTTTTAATGTTAACTTAAATCAATTTAGGTCTAGATTAAGAAAACTTTCCTTAGTGCCTTAAATAATTTTCAAATTGATTTTTTAAATATGAAAATTGTATGTAAATTTTTAAAATGGTTTAACCGTTAAATAAATCTATTCTATTCTATTCTATTAATATTTAATTTATTTTACATATGTACCCCCACATTCCATATAAATCTGGTCAAGTACCCACTGGGGCACCATCTATGTAAGTATGAGTGTATGTCCCTTGGACAAAGTGTGCAGTGTGGGTAGTGACCAATATATGACGTTTTTCAGACGTCAAAAACTACACTACGAAAAGACGTCAAGTAACTGACACCTTAAAGACGACATTTTTTGGTAGATGACCTCCTGGTCATCCAAATTACCACTTTTCGACGAAAAAAAGACGTCATTTGATGACCCCTTGCTACCTGGGAAGGGGCTGATCAATGCTTAAGGACCTCTTAAGAAAGAAAGAAACTCTACAGTACTTCTAAGGACCAATTAAAACTGATAAGGATTAGTAAAAATTTGGTTTTGGCAGGACCTTTACGGTTTGGTTAGGTTTCGCGGGCTATTTTTTTTTTTGGTCATCACAAAAAAAGTGGATATGTAGGGACTGGTACAGTCGGGGACTTAATAAATGGCCGCTGCCGTTTTCAGAAGAGCTTGGATGAGAATCCCAATACCAGGTGAGGTTTCATTCCCTCAACTCCATGTCGATCGCCTTTCGCTGTGCACTTTTGTGCAATGCAATTTTTGCTATTGAAATTAATAACTATCATAACAAAAACATTTCATGTAAAAAAAAGCCAAGTACGCGAAAATGGCATTCCGTAAAAAGAATTGAGATAAAGGTAAAGCCAAGTTCTCCAATACAAATTTCAAAATGAAAGGTTCTTACTAGTTTGGAAATGTTTTTTTAAACTTTGCTATTACAGCCAAACTTCTTTATGTTCAATTTAGCACTGTACCTAAGAGTCATTTACAGCCGTAATAGCCAAGTTTAGAAAAATATTTCCAAACTAGTAAGAACCTTTCATTTTGAAATTTGTATTGGAGAACTTGGCTCTACTTTTATCTCAATTCTTTTTACGGAATGCCGTTTTCGCGTACTTGGCTTTTTTTTTACATGAAATGTTTTTGTTATGATTTCACTTCTTTTTTAAAGGAATGCGGAATATTGTTCAAAACTTTTGCAATGCCTTACTTAAATTTTTGAGGTTTTTTAAATTTTTTTCCATGGTTTTATCATAGTTCCTATCAGCCTTCCAAAGCTCAGCTCTCTAGTGTTTCTGAAAGTGCACAATGTTACTTTTACATAACTTTACATGTATAGGGGAGGGAAATAAATTAAAATTGTCGTGTTTTTAAATTTTGTCCTATAGTTTTATCATAGTTCCTATCAGTCTTCCAATGCTCAGCTCTCTAGCGTTTCTGGAAGTGGGTAAAATATTGGACTTTTAAAATTTTTTCCCATGGTTTTATCATAATTTCTATCAGCATTCCAATGCTCAGCTCTCTAGCGTTTCTGGAAGTGGGCAATGTTAGTTTTATATAAATTTACATTTATAGGAGAGGGAAGTAAATTAAAATGTTGGTGTTTTTAAATTTTTTCATATAGTTTTATCATATTGTCTTTCAGTCTTAAAAAGTTCAGCTCTGTAGCGTTTCTGGAAGTGGGCAGTGTTACTTTTACATAACTTTACATTTATAGGGGAAGGAAGTAAATTAGAATTTTGGGGTGTTTTAATTTTTTTCTATAACTTTATCATAGTTACTATCAGTCTTCCAAAGCTCAGCTCTCTAGCATGTCTGGAAGTAGGCAATGTTACTTTTATTTAACTTTACAATTATAGGGGAGGGAAGTAAATTAGAATTTTGGGGTGTTTTAATTTTTTCCTATAGTTTTATCATAGTTCCTATCAGTCTGCCAAAGCTCAACTCTATAGCATTTCTGGAAGTGGGTGATGCTGCTTTTACATAACTTTAAATGTATAGGGGAGGGGAGTAAATTAAAATTTTGGGGTTTTTTGATTTTTTCCAAGGGTTTGGTCATAATTCCTATCAGTGTGCCAAATCTAAGCTTTGTAGCATGTCTGGAAGTATAGTAGAATATTGATGATCTATACATGAGTGAGTGAGTGTGACAATTTCGACGTTTTTTGAAATTTCGTAACTACTTTACTACTTTATGGAATTCCATGAAATGAAAGGGGTTGTTAACTCCATGGAGATCTACGACTGTGCAAAGTTTGAGATTCGTAGCTCATTCTGAAGTAGAGTTTTAGGTAGGTCAAATATCGGCTGAAATGTTTCAAGAAAAGATAGTTACGGCGCGAACTAAGTAATCGTACAACCGTTTATGCTTTATAATAAATGTATAAATTATTGATGCGAGTACAATAATAGACTTAAGAATACTAAAGGTAAAAACGTTTACAACAAATGAAATGAAATGCAACTCCTCATCTCCGGTAGGTTTAGAGGTAGTCGGGTTTCTCTAGATGATTCCAGGTAAGGTCGACGTCGGTCGTATAACTCCTCCACCCCAAAATTAGACTTTACAGGGGCAGGTGAATGCTGGCCGGATCAATTTTCTGCTCACATTGTTTTAATTGTGAAGGAATGACGTTAATGCTGTCTTGTGGAGTACTCGCTTATAGATCAAGTATAAACATATAAGTGTAAGTATTACATATACAAGTAATGTCCATATACTGGGTACATGATAAATGCTTGATGTTTCGAAGTGCGGATAGTTTTCTTGAATTTCTCTTTTTAGGTTGTTTAAGCTATCTAAGTCAATATCTTTTATACTGTTTGATAGGTCCAACGGATGTATAACAGTTGGTGCATCTTGTATGTCAGGAAAGATATACGGCTGAACTATTGCTGCTGTTGTTTTGTTGTTCGTAAAACTTTGTCGGTTTATCTGAATTAGGCAGTCGTTTGGCAGTCTGATAAGGTATGTTCCCAAAAGTGTATGTACTTCTTCTTGATGTTGACAGGAAGTTTTAGCGTTTTCTTCATTTGGAAGAACAAATATCCATTGGTTTGATTTCTCTAGTTGGTGAATGATTGGTGTGGCTAATTTAATTTGTGTTTTCTGGCAGGTGGTTGGCTGATTTAGGAGCATACTGGATTCAATTAATGGATTTTCGCAAGGACTATCGGGTTCGCTGTTTTTGAAGTCTTCTTTTTTGCAAATATATTAATTTCTGGTTATTTCTGCGCATGGTTCTTGATAATATGCATGTTGCAATTTGTTTTTTATCAAAAAAATTTTTCGCGGGAAAACAACTTTAAACTAACTGCTCTCAAATTGTATTGGCACGGGATATAAATGAAAGTAGTCAAAAATGCCTTTAGATGTAATTGGAATGTGTAGTAGATAAGTAATTTTATTATTTAGAATAAAACAGTCTAAAGTGATAAATTTTTCATAAAAAAATACATTTTGAAGAGTAACAGTTAATAACATTTGTTGTTCTCCTACTTTTTCTTGCAAAGACAATAATTCTTTGTGAAGATCAGATAACTTTATTATACTTGGATGCATGACCTTTAGTTTAGAAAATGTAATTGAACATCTTGCAAGATTGATTGAATAATTTCATAGGAGTTTATAAGTTGAAGCAAAATATCTTTGATAAAAAGGGAATTTTCTCTGTAGCCAGAATTTTTAACAATTGAAGCAATCTGATTGATTTTGGACTGAAAAAATTATTTGTTGAACCGTTTGATTAAATTTAGAAATAACACTAATCGATAAGGAATTCTGTTTTAAAATTGTCGTCGACAATGTTTTTTGATTATTTTGTAAGTCATGAATCATTTTTTCATAGTACTTGCCATCCGATGCGTCTAAATTGCCTGTAACAGCCTTAAATACAGACCCTAACATGTTAATCATCCCACGTCTTAATCGTTTGGGATGAGCCAAAATTTTTTATTTTGGTATCGATCCTGGTTTGTAATATTTTTAAAAGTTTTAGGTAATTCTGTGTATCGTTGGAATGTCCTATCTATTAAAGTCGTGATATTATTTACTTTTAAGTTTAATTTATTGGTTTCCCACAGTATGGGGTCTAAATCAAAGTAATGAATTAAAGTGTAGGTATATTCTATTGTTTTTGCAGTTCCTAATTTTATTGGCATTATTCCAAGCTTATTATCCAGTTTTTTTATAATCATTTCATCCTCAAGACCCGAAGCAAGGCCGAACCTGAAATACAAAACCCAAAGATAAAAGTTACCCAAAGTCATATTTATTTTTAATTAGCGGTCTTTTTAAATTAGACATATGAATTTTTCCGTGGGAGTTTGTTGATATTGTTTTACTTGCTGGGTTTACTGACACCGTTGTAGTGGGTTCTAAGAATTTGTTTCCTAGTTTTTTTCGTTCATGTTTACGTATATATACTTCTTGATTGGGTTGAAATAAGATAGGATCATCGCGTTTTTTGTTTAATTTATTGATTAAAGTCGTTTTGAATTGGGCTAGTTTTTCCTTAATTTTTGAGTACAGTAATTTAGATTTTTTTTTATGATCATTGACATAGTTACTCATGAGAATATGGTCTAAATTTTGGTCGATAGGGTCGTCTGACGAGATATGACCGTTTACAATGTCCATAGGCTTCATTTTTGTTACTGAATGTATAGTATGGTTATAGGCCAGGACCGTGTAGGAAATTTTATTTGTAATAGGTTCTTTCGAAAATCCTTGATTATTTAAAAGACAAATATGTTCTGCCAGTGTTGAGTGAAACCGTTCAATACTCCCATTTGAATCGGGGTGATTTGGAGAAATAAATTGAACTTTTAATTTGTGTAAAAGTAAAAGTTCAGTAATTACGCTATTTTTAAACTCTGAACCATTGTCAAAATTAACTAAAAGGTTTGGTACACCGTGATGTGAGAAAAATGTTAATAATTTGTCGGCGATATCAGAGGCAGTCAGTGTTTTGAGATAGTATGCCTGAGCGTATTTAGAAAAGCTATCTATTATTGTTAAAAATTTATTATGTTCCGCGGTATAAGTGTCGATGTATAGGATTTCAAAAGGTTTAGTTGGGGTGGGGGTAATATTCATTTTTACTTTAACCGGGTGTCGTTCGTACTTGCTAATCTGGCAAATTTCACATTGATTTATGTATGTTTGAAGGGAACTTTTAAGATTTGGCCAGTAATATTTTATTTTTATTTTATATTCTGTTTCGCCAATGGTGATTGCTTTTTCCTTCATGATAGTTTTTTATAATTTCTGGAATGTCATTTTTTTCGGTAATGAAGGATATTTAAAATTCTTTCTGACGACTTCGCAAAACGGTTCATAGAGGTCAGGTTCCTGGAAATATAAATAATAAAGTTTGTTCGGCAAAACATTTTCTTTTATGAAACTGATAATGCCATTTTCAAAATTATTCTGTGGTATTTGAACTAAATACCTTCTTTTTGTCGAAAAAAGTATTTGTAATTTTGGTTTTACAGGAGAGTGCAATACTTTAGAAAAAATTATTTGGTTGGCCCCATAGTTTACGGCTGTTTCTATTATTGGAATCCCCACGATAGGGACTTCGCCGTTATTAGTATGTATAGTGATATCATCGTCGTTATTTGGGTTTGGTCTATTTGCTGTTTTAGCTCACACATATACTATACTATAGTAGTGTGTTAGCTCACACATATACTATACTATAGTAGTGTGAGCTTTGGTGATCCTAATTTTTTCGAGAAAAAAAAAGTTGCTCCGATTTCAAAAATTTTTATATATCTTTGCGGTTCAGATGATTTTGAAACTTTTTTGTTGCGCCGTCTGTCTGTCTGTCTGTCTGTATGTCTGTCTGTCTGTCTGTCTGTCTGTCTGTCTGTCTGTATGTCTGTAACGACCAACGCGCATAACTCAAAAACCGCTTGGCCGATTTTAATGAAATTTGGTACCTAGGCTGGGTCTTGGGTCGAGATGGTCCCATTTAAAAATGAACAAAATCCACCTAACACAAACCGAATAAAAGGGTGGGGGTAGATTTAAAAAATTAGAGTTTATGTGCAAATATGGCGTGTGTGATATCAAACGAAAGGTAATTGAGTCTGGAGTTAAACAAAATACATTTTAATTTATTTTTAAAAAAGTGTGGGGGTATATTTCAAAAATTAGAGTTTAAGTGAAAATATGGCGTGTGTGATATCAAACGAAAGGTAATTGAGTCCGGAGTTTAACAAAATACATTATAGTTTTTGTTTTTTTTAAGGGTGGGGGTAGATTTTAAAAATTTGAGTTTAAGTCAAAACATGGCTTGTGTGGTATCAAACAAATGGTAGTTTAGTCTGGAGTTGAATAAAATATATTTCAGTTTTTAGTTATATTAGCTCACACGTAAACTATAACTATAGTACCTAGTGTGAGCTTAGGGGCCCATATATTGGCAGAGTATTTTTCTGTGTGATGGTCTTATCTACTTGTTGCTGAAATCCTGTCGAACGGGTTGACATGGCGTCTACCTGTGCGATGTGTGATATTTGATCCAGATTGTCGGTGTCTGATACATGTAATTCTATTCTTGAAAGTGCGTCCGCGTTAGAATTTAATTCTCCAGATCTGTGGATCAAAGAATAACTATATTCTTCTAACTTTAAACGCCATCTGAGCAATTTGGAAGAAGGGTCTTTTATGGAATGAAGCCACTGGAGGGGCTTGTGGTCCGTGATAATGAAAAAGGGACGTCCAAAGAGGTATGGCCGAAAATATTTGGTTGCCCAAACGATAGCTAATAATTCATGTTCAATTGTGCTCAGTTTGGTCTCACTGTCATTAAGGGTACGCGAAGCGTACGCAACGGGAAGGTCTTGGCCAATGGGCCCTTGCGAAAGTACTGCACCTAGTGCGAAGCTTGAAGAATCGGTGGCCAGGTTGAATGGTTTGCTAAAGTCTGGATATTGTAATATAGGATCGTTTGTAAGAAGTTTTTTGCATGTGTCAAAACAAGTTAAAAATTCTTCATTATGGACAATTTTTGCGCCTTTTTTTTAAGCATCTAGTAAAAGGTTTTGTGATTCGGGCAAAGTCCCGTATAAATCGCCTATAATATCCGAGAAATACGCGTATCTGTTTCTGGGTAGAGGGAAGTGGCCAATCAAGAATGGAACGGATTTTATCCTCATTAGGTTTTACTCCATCTGGGGTCACCACATGGCCTAAATAGGCGACTTCTTTCTTTAGAAATTCTGATTTTTTTAACTGTATTTTAAAGTTTGATTCGCGCAGCCGTTGAAAAACAGCTCTTAGGCGGTCAATGTGTTCTTGTAGTGACGTACTAAAAATAATTATGTCATCTTGATATACCAAGCACATTTCATTCTGGATGCCTCTTAAAACATTATCCATCACTCTTTGAAAAGTGGCGGGGGCGTTTTTTAAGCCAAACGGCATTCTCTGAAATTCAAAATGGCCGTTTTCTGTACTAAAGGCGGTTTTTTCGATATCTTTTTCTGACATCTCAATTTGGTGAAACCGACTTGCCAAATCTAAGGTTGAGAAATATTGACATTTTCCAAGTTTATCAAGGAGATTAGTGACGTTAGGAAGGGCATAACGGTCATCTACAGTTTTAGAGTTCAATGACCTGAAGTCAAGAACAGCTCTATACTGTTGTTCCCCTGAAGCGTCCATCTTTTTTGGGACCACCCATAATGGAGAGTTCCAAGGAGAAGTGCTGGGTCTAATAATTTTTTGATCAAGTAACTGTTTCATTTGTTTTTCTACTTCTTTTTTGTGAGCAAAAGGTAATGGATACGATTTTTTGTAGACTGGTATTTCATCGGTGGTCCGTATATTATGTTTTATTTTGTTAGTAAAAGTAAGTGGCGTATTTTCTTGATAAAACACATCTGAAAAGTTATTTATTAGTGTCAAAAGTTGATTTTTTTCCTCCTAATGTAAATGGTTTAAACGAAATTTTGAAAAGTCCAATTTTGTTTCATGCGTTTCAACAATATTATTAAAATTGATTTCTTCAATTTCTTTGCGGTTCCATTTTTCTACTTCAAATGGTAAAGAAAAATCCATAGTTACGCTTTCACATGTATTATTTAGGATTGTAGTCAAGGCAAAACCATTTTTAGCTGAGGTTAAACATTCTGGGATTTCGCAATTGTGTATTTTTTGATATGGGAGAATTATCTCACCATTTTTTACGTTTACAGGTACTCTTATTACCTGATGAACACGAGGTGGTATTGTAATACAATTATTTATTTGTGACTTGGAAATCGTGAAATTTAAACAAAAAATTTTTTAGACTTTAGGCTTTTGGCAAATTAAATAATTTTGAGCAGGGCAGATGCGCACTAAACTGATGAGCGGACTTTTGAAATACGGTTGAGACTACAAAAGGATCTTTTTTTATGTGGTTCGGGTACAATTTTTTTGTTATATTTGGATCTAAAAATGACCTTGTCGAGCCGCTGTCGATTAGTATTTTTAGGTTGTGTTCCGGAAATATAATGTATGGTAGCTCACTGGAGCTATTCATATTAAAGGGTATTTCTTGCGGTGTTATAGTTTGGTGTCCCGACTGAGGACCTCTGTAAAATTTACGGCATCTAAATCGGTTTGCTCGTTTGCGTTGTATAGTAAAAAATCATTATCACTGGACTCGGATGTAAAGATTTGGCAATTATCCAAACGTTCCGAGAGGCAAAATTGATTATCCTCGGGGTAGTAACCGTTTTGTTGGTAATATTCATTGTAATACTGATCTGTAAAAGTTTGATCATATTGAGAAAGTTGGTTGGCTTCGGTATTAGACATTTCTTCCACTTCCATTTTTTGCATTTGTGAAGTGCTTGGTTGGTAGTTATTATGTTTATAATAGCTGCTATTTGGCGTTATTTTTGAACTATTGCGCGTAGATATTGACATAGGTGTGGGCGGCGGTAAGGCTTTTTGGGGAATTTGTTGGGAGCGAACTATGTTTTGTGGCCTAAAAACTTGACTATTTGTAGCAAATCTTTGTTGTAGTCTGTACGCCGGTCGAGGATAAAAAGACTGAGGCCTAAATGTTATCGGCGGTTGTCTAAAAAAACTTGGTCTACGAGAGAAAAATCTTTGGGGCGTTTGAATGTGATTAAACGGAGGTTGAGGCAATGACACGTTTTGTTTCAGATAGGAACTATTCATTTCATCGGTGACATATTGCAAGGCTGTTGTTAAATCGTGAGGCTTCATGGATCGGATGGCTCGTGCCAAATCTGTGTCAATTAAACCTGACAAAAATGTCTTAAGTGCAAGGTTTTTACAAAAATCAATTCGTGACTTTCTATTTTCTTCAGTGCCTATGTGGGTGTTTATGTACGAGGAGAGCAAATTAAGAGTGTGTAAAACTCTGTTATAAAATTGTGTGTAACTTTCATTTGAATCTTGTTTTAATGCGCATAGATCTTTTGTAAGAGCAACGTCGTCTCTTTGGTCGGCAAAATTTCGAATAAGGGTGTTTTTAATATCGGCCCAAGAAGTCGATGAATCAATATTTACGACAGTACTTGCTTCGCCGTCGAGTTTTCCTATTAACGAGTTCAACAAATAAATATTTTGAAAACATCCCGGGTCGGTTGTATTTAAAAATGTTTCTACAATTTTGTCACAAATACTGATATACCTATATAAATCATTCGGATTGCCGTCAAATTTGGGTACGCAATTGAGATATTCTGGTTTAAAACTCATTTTAGAATTTTCACTTTTTATCAAATTTGTTAGAAAGGTCTGGCTTTCTTTAGAAGCTGACAAAAAAATCGAATTGCGGAGATTCGCGCGCCTGCAATGTTTGAGAAGGATTACTGAATGAAGAACTTTGCGCGTTTAAGTTTTGAGGGAGGTTGGTTTCAAGTCTTAAATTTTTGAGCCACTCAATTATATCTACTTAATCGTCGGAATCAGACATAACTTGCAACTTACATAAGCAGGTAAACAGCGAATAATTCCTCTATAAGAACAAGGTTCTGCTAGGCGATTTTGTCCTCACAAAAGTCCTTATCCTTGCGAAACTAGACGATGCTGTTCTAGTTCCCGATGATTGTGCTTCACAGGTCTTCGATAATCTGGGATTTTCAATTTTGTAAAATCCACACTGCCGATCGCGATGCGTTTGAAACTTCGAACTCCGTTGACTGCGCCAATTAAGTAATCGAACAACCACTTCGAGTTTATGCTTTATAATAAATGTATATTTTATTGATGCGAGTACAATAATAGACTTAAGAATACTAAAGGTAAAAACGTTTACAACAAATGAAATGAAATGCAACTCCTCATCTCCGGTAGGTTTAGAGGTAGTCGGGTTTCTCTAGATGATTCCAGGTAAAGTCGACGTCGGTCGTATAACTCGCGCGAACTTGGCGAGGCACTGCCGTGCCCTCAGATTTGGAATATTGGCCGATAAACGGGCGAAGCCATACACGTTTTTTGGATACACACATTTCTTTCTTTAGCTGATTTCTTGTTTATTAGTATAGGATGTGTGTATTCTGGCGGGATTAATACAGACTTTTTATTAATAAGACTAATCAAACCTTGTAGAGATATTTTTATTTAATACCAGCTTTTTTAATTGTTTAACATAAAGGATGGCCCACCGGAAACGAAAGATATTACTTTTCGAAAAAATCCAAAAACAAAAGTTTGTTTGTTGGGGGCAAATTTTTGAGGATGGGACAATTCACCATGGCCAATTTTTTTTTTTATGAAATTACCACTGGTAATTGTTTAAACAGTTTTATTTAATATAATATATTTGTATTTTCAAACTTTTTCAACTAGGTATTTGGTGGTTTGGGTTCCGGGACATACGGGGGTACCAGGCAACGAGAAGGCGGACGAACTCGCACGACTCGGGGCAGGAACCGCCTATGTAGGACCGGAGCCACTTTTGGGCGTGACAAAAAGACAAGTGCAAAGCGGACTCAACAAATGGGCCCAGGACGCGCTATTGAACTCCTGGGAAACAGGAACGGGTTGCAGACAGACCAGAGAATTCGTAGACCGTCCAAAAGCGACCAGAATTAGATGGATGCTGGGACGGACACGAAAAGACCTCGGACTGCTGATAGGTACTCTAACCGGACATAACCGGTTGAGGAAGCACATGACACGTATAGGAGTCGAGAATGACCCTACCTGCCCAGCCTGTGGGCAGGAAGAAGAGACATCAAGACACCTCGTGGCAGAATGCGAGGCCTACGCAAGGATGAGACAACAGGCACTCGGAGCGCCAACTCTGAGCGAGGAAGAACTGCACATGCTCAAATGGGCAGACTTACGGGACTTTGTAAAGATAACAGGAAGGCCCAATGAGTTACTCGACCATCAAAGGGAAGTGCAGAGAGTGGGTTAAGGGATAGACTTGGGGCATGGCAAAAAGGGCCTACTCTGGCCTACTTGTCAGACCTGCGGGTCAACCCCCCCACTACTACTACTACTGGTGGTTAGTATACAATCCAACATTTTTTTTAATTAGAAAAATAAATAAAATGGTGGGTCTAAAATGGCGGATTTTCCCATTTATGAAGGGATATGCAACAAACTCGGAACTTTGGGACCTTTCAAGTCGCTGATTATTATTTTTAACTTAAGATAAAAAATTTAAAATGGGGGATACAAAATGGCGGACTTTCTATTTATGAACTAATATGCATCCAATTCGAAACTTTGGGGTGTTTTAGGTCGCTTTAAAAAAATAAGATGGCGGATCCACAATGGCGCACTTTCCTATTTGTAAAAAGATATTTAAGGTAAAATTTCGACAATTTTTCAAAAAGTGCTATTTTTAAGCGTGTCTGGCATAAAAACCCGAGAAGAGTCACCAAAACTCGTAAAATTCTAAAGTTTCTTAAAGCTTATTGTTTAATATAATTAACAAATCACCCAGAAAATCTAGAAATCCCAGGTACACAAATGGAGATGTCATATTACACCTTAAATTCAATGTTTTTTTTTACATAGCATTACTTATGTTTGAATTTGTTTTACTGGACACCCATACTATGCTGGTTCATCGCAATATTTTTTAAATAATTTTATTTAGTTTTAACATCAACTAAGCCAAAAATAGGATTAAAAAAATAAGTATAGTGGTACTTAAAAAAGTTATTTAATCTTAAGAGAATTTTTTGATTTTTTTTAAATAAAACGCGATATTGCTAATTTTGGTATTTTCGCACGGTTCCGTGTAATGATATTATATAAAACTAAGGACACTATGATAGCTTAACTTAAAAAGTACAATAATTTTCATAAAAAATTAAAATCACCTGTTTTGGAGGGTACCATATAATCCAAAAATTTTAAAAATTACAAAGTTAAATTTTGGTGAAAATCTCATTTCTAAATTTTTTATTAAAAATACTTAAAATATTTGTTGAGATTGTTATACAATGGTCGAAAGTACAACTACTAGCTGCATTAAAGTGGAAACAACAGTGTCCTAGATATTACCTTTTTTGAGATATTTGACAAAAAGTAAGTTATTATAAATCCTAATCCACTATATCACGAAGTTCCTAACTTCGTGATATAGTGACCTATATAATGCTACGCCGAGCAAAGCACTATTGTTTTCTTACTTCATATGGAGTACTTAAACAGCATGCCAAGTTCAATCAAAATCACCCGAAATTTGAATATTTCAAAATTGACTGCCCAACTAGATAGTACAAATAGCACCTTAAGGGTTAAGCAGTTAGCTATAATATAAGGACCTCAATTACAACATAGATGCCCAATGTTTCATTTAATGGTAGCTTCAGTAGCCTTATTAAGCTTCTAGCGGTTGATTTTTTATTGCACTTTAAATGTTAGATAACTAATTTTTTTTTTTTTTTTTTTTGATAGTCTTTACCCAATACAAAAAAGGAGCAGTTTCGTGAAGAATATTATAAACAAACTCAAACTGATAAGCTTCAAGCCGAGAGAGCCAAGATTGAGGCTAAAAATACATTTAGCAACTTGAATCGCTATCTTTATCACCACAAGAAAGAAATAGAAAATAATATAGCAGAAAGAAATGACAGGGAACAAATGGTAAGTAGGTACCCTATCGGCATTATAAAACTGGTACGGAATAAACATGCATGTATAAACATTTTTGAAGTTGCATGGTTAACTACCGGATTATATTTTGGCATGTTTATATTTATTTATCAGAATGAAATATAAAATCACATAGAAATCACATTTCGGACTTCCATTGTCTTTATTTGTTTTAAATACGACGTTTCAGTTAGTAAGTATCTAACCGTTTTCAAGTGTAAACTAAACAATCTAGTCTCTAGGCTACTACTTATACTACTTGGTGTGCAGTCAATGTCGTTATTCTTGAAATCTCCCCGTGCGAGTACTCCTCGAAATCTGAGCGAGGACCAATAGAGATGCGGAAATCCAGTGACATCGCATGCGCAGTTTGACTTTCACCCAATTTTGAGGGAGTACTCCCCTGAGAGATTGCAAGAATACTGACAGGTGTGACGGCCCGCCCCCTTTTTTAAATTCTAAGACGCCTGGTTTCCTTAACGAGTGGTTTCCATATGTTTGGTATGTCCGTGCTTGGTTAACTGAAAACTTCCTTATTCTGCATAATAATCGCAGCTTCAATAAACTTTCGTTTTCGACAATGCGACTCCTTATGCAAAACTTTAGCTTCTGACCACTGAATCCTGTGATCATTTGACCATGCATGATCCGCTAAACCGGAGTTTTCAATATCCCCTAATTGGGTACTTTTTAGATGTTTATTTACTCTAACCTGAAGAGGGCGTTTCGTTTCACCTACATATGATTTACCACACTGACGTGGGATTTGGTAAATACATTCCTTATTATTTGAGGTATTTTCTGGTTTTGTTTTAGTTACAAAACTCCTTATCGTATTTACGGATGAAAATATTGTTTTTATATTATAGTGCTTGGCTATTCCTCTTATGTTTTCTGAAACGGATTATTACTTTAAGAATTTGTTACATTTGGTTTGTTTTTAATTTTAAAGATCGTTGAGTTTAATTCTTGACTATTACTACTGGCTCTTAAATACAAACTTCTTATAACTCGTTGTTTTATAGCAACAGAATGATTACACTTAAGGTACTGTCCCGTGTGTGTAGGTTTTCTATATATAGTGGCTTAAATATTTCTGTCTAATCGTTTGACAAGAACGTCCAATGTATTTTTCAATTTCCATGGTGCATTTAATTGTTGGTCGAATACCGCTCAGATGGTGTAAAAAATTATGTAGGTCTTCATTTTCCGGCCATATAATAAATGTGTCATCCATGTATCGTAGCCATAAATTTGGTTTGACTCTTGCTGAGTTAATCGCATGGTCCTCCAACTACTCCATCTAGATGTTCTACCTTGTTTGTTTCACCCTGAACACATACCATTTGCCTTAAACTTAAAAGCGCCTGGAGCTTAAGTTTTTAGAATATTTAGAACAACGTAGTTAAACTTTAAAAAAATCATAACTTATAAACCAAAGCATTTGGGAAGGGAATGAAAGTCTACTACGAGGGAAGACGGGAATCTCATTTCTCCAACTTTTTTAGTAAAATTTTAGTAAATGTGTGTTTTTTATCAATAGACATACGCATTTAGAAAATTTTCAGTCAATTTTCTCATAAACGGTATGCTTTATCGAATGGGGCTTTCCCACATTTTTGAGACTAAGCGGATTTGTGTACTTTAGTCCAAGCTATTTACTGGAAATTTATTATTTTTTTCTAAAACTTCTTGGTTTTGGAGAAAATTAGGTTTAAAGTTGGAGGTTTACAAAAATCTTCAGAGAATAACATGTAGGTAACCAACTTGACAAGAAAATAGGTCTACCAGTGTCCTGCGTGGGCCACTCATGGATAAAAATACCATTGATTTCGGATGTCATGACGGGTCATGACAGTTGTTTCAGTTATTATGTCACATTTGTTTCTCTTTTTCAACAAATGTTTTGATTTTCAAATTATTTTTAAATTTTTAAGTTTAGTGTGTATAGATTTGATTTTACGGCTGAAAAATGTTTGCGAGTGGTTGTAACAACACGAGCTAAAATCCTCCAGGGCCAATATTATTGTCAGTCCCTTCAACTGAGTCCAGAAGAAGGGCTAGAAGATATGCATGATTGGAATGAAACCCACGTCCTGTGTGTCCTAGCTGTCGAGCTAGAGAGAATAAAGTGTGCCAAGATTATTGTAAGTAAGAAATGAATGTGTACATTTATAGAAATAAAAGTAGGGATGCAAGGTTTTCACAGGGTAAATCGACTAGGGGTCAGAAATTTTCGAAATATTTTAGCCAGTCTTAAGGTAGACTTCAGCTATGCCAAAATCACCAACTTTTTTCACCCTCCTCTTTCATTCATTTTTGAGGAGTTAAATTTTTGTTATAGTTTTGCAGACCTAATTAAAAAAATATATTTCTCACACTAAGTTAGATAGGAACATGAAACAAATTTTACTATTCAAAGGAAGCAAGAGCCTTTAACAGCAAGTAAAAGGTATTTTAAGCTTGGGTTTTTAAAGTGCCTTAACAGAGGCATTAACTCTTTTTCAAAACCAATTTCTCAACAAAATTGTATGTATTTTTACAATGGTGAAAGAAGAGGGTCATCTGGGTTGTTACTAATTTGCCTTGGTAGCCCTTTACCTAAAGTTAAAAAATAGAATTTTAATAAAATGTCAGTTAAATAAAACTTTTTATTTATTTATTGTTTAAACTACAAAAACCATTAAAACACTTGAGTATTTTCTGATGTTGGCATGAAAACATATGAAATAAAATCCATGGTGGTTCAAAATTATGTTATATAAAATAAATACTAGTAAAATAATTTTTAAATAACCATTTCGCTGTTTGAATTTTATGAGAGTTTTTGAGGTGTTGATAGAACACTTGGTATCCTGTCCCCATCCCCTCTCGTTTTGTATTTTTCTTTATACCAGTGTGAGTACAACAAACGTTTGAGCACACCTAGTGATAAAAATCATTACATTTTCCAGGTTGGGTTAATTAAATCCCTTTTTTTAAGATTTTACAATTTTTATTGTTGTCCCCAAAATTTTAAGAACAAATAATGCTTGAAATAATGAAATTAATAAAAGAAAAATTTTGGGATGGAACTTTTGTATTTGTTTTTCTTCGTTAATAAACTGATATTATATAATGTGCATTTCGATTTCATCTTAGTTTTATTTAAAAATAGAGTGTTCTGTCGGTAGAGTTTTACACCAGTATTTATTATGATCTTAAAACTTAGCACTTGGATCCTATAGACCTTGACCAGTTTAAGTGTATTTTTTTTTAATACTTATAGGTCAAATAACTGCAAGGTTTGGTTCATGCTAATGTGCAATAATAACATAGTAAGCATTTCTCAGTTAGTTTAATCTCACAATAATTCTAATTAACTTTAAAAATAAAGAAAAAACATAAAATTTTTCGAATATGTCCTTTTTTAAAAATCTAGTCTTTGCATTTATAGGATTCCTTATGGGGTGGTTTAAAGTTCCAAAAAGTAAAAAAATAATCTATGGTCAATAAACAAAATTATATATAAATATTTTTCAATGCCAAATAATACATAAATAACTTAAAACTGTCTCTGTAAATGCATTAAGTACCATATTAAATATGTATCAATAATTAAATATTTTAAAAATTGCAAGATATATTAGAATCCTTTTTCATTAACACATCTCCTAGTACCGTTTGGAAGTTAAAATATGTCTGCCATTTTCAAACCAAAATATTATAATTTTTTAAATTTATTTTTTAGTTTTGTATGGATGGCTACAACAAAAAAAGATGGCCTATATTGCAAAGTATTTATAAACAAATTACCTAAATATTAAAAATTATTGCATCCAAGGGAAAAAGTGACTTGCCCCTTCAACCAAAATCTAGACTTTTATATGTAGGAATTTAGACCCTTTAGTAAACACTGGTGTTAAAGTTTTAGAACACTTTGCAGGCTTTTTGTTTTATTTATTTCATTATTTATAATCTTAAAATTATTGGAACCAAAATAAAAAAAGGAAATTATAAATAAAATGACAAAAAGGAATACATGTTCATAGAGTAAGAAATTGTAAAATCTCTTTCAAAAATTACCTCAAAAAAGGAGTAAAGAAGGGGAGCAGGAGGCAGATTTTTTTTAAACTTGAATAATTTTACTAAAATTTAAACAAACGGCATGAAATGATTGCTTAAAAAATATTTTAGTAGGATTTATTTCATTTTACATGTTTAAAGCAGCATGGTCATCACAATAAAAAATTTTTTGGTTTTCATGGCTCAGTGTCAAATCCATAAAGGTAGATTAGCAGTTCGAATTTGAAGATAGCTGAAAAATGCATTATTAAAAAATCTTCAATCAAAAAATTTTATTTTTTGGTGTAAAATTTTTTGGTTCGGTTCATTTTTTAAATATCCATTTTTACCGTCCTAGCCCGCGCAGCAATGGCTAGAGAAGGAACTGTTTTCGTTTAAAAAAAAAATTGAGATAACATCGAATTTTAAATTCATCTTTATTGGTCTAAGTATTCAGTAAGTACAATTATTAAGTTTAGCAAAATTAAACATTGGTACAATAAAAATATAACGTTGATATACGATCACAAAATAACGGTCATTTATGTTACAAACAAAAAAAAATGCAAAAAGCATTTATGTAAATTCATATAGGTAAATGGTCAAATAAAATTCATACATTATAACAAACATAAGTTTAACAATAATATTATTACCTATTTTTTCAAAATTAAGAAAATGTGTTATGTGGGTGTATTTGGACCTATTTTAGCAATCTTGTCATGTCATCTGCCTAAAAACCTACAACTAATATTAAGACAAAAGTTATTTAAATTTTTTTATTCCAATGTCTAGTTAACATCGAACCATACACAATGAATGAGATCTTAACTTACAGGGATATATATATGTTTTTTATTGTTTTTGCTTTATTTAAATCCTAACTTTTTTATCTTTCACAATGGTACATTGTATAATAAATTATATATTTCAGATCCTGGCAATCGGTCAATAAAAATCTATATTTTTTGTTTGTGACGTTTCAGTTTATTATACCTACATTCTTCTCTGTACATTGCACTTTATCATAATTATGATTCTGTATGTCTGTCTGGTCCACGATTGCTCTGGAACCGCTGGAACAATTTTCATGAAAAAAAGTGTTTGACACTAACGAGCTGAGTAGATTTATGTCTAAAATATTGATGCTAATGACGGAGCATCTCATCAATATGTGGTGTTCGGAATATTTATATTATATTTAGTAGATAACATTTTTTTCAATAATTTGTGTTATAAACAAAAACTTTGTAGAAGCTTTCATTTCTGAGATATTTACAAAAATCGGCTAGGAAGGTATAATCCATCATCCGATCCATTTATTTTATTTTAGGTAAAGTGCTCTTAAGGAAAAATAATAACAATACAAACATTTCTCCTTTAACTGTTATGTAAATAAAGTTTTTTTAATTTGTCAATTTTTTGAGAAAATTGTTATGAAAAAGTTATGCCAAGGCCTTTTGGAAACTTAAAAAATCAAAATAACTTCTGCTTGGTATTAAAGGCTGCAGCTTCGTTTAAACAGGAAAATGTGTCTCACATTGCTATCTTAGCATATAGTCCTTGCCATAGGCAGTTACACTTTTGTGGCATTTCGAACCTCTCTATTTATCATATGCATACTGACAGCAACAACAAAAAACATCTAAAAAATTGCATGTCTTTGAGTTGTTTTTATGTGTGAGTTTTTTTCCCTCAACCTACAGTCAGGAACGTTTTATCCAATGACAGTTTTCACTTTAATTTTATACCAACCATTGAATTATATACGAAGTAATATATATATAGAGATCATTGATACCAACTTGACATATTTACTTTTTAATATATTTCTGGTTAGGAAATATGTTTATTTCATGTCAGTGACAAAAGTGTAACTTCATATAGCAAGGACTATAAAGATATAATTTTTTGAAATTAGGTCTGTAAAACGGCTATAACATGATAATATCCTTTATTTGCACTCAATTCACAAATTTTGGTTTCTTAAAATGATTATTTAAAAAGAATTTAAAATAAGGTAATTCAAATAAAGTAAAACAGATTAGTCGTCAATAGGACAACATTAAAAAGTTTAAATCATTAAAAAAAAAACATTTAAAAACAATATATATTTTGCAACTCGCTTTATTACAACTACAGGCACATCACAACACTGGCTAATAATGCAGGCCTTAATGGCATATCTTTGAGCCAAAGTGTTAAGCCTAAATCATTTATTGTTGTAATCTGAGTTTTTTGTGCTAGGTGGAAAAAAATATGCCACTTCAGTCAAACTCAATATGCAGGCACGTGGGCACAATAGATCCATATGTGGTCGCCGTGCATGGAGGTCCAGTTGGGCCTGCCACCACTTTCGAATACCTGATAAGTATTTGTTCAGTAGTTTTGCTATTATTTCATAGATTACTTGTGTGGTTGCTGGTTTAAGAAAAACACTATTCGGAACCTGCCTCCGTGAAAAGGAATCCTCTCCTATTTCACCATGTGTTAAGTGCAACTCCTCCTCAAAAACCAACCAAACAGGGAGGTGGAAAAAGTTGGGTCTTATTTAACACTAAAATATTTTGAAAATTGCTGACTAACCCCTAGTCGCTTGCCAATATTTTATGGGTTTTTTTCCACAATGTACAAAAGATAATTTAAGGACATAGTTTTATACTTTTAGATTTTTCTTCCATAGCAGAATGTTGGAAAGAACATCACGCAAACGTTTAGTCCAAATGGCCCTATTTAATTTGGAAGCAATCTTTATGTAGATCATTAAAATAATATACCGGGTGGGCCAAAAAAACCGGACAATTTTTTTTCATTATAACTTTTGAACTGTACAATCGATGTTAATGGGCAAACTGCATTTGGTAGAGAATTAATCAGAGTTTTGACTAAATATATTGTTTTGTCTGCCATCTCAAAATCCAAGATGGCGGACGAAATAAAATTATACCCTTCAAAGATGCTCCTTTATTCTTATGTTGCGAACATGTTTTAATTATTTTTTTAAATTAGTGAAAAAGCTGCATTCTTGCCGTGCACACGTATGAGCAAAATCGGTTTGGTGGTTCTAACACATATGGCGTACAGCATACATCATACTTGATTCTTCAAAATGGCGTGTTTATTCTTATTTTCCGAAAATGTTTTAGTTTTTCTTTTAATTTACAGAAAAGCACTATTTTTCCCACACACAACGTCGTACAAATTAGTAAATCGGTGTGGGGGTTCTGAAAAAAAAATATTTTTGTTTCAACCATTGCTTTACAGAAAATACGATTGCATTGCCAATCCTGCCTGCCTTCATTTCTTTATAAATTCATTATTACTGAACTGATTTTAGTGAAATAAAAAACTTCATGTTGCAAACTGAGTGATCTCTAAAAATCAATCAGTTTGCACCATGATGTTTTTATTTTACTAAAATCCATTCAGTAATAATGAATTTACAAAGAAATTGTAAAAAATGGTTAAAACAAAATCAGATTTTGTGAGAACCACACCAGTTTTATTACTTTGTACCTTGTTAATTTGAAGAAAGTAGTGCTTTTCTATAAATTAAAAAAAACTAAAACATTTTCGGAAAATAAGAAGTATGATTCTGACATCTTAACTTTAAAGATGGCGGCTAAATTATTATTATATTATAATCTTTAAAGAATAATCAATTCGAACCACGATTTTTTTCATTTAACTAAAATCGGTTTAATAATAACGAATTTATAAGGAAATTAATGCAGACAGGATTGGCAATGCAATCGAATAATCTTTACAACAATGGTTGAAACAAAAATAGATTTTTTTTAAACCACTACAGCGATTTTACTAGTTTGTACCCCACTATATGGGGGAAAAGTAGTGCTTTTGTATAAATTAAAAAGAAAATTAAAACATTTTCGGAAAATAAGAATAAACACGCCATTTTTAAGAATCAATTATGATTCTGTCCGCCATCTTAAATTTTAAGACGGCCATACATTTTGATCATGATCTTAAAAAGCAATTAATTTTCATCAGGATGTTCTTTGTTTCATCAAAATCGGTTTATTAGTAATGAATTTATAAGGAAATTAATGCAGACATGATTGGCAAGGCAATCGTGCAAGCCAAGTGTTAGAACCACCAAACCGATTTTGCTCATACGTGTGCACGGCAAGGAATGCAGCTTTTTCACTAATTAAAAAAATAATTAAAACATGTTCGCAACATAAGAATAAAGGAGCATCTTTGAAGGGTATAATTTTATTTCGTCCGCCATCTTGGATTTTAAAATGGAGGAAAAAAATATATATTTAGTCAAAACTCTGATTAATTCTCTGCCTAGTGCAGGTTTGCCCATTAAAATCAATGGTATAGTTCAAAAGTTATAATGAAAAAAAAATGTCCGGTTTTTTTTGGCCACCCGGTATCCTCTTTCCCTTTAATTGTTAGCAAAAAGTTAATTTTTTTCTAGGGCGGGGTTTTTACCACGTTAGCCCCCTCAAATCCGCGCTTGACACCCACACAAAATTTTGTAGTTAGGAGGTATTTTTTGACCCAAATAACTTTAAGCTTTGGCAAGAATAAAAAATATGAGATATGGTGCTATACTGCCGCATGCTACGAATATCTTGAACTACTGTAAACGTAATAAATAAGAAAATATGTTAATGGAATTTGTTTTTATGTTTTTGTCATAAATATACTGCAAACCTTATTAAGAACATTAGTTTAATGTACTAATTTATAAAAAAAAAACTTAAATAAATCTAGTTTTTAACTTAGGTATACATTTTAAACCCTTAACCTAGACCAAAAAATTTCATTAATAAACTGTAGGGTTTAAATCGAGGTTTAAATGATAAAATAAATGGATTCATGACGGATCTGATAACTTCCTAGCCCATTAGCCCACTCCAATTAAACTCCATGCTATATCAGCCTTGAAATCGGTTTTTTTGTAAATATTTCAGAACCGAAAGCTCTTATGAAGTTTTTGCCTACAAGACAAATTATTGAGAAAAATATGTTCTACTATATTCCGAAAAGGGCATATTGATGCGACGTTCCGTTAAAAAGTAGTATATTTTCAATTTCTTAACTGTCATTAGCATTAATGGATTTTGACACAAATCTAATCAGCTTGTTACACTGTAGAACACTATTTTACTGAAAATTTCATGAAAATCGGTTCAGCCGTTTAGGAGCTATCGTATTACGGACAGACATACAGACAGACGTCAGACTGATATTGCTAAGAATGGTCCAAATCTATATAATCTAATCTACTATATGCGGTTTTTGGAATATGGTAGAACATTTTACCAATAATTTGTATTATAACCAAGATATTTATAAAAAAAACCTGTTTTAAGGCTGATATATAGAGTTCACTTGGAGTGTGCCAATGGGCTAAGAGGTATCAGATTCCTCATGAGGTTTACTTGTTTGTGCCTTTTTATAACTGCGACATTCACTTTTCTTTTCAGAAAATTTGACGATCTCTTAAAATAAGCGCAGTAGACCTTGGTCGAAATATATGGAAACACCCTGTAAAAACTTAGAATAAAAATAGTTCAAAAAGGGACTTTGGTTACCTCATTTTAAATATGACATTTATAGGTTATCTAAGCAACATATTAGTTTTAATTGAACAGCGTATATATTATATTATTTTTAAAGATTGAATACTACTTTGACGGTTAAAGCTTGATTTAATGAAATTCTCGACAAATCTTACAAGTAATTCGGTTTTAAATTGTTAAAGTTATTAATATATTTTAACATAAATTACAATACTTCTTTTGACTGACATAAGAATGGCGTTAGGTTTGATGTATTCTATTATTATAAATATGTCAAAGCAAATATCAATTATTATAAGGTTATAATTATCGGATTTTAAATACTGCTGGAGAATATATTTATAACTTGACTAGATTAAATATTTGAATTTATAAAAAATATCGTTAAATTAATAAATATTAATTCTTTAAGAATAATAGAAAATATAGAGGGGTGTTCCATTTAAAAAATATGTTGGTCACATACCTAACTAGAAGGTTATAAATGTTATATTTGACAGCTATAGCTTAAAATTAGCTAAACAAGGTCCCTTTTTAAACTACTTTTATTTAAAATTTATTTTAAATGTATTACCAGAAAAGCTTTAGTGTAAGTTTATAATCGATCACACTGTATGAATAGTCCTTGCCATACACAGTTACACTTATATGACTTTCATATGATATAACATTTCCTAACCCGAAAGATGCTGACTGTATTTTGACAAAAAAAAACGGACAGATAAAAACAACTCAAGACATGCCGTTTTTTAGAACTTTTCTTGTTACTGTCATTATGCACATGATAAACAAAGAGGTTGGAACTTTCACAACAGTGTAACTGCCTATGGCAAGGACTATACAGAGTTATGGGTTATATATGCTTGACTTTTATCAAGGGTTAATGAAGTTGATGAAAAAAACTTTAAATACAAAGTTGCATAATTATCTCCATATTATCTTTTGGACTATGTCAAAAGTGTCAGATCTCATTCCTTATACCAAATTTTGACGGCAACTTTCTTAAGTTAAAGGGAATACCATGTATATTTTCTGTAACAACGAATTCCCTGGTTTTAGAAACGTATAGTTTAATAATATTTAGTTAAGCCGCTTTTAAGTTATTTAAGCTACAAATTTACATTGAAGTATACGGAATCCTGTTTCAAGTCGATTATGATTAGAGCAGTTTAATAGTAAATTAAAAATAATGTAACTCAAAAACGGTCTACCCAAATGTTAAGAAACTCTATAATTTTAAAATGAGGACAAATATATCTTTCCTGGTGACCAATAATTTACAGGGTGTTGCCTTTAACTTAAGAAGGCTGTCTTTGTCACTCCTAACATAGTCCAAAATAACAAAATTTGCCACGCAAATATAACCAATCAACCTGTACATAAAATACAAAAATGGAACAATACCTTCCATAGAGGCACCCAAACTTGTTGAATTTGTATATCACCAGGAATCTTTATTTAAAACTACAGATACTACATTTAGTAAAATAAATAACACGCTTGGTATGGATATATACCTCCAAATATTTTACAAGGAGGCATCACCTCCTCCATCATTGCTGAAGGGGTGGTTTAATTGATTGTGATTTCTGGGCATATAAAAATTTTAACATTTTTCGTATGTCTATAAGATGGATGAAAAATACCACAGGGCCATAGTGTCAAAAATTGGCGTTAATGGTCTTTGTGATGAAGATTTTATAACACCTATTTTGATCGATTACCAGATTACCAATGATCCCCCCAACACTGCCTAAACTGTTAACAGACCCAAAAATGCCTCAGTAAGATGTACTGTAAGGGTGTCTAAATTTTTTTTTAATTATTAACAGTTTAAGCTTGAGTAGTGATACCTAACGCGCATCGCACTGATTCTTTAGCTCTAAAAAAAGTCGATTAAAGTAAACTTACTTTAGTCCGAAATTGCTCCGTTCCCAAGATACAGGGTGGTAAATTTAAAAGATAAAATCTATTTTTGTAAATATTATGCAGTTTTAAATGTAATGCTTTTAAAATTCGTACCCGGGGGTTTCTTGGGATGCGAAATCCATATCTTTTTTCTCAGTGTATTTTCTTACTTTTTTGGTTAGGAAAATATTTGACTAAACATTTTAAAGCAAAAAAGTTATTAGTCCTGGATCAAAAATCGGGACACTAAAACTGAAATAGCACAAAAGCGGCTTACTATCTGCAGGAGTCAGCGAAATTACACCAAATGGGCCGCTTCTTAATTTTAAACTCGTCAATCACATATCACAAAAAAAATTAATTTTGTAAAGATCGCTTTGCACTTTGCACATGTAATTATTGTCAATATAAATTGCCACAAAAATAATTTAGATTTGATCAAACTAGTCGATTTTCACATTTACAGCACCTATCTAGAGGCTGCCCTGAGGATCAAAAATTTTGCATTTAGTGATATATGACCCACTCAGGTGCTGAGTTTATGAGATCCAGAATGATTTCCAGATTATGAAGTGGGGTTAAAATAAGTTGTCGCTCCTTACAGCCCTAAGGGACCAGGGGCAAAGTATTAAGTATTTAAATTTAAAAAATAGCCCACCGCAGTTTGTGCAATTTTGCTGACATAGGGAAGAGAATAAGTCAAACATTTTTTATGACAAAAATTTGTTGCCCGTTCGATTTTTTTGTATGACTGACCTGTAAGTAATGATATAAACTACCAATTGAGTCAAACCTATAGATGTGCAGGTGCAGTATAGAATACTTGTAGGCCTATATACAGTGTGTCCACAGATTGAGTACATGTAAGGTATAAATGACATAAAAAATTAGAATTAGATTCTTGTTTTCTGGGAATCGCTCTTGCTTGGTCTCTAACTCGAATGTTAAAAAAATGAACCAAATCAATTAATATACAGCTTGGTAGGCTGATTTGAAAAAAAAACTGTTAAGATTATTTGTTTTAAAAATATCGGAAAAGGTTATTATTAAGAGTTGTTTAGAATCAAAAGTTACGTCAGATTCTCAATTTGCAGAAAAATCAGCTTTTTTGATTTTTTAAGTCGGTTATAAAAAAATTTTTTACGATTTTTAGCTGATTGTTGTGAAAGTTGAGAATTAGCCGAAATTTTTAATTCTAAACAACTTTGCTTAATAATCTCTTCGATATCTCTTAAAACAAGGGTACTTTATTCTTAACAATTTTATAAAATTAACCTACTAAACCACCCTGTATATTAATTGATTTGGCTCATTTTCTTAACGTGTTAGTTTAAGACCAAGCACGAGCGATTACCAGAAAATCACAATCTAAATCGATTTTTTTTGTCATTTATACCTTACCTGCACTCAATCTGTGGACACAATGTATGTGCCAAATTTCATTACTCTAGCTTAAACCGTTAAGAATTAATAAAATATTTTGACACCTTAACCTTCTTTTTAATTAAGGTATTTTTGGGTCTGTTAACAGGTCAGGTCAGATGGGATCATTAATAAATAATAGATCAAAACAGGTGTCATAAAATCTTCATCAAAAAGCTAATCAATGAAAGATGCTATGGTCCCGTTTCAAGTTTTTAACAAAAACAGTAAAAAAACCCATTTAAGGTGGAGGGGGAGGGTTCGTTGCTTTCTTCATGAAGCGCCGTATTCGCTAAATTCCGGATGTGGCTTGAACCAGGCAGCCTTGGGGTTCTCGTCAAACATTTTTTGGCATTTGACATTTCCAGCATCAGATAAAAACTATTTTTTCCAATACCATGTGGTGGCGGTGCAGGATGGTTCTTCACTTCTTTTGTTAAGCCAAAACAGAAAAGCTATTCCATACTTGCAGCCCCCTGTGTTAAAAAAGAAAAGTTTCTCATTAGCATTGCATTAAAATAAAATGGACAACCTGTTAAAATTGGTAAAGACAGCTTTCTTTTAATATTGCCAGCCAAAAATTATAAAAATTAAGATATTGACATAAAAATTAAAAATACTCTGCCAATATATGGGCCCCTAAGCTCACACTAGGTACTATAGTTATAGTGTGCGTGTGAGCTAATATAACTAAAAACTGAAATATATTTTATTCAACTCCAGACTAAATTACCTTTTGTTTGATACCACACAAGCCATGTTTTGACTTAAACTCAAATTTTTGAAATCTACCCCCACCCTTAAAAAAACAACAACTAAAATGTATTTTGTTAAACTCCGGACTCAATTACCTTTCGTTTGATATCACACACGCCATATTTTCACTTAAACTCTAATTTTTAAAATACACCCCCACCCTCTTTTTTTAAATAAATTAAAATGTATTTTGTTTAACTACAGACTCAATTACCTTTCGTTTGATATCACACACGCCATATTTTCACATAAACTCAAATTTTTGAAATCTATTCTATCTATATTATTTGGTTTGTGTTCGGTATATTTTGTTCATTTTTAAATTGGACCATCTCGACCCAAGACCCAGCCTAGGTACCAAATTTCATTAAAATCGGCCAAGCGGTTTTTGAGTTATGCGCGTTGGTCGTTACAGACAGACATACAGACAGACAGCGCAACAAAAAAGTTTCAAATCATCTGAAACGCAAAGATATATAAAAAATTTTGAAATCGGAGCAACTTTTTTTTTCTCGAAAAAATTAGGATCACCATACTACTATAGTATAGTATATGTGTGAGCTAAAATACTTAAACGGTCAATATATTTATGTTCAACTATCTTAAACCTATTTACTCTTAAATAACGCCATATTTTAGACAAGAAAATTTTGTTGCAATTCCCTAAAATTTTAAACATGAAACTTTTTGTATTTTGATAAGTTTTCAAGTCTATTTCTATTAAAATAATTACAAAAATATATATAAAATTTTTTTTATATATGAGTATTGAACTACACAAAAATACCAAATTTTACTAATTTTGCAATTTTTTACTTTTTTAGCTGCCATAACTCAAAAACCTACTTTTTTATTTTTATCAAATTTGACAATTTTTTGTCTTACTTGACCACCATTCTATGTGCAAAGTATAGATATATATTTTTATTTTTTGGGTTATAATTGTCTTAGAAAACCGAAAACCATCCAACAATAAAGTTCTCCTTTTTATTTTCAGTGTACTTTTATAAAAATATTTGGGTATATTTTTGGTCAATACTAGTTGTTAATGAAGAGAAGTTTAAAATACATTTTTTTTTTTAAATGCTTGTTTCTATAAAAAAATATTAGAAGCAAAGCAGTTTGCATAAAATGAGAAATTAGTGTAATGATAACACTTTAATGTTTCTATATCAGCAAGACCACTATTCAGGCAACTTAGGTAATATCTCGTTTTATATAATTATGAATCATACTTAATTTTTTGTGTTTAAATATTTTTAAAAATGTTTTATTTCAAAACCTCCATAAACGTAGCAAGCCCACTTCAATAAAAATAAATAAAATACATTCCAGAATTATGTGCTAATTTCATCCACTTTTTAAAATTTTGGTGCTCCTTTGGTTCCATGGAAATTTAAAAAAATTATTGGCATGCTAGCTTTATATAAAGCCCATACATAAATAATAAATATTTTTATAATATTTATATGCGAAAATTAAGTGCTTTTTATGTGCTCCCGTGTGCTGAAAAGGAAATTTCATTTAGCAAGGTTTTAAACTTAAAAAAAAATGTGTGTGCGAGCTTTATATAAAGCTAGCAAGCCAATACAGAACTAATAAGGTTATGTATATTATGTTTACGCGAAAATTAAGTGCTTTTTATGTGCAAGCCCATCCCTATGAAATTAAAAAATATATTCCAGAATTATGTGCTAATTTCGTCTACTTTTCAAAATGTTTGTGCTCGTTTGGTTTCCACGGAAATGTAATCAAATGATTCGAATGCTATCTTTAGATAAAGCTAGCAAGCTAATACAGAACTAATAAATATTTTTATAATTTTTATTTGTTCCTGTTTCCTAAAAAGAAAATCCAATTTACCAAGTTTTTTAAGCTCTTTTTTAAAGATTGGTGGGCTTGCTAGGTTTATATAAACCTAGCAAGCCCATAAAGAACTTATAACTATTTTTATATTATTTAAATACGAAAATTAAGTGCTTTTTATATGCTCCCGTTTCCTGAAAAGAAAATTCCATTTACCTTTAAAAAAAAATCTGTGGGGTTGCTAGGTTTTATAAATCTAGCAAGCCTAAAAAGCACTTAATTTTCACGTATATATAATATAAATATACTTACTGAGTTCTGTACGGGTTTGCTAACTTTATATAAAACTAGCATGCCAACATATTTTTTTAATTTTTTTTGGTAACCAAAGCACAAAAATTTAAAGAGTGGACGAATTAGTACATAAAGAGCTCATAATTCTAAAATATATATTTTAGCTCACACTGCTACTATCCTATAAGTAGTGTGAGCTATGGTGATCCTAATTTTTTCGGGAAAAAAGTTGCTCCGATTTCAAAAAAAAATTGCATTTCAGATGATTTTAAAACTTTTTTGTCCCGCCGTCTGTATGTCTGTCTGTAATGACCAACCCGCATAACTCAAAAACCGCTTGCCCGAATTGAATGAAATTTGGTACCTAGCCTGGACCTTGGATCGAGATGGTCCCATTTAAAAATGAACAAAATCCACCAAACGCCGGTCAAATAAAAGGGTGGGGGAAGATTTCAAAAATTTGAGTTTATGTGAAAATATGGCGTGTGTGACATAAAACGGAAGGTAATTGAGTCTGGAGTTAAACAAAATACATTTTAGTTAATTTAAAAAAAGGGTAGGGGTAGATTTCAAAAATTAGGGTTTAAGTAAAAACATGGCTTGTGGGGTATCAAACAAAAGGTAATTGAGTCTGGAGTTGAATAAAATATATTTCAGTTTTTAGTTATATTAGCTTACGCGTACACTATAACTATAGTACCTAGTGTGAGCTTAGGTGCCCATATATTGGAGTATTTAAATTTCATTTTCAAACATTTAAAAAAAAAGCTTAAAGACTTGAAATTTTCTTTTTAGCAAACGGGAGTACATAAAAAGCACTTAATTTTCGCATATAAATGTTATAAAAATATTTATTATTTCTGTATGGGCTTGCTACGTTTATACATACAAAGCCAGCATGCCAATCAATTTTTTAAATCTCCGTGGAAACCAAAGGAGCACAAAAATTTTAAATTGTGGACAAAATTAGCACAAAAAGAGCACACAATTCTGGAATATATTTTTTAAATTTTTATTGAGGTGGGCTTGCTAGGTTTATGGAACTTATTTCAAAAGTTAAAGGCAAACTTTTTAACCCATAACTTCAAAAACTATAAGTCTAATATACCAGATTTTTTTTTTGGGAAGTTTCTGTTCTTTAACATTTATTTAAAACTTTTTCTAAATTATCTAAATTAATAAGAAAAAGAGGTTAATCTCAATAAGACAGAGTATATGTGTATCGGTGGAATCAAACAGGATCTAATCTTAAATACCGGGCAGCGAATTCAGTCCTGTGATGAGTATAAATACTTAGGTCTAAAAATTACAGCTGACGGAACACTAGACAAAGCTATAAAAGGTCGAAACGTACAAGGAAGAAAACCAATAACTTTATTAAATGGAATAATTTGGGACCAAAGTATATCAAAACATAACAAAAAGCTTATATATAAAACCATTGTAAAAAGTATTATTACATACGGCTCAGAAGTATGGCCAATCAAGGATAGAACAGAAAAAATGCTTTCCGCTACGGAGATGGACTATTGGAGAAGAGCAGCAGGGAAATCCAAAAGAGAAAGAGTTACAAATCAAAGAATAAGAGAAATTATGACAGTGGGGGAATGTACTTTAGTGGATGATATAAGAACAAAGGAACTGGTGTGGTACAGACATGCACAAAGAATGAATGATGAAAGACTACCTAAACAAATACTACAATGGAAACCAACTGGCCGAAGAAAACGAGGACGACCAAGGAGAAGCTGGAGAGAAGGAATAGACAGTGAAATAAGAATAAGAGGCCTAGATGATGAATTATGGGCAAACAGAAACAAGTGGAGATTGGGTATCGGAAGACGTGAAACGGAAAAATATATAATAAAAAAAAATTCAAAAAATTATTTTGTATCAAATTACCAAAAAAAAAATTTTTTTGGGCTTTACTTACTTTCCACTATTATTGTGTTTCATTTCTGTACTAAAGAAATCATATGTTCTAAATAATGGTAGTAATTCATGTTGTTGATTGAAAATTGTTGGAACAACCTTTTGTGAATCCTTTTAACACCTAATCCTAAAAAGTAAGATAAAAATATTGTCAGGTTTATTTAAAAATAAATGGACCCATGCCAGATCTTATACCTTCCTAGCTAGCATATTAGCACACTTCTAGTGAAGCCATGATAATACATCAGCCTTGAATATAGTTTTTTGTAAATATCTAAGAAACTAAGGCTCTAAGTAAAGTGTAGTCTACTATATTCTGAAAACTGTATATTGATACGATGCTCAGTTAAAAAGTTAGCATTTTTTAAGTTTCTAATTGTTGTTTAGGAGCTATCGTGTTATGGACAGAAATAATATACACACACATACAGACAGACATCACGACGATATTGCTAGGATAGGTCAAAAATACACCCAAATAACAAATTTCCGGCGTTATCTGGAAAAAAAAAATTCCTCGAAAATAATACCTTCTCTAGCCATTGCTATGCGGGCTAGGAAGGTAAAAAATTGATATATGCAATCATCTGTTCATTAAGAGTACCTAAGGCGAAGTTGAGTCCATTTTCTGGTGACCTAAGATTATTATATGAAATTGGCATTATGATTAGATAAAATTATTTAATTAATAGCAAATAGAAGTGTAATCTATATCTCCTAAACTAATTAACCGAACCTAGCCACCTAACACAACCTATATAAATCGACTAAGGGGCCCTATCCTGACTTAGTTTTTTTAAATCAATTATATTTATCCTGTCTCCTTCTACATTTGTGTTTTCCTAACCTTTGTCAATTGCTCTCAAACATATTCTTACCTTGTAGGTAAGTGTATATCCCTGACCATTTTTCCCACCCCCCCCCCCCAAAATGTCCTCAAACACAATAACACCAGGTATATAATATAGCCAGTACATGTGCAGGTCATAATAGCTGACACACTAATGTGTTGACCATATTCTGATTTCAAGTTAACATGTCTAGTTTTGGTAAAGTTTGTCTGGAAAATATAAGGTCAAGGTTTTTTAACAAATTAATAAAACTATCAGTAATTTATGTATTTTTTTAAGAATCACTTGCACCAAGTTTAAACATCTCAAATCTACCACCCAAATATAAATATGCTTCTATTTTACTGAGTTTTTTATCCATTGAAGAATTGAATGTAGCTATTGTTCCCTTAGTGAAACAACTAGAGAACTTGAGATAGTTTTGAGAAATTCTCAAGATGTTTTTTTATAAATTGTGCATTTTCTTTTTAGCAAATGGGAGCACATAAAAAGCACTTAATTTTAGCATATAAATATTATAAAAATATTTATTATTTCTGTATGGGCTTGCTAGCTTTATATGCCATTACTTTTCTAAAATTTCTGTGGAAACCAAAGGATCACAAAAATTTTAAAAAGTGGACGAAATTAGCACATAAAGAGCACATAATTCTGGAATATATTTTTTTAATTTTTATTGAGATGGGCTTGCTAGGTTTATGGAACATATTTCAAAAGTTAAAGGCTACTAAAAAAAATTGTCAAAATTTAACATGGTGACGAACTTTTTCACCTGTACTTTAAAAACTATAAGTTTAATATACCAGAATTTTTTTTGGGAAGTTTGTGTTCTTTAACATTTATTTAAAACGTTTTTCTAAATTATCTAAACTAATAAAAAAAAAACAATAAATTATTTTGTATCAAATTACCAAAAAATAAATAAATTTGTGGGCTTTACTAGGTAAGTCTTAAGTCCAATTAATTTTTCGTTATTTTTTTAATCTAATGTCCAAGATAACATCTAACTTACTTTCCACTATAATTGTGTTTCATTTCTGTGCTAAAGAAATCCATATGGTAGTAATTCATATTGATCACTTCATAATCTACTTTTGGAAAATTGTTGGAACAAACTTTTGTGAATCCTTTTAACACCTACTCCTAAAAAGTAAGATAAAAATATTGTCAGGTATATTTTTAAAAAAATTGATATATGCAATCATCCGTTCATTAAGAGTGCATAAGGCAAAGTTGAGTGCATTTCTTGGTGATTTAAGATTATTATATGAAATTGGCATTATGCTTAGATAAAATTATTTAATTAATAGCTAATAAAGTGTAATCTATATCTCCTAAACTAATTAACCGACCCTAGCCCCCTAACACAACCTATATAAATCAACTAAGGGGCCCTATCCTGACTTAGTTTTTTTAAATCAATTATATTTATCCTGTCTCCTTCTACATTTGTGTTTTCCTAACCTTTGTCAACTGATCTCAAACATATCCTTACCGTGTAGATAAGTGTATATCCCTAACCATTTTTCCCACCCCCCAAAAATGTCCTCAAACACAAAAACACCCTGTATATAATATAGACAATACCTACATGTGCAGGTCAGCTATTAGTGTTGTTTTTTTGTAACATTAGACATGTTTTGGTAAAGTTTGTCTGGAAAATACAATGTCAAGCTTTTTTAACAAATTAATAAAACTATCTGTAATTTATGTATTTTTTTAAGAATCACTTGCACCCAGTTTAAACATTTGAAATCTACCACCCAATTATAAATATGCCTCTATTTTACTGAGTTTTTTATCCATTAAAGAATTATATGTAGCTCATATTGTACCCTTAGTGCAACAACTAGAGAACTTAAAGATAGTTTTAAGAAAATCTCAAGTTGTTGTTTTATGAAATGTGCATTTTCAGAGTTATCTATTTCTTGTCACTCTTTAAGTCTTTAAGTTTGGTTGCTCATACACGTTATCTAGATGATGCATTAAAAAGAGAAAATAAGAAAAATAGGTCAGCTTTAACTGGATAACTCAAAAGGCATAAATTTCGAGTTATCTAGTTGTTGCACTAAGGGGGTGATATTATGTAGGGTAAACAGCTCATGCCACAAATTCTCCACAGTTGCAAATTTTATTAATTGGTGTATAATGCCTGGTTTAAACAGCCAACATAATGCACAAACCTAAATTTAGTAATATAGGTTTGTCTTTTTCTACGATACCAAAAAAAACAAAGTCAAAGATATCACTAAATCGAGGGGTGATCAGCTGCCCACAGTAGGTGTACAAATTTTTCTACAGGACCCCACAGGACTATACTATGAACCGAGGGTACTAGCGCCTAAGGGGTGCCCGAAGTACTAAGCCCGGCAAAGGCAAATCGGCTCTCTAAGAAAAACGAGAGTTGAGACGTTATGGGCGCCTTTTCAGCCACAGGACTATACAGGACCCCACAGGCAGGACTATACAGAACTTGTACAGGAAATGTACAGGACTATACAGGACCAAAAATTTATTAAAGTCCTGTAGGACGGTGTACAAATTTGGTTCAGCTGATCACCCCTCACACTAAATTTACGTTTGTGCATTGCGCTGCTGCGTAAACTAGCCATAATATTATAACTTATTTTACAGTGGTATTTTTTAAAATGTTCGTTTTTTCTTCTCCCAGACGTTTGGCCACGCTATCCTGTCACACCCTCGCTTATGTGTAACTTAAAAACTTACCTAGATTTGTATGCACACAGTGGAAAATAACAATGTAAATAAATCCTTTCAAAACACAGAATTCAGCGGAAAAATCACTTAAAACGGTAAAATTTTAAAAAAAAATTAATTGATAAACACGACAAACGTTTTCTGACATTTCTGTGACAGAACGTTATTTTCTGTCAATTAATTTTATTCGAAAACTAAAAGGCCAACACAAACAGTCATCCAGATAAAAACTCTACTTTAAAAATTATTCCAATCGACCAGTTATTTAATGACGTCACCAGCATTGAATGACGTCACAAGCATTCGTTTCCAAAAATTCCGTGGGGCACTGAATCGGTGATTTAAAATCGTTTTTTTCGGGTAGAAAAAATAACATTTTTGGAAAAAAAAGTATTGGAATGGCTTCTAATGGCCTTTCGGCTGATGTATATCCCAAAAAAAAAGATATTTTTTTTAAATGGGAAAGCCCCATTGAAGTAAGAGTAACCCCAGAATTTTATAATTTCCAAACAAAATCGCAATAATATAAAGAATAAAAGTTATAGGGAAGTTTTTACCCTTACCTTCTCCCGTATGAGACACCACTGAATAACATTTTAAAGGTTTGAATTTAGTCCTATTCAAGGAAGCGTAGCTCCTGTGGACCCATATTAATAGGAACTTTATGCCTTATTTTATGCAAGGATTACGCCTGCTTAACCTGTATATAAGTATGATTTTTGTTACCTTGCGCATTCCCTATACAGGGTGTGCCATTTAAAACGTTCCATCCACTTATCGAGAACTGCTAAAAATTTTAAAAAATGCCGAGTTACGTTGATTTTGTTTGCGAGCGGTACACTTTTTTGCTATTTTGCGCCATCTCTATCTATAAACCCCTTGATTTTGAATGGGGAAAGTGGATTTTTTTTGTGTTATTAAAAATTAAACTTTGTTCAAAGAGAAAATAATTTAAGACTAATCCTAAACATCCGAAAAATTATTAAAATAATACAACGAAAAATTTTTCTTTTACTTTTTTGTGGCATTCTAAAAAAAATTAACCTTGGAGTGATTCCAGTAAAACAGAAGAAAGATACAGGATTAATTTAATTTATAAAAATTGAGATTTTCATTATGGTCAAATTTGATTTCAAGAGGGGCGGAGAGGGGATGATTTTATGAATTACGTAGTCCTTACAACGATAATAATGCAGTTGTGCAAGTCTAAGTGAAATTATATGGTTAGTTCAGATTGCTCATTTAATAAATTTTAAATCAAATAATTCGAAAACTAGTCGTTCGATATGAAAAATAAAATTAGTTCTGAATAAAGAATTGAAAGACCTTTCCAACCAGGCATCACCCGACCTACTTTCCCTATTCAAAATCAAGTGGTGAGACGCGCCCCCGCTTGGAGTTAATAGAAAGAGATGTCGCGAAAAGGTGTCCCCCTCGCAAACAAAATCGACGTGTCGCCGCAAATTTTCAGCAGTTCTCGAGAAATCCTGGGTGAAACAAACGTTTTAAATCGGACACTGTATAATGATATATATGAAAAATATTTTTCAGGAAAAAAATGAACTTGACCACAAAAAACAAAACGAACTGGCTTATGAACTGGACCAACTTAAAAGAAAAGAAATCAGAGAAATGAAACTAAGACAGCAACTTAGAGAGAATGCTCCAGAGTTAAGAGAATTGGAAAGAAAACTAAAAGGCGCTTATGTAAATAAAGAACTGGCTGCCCAGATAGCTGAAAAGGAAGTTGAGAGAATCCAGGTTTGTTTGCACATACTTAAGTCATTTATTAGCGGATAACCAAAAAAAAATTGGTTCAACCAATTGGTTATTTTTGGTTTATCATATGTCATTATCCCCTCCAATAAAAAAATTAATAACCATTAAATTCGCCAATATGGATTTGTTAGTGTTGTTTTTATTAGGACCTATGCAAAAGTGGTGATTTTCAAAAAAAAACTTCTTTATTCTGTTTCTGCAGGGTCAAATACTATTTTTTAATTAACATTGCATGAAAATTTATCCAGCGCCAGTGGTTTAGATGCTTACAATAACCTAGTCCATTCAAGGCAACCGAAGCCCAAAAATTGCCATAATTTTAGACACTGCATTAAAATTACAACTGTAAGAGAAATACTGCCTCTTTCTCTTTATTATTACAAGCCATTATTAGGTAGGTAGTTGAAAAAAACTTAAACAAAAGACTCATGACACCTCCTGAAATGCAGCTGCATATGCCAGCAGTTTCCCTAGAAATATGAACTCAACCGTTTTACGCCGCTTTCTATTGCCAGAACCATAATATTATTCAAAATATAAAACCTCAAACAACACGATGCTGTCAAGTTAGCCAACGGTAACCCAAGGTCTTTATATAGGTTGCCTACAGAATTTGACCAGTCGTGTGAACTTAACTGGATGACTTTTCATAAAACAAATGGCTTAACGCAACCTGGTGACTGATTACAGTTGGCCAGTCAGGTTCAATGACCTTTCAAATTCTGAAAGTAACCTGTGTAAAAGTATAGAGACCTTGACGGTAACTCAGCTCCGGAGCAGAGTTACTGTTGGTTTGAACCAAACGGGAGATTATTGACATCAAAATTTCCCGTACTTTAATTCAAACCGCGATCGCTAATATGCTCTGGTTAAGATTGGTTAAAATTGGTTATCCGGTAATAATTGGCTTTATACTTTATGGCCCAGTCAGTTCGGACGTTGAACCAAAGTTCAGTATATCTTAATAGACTTTAAAGCGGACTCCTCACGTACAAATTTTCAGATTCAATTTAGAGTCCCTGTATGTAAAAGATATCGGCGAATGCCGGTAACTATAACATGCAGGGACGCTAAATTACCCCTGGAAATTGGAATGTGAATGGGCCTAGTTCTAGTTTAATACCTAAACTTAAGACGCATCTTTTATACCCATAATTTTTTTTTGTACATATCTCAGAAACTAAACCGTTAGCCTAAATGGTTGAATAAAGATTAAAATATACATGCAAATACCAATAGAATTTGCGGACTTCGTCCACTAAAATCGTGCAGTAATCGACCAAAATACCAATTGTGCTCGCGGCGAATTGTGTTTTTTTTTTGGCTTTTGGTTTTAGTATATATAGGTATTTTCGAAAAGCTTTCAGTAAAAAAAAAGCAAAAATATTAGTTTCTGTTTGCGCGCAGTCCTTAGAAGACAAAGCTGTGTCCTGTCCATTTTTTGTGAACAGAAACAATTATAAATATACGTTGTAAAATTGCGGAACTATTTATACTACTATATACGACTATTTTACATGGACCCGGCACGTTTTTATGCGTCAAATGAAAAAGTTCTATGTATAAAAAGCTTGTATTTAAGTTTTTAGTCTGTAAGTTGTATGCTGGATAAAAGAAATTGTTTTGACTTACTTATTTTTTCTTAATTTCGAAATTGCACATGTATATTTTATTAAGTATATAATTTTTTGTTGAAATAGACACTATTATTTAAAAACTTATAAAATTGATCTAAAGAACAATTATTTGGAACATGAGCAATTTTTTTTTGCCTTCTAAAATAATGTGGGCAATAGAGGGTTAATAAGGAAAAGACCTTCAAACCAAGGGAGTGAGAAATATTTAAGTTTTCGTTGGAACACACACTGTTTTGTTGTATGTATACTTATTCTTAAAAGTAGTAGTCTAAAATATTTTTTTACTTATTTGGCTATTTCAAAGAACTTTATCTGGAGGTTGAGGGTTGTTGTTAAATTCATAGACATATTTCTTTGCCATTCCCGGCATCAAATATATGGGGTTCCGTACGAGTACCTTGAAACACATTAATATTTACATGTACATTTTTTCTGCCAGTTGTTATCCTTTCGTCAAGATTAACGTCGATTCCAAGGTCACCTAGCAGAAGCCAGCAAAAAGTTTTATCACTCTTTTTCATATTTTTGTTTTTTAGGAAAAACTTAATCAAAGAGCAGCTGACCTAATCCTGGAAAGCTCTTTATCGGACGAGAAGGAAAGAAAAATAAAACAAGCCCAAGATGATATTTATAAAAAGGCACAGTACAAACAGGAACTTCAGGAGCAGATAATTTTAAGGGAAAAATCGAAGAGATACATGTACGAAGAATTTCTGAGGGAAAAGAAGATGATTGACGACATTGTTCAGGTGAGAAATGTAGGGAGAAGCGGGCAGGTTGTAACAGCTATTTTTTTCAAAACGGGAAATGGGGCAACATTAATTTTTAACAGGTGAATTGCATTATTAAATCAATTTAAATGGCCCTAGACAGTGGGAGGAGTCAGTGCCGTGATTATGCTTCAAGCAAGAAAATAAATATTTTGGCCACCTAAGTAAAATCAGGTGTGACGGCCCGCCCCCTTAATCCTAGGATGCTTGAAACTTGTAGATCATGATTGAGTAGAAACAGATTTTCCGACTTCCATGGTCTTTATTTATTTTATACACGACGTTTTGGTTAGTAAGTATCTCTAACCGTTTTCAGTGTAAACTTAACAATCCAGTCTACAGGCTACTAATTATACTGTTTGGTGTGCACTCAGGTGTGGCGGTTCGCCCCCTTTTTAATCCTAAAACGCTTTTTTATAAGGAGTGGTTTCCATATATTTGGTATGTCGGTGCTTGGTTGACTAAAAACTTCTTTGTTCTGCATTATAAATGCAGCCTCAGTAAACTTTTGTTTTTGCCAATCTGACTCCTTAGGCAGAACTTTAGCCTGACACATTGACGGACTAGATTTGATCAAAGTAAAAGCGGCAAATCGAAAATGCGCCCATTTTAACCATTGCCATTTCGCTTTATTGTTTAGAAATGTCAGATGCTTGTCAACCGCTGTTTTTGTTTATTTGTGTTTTTGCTAGTTTTTTAAATTAAATTTGGGATAAAATATAACAGTCGGAAACTGCTCAGGGTCTTAAACCATTACTCTTAAACCATTACTCTTTCATTATCCCCTAATTGGGTAGTTTTTTTTGTTATTTTACCCTAACCTGAAGAGGGCGTTTTGTTTCTCCTACATATGATGGATTTGGTAAATACATTCCTTATTATTTGAGGGATTTTCTGGTTTTGTTTTAGTTACAAAACTCTATGGTATTTTCCGATGAGAATATTGTGTTATCATTATAGTATTTGGGTTCGGTTCAGTTCGGTCTTATGTTTTCTGAAACCCCAACGGATTATTATTCTGAGAATCTGCTATGTTTAGTTCGTTTTTTATTTTATAGATTGTTGATTTTGTTAGTTTGTAAATAATATTTATTTTTTCGGGATAATATTATTCTGAGAATCTGCTATGTTTAGTTCGTTTTTTATTTTATAGATTGTTGATTTTGTTAGTTTGTAAATAATATTTATTTTTTCGGGATAACCATTCTGTTGTAAGTCCTTTTTAATTTTGTAGACTTCTGTGGTTAACTCTTTATTATTACTATATATATTTACAGCTATTTGTAGTTTGTTTTTGATGATACTAAGTGACTCATTTATTGGCACGTTGCGTTGGTGTAAATACTTTCTACATCAAAACTTACAAATCTGTAGCCGGGATCTAAGTCGATTCTTTTTAAAATGTCGACAAAATATTCCGAGCTTTTGACAAAAGATTTGGACACTGTAATGGTTGAATTATATCCCATAAAAACCTCAACGAAGTGCTGGTGCGTGAGACCTTAAAGCTGGTGATTGGTAGCAGTGGTATATCCCTATTGTGGATCCTTGGTTTGGTTTGTGGTGTGATACCTTACTGTCGTGTGGAGTTAGGCAGGATCTAACGGAGTCTGGGATACTGTCAGCATATGTCTTCAACGTCCTGTTGTTGGATCTTTTGGAAGTGGTTTATAATCTCGTTTCTGCAGAACTACTTCGATATTTTTGTCATGTCTCCATGACCATGATTACTGTCGCCTTTCCTTTGTCTGCAGGTGGAATCTTGACTGATTTGTCATTCTGCAGGTTCTTGATTGCCCGTTGTTTTTGGCAGGTGATGTTTATCTTTTTTTTCTTTCTGTCCAACGTTTTTCTTATGTTATGGCTAAATTGATCAGCTCCTGGTTGAGGTAAACTAACGGTCTTTATTGCCGCACTAATGTCCGGTGTCTATGTCTCTGTGTAGGTACAACGGCGAACTTAAGTCGTTTACTGATAATAATATCGTTTAGCCACCAGTGTCTACTGCAAGTGGCCGTGTGTGCGACCTAAAGCCGAACGCTTCTTTTAAAAACTTCTAATTTCATTCCTGGCACTCTATACATCTTGAATTATTAAACACAAAAGTCGATACATGCATCGCCATATATTTTACGGTCGGTGTATAGGCTGTTTAATAACATGTTTGTGTTTGTTTTTCAGCGGATACATGATGAAGACACAAGGGAACAGCAAGAGCGCATGTGCAAAATGAAGAAAACAATGGAGGAGATGCGAATGTTCAAAGCCGCTCAGGATAAATGGAAGCAAAAGATGCGGGCGGAAATTGAGGAAGAAAATCGGAGGATTCAGAAGTACTTAGAGAAGAAAGCTGCGGATATGGGGTCCAGGTATTTTAAGATTTACCTTTCCGACATTATTGTTGTGTTGCCTATCCGTCTTATTATTTACCCATACTGAAAACGCTCCGAAACTATCATACCGATTTTTAATAAACTTTTACTTTTCCTGAAAATTCCCTTTTTTTGATTTTGCCGAAATTAAATTAATTGAATTAGTCCTTTTTAGTTGAGAAGGTAGTCAAATGAACCCAAACGTATCGCTTGGATAAATTCAGGCTACTGCGCTCTCAGCGCCATCTCTTTTCTATGCTAAAAACACACATTATTAGTTACCTTAGAATAAATGCGTTTTAATTTGTTAAAAAAATGTTAAGTAAGCGGCTACATCAACACAAGATAATAGCGTTGTCTTCCAAAAGTTCCAAAAAATAAAGAATTTTCTTAAATTTATAAAAAAAAATTAACCCCAAGTTTGATAACGTCAAATCACGGCATTGACAAATTGTCAACGTCATTTGAAAGCAGTCGTTTTTAAATATTATTAAAAGCGTCTACTTTTTAATCCAAGCCATACGTTTGGGTTCAATTGAATCCAATATGGCGGAACGCTTGTAGCAGTCATTTTCCAACCAATATATTTAAGGCGTACGTAGGTATTATGTTATAATTTACGGAGTGTTTTTTTTAAATAAGAAACCCCCTACAAAAATTTGACATTTGACAAGTCAAACAAATTTTTAAATGATAAAATAGTAAATAATGTACCTGGGAATAAAAGTTGCTCAAGAAAAAACTTTTATTTCCGGGATTATAATTTTATAGCAAACGGATGATTGTATTGCAGGGAAATGGAAAAACGGCGACGAGACGAAACGAGGCAAAAAATACAAGATCACATGGCTAAAGAGATCTACGAACTAAAGGTAAGTTTTTTCAGTAGTGGTTATTTTGAAGGTCATTAATTTTTTATCACAATAGAATATCGAAATTTACAAGAAGCCCCACAACTAGAGGTAACAAAATAAGCGTCAAAAGGATTTTTCAAATTTTGATTTTTTTTTAGCTAATTTTAAGTCTTGCACTTCATTTTGAAGGCCAAAGTTGAAAACTGGCTTTTGTTTAAAAAATTAAAATAACATGCTTTTTAAAATAATGTGATAGCAGTAATATTAACATTGTAAAAAATAATAAAAATTCCTCTAGCCCATTAGCACACTTCAAGTGAACTCCACGCTATATCAGTCTTGAAAACAGTTTTTTATTAATATCTCAGAAACGAAAGCTTCTACGAATTTTTCACAAAAACAAAACTTTCTCTAGCCATTACTGCGCGGGCTAGGAAGGTAAAAATACTCTGCCAATCTATGGGCACCTAAGCTCACACTAGGTACTATAGTTATAGTGTGAGCTAATATAATCAAAAACTGAAATATATTTTATTCAACTCCAGACTCAATTACCTTTCGTTTGATACCACACAAGCCATGTTTTGACTTAAACTCAAATTTTTTAAATCTACCCCCACCCTTTAAAAAAAAACTAAAATGTATTTTGTTTAACTCCAGACTCAATTACCTTTCGTTTGATATCACACACGCCATATTTTCACTTAAACTCTAATTTTTGACATCTACCCCCACCCTTTTTTTTTAAATAAACTAAAATTCATTTTGTTTAACTCCAGACTTAATTACCTTTCGTTTGATATCACACACGCCATATTTTCACATAAACTCTAATTTTTGGAATCTACCCCCACCATTTTATTTGGCTTGCGTGCGGTGGATTTTGTTAATTTTTAAATGGGACCATCACGGCCCAAGACCCAACTTAGGTACCAAATTTCATTAAAATCGGACAAGCGGTTTTTGAGTTATGCGGGTTGTTCGTTACAGACAGACAGACATACAGACAGACAGCAAAACAAAAAAGTTTCAAAATCATCTGAAACGCAAAGATATATAAAAATTTTTGAAATCGGAGCAACTTTTTTTTTCTCGAAAAAATTAGGATCACCATAGCTCACACTACTTATATAGTAGTAGTGTGAGCTAATATCAAAAGCCTTACACAAAAATACCACTTTATTCCTTCAGGGTTCTCCATATCACCCAAGGTCCCAAAACCGAAACCGCATTGTCTTTTTGTATTGCCAGGTCGATCCTCTGGGTAAAGAAGCTTCTAAACTATTTATCCATAATTCTTAAACTAAGAATATTAACAAACTTTTTGCTTCCAAACCTCAAGGACAGGGGCGACGACGACGGTACAAAGATTTATTAGTGATAGGTCAAAGGAGAACGTTTTTATTCATATTTTCGATGCTTGATTAACAAAAGTACTTAAAAATGAATGGACAGCTTGTCGAGATGGTAGGCACTGACCAAATGCCTCCAGCAACATTGGATTTTTTAAAACTGACACTTTGTAATCGTTAAACGAGATTTTTCCATCCCGGTCCACATCCATTTTTTTCGTTAATACTTCAATCATGTCCTAAAAAAATAAGAATAACATTTTTAAAAGTTTTTCGTGGCTTAGCGGGTATAGGAAGGTTTTGTTTATCTTGTATTTTTTCGTGGGCAGCTCGAAAGCTGTATACCAACGGGGGTCCAAGATCTAAGATGGACTCTTATTAAGTGTTATTAGTTAACTGTTTCGTCCTTAACGGACTTATTAGAACACTGCATGGTCTTGTAAAGCTTGAGAGGCGGCCTATAATTCTCATCGTACGATATTGGCAAGAGAGATGAAAGAAATAATACTTACGAAACCGTGGCGACATCTATCAAATACAAAAGAAGCTAGCAGAAATAAAACAATAGGCAGGCAGTTGAAACGAAAACACAAATTGTTTATTGTAATTGTACCAATCAAAGGATAAAAAGCCGATATTGATATTTTAGCACTTATGGACTGTTTCGGCGTATAATTGAAGAAACAATTATCAATATTTTCCGCATGCGCTGTTTATTAATTAACCGGTATCGCACATTTAACTCGATATTTAAATTCCACGTTGCTATGCCATAGAGCAAATTATTAAAAGTCAACAAATATCAAGTTTTTTGATGCAGTAAATCAATTTTGCAATGTGACAGTGACAGTTTTTTTATTAAGAAAATATGCAAATTCTTAAAATTTTTAAAAATTAGTAGAGAATTTTGATTTAAGCTTCTTGTCTAATTATGAAAAACCAGCTTTCATGAAAACTAGCATTAATTTTTAAGCACTCGTGGTATCCCCGAAAATATGACATTTACTTAAAGCAAAATGCCAAAAAACATATAAGTACCAGAAGCCATGGTATTTAAACTCACCACGGTATTTCATATAGGGTGTAAATACCGTGAGAAGCCAAATAGACATATGTAGGGCAAATTCTTTATTATTTAACAAGACCTCACAACAGGGAAAATAGGCAGGTTGATTGATTGATTGATTGTTTCTTCAGTGACCAGTTATTAGTCCCGTCGCCTGTCTCATTGGTTTCCCATTTATATAAGTATAACGAGGTCACAGTTAAATTATGTTGAGAAGAACTTTAGCATTCTCTTTGTGTGATTTTGCCTCGGTATTATAAAGGTTTGGGCGGCGTCTTGGAATTTTTTTTGTTGCTGTTTTAAACCCGTATTCGGCTAGTAGTGGGAAATTAGGGGAATACATCGAGACGTCTCGTCATTCCGTCGTGTGTAGCGAAACAGGTGAGCGGTGAGTATTTGTTTTTCACGAAAATTCTAGCTCAAGTCATGCCGCCGTATTACATTTAGCGTTCAGGAAAAAGTACAGATGATCCAGTGGTATAAGGAATATTCCAAGCTGTAGCACGGTCCAAAAATAGTGTCAATTTTTGCTACAAATGGAGTGGTGGAGAGGCACCTCTTCTTTACCTCTTTGTGAAATGGGAACGGCACGAAACTATGATTTGTGCTTCAGCAGAAGCTTTGCCTCCCTGTTCCAGTAAGGGAACTGCCAATGATGTGGGCGATTATATTTCACCCTTAGTCGTCCGAAACATTTTGAAACGATATATGGGTACCGGAGTTTTGAAGTAAAGAAAACGTAAACAAAATTTTCAGCTGATCAGTTTCGAAGAATGGAGTTTTGTAAAACCATGATTGAATACTGTAGAACGGACCCAGTATCCTCAAAAACTTAGTGTCTCGACTGCGATTTTGGGTGACAATATCATTGGTCCTTTTTTCATTAACAATAATTTACGAGGAAGAAATTATTTAGCTCTGTTGCAGGACCATATTATTAATCATTCCTGCAACTCGACAAGTGCCCAATATTGATTTTAACCAAATTTGTTTTATGCAAGATGGTTTCCCAGCTCATGACACTTTGCCTATGAGAGTGTTTTTAAATGAAACGTTTCCAAGGCGGCTTATTACAGACAGGCAATGATTTTTTTATGGGGCTATGTAAAAAGCCAAATTTATTCGCATGGCCATTTAATTACCACTCTCCACTCAGTGACACCTGAAATGCTAAGTAATGTCCGATACTGTTTAGCACTGAGCGGTGGTATTTTTGAGAATTTAATCCGTTAGGTAGTTTTTAAATCAATATGAAAGAATTTGCTTTTAAAACAGACTGCTCTCTTATTTATTTCGCTGGGGAAGCCAGAAACTTTAGTTTGTGGTGGATATTATAAAAAAGAAAAAAGCTTGAAAAAAAAGATTATAAGTTACAAACTTATCGTCTAAATTTTCGATATTTTATGTGCAAAGTCCCTTGATTGATTTTCTTTACGAACTGAAAGAAGAGATCGCCGCGCAAGGGGCAAAAATCCGTGTAAATCTCTCTACTTTACCGGGGCATAAAGAGTCAGGTATTGGCTGTGGGTCTCGCTACCCTGAAACAATTGGCGTAACCACGTGTAAACTTCTATCCTTGTTTCTTGCATACTACATATTTTATATATATGCATATAAGTTTTGCTTATCTTAAAGTAAGTTTCCATGACCAAATGCTGCACTTTTTTCCCTAAAATTTGTCCACGCATATTTTTTCTTGCTGTCACATTATTCATAACTTATTTAAAATAAGGAAGAAAAGTTACCCTGGCGGCCTCTTCAGCATCTTCTATGCCACTGTTGCTAATCATTGATTTTTTCAGAAGGTGGAAAATACCATCCTTTCCTAGCATTCCATTATCCAATATATCATAGACCTACAAAAATAAATTAATGTATTTTGGCAAAAATTTTGTTTTGTTAAACATTGTTAAAATCCAAAAGATTCCTATTTAATTTTATTCTTAAAATTTTTGAATAGATACCCCTAAATTATACTAAATTGCAAAATATATTACTGTTCAACTTTCTAAAAAACTACTAACCTTACTAACCTTCTTTAAGGTGCTCTTTAAGGTCTCTACTTAAATAGTACAAGACTCCAGAGAGATATCAATTGTTTTTTTGTCTAGATTTACTTCTCCCACTTTGTCCTTCTTCAAACTATCCGGAGGAGGTAAAATAACTCTAGAATTCGTTTACCAATATAAGTAATCTTTAGACAATCCGGTTAGTATAGAAATACTCCAGATATCAAAAAATCTACCGAAAAACAAAACTGCATCTTTTCTTCCAAAGTTCCTCTTAGAAATAAAGAAAACGCTTGAACCCATGACTCCATAGATATTATTGGGCTGGGTCCCTTGTCCAATGCCAGGAAAACTCTATCCATCAGATTGTCATCCGTCATGTCCAGTGCGCAGTGAAGGACTTCTCGAAACTGAACTTTTGTAACTCCTTGAATAAATCATCAAGAAAATATTAGTCATCTTATAAGGCAATGGCTTATAAGCACTTGTTAAAACTAAATGCAAAAGAATACCGTTATCCGCACATATTAGCCTTAGAAACCACACTACGTTTTCTGAAAACAATTGAATATTTGAAAAAGTAGACGTCGAAATAACTAACAATCATTTACAAAGATCTTAAAACTTAGCACTTAGACTAGGGTCTAATTACTAAGTCTATAGACTTGACCGGTTTAAGTGATTTTTTTAATACTTACAGGTCAAATTACTACAAAGGTTTGGTTCAAGCCAAGGGCGGATCCAGAGGTGCTTCTCGGGGGGGGGGCACTTTAGGTGACATTCTCTGTTGGTAAAAAACGGTATATATTTTTTTAAGGAGCGAATTAGTCAGTGGTTGTAATTTCGATGATAACACTTTCAATCAAAAATTTTGAATTTTTATTAGCAAAAACATTACTTTTTACTCATTTTTTGTATATTCAAAAAATTCTCGGGGGGGGGGGCAAGTGCCCCTAGTGCGCCCCCTGGATCCGCCACTGGTTCAAGCTAACGTGTAACATTATAGTATAGTTTTTGCAAAGTCACCTGAAATGCTCCTAATACGGGGTTCTATCGATTTCATGAAATTTTGCTTCAAGGGCAGACCCTTCAAAAGTTATCCAAATTCATATAAAATCTTCCCGGTATAATTTCAACCCTACCGACAGAGAAAAGGCGCTGTTCTTTGCGGTCCGAGCACAAAGTAATTGTTTTCTGACCGACCCAGCACAGGTGGCTAGACGGCACAATTTCAACCCTACCGACAGAGAAAAGGCGCGGCTTTTGGCGGTCCGAGCACAAAGGGTAGACGGCACCTGACTGGCAGATTTTTTTGAGATATGCTTTTAATTGCTTTCAGGTGTTCGTTTCGGGACCGCTTTAATCGGCAGTATGCAGAGTTAGAAAATAAATCAGTGTCGTTTCTGTAGGTGTAGGAATAGAAAGTTTTATTATCTATTTTTATTTCTTTAGTTTACGCCATAATTAAATGAAATAATTTTCATGAGTATATCTACCGCCGCCCTTGTCACTTTCTTTAAAGGATGTGCCGATGGTCGGCTTTAACCTTTGTTCAACTGACTTTGCAAAACTTTAAGCATTTGTCAGTGAGTTTGATCTCCCAGTAATTCAAATTAACTTTAAAAATAGAGAAAAACAAAATAATCATTTTGTAACAATATATCATTTTTTGAATTTCCATTAAAAAAGTCTCAAATTGTAGTACTACCGCTAAGGGGTGCTTTAAAATTCGAAAAACTATAGAAATAAAACATTTTCTTGGAAAACATTTTCTTCAAAAACGTTTTTCAACAAACAAATCCCCTGTCCTCCTTTTGGAAGGTCAAAACCGGTGTTATCCTAACCTTTGTCATTTGATAGAGTGTGAAATGTAAAATAGAATTTAAACACTCACACTTATAGATAGGATAGAAACAACCACACTAGTATTTAAAAACATGAATATGTTTCCAAAAATGAACCACCAAGCCGTAGACAGTGTTAAAATTTTCCTTTGCAAATTCTAATAACCACTATAAGGTATACAAAAATAAAGAGATTTTAGCCATTTAAAATGTTTAATTTGTTGCTGTTTTGATTTTTTAGGGATAGGTTGAAGGGAACTTCTCTCGATTGGGCTCGTCTGTAGGGTTGCCAACTTAGGTTTGTCAGGACATTTGTTTTAAATTCTCAGGACAAATTGTTATCAAAAACTAAAACTAAAAAATCTTAATTTTGCTAATTGCATATTTAATAGGTACTTATTTACTAATAACTACTCTAATAAAAATTATAACAATATAGTACATGGATTGTTGGGAAAAATACCATAAAATATTTCACTTTCGGTTACCAGTTAGAAATTTTCACGATGCTTCTCAATATACTAATATAAAAAAGCCTAGGAAGACACTCGATCATAGTTACTTTCCCCACCACCCTAATAACATCATATAGGTATATTTAAAAAGAATTGAAATATTTGCGTTAAATGTAGCATAAATTGATGTTGTAATACATCGTTGGAAAGCATACATAAAATGCTAAAAATAATGTTTTTACAACTTTTTTGATGACATCATCGGTAGAAAAACGGTATGTATTTTGAAAACGCGAAGTATTTATCTCCATTGGGGTTGGCAATAGGGACTTATTGGAATAAAGCTATGCAATGCTAGTGTCAGGCAGTATTCGTTCGATCGTAGTTCGGTACGGTTGTATTGCATCGTACATGCATAATAGTGCTAACGAGGTCAAAGTCTGGGTTTGTTTTGTTTATAATAAACAATGTTTATTATAAATAATATATCATGTTTAAAAGCAAAAAAAGTGTACCATCACCTGTGAAGCTTGTTTTAAAAATTAGCGAAAAGCCGAAACAAAATCAAGAAAAAATGGATAATGCCGAATTATTTCAGGATAGCCATGCTAGAACACAAAATGAAGAAGTTTTATATAGCGAATGGAAAAAATCCCAAAACGAAAAAAATTCACTTAGTGTACAAGTAGATTATCTCCGAAGTCAACTGGGAAGTATGCAAAAAAAATTTGCAGATTTAGAGACAAGTTACTAAAAAAGAAGAGTCTGACATGGACTACATTACTGATGAGGACGATCTGGCAAGAGAAACTGAGTGGGACAGACAAAAAGGAAAAGGTTGGAAAAAACGTCTAATCAAACCAGAACAATGGACAGAACACTACAAGGGACTGCTGCAGGAGACGAGATCCGAATATCTGGCAGCCTCTACGAGGAGAGACATAGAAGTACACGGAGAGGAAGTAATCATCGAAAAAGAAATGATAAAGGATAGTATTAAAAAGCTTAAATCCGGAAAAGCCAGCGGACCTGGAGGAATATATGCTGAAATGCTCAAATATGGATCAGAGAAACTACTCGAAAATCTCACATATATTATCAATCAATACATTAACGGACATCCAGTACCTAATGATTGGAAAATTGTATTCATATCCTCAATACATAAAAAAGGAAACAAGCTGGATTGCAACAATTACAGAGGAATTTCAGTAACCAGTACTCTAAGTAGATTGTACGGTATAATTCTTAGAGATCTAATAGAGAATGATTTTCATGAACAAGAAGAAGAAGAGCAAAGTGGGTTTTGTCCTAAACAGGTAATTGAGAAAAGGAGCGCCAGAAATATAGAGACTCATGTTACCTTTGTGGACTTACAAAAAGCATATGATACCGTTCCAGTAGAAAAATTATGGACAGTGTTAGAGCAATTTAATATCAGTCATACATACATAAAAGCGATAAAAGAACTATAAAAAGGGTCAAAATCTAAAATTAAAATTGGAAATCAACTTTCAAAAGAATTCCTGGTAACAAAAGGCCTAAGACAGGAATGTTGTATCTCTCTAACTCTTTTTAAAATATATATCGCAGTAGCTCTCAAAAACTGGAAGCGTAAAGTGCACGGCACGGGAATACAACTTAACGACCGATTTACCATATACACACTACAGTTTGCTGACGACCAAGTAATTGTGGCTAATGATAAAGAAGACGTGGAGTATATGATGAGAAAGTTAACAGAAGAATACCAAAAGTTGGGATTAACAGTGATTGTGGACAAGACACAGTACTTATGTATTGGAAACGAATCCATCGAGTTAGTACTAGAAAATGGACAAACAAAATCTCCATGCAATGAGTATGTATACTTGGGTGTCACATTTGATAAGACAGGAACAGACTGTAAAGAATTGGAAAAAAGAATAGTAAAAGCAAGAAGGTTATTGAATGTCTTAACAGTATTTTATGGAGCAGAGAGATAAAAAAGAATGTAAAATTTAACATATTGAAACAATGGTGAAAAGCACGCTGTTGTATGCTTGTTGTATACTTGTTGTATAAATGGATGCAATAAGAAGATCAATGAGAATATCCAGAACAGATCATATAAGAAATGAGATCATAAAAGAAAAAATAGGAATCGAGGGAAGCATAACGGATGACATCACTAAAAGGCAACTGATATGGTACGTCCATGTACAACGGATGAACTACGAAAGATTACTAAAGCAGGTCCTAGAATGGCAACCAATAGGGCGCAGAAAAAGAGGGCGTCCTAAACTAGAATGGCAACAGTCAATCTAAAGATCAATGAGTCAAAAAACAAAAAAATCTGACAGAAGACAGAAGATTGTCAGGATCGAAGGAGGTGGAGAATAGGCGACGGACAACGTAGAAAAACGTTCGAAACCGACATAGTAGTAGTAGTAGTTTATTTATCTATAATTAAAGTCGACAGTATTTATTTCGGTTCGTATTCCAATGCAAAACGGTCAAAATACGGCCTGACACTATTATTGCATCACTTTTTTCATATAACTCTCTATTATTGGAAAATATGATAATGTTAAATATTTTTACACGAAATCAACTGACTAGAAAATGTAAATTATATGAACAAATTAAGTTACACTTTTTCTTTCGAAATCAAATTTGATTGAAGATTTTACAGATTTTAGAAGCATTTAATTTTGCTCGAAAAATCAGGACATTTGCTCCTGTTGTTAAGACGTAGGACATTTGCTAAAAATCAGGACAGTCCTGAGAAATCAAGACGGGTTGGCAACCCTACTCGTCTGCGTCGTATCAACAATAACATAGGTACCAACTTGCCTGGGTTGCTATTCTGGGTCTTAAACGATGTAACAGCCGTCACGTGCTATGCGCTAAAATCTCCATTGCGCAGGCTTCTCCCACGATCCGACCGAGAAACGTTCAGTCCGTACGGGGCAGGAGAACAGATTTTACTTCAAATGCGTGAAATTCAGTAACTTTGAAGAGCCGGCGACTATGCCATTGGTCGAGACAAGTCATTTCGCACAACACGTGACCGCTCAGAGTTTGCTATTGGTCAAAGCGTGTGATGTGGATGGTAACATCAGCCAAGACCCAGAGGAACGCGAACGTCCAACCTCCTCTAAACTCGAGAGAAAGAAAAATAGTTACCTAGATTTACATGATAAGAAGAGCGAGCGAGCGAGAGAGAGAGAGAAAGAGAGAGATTGACAAAAAGAGAGAGAGTCGCATTACTGTAGTTTGCGGATTTTACCTTTGGATTGGGAATGACGGACTATGCAAAATAAGCATGATTTACCTGTGTCTTTGCGAATAGTTGGACCCATTCTGTTTATTTTCTGGGTCTTGTAATAAATCAGCAGTAAGCATTCCACCTCGATAAAGCTGAAATGTGTTTTGCGAACTAACTCTTTGACCAGGTTCTCGTATTTTTTTCGAAATCTAAAATTTGAGACATTTACCTTTTTCTGATTCAGTGTTTGTTTGTACTACACACATGTGCTTTTACTTCTTTAGCAATCTTACCGACATTCTTCCATAGAGTCTAAGGAAACATCCAAACCGTTTCCCGTTGCCATATCTCAATTCCTTTTGTTTCAATTTTTTGAAAAAAATAATAAATAATAAATTAAATTAAAAAATGTTTATTTTTGCGTTGCAAGTGACATTCTACATGATAATGAGAGTAAAAGTCAATTCTTGATTTTTGTTCTAGACGTCGTTGTAGTTTACATTATTTCATTTTTTATTTTAATTGTTTCAAAAATGATTTATTTTGTTTTGTTGAAACTATTAATTTAGGAAACTGTGTTGATTAATTTGCTTTTTTTAGAAAGCTGTTGTTTTTATTTAGTTCTTAACAATAATATGTAGTAAACCTAGCCTAATATACGGCTCGCAAAAAATAAACTAGATTGATGCGGGAAAGCTCAGTGTAATTAGTTTCCTAAATAATTTGGGGGTTTTTAAGAAAATGTCAATTTATTTTACACTAGTGTAATAACCAAAAATTTAGATAAAAAGCACAGAAATAATCGGCAGTGGTACAAAATAGCGCCGGCCAAAAAGCGCAGGCCATAATAGCGCGGCCAAAATAGCGCAGGCCATAATAGCGCAGGCCAAAATAGCGCATGACCAAAATAGCACAGGCCATAATAGCGCATGGACAAAATAGCGCAGGCGAAAATAGCGCAAGCACAAAATAGCGCATGCCCAAATTAGCGCATGCATAAAATAGCGCATGGGCAAAATAGCGCATGCCCAAAATAGCGAATGACTTCTTTCCCTGAGATCCTAGAGGGTGTGAATCTGAACCGAACGGAGCCAACATATATAAAAAAAAACTTTTCTGACTTCTTTCCCGAGATCCTAGAGGGTATGAATCCGAACCAAACAGAAACGAACCAAACCAAACCAACATATTTTTTCAAAAAAAACTTGCCTGACTTCTTTTCCGGGATCCTAGAGGGTTTGAATGCGAACCGAATCGAACCGAGTTCGATTCTGTTCGGTTTGGATTCACACCCTGCTCTAGGATCCCGGGAAAGAAGTCAGGAAATTTTTTTTTTTAAATATGTTGATTCGGTTTGGTTTGGTTCGGATTCACAACCTCTAGGATCTTGGGAAAGAAGTCAGGAAGTTTTTTTTTAAATATGCTGGTTCGGCTCCGTTCAGATTCACACCCTCTAGGATCTCGGGAAAGAAGTCATGCGCTATCTTGGAGATGCGCTATTATGGCAATGCGCTATTTTGGTCATGCGCTATTTTGGCCTGCGCTATTATGGCCATGTGCTATTTTGGCCATGCGCTATTTTGGCCCGCGCTATTTTGGTCATGCGCTATTATGGCCTGTGCTACTATGACCTGCGTTATTATGGCCTGCGCTATATCGTGCGCGCTATTATGGCCTGCGCTATTTTGTACCACTACGGAATAAACAGAAGTGTGTTTGAATTTGCGTTTGTTTTTTTATTATTTTAAATGAAATTTTAACCACATTGCTTACATGAAACTTTAAAAATTACAAAACTATCAAAGTCGTTATTTGCCGTTTATTAAATTTTAATTAATCTTATTCTTCAGTGTTCTAATTTTTTTGGGAAACATTACTTTACTTTATCTTTTTTATCTTTAGATGAAGCAAAAGGAGAGAGAGGATATCATCCAAGAACTTTTGGAAGAAGAACAAAAGGAGGCATTGGAAAGAAGATATCGAGAGGAAGTTGAAAAACAGATTAGACGCAGGATTGAAGTTAGACAGTAAGTTGCAGTTGATAGGGACTTATTGCAATACACCTAAGCAGTAATAGTGCCACGCAGTATTCTGACAGCTAAATTGATAACTAACAGTTGACCTTTCAAAATTGACATATCACAGTCGAATTTAAGAATCAAGTCGTTTATTTTCCTTTATAGAAGAAGGCAATAACATTGCCGGTTCTTATAGTAAACGAAGGCCTTATGTTAAAAGATCATAGCTGATCCTATAATGCGAAACTGTCAAAATATTGCCTGGCACTATTACAGCCTGGCTTTATTGCAATAAGTCCCTAATAAAAAATAGGCGGATGTTGTTGTATACCGGGTAGTCTTTTTATTAACCATTTTTAAGATTTTAAAAAACTAAAACTTTTATTCCCTGCCAATACCAATCAAAATTAGATTTAATCTTGGGTTTGTCGTTAAAGCACTTGAATTTTTGTGTCTTTTGCTTTTGCTGAAAATGTTCTCAATTTTTGATTTTTAAACATTCTGCATTACCTTTAGGAATCAATATCTTGGGCCTAAACAACTCATTAAAAGTAAAAACTACTGTCTAAATGCTGTTTAGTTTTATAACATTTTGAAATTCCAAATCAAAAATTTGTTTTAAATGGGTTGACTAAATAAATTGTTTAGGACCAAGATAATAATTATACTGCTGCCGCTGGTCGCATAATGTACGCATTAAACAATGTAACCCAAGTAACATTATTACCACTCAAGGTTTTATTAATTTGGTTCCGAGGTTATTTAGAGGGTGCTGTGTAAAGGTAATTTATAATGCCAAATACCTAAAGAGGTGTTATACAACCAAAAAGTGATTTATAAAGGGACTATAACAAAACTGATATTCCTTTTGTTTCTTTTAGATACTAGGTTTTATTGATTTCTGATTTATAAAGATGGTCTTATGGGCTTCCGCCCTCCTGGGTAGGGCACCCAGGCCTAGATAAGACCTGTTTAAACGGCCAATATAAAATGTTTCCTTCCAACCTGCAAGCACAACGGATATCATTGCACTGGCCCTCTTGATTGTATGCAAATTGCACGATAAAAAACATTTAAAAGTGTTGAATTATACGCTTTTAACACAACACTTTAAAAAACAAATACAAAAAATTTAAGTGAGGTTATGTTGACTATGTTTACTTTCTCTTTTTTATTGGTTTCATAAGGGCACTCAAAAATCCTTGTTGCGATAGAGTAACAAATAAAACCAAGTGACCACTATAAAACGATAATGGCGATAATTTTAAACAGAAAATATTTATCTAGTCGTTTTAGCATTGTTTTTTAACAATAATTTTACTTTAATTTTGATTTATGTAAACCAAACAGACTTTTTTTAACGGTGAATAGTGTAAATAATTTTTTTTTATTTTAAATATTTGTTATTTTGTTATCAAAAAACGATTCAAAAGCATTTTTGAGCTGGCGCGCTTGTTTTGAGAGCTTTTCGGATACGATTTTATCAGAAAAATAAGTCTGGCAGGCAATTTGATGATCAAAAAAACGACAAACTCCTCATATATAGGTATATTTTTATGTGATAAAATAATTTTGGGAATCTGATATTTTTGGCAATTTTGTGACCTAAATTATTTTATATAGCCATTGTGAATCTAAAATATCGCTAAAGCTTTTATAGGAAAAATTCTTTACTCTAAAGGTATTATGGTATTCAACAGAATCGCTAGCATACCAAATTACCAAATTACCAAATCTAGTTTTATAATGGGATAGGACGTTTCTGAGTTGCATTTAGAACCTGGCAAAATAGCTTTGGGCTCTAAAAGGTTCTATACTGGTGGAAGCGCTAGAGGGCGAAGCTAGAGTTTATTTCTTATGGTTTTATAGTGAGTTTAAAACATAGGTTGCCACCACCAATTGGGGACTCCCATTTAGGAGGTCTAAGGGGTATATAAGGGTAATGGGAACGTGCTAGCGACCAAACATTGAAACTAATGGTTTTAAGGAAAGGCGCTGGTAACCTTTTAGCTTCTGCTATAAATAAAGAAATGTTACTTGGGAAAACTATAAGGAGTGTTCTATTTAAAATTAAAAAATAGAGCGCGAAGCCGAAAGTCACCAAATATCGTGTCAAATTTAACTTTATAATTTTCAACCAAAGTTCTGTTTAAGCGGTCCAACGGTAAATACCTCGGTTATAATTATTATAAGTGATGCCTGGTTAACCCTGAAATCCGCTGAATGCTAAAACCAAACATAACCTCTTGCAAAGATTTGATTCACAAAATGGTAAATTGCAACAACAACAAAAATATTTGTCATACCTATATTAGGATTTTATTCCAAAAGTGGTAAATTGCAAACAACAAAAATACATTTGTCATACATATCTATATTGGTGGCACTTCATTTGGTGTAGCGTATTCGTATATTTGCTTTATTTGTCCAAAATGTCGGTTTTTAATCAAGAAGACAAATAAGCCAAATATTTACGTTTACTGTCTATACTTCGTTTCTTCATTTAGGAAATCCACCGTGCAGCAGCCGCCGCACAGTGTTCTAGCTAGGTCAGAAAGCGGTCAAAAGGTATTTTGTCATTAATAAAGAAAATTTTAAGGATTTTTTTTTGGTTTCGCTAGTTGTTTTCTTAGTCTAACTTTTTGCATACCTATTATATTTTTTAATATTTATACTGCGCAAGTGCAAACACTAAGGGGATATGACATATTCCGAACGCCAAATATTTTCAATATCAATGAAATTTCATTTCAGTTTTTGTTTATAGGAAGCTAACTAACTGTAAATAAAAAATTACTTCAGCCTTATGAAATTTTTACAGTTTATATTTTTAATGAGTGTATATTACATATTTAAAAAAAAAAGACAAATGTATTTCTTGAAAATAATATATAACAAATAGCTAAATATAACATGTTTCAGAATACACAATTTATTAACAAGACATATTATACTTAACCACCAATTAAGAATACACATTATTATATCAAAGTAAAAAACATTTCGTTACCAATAATTTATAATACTTAATACAACTTATATATGATTTTTGTTAATAAAATTGACTTCGCAAATGCAAAGGAATATGGCCATCTTGTTTACTAGTTTACAAAGAAGCAAACATACTTGGCATGGTTGAGTTTTTTGCAAATTCTGATCTTGTGTGTAGATGGCATGTTTGGAATAATTGCGAATCCACCAAATGTTTGGCCAAATACAGCGAAACCGCTAACGAATACTCTAAATCAAGTGAAGTGCCGCCATAACAATTGCACCGATTTGAGAATTTTTGAGCACATGATATTTATTTCAAAAATCCGCTTAGAACAGCCACGGACTAAAAACCCTTCCTGGTCCTCAAAAAAAAAAAGCAATTCAAAACCTATAGCAAGTATTTCACTTCCATAAGTGTAGGGAATATTCAAATACGGTAGAGCATAAAAATGGGGCATACCCATACATTCTCACACGCGATGCTTGAAGCCAGGACCCCTATTTAATTCCTAAATGTTCCTTTTTCGTGTAGACAGCTAGTTCCCGTGTGTTTCTTTAAATCGGCCGCTCATCTCATTTGGGGTCTTACCCTACTTCTTTTATTTTCCCAAGGTCCCCAGTTTACATTACATTTGTTCCATCGATCGTCTTTCTGTCTGATATTATGACCGGCAAATTTCCATTTCCACCACCCGGCAAGAAAACTTAAATTAAAAGACAAATTTCTATAGCTTATAGTTTTTTAAATCCTGTATGGAGACGCACTTGGGGCAATTGTTGAACTATTTTTTCAAAAGTATATTATTTTAGATCTTTAGACCAACAGATGGCAGAGCAAGAGGAAAGACAAAGGCGCCAGGCTGAGGATGATGCCAAGTTTAAAGAGCAGGTAACATAACTTCTCAGGTTTTAATTTAAACCTCAGCCAAGTAACATTTTAAAGCATATTTGCAAGCTGAAGGGTCAAAATTTCCAATCATAATATGTCAAAACTTTACTTCGAAGTTAAAGGTTTGTAGAATATGTGAGGCCATTATTTCCAAAAGTTTATCAGATTTTTAATAGGTAATGTATTGCCACCTTTAAACCTTTTTTTTCGTTAAGTTTATCAGATTTTTAATAGGAAATGTATTGCCACCTTTAAAAGGTTTCAACACTCCTTCTGTGGTATACAAAATCAGTTAAAGAGTTATCGGTTATTTGCCAAACTCTTTCTTTACATTAACATTATATTTGCTAAACTGCCTATTTGCTCGCCAGCCAATAGGCATTCTCTGCTTCGGCCATCCATTATTGATTTGCTGGCTAAACATTATGGCGAAGATTGGATAAATTTACCAATTCAAATAAATTTATTTCATGAAATGTTATTGCAGTTTTATTTTAATTAATATGACAAGATGGCAAGCAATGGACATTATGTCTGTGTGTCTACCATCTCTCATATGGAATTTAACTATTTAAGATTAATTAAAAAAATTGTATTATCTAAAAGTAGATTAAGTATACATTTTTCAAAGCCTTATATTAGTTTGAAAACCAATCAATGTTATTTTTGTATAGCCAATCAGTTATCTTGCGTTTTATTTTGTGAAAAGGTTTATCTTTAAACTCCTTAGGCAATATATTATATACTTTTGGCATGTTCCATATTAACGGCCTTTGGTACCGCGTGATAGTAGTTTTAGGTAGCAGAACCAATTGGTTGGTAGCTGCCCTGGTGCTTCTCTCATTAGTCCTATAATGAAGGTAATGTTCTTCTTTGGGAATTATTCTGACTACAGATTTGACATACAACTGATTAAGTTTCAAAACACAAGCTTGTTTAAATAGTCTTTCAGTAGAAAACCTTTTATTCTTATTAAGCATTACTTTAAACAGATATTTTTTACTAATTATTAGCGGATTTAGTGTATTTTTAAATGCTGCACCCCAGACCGTTATGCAGTAACTAATGACAGATTCCACCAGGGCATGTAAACAGATTTTAGGAGGTTTCGGTCCATAATTTGTCGTAGCTGATAAAATTGGTATATTAGTTTACGAATTCTCTTATATTAGTGAGATATTTTACTTGTTCTTTTCTACCAATTTTTGTTATGCAGTTGCATCTGTTGCCATTACTGCATTCAGTCGTGTATTGTAATGCTATTATCAGACCCCAAAGCAGTACTAGCTTCAGTCATAGAAAAGTATTTAAACCAGACTTATCTGCGTTTAAAGTTAAGTAGTTTTTGTCAAACCAGGTTTTAATTTGCTTGATTGCCTTTTCTGCCATTTGTTTTAATTATTTCCAGGTGTTGACTTTGACGATGATTGCCGTGTCATCAGCGAAACATAATATTTCTACATTGTCAAGTAATTTCATAATTTCATTTATATATATTGAAAACAATACCGGACCAAGCACTGTACGTTGTGGAACACCGAACTCCACCAGACTTTTGAAGCTAATAGTATTATTTATTTTGACTTCTTGAGTTCTTAGCTTGAGATAACTTGCAAATAAGTTGTAAGCTACGTGTCTTATACCTATTTTTTCCAATAGAATTCGATGCGTCACGGTATCAAATAGTGATGGGTCCTTCGCGAATGAACCGGTTCAAAGATCCGGATCTTTATACTGAGCCGTGAGAACCGACTCTCGGATTTTCAAAGAGCCGGTTCGCGGATCCACGATCTGTGAGTCTGTGACGATCTGACGATTGAGAAAGCGTCCGAATATTCACGAACTCTTCCGACCACAGAACTCCCGACCGAACCGCAGTTCAAACCGCTCGAAAAGATCAAGCGACCGAAGAGATCCGTTGTCCGTTGAATGCGTTGAATCGCAAAGACACAGAACACTGAAGGGAGGCTGCGTATAGAGCTCGTAACTTTTATTTAAAAACTTTATTTTTACGGCACAATTTTATGATAATTTTTTTACTTAATTACTTGAAAACAAAAGGACGTGTTTCTTCATATTTTGTTTATGGTCGATCAGATGATTCATAACTACAAAATCTGAATAGTGCAGTTCAGCATAGAATTCAAATATAGCGCCACGTATCCCATTTGCGGCGAGCGGCAAAAGCCAAGGCCAAGAACGCAAATTGACAGCGAAGCGGAGAACCGAACGCAGAAATCACGATCATCATAAATGAGAGAGATCCGGATCCGCGAGCCGGTTCAGTGAGTCGGCTCTTTGTACAGACCCGTTTTCGTTGAGCCGGATCTCAAAAAAGAAACTGATTGCCCATCACTAGTATCAAATGCCTTTCCTAAATCAAGGAATATGCCCATACATGTTATATTTATGTTAAAACATTCATTATTATGTTCCGCCACACAGGTAACCGCATCCTCGGTGCTGCAATTTTCCTTAAAACGAAACTGGCTGGATGACAAAATTTTGTTTGTTTTTGGACAATCGTTAAGTCTTAGCTTCATATACTTCTCCACCAATTTGGCAACAGAGCTTGCTCGGTAATTGTTTAGTACTTTTTTGTCCCAACTTTTATGTACCAGGATTATAGGTACTGCTTGAGAACGATAGGAAAAACACCAGAAGCAAATATCAAATTTATCAGATGCAAGAGTGGTTTAAGCAAGGTAATATGATTGTCTTTAATTAGAGCAACTGGGATTTTGTCTGTACCAGAAACTGCATTATTCTTAAGCGAGTTAATTTGCAAAACCAGCTCATTCTCTGTAATGCGCCTTAAGAGCATTGAGTTAGGCAAAGACTTCCTCGATAGCAAATTTAATTTTAGGTGGCTTAATTTTGTCTGCCATTTTCTTTCCAATTTTGCTAAAAATCACATTTGTTTAACTGACTAGTATTATAGTATACTTCATAACCTGGAATATTAAAATTCTCTATATCCCCCAACTTATTCGTTTCAGAGACCGCTATAACATCAAACTCAGTATTAAAAGAACTAAGATACACTAAAAGATCATCAAAGTTTTTATTTAAGCTACATATATTAACTGTATTACGCTAATATCACTCGCAGAATTATTATTTAACGAGCCCACATTGACACAGTAGGTGCAAAGAGGTGCTAAGTAATTATCCAGAATAGAATTTGGATTTATTAAATAAAATGATGAGTACTACGACTTTGTTATTTACTTATTATTTATATGTTGTCGCACTCGCTCTGTTGCTATTATGTTTAAAACTTGGCTTTCTGATCTAATACGTACCGTTTTAGAATTTTCATGAACTTTGGCTAAGACATGACCACCTCTCTGTCACACAAAGCGATAGCCATATTGCTTAAGCTTTTTAGCTTCTTTCAGCAACTTGTAGGTAGAAATCGTCATTTCTTCATTCACATAAATTTCCTGAGCTCCTTGAATATAACATTTTCCCACGTCTAGCGCTCACTGTTTTACGAGTTTTCTTAAAATTCTTATTTTTATTTTCAGCATTTTTAAACCTAACTTGCACCAGCGCTCCATTTTATTTAGGCTGTACGCGTTTGATTTCCTCTATATCATAGTTTCATCAATAAACTTGAGAACCTTCATGGATTTATTCTTGACCAGCTCCATTTGCTCTTTGGGTTCTTGGCCCGTGGTAACAAGATTTTTTTCAATTCGGTTGTTATTCTTACGCTGCACAAAGCTTTTTATAAAATCTAGCTCCACTTTTACTGTTGATTTTCATTTTTAATTTGCTTTAGTGAAATCTCCATTTTATTATTTAATTCCAGAATTAGCTTTCTATAAAATTATTCAAGATTAAGCTGCTAAAAGTTCAAAAATAAGTGAAGATCAAGACGTATGTCAAAACGCAAACGACACTGAAACAAGTTAAGTTTTTTCATTTGTATACTAATTTTTGCTTGTGTTCTAAAAATCTTTTTAATGTTAATAAATTCAATTAACGTTTAATTTTACTGCGTTTTTTTTCCTTTTCTTTTCTACGATTATCATATTTATTAGTCATACCTAATAATGTATTGGAAAAAAACTAAATTGAACCAAAAAGATAATTTGCGTTTACGCTAGAAAGTTTTTTGTTGCTCCTGAAAAGTAATCCAAATAACAAGGTTTTGCAAATAATGGCCTTATATGTAGTTTTAATAGCATTTTCTCATAAAAAATATAAAAATTTGTCTTTTACTTTAATATTAATATGAACCACTAAAAATGTCCAAACTATCAAACACCACACTACTGTAAGTTTAGTTTATCGGATCAGTATCTCTTTTGGGCTTAAGGTGGAAGATTTTCAAAGAATTGCAAGATATCCGTGGCAATTAAATGAAAATTATAGTGAAGTTTTAAACAAAAAACTAATAAAATTGACATTTAAAACATTGGATATCCTCTCCTGAAAACCAGATAAGCTTGAATGTTCCAGTATAAACTAGGACCAATTAATGTACTATAGGATATCGAAAAACTCTTGGAAGATTTGGTATATGACCAAGTTTTGGAATTCATTGAATCTGAAAAAATTTTAGTCAACTGTCAATCAGGGTTTCGAAAGGCTATTCTACTGAAACAGCATTCAATTCGTTTTGGAAAATTGGAGAAGAAATTATGAAGAAAAGGAATTTGTACTTGCTACATTTTTAGACTAAACGAGCTTTTGAGACAGTTGATAGAAAAAAATTATTAGTTAAACTTTTAACATATGGCATAAAAGGTAAAACGTGAAAGATATCAGAAAACGAAAATTTTAGATATTTACTCTAAAGAAAAGCCAATAAATATTGGGGTTCCTTAAGGTAGTAAATTGGGGCCACTATTGTTTATTTTATATATAAATAATTTGCCTTTTAATTTAAAATATTGCCTTGTACAACTTTTTGCTGATGCCACAGTAAATAAAGGAAAATTAAATAGAGATAAGACAAAATGTTTAATAATGGGAAATTATAATAATAATTTAAAGTTAAATATTTGAAAAAAGTAAACTGAACAAAATGAATTCATTTAAATATCTGGGTATTATAATAGGCGCAAATTTAAATTTTCGCCAAAGCGTGAAAAAATTATAAACAAAATCGCTAGTAAAATAGGTTATTTAAAAAGAGCTAGTGAAAATTTAAGTACATGGTCAAAAAAAGTTATACATGTTATATGAAAATATCCTGCCTACACTTAGAAGAAACCAGAACCTTCTAGGAAACCCGAGAACCTTCCAGATAAGAAGCTTATTCTGCTGACTTGCGTTTCCCATGAAATAAACAACACGTGCATTCAAGCCGAATCAGCAATTTATTTCTCAGAATCTTTCAAGATAAGAAGACCATTCTGCTGACTTGCGTCTCTCATGGCATAAACAACACGTGCATTCCTGCCGAATTGCACTTTAGTTCTAAGAAGTTTAAATCTAGAATATTAAGGAATTATTCCATTGCTTAATCAGCACAAATCATTGTAATGTTAAGTCATTCTCTTTAGAATCGTTCTTAAGTACACGTTCAATTATAACGTTTAAGTCCTATATTGTATTTAATCAAAATAAAGTTTTTTAAAAAGTTAAAAGTAAACTTTAAAATATAACATATATAATACAATTATACTACCACACTTTATTTATTGTTCCACAATTTTATATTCGGCAAATCAAAGCGTTTTCCAAAACTTACAGATATTACAAAATAAAGCAATGAAGATAATTTTAAATGCAAATAAATATACAAAAATAAATCTTATGTTACTTCACCGATTTTATTACTTTGTACCTTGTTAAGCAGGAGAAAGGTAGTACTTTTATTTAAATTTAAAAAAAAAACTAAAACATATATGGAAAATAAGAATAAACTTGCCTCTTTGAAGGGTCAAGTATGATTCTGTCCGACATTTTAAATTCTAAGATGGGGGCAAATTTTGATTATAATGAAAGAGCAATCAATTCTTACCAATTTTTTTTATTTCACTAAAATCGGTTTAGTAATAACGAATTTATAAGGAAATAATATGCAATGCAATCGTATATTCTGTAAAACAATAGCTGAAACAAAAATAGATTTATAAATAAATAAAAACTAAAACATTTTCGGAAAATAAGAATAAATATGCCATTTTAAAGAATCAAGTATGATTCTGCCCACCATCTTAAATTTTAAGACGGCGAGAACCTTTGGTTATGATCTTTAAAAAGAAATCAATTCTATTTATTTCTTTAAAATCGGTTCAGTAGTAATGAATTTATAACGAAATAGATGCAGACATGATTGGCAAGGCAATCGTATAATATGCAAAACAATGGTTGAAATCAAAATATTAAAACCACTGAACTGATTATGCTGATTCGCTGTACGTGGCAAAATGCAGCTTTTTTACTAATTAAAAAAAAATAGTTAAAACATGTTCGCAACATAAGAATAAAGGGGCTTCTTTGAAGGGTACATTTTATTTTCGTCTGCCATCTTGGATTTTAAGATGGCGGACAAAAAAATATATTTAGTCAAAACTCTGATTAATTCTCTACTCTCTACCAAGTGCAGTCCCATTAAAATCGAGTGTATAGTTCAAAAATGATAAAGAAGGTTATAAAGAAAAAACATTGTCCGGTTTTTTTTTAACCACCCGGTATTAAAAACCGCTGTTCCGATTAACCAAACATAATTTCATTACTTTTAAGTACCTTTTGCAAATGAACAAATAGTTTATTGTTTTTAACATTACAGATGTTGGAAAAATTGGCCGAAGACGAAAAACTCGAACAAATGTCAGCCCAAAAGCGAAGAATGAAGATGCTGCAATTAAGAAGAGACGTCGAACAAATGATGATTGACAGGAGACAGAAGCACGCCGAAGAAATGCAAATGCTTATCAAGTTTAAAGAGCAGGAAGAAAAGGAAATGGAAGAGAGGTACATATTCTGGGTTTTTACCTTTTGTCGTTAAAGCCATTGGTGGATCTATAGGGGGAACGGGAGATAATTACCTCCCCAGAACCCGAAAAAATATGTAAAGTATAAGGTCGGCTAGCTACTACAGGTAAGTTAAAGGCTGAAAAAATTATATTTTTGTTGACTTTCTTTATCAGAAAAGCAGTCAAGGAAGAAATCGCTTGTGGAAAAAAGTGCTCACGAAAAATAGCGCACAGATGAAAAACTTAACTTAAAGAATAAGAACTCCGGCAAATAAAACAAAAAAAGCAGTCTCTACATCTCGATGCACCGAATCCAACTACAGGGTTTATTTTGCCCGTACACTCCCAAAATTTCGAATAAATTGCAAAAAAATTGATCAAAGTATTGCAATATTATTACACATTGAAGTTTCGAAAATGTACATTTTTAAAGCCATTAAATAAAATTACTTTATAGAGCAACGTTTCTATATTTCTTTCAGCAATATCGAAATTGTTGAGCCTGCTCGAAATATTACAACGTTTTTATATTATAAGGACCCCACATTAGTAGGCTTTATCAAATAAGACCTCAGGGTAAGAAAAAATATCTTACTCTAGGGCTACGACCTACCAATAATATTAGTATATTGACCCATTTATGTTCTAAGGATAATTATGAACCTAGACGTGAATCATAAGAGGATTTAAACAAAAACATTTTTTTATATTTTAATCTTCACTTATTGCTCTTGTTCTAATAAATTACTTTTAAAAAAGTTATTATCCAAATTTTTAAAAAAATATTTATAAGAAATCAATTATTTTTCTCAGAAAAATTATATTTTGAAAAAAAAAAATAATAAGAAATGCGCAGTCGGTGGGCACCCTGACAATGCTTGATGACCCATTTTAATTTATTTTTCGGGTCTAAATTTGTTTCCGACATAATTTAAAAACAATAATAAAAAAAAACAATTTTTGACGTATTTCTTTTATAATCTTAGCACCTTTATAGTATTAACAAAATCTATATTTTACATTGTTACTAACGCCTGTAAAAATCAGTTATTATTACTTATTTATTAATAATTCACATAAAAATATCTAATATAATTTTGGAAAAGGAGTGAAAAAATCCTAAACTCCACAATGTCTTGAATAGATTATTTATTTCTATTCATACCCCGACGCGTTTCGAAAGTTTTGCAATTCCATCTTCAAGGGGAAATCTGTAGTATGAGATAAGAATAACTAACTATATAATATTATATTATATAATATAATAATAATTTAAATGTTAACGTTTTGTTTAGTGTCAGTTAATCTCTATTAAAATTATTTTATTATAATGACTTATTTTTCTCTTTAAAACTTCACTAGTTAGTGTTATCTTCTAGTACAGATTTCCCCTTGAAGATGGAATTTTAAAATATCCGGAACGCATCGGGGTATGAATAGAAATAAATAATCTATTCAAAAATTGTGTGATGAGTTTAAGATTTTTTTCACTACTTTTCCAAACTTGATGATTCACGACGGAGAATAATTCAAGCAATATATCTGATAAAGTTGTTTTTAATATTATTAATCGGTTTCATCACAACTTGGTGTATATGTTACACACAATATAAGGTATTGTTACGGGTTCACAACGACAAATTAAAACTCGCAATTGTTGAAAACGATACGTCAATTTATTTCGACAAATTATGTACAAAAACACGCACTTAAACTTAGTAATAACTTGCTAATAATTCACTACTATAATCGGTCTATTAACTTCGTGTTAACCTCACGACCACTACAGCAGGTTGTCTGTGACTGACTGCCTGGTGCGCGACCCCGGCCCTATATATAGGATCGTCCATCTCTCTCGAACTTTCCGGCAGCCTTCGACGTCCGGAAAGTTCCCGCACTACCGCGACCGCAAGCCACAGACAACGCAACTAAAACCTAGACTAAGAATACAACCTTAAGATAAATCGACCTAATACTACACTAAACCTAAATAAATTCCAATTATAAAATTTAAATACCTTAAATTTGTAACACTATCCTCCTCTTCAGGTTTGATCGTCTCGATCAACATTTCCCAGGTAAGGTTTTAGTCTGTCTAGATGAACAACTTTCATCTTGAACTTCGGGCTTCTCTGGATTCGGTAGACTACATCATTAATTCTCTTAACAACTTTATAAGGCCCTTCCCATGGTGGTGTCAACTTAGGTGATCTTCCTTTCTTGCGTTGAGGATTGTATAGCCAGACTTGATCATTCTCTTTGAACCCTGAAGACTTTGCTTTCAGGTCATATCTCGCTTTCATGCGGTCACTGGCTATTTCTATTCGCTCTCTAACCGCTTCATGGATATCGTGCAGCTTTTGCCTTAAACGTTCGACATAGTCATTAACCTCTAAGTGTGCTTCTTCAGGTGAACCAAACATGATATCACATGGTAAACGCAGTTCTCTACCAAACAGGATACTAGATGGAGTAGCTCCTGTCGTATTGTGAATGGCAGTTCTATAGGCCATCAAAAACAATGGAATATATTGGTCCCAATCTGTTTGGTGCTCATCAACAACTTTGCAAAGATGTTCCTCTATGGTTTTATTAAATCTTTCAACCATGCCATCTGACTGCGGATGCAAAGCAGTAGTCCGTGTTTTATGTATTCCTAAAAGGTCACAGAGATTCTGGAAGAGCTTTGATTCAAAGTTTCTTCCTTGATCTGAATGTAGTTCCAAAGGAATGCCAAATCGGCTGAAAACATCATTTACCAGAACTTCTGCAACTGTAGCGGCCTCTTGGTTAGGCAAAGCAAAAACTTCTGGCCATTTGCTAAAATAATCCATGACAACAAGGATGTATTTGTTGCCCTTTTTAGTTTCTGGAAATGGTCCGGCCACATCAATAGCAATGCGTTCGAATGGAAGACCTACGTTATATTGTGTCATTTGACCTCTGGACCTTGTTTTGGGACCTTGGCTGGCTGCACAAGTCGAACATCGGCGGCACCAGTTTTTCACATCTTGAAAGTAATTGACCCAATAAAATCGGTTTCGAATTTTGTCCATGGTTTTATTTATGCCTAGGTGCGCGCCTGATTTTCCACCATGGCATTCGGCCATTATATTGTCTACCATGCTCCTAGGAACCACTACTTGATTAATCACAGTAAGGCCATCGGCACTTTCCCAGGCACGTTTAAGGATGTTTTCTTCTACTATCAGTGAATCCCATTGTGCCCACAGTGATTTGAATATCACCCCTTGGTTTGCGATATCTTGCCATGATGGTCGTGGCTTGTTCTCTTCTTTCAATCGCAAGATAGGTCCTACATCTTTGTCGTTAAGTTGTGTGGTTCTAATCGAAGCCGACATCCATTCTTCATCTGGTTCTAACTTTATCTGGCGCACGTAGGTAATTCCTTCTTTCTGATCAATTGTCCTGCAATGTTTACAATCCTCGGGGCAAGGTCTTCTGGACAATGCATCTGCATTATTATGCACCCTTCCTGCTCGGTGCTTAATTTGATAATGGTATTGTTGTAGCTTTTCTATCCATCTCGCGACTTGCCCCTCAGGTTGTTTCATTTTCATGAGCCACTGTAACGCAGCATGATCCGTTCTAATCAGAAACTCTTGTCCGTAGAGATATTTGTGAAAGTGATCTACGGATTTAACTATGGCTAGGAGCTCCTTTCTAGTAACACAATAATTTCTCTCTGGTTTGGATAGCTTCTTGCTGAAAAATTCGATGACCCGTTCTTCTCCATCTTGTACTTGGGAGAGTACTGCTCCTATGCCATCGTTGCTCGCATCAGTATCTAATATGAATTTTCCTTTTGGAATGGGATATGCAAGAATCGGACTAGAACATAATGCTGCTTTTAGTCTTCTAAATGCCTGGTCACATTCGGTATTCCATTTGTAAGAAGCTTTATCTTCTGTAAGTCTATGTAACGGAGACGCTATTTTGGCGAATCCTTCTACAAATCGTCTGTAGTATGTACACAGACCCAAAAAGCTTCTCAATTCATGTTTGTCACGAGGTTGAGGCCATTCTTTTATTGCTTGTAGCTTCTTTTCGTCGGTATGGATGCCTTCTCGGGAAACGACGTGACCCAGGAACTCAACTTTTTCTTGGAACAGAAAACATTTCTTTGAGTTTAATTTAAGATTTGCGTTCCTGATTCTTGAGAATACTTCTCGTAAATTATCTAGATGTTCTTGAAATGATTTCCCCATTACTATGACATCATCCAAATAGACTAGGCAGGTTTTCCAAGTAAGGCCTCGTAGAACGGCTTCCATTAGTCTTTCAAATGTAGCTGGGGCATTGCACAGGCCAAATGGCATCACATTAAACTGATAAAGTCCACTTCCAGCAGAGAATGCAGTCTTCTCTTTATCTCTTTCAAAGATTCCTACTTGCCAATACCCACTTTTCAGGTCAAGAGTAGAAAACCAATATGATCCTGCCAACGTTGTTAATGTGTCGTCTATTCTTGGCAGTGGGTAACTATCTTTCTTGGTCACATCGTTAAGTTTCCTGTAGTCGACACAAAATCTAGTACTTCCATCCTTTTTAGTGACCAACACCACAGGAGATGACCAAGGACTTGATGACTCTTCAATAACACCGTCGCTGAGCATTTTATTAATGAGATTGTGAACTTCTTCTTGCTTGGCCATTGGTAGTCTTCTTGGGGGTTGTCTTATCGGTTGGGCATCGCCAGTGTTGATAGCATGTTGAATAAGGTTTGTACGTCCCGAACTACTCCTAGTTTCGAAGATATTACTTTGTTCTTCTATAAACTCTCTCGCTTTACTATATTCTTCTGGAGTGAGATGTTGCCAAGTTGACTCAAATTGCTGAAGTACCTCCATTGGTAACTTGCTTGTATCCTCGGAAGTTGGCTCTTCACATCTTGTTACTTTCTGTACTGGTTCAAATAATGCTACCACCTCCCCCTTATTAATTTTGACACTATTTGGGAAAATATTGGCGACTCTAATCGGGATGTCTTTATCGGTTTTAACTAGTGAGGTAGGTGTTGGGTGTGTTTTGTTGGCTTATGAGTCCGACGCAGCTTGATGTTTTACTTTCCAGCCTCCCAAAAATTATGGTCTCACTGTTACCGACTAGTCTTGTTGTGCATACTGCCACGACCTTTATTGGTTCTTTATTGAAGTGACTATTTGACAAAATGAACTCTTCATTTCCAAATCTTAGGGTATTAAGTTTATTATCAAACGCAAATCCATGTTTACTTATCAAGTCCATTCCCAAAATAAATTCGTCTTCTATTTCGGCAACCAATACAGTGTGGCGAATCTTCAATCTTCCCAGCTGTAGGTCTATATCTGTCTGCCCCAACACGTCGGCGGATTCTCCAGTCACAGTCTTAAGTGTTATTTTCTTTTCTATTGGTCGAATTTTATATCTCGTTGCAATTTTGAACTTAAGCAATGATATGGCAGCACCAGTGTCTACTGTTATATTAACTTTTCTCCCATTAATGAGTCCGTCGATGTTAAGACTGTCAGCAGTATGTTTTAGGCTCTTAATAGGGTAAATTTTGGGGGCTCTATTCCCATTAGCCAACACCCGCCTCTCTGCGTTGACTAGTTTTAGTTTTCCTGATCTCTTCTTCGGTACTCTGTCCCGCTAGATGGCGAGCGAGACCTTATTTGGACGCGACAATCGCGTTGAATATGCCCTGTACGTCCGCATCTGAAACACTTTACATTTGGAGGGGATCGTCTGCTTTCTTTCAAAGAGTCAATCTTCTCTATCAGTGATTGAAACATTTGGTTTAGCGTTTTTGAGTTGACCTCATGTCCATTGCTCATTTCTTCTCCCTCCTGAATTGAAACAGCTCTTACTTTTGGCCTGGACATATTATTTGATGATTCAATTTCAAGGGCTCGAATCAACACTTCACTGCTGTTATGGAAGCGTTCTCGACGAAGTAACTTTGCTAAGTCCGTGTCTCGTAATCCGTTAATAAAGCGATCTACCGTGAAGGGATCTCTGTAATTTTCTGGCATTTCTGGGTAAGCTAAATACATCAGCCTCCTGATATCTGCTTCATACTCTTGCAATGATTCTCCTGGCCTTTGTTGACGAATATTTAATTCTGACCAATGTAAATTTCGCAAGTGTTCGTCTCCATACCTTCTTTCTAACGCTGCCACTAGAGCGTTATAATTCTGTTTTTGCTCGACTGGAATGGACCGTAAAAGTCCCAGAGCAGGTTCTCGTAGAGCTACTAACAATGCTCTAGCTTTTTCCTCATCATCCCAACCATTTGCAGCAGCGGCAGCTTCAAACTGTTGTTTATAAGTAGACCAGGAAGACGTACCATCGAAATTTGGAGGCTTAATGTTTTGGTTGGAATTCACAACACATCCCTGAGTTTTCATTTTGTTGTGTTCTTTTTGGAGCTGTATAAGCTGTTTTGACACATCCTGGAGCTTTTCTTCCACTGTTTGAAAAACTTCTTCTCTTACATTCTGTAGCTTGGTCGCCACTTTTTCTTCTACATTCTGCAATTGGTTTTGTACCTTTTCTTCTACATTCTGCATTCTTTGAGTTATTTCTTCCTTAAGATCTTCAGTTGCTGCTTTGAACTCTTCTCTCAGCTGTTCGGAGTTGCTCTTTATCTGATCGAAGTTTTCTTGCATGTCATCTAATGTCTGTCTCATATCGTTCTGGTTTTGTTCAATAGTGTGTTTCATGTCGTCCATGGTGTGTTTCATATCGCCCTGGTTTTGTTCAATGGTCTGTTTCATGTCGTTCTGGTTTTGAGCCATTTGAGCTGCTAGAGCCTGCATCATTTTAGTTAAATCTTCCATCTTGGCCGATCTTTGTCTAGTAAGCATCAACTTCGTGATAAATCACTTAAAACGTGTATTTTAGGGCTACAAAGCGAATGTCGAAGTCGGTTTTTCAATATCTCGTCCAATTCTTAAATAGAACCTAATGGAATGTTCTGGAATATACTGGTAAATGCTACTCTTTCTGCTACTAGGCAAATGTAGAAGTAACTTTTTGATTATCTCTTTTGGTTCTCGAATAGACCGTCGTCGAATGTTATGGAATATTCTAGAAATAATTTCTAATTCTTACTTTTAAAATAACTAAGCTACTGTCGAAGTCGGTATTTGTATATATCTTCTAGTTTTTGAATAGAACGTCGTAGAATGTTATGGAATCTTCTAGAAATTCTTTCTAATTCTTTCTTTTGAAATAACTAAACTAATGTCGAAATCGGTATTTGTATATCTCTTCTAGTTTTTGAATAGAACGTCGTAGAATGTTATGGAATCTTCTAGAAATTCTTTTTAGTTCTTACTTTTGAAATTACTAAGCTAATGTCGAAGTCTCTGTTTGGATATTTCTTCTGGTTTTCGAATAGAGCGTCGTAGAAAGTGATGGAATGTTCTAGAAATTCTTTCGGATTCTTACTTTTAAAATTACTAATCTAATGTCGAAGTCGGTATTTGTATATCTCTTCTAGTTTTTGAATAGAACGTCGTAGAATGTTATAGAATATTCTAGAAAATCTCTCTAATTATCAATTTTTGGACTGTAAAGTTAATGTCGAAGTCGGTTCTTAAATATCTCTTTGAGTTTTTGAATAAAGCAATATCTCCGAATATTCTAGAAAAATCACTTACTGTTTCTCTGTCCAATTGTCCTATCCGGTGATACTGTATAAGGATAGTCTTTGCACTATTTATTTCTTTTAATCTCACTTCTGACACCAATTGTTACGGGTTCACAACGACAAATTAAAACTCGCAATTGTTGAAAACGATACGTCAATTTATTTCGACAAATTATGTACAAAAACACGCACTTAAACTTAGTAATAACTTGCTAATAATTCACTACTATAATCGGTCTATTAACTTCGTGTTAATCTCACGACCACTACAGCAGGTTGTCTGTGACTGACTGCCTGGTGCGCGACCCCGGCCCTATATATAGGATCGTGCATCTCTCTCGAACTTTCCGGCAGCCTTCGACGTCCGGAAAGTTCCCGCACTACCGCGACCGCAAGCCACAGACAACGCAACTAAAACCTAGACTAAGAATACAACCTTAAGATAAATCGACCTAATACTACACTAAACCTAAATAAATTCAAATTCTAAAATTTAAATAACTTAAATTTGTAACAGTATCTTAGAATACAAATTTCTTTAGACGCTAAGAAGTACTTAAACCCGATTTGTCTTGGGTAAAAATTATCTGTCCTGGAAGAGTAAAAAATGTTCAGAGTTTTCTTGGACCAGGCTAGTGTTATGTGGCGCGGGTTATATTATCTTACTCTCTGTTCATTTTAATATATGACTGATTTCTTGCAGGAGGAAAATAATAGAAGAAGAACGTATGGCTATGCTAAAGGAACATGTAAAAAATTTGGTGGGATATATGCCTAAAGGACTTTTAAGACCAGATGATTGGTCTTATGTTGGCAGTGACATAGTTCAAAAGTAGAAAACGTGCGAAGGAAAAGAAAACAAGAAAATTTTGGCTCTTTTGGGAAAAAGAGATGGTGAGTTTTAATATATATACTCACTTTTATTTTTATACACAATGCCAAAAATGTATTTGTGATATTAAGCCGTCCGTATTTTTGTAGGCATTTTTATAATTTTTTTATTAATATATTGCACTTTGCGAAATAAATTTTTGTTGTATGAAAAACTGTAAAGATCTCAATAACTTAAAGCAAGATGTTAAACAGAAGAGCTGAGGAACTGTTAAACGTAACTTTAAAACCTAATAAGTGAGTTGTATGTATGTATTTGAAAGTGGTGGCAGGTCCTACTGGACCTCCATGCACTGCGACCACAAATGGATCTATTGTGCCCACGTACCTACATACTGAGTTTGACTAAAGTGGCATATTTTTTGTTTCCACCCAGCACATAAAGAAACTCTGCAGATTGCAACAATATGATTTAGGCTTAACACTTTGGCTCAAAGATATACCACTAAGGCCTTAGGTTATTGTTCGAATGAAATCCAGGATATTGATGTAAGAATTAATTCAAATAATAGTCCTAAATAAGCCTCTTGCTAGTCTGCTAAAAAGGGATCTGATGCTGGAATGCGTTCAGATCAACGCGTGGGTCGGCGGCGCCGGTGGTGGACGTTTCCCATAAAGAGTGCGCTTAGTGTGTGGTGTTACAGCGTAGCGAGTTCGATCCAAATGGTGTCAAGTAACGAGGTGTCATAATATCACTTAAGCGATTATCATGCTGGCCAAAAACAAAAAAGAACTTTGGGAATGAGTGCTTTTAGCCTCCATTTTAAATACCCATATAGTCCAAGCAAATGATTAGTGTTTTTAAATTTTTTTTCGAAAATGCTTTAGTTTTTGAGAATAATTTGGAATTATATAGGAAATAGATGTATTGCTAACACCTTATTCTTATTTGATCAATAACATTTTCTCATAGATATTTTATTGGGACTTTTAGAGTTATAAAAACTGCGCTTTTTTTTCATCAGAAAAAACCATCTTTTTTTTTGCATGTTTAATTTTTTGGCTCACACTAATAGTTGAGATAATCGCTGCAAAAACGGCGCTGGGCTCATAATATTTTTCAAGGTCTATATCTAGAACTATTTTTGAGTATTGGGCGATAGATACCCAAAGATATTATATGACAATTTTTTTTTTGTCGGGAAATAGATTAGTAGTCTTATGATTTTAGTATTTATTACAAGTTGTATTACATTCCATAAAAGTAGCAACTCAAAGTTCCTGAACGTGCACACCCTCTTCCAGTAATGTCTAAAAGAAATCAATATTTATTTACAAAAATGTTAACAATTTGTATAGAAACATGTCGTTTCGAGCTTAGCAGTGAATTGGTCCTAAAGTCTCGTTATTTTATTATTTATTGCAGTTCGTAGTAAAGTCACAAGTTTTACATTCCTTAAGAGTAGCAACTCCAAGTTCCTGAACGTATACTGCTAGGTAATCACACATCGGGATGGTTTGTCCAGCTTTTGTATAATATTTTGGTGCACACCGTCTTTCAGTAATGTCTAAAAAAATTAATATTTATTTACAAAAATGGTAACAATTTGTAAAGGAGCATGTCGGTTCGGGCTTAGCAGTAAAGTTGTCAACCATTAGGAACCACGGACTTTTTCATTGTCAAATTGGATAGCTGACATTAGGGTCCCTGTATGTTGACATATTTGGATATAATATTAAACCAAATATTTCAACATACACGATAATTTCCTCTACACTCCTCTCTCTTTTTCAATACCCTTTCTCTACTTGTTCTATTTTTTCTTGGTTTGTTGTGATTGTGATATTTCATATCACATTGTTATGATTTTATTTTGAATTTCAACAGTTCTTATTTCTTATCTGTTATTAAGGCAATATTATCAGCATATCTTAGGTGGTTCAAGTATTGTTCGCCTACTTTGATGCCTATTTCTTCTTAATCTAAGTCAAAAACATCTTGTAAGGCTTGGTTAAATACTTTAAGGGATATTGTGTCATCCTGTATATATATATATATATATATATATATATATATATATATATATATATATATATATATATTGGCTATTAGGTCTGTGTGTGTATCTGTGATCTTTTCGGCTATTAATTAAAGATGCTTTTACTGCCCAGGGACCCAATTCTTGAACCACTCGAATTTTTTGTCGTATACGAGTAAAATTCGAATGGTGGTTTCGAGTGCTCGAAAAAATTGCTATTCTTGAATGCCACTCGAACGCCAATTCCGTGTACGACTTTTTTTTTCGACTACAGTACTTGGCAACGCTGTTTTCGTATAATTTTGACCAACCCAACGCCGGTTTGTCCGCCTAAACTTGCCGCGATGAAGTAAAGTCGACAGTAGATGGACATATTACCGCCTTTGTTTTTGCAATTTTTTTTTTAAAAGTGATTTATTTTTTAGATATATGTTTTTGTTTTAATAAAAAAAGAAGCTGTGGTTTATTTTGGTAAAGGCAATTATTGTGTAATCATTGGTAACGGTAAGTACCAAATTATAGTAATGGAAATTTGGGGCCTAGGGGCATCTAACCTCTTTGAATTGTGGAAATTTGGGGGTGAATTCTGAGACTGCTTAAAAGAAAACAAATAAACTTCATAAGTATTCTAAAGGGGTCTTGAACTTGAGGCTTTGTTTGTAATGAGTGGCCAGTGTTTGACGAACTTGCATACATCATGCTTTGACAAAAATTGTACAAGGGTTAAGTAACATAGGGGTTTTTACTGAAACATTTGGAGTTTGCATTTTGTCTGTAGTATAGAAACAATTTAATTTTTTGCTCCCAGTGTTTTTTCTCAGTTTCTTTTTGGCCGATAAGCATAATAAACATTTCAAGTAAAAATTGACAAAATCAGTAACCTTTGTTCAAAAAACCCAATTTTTTGTTTAAATTTGAATTCCTTACCTGTCAATTAACTGCAAAAAAATTTAAAACTGTTGTAGACTAAAGCAGCCCTCATATGATCAGTATGATTTGATTTGAATATGTACATTATTTTTGTAGATGTCTTTGTTTTTCAAAAGTTATAAACAAGGACATATATAAAAATCTTGCCAGTAATACGGATCCAGTGAGGTCTGCTGTGGTACACTCAATGAAAAAACTTTTTGTTACAGGTTTCTCAGAGAAGACATGAAGATCATTTTTGAGGTGTGAAGCAGTTTTTGCCTAGCAGTCCTGTTGCAATGATGATCCTACTAGAAATACTCAGATGCATTTGGTGATCTATTAACTTTTAAAGAACTTTTTTAAATAAATTATAAGTAAAATAAAGTTTATTGTAGTTTTATTGTAAAAAAGATTATACAACTTCTTACATAAAAGCTTATACAGTGAGAACGAGCAAGTTGGAATACATTTCTAGCAGGTTAAATTAAAAAATGTTTGAATAAACCAAAATCATGCCTACTGAGATTTTTAATGAGCAATATTTTTGATGAATTTTTTTTTGGATAGAACCCCAGAAAGGGGTCCAACAAGATAAAACTTGTGGCACCTTGTTGGAAAGCCTACTGAAAAAGAAAAATTATGGTTCACTTTTTTTTGGAAATCTGTCAAATTAAAAAAAATAATTTTTTATTAGTTTTTGAACAAAGTGCTACAAGTTGAGTCTACCAGTTGCAAAAAAATTTTGGTATTACTGGACCTCTTGTCAGGGGTCCACCACCTATATTTTAATAAAATTATAGGTTTTTACTTTAAATGACACTTATATTCTCTAAAAATTACAAAAAAATAGAAATAATTTTCTTTTTGTTAATTTAAAAAAAAATATTTGATACCCTTTCTAACAAGGTGCCTTAAGTGGGGTCATTCCATCTTAAAAAATAAGTTGTATGCTAGTGGACCCTTTCTGGGGGTCTGTCCAAAAAATATTCTGTAAAAATATTGCCGGTTAAAAATCTCAGTTAACATGTGTTTGGATTTTTTCAAAAGCATCAAATTTAACCGACTAGCAAGTTTATTCCAGCTGGCTTATTCTCACACTGTAGTCATATTGCATAGCGTTTTTTAATACACTTGACAGTAAGTACTTATTATGTACTTTGAAATGTAAATAAAGAAAAATAATGTTTATATTTATTTTTGGCCAACATAGAAAAAGTCAGAAAAAATAGTGAAACTGGTAAAAGTATAAGATTAGGTTTATTATTTACATAAAGGGGATTTTCCTACTTGAAGCAGTTGGGCCCTTATATTATCCAAAAATTAAGCAAAATAAGATAAGGCGTTGTACCCAGGAAGTAATCAAGAGGTATCAATGCCCCATAAAATAGTTGATAAAGTGTGTTAAAAGAGACACAAATAAGACAAAAAAATTGCACAATACTCAAATTTTTATTGAAACTTTTTTATCATTTATTGCCAAATCGCGTCTTTTTTCAGAAGACCTCCCAGTTTTTTTTAAATAAAGAAAAATTAAGCAAACACCAAAAAATATATTAAAGTAAACAAAAATGTTAGGTTAGATCACTCAGATTAGTATACGGAAATTGAGATTCGAGTGGACTTTACCACTCGACTCTATTTCCGAACGAAAAACTCGTATACGAGCTTTCAAGAATTCGAATTGTGATTATCCGTATACGTTTCGCCGAATCCGTATACGGATTTATTTCAAGAATTGGGTCCCAGTACTCAATGCTATCGAAAGCTTTTTAAAGTCTAAACGCAATATATAGTTAAATGTGTTGTATTCGTTGGCTCGGTCTATTAGGATTTTCATGTTTACTAGATGGTCAACTGTACTGAAACCTTTTCCGAAGCCGGCTTGTTCTGTTGATTAATATCCGTCAAATTTTGTTGCTAGAGTATCTGTTAATATTTACATTGAGGAGTGTTGTTGTATCGCCTTTCTTCTATAGAATAGTAGTTATGGATTCTTTTCATTTGTTTGGGATAATTTTTTCTTTTAGTATTTTATTCCGGAGAATATGGAGGGTATTAACTACCGGTTTACCACCTTAGTTGATCATTTCTACCGTTACTCCGAACTTTTGATTTGTTATTTTTCATTTTCTTTAATGCTCTTTATTTCAGGTTGTTGCTCTGAGTTCGGTTCGGTTCGGTTCTTTATTTTTTTTTGAGTTTCCTTATGGTTTCTCGCGATGGTTCCCTTTTTGTTTGGTATAATTCTAGAATAGTCGTGTGATATTTTAGTTTCTGTGCCGTTTATATCGGCCTTGGACATTTCATATTTCTGTTATTTTGTATAACTCAGCTTTTATTTCTTGGCTCTTTCTTTTATTTTCTTTTATCATTGTCCTTATAGTTATATTCATTTCTGTGTATTCTATGGATGTTCTTTTTCCTTCTTTTTCCAGGTTTCGCCTTTTTTACATCAGTTTTTTATTTCTTCTGATCTACAATTTTTTTGTGCGATATTTGTTCCTACTTTGATCATAGCTCTTGTCAGCGTATGATTTATTTCATCTATAAGTTTTGGGTTAGCTGTTTCTTTAGCCTTTCTTTGTATATAGCTTTATTTTGTGTAAGTTTATTCATATCAAGTTGTTCCTTGTTGTTATTAATTTTTCTTTCCATTTCGAAATTGCTAGCAATGCATATTTTTGTTCTGACCATCCTGTGATCACTGCCTATTGTAAAGCTGTTTAGGACTGTTACATCTCTAATGATGTTTTTCTCAGTAGTGAGTACGTAATCAATTTCGTTTTTCGTTATTCCATTAAGGCTGAGCCATGTCACCTTTCGTTGCCCCTGTCATTCCTTTCGTCATATCCAAAATCCTCTATTTTAGTTTTCTATGTTCAGTTTCTTAACTAATTTGGCATTGAAATCTCCCATTACTAGTGTAAGATGGGTTTCGTGTTCTTCCATAGCTTTTGAGATGTCTTCATAGAATGCTTCAATGTGCACGTCATCGTAGGTAGAAGTATAACTTGAATAACTTTAAGGGATGTTCTTTTCTTTTTAAGTGTAAGATAGACAACGCCATCTGAGATTCCTTTAATAGTATGGACGTAGGTTTTATTAGAGGTTTATCAATAGGTTGCCGCCACCCTTATATGATTCTTCATTTAAGCGTTATAAGAGTGATATAGGGGTTCCAAGAACGTTCTCGCCACCTCGCTATAAAACTTTAGGTTTTGTAATTTGGTAGCCGCAAACTTATAGCAACCCTTATATAACATGAAATTTTACTTGGGCAGCCAGTGCAGTGAATTTTTGTAATCAGCGTAAACTATCCATTTTGAGGTTAAGAAATCCGTGACCACACGTGAGCATTACAAAAACAAGAAAAGCAATTTTGCTATTTGTATTCAGTTATTTAAAAAACCAGTGGTTGAAAGATAAAACAGCATTTTTAAAAGTTGTTTAGCCCATCTTCCGAACTCGAATTCTACGTTGCTCTTTTCAGTATATTAAAGGAAAAACAAAAGAAATCCTTAAAATCGACATAACTTACTTCGTGGAGTGGGATAATTAAACTCCATTCCAAAAATAGCCGTTACACAAACTATGTCTGAATCCGCCGAACCCTCTAACTGACTTCCAAAAAAAAGCTGTGTGCTATCACAAGCCCTTATTTTGACATCAGGACTTGTCATATTCATCGGCGTGGTACAAAATTTGTTTTCTGGTTGGTCAAAACTGTCTAGACAAGTGTAGCATGTTTCGATTAAATTGGTTTCTTGGCTATTCGCTATGCCTAGAATTTATTTTAGTTTAGATTATAGTTTATGAGTGCGTTTACGCTATTACGTTTTTGTCTATTTTACCAGAACGATCCGTCTCCTTTTCTGTACAGCAGAAATAAAATTGCAAAAGACCCTTGCTATTAAACTTGGTATTTGTCAACAAGATTTAATAAAATAAGGGCATTTAAGTCAATGAGGAATTTCTTTAATGATTGAAAAGTACTGCATCTTTCATATTTTTATAATAAATTAGTAAAAGTTGGTTGTAAAGTTGTCTCATATGGGTAGTAGCCGAAGATCAGAATAACAAAAACACGAATGCCGAGTTGAGCATGCTCATATCCGTTTTCAAATAAATTAAAAGTGGATCGAAAGGCTGGTTTAGGGTTATTTTTTCCTTTTTAGGGTGAATATACGAATGCTGAGTAACTTTTTTATTATTATTAGGTTTTTTACAAAAAAAAATGTACCACTTTTAGATAAAACTTATGTGTCTTACGATCATAAGAAACAACTTAAGTAAGCTTTTAAAAAAGAAAATTATCCGCAAAATACTCTTTTTTTAACAGAGTCTCGGGTTTCTAGTGATTAAAACAACATTTTTTTGGTTAAAACCATTATTTATTATTTTATTGTTTAAGAACAAAAAGCAACGAACTAGCAATATGTGATTACACATGTCCTACCTAAAAAAACCCAAAACTTCCAAAACCAAAAATATTGTTCCCGTTATCGAAAAAAAAGTAAGCAGCTATTTTATTTTATATTGACAAAAAATACCTTAAAGCCTTTAAAAAATATCAATATTATTTTTTTTTAATTGTAAAAAATAAGATTTTCTTTTAACTGGAACTTAAATTAATATTTTTTCCAGAATAAGGCCAATTTAATAATAAACATATTAATGAAAAAAACTTACCATATCAATGATTTTTTCTTGTTACATCAACAAAACGTATCTTTTTAAATAAAAATACTCTGCCAATATATGGGCCCCTAAGCTCACACTAGGTACTATAGTTATATTGTACGTGTGAGCTAATATAACTAAAAACTGAAATATATTTTATTCAACTCCACACTAAATGACCTTTTTGTTTAATACCACACAAGCCATGTTTTGACTTGTCAAATTTTTGAAATCTACCCCCACCCTTAAAAGAAACAAAAACTAAAATGTATTTTGTTAAACTCCGGACTCAATTACCTTTTGTTTGATATCACACACGCCATATTTTCACTTAAACTCTAATTTTTGAAATATACCCCCACCCTTTTTTTTTAAATAAATTAAAATGTATTTTGTTTAACTCCAGACTCAATTACCTTTCGTTTGATATCACACACGCCATATTTTCACATAAACTCTAATTTTTGAAATCTATCCCCACCCTTTTATTTGGTTTGTGTTCGGTGGATTTTGTTAATTTTTAAATGAGACCATCTCGACCCAAGACCCAGCCTAGGCACCAAATTTCGTTGAAATCGGCCAAGCGGTTTTTGAGTTACGCGCGTTGGTGGTTACAGACAGACATACAGACAGACAGACAGACAGACATACAGACATACAGACATACAGACATACAGACATAAGACATACAGACATACAGACAGACATACGGCGCAACAAAAAAGTTTCAAAATCATCTGAAACGCAAAGATATATAAAAAATTTTGAAATCGGAGCAACTTTTTTTTTCTCGAAAAAATTAGGATCACCATAGCTCACACTACTACAGTATAGTATAATGTGTGAGCTAAAATGCGTCTGTGAAATCTGGTCAGCAACTGACTAACACATTAGGGAATGTGCATTATTTTCATATTTAGAAGAGTTAGGGTCCATCTCACCGACTTTTTTTTCGTTACTTAAAGCATTTCTTAATACGAGTATAATCATAATATGACGTAATAAGGAATACTTGGGGCTAAGTAACGAAAAACAAAGTCGGTGCGATGGGCTATTAATCACGCGTTAGCCCCATACATTTAGAGCGAGAAAAAACTTGTCAAGAATTTATGACGCGAAAAGAGAAACAGAGCAAAATATATTTTAACAATCAGAACTTCAAATAAAATAAAATATATTTTGCATTTTGCATTAATTATTATTGCCAGTATATCCTAACAATACTGAAATAACTATTACTTTTAATTTATATTTTTAGGCCAAAACTTTTGGTTTAGAGAGTTATGTTTTAACGTGGTTTTTAGCAAGTTGTAAAAAATTATGGATATGTGGTCACTTAAAAATGTGCGTAAAACTTCTTTCGGCTAAATATTATCTGGTTATATTTTAATCAGCCATTTATGATACTTAACAAAAGAAAATAATACTAAAAAAAAATTGTGTGTGCTTAAGACCGCACGGCAGAAGTGTAAACTTCAACAAGGCGAAATTAATAATACTGGCCCATAACATATTCTGCAAAGCGGACCGAACAAAACTCTTCTGTGTACTGGCCTTCATCTGCATCATCATATCGCGCGCTGAATGTTTCTCACAGTTAGTCGACTCGAGCCGATTTCACCCGAACGAGCGTTCAATCTTCTGTTGCCTTTGATTTGTGTTTGAATATCCTACAACAGATAAACGATAGATAATACTCTTCAATCAGCGTAGGTAGGTACACTTGAATGAATTAAACATATTGGTTATTTTTTAAAAAATAAACCTTTTTCTGTTACGTTCTGCTATTGGATAAAATAAAAATTATTTCTTTGTACTGGGTGTTTCATTCGGTTTGTTTGCACCATTACAAATTGTTAAATTAGCAAACTAGTAGTATTCTTCTCGCTGACTAAAACCATTAAAATAGAAAAACAAACAAAAACGTGGTGTTATTACTTGACCTAAAGCAACGATTTCGTTGTAAAATTTGTTTTTGTTTGTCCGTCTGTCTGTTACGAAATTAGGGTGAGGGGGGAATTAACTCTGATCGAGTGTCTCCCAACGTTTTTTTATCGAGATGCATGGTGCAAACTTTCAAACTATTAACCGAAAGTAAAATATTTTAACGGCATTAAAAAAAACTTATTAATGTGAAATGACCGTAAAAGTACGTCTGTTTAAAAAAAAGGCTATCAATATTTTTATTGGACTTACAAATTAGTATTTTTCAGGTTTTATAGGATTAATACCTGCAATTTTAAATTAAAATAAATTATTGGAAATTGGTTAAAAAAAAGTTTATTTATTTGTTTTTAATGCTTTTATTGTGCTTTTATTTTGAATTACATTATATTATTTTATGGATAACACTTTTTAACGAATTATATTTTTCAGAAATATTGACATAATTTTTAATTTTTTTAATTTTTATGTTTATTTTTATCACCTACTGTCTATTTTAGATATTCCAGTTAATATAGCAACTAGAATACATACGTTTTTATGGTTGCAAAAAATAAATTAATTGTTTAAAATCTATACTAATACTTAAAACAAACTTCTTGATTTGCTCTAGACTCTTTGTATTCCAATTTAAAGTATTTTTTTGGAAACCGGGGTACTCCAGTTTTAATTTTAGATTCCTCTAGGGCACTCGCATTATACCGGGTGTTAAAAAAATAATGGGTTATATTGAAACGGGTAATAGAAGAGGTGAAAAAAGGAAAGAAGTTTAAATGACTTATAACACCCAATTATAACATTTTACAAAATTCTAAGTCTAGAGACCTGTTTTTTAAGTAAGCGTAAATACTGATACTAACAATTAATTAACTAATGTCTTTTTATTAAATTTTGTAGAAAAAAAAAGAATCTTCTAGTAAGTAGAAACAACAATTTTTTTTCTACCTCTGTGTTGTTTTATAACATATTCCGGTTTTTTATTTTAATTTAAAATAAATGTACAGTTACCACAAATTAAAATAAATAATGTTTTAACCGACATCAAAGTTCCTTGAACTGTTTTCTTTTTTGCTTTTCGCTGCTTTGACCTGTCAATGTCATTATATTACATTACACAACCGCTCTAAAAAAAATGTCGAGATCCGTAAAATAGATCATGATAATCCTATGACTGTGTTTTCGACGCTGATATCGAATTAGGGGTCAAAAAAATCTTTAGACTTCTTTAATTTTAACCAGTGGGCCAATTAATATGAAATTAACGACAAGAAGAGATGTTTGACAGAATCTTCTCGAGCTTAATGATTTTTTGTGTATTTATTTATCACTTGTTTTTCTAATAGTTAGTTATATATCTAGAACTACGAACACATTTAAAACACCTTTCCAAGAATCTCAAGATTGATTTTTTTTAATTTTAAATTTGTTTGTTAAATAAATTATGTAAAACCTCGTTCTAAAAGAATTTGAATGACCTTTAAACGTTGCCCTCAATTATATGGGCAGTGCTGATTTTTAAAAATTAATTTTGAATTTGGGATTCTTCATCAATCATTCAAATCTTTTTCATTGATTTTATATGAACTAGGGATAGGAAACTCGATAAACGTGTACAGCATTGTCAGTGGTGATGAATCGTGGATTTATTCATATAAACCCGAAAATAAACGTCAGTCGTCTATTTTTTCTAAAAGCAGGTCATGTAGCAACAATTCCTCTGGAAGATCAAAGGACCCGATTGGTTTTGTTTGCCGAAAGTCGTCGCTGAGCTTCGAAAAACAAAGCCCAAACGACGAATCATCCTCCACCAAGACAATGTAAGTTTGCATAAAGGAAGTTCGCCCAAGGCACAAAAAACTATTGAATTTTTAACCCAACAAAACGTCGAATTGTTGGACCATCCTCCATACACTCGCGACCTAAGTCCCAACGATTTCTATACTTTTTCGAAAATCAAGAATGAACTGCGTGGCCAAAGATTTTAGTCTCCAGAGGAAGCAGTCGACGCCTTCAAGAATGCAATTTTGCCAGTACCAATAAACGAGTGGAATTACAGCTTTGACAACTGGTTTGAGCGCATGCAAAAGTGCATTAATTTTCGTGGAGAATACTTCGAGAAACAATAAAGTATTTAAAAGCTATCTACTGTTTTATTCCAGCTGCAAGACAACCCTCATAGTAACCAACATCTGTCTTACAAATCACGACACTTATTTTCTTGTGGGGTTGTGTTATTTCTATAAATACTTTACACTTAAGTAAAACAAAAGCGACAATAAAGTGAATTTGCGCTTGGTGTTATAATATCGTGTCTGGTTCACTCGCGATTTTCACAGTATGGAACTCTCATTGCAAAGCGCAAATCTGTCTATTATAAGTGTAAAATCTCAATTGGAATACGAGAGAGTCTTTTAAACGAATATTAAACCTGTGGTTAAACAGAATAATTTCTACTACTACGTTTTTTTTTGGAACTGAAAACGTTTTAAATGCGATTTACTTTAAACTCATCGTATCGGAACTCGGCTGCCATACAAACGTAGAAAATCGAAAATGAAAAAGCTGATGTAGTCAATACATATACAATTATTGAAGAAGTGCGTTCTGGTTAAGTTGGATAAGCTTATCAAATGGTAACGAAACCGAAAAAATATATAATCAGAAGAAAATCTAGCCTCAAAATTCAACAGCTATTTTCAATATTGAACTGATATCAAGTATGTCAAACGCTTTAAAAACGTGTTTAAATGGTTTCATGAAAATTGAAAATCAAAACGTATCAAACACGTATTCAGTTCCAAACAAAAATGTAGTACTCATAACATCTTAAACATAAATATACACAAACGGTAAGCACTACCTACTGCATTAATACATATTACTAGTTTCTGCTTTAAGATTTGACAAGCATAATACGAGAGTCTTTGGAACGATTAAAATTTTTTTAACTTTGACAGCTGTTGTGGGATTGGTAAACAACCATTATCACTACCACAGGCCGTCCTTACAGTTTTTGGACACCCCAAGCAGCATTTGAACATTGTTTTACGTTGCGCATACGTTGTCCACATGTGCCTTTATAGGGGATGTAGCTTTAACAATTGCCAACGTTGATTTACGTTTGATTATTGCTACTTAAATTAAGTCTCTGAGCACGAACAGTAGTATATTTTGTTTATACTTAATACGTACAAAAATAAATGTGTTATTTTATTATCATGGATAATTGATGATTAAGATAATATTACAATGACCTAATTAAATTTTAAAGCACAAAACAAATTGAAAATTTTAAACAAAAGACCGTTTATTGATAAATGTGAATAAAATTCTTCGAAAAAAAGTGGGCGCTCTTAAAAATGATAAGATTTAATAAAATAAAAGTTATTGCCGATTTTGTTAATTTTTATTTATTTTATACGAAATTTAGTTTGTTTTTAAACTTTCGTGGAACAAATATGTCTTAAAAAACATACGTGTCGAGCTTATTGATTAAAAAAATGTATAATAATTTTGATATAAATCATGGGATATGAAGATGCGGTCTGTTGGTTTTCTAAATAAAAAAATAACCTACGTATACTTTATTAAAAATGCCTTTTTAGTTACCTTATGGACCCTTATAAATTAAGTGCACCCGACTAGTAGGTCGTATGAACAAACATAAATTCGGTCAAGCGTGAGTAACATAAAATACACCAATCAAAGTAAATGCTAGTTTAGGCTTGAGTTGAGGGACTATCACTAGAGGCATCCAAAGCCGACGTTGGGCTGGTCATAGGTTTTATACGTCAAACAAACGAACGTACCAACCACGTTGGGAAACTAATCAACTACTACGTTGCGTTATTTGACGTCGATAGATCGTTACTTGTGTCTAACAACGTCGGTTTGGATATAGATGAAACGTCGCCCAATGGTAAATTAATTCACTCAATCTATGATTTTTAATACAAGCTGAACAAAAAATCTCTAAAATAAACAATGAAAATCACGACTACGGAATGAAGTTTCAATAGTGAATAAACGCAGTGCTTACCACTACCACAACGAAGTATGAAATACGCGTCCCAAAAACTCCCTACTGTTTACAGTTAGGCACAGAGGTAAAATCTCCTTTAATAAAGAATTTAATAAAATGTCAACAGTATTTACGTACTCTTATGAACAGGGTTATTATGCTTATATCCCTTGACTTAGTGCCTAACTGAACTATGCTTTCAAAATATATTCATTATTTTCCTCAATCATCAAATGAGTTTCTAAAATTATCAAAATAATTTTGTGGGTTTTTTTAAAAAATAGTTTACAAATAATGCCTTGAGGACGCCACCACTTTCCATGGGATTTTGCTAGATATAGAAATCGAGTCAAAATATTTTTGTAGCAAAACCATATTTTTTGTTGAACAAATCCTATTTCGTTATTAGTATTAATCATTATACACTAATACGCGGTATGTCAGCAACACGGAGCAAAACGTCATGTAGAGGACGAAATAGCGAAACTGGCATGGCTTAATGTTGCTTCCGCGATCGCCGATAAGTTAGAGGACTATCTTTTAAATTTTGCATATAGGAACATAGAAGGCGACACTGATCGAATGTCGTTACTAAAACCTAACCTCAATCCTCAATCTTTACCTAACCTAAATTCAAAACGTCAGTGCGATACATATAAGCCGTTTTCAAGCGAATAACTAGTAATTACCTCTGGTTATCCCTTGGTTGACATTAAAAATCAGCTGTTAAGGCCCTTAGCCTATTACCACAAAAACGCCGCTTGAATAGCTTTTTTTATAACCGGTTATTATTTGTTGTTGCTTTTTGCGATTTTTTAAAGAAGTTTAGTAGGTTTTAGTTTAGATGAATAATAATCTTCTTGCCATTATTGAACTTAAGTTCTTCTCGACCGACTCTGAAATACTGGCGTATTTGATTCGAAAAGGGCATAATTTGGAAAAAAAATAAGTATGATTAACTGTGGTTAGAGGACTACAATGATACTGTTTTTTTTATGATATTTCGTGTATCAGTCCACATTGGGTAAATTCGAGTAAGCCAAGGGTTGATGAAAATAAAATTTTGGCAAGACAATATAGAGGAGGCTATCACTTTGTACAATTTTTCTTCATAATTGAGGCACACATGATAAATTTCACTCATTTCAAAAATTCACAGAACATTTTTCCGAAAAAGAAACCAAACAAATGATTGTGAGGTTAGAAAACGCAATAACCTTCCTCAAAAGTGTGGTAATTACCGGTAATAAACGATGACGTCCAAAGGACTCATTTATGACGTCACTCTTCAAGGAGTGGTATTTACCAAGGCCGCTTGAACGGCAGTGGTAAATACTAGTAATTACTAGTTATTCGCTTGAAAACGATTATAGTTTTATCATAACAAAAACATTTCTTATAAAAAAGAGCCAAGTACGCGAAAATGATATTCCGTAAAAAGAATTGAGATAAAAGCAAAGCCAAGTTCTCCAATACAAATTTTAAAATGAAAGGTACTTACTAGTTTAAAATGTTTTTTTCAACTTTGCAATTACAGCCAAACTTCTTTATATTCAATTTAGCACTGTGCCTAAGAGTCATTTGCAGCCCTAACAGCCAAGTTTGAAATTTGAAAATTTGTATTGGAGAATTTTGCTTTATTTGTATTTCAATTCTTTTTACGGAATATCATTTTCGCGTACCTGGCTTTTTTTTACATGAAATGTTTTTGTTATGACTTTACTCATTTTTTAAAGGATTTAGATAATATTTAACTTTTGAAGTAGTAAAATATGCGGAATATTGTTCAAAACTTTTGCAATGCTTTATTTTTCCCATGGTTTTATCACAGTTCCTATCAGCCTACCAAAGATCAGCTCTCTAGCGTTTCTGGAAGTGGGCAATGTTACTTTTACATAACTTTACATTCCTAGAGAAGGGATATCATAGGTCCTATCAGCCTACTAAAGCTTAGCTCTTCAGCGTTTCTGGAAGTGGGCATATAATTTAACATGTATAGGGGAGGGAAGTAAATTTTGGGGTTTTTTGATTTTTTCCAAGGGTTTGGTCATAATTTCTATCAGTCTGCTAAATTTCAGCTTTGTAGCATGTCTGGAAGTACAGAATTTTGATAATCTATACATGAGTAAGTGAGTAAGTGAGTGGCAATTTCGACAATTTTTGAAATTTCGTACCTACTTTACTACTTTATGAAAGTTCATGAAACTTGAAGGGGTTGTTAACTCTATGTAGATCTTTTTTCGTAGCTCATTCCGAAGTAGATTTTTAAATAGGTCAAATATGGGCTGAAAGGTTTTAAGAAAATATGTTACAGCACTTGCGCGAACTTGGCCGGGAACTGCCCACAGATAGCTATAATGAAGTTTTTAAGTTAACAAATCAATCGAAAAATGGAATCAAACCGAGAACATTTTCGGGCTATAATTTTTACCTATAATTTTTACAACTTTGTAAAGAAATTATCTCAACAAGAATGCCTTGCTACGTTGATTTTTGTATTCGTATGGTTGGTATGTCACCCAGGAAAACATCGATGCTGTGCGCATGCTCATCACTAAAGATCGATATGTGACAAATCGCTAGATTGAGGCTTCATTGGGGATTTTAAAGACCTCAATTCAAAAAATTTTGCATGAAGTATTAGGGGTAAGAAAATTAGTTATTCGCTAGATACCGCATCTGTTAACCGAATTACAGAAAGAATCTAGGGTCAATTGGTGTCAGAAAACTCTAGACCGCCTTAAGGCAGGAAACTAGGAAAACGTGTACATCATTGTCAGTAGTGATGAATCGTGGATTTACTCATATTAAACTAACAATAGAGTTGCAGTTGCCTGTTTGGTCCTTCCAAGATGAAAACAAGCTAACGAAGTGTATCCAAAAAGATGTTCGCGACATTGGTCTCCAAAGCAGGTAATGTAGCAACAATTCCTCTGGAAGATCAAAGTGTCACCATTAGTTTTGCTGAAAGTCATAGCTGAGCTTCGAAAAACGAACCCCGAACGACGAATCATCTTCCACCAAGACAAATTCAAAAGTAGCTTTATTGTAAAGAATACCAATGTATACATTAACAAAGCCATGCTTAATCTAAATGTAAAAATATAGGTTAAGGATGTACAAAATAAGAGAGTACAAAGTAGTTATATAGAGTATAAAGTAGTTATAGATACTTGGGTGTTACATGCTTTAATCTACTCTCTAAATATATCATAAACCCAAAGTCAACCACTGAGCCGATATTATTTAACTAACTTCTTCACAGGTCACAATGTATTTAAAAATCTCAGAAAAAGGTCTTCAGCGGTCTCTCACAGATTTCAGACAGGCACACAGACAAATTAAAAATAAAATAATAATTATAATTATAAAACCGCCAGATAGTCTTAAACAATGTAAGATCGCACAAAGCTCAAAATACCATTGAATTTTTACCTTAACAAAACTTCAAATTATTAGACCATTCTCCATACAGTCGGAGTCTTTAATAGTTATCTACTGTTTGATTCCAGTTGTATATGCAAAATTTAAAAGACAAACCTCGTATGTACAAATGTACGCTTTAGTATGTTAAAGGAGCCTGATAAATTTAAGCCAGATAAAAAAAATTAAAGAGCCTCATTTAAGGGCTTTTCTGAACTCATGCAGGCCCCATTTTCAATAATGTTTCAAGTAATTACTTTAAAACTAGCTATTAAATTTAAACCAAATTTTTAACAATTGTAGCCCAAAGCGTTTGCTCGATAACCGTTTAGTCAGTTTCTAATATTGCCGTTTAGTTATTTGAGGTTTGAGGATTTTTCGAATAATATGCAAAATTATAAACAAACCCCGTAAACTACTGATATTATTTAATTTGTTTCGATTTAAAGTGTGATTAGGACCTCGCGATTTAAGATATATTCGATTTTGGTTCGATTTCTGCGCCTACCAAAACTATGTAAGGTGTATTAGGTCCTTTCTAATTTTTCTAACCCGTATTAAATCTACATACTCAGACTATATTTTTTTATATTAGGCACACATTTATATTGGCCCTAAAGTACTTAGTAAATTCTTCAAAATAATATATAAACATATACAAGGTATTTCGAAAGTTTTTGTATTATATCAAGACCGTCCTGAATAATAAATATATGATATTTTTTTTAATGGATATGTATAAATGACAACCATAATATATAAATTTCTAATATGGTGAATTTTTACCCTAATTAATTTTAACCTCAAAATTTTGGCACCATAGATGTTTTTTAGGAAGCTCGAAAATGAACATTCTTTTGGGTGAAGTTTATGAGTCTTTATAAATGCACGTAGAAGAAATAAAGAAAGTTGGTTAAAAACAATAAAATGAAAAAAGAGTGGATAAAACTATAATCAACGATTGTCTTGTGACAATTATGAATACAAAATTATCTGTCAACTAATTACATATTAATCCAAATTATTTAAAAAAATATCTGCATTTATTTCGCATACAGCTGGTACTACTCAGATAAACACTTGTTCTTCGTCAGATGTAGTTTCCAATTCTTCATGATGATTTTGTTTTATTTTAATTGAATTTTCGTCGTTTTTAACTGGTGTTACAGGATATTTTACAGGTCCTTTCCATTTTCTGCTTAAACCCATTGCTCTTGGTAATGCTACTGCATTTTTTGTATAATTCTCTGAAATTTTTGGCACTTGAGTTGATGTAGTCTTATTTTCAGATGTCAAAGACTTTTTTATATCATTAAATTTATTGGTGACTGATATATTTTTATTTCTGTTTTCTTTAGAATGTTGATAGTAATAATCATTGCTTACGTTTTCCAAAGGTTTATTAACAAAATCGAAAGCTAAATTGGATGCGAAATCACTTTCAAATAAAAACGGTTGGTATTTCCATATTTCTATATTCTTCTTGGGTATCATATCTACAACTATGGCCCTATCATTATTATGTTTGTTTGAATCTAGCTTATTGCTTACAATGGTAGCATCATTTTTGAAGTCGATTAGATCTTCTATATCTTCAGGTTTATATTTTCTGTTGTTGGAAATATCATGGCAAGATTCTGTAAGATGCTTTTCAACTGGACTATCACTGATACTTCTTGAAAGCTTTTGTCTAAAAATGTGATCTTCAAAAACTGGTATTACATTTATGGCGCTAGCTTGAAAAAGATCAACCAAATGTGTTCGATTCTGTTGTGGGAGAATATCTAAATCATTTTTCGTCAATGTATAATTGTAGTTTAGATGCTCAGGCTTTAAAGTAACATTGCTTAATTCTGTTAGCTCGAAACTTTTTGTGTTATCCAAATGTATACTGTTTTGCGTCAAATCATGAACCGACCTAATTTTTTCAGAAGTTAAAGTAATATTTTGCAAGTCATCTTCACTAATGTTGCTCAAATTTCTTTTTCCCTTAAGCTGTAATCCTAAATTTGCACTAGTTCGCGACAGAACAAACTCTACTGTTTTTCCAGTGTTCTTTAAGATTTCTAGAGCTTGGACATAATTTAAACTAAGCAGACATTGATTATCCACAGCAATGATTTGATCCCCACTTGTAATTTTTCCACATAAATAAGCTGGACCTTCAGGTATTACACTTTGTACGTACACATTTCCATCTGATCCTTCGGTTATTTTCAGTCCCAAGCTCTTTTTGTCGTCCTTTTCAATTTGAACTGAAGACAGGTATCGTTCTTCCTCGAATGACATCGCGTTAAGTTTGTCTATTAAAGTTTCGTTTAGACTTTCGTGAAAGTTTGGTAAAAGCTGGTTGGGGTATGATTTAAGGGTTGAATCTGAAAAGATAAATTATTTTGGTTACACAATAACAATAATGGAGAGCAGAGGGTAATTAATTCGCGGAATGAGGGTGCTTAGCAAGCCAATTAAATCAAATTTTAAAACTACTTGTAGTGTGTTCATTTTAGGCTGTTTTATTCTGAAAACAAACAATTCTTGTTAACTCGGTGCTTGTTAATTCTTGCATATGGTTGCAGTGGCATGCAGTTTGGTACCTAATTTAGGGTTTCACTTTAGTAATAATCCTGTCAAAAATATGTTTTTTTCCGTTTTTACTCTTTTGGAATTTTTTAAAAAGAAATAATGTTTGATTTACAGGTCTTGTAATTTTTTTCACATTTTCTGATATCTTCAAAATATCGATTTCAGCCAATGATGACAATTGCGATAAGAGATTTAGTGGGTAATTTACGGTTGTCCTCCATATTTATAACCTTGTTCGCTAAATCGTAGGTTAAAGGTTTGTTGGTGCTGCCAAAAGACTGGATGGCATGGAGGGCTAAATTAAGCTTATCACATTCAGAAAGTCAATAATCATAATCAACTTGTTACCTAAGATGTACGCCTCATCTATACCATCTCCAGTAGTGGAATTAGGTTTTGAGATAGAATTCGAACTGCAATGCAGCGAGACCGACTCCAGTGACATCTGTTCCAAATAATCCGTTTCCGGACTGTTGACTGCTTCCATACTTCTGGAAACTCGTCTAACATGGATAGCAGAAATCGCTCTGGTACCCATTTTGACACCTAGGATAAAAATATTTTTAGTACCATTGTTGCATTAAGATATAGTATGTATGTGTTGACCACCGTAGAATGGAACTAGCTATTTATTGTCAACTAGCGTTAGAGAGTTACAATAATTCCATTTGTAGTTTAAACCTTTTAAATAAAGACCGATGAAAGGCAATGCTCTCGATAAATTAATAAACAAGGTCAGTAAGGTAAGAATCATTTAATGGATATTACCAGCATTGTATGTAAATGTAATAACAGTTTCTAAAGATTACATTTTTGGAGAAGATATTTCAAGAATTGTTATTGATATTACAGTTGAAATGCACCTCACAGAAACTTGTGGTGTTATATCAAACAACATAAATTATAAACCTGTAAAGGTAGAAGATCTAATCGACTTCGAAATAGATGGTGCATTGTAAGTATTATTAAGCTAAATTCAAGCAAATATGACAATGGTAGGACTATATATTTAGATATGATATCCAAAAAGGACAAACATGGAAATTCTAACCATTTTTATATGAAAGCCAATTTACTTCAAATTTAAATTTTTATTTTGTTTATAGACCTTTCGAAAACGTAAGATTATTCCTATCAACGTTCTTATCCTAAGGAAGGCGCAAAGTCTTTGATATCTGAAAATGAGACTACGTTAGTGCCAATATTATGATATCTGTTTACTAAAACATACTTAAGCTGACCCGTGTGATCAACTGTGAACTGTCAAAGTTTAAGCCAGAAAATATGGACTGGAAGTCAGTATTGGAAAAACAAAATAATAGGGTATTTGACAAATTTTAGAAAAGTGTTTAGAATGATACATAGGTCCCTAATTTGCTACGCAAAATTATTAAAATGGTATATTTTATCATGACTAAATGACTAAATCAAGTTTTCTAATTTCCGATTTGAATTTGCCACTGAAACGCTCATTTCTAGCATGGCGTTGCAATGACGTCACAGCGCAGTAAACTCGCTGACAGATACACGGAATTCAAGTGTTTATTTGTTTTTGGTCTGTTTTTTACTGTTTTTTATGCAAAAAAATGTCCTATAAGTGGTGTGTAGTGCCTCAGTGTTCGAATATTAGCATAAAAACATCTGAAAAACTATTTATTTATGTGCCTACAGTAGTTAAAGAACGGAAAAAGTGGCTAGAACTTGCTCGAAGAGACCCAAGGGCCTTATCTAATACATCTTCACTTTACATTTGTGAAGATCACTTTGATGTGAGTATAACTAAATTGTTTATATTAATTTTTCTCACGTTTTCTATAATATATATAACTATTTCGTAAATGACGATGAAATTTTTGAGGTTATGTTTATTACAAGGGGTGAACAACTATAATAGGCAGAAAGGTGTACACATTTTTAGGCGGTGCTAGGCAGTTATTAGGCAGGACCAGGGAGTACTTCTAAATGCAGGATTAGGCAGTGCACATGCAGGCTAAATGTATGACTGAGCAGTGCCTATGCAAGACTAGGCAGTGCATAGGCAGGACTAGGCAGTACCTACGCAGTACTATGCAGTGTAACCTATGCAGTACTTCAAGTATTGCTGGTCGTTGTATACTTTTTGCCACCCTGTCCTGCAATTTTTGATTGTTTCTTAATGCTTAAAATAATAATGATTGGGTATTTAATTGAATCTATTGTGACATATTAAACAAAAAAGCAAAACATATAACCTAACCTTAAAATCTCAATGAGTAAAAGTAGGCGAAGAATATCATAAAAGAACTTTCAGTTATATACAAAACAACTAATCGAATACACATAAACATTTTAACGTTTCTAAATTCTGCAGAACAAAAATTACTGTTGTTGGCAAAGAAGCCTGCCACCATAAAGGAATGCAGCATCGGCAAGTTGGAGCTATCGGCTTTGCAGAATCCGTTTTCCATTGAAAATATTTTTTATAAGCAAAACACAAAATAAAATCTAATTTAGGACGATAATTCGCAATTTAAACCAAAGCAAACATTACCATCCATAAGAAAATAACACAGAAAATAGGTTTGTTCGGGGCGTTTACTGTTTTATGACGTCACTCGCAGCTGATTGGTAGACCGCCGGTTTTCAATCACGTGGCTAATTGTTTTAATTCAATGAATTTATTTAATTAAAAGTTTGTTTTTAGCATTACCAAGACCTAAAGAGATATCTAAAAATAAATATATATTTATTTTTTACTACTGTCAAACACCCTATTACTATTAGTGATATAACACCAAAGATGTTAAAGAATTTTAATCGATAATTACCTCTTCTCTTTTCACCCCCTCCACTCCCTGCACAATTGGGTAACCCAGCCAAACAGGAACTGTCCAAGACCAAACCACCAGAGTGTCTGCCTTTAGGTTTCTCATTTTCCTTGTTTTGATATTCTTCGCTATTCATTGAATATTGTTGGGCTATGTTCAATAAATTTTCTACACTTTTGGACCTAAAAACATGTGTATTTTTACACTCAATTGTTGCATAACAAACATGATTCTTTTTATATCAATTATTTTAATATTTTAGTGTTAATAGGAGTAGTCGCGGGAGGTCGACCCGAAGATTTGGCAAGTAGGCCAGTTCCCTGAATCCATGCACTCTCTGCACTTCCATTCGACGTCCAGGTAGTTCATTGGGCAGCTCTGTCTCGTTCAGGGTTGGTGCCCCGAATGCCTGTTATCTCATCCTTGTGTAGTCTGTCTCGAGGTCGTTCTGGACTCCTATTCGGGTCATGTTCCCCCTTAACCGGTTATATCCAGTTAGAATACCTATATCAGCAATTTAACATTTTTTCATGTTCGTCCCAGCAGCCAGCTATGAATTCTCTAGTCTGTCTGCAACCTTTTTCTGTTTCCCAGGGATTTCTATGTACATCCTGGGCCTAGTTGATGAGGTCGCTCTGCACTTGTCTTTTAGTCAAGCCCAGAAGTGGTTCCAGGCCTAACGAATCGGTTCTTTCTCCGATCCGCCTCCACCTTCTCGTTGCCTGGTACCTCTGTGTAACGCGCATTCTTCCACCAAGCAGGCGTCAGGAATATTAGGTGAGCTGAGCGCCTTTAGAGTGACCTGACTAAACCTGGCTATCGGAGCTTATATATATTTGCTCTTCCTCTCCATTCCTGACTTCCTCATCAACCATTATTTAGGCGTAATCTTCTGCTATAAAAACAGTAGCTCTTTTAAAATTCCGGTTTTTCCACATATATTCTCGTTCTTGTGGTTTGCCTCGCTAATAGTTTAGATCCATCAGTGTAGAAAACTAAAGCGCTCTTCTTATTGTTTCTTCGCTCTGTCATGCTGCCCTATCTGGAATATGGACTTTGTACCTCTTCTCGGGAACACCTTCCGTACATAATGAGTGCTCTAAAGCCTTCAATTTTTGACTTTCTGTTGAACAGTATCATATCTGTTTTTCCTGGGTTAACAGAGAGTCCGTTTTCCTGGTATCAGTGTTCTAAGCTACCTAGAGACTTAATTATTTGAATCATTATAAATTTTTTCCTATGTTCCGTAACCACCACTTATGGCCTTGCCAACCTACCTTAAATTTTCGAGCTTCCTACTACCGCTACTGTGTGACGACGTTCTGAACTCAATCTTGAACTCCGTTTCGGCATTGATACTTCCTCCATATTGGCCGTATTCTGCCTCTGAGTATAGAGGTCTAAAACAAAGATAGTTTAAAAAGTATACCGTATATCAGAATCATCAGAAGACTAATATTTAGTCAATAATGCATCTTTAAAGAGTCTTAAATTATTTATTTATTTAAGTTTGTTTACAAATACAATAACCACAGTTTTAACACACTTTAAACCATACCCAGAAGATGTTTTTATTGATTGATGGATTTCATCAAAGCTATAATATTTATTTTCTTATTATTTTTTTAGTACATGTCATAAAATCTTTGTTAATACTGGTGTTAGAGTTGCTAATAAAGATTATAGCTATATCTAAAGTACCATTTAATTTCGTAAGACCAAAATTACATTATATGGAGAACGTCAAAGCCTCTCATTACTGCCAAGTCAGTTGTTAGGAAAAATATATTATATAGTAACTTATAAAAAGATAAATGAAAATGTAAATGACTTTAGATTAAAATGACATTATTTGTTATTTATACAAGAAACAATTAGAATACAAATGTAAAAAAAATATATATTAATAATTTGAAAATATATATTAAAAAATATTCCTAGGGAGTCTTGAGATTTTTGTGTTCATAAATTTTCTCCATTTCGTTTATTGTATGCACTATTTGCTATACGATACGTTGCTGGTAAATTTTTGAAAAGGATTATGTTGAAAGTGAACTTTTCTTGAATGTATATTTACCTGGTCAATGCATCTAACTTGTACAACGAATTCGTTTCATTTTTAATATCCTTTAATGGTACTCCGAACTGCTGACTCAAGGATTGAAGCGAAGTAAATTCTGTACGTAATCTAAGAAAAAACTGGTGGTGAAGGGATGCCAAACGGAAGGCGAAATAACTCCTAAAAAATAAAATTCATTATTTTTAGACCAATTCTGCCTTACTTTTGCAAAATCTTGTAACAACGATTTTTGGCAACTTTTCAGGAGAGCGCTTTTTCTAAAATGTTTTAGCATTTAGCTAATGACAAATGATAACGCGTAGGCTGTTATCGCCAAAATGTAACAGATTGTAACACAAAAAAAAAATATAATTTAAGCAGTTTTTTGACGTTTCGTGTATATTTTGTTATGAGAGCTAAGATAATCTTTTAGTACAATAGTTTTGTGATTTGTGTGAGACAATATAAATATTTTGTTATTTGTTTATTTACAGAAAATACAATACAATCATACAGTTTCTTAAAAAGATCATTAGTTCTTTGTGCAAATAAGCACAGATCACGCCCAAAAAGTTTACTCAAGAACTTGTCTAGGGTACTTTTTCTTTTTACCTATTTCACACAAAAAACTGATATGCCAAACAATATCTATTAAAAAACAAAAGGAAGTGAATAATATTTAAGTTACCTAAATACCCTTTAATATCAAGAATATTGATTGGTTAACTGTAGACCGAAAATTTATTATTATTTTTGAAAAACGTTTAAAATATTTTCGTAAATAACATCACAGACCGACAAATAAAATCCACATTTTTGCCCTATATTCAAATAAATGTTATTGCAAGTCCCTTATTTCTTATGGCAAAAGATGCATTACTCTCGGAAAAAGGCACACTTGTCAAATTCTTTCGCATGTTTTGGGTATTACAGCTTATTTTAATTTTGTTTATGTTCGACACTTGTTAAATAAGAGGAATTTAGGTTTAGGAAATATATAAGTTTTTGTGTACATAAGTGGGATACGTTCCGGGCATCCTATAAATTATTTTAATAATCTACTTCCGCATAACCGGTAACAATTCGAAACAATTTTTGACACTGTATCCTAACCTATTATGCCGAATTGCTGCAATGATTAAAAAAGAGAAAAGTACAATATTTTTTAATTTGGAATTTTTAAAAACTTTAATTTGTAAAGTTTGAAAACTAGTCCTCTAATTTCATCAAAAAATTAGTCTTGCACAATGGTTTTTAGGTATTTAGTGCTCTTCGCTATTATAGTTTTTCTGTTTCCACTAAGACACTATGAAATGTCGGTAGATAGTTTGAGGATGACATGAAAAATATTACTTGCCTATGGTCAAGGGGCTAAATGCAATAATACATCAATCAACTCTTTAGTTTCTTGAAATAACTTTATTTATGGCTTTTGAACAGTATATTTGAAGTTTTCACACCAATAGCCGACGTTTCGACCCTAAATCTGGGTTATGATCCAGCCCCAGATTTAGGGTCGAATCGTCGTGTATTGGTGTGAAAACTTCAAATATACTGTCCGAAAAAGCCATAACTTGACTTATTTCATGATTCCTAGTGGACCCAATTAAATCTTTAATTTGTTTCTCGATGTCAATGTTTAATAAGTCACAGCTGTTTCACCAATAACTAATTACTGTATTGTCTGCAAATACTTGAAGAGAATTGATGTAAACGATAAAAATAGTTGAAACCGTTACCTGATGAACGCCACAGATTACATTTGCTTCATTATTAGCATTATGTACGAAGTAAATTTTGGCAATAACTTTTGATATGACTGATATAAGATTGAATTACACACTTACTTTTTATGATCCATCTTTAACTTATACTTCTTCAACTTTGAGCGGTGCTTGGTACTGCTATGGGGCAAAATGCACAAATAGTGCTTGCTGTAGCACAGAGTTTGGATGCTTCTCCATTCAAAGTTTTCGTAGAGTTGTGGACCAAAGTTGCTTGTGGTTTTGCCGCGTTCATACAGGTTGATGCCTTGGGCGCTGATGTACAGCCAGATGTCTTTTGTTTCTTTGCTGTCTTTGAGAATCTATTAAAAAAAGTATCAGAAAATTATTGTGACCCAAATTTTGTTACTTTTTGTGTTTCAATTATTCTGGCGACCTAATATGTACAATTATTTTACTTACCCAAGTGGCGGTATAAAAATGCCCACCATAATGGGGCAGATTTTGCGTAAAACTAATAAAGTCCTGCTCAGCCTTCTCTTTTTCAAGGCCATTTTTCGAAATATGAGATTTGACGAGTTCTTCTCTAAGTCGTTTTTGGTCATCTATAACGCAAATCATGGTTTCTGGAACGTAGTGGTCTAAGAGGAAGTAGTCTCTTTCACCATGTTCCTAAAAACGATTGATTCATGTTTAATAAAATCTCTGAGATTTCAAAATAAAGTCCTAAAAGGCATGATAGACTAATTTGAGATAGCACCACAGTAATTTGACAGATTTACATTGGAAGCTGACAGTTGATTCAAACTTGACATATCAAAGTCGAATTAAAAAATAAGTCGTTTATTTATCTGTAATGAAAGACTGCAGTATTTATTCTGGTTCTTATAGTGAACAAAGGCTTTATAGTATAGTTATAATATGCCACCTTGCAATATTAAACTGTCAAAATACTGCTTGGCACTATTACTGCCTGCCTGCCCTTTATTCCAAATAGTCAATATTATGAATGCATTTCGAAATAGTGACCTTCATCGGGGCCTTAGAATCGAAACTGTTGCAGATACTATAAAAAAGTACGCAAAAGGTCATGAAGAATTACCAACGAAATGTGAATGAGGAAGCGATTAAGCTTCTAGAAAATACTACTACTACTAAAAGAGTGAAGCCGTTTAAGCTAGTAAACTAAATAAAGTAAATAAAACTATGTAATGCTACAAAGACAGCAACTGTTTTTGTAGTAAATTAAGTTTAAACATAATTGCTAATTTACGGACTAGATTTTAATAAAATAAACACAGTGTGCTTTGACAAATAATTTTGTTTTCTAATGAAACAACGTAACAGAACATTCATTACCCGACATGACATGGAAAATGCACGCCTGAAAGTTTTAGTTAAATTGGTCATGCACTTTTTTATGGTTAAAAATTAAAAAATATGGATATATCAAATGGTTATTTTTAAAACACAATAACGTAATTGAATCGGTCATTTCAAGAAGAGCGCAATCCACATCACAAAAACTCAATAGGACTCGTGTCGGTCTTTAAAGCTCAAAAAGCTCAAAAATTTTATTGCAAAAGTCTAAAGCTGTACATACATTCCTACAACTAAAAATATTAAAACTATGTAGTTTACTGTAACAAGTAATTTTTTCCAGGAAAGCAGATACTTTTAAGTTTAAGGAAATATATTTTCTTTATTAATAGTATTTTTAAGTAAATAATTTGCGGATTCGAACAGATAGCCTTTCAACGTTTTATGATGTTGTTATAATGTGTTGAAAATGACAGGCAATTGTCAATTTTAATGCCTAAAAATTTATGTTCATCTTCATTTTGTATAGACTGTCCATCCATCTTCAGGTTTAATTTATTTTATTTTTAAAAGTTATTTATTTTGTTTTTTTATAAATTTAATGCCAGCTTATTTGCATCAAACCACATTTTAACCAGCTTCAGGTCCTCCTAATATGTATATAATAGTGCCCAGCTCCTTTTTATCAATTAATTACCAAATTATACTTATGTCATCTGCAAAAAATGTAAAAAGACCTTTTTTAGAAAGTTCAGAAATATCATCTTAAAAAAGAAGAGTACTTTGTTTTCTATTATCAGGATCTGATTGAAACCACTGTAACACTTACAACCGTAAAACATTTTCTGAAGCAGTGCACGATGATCGATGCAATCGAACGCCCTTGGGAGGTCGAAAAATACTGAAGCAACGAAACACTTAAGTTTTAGCATAAACTTCATTTAAAAAGTTGAAAACCGCATGTCTGGTGATCTTTTTACCTTGGAAGCCAAATTGTTTGGGAAAAAGAAATTTAATTTTTTTGAAATATGACAACGGTTTTCGGGAAACTACTTTATAATTTTTATGGATAAGCCATCAATATCGCAGGAGTTTTTGTTTTTAAGGTCTTTTAATGTTCTTGCACAGATTCCAAAATTAGGCGGTTATGTTTGAAGGTATCACAGAACGTGTCGATATTAGTAAAATCATTATTTTAAAAAATTGGGACTCATGTCGCTTTTGAAAGTTTATTATAAATAAAATTGTTTTTTTATTAAACCGACCGGAAAACAAGCTTTTTTTATACAATGGTTTTTATGGAAAGTGTCACTTTCAGGCAGATGTCTTGTGTAATATACCATTTTATTATAGTTAAGAGTTTAAGTAACTATCGTAATATTTACATGTGGAGTCTCTTTGTGATATTTTATGTCGATGTGAAAATGTATTATTATCAATTGTGTTTGTGCTGTTTTAGTCGCTTTGAAAAAATACGAACGATACACGACTGGAACCTACTTTACAGATCTCCACAGGTTTACAGGTCTCCCTTGTGAATTTTCTGGGTTATCCTGTAAAGTTCACGGCCTAGTAGCGTAAGTATATATTCTTAAGTTTTAGAGAATGCAAAAAAGTTGATATGAGATCCATCGAAAGCTTGATTAATAATATTATTTGCTGGACGAGATACGTAGGTATATTAAGAGGGCCATTTTTCATTAAATTTTACCTGTTTAGGAAACGTTTTAGATCTATCAATCTCTGATTCACATTCGATTTCGCGGATGGGGTCAAAAACTCGAAAGACAATATCATAAATGCATTTGCTCAAAATACAAAATCTCAAAAAATAAAAGCTCGAACGACAAAACCTCAAATACAAAAATCTTGAACAAAAAAATCTATATAATAAATACGACAAAATCTGAAATACAAAGATCTCGAATATAAAAAAACAAAGATCGAATAATAATGATACCGTTATTTTACTAATATCTCAAAAAAACTAACCGTAACCGTAATTTACCCTAGCCTAACCTTACCTGAGCTAACCTAATCTGACCTTACTTGATCTAACCTGATCCAACCTATTCTAACCTGACCTCTCCTAACCTGACCTAGCCTAACCTAGCCTAACCTGACCTAGCCTAATCTGACCTGGCCTGAGCTAATCTAACCTTACCCAACCTTTTTTTGTTAGAATAGGTCTGGTTTGGTTCGGTTCGATTCAATTTTATGTATTTAAGATTTTGTCCTTCGATGATTTGTTTTTCGAGCGTTTCACAGCCACCTCAATATCGCTTACCCTCTCACTGTAATTTCCAAACTCGGCCTGTAAGGCCAACCCATTCAGTTCAATGATCTGAGAAAAAGAACATGGTAGCTGGTGCTCTAGTATGGATCTCCTCAATTGTAGGTAAAGGAGATGTCTAGCTTGACTTCCGCGAATTCCTCTTAAGCTGGGTAAGAAGAATCTGACCCTAGAAAATATCACAAATATGCAGGTTTGCCCAAAAATATGTATATAAATATTCAAAGTTGTGGGTGTGTGGGGCTAAACACTCCTTGTTGCATACATTGCAAGATCAGCACCTTGAGGTATCAATCCACAGATTGTCTAGTATTAGAAGTAGTAGTAGGGGTGACCTTAAGTGCCAAGTATATCCCTTACTATTCCCAATACTTGAACCACATAAGATATGCTGACGATATCGCCAGATACGAAAGAAGAACTAATAAAAATGGATAAAATTATAGGCTTGAGTATGAACTACACTAAAACTAAAATCATAACAAACACAGATGAAGATATCACGGTCAGAATAAACCAATAAAAATGATAAGAACTGGATACAGCAGCTAAAAATATAGACTTGAATATGAACTACACTAAAATTAAAAAAGCTAAAAAAAAAAGAAAACCAAACAGCTGAAATCATGAGACAAGTAAGATTGGCCGGGGCAGCATTCGGTAAATTACGCTTTATATTAAAAAATAAAAAATATCCTCAAAACGAAAGTGTATAACCAATGTATCCTTCCTGTACTCACGTGGATACCAGACCTGGAAACTTACAAAATTAAACACGGATAAGGTAATAAAAGCCCAAAGATTCATGGAAAGACACATGTTACATATAACAGATAGAAAAAGGGATAAATGGATAAGAAATAAAAAGTACGGCATGTCGGAGAAGTAGCAAAATTAAAATGGGAATTTGCCGGTCATAATATCAGACAGAAAGAAGATCGATGGAACAAATGTATTGTCAACTGGAGACCTTAGGAAAATAAATATGAGATGGGCGGACGATTTGAAGAAACATGCATGAACTAGATGGGTGAACACGGCGACAGACAGGGAAAAGTGGAAGATATTGGGAGAGGCCTATGTCCAAAGATTTATCAAAGAACGCTAAATAGACAGCTAGATACGAATTCTCTGATGTATCTGCAGCCTGTTCCTGATTCCTAGGAGTTTGTTAGTGCATCGAGATCTTTAAAAAAAATTCAATTCTTGTAAGATCCAGATTTTATTCGATAAATAGCAAAAGTTTACTATGTTTATGAGTTATACAGGTGTTTATGGTCTCTTGTCAAAGCCACTTAATAAACATTTATGTCGTGCACTGTGTATAACTTATAGACTAACAGTAATATTTAAAAAAATTTCATAATTTTTCTAAAATCGCTTTAAACCTTGCCGTAATTTTACCTTAAGAAGAGAGTTAAATTCACTCCAGGATTGCTATTGGGCTGGATGACTTTGCCAATTCTAGTATCGGAAGGAAGAAATACAAAGTCCCCTGCTATAAGGGTGGATAATCCTAACATAAAGTTTTCTTCTATATGCTCTTTTTGAACTATCAACTAAAAAAAGAAAGAAAACTTCAATAATTTGATTTGCCCTGTCCCTCAAGGGGAGGAAAACCACTTCTTAATTGTATTGTATAATTATGGTGCAAAATCGAACCCCATTTCTTTATAAAAACTAAAATGATTGGAAATGATTCTATCATGATCACTAGTTTATAAACTCATCGCGTTTTGTTTAAAATGAATACATGTTAAGGAGTCCTATATAAAACAACTTAAAAAATTTGACGTAAGTTTCTTTTTTTTCTGCAGAAATATAAAACAAAATCAGTTATATACCAAATAAAAGACCACTAAACTTTTTCGGTGTTAAAATTGGTTTTTTCTTTTTTGAGCATTTGCAGTCACTTATAATCAACTTTTTGTTTATCCCACCATGGCTAAGCACTAGTTGTCCTGTAAAGTTTCTAAACCTCGTCTTAAGAGTCCATCTCTGTCGCTTTTGTTTTAGCAACTTTTCACCTTATCACACCTACCTCAAAAAGTTGTCCTGCAGTAGTCGAATTCGGACTGCAAACAACATCGATCTTTTGTCCGTCCAACAAAATGACAGTCACTTCCCTTTTTGATCCTTTACAGTCACTTAAAATCAACTTTTTCGTGGGCAGTGAAGCTCTAACTACAAACTCCGGACCAATGCAGTCTCTTATACCAACCAGGCTAGGCACTGGTTGGTCCAGACCGGTCCGATAAAGTCGTGAGGCCGAACGTTGAATGGGGTTGCGACGGACTCTTAGGCGTCTACAGTTAGGCTACAAACAAAAAAATTGCTTTTGTTCCAAGACAAAATTGAAACAAGATTCTTATTTTTCTCAGTGTCCTTTGAAATCGGTAAGTCAGAGTGAGGGTAAAAACACTTAAAAGTCTGAAGACGCTACTCATGTTTCAGTTTTTAGACTTTGAATGTATACAAACAATAAACAAACTATTTAAAAGTTTTAAGCTGTTGTTTGTTTTTGTTTGTTCTAGTTTTTTAATGTTTTAGTAAGATAATAAATAAAAATTGTTCAGGTAACAAGCTCTAGTTTGACAACGACGCTATTACTTAATTACGTAGCTAGGTGGACACTGATTCCAGTAAGAGTAACGTGGCATATTACAAAATGTATAGACAAACTTTTAATCTCAGTTACGGGAAAATAAGCCCTTGTATCCAGGCAAAAGGTTACAAGGATATTAATATATAAAAAGCTAAACTTGCATTGTTACTTTGTTTTACGTAATAAGCAGATAGCTAAAACGTATTTAGGTACAATAGTTTGTACCAGTTTATGGAATCTACTTAAATTGTTAAGATAGAACCTGCCAGTATCGCGGCTGGCCATAGTCCCACAGTTCAAAATCAAGACAGACGGGTTTTGAGGGTCTAACACAAAATATTCCATTATGACTCATAGGCCGACCTGACGTAAACACTCTTCATTATTTACAACCAGAGGGCAATGTGGGATCCGAAATGTTCCCCACAGAGATTGGACTTGCGTGGTCATAATCTGATTGTTGCACCTTTTTCCTGTCAGATATATTTGCTGTTCTAGAAGCAATCAATCTCCTTAACTTTGCCTTGATTTCGACATGCTAAGTTCTATTGCAATTGGCGTAGACAGTCAGGTGACAATTAAGGCGCTATACTCCTGCAGCACTAGTCGTCGAGCCGTGTACTTAGATGTTAGTTATATGGAAGGGGAAACTGACACCGTGTCATTCTGTATTGGCTCCCACCTCACTCGAAGCGATAGCGGCCGGTAGACTAGACAAAGCAGGTGGAGTCAAAGGTATACCAAAATACATAATTCAAATATATCTAGGGTCTCCAGACAGACGGTTGCCAGAATGCCATAATACTGAGAAAATTGACTTCTGTTATTACCAAAGAGATATTAACATCTCCTTGGATCGCACGCGATCCCTTATAACCTATCGACAAACAATATACATATATGCCAACAACTGCCATAGCTACAGGGGTGATGAGGAATCTGGGGACAATAATGCGTCTGCGGTGTTAATGTCCTGGACTTGCCAGGACAAGTTGTAAGGCTTAAGGTCTTCCATTCTTCCAAGGTCTTAAAAAATTGAGGGATGAGCTCGACGCTCTTGCTAGATTTATAAACAGTTCGGGCTGGCCTCCATCTCTCAAATTAACAAAGATAAAGTTGTGGTTGCTAGAGGTATATATAAGATCAGGTGACGTTGCTAGTTAGTGGTCTGTCACCTTACTTAACTTAACCTAGTGTCCCTGTATATTGACGTATTTGGATATATCCAAATATGTGTACATATTGAGACAGGAACTCTAATCTATCCTACGGGCAATAAACGTCCCAAAAGTTTATCAAGATGTTGTTGTACCAGTTACTCTGCAGTCATTTTCCGGGTCGCCTTCGCAACGCGTTGGGTAGCTGCGTTTGCTGTATACAATAAAAATACATTATTAAACAGGCGAATTATGCTATCGTATTGATTTTTGTCGCGATTTTTTTCCGACAACATTAAATGTAAAAATTATAGGGAAGAATAGATAAAAGCAGGTTCTTAAAAAAACAACATTCTAAAAATCAAAAATAATAAAGTAAATGCTTGAAAAGTCCTCCTTCTTCGGCTAGACAATATTAAAGCCCATTATAAAAACCAACTCTTGCGTTTAGGAGCATATTAGGTTAATAGTTTCAAATACTTTTGTAATTTTATTTCGAGGTAAACCTTATTTTTAATGTCACTCGACAAAAAGAAATCATTGAGAGCAAGATCGGGCGATATCGCTGGCCTTATGATGGTTCCACGTGCGCTTATCAATCGATTAGGAAATATATTATCAAGATTTTTCCTAACAACGCCAATGTTATGCGCAGGTCAACCATCTTGCTAAAACTATGTTTCACCAAGTCTCACCCCTTACAATTGTCTAGCTGCTGGTACAATTTTCTGCTGCAGAAGATCCAAGTATCTATCATAATTTAAATTACCGTTAATGAAAAGCGGTACAACCATGTGTTCTCCGACAATACCCCCGCCCCCAAACATTTAGTTTTTTGGGATATTGTGTTCGAACGTCAAAGTGCAAATGCAAGTTTTCCTTTGACCAATACAGCACCTGTATTGGGTTTTGTCGATTTAACAATGGGAAAGTTCTTTTATCGATAACTGAAAAAGATCTTAAAAAATGTTCATCGCGATTAGTTATTTCCAACGTTGTTTCACAAAATTCAATACGTCGATATTGGTCATCAGGAAAAATTTCATGAGTTTTTGACGCTTTGTAAGATTGATAACCATTCCTTTTAAGGACTCTTTTAACGGCGGTTGAAGACGTATCAGCTGCTTCGGCAATTCGATAGCTTGTTAACTTAGGATTTTCCTGCACTATACAGCGCAAATCATGATATCCCGGGCTTCCTGCTGTCCATTTAAAACGGTAGGTTTTTTGTGACGACTTGGTGCTATGCAACTCGATTGTTTGAAATTTTTGTTAAACTGTGTTCTGGGCGATTTGCAAAAGTTAGCTACGATAGCCAACGCACAGCGCTGCCGGCAGAGGGGGAGGTCGAGTGACATTAAACATGTTCCTAGTACCGTGGTCCTATCGGTATAATAATAATGCAGTGCAAAATTTAACTACGTTTAAAAGTTAAAACAGTTCAGGGAATAAGGTCATACTTGAGTATATTACAAGTGCACCAACCGCAGGTAATGAGGTTACCTTACCCACGACTTTGAGAATAGGGGAGTACAGTTTAGATTATAAATTCGAAGTTTTGTTTGAGTGTGTAAAGTTAACTTTGCGGGAATATATTTGAGGTTTGTGCGAATATTAGTGCAGTGAACTATGGGCAAAGATTAGGTTTAACGTTTACGTTGCAAGTAGGTAATTGCTTAAGTTAAAAGATAAAGTTTATTATTTAAACCAAGGACCACCTTATTTATTATTAGTAGTAAAAAGTCTGGGAAGTATGCCTTAACGCGAGCTTTTTTGTGTGGTACCAACCCTCGTCGATCCGACTATTTGAGGGAAGTCACTTTTATATACTTCACACTGTGCCAGAAAGTAAAATGCTATCGTCTTTTGTTTTCAAGTACCAGCCAATGTTCAATTAAGCGAAAGCTGCTGAGAGTCTCCTTGAGTATCCAGTTTTGAAAGGCTGACCTTATTTGCGTTCTGCTTAGCCCTGGACAGGGTTTAGGGCCGACGTATCTTTGCAGTGATCTTCTCTGGGACAAATTTATCAGCCTTTCTATTTCTTTGTTTGGCCAGCCTTTAAAATGCTTCAGAGTATTGCTGATCTAGCAGCGGCCATACACAAAGCTATCTGTGCCGCTTGGCTGTCAATGCGTAAATGTATGACCATTGCCTCTCCTTCCCTAATCCTTTTCTCCCCAACCGCAGTTTTTATGGCGTAAAATGTGGCCTGACTTTTTAGTCATTACTTTTTTAAATGTCGGCATTCTCCAAGTATGTGCTGCAGGCCCAGAGCCGTCTGAAAAGCAGACACCGGCTCTTATTATAACGCGAATGTCACTCGATCCTTCCATTCCTCTCTACCTTTTTGAGTAATAATTCTGGATAGCTGTTTAACTTCTAGGGCCGATAGTGGTCCTCTTTTTATCCAGATTTCTGCATCTCTGACTCCAAGGAAGCATAGCTTTGCACTTTATTTGCCATGGAAGTGTTGGCCGGTCTAGACAAAGTTTAAAGGGGATGGTAAGTGTTGTGCCCATGGTGCCTTTTATTCTTCTGCAGCCTTTTGGTGGCGTTTAATTAAGCCTTTGAGGATTGTATGGCCTTATTGTACTTTTCCGCCATACAAACGCGCTGTACGGGCATCCTGGCAAATACGATGGCAGTGTAGATCCAGTGGTGAGTACGTGGACTAAGGCCTCAGGTCTTACAGAATGTTCCTCTTACTTGCCAAAAAGCCGTTGTGGATTTTCTAATGACGTTGTTTATGTGCGCCCATCAGTTCAACTTCTGAGCAACTTCCTGGTTCAATTCTTTTGAAACGTACTATCGCTTTTGACGATGCAGTTTTTCCATGGCGATATCAAGGCAAATCGAACGGTCTAAACTGACTGTACCGATTTAGTGCGTGGTGACATTTGCAAAGTTGTTTTGTTTTAAATAAAATTCACTTTTAAATAGGTCAAGAGGAGTAGTACAATTTTTATGCATATGTAGTGACGTCATTTTCTGCTATGTTTGTTTATTATATTCACTGACTTTAGTTACATATTTATGTGTAATTGTTTATTACATTAATAAAAATTTTACGTCAATTTGTAAGAAAAAAATTTAAACCCCTAAAAGTAGTTAATCATAAAAACTAATTTACTACAAATGTGCCCCATAAATAATCTTAATTGACTGTTTTTAATTTTTATTCAATTTCTTATCCTTAGTATTTCAACTTTTCAATGTTTACAATACAAACTTACTCCTTTTGCTTTTGGCTTCTCATTATCCATTGTGTTTTCAATTCCTTGATTTTCTTTGGTGTTATTATAAAAATGCTTAACATTATCTCTATGATTAGATGTAACATTATAATCGAGTTCGTGGCTTATTGGGTTACTTAACCTATGTACAGGGTGATCATTTATTACATCTGGGTAAAAATTATTGTCTGGTTCCGAATAAATCCTAAAATATAAAAAAATTGTCTATTTCAATTACAAAGAAAAATAACACAAATTCGCTGGACTTCAAAATGTATAAATATGTTAACCATAAAGCCTTAATTCGTCAATCCCAGGAATAATAAATTAAGGTCTGATGATGCCAGAAATGGCGAAACATGGCTTACGGTAACTGACTCTCGTAACGGAAATCAACAAGTTGGTTTGTACACAATACACAAATCCAAATCCTATAACACACCGCGCCGGCGCCGTTTGCAAAGTGTCCTTTGCATGGGTCAATCATCTTTATCTACGCATTTTTATTTTGTTGGATAGTTCAATCATAACAAGAACAAATAATTCACTTGATTAGATAAGTAAAATTGCGGCTGAATTCTACAGCGACCATCTTGACTTCGTTGTTTTATTTCGAAGAGAAGTAAAAAAAGTGTTTTAGGGCAGAATGTCTTATTCTACATTAACTTAAACAAAAAGAAATACCTATACGTTTCTATTTACAGGCACAAAAAAATTATAAACATCTTGTTTCACATCTTCTTTATGTACTATTTTATTCATTAATTATTTTTACATAAAAATATAGCAAAAGTTGTTCTCACATTTTAAATTTAAATTCAAATAATTGGCGGCTAAAGCGTAGCTTAATCGTAGCCAGAGGTAGATTGCATAGTGGAGCGCAGGGCTCTGCAAGTAGAAGTAGAAAGAAGGAGTGTAGGATTTGTCTGCTAAGACAGGATCTACGGGGGGGGGGGGGGGGGGGAAGGGGTATATTACCGAACCCAAATCTCAAACTATATGATTCAATATTTATTATGATATTTCCCCCCCAAATAAAGTTCCTTGATCCGCCCCTGGCTAAGTTCGAAAATAACATTTAACCCTTATAGCTAACATATGTGTTAATAAATGTATCAAATTTAACTAAATCCATGTGTTCCTAATTGAATCCTCAAACCTCTGAACCGAACCAAACTATTACACTTTACACACACTCTCAACTTGTGGATCTCGCCTTTGGCTCAGTCTATACACTTTACAAATATTTTCAAGTCATTGCGTTAACGTAATCCATAAACCCATAATATTAAAATAGCATATTAAGCGACATGATTTAAAAATGACACTACCCTATAAACTATACAAAAAAATTAAAAAATTGACAAAATTTTGAGAAGAAGTTCAGCAAGGATTAGGAAAGAGTCCATATTTTTTTATTCTGGGAATTGCCATCCAATCAGGATCAATCGCCCAGTTTCGCAAAGTTCAAGCAAGTTTAAAGCATTTTTAAACAAACACAAACAACCAAGTACCTAGCCAGGAATCGAACCCGGATCGCTGGCGCTGGTGTTGGAAATTCATATTAAAAAGTTCAATTAGATTTTGGCACCATTTTCATGTAACCTATATGTAGGTCAGGCAAACCAACTTGTTGATTTCTGTTTCGAAGGACAGTTACCGTAAATCAAACCGTATGTAACCGGCTAGTTGATGATGATATGATGATACGACAAGACCAGATATGATCTCTAGCCGTTCCAAATAGCGTTTGCCGCTCGCACGACGTCATGCCGAGAGTGAAATTTAAAAACATGAGGGCGCGCTAATACATGTAATAGAACTTGGGTATGTTGCGTCGCTAATGCGTTTTCAATGAAAATTAGGGTATTTCAGAATAAATGAGATATTATTAGTATAAAAATGCAAAGATAAGATAATGTAAAAGTTTTATTTGGAGTCGGAGAGCCGACCAGAGCAAAACAATAATTCTAAAATCTGATTAAAATCTGTTTGATCACTCCGTAACGTAAAAATTTACTCTATTGATACAAAAATCATGTATTATTTAACCTTTTGGTTTTTTCTAACATGGCTTTAGTTTCTAACTATAAAGAATAAAACAAAAAGGCAATTTTTAATCGGTTGTTTATTTTCAAAATAAGTATACTACAGTTACAACTCAGGTTCTGTGGAGCAGTTTTTAAAATAATTATAATAATCAAACAAGTTCCGTGGCTAATCGGGGGGTATAAAGGAATTTTGGTTCTCTCATATTTTTCCGTGGGTAGCTTGAAACCTTAACCTCACGGGTGTCCAAGATCTAATGGACACCTAATAAGTGTTCACAGTTAACTGTTTCGTCCTTATGGGACTCCTCAAAACACTGCTTGATTAATGTGACACTCTTGCAAAGTTAAGACGGTTTTGTGTCTAATCCTATGTTAATAGTGAGAAAACTTTTGCAAGAAGTGCCATGTACCGAGATACAAGAGAAACAAGAACAAGAGCAGGGAAATAAACTGCTTGCTATACATATCGATCAATGAAAACAAATCAAAAGAAACAAACTAATCCGTGACCTACGACAGCTCTTTCTGCCTTTCAGGCCAGATCAACGCTTATTGCGTTTTTACCCGCTATCAGACACGTGAGCGTCAATCAACGGAATTTTTAAGCCAAATAATACTAACAAACGTGAAATTTAGTACCCGTGAATTTAAAAAATCAAACAAGGTGTCCATTAGATCTTGGACCCCCCTCGTGAGGTTAAGCGTTCAAGCTACCCACGGAAAAATATGAGAGAAACAAAAACCCCTTCTTACCCGATTAGCCACGAAACTTGTTTGATTTTTTAAATTCACGGGTACTAAATTTCACGTTTGTTAATTATAATAATAATAGTATAATTTATTATTAATATTACTTTTAAATTGGTAATAACAAAATACAAAATTAAAATTTTAGATGTTTTGAGCAAATCCTTGCATTCACATAAAATGTATCTTCACGTCTAGACAAACGGATCCACTCCTGTACCATTTTTTTGTCTTTTGCGAAGGTAAAAAAGCTCACATCGTGTGCAAAGCCTTTCACCTGATTGTCCGAATCACAACCATACAGTGCACATCTCATTTTTACCAATTTTAAATAATCAAAACATAAAACTAATCGACAGAAACGTATTCAACAATGCAAACTGCAACCTAAATCAAGGACGTTGACTCTCGGCGTGACGTCACCCCAGCTCACCGCGAAGCCCAGTGCATGAGTTGATATAGTAAAATTTTTTACTTAGACCATGCATTAACTTATCAATTTCAATTGATGTGCACCTAAATTCATAAAAGGCAAATAAGTAACAACAGATTATATTTGTTGGATATTTACCTATCATTATCTATGTTAATATTTCCATTATTTTGTCCAAGGGAATAGTGTTCATTTGGTACGCACATACTTTTGGGTCTGCAAACCTTTCCAGGAATACTAAGAACCCTAAATAGAAAAATTTAGTTGATTATGATATAGATGACTTCTTCACCTCCACAAACTTACTGATTACACTGAAGAATTGGATAATCGCCATATATGCATTAATTGTCGTAAATTTTTCGTGAAAGAAAAAATTTGTCGCGCCACCCTTTTTTCTAGAAATGGGTGGTAATGCTAAGTTGAGTATTAATTTACCACTGCCATCCGAGAAAAAATGAAAATTTTTAAAAACTAATCTATGAAATAATTGTCCTTAATTTGTCGTGAAAACAAAAACTTTCTCGCTTTACCCGTTTTCCTCAAAAGGGGTGATAATGCTTTGTTAAGACTCAATTTACCACTACCACCCGAGAACAAATTTAAATTTTCAAAAACTAATCTATGAAATAATTTTTTTCCTGAAAGGGTAATTTAGCATTACCACCCCAAAAAAAAATTGAATTTTCAAAAACTAATCAATGAAATTGTTAAAAGTTGTAAATTTGTCGTGGAAACAACCATTTTTATCGCGGCACCGTTTTTCTAAAAAGGGGTGGTAATGCTAAGTTTAGTCTCAACTTAGCATGACCACTTAAGAACTGGATATTCGCAATATATGCATTAATTGTCGTAAATTTGCCGTGAAAGAAAAAATTTGTCGCCCCATCGGTTTTCCCGGAAACGGGCGGCAGTGAGCAACTTGAGATTTACAGTCTATATCTCAGTTATTTCACATGCATTGATAGATGAAGATGTTTAACATTTTCGCGCAGTTTTAAATTTTTCGTGAAACAATCATTACCTTACGTCCCGCTTTTACTATTCAATATAACCCTTGCACCATCAGATGAAGAAAGAGTAGCTGCAAAACAAATGTTCTTTGATCAACTTGATGAGACTATCACAAAAATCGGTAATACCAGAGAAATAATTATGCTTGGCGATTTTAATAGCCGAACTGGTAGGCAAACCCAGAGCAAAGTGATAGGACCATTTGGAGAGGAAGTAACAAATGATAATGGCTTAAGACTGATTCAATTGTGTGAAACCCAGAACCTAAAAATAAATAATGGTTTTTTTAAACATAAGGATATTCATCGATATAGCTTGATTCAGCCAACAAGAAATCTTAAATGAATTATTGATTATGCTAAAGGTGCACAACACTCGCAATTAAAGTGGTATGATGTGCGAGCACTTCGTGGTGTTACCTGTGGATCTGACCACCATCTGGTAAAAGCAAAAATATTATTCCCTTTAAGAAAAACAAATAAGGACGAAAGTATTAGAGAAAATGAAAACCTAGAATGCATCGAAGACAATCAAAAATACAACTTCCGAAGTCTAGAAATCGAAAGTACTCAAAGAACCGACTAGATGAAAAATTAATAAACACAAATCACTCATTTGAAGAGATATATACAAACATAATAAAAAGCTTGAAGGAAGCAATTAACGAAGCTGTTGGATACCAAGATAATAGAAATAACAGGAAGATGTGGTGGACGGACAAAACACAGGAAACGATCAAAGAGAAAAAACGCACATACTTGAAATGGCTCAGTACTAAAGAGCAAAGAGACCTAGAAATCTACAGGGAAACCAGAAGACAGTTAAGAAATTTGATACGCACGGAAAAAAATGAATGTTCGAGCGCAAGTGCCACGACATAAACACACACGTAGGAGGTAGGCAGAGTTCTGAAGTATGAAAATTCATTTCTACAGTAAAAAACCCAACAAAAGAAAAAGTAAACATCCAGATAATCAAACCAGAACAATGGACAGAACACTACAAGGGACTGCTGCAGGAGACGAGACCCGAATATCTGGCAGCTTTTCCGAGAAGAGACATAGAAGTACATGGAGAGGAAGTAATCATCGAAAAAGAAATGATAAAGAATAATATTAAAAAACTTAAATCCGGAAAAGCTAGCGGACCTAGGGGAATATATGCTGAAATGCTCAAATATGGATCAGAGAAACTACTCGAAAATCTCACATATATTATTAATCAATGCATAAACGGACATCCAGTACCTAATGATTGGAAAATTGCATTCATATCCTCAATACATATAAAAGGAAACAAGCTGGATTGCAACAATTACAGAGGAATTTCAGTAACCAGTACCCTAAGTAGATTGTACGGTAGGATTCTTAGAGATCTAATAGAGAATGATTTTCATGAACAAGAAGAAGAAGAGCAAATTGGGTTTCGCGCAGGCAGATCTTGTAGTGATAATGTTTTTTGTCTTAAACAAGTAATTGAGAAAAGGAGCGCCAGAAATATAGAGACTCATGTTATCTTTGTGGACCTACAAAAAGCATATGATACCGTTCCAGTAGAAAAATTATGGACAGTTTTAGAGCAAACTAATATCAATCATACATACAAAAAAGCGATAAAAGAACTATACAAAGGGTCAAAATCTAAAATTAAAATTGGAAATCGACTTTCAAAAGAATTCCTGGTAACAAAAGGCTTAAGACAGGGATGTTGTATCTCTTCAACTCTTTTTAAAATATATATCGCAGTAGCAAACTGGAAACTGGAAAAGTGCACGGCATAGGAATACAACTTAACGACCGATTTACCATATACACACTACAGTTTGCTGACGACCAAGTTATTGTGGCTAATGATAAAGAAGACATGGAGTATATGATGAGAAAGTTAACAGAAGAATACCAAAAGTGGGGATTAACAGTGAACGTGGACAAGACACAGTACTTATGTATTGGAAATGAATCCAGTGAGTGAGTACTAGAAAATGGACAAACAATATCTCCATGCAATAAGTATGTATACTTGGGTGTCACATTTGATAAGACAGGAACAGACTGTAAAGAATTGGAAAAAAGAATAGTAAAAGCAAAAAAAGTTATTGGATGTCTTAACAGTATTTAACATATATGAAACAATGGTCAAAAGCACGCTGTTGTATGGAATAGAGACTTGTCGCGTAACAGAAAAATACAAAACAAAAATGGAAAGTGTCGAAATGGATGCAATAAGAAGATCAATGAGAATATCTAGAATAGATCACATAAGAAATGAGATCATAAAAGAAAGAATGGGAATCGAGGGAAGCATAACGGATGACATCACTAAAAGGCAACTGATATGGTACGGTAATGTACAACGGATGAACGACGAAAGATTACCAAAGCAGGTCCTAGAATGGCAACCAATAGGGCGCAGAAAAAGAGGGCGTCCTAAACTAGAATGGCAACAGTCAATCCAAAGATCAATGAGTCAAAAAGATCTGACAGGGGATGATTGTCAGGATCTAAGGAGGTGGAGAATAGGCGTCCGACAACGTAGAAAAACGTTCTAAACCGACATAGTAGTAGTATAACCCTTTGTAGTGTTAATATAATTATTCGTTGCTCGTTGTTTTCAACTATCAAGCTAACGCCAGGATTTTGCGTTGTTTTAGAAATTACGAAAGAAAAGCGAACTTCTCAAGAAATATTATGTTGTCCCTTTAACGCCAACCATACCCCCTTTCAGACTGACTTTTTTATTCAAAACTATCAAAACACGACCACACCCACAGTACCTTAAAAAATTTAAATCTTCCATTGAGGTACTGGCTTCTCTGGTCATTTTGGGCAGGATGTTATGACTTTTTGACAACCCCATCCATCTACGCGGTAATGTACTAAAACCAGTGCTTTCTGTGGATTCTGACCTAAAGAAAAATATAATAAATATTTATTTTCGACTAACGAGTAAACGGTTTTTTTAATAACCACCAATAGCAATGAAAACACCCCAAAAGGATTAAAGCGTTAAGAAACAAAAAGCAAATAAAGTGATTTTTTATACCTATCTATATAATTAAATTAATTTATTATAATAATTATTTGTATCACATTTAGTATAATTAGTTAATTATTATAATTAGTTTTTAGGTTATTTTTTGTCTAAAGTAAGAAATTTTCTTTTGGTTTTGATAGGAAAACATATAATTCTATTAGGACGTCAACGAAGTTGTACGCTACAGATGACAGAATAAAAAATAATTAATAATTACACTGTGCCATACAAAAAAATATTCGGGGAATCGGCACCGGGAATATAATTCACTTGACCTCCAAAACTCACTACCAAGAGGATTCAGCTAGCTTAGGTTAGAGACCCTGTATGTATGACATATTTTAAAGATATAGAGACCCTGTATGTATGACATATTTTTGTCACACATACAGGGTCTCTAGCTTAGTTCTTGTAGGTAAGAAGTAAGCTTTTCTCTAAAAAATGTGTAGCAAGCTTGTTTGAAGCCAATAAAATTGTCTTTAAAACAAAATATAGGATTTGGTCAAGAAACAAAATATATATGGATGATACATGATAAACAATTATTTTGCGTATATCTCCCAATCCAAACACTTGTGTACAAATATTGTTTTTTAAATTGTCTACATAAAAGGCATCTTCATTTCTTAACCGAATTGCAAGATTGACACCTCATTTGAAAGATAATTTCATTCTTTTTCAAACATGTCTCTACACGTTTTGTCGTAAAAATGTTGCTTTCTGTGATAAATATGATATAAGAGCTAAATTTGATAAATGCTCTCGGTTGTGGAATTAGGGACAAATTTCTGGCGAAAATTCCCCGGACATAATTTTTTAATTAAATTTTTTGCACAGTGTTATTTTTTTCTCCGTTACATTGTGGAAAATGCCAGATGCATCCATAGAGAACGCCACATGCATCCATAGGCATTGAACGTGTTAAGTCACGGGAAAATATAAATAGAATCACGTTTTGGTCCGTAAATCAACATCCGACTCCATACTCCGGGAAAAGGGATCTAATCTGCCAAGAAAAAACACGCAAACAGATGGATAATGGATACAGGAAGAGAGTAGTGTTGGTGACATCGTTAAAAGACCGAAAGTCCAAATAACTACATTACCTCTGTATACAGAGTAAACACACTTTCTATTCATCAAGAGATATTTTCTGATATATAACAGGTTTTGTTTTTATTTTGACCAGTGTCGCTTGCGCGTAAATGGCTTGGTATTTTTAATAATTTTTTGTTTCCTTTAATTTTTACCTTCTTAACCCGCGTAGCAATGACTAGAGAAGGTATTATTTCTTCATAATTTTTTTTTTTTAAAAAGAGCCCAAAAATGTTTTATTTGGGTGTGTTTTGACCCATCTTAGCAATGTCGTCGTGATGTCTGTCTGTGTGTGTGTGTGTGTATGGGTGATTTTCATAAAATTTTTAGGTGTCTCTCACTCCAACAAGCTGATTAGATTTTGGTCAAAATTCATTAATGCTAATGACAAGTTTTTTGACAATTAATTTTTTTTTTAATGCTAACGTTTTAACAACGCATACATAACAAAAAATACCGAGGGAAATTTCCATATGAACGTCAATAGAAATAAAAAAACATGTTATACTTTAGAATAGAAATTTGTGCCAAATTTCACAAAAATATCTAGAGCAGTATCGCAAATATTAATAAAAAATAAGATTAAAAAAACACCCTGTATCTCAAAACTTAATACGTTTTTTTTTCTCAAAATGGATCCAAGAAATACCTCCTTTTGATATAAGCGTCTTATTGAATAGCACCCTGTATAGGTTTTACTTTTGTAGAAAAGAAAGACATTCTGCTGTTTTGCCCAAAATAAATTAAGTAAATAGGAAAGAAGTGGACATCTGTGGATTCAACAAAAAGATAGGATGAAAGGAGAGACCCACTTGGAAAAAGGTGAAGTTGAGAAAGGTCTTTCGGTTGACTATTTGTCAAGAGCTAGCTAGCACAATGCTAAAAAGCCTGATTCTCTCTTTTATAAAACAAAAGGAAATTTCATTTTAGCCTAAAAACATTTTATATCAAAGCAACTTTACTTTCTTTGTTCTTTTTTTTTTAGGAAAATTAACTATTTAAAAAGGAAGTTAAAAATAATAAATATCTACTAATTTTCTAGACGATTTTTGGAGAAGAAAAACTATGCCTTAAAAAATTAAATAAGCATTTGTGCATTCCAAGCTAGCAAGGCGGTGCCATTTTGAAGCCATTACAACGTCACAAAATGAACATGAGACGCAAGACCTCTTCGAAGGACGTCAGAAGCTGCGTTCGGTATTTGCATCTCAGACGTGACGGATTTTTATTCACGTGACTACAGATTAGTCTGATCAAATTGGAATTAATGAACGATCCAGATCAAATCGATCAAATTTTTATAAATGGTTATAACCTTAAATATAACCAAAAATATTATGTACATATCGCAACTCACGCCCAGCTATAATTTTGACAAAATTTTCCTGTGATGTCGGAAATTTAAATAATTTGTTGTCTTCAACATCAAATAATTCGATTTCAATCTTTTTACATAAAAAAATTATTTTTGTAAACAAAACAAATACCAAACATACGTCACAATCTCAGACTAGTCTGAGCAGAATTACCGAACGTTTCAGATCTACCTCCCCTAGATCTAGATGGAATTAACGAACGATTTCGATCAAAAAGATTAATCCGACGTAAATACCGAACGCAGCTAGAATGCCACAGGTAAAATGACGTCAATTTGTGATGTCACCGATCTGAGACGTGCGAAGATGCCATTTAAGACACCTCAATGATGGTCTCAAAATGACGTCAGGTTTTATAGTTTTCTTTTTACTTAAAAAGTGTCTGATTATATAATTCCCTGAAGTTGGGAACACTGCAAGGAACTTTCTTGTTTGAAATATGTTTGCAACTGACACAGGTAGAGACCATACTAGGTAGGGGAAGGTGGGGTGAGTTTGGCCACGGGGGGACTAAGGACAGCCGTTTTTTTTTTTGGTTCGGTTTTTTTGGCAAGGATTGTCGGAAGCTATCGTGTCAGTTTGTATCGTTCTTGCGCTGACGTTACATCGAATATAAGCCGTCTAGTGTGTATTAAAAAGAAATATTTTTTTTTTAGTTTTTTCAATATTTTACAAATTTCACGTGTCTGATCTTAGAGTAAAAAATAGGCTTCTCAATTTCATTTAAAAAAATTAATTATTTTTATTTCAATAAAAACTTTCAAAATTAACATTTAGTATCGCGGTTATGTGATCAAAAAATAAATTTATTGAACTATATTTAGCCAGCAAAATTATTTTTGTAATGGCCACCCGCGAGGAGACTTTGGACAAGGTAATTAAACTATCCCCAGTTCGTCCACTGTGTTCCCTCTCTATTTTTATTTGTATTTATTTTGAAGTCCAAATGCTAAAAAGTACAAAAAAGGGACCAATAGTGAGTTTTGCCTTACATAATGCAATAGGTTCTAATATTACTGTCCAATATTTAAGTAACTTTGTTTTTGTTTTCTAGTTTTGTAGGTGACTTGTTTTATTTGTATTTTTAAGAATACTTTTTAAAACAAATATCTTTGCTATGATTCTGCCAGAAGTTACTTTTTAAAAACTTTCTATGCAGTGTCCAATGTTTCCCTAGTGAGGGGGGGAGATTGGAAACTTAAAATAAATAAAAAAGTGTCCAAACTTACTCCACCCTCCCCTACAAGTTTACAGGATGTTTCCGTATATTTCAACCAAGGTCTACTGCGCTTATTTTAAGAGATAGAAAAAAAGTTTAATGGTAAAAGTTTAATGGTAAAGTGGTAAACTTGATCCTAAACCGTCAGATATGATTATCTAACAAAACAAATTAAGGTCGCAGTTACATAAAAATACAAACATTAAACTAAAAATTAATAGATATTTTCTTTCTGAATTGAAAAACGTATGACATGTTGACATTTGGTCCACCCGTTGTGGAAATATTGGCATTTTAAATATATAATTATATTTTCTAACAAAATAGCACTTGCCATAAAAATGACTGCCACGTCTTTATTCTCCAGGTTCTTAAAATTTAAATATTTAAAAGATGGCTGTACTAAATGTCAAGATATCTTATATTTTTGAATTCGAAAAGAAAAGCTCTATCCATTTTGGGTTTAATATATAGCTATAGGCTCTTCCGTAAGAAATTTCAGACTTTGCGACATTTATTTGTTTCGTTAGATTACATTTTCTGCCGCCTTGGGATAATATGCCAATACCTGTTTCTCGTACGAGGTACGATTTCGGGCATGGCTGGAGGGCCCCACGGTGTATCGATTGTCTCTTCCAAGGAGGCCACGGCTTCTTGGTGAAGATCCATCACTATATGGCTAAATGGTCGGTTCTGTTGCCGCTTCTTGCAATAATCAGAAATAACCTAAAAATTTATATATATACAGTTTTTTGAATTTTGGTTTGTGCCTTCTAGTAATACTTTATTTTTCAAATACCAAATTGCAAATAATGCAAGGACCTAAAACCATACAAGTGACATTAAAGTTCAACCTACGTTGGGTAGCTAGCGAGTCGACGCACACTGGTCGAATTTTCAGAAAAGCTGGCCATAATAGATATTTTTGTTTGCGGTATTTTTAATCAAATTTATAACAAAATTATTTATAACACTAGTACTCTAGTTGGCCTTGACAGGACTGACGTGTTCAATTAGTAATGGATCACAATACTTAGAGTATTTAGTAAAATATTTTTATTTTTCTGGTCATTGCATGGCGCTGGTGAATTAAAATGTAAAAGGTTGATATATTAGTCAAATGATAATTAGAAATTCCTAATAAAATAACATTTTCTTTAATGATTTCACAATATTCCTCACTACAGATATAATTTAAATTATTCATTGCGATTCTAAAAATAAGGCTCTGTAACGAGCGCATATCAAAATAGCGCGTATCAAAACAGCGCGTGTTCAAAATAGCGCGTGTTCAAAATAGCGCGTATCAAAATAGCGTGTATCAAAATAGCGCGTATCAAAATAGCGCGTGTTCATAATAGCGCGTGTTCAAAATAGCTCGTGTTTAAAATAGCGCGTATCAAAATAGCGCGTGATCAAAATAGCGCGTGTACAAAATGCTTAGGTATATTCACCTAAACAGTTTGAGCAAGGTCAGATAAGTTATACTTACTTAACCGTTAAATAAACCGATGGCTTGCTATACTTAACACAACTCATATAGTTCGACTAGGGGTCTCTTTCTAACATATTTTTTCAAAAAAAAACTTCCCTGGCTTCTTTTCCGGAATCCTAGAGGTTGTGTAACCAAACCGAACCGAACCCAAACATTTTTTTCACTAACTCCGTGACCATTTTCCACCAAAAAAAATGTCCCCAAGTCACAGCTTAGAATAGAAACCTAAGATACCTAAAAGAAACCTAAAATAAGGATCGGGAAGCTAATTTAGGGAAATGTTTCGGTTTGGTGCGGTTCATTTCAGTTCGGTGTGGTTTGGATCTGTTCGGTTCGGTTTGGTTACACCCTTTAGGATCCCGGGAAGAAAGTCAGGAAAGTCTTTTTTTTGAAAAAATATGTTAGAAAGAGACCCCTTACTCGAACTATTTTATGACAGCGACGTTTATAATGGCGATTTTTCAAAACGCGGTATTTTTAGACGCGCTATTTTAAGACGCGCTATTATGAACACACGCTATTTTAAACACGCGCTATTTTGATACCCGCTATTTTGAACATGCACTATTTTGATACGCGCTATTTTGAACATGCGCTATTTTGATACGCGCTATTTTGAACACGCGCCATTTTGATACGCGCTGTTTTGATACGCGCTATTTTGAACACGCGCCATTATGATACACGCTATTTTGATCACGCGCCGTTATGCTACGCGCTATTTTGAACACGTGCTATTTTGATACGCGCTATTTTGAACACGCGCTCAAATGAGCGCGCTATTTTGAAACGCGCTATTTTGAAACGCGCTATTTTGAAACGCGCTATTTTGATACGCGCTATTTCGTTACAGACCCAAAAATAAATATCAAAAAAACAAACTTTCCCGAATTTGCACCATTTTTGATTTTTAATTTTTAAAAAAGGTTCAAGGGCTTTTTATTTTATATTTGCATAAATTAATATTTTTTTAAAAGCTATCATATTTGATAAAAAAACTATATTTTTAACGAGATAGTCCAGCAGAATAATGAATTGAAATGAATGTGATTTTTAATTTTAATGGTTAAACAAAGTTTTCCAGTTACAAAAAAGTTATTCTTCTTTTTTTTTCTGTGTGTCCGTTTTGATCAAAGTTATTTATTCAATCAGTAATTTACTTTTTACAAAAAAAGTTATTTTTATTTTCTGTTTCTCTGTTTGATCAAAGTTATTTATTTAAATTAAAAAAATCTCCAAAATGTTTTTGACATTTTATCCAAATTTGTATTTCTTCAAAACAGAAAAATTTCCAAAAAGTAAACGGTAAAAAAAATTGTCTTGGATCAAAGCAAATTGCTTTGAAGTAAAATAATTTGTGCTTTCCTATTTGCCACGAGGATATTTTCCTGATATTGCACAAAAAATGTCTTGCCTCAAAGCAAATTGCTTTGAAGTAAAATAATTTGTGCTTTCCTATTTGCCACGAGGATATTTTCTTGATATTGCACAAAAAATGTCTTGCCTCTTTATTTTAATGTGAAACATAAATTGTTTTAATATAAATTGGAACTGAATTACTCTAAGGCACCGTTATCTCTGGAAGCAAAATATAACTTATATGAAGACAATTTGCTTTGTTGCAAAATGTAGTATACTGAAAGAAAACAATCAAAGAAGAAAAATAAAGTCTCATTTCAAGATAAAACGCTACGTTGAACTAAAAAGAAATATTTTAATTCAAAACAAATTGATTGAAGGTAAAACAATTTATTCAAGAGAAGAACGTGTTTTCATTGTAGAGAAAAAATTTTACCGTGTAGGAAACATAAAGCTTAAATTACTTAAAAAATGTTTTTGTTATTAGTCGGGCTTTGCCAATTTACCTAAAATATATTTTTTCTTTAGCTCCCCGCTAGGGGCCAGTAGTCGCATCTTCTGACAGGAAAAATAAAATTTTTTGAGAAAGCGGTGTTTTAACATAAAAAGTTTATATCATTTCATATTCCTTTAAAAAATCTGCATAATCCTGACGTGTACCTCTATGTCACTTTCTCAGAGAAAGGTAAAAAATATTGATGGGTTAATATCTAAGTTTTGAAAAAATACAAATTTGGATAAAATGTCAAAAACATTTTTGAGGTTTTTTTAATTTAAATAAATAACTTTGATCAAACAGAGAAACAGAAAATAAAAATAACTTTTTTTGTAAAAAGTAAATTACGAATTTACTTTTACTTAATCATTAAAATTAAAAATCACATTCATTTCAATGTGAATTAAAATTATTCTACTGGACTATCTCGTTAAAAAAAAGTTTTTGATCAAATAGCTTTAAAAAAAAAATATTAATTTATATAAATATAAAATAGACATTTTATTAAATATACAATAAAAATATTGTGCGAAACCCTTAAACCATTTTAAAAATCACCCAAAACGCCAAAAATTAAAAATCAAAAATGCTGCAAATTCGGGCAATTTTTTTTTCTTGATATTTATTTTTAGAATCGCAATAAATATTTAAAAAAATTACATCTGTAGTCAGGAATATGGTAAAATCATTAAAAAAATGTTATTATATTATGAATTTGTAATTATGATTTGACTAATGTATTACCAGCCAGCGCTATGAAATTAATGACCAGAAAAATTAAAATATTTTAAACATTAGTTACTAAATACGTTAAGTATTGTGATCCATAACTAATTAAACACGGCAGTAGATTTAAAGCAGCCAGATGAATACAAACCGTATCAAAATATTTATTTGGTGAAATAATAAGAAAGCATAACCTGAATTTGACACGACGCTGCAAACAAATGAAAATATAATCAATTGCTTTTTTCAAGGCCAACTAGACTACTGGATTGATATAAATAATTTTGTCACAAATTTGATTAAGAATAGGGCAACCTAAAATAACTATTATGGCCAGCTTTTCTGGAAATTCGACCAGTGTGCGTCGACTCGTTAGCTAACCAACGTAGTTTGACCGCCCGCCGCGAGGCGCCGCCATGAAAAGCAGAGAGAAAAAAGTTTCCAACCTTTGTGTGCCGACCACATATTATCGCACACGCTGTATTCTCTGTGTTTATTCTATGTGAGGAATTTCATATTGCAAAATTAATTTCGAGCAACTTGAGAGCTCGAGGAGGTTTGTACTTTCGTCCGCAACCCTGCTCTGGTTAAAACAAACATTTAAGAATCTTTACTTTTTTCCAGAACTTTTGTTTCAAGTTTGACTTATTTTAGATAATTTAAATGAATTTAAAAAATAACATTTCTATACTCGAGTAACGGACACTCTAAATAGTTCCAAGATGGGATACTTTCCCAAAATAAAACACACTTTTTTGTGAACTAAGAGGGAGCTCTGCGTATGGCATATAATGAGCATGTAAGGGTTTTGAAATAACTCTTTTATTTACAAGTATTTAATATAAAATAATTAAAATTTCCTGAAGCCGCTAAGTCTTTGTAGTATTGTATGTAAAAATCTAACTGTAAGGGTTTTGAAATAACACTTTTTTGCGCAGAGTTCTGTAAATTTTTTAAAACTATTTTTAGCACATTGCGATAAGTAATGGTTCTGGATAAAGTATATGTAATCTAGGCAGGTTTGTTGAGGGTTCGGGTTTATTTTTTTTATTGAGGATTTAAATGCGCGCTAAAGAATTCTTTTTTTTACTAATTGTCAAGTGTGGTCGGTCGAGACGTCTTTCGCATGAAAAAGTCAACAAACCAACCGAACTGTAGCAATAGGGATCTCCAGTCCAATAGTTCCCACTCTTAGGTTACACTTTTGTGTTCTTAGTTAGGAATAGTAGCATAGGGAATAAGTAAAAAATGTAAAGAAACGCAGCTCAAAAACACATTGACTTACCCTTGGATGAAAGGAACTTGGTACATGGACAACTGCACAGTCGAACCCAAATAATTCCAATCAAAGTAGTAGCAGTAGCACATCAAAGCAATCCATAAAATGTTTATACACGACCGTGGTCTTAAAAAACACGCATGTGATTTCACTTGGCGATCAATATATATCACTGGTATGGAGAGTACCCCAAATATTCGCATGAGATCCGTATAGCAAGACGGACTTTGGAGCACTGCTGTATGCAGCAATATAGCAGTAAAGGTATGTATAGAATTAGGGAAAACTTAAATTAAAAAAGGATGGAAAATGGATATACTCAAGGTAGAAAAAAAAGCAAAAATAATAAAGTAAAGTCAATGCATTCTTGAGCATATAATTCACCGCGCAAATTCAAATTTTTACCCTTTTTGTAGGCAAGGCATATCTTAGTAACTAAATTAGGTTAAACCAAGAAATAAAAGTAACTTTAAGTATAAAGTTTGAGCATAACTCTAGCAAAAAAAAGAAAATAAAAAGCATTCTAATTTAGATAAATGTCTCTAAATTTTATATCTTAAAACTAAACGCCGGGACGAAGCATTCCGGCCCCCCTGAAAATACCCAGGGTATGGTATTTTCTGAACTAAGCATTAGGGAGAGGGCACAATTTCACCAAAGGCCTCTTGAATAAACCTTTGGAGGTTTTAACTGTAGCAACTCTTACTACATTATCAGTACCAGGGTGCAATCCTACTACTCGTCCCAATACCCAATTTAAGGGAGTGGTTTGATCATCTTTGATCAAAACCATCGTATCAATCGCAATGGGATCAATTTTGTCTTGATTCACTTTAGCGTGCTGTTGCAATGTATGTAAGTAATCTCTGTGCCATCTACGCCAAAAATCGCGATGCAGCTTTTGCAGCAACTGCCACCGAGAAAGCCTATTTAAAGGCACTTGGTCAAAATCGAGGTCTGGAACACTCGTAAGTGGTTCCAGGCTAAGGAAATGACCGGGCGTCAGTGCAGTCAAATCATTTGGATCTGTGCTGACTGGACACAAGCTTCTACTTGCGTGACCACAGTATAAAGCTCCTCAAAAGTAAGCACCTGTTCTCCAATTACTCGTAGTAAATGAGACTCTGCACTTTTGATGTTACTTTCCCACAAACCGCCCATGTGGGGTGCGGATGGAGGGTTGAAGTGCCAACGAACTGATTCGCGATTAGCAACTTCAGCAAACATCTCGTTAAGCATTTTAGCAGAAAGCGTAAAATTTGACGCGTTATCCGAGTAGACTACTTCCACGCGTCCTCTTCTGGCCATAAACCGTCGGAATGCTGCCATAAAAGCGTCTGCCGATAAGTCTGACACAATTTCTAAGTGTACCGCCTTCGTACAACCGCAAATAAATAGAACGACATAAGCCTTAAGTCGTTTTGCACCGCGCATGCGGCTCATTGTAATAGCAAAACTTCCCGTAAGATCAACGCCAACGTGTTGAAAAGCTTTTGCTTGTGAAACGCGAAATTTTGGCAAATTACCAACAGGGGGTTGATAATTACTGGGGCGCGTGCGCCAGCATGTAGAACAACGCGAAATTATTTTTCTTATATGCCTTTTAGCTGCAAAAATCCAATAATTTTGAAAAAGTAAAAATAAAGTCGTGTTTATGCCGGTATGCATATGTTTCTCGTGAGTATGCGCAATCAATAACTTTGTAAATTGAGAATCACCGGGTAAAAGTATAGGAAATTTTTTGTCATAATCTAATTCCGAATTGCACAATCTTCCGCCAATGCGTAAAATACCATTTTGATCCAAAAACGGATTTAATTTTCTAAAAACCTTTGGCAACGGTTTATTATCGACAAGTAAAGAAATCTCGTTTTGAAAATATTTATTTTGCACGTGTTTTATAAGCACAAATATTGCATTTTGTAACTCATATTGTATCAACCACGTAGAATTAATAATAATTTTCTCATTATTAAATTTACGCGCGCGAAGATTGTGAATAAAACGTAGTATAAAAGCAACAAGTCTAATTAAACGCAAAAAATTTGAAAATTTGTTAAGCAGACAATCCAAAAAATTTGGTTCAATTGTTGCAGCAAACACCAATTTTCGCTCCTCTTCGAGAGCTTCTTTGGGTGTAGTAATATTATTTTTAGTAAAATCCCATGTCTCTTGTGGCTTACAAAGGAACTCGGGTCCTTGCCACCAAAGGGAACAATTAATTAAATCTGCAGGCAATAGACCACGTGACCCGGGGTCCGCGGCATTCAATTCAGAAGGAACATGGTTCCAATCGCAAGGCTGAATTTTTTCTTGTATGTAAGTGACTCGGTTGGATACAAAAGTGCGCCACGCATGTGGTGATCCTTTGATCCAAGAGAGCGCTACCATACTATCCGTAAAAGCAATAGTATTTTGAAAAGCAATTTTATTAGCAAAAGTATCTTGAATAAATTGAATAAGTTTAGCTAGCAAAACTGCCGCACAGAGCTCCAAACGGGGAATACTGATTCTTTTTATGGGAGCGACTTTCGATTTTGCGCACACAAAATACGTTTTAATATCTCCGTTTTGATAAACAATACGAAAATAAACCGCCGCACACATACCGCGCTCGGATGCATCGCAAAATCCAACAATTTGACAAAATTGAAAATTAGAGAGATCAATCATTCTTGGGATATAAAAATCAGAAAATAATTTGAGTTCTTCCTCGAATTTTTTCCACTTGGAAATTATTTCCGGGGGTGCTAACTGATCCCAATCTAACTTTATAAACCATAAGTACTGGATTAAATTTTCTGCAAAAAACGCAACCGGTGTAAGAAAACCTAAAGGGTCAAAGCATTTCGCAAGGGTACTAAGCAAATTACGCTTAGTGCAAATTTTTGTATTATAATTAAAAGAATAAAAAAAGTTATCACTTTGGGGGTTCCACCTCAAGCCTAAAATTTTTAGAGAGTTTGCATCCTCTCGATCCAAAGAAAAGTCCCTGGTTTGTATGTGGGTTGCAGGCAAGTCTGCAAGCAATTTGGGTTCGTTTGATGCCCATTTTTTCAGTTCAAATCCACCTCGCCCTAATAACTCAATTAATTGATTTTTCATAAGCATGATTTGATCAAAATCATTGCAACTTACTACGCAGTCGTCTATATAGACGCTGTCCTTTAAAATCGCAGAAGCCAACGGTAAGTCTTGATAATCATCGGCTAATTTAAGCAAGGTTCGAATTGCTAAATATGGAGAACAGTTTACCCCGAAAGTCAAAGTTTTTAATTCGTAATCTTGCACCGATTCTTCAGAATTAAAACGCCATCAAATTCGTTGGTATTTATGTTGATTTTCCTCCACATTTATCATTCTGTACATTTTAGAAATATCGCTAACAAAACAATATTTATGTAGCCGAAAATTAAGCAAAATTTTAACTAAATCTCCTTGTAGTTTAGGACCCGTGTGAAGGGCTTGATTTAGGCTAAGCTTATTTAAAGAATGACTCGATGCGTCAAAGACAAGACGAACAGGCGTGCTACTCGAGCTTTCTTTTATAACCGCATGGTGAGCAATATAAAAATATTCATGAATTTCTGAGTTATTAGGGGGTGAAACTGCACGCATGTGACCCATATCCAAGTATTCTTGCATTACTTGTGAGTAAGAAGTAAATAATTTTTTATCATTTAGTAAACGTTTTTCAAGCGAGTACAACCGACGCAAAGCAAGGGTTCGGGTATCGCCGAAATCAACGGGGTTGATTTTAAAAGGCAACGAAAGTGTATCTACCGTCCACATCGCGTATAGTAGTTTTTTTAAAATATTTTTCGCAAAAAATATCTGAAGGTGAATTTTTCTCCACCGTAGGAACCTCTTCCAACTCCCAGAATTTTTGCAAAGTATTATTTAAATCAGGAGTGGAAATAGTTGCCATAAAAGTAGAAATATTTTTTGATGCAAAAGCAGCATTTTGCAAAGGCATTTTTCCGAGCAAAGTCCATCCGAAGACTGTATTAATACAAGAGGGGGTGTCTGGACCAAAATAAAGTCTACCCTCTTCTAAAAGTGATCCATAAAGGTCCGCGCCAATAAGAAGCTGAATGCCAGCTTGATTATACCAACTGGGATCAGCTAATTTTAGACCAGTTAAGTAGTGCAAAGAATTTTGGTTAAAAGATACACTTGGCATTTTATCGCAAACTTGGTCTATTAATACAGGTTCTAGACTAAAAACCTTCGATTTATTATCGATAGCAGCAATTTTACAATGCACCGCATGGCGCGCCGTAGTAGACATATCTCCCAAACCGTCCACATTAAGCGAAATGTTGGATTTAGGAAGTCCGAGTGCATTCGCACATTTTTTCGTTATAAAGGAGCACATGGCGCCATTATCCAAGATGGCGCGTATTTCGTGCCAATTTCCGCATGCATCACGAACGTGCAGCAAAGCAGTGCAAAGCAACGTGTCATAGTCACCAAGCACAGTACCCGCGTGAATAGATTTATTTTCAGTAATTTGATTTTCTACGGGGTTAGTTTGTGATCCACTAGACGTCACAGAAGAAGAAGCAATCACCGAAGCTGGGGAGTTATTTTTTAGGCATAAAAGACTGTGGTGATTTAAAAAACAAAATCTACATCTTTTTTGTGAAGTGCGAGAGTTTACTTGATGAAAACTAGCCATGCAGTTGGTGCATCCCTTATTATTTCTAATAAAATCAATGCGTTCTTGAATTGGTTTCACTAAAAAAGATTCACAGCTAAAAATCAGATGTGTATTTTTTGCTTTGCAGTAGAAACACGTGTTTTGTTTGGAATTTGGAGTTTTTTGTGACTGTCTGTTTGCAAGTAAAACTGTTTTATTTCGTGGATTACGGGGGGATCTCGAGAAGTTCCCTGGTCGTGAGTTTTGAACAATATCTTGTTTCATAGACAAAGATAAAGATTCAAGAGCCGTGCAATGTTGCTCTAAAAATTTGTAAATATCTTCGTATTTTGGCATTAACTTAGAAGCGTGATTTTGTTCAAATAACTTACGCGTTCCGGGATCTAATCGATCCAAAAGCATGTTCGCAGTAATAAAGCACCAACTATGGGTCGCATATCCCATATTTTTTAAGCAATCAAGGTTTTCCTTGAACGTATCTAGCATTTTGCGCAATTCTAAAACGTCATCATTGGATAGCCGAGGTGAGTTTTCGATAGATTTCCAGTAAGAAACCGCACGCAAGCGCTTATTGTCATATCTGGAAATCAGCGTATCGTAGCAAAGTAAATAATTATTTCCTTCAAGAGGTATATTTTTAATTAAATTTAAAGCAGGGCCTCTTAAAATCGTACGTAAATATTTAAACTTCTCAATGTCCGAGCTCTTACGCGTATGTACAACCGCATTGTAAATCTCAATAAAGCTTGGAAACTCCTCAACATCGCCCGAAAAAGGAGGGACATTTAACTTGGGAAGAGAAAATTCTGGTTCCGGAAAAATAATTGTTTGATTATTTACCTCGTTGTGGCTTCGATTTATTTCTTCAGCCTCCACCTCAAATAAATCATAGTGCAAAGCCTCAACCTCTACGCATCTATCCAAAAAATCTTTTTGTATTTTATTCTGAGCTTCCAGAGCTTCAGAATCGTCTGAAATCAAGATCAGTAAAGCATTATGATGCTTTTCAAAGCTCTTACAACAAAGAAAGTTTTTTAAAGTTAACTTTAAACCTTGTGTGAGCAGCTGGATTTGTTTTCGCCTGATTGGCATAGTGTTCAAGCACACTCAACTGATTGATTGCAGTCTGACGCAAGGCCTTAGCCGAGCTTACCTTTTTTTCGGTATCGTTTACCATTTTAAAAGGTTAAAGTGTAAAATAAAGCAATAGTTAATAAGGGAAGCAAATTTAAAAAATATATCGTACTACTTTTCAAATTCCCTCGTAAACCAAGATTCAAAGCAATATTAAAAGGCCAGCGGCTTTTAGCAAATATCGAGTAAAGAACAGCAAGTTTTTAGCAAAAAGTATAAATGCTAATAAATATGCACAAAAAATTTAGCAACTGATAAGAGTTTCTGAATTTGTGTCGGTACGCAAGGAAACGCAAGCCTTACATACATCGACAGCGCAATAATTTTTTAACTTTGAAAAAAAATAAATTTTTCAAAATTTGTATGCAATTTGTATATTACACAAATAAAAAATGCAATGCAAGTTGGTACGTGCAACGTACAATAGACACACCGTAGATAAAATGTAAAACCTAAGATATGCCTTGTCTCAAAAAGACGCAAAGTAAAGTCCTAACTTCAAACACAATTATGCAACTCTGAGAGCACCTATTACGCAGAACGGGAAATCCGGCTCGAAGGACCAAAAAATGGTCGGTCGAGACGTCTTTCGCTTGAAAAAGTCAACAAACCAACCGAACTGTAGCAATAGGGATCTCCAGTCCAATAGTTCCCACTCTTAGGTTACACTTTTGTGTTCTTAGTTAGGAATAGTAGCATAGGGAATAAGTAAAAAATGTAAAGAAACGCAGCTCAAAAACACTTTGACTTACCCTTGGATGAAAGGAACTTGGTACATGGACAACTGCACAGTCGAATCCAAATAATTCCAATCAAAGTAGTAGCAGTAGCACATCAAAGCAATCCATAAAATGTTTATACACGACCGTGGTCTTAAAAAACACGCATGTGATTTCACTTGGCGATCAATATATATCACTGGTATGGAGAGTACCCCAAATATTCGCATGAGATCCGTATAGCAAGACGGACTTTGGAGCACTGCTGTATGCAGCAATATAGCAGTAAAGGTATGTATAGAATTAGGGAAAACTTAAATTAAAAAAGGATGGAAAATGGATATACTCAAGGTAGAAAAAAAAGCAAAAATAATAAAGTAAAGTCAATGCATTCTTGAGCATATAATTCACCGCGCAAATTCAAATTTTTACCCTTTTTGTAGGCAAGGCATATCTTAGTAACTAAATTAGGTTAAACCAAGAAATAAAAGTAACTTTAAGTATAAAGTTTGAGCATAACTCTAGCAAAAAAAAGAAAATAAAAAGCATTCTAATTTAGATAAATGTCTCTAAATTTTATATCTTAAAACTAAACGCCGGGACGAAGCAAAGTGTAACTAAGCGAATGAATTAGGTGGAATGCGGGGGATTGCGGTCGGTTGCGGGGGATTTGTGACACGATTGCGGGGGATTTGTGAAACGAATGCGGGGATTTTTGACACGATTGCGGCTCGTGGTTCCCCCTCGGAACTAAGATCTTTTAGTGAGGTCCATTTTTGCCTTAATTTTTTTTTTTTTTGGAAGATTCCTTAAAGTCCCTTTTTTGGGATTTAGCCCGTAATGTTCCTTGTTTAGGGCTATTAAAAACACTTTGAAATAATTTTGCCCAAATGTTTAATTTAGATGAAGAGAATAACGTTTTAAAAAATGCTATTGAAATCTTTTAAAATCTCATAGGAAAAATAAAACACTTGCTGGTCAAATCTACCTAAAATAGGTACTCATAATTATGAATTCCTGTAGAAAAACTTGTTTCTAAAATCTTACCAAAACTGGTCATTATTTTACGCTTTAATTCTTATTAAATCTTTTAAACTTTTATAAAAGAAATTGGCTAGTAAAAACTGCTTAAAACTGGATACTTATATAATCTTTTAAATTCCTATAGAAAAACTTAATGTTGCTTAAAACTCCTTAAAACAATAAAACTGGTCACCATTCAACTGGTTGAATACTCATAAAATCTTGTCATATCTCGGCAAAACTTATGCTTGTTTTTGGTAAAATCTAATAGAATCTTTTAAAGTAAAATTCCCGTTCAATTCTTGTAGAGTCTCGTAAAATCCTGCTGATTAAACCTAACGAAATCTGCTTAAAATTTGTCTCATCTGAACGAATAAAATGTTGTACAGTCCCTTCGCGCTAAAAATTTTCTCCTCTTAAGATCTCTTGAATTATTTTGAGTTTTCAACAGCCAGAATTAAGATTTATGAATTCTAAACAGATCTTGTCAGTTTTAATATGGCAGATATTTTTGCCTGGTCAATACTTGTCAAGTCAATTAAATCTCGTAAATCTGGTCAAGATTTTATCAGTTTTTAAGAGTTTTTAAGCACTTTTTTTGGCAGGGATTACGACAGGCATAGTAGGGTTACCCCAATGCTTTTCTTACCTCTGAAAACAATACGGGCCTGAATTTGGTAATACGTGTAACATAATCCGAACGAATCCCTCCGCTAGCGTTTGTTCGCAATATGAATACACAAAAAAATTGAGATAATTCTAAATATTTAAAATCTGAATTGTTTAATAGCTTTCCGCATTTTTCGCACAAAATTTTTATAGATTTTATTCGGAAAGAACTTTTCCAAGGATCTCATTATTTTTTCGAAACGAGTAAATAGTCCAGTCATTATAGAAATTCAGCTTGCAAAATGTGGTGTTGTCGCGATTTTGACATATGTTGTTGACGTTGGTGTTCTAATTGTTGGATTTTCGACCTTGAGGGGGGCGTTTTCCAACGCCATCTTGGATTTAGTGTGCACAAAAAGGGTTTTTTTTAATTTACTTGGTACTGTACGTTTTAAAAAAGTTTTAAACAAAAGAAACAAAAGTTGAAGACAATAAAATTTCCTACAAAAACGCTTTTGTACATTTTTTGTCAAACCAATGGGTTTGATCAATTTTTTTTTATTTTATCTTTAACTTCGAAACTGCTGATTTTTGAGAAAATCTCTAATGACATAAAATAGAAACCATCTAATTGCTTCTAAAAGATACGAACCCTAAAGTGTTAGCAGTACACCGGTTTCCTATGTGTTTCCATAGGCTATGAAAAATAAACCGATATTATTCAGTTTTATTTCATTTTCTCAAATGTGTAATCAACTTTATTGTAGAAAATTAAATTACCTTTTAAACGATGTATCACCTAAGTGGGCCAAGTCCACGGTTAATTAGCACTTAATTGGCGTCCATAAATTGGGGTTATTTTTTAGGATCACGAAAAAAAATTATGTTTTTTTAGGTTTTATTCAGTTTTCCAAAAAAGTAAGCATTTTAGGCAAAAATGTTGACACACCTTTTTTAGAGAATAAAATTTTCTTTTAAATGGCGTACTACAAAGTTGTGTTTAAGCTATAATTGACACTTCAGGGGCGTCTGTATATTGAGGTTATTTTCTCAAATAATTTTTTTAAAAGTTTTTATTGGTTTTATTTAATTTTTTTAAAAACTAAGCTTTCTGAAAAATCTTGTTTTACTATATTTTGTTGAAAATAAATTTATCTTTAAAACGATATGTATCTAGTAAGTTTTTGTTAACGGGGAACACTCAAAGAATATATGCATGTTTAATGATTTTTTTAAATTTATTTTTTGTACGCCCCGGGTGTATTAACGTTTTTCTAAATATTATAACTAGACACATCGTTCGACATTGTTTTTTATTGTCCATAACAGAGTACAACTTTTTTTCCGGTAAGGCTTGGGTAAAAAAAAACTCTTAAAAAAAACTCTCCTAAATATGCGTTTAAGTTCGTTAACAAAAACCCATTAGATACCATGGTTTTAAAGATTATTTTATTTTCAACAATCTAGAGTTAAATAAGATTTTTTAGAAAGCTTAGAGTTTAAGAAAATTGAATAAATCTAAAAATTAAAAAAAAAAAATAACCTCAATACGCGGACGCCCCTGGAGTGTCAATAATAGCTTTAGCACAACTTTGTGATACGTTGTTTGAAATAACAATTTATTTTCTCTAAAAAAGGCGTTTTAACATTTTTCCCTAAAATGCTTAGTTTTTTTGAAAACTGAATAAAACCTAAAAAAACATAAATTTTTTTCGTGATCCTAAAAAATAACCCCAATTTATGGACGCCAATTAAGTGCTAATTAACCGTGGACTTGGCCCACTTAGGTGATACATCGTTTAAAAGGTAATTTAATTTTCTACAATAAAGTTGATTACACATTTGAGAAAATGAAATAAAACAGAATAATATCGGTTTATTTTTCATAGCCTATGGAAACACATAGGAAACCGGTGTACTGCTAACACTTTAGGGTTCGTATCTTTTAGAAGTAATTAGATGGTTTCTATTTTATGTCATTAGAGATTTTCTCAAAAATCAACAGTTTCGAAGTTAAAGATAAAATAAAAAAAAATTGATCAAACCCATTGGTTTGACAAAAAAATAAAAATTAAAAAATAACCCCAATTTATGGATGCGAATTAAGTGATAACAGTGGACTTGGTCAACTTCGTTAAAACATTGTTTAAAACATAATTTAATTTTCTATAATAAAGTTGATTACACATTTTTTGTAAAATGCTTTCCTTTTGATAAAAAGACATAAAACTGAATAATTTCGGTTTATTTTGCATATGGTATGGAAATACATGGGAAACCGGTGGACCGCTAACAATTCAGGGTTCGTATCTTAGCAAGGGTACTACCAGAGGCGTGTCGTATAGGGGGCCAGGGGGGGGGGGCGAATGCCCCCCCCCCCCGCTACTCTGCGCTTGGCGCCCCTGGCTTTTCTTTTGAGAAAGAAATAGAAAAACTAAATTTAACGCAAAAACAAATGGTGCCCCCCCCCCCCCCCCGCCTTTTATCCACGACACGCTACTGGGTACTACACAGGGAACTCAGTAATGCCTTATTTTATATTTATAAAATTAGTAAAAATGCAAAATGGCGCCGAAATGTGAAACGGTTTTGTAAAATGTACAGGAACCAAGTAATTTAAAAAAAGCCTTTTCGTGCACACTAAATCCAAGATGGCGGAGGGAGCGGACCCCTCCGAAGGTCGAAACACAAATTGTGTTTTAGGACTCCAAAGTGAACAACATATGTCAAAATCGCGATCACACCACCTTTTGCAAGCTGGGGGTCTTTTTTTCCCTCCAATGACTGGCCTAAAAAATGGGTCCACTCTATTATCGGTTTTATCCCGAAAATGGACGCAACAAGCGTAACAAGGCAAAGACAACCTTAGAGGGTGAAATTTTATCAACATCAACTTCTGATAAAAAACTGTGTTGTCTTCTCTTTATCTTCTTGTCCGTTGACGAACGAAAAAGCACATCAATCAATATTAAATAAAGTCGAAAATGGATGGAGGATCCGATTTCAATTTCATGTTTGGCGGAATAAGAGATAAGAGGTATAAGGTGAGCCAAAAAAAACCGTCAATTTTTTTTCGGTTGTATTTTTTTACCGTTTGCTCGATTTTTATGATTTTGGTCTTCATCGAAAGCTAAAGCTTGAGGATAAACGACTTTTTTGTCAAAATTGACTTTTCTATAAAGTCCAAGATGGCGTATGCTTTTAAGACTTAGCTATTTTTCACTCCCCCCGCTAAATTTTTTTGTACGCCTTTGTACCCGATTTTAAACATTAACCAAAAATTCACGCCTTTGCCGTCGGCAAAAAGGTATCAACTGAAAGAATTGGTTAAGAAATAATAAAGTTGTACCGTAACGAATTAGGTGCTGATTTAAACTTTGTGTAACATAGGTAAAAAACGGTTGTTTTTGTTCTACTGTGGATTTATCAACGACTACTTAATATCTACGGTAATGGGCTTAACCAAAAGCTGTACGAAATATGGGGTATCCTTAATCTGCAGTTTTGGTAAAATCAAAGCTAGCGCATGCCTTTGAAACTTGTATATTTTTAACCCACTTGCCAGAGGTTTGTGTACCCATGTAGAAGGAAATAGCACTTGTAAAAATTTTGCAAGAACTAATATAATTAAACTATACCAAACTTTTACGGAACGTACATTAAATCTGCACATGCTTAAGCGCTCTGTTTATGTTTAACAGTACTTTTTTGGAAAAATCTCATGACTTTAAATTTTATATTGACATGTAAATGTCAACGAATCGCGCCACCAGCCACGCTAACTTGATATTATTGTTCATTATTTATCTTTTTAAAAGTTATAGCAGTATAGTTTTTGCAAAGTCAGTTGAACAAAGATAAAAGCCGACCATCGGCATATCCTTTAAAGAAAGTGACATGGGCGGCGGTAGATATACTCATAAAATTATTTCATTTAATTATGGCGTAAACTAAAGAAATAAAAATAGATAATAAAACTTTCTATTCCTATACCTACAGAAACGACACTATTTTTTAACTCTGCATACTGCCGACTAAAGGGATCCCGAAAAGAACACCTGAAAGCAATTAAAAGCGCATCTCAAAAAAATCTGCCAGGTACCGTCCAGCCACCTGGGCTCGGTCGGTCGGAGAACAAATACTTTGTGGTCGGACCGCAAAGAGCCGCGCTTTTTCTCTGTCGGTAGGGTTGAAATTATACCAGAAAGATTTTATATGAATTTGGATAACTTTTGAAGGGCAGAATGAAGCAAAATTTCATGAAATCGATAGAACCCCGTATTAGGAGTTATTCAAGTGACTTTGCAAAAACTATACCTAATTTGATATAATTAAACTTTCTAACCTCTTGTCCGAGTTCTACAAGTGATATGTCCTTGTAAACGGCAAAGACGTAGCATTCTTGTCGATATTTAAGGTCACGTCATTGGCGTACATAAACTTTTGTGGGTTAAAAATATTCACATTTTAAAAGCCTGCGCCATCTTGGATTTTACCAAAACTACAAATTTAAGATACAGCGTATGTAGTAAAAGGCCCAAACTTTTTGTCCATTACCGTAGAAACAGTCTTTAATTAATCCACAGTAGAACATAAACAGCCGTTTATTTGACCTACTTTACACAAAGTTTAAATCAGCACCTAATTCGCGAAGGTACTACTTTATTAATTCTTAACCAATTTTTTCAGCTAATGTCATGTTGTGCACGGCAAAGACTTGTGGCTTTTTGGTCAATTTTTAAACCCGCGTATAGTGGCACACAGAAAAATTTGGCGGGGGTTCTGAAAAATTGTAAAAGTTTACGATCAGGCGCCATCTGGGATTTTATAGAAAAATCAATTTTGACAAGAAATAATTCGTAGTCTTGAGCCTTAGCTTTCAATAGAGATTAAAATTACAATAATAGAACGAAGGGTAAAAAAACTACATTAAAAAAAAATCGGTTTTTTTTTGCCCACCTTAGCTAAGATTGTGTTCTTTTACATATAGTGATTTTTTTTTTGAAAAAGGCACCAGTCGGGGTTTTTATACTTAGTTCTTGTAAGCTCGCTGATGATTGATATTGGTTCAAAATGTATTCATGATTAAACCAACCAATCTCTTCTAAAAATCTACAGGGTGATATTTTTACGGAAGTCATGCTCCTTTTTCATCTCCTGAACTTTATTTCGGTGCCCTACTAGTGAATTCTAAAATAAGAAATAAACTCTTTATTTTATCCATAAACTTTTTGTTTCCTGAATTTTTTTCGTACCCGCTACCGTTACTGAGCTAAAAAATAAAACACGATTTGCTAAACGGTTATTTTAGAACAATTTGCAAATTTTCCTCCATAACGTTCGCAGATACAAAAAAAAATATCAGATCAACAAGTTTCTTAACAAAGCAGGATTATTTTTTGTGTCTTAAAATCAACCAGCGGCGTGTTGTAAAAAATTTTAGACCGAAAAGCTTTATCGTCCTGTAGTTTTTAATAACAAAGGGTCTTTTAAAAAAGGTATGCATTAATTGATACGCCGCCGCCGAAAATTTTTGAAAAGTTAAGTTATTTTTGTAAAAAAATTAAATTAAAAACAAATGGATTTATGAATTTGCAATTTTTTTATTACAACAAAAATAAGCTTTATATCTGGAAGAGGTGGGGCGGGCCCCACTACTTAAGATACCAAGATGGTCAGGCCTTTAGGCGACAATGAATATATTTATTTTTTCTCTTTTTCGGAAATGTATTCAATTTTCTATCTGAGTTATTTTCTCAAAGGATCGCAAAAGGAAAAATCGGAAAAAAATCTTCCAATAAAAATGGATGGCGTAAAGATTTGATGGCAAAATATGTGGGCTTTTGTCGGCGCCCCTCTACAACGATATTTTTTCTTTCCATTCATGAAAAACGTGATAACAAATGTGCGGGATTTAGTGTTTTATATTTAAGATACCCGCGGGTTATGAAGGAGATATTGGTAAATGATGTAATAATGTTTTCTATAAAATGTAAACAAAAAATTTTAACTTTTAGGGTAAATTAAAAAAACATCTTTTGGTCTTTTCGCTGTTATTTAAGGCAAGATTTCGGAAAATCCACTTTGTAGAAGCATTTTATATTACTTTTTGGCAAATGATGAATTTCCCCTATTTCGACCCTGCTGTATCTCTCTTCCTCTCTATTGCCACTTAGAAATATTGACAGAGGCTGAGATATTCAAGATGGCGGCTACATGGCGGCGGAATTTTATATTGCTGCTGTAAACCCCAAATTGACACAGGTGGACATTCAAAATATAAATTTATAGGTATAACTCAAAAAAAATACTCTGCCAATATATGGGCCCCTAAGCTCACACTAGGTACTATAGTTATAGTGTACGTGTGAGCTAATATAACTAAAAACTGAAATATATTTTATTCAACTCCAGACTAAATTACCTTTTGTTTGATACCACACAAGCCATGTTTTGACTTAAACTCAAATTTTTGAAATCTACCCCCACCCTTACAAAAAAAACAAAAACTAAAATGTATTTTGTTAAAGTCCGGACTCAATTACCTTTCGTTTGATATCACACACGCCATATTTTCACTTAAACTCTAATTTTTAAAATATACCCCCACCCTTTTTTTTTAAATAAATTAAAATGTATTTTGTTTAACTGCAGACTCAATTACCTTTCGTTTAATATCACACACGCCATATTTTCACATAAACTCTAATTTTTGAAATCTACCCCCACCCTTTTATTTGGTTTGTGTTCGGTGGATTTTGTTCATTTTTAAATGGGACCATCTCGACCCAAGACCCAGCCTAGGTACCAAATTTCATTAAAATCGGCCAAGCGGTTTTTGAGTTATGTGCGTTGGTCGTTACAGACAGACATACAGACACACAGACAGACAGACAGACAGACAGACATACAGACAGACAGACAGACAGACAGACGGCGCAACAAAAAGGTTTCAAAATCATCTGAAACGCAAAGATATATAAAAAATTTTGAAATCGGAGCAACTTTTTTTTTCTCGAAAAAATTAGGATCACCATAGCTCACACTACTATAGTATAGTATATGTGTGAGCTAATATCATATTAGTTTTATTAGCTCACACTACTACTATAAGTAGTGTGAGCTATGGTGATCCTAATTTTTTCGGGAAAAGTTGCTCCGATTTTAAAAATTTTTATATATCTTTGCGTTTCAGATGATTTTGAAACTTTTTTGTTTTGCTGTCTGTCTGTCTGTCTGTCTGTATGTCTGTCTGTAACGACCAACCCGCATAACTCAAAAACCGCTTGTCCGATTTTAATGAAATTTGGTACCTAAGTTGGGTCTTGGGCCGTGATGGTCCCATTTAAAAATGAACAAAATCCACCGAACGCAAGCCAAATAAAAGGGTGGGGGTAGATTCCAAAAATTAGAGTTTATGTGAAAATATGGCGTGTGTGATATCAAACGAAAGGTAATTAAGTCTGGAGTTTTAAAAAAGGGTGGGGGTAGATGTCAAAAATTAGAGTTTAAGTGAAAATATGGCGTGTGTGATATCACACGAAAGGTAATTGAGTCTGGAGTTAAACAAAATACATTTTAGTTTTTTTTAAAAAAGGTGGGGGGTAGATTAAAAAAATTTAAGTTTAAGTCAAAACATGGCTTGTGTGGTATCAAACGAAAGGTAATTGAGTCTGGAGTTGAATAAAATATATTTCAGTTTTTGATTATATTAGCTCACACTATAACTATAGTACCGAGTGTGAGCTTAGGTGCCCATAGATTGGCAGAGTATTTTAAATGGCTGCAAAAACCTCCAAAAACCCCGCAGACTCCGCGTGTGTGGATTGTGAACGGGCCAGATTAGATTTGAGCCAGCGGTAACATTAGAAACCCAACAAAAGGGTGTGAATTATGAACGGGCTGGAGTCGATTTCGTTAAACAGACCAGACGAGTACCATTTGTTCTTGTATTATTAAAATTTTGTTCATGGTAAATTTGGAAGATAATAATATATTGAGTTGAGCCATTTTTTTTGCGCCTCATTTTATTCTGGCCGGACAATATGTGTGGTTTGACTGATGAATGAATTACGCCTTTCACGCCTTACTTACAATATTTCAAAGGACTAAAAAGTTAAAAATCCTAGTAATTTAATTGCTATGTTTTTCTTAAACGACAATCTTAAGATATCAGACAAAGAGATTCAAAGAAGATTAGCTTGTTTGGGACATGTGTGCAGATAATGTATGAGACAAGTACACCAAGGAAAATAATAAACTGGAGACCTGCGGAAACGAGAGCAAGAGGGAGGTCACAAAATAGGTGGATGACGATATGGGAATAAAAATGTGATGAAAAGTACCAGAGAGGGCAGAATGGAGGGCTTTAGTTAATTAGGCTAAAACCCAGCAGGGCGAGGGTTGTAATGCCAATTGATAAGGAATAAGGACTTGAAATTAAAAAATGTTTATTATTTATTTTTTTATTTCGCAAAAGCTAGTCAATAAATCAAATAGTACAAAGTTCACATTCAATAAGTCAAACACAGTAGAACACTCATAATTATTCCAAAAAAGTATAAATAGAAACATTCAGAAATTTAATATATGACAAAAACTGCTAAACACTGATCATGTGATATTATTATTATTATTATGTAGGTAGGTATATACAGGGTGTCCCTTAACTTAGGGGCCATAGGCCAACAGGTGATTGGCAATTTGTTAAACTTTTTTGATAATAACTTTTTAAAAAACGCAGTAAAAATTTCAAATTGGGTAGTGTGGTATATTAGAACAAGAGCAATATATTGAAATAAAAATTATTTTGAAAAAACTGTTTTTTTTTGGTTAAACTTTTTTAAATGCCATATTAAACCCAGTGTTTTTTTTTACATTTTTTGTTAATAAAAACAAGATTAATTTTTTAAGAAAATTATTATTTTTTATACGTTTTTTGGAGGTTATTTCGACAGCCTGTGTCTCCTCAACTTGTAATTTTATCAAAAAAAGGAATAACACTTTTTGAATCACAATAAGCTGAGTATTCAGCTGGCTGTGACAGATTTTCTAACAGAGAGAAAGAGAGAGAAAAAAAGCTATTCTTCATGAACCATACCAATTTTACCTAGTCAATTAATTATTTTAAACATTGTTTTGAAGCTATGTAATGTTGTACATTGTTTAATATCATCTGGTAACTTATTAAAGTTATTCATGCCCTGGAGAAAACAGACCTTGTTTATTCTGCCGCCTTGTATTGTAACTATATATTTAATGGTTATATGTCATTTTTCTAAAGAGATATTTCGGAGCATGGCCAACTTACTTTAATCTTGAATATAAAAACCAATACTTTAATTGGAGTGTATTTATTGCAGGAAAGAATAATTATCATACACCTGTTCTGTAGTTTTTGCAACTGCTGGATTTCATTTTGGTTCATTAGATAACTGATAGTAGAGCAATAGTTGAAATGGGGGAGTATTATAGTATTAAACACCACCAGTCTAGACCAAACCGATAATGACAGTGAACAACGTCTTAAATAATTTACTTGAAAACTTTTTTTCGAAACCAGAGAGTTGCAGTGAGCTTTAAGTGTTAATGTATTGTTAAGAATGACACCCAAATATTTCATCTTTTCAACTTCCTCCAAGCACTATTTTTACCGAATAGTTATTTCCAATAAAAAGCCTTTCATTATTAAATGTGGTAAAGAGCATATATTTAGTCTTATTAATATTAATTTTTAGTAGATTTGTAGATGCATATTGGTTTACTTTTTCCAAGACCAGGTTAGTATTTTGAACAGGCACATCCAGATCCTTAGAGAATAAATAAAGCCATCGTCAGCTAAATTGTGCAGATCCATACCATCTGATTGTAGTGTCAGGTAAATAATTGATATAGATAATGATCAATAGTGGATCCAACACCCTACCCTGTGGTACACCATGTTCATCAGCCAGACCTGTTGATTTCACTCCATTAACCTTTGTTGCTTTCGATCGGTCAGATAACTTTTGAATTATTCAAGCACTTGATTTGAAATGCCTTTAGGTTTTTTACTTAATCTACATCTATCCACAATTTCAAAAGCTCTGTGTAAGTCCAGGAATATGGCGAGTAAGTTATATCCTTTATCATATTTGATCTTTATTTTATCCATAACATACTGTATCACAGCTGTTAATGCATATACTATTTTTTCAAGAATTTTCTCTATTGCAGGAAGTGTATTAATTGGACGAAAGTTGGATGCTTCAGTTGAGTCTGGCTTTTTCTAAATTGGTATTAGACAGTTTTGAGGGATCTGGGAAAACACCCTGCTCCAACGAACTAACGAACACTAAGTACCTATGTGAGTATGAGCCAACGTGTTAAGCCTAAATTATTATTTGTTGTAGCCTGCAGAGCTTTTCTAATCGTACGTACTGGGTGGAAAAAACAGTATGCCACTTAAGTCAAACTTAGTAGGTACATTGTGCACAATGGACCCACATGTGGTCGCGGTACATGGAGGTGAAGCCTGCCACCACTTTAGAATACAAAAGTATAGGACGAAACACCCAGTGCAACTTTTTACTTTTATTTTAGATTTTTTTAGCATACCATTCAATTTTGGATGAAATTGGTAAAGAACCGCAAATAAATTCCAATTTTTAATTTAAACATTCGCCCACATACTTTCAATCAATCAAGCGGTTTGATTTTAATCTGAACCTGAGCTGATATATAGTTGCAAGTATTTTTAGCGCAAAAAATGGTCAAACGTTGTTGACCTATTTTTAGAAATAATTTTAAATTTGTTGCGATCTAATTTAAAGGTTTTTTTTTTAGTTTAAAAGCTTTTATTTCGCATATTGCTACAAAATTTATTAATACAATTTCAATCCTAAAAAAAGGATATAGCTTAAAACTGGTTCAAATAATTTAACAACTTTTTAAATTTTTTAAAACTTCTTTTTTTTTAGTATTATTTTTCAATTTATTATAATCACTTAATCCTTTTTTAAATATCGATTTATGTACTATTAATTTATTTGTATTATGATCATGGACTCCTAAATTTTGAGATAAAAATTCTTTTAAAATATCAGGCAACAAATTATTCTTTATTTGATATACAGGGTGACTGGTAAGTAGACGTATTCCTTTGAGGAGGTGAAAGTAGAGCCTATTTGCTACCGAATAAACATTATTCTCCTCTATACCATTCTTAACAGTTTTCGAGATATTCATTTTTTTTTAGATTTCTTAAATTAAATATTAGCATTGAAAATTATTGAAACACTAATGGTAACTATTAAATTATTTCGGTTTAACTTTACTTTTCTTGTCAAGTTTCTGACAAATGATTCCTTTATTCTTAAAAATTTCGAAAATTTGTTAGTGCATCAAACGTACAAATTATTGTTAATAGTTCTCCATTTTATTGTCGTCAAAATAAGGTACATTATTTCAGAATTCAACGGCCTCACAACCCAAAATGCCAAATTTAATAAATATCGGTGCAAAAATGAAAAAGTTCGCCATTTTGAACTCTCCATATTAATTATTTTCAAGTTGATTTCTAAAATAAAAATCATCGACCTTAAACAGCTCAAACCTAAGTAAATGCATATCGGTTTATAAATATGAAAGTCCACCATTTTGGATCCGCCATTTTGAATTTTTTGTAACAAACATATTAAATTGTAGTAGGCAGCGGTCTGGTTCGGTCACTATGTAAAACGCAAAAAGTTCCTAGATCCGCCCCTTAATAAACCCAGGTAGCGTACCTAATAAGAACCCCAAAAATGACGAGATACTAACCTTAGTTTCTGTTTATGTTTGATGGCAGAAACCACACAGGTTAGATAGATTAAAATTGGTTCAGTATTGGTGGAATTATGTAAGGTTAATAAGTTTGGTTTCGAGAGAGTCAGGTCCGTTTAAGTCGAGTCGGGTTAGAGAAGTCACCAATTAAAGTTAGTTCAGTTCAGTCGGTTTCAGCAACCAAACATAAACAAAAAATCAAAGCCTGAATCCCAAATAGTATCTCGTGAAAAATGATAAAAAATAAAGTTTTGGGTGGCAAAATATTATTTTTAATTCTGAACAGTTTAAGATAGAGTAATGATATTTGGCACACATATTGGTATTTAAGTACTGATTCTTCCTATGTTGTAATAAATTATATATATGGTCACAAGAGGATGCGTTCCATATTATTATTCACAAATCTACTATACTAAAAATTTGTTTTCCTAAAATTAAAAAAATATAACCGACCTATAACGATTTTTCCACAAATGTTTCTAGGAACTTTTTTAATCAACATACTCCAGGAATCACACCACGAATTTTTGACCAATGTTTAATAGTTTTCGGACTACTTGCACAAAAATAGAGTTGTTTGATGACATTTTGTTATTAAACCTTTATTATAATAGTTTTAATTGTCTAACTTCTATGTGTGTGGCTGCACCTAATTGCCTAATAAGACGTCTAGAGGAGGGTTTTCCATCCTTCTCCATTGCGAAAATGATCTATAATTCACGGTCATTAATCACGGCCCATTACATCCGGAACAATGCGCGAAATAGTTGGCATTAGAATGAGCGTTTACCTTACTGCATACAGCTTAAATACACGACTAGATGTTGAATATTCTGTTGATAAGCAGAAGTCATTGCTAATGCAGTGAGGCGGAAGGAAAGCAAAGCACGCGCGGTCTTACCTTGGCTGTAGCATTGCGAAGGCTTAAACTTTTTTAGCCCTAAAAGCATGTAATAAGCTGTAGATATACTATAACAACTAAGCGCGCGCGATCTCCCGATTTGACACGGGAACACGAATATTAGGGGCAATTTAAAATTTAAAAACCACCACATTGCTACAAATTAACAATGCAAAAATTGTTAAAAATTTTAAACAATAAAACAGTAAAATTAATTAAGTATGTCTGAGGATGGTTGAATAAACTGAAACGTAACAAACTAAACATTGAGATTTTTTATTGACCGATTCCCTGGATCTAAAATAACTTATATTGGCACAGGGGCGTGCCAAAGGCCTAAGGCAACCACCTTTAGAGGGCAATCAAATTCCAATATTTTCAAAAGTTTGCCGCTCTCTAAAAAATTAAACAATCTGCAAATAAAAGGTTAAGGTAAATTATGTGGTGCAAAAGAAACGGTTTGAAAAACTGATAAATGAGTTTGAAGTAAATATAATAGGAATACCTAGGTATGAATATTTTAATGTATATACATATGTATTTATTAAAACCGTAGTTGAGTTGGAATGTTTGCAAATTTGATTAATATACTTATAAATGTCATATCAGAAGTAATGCAGGGGCACAATTAGGGGAGGCTTAGCTAAGGACACTCCTCGTAAAGGCAAGCTTGCTTGACCATGAGTGACCTTAGGCTTAGCCCCCTCTAGCTCAAAATTGGCCTCCCCAAACAAAATTAGTATAATTTGTCGATGGCAAACTAACTACGAGTATATATCGATTCGGCTCTTCTGAAACTATACAAAACTTTTTAATTTGATACCATTTTTTCGAAAAATGTTTAGTTCGCGGCACGCACGTTTTTTTCTTTAAACTATTTTATTTTTCTAAAATATTCGCCTGCTCCCTTCCCTTTTACCAAAAGTTTTCTACTAAGCGCCAACTGCCTTAAAAAATACTGCAGCGCAATATGTTCTCTACAAAGATTTTTTCCAAAATGTTAGTGGTTTTTTTTTTATGTGGCGCCATTTTTGTCGAAAATAACTTAATTTTTCAGAAATTTTTGTCCTCGATCCTATTTTCTCCATTATATCTAGAAAAAATTTTCCGCAGTGCGACTTTGTTTAGTAGTTTTTTTATATTACAATTCCCTCCTTCTTTCACAGCTTCTTCTGTAGTAACCCACATAGCACAAAAATCACATCAACATTAAATTAACGTGAACAAAAATAACAAAGTTTTTTTTTACTTGAAAACAACCTCATACCATGTAATATTTATTTTGTTAAATCTACATGCTTAAAGATAACTTAAAAACAAGGAGAAATCAAGCTATAAAAATGTACTTTTTGCTGATGTTTCTGGTGCTGTGTATATAACGTGTTTTTTACCCTCGTTATTTTCATGTACCAAATTTACACTTGAAAAGTCATCCACAACATGTTCTAAAACGCCACTAGATTAAGACTTCTCAAACCCACTAACTTTCTGCGTCTTTTTTGGTCACGTTTTTTTAATAACATTTCTTCAACTTAAAAGAGACGCCAAAGGAACTTATAAAAGTTCACTAGTTTAAGACTACAACACTTCAAGACAATTTTAAAGATGGCGCTCAAGGCAAGACAAAATATCTATATATCTTTCTATATACATTATGCTTTTTTTAAAGCTAAACAAGATTTTTAACAGTAAACACTCACAGAATATTAATGTGTCTTTGGCAGGTTAATAACAGATGCGTCGTGATCGTGGATCAGGGATCAGTTCCTTAACAGGCTTTTGGAGTTTAGAGGCCAAAGCACTGCCTGATAGATTTCATCAGTGAAAAATCCCGACAATAGGTGGCGCTGCTGCTAGTAAAATCTCAAAAATATTCGGTAGAAAAGCCATGCAAATCGCGTTTTAAAATTCGTGTTGAAAAGGCGTGAATCTAATGTGATTTTAACGTTGATAAAAACACTTGAAACTAACGTAAAAACATTGCTGTTTTAATTTGATAATGGCGTTATTAAAACGCAGTTTTTAGCAACGTTATTTTATATAACGTTAATGAATGACCTATGAAGCTTGTTTTCATATATGAAATAAACGTTTTTTTCTAGCAGTTTTTAAAATCAACGTTTTTTTTCTCACGCCTTTTTTACGTAATAAAAACGTGATTGTGCTATGTGCGAAGTATTTTTCGCATTCTCTTAATACCTACGCTTGGGGCCAAGCAGCCCCCCACCTAGAAAAAAATATATGATCTTTTAGTTAATAGATATAGCGTTTAACGGATAACTACCCCTCCCCCTAGAAAAATAAATAAATGCGCAAATATTTTTTTCGTGGATAATTAACTCCCCCTCCCTAGATGTATGCCCAGATCCGAGCATGATGGAAGCATAGTGATGCGAAAAAACAACACCCTGAGTTAAGATTCGAAAAAACATAATTTAGCGAATTTTAGGGTAAGGAATCCCATAAGACCAAAATGGCCAAACTTTGAACATTTATATTTAAAAACTATACCGTTTATCAACAAAAGCACCGAATTGCAATATGCACAGCCTAATTTAAGATTTGAAAAAACGTAATTTGGCGAATTTTAGGGTAGGGAATCCCATAAGACCAAAATAACCAAACTTTGAAAATACATATTCAGGGTAGAGTTTTTACCAGGGAGAGCAGCTGTCCCTCTTGTTTATAAGATTTTTATAATTAGTAAATGAAATGCAAATACAATATGAATTCGCCCATATTAAGGAGGCCATGGAATTCAGGAACCTGCCCCTCCTTTCCGTTTTTAGCTAGATACGCTCTTGGTAGCTCTATCGACCTTACAGACAAACCGCCACTGCATTATTACCAAATACAAAACATTTTTATAAATAATCGAGATAAAACAAACGGTGTTTTGATAAGAAAATGAACTTGCTGTGCAGAAACCTAATCCTTCACGAGTAGCTTATGTGTGCAATCCTTATTATACAAAACAGTAGGTATTAGCTCAAGCTAAATAGCTTTGTCACATTTGAAACAGCTTGAGGTTAGACATAGAGTAGTAATCTGTAATAGAGTATAAATTGCATAGGCTTATTGTATTAGCTGTCTTATTATATCACGCCTAGGCATTTTAAATGCAACTTGGCGTATATGTGACTTTTTTTTGGAACAAAATATACATTTTTACGTTTTGGAAGAAAGACAAAATTTTTACTGAAAAATAAAATTGTTGTAAACTAATTAAAATCTTGCCGATTGCTCCGGAACGAAATAGCCATGTACAAAATAGCGACGGACAAAATGGCGTGTAATAAAATAGCGACTATCAAAATAGCGTTGTATCAAAATAGCGTTTGTAACAAAACAGCGACATTTTAAAATACCGATGTACGACAACCAAAATAGCGACAATCAAAATAGCGATGTATCATAATAACGATGTTATTTTTTCAAAAAATAAAATTTCCTTGAATTATTTCCCGGGATCCTAGAGGGTGTGAATCCGAACCGAACCGAACCGAACCAAACCAAACCAAACCGAACCAAACTAAACCGAACTGAATCGAACCGAATTTGGATTCATACCCTCTAGGATCCCAAGAAAAAAGTTCAAAAAGAAAAATAAGAGTCACTATTTTGTTACTTTGCTATTTTGATAGTCGCTATTTTGATAGTCGCTATTTTGTTACATCGCTTTTTTGTTACAATCGCTATTTTGTTACATTGCTATTTTGATAGTCGCTCTTTCATTACATCGCTATATTGATCGTCGCTATTTTGATAACGCTATTTTAATATCCGCTATTTTTTATATCCCTATTTCGTTCCGGAGCCCATACCTTTGAGAAGGGAAATTTTGTAACAGTCTGATAACTATTGGAAATCAAAGAAATTATTTTGCAGCCAACAGAAGAAATTACCTATAAATTTTATGTTTAACTTTTTTTGATAGGAGATCTAGTTCCGCTGGAAACCGTAAAAAGCATTCTCCACTCCTAATAGATCATCCCATTTCACCCCAATAAATCGGATCGAGTCCAATTTAATATTCCATTTGACTTCGATAGATTTTATTTAATTTTCCATAGTTTTTATGCTTTTTCTATTTTTTTCCTTTAAGCTAAGACAATATACAGTCGTGCACCCAAAAATTCGTCTTGGGGGAAGGGGCGAGACCCCTTGATGCCGTATTTAATGCTATTGTATTTTTGTATTCATGAAATATGTGAAAATACCTAAAAAAATCTTAGCCTTGGGGGACTTGGGGCCCCCTAGGTGCGCCCATAAATATAACATACAAATTTAAAAAGTGTAGGTAGGTACTTACAAAACTCAAATCGTAAATTATAGGGTATGGTAAACTTCCTGTGACTTTCCATGACTTTCGAGTTAGGTACCTACATATCACCCGCTACTTTGAGTTCAATCAAAAAATATGTAATATATATTCTGTTCTGTTTTATGTTAATTTTCAATAATTTCGGAAAACCTTTCACATATAAACACACGGCCCAAAATTACAAAATGCGTCGATCACTGCAAACTGTTACATGAGAGAAATCCGATTGTTAAAATACAAGTTTTGCAATGATATTGACGTAACTATCAAACTAAAATAATGACTAAAACCTAGGAGAGTTTTTACGAAAATACATATATATTTTCTATGCCTAAAGGCTAGCTTTAAGTTTATGCCTTTTTGTTTCGTAGGTATGTAGGTATGTTTTCTGTCAACTTGGGTCAGGATAACGTGTTATTAGCACAGTTGGGCAGTAGTTAAAAGCAAAGGTAGTTCTCGATTATTTTTATTCTGCCTAAAATAATCGCAAAAAGTACTTGGTTTCAACTACTACTACTACTATTACTACCTACTACTATGTCGGTTTAGAACGTTTTTTACGTTGTCCAACGCCTATTCTCCACCTTCTTCGATCCTGACAATCATCTTTTGTCAGTTTTTTTTTTACTTATTGATCTTTAGATTGACTGTTGCCATTCCAGTATAGGACGCCCCCTTTTTCTGCGCTCTATGGGTTGCCATTCCAGTAACGCACCCAGGAATTGTCTTGGGGAGGGGGGGGCCGAGGCCTCATAAGGTCGTATTTCATGCTATTTTTTGTGTTTATTCATGAAATATGTGGAAAATATATACAAAAATCTTAGGCTTGGGGGAGGGGCGGGCTCCCGGGGCCCCCCCTGGGTGCGCCCATGCCATTCTAGGACCTGCTTTTGTAATCTGTTATTGTTCACCCGTTATGATTCGCTCGATTCCCATTATTTCTTTTATGATCTTATTTTCTTATATGATATGTTCTGGATAGTCTCATTAATCTTCTCATTGCATCCATTTTGACACTTCCATTTTTGTTTTGTATTTTTCTGTTACGCGACAAGTCTCTATTCCATACAACGGCGTGCTTTTCACCATTGTTTTATATATGTTAAATTTTTCATTCTTTTTTATCTCTCCATAAAATACTGTTAAGACTTGTTTTTAATATTCTTTTTTGTCTGTTCCTGTCTTATCACATGTGACACCCTAGTATACATAATCATTGCACCGAAATATTGATTCTCCATTGTCTAGTTCTTGATTCGGTTCCAAAACATACATACTTCCGTTAACTTTCTCATCATATACACCATGTCTTCTTTATCATTAGCTACAATTACTCGGTAAAAGCACGCTGTTGTAATAGTAGTAGTTAAATATTTTTAAAAGTAATCAAATTCCTTTAAAGTAGTTAAATTACTAAAAGAAGCCATATACTCAACTACTTTTTCCATCTAAATTCACTACCTACTTATGGCTTGTAATCAAAAATGTACTTATTTAACTACTAGCTACTAGTACTTAGTAATTTAACTACTTTTTTGATAAAGTAGTTAGTAGTTATACTCCACTACTTTGTTTAAGTAATCTGCCCAACTCTGGTTATTAAACAGTTTAAGTTATGCTACGTATTTGTACGTATTTAAGTAGGGTTGCCATATTTCTTGAAAAAATTAACGGACCAACATCAAACAAAAAATGTATTATGAAATATTTAATTTACCTATATTAACAAAAAGGTCTAAAACACCGTACCAGTCTATTCTCATTTAATATTTTTACTTAGAGGCAGAGGTGACAGAAGCCGGGCCATTTAGTGGAAGCTCAAGTTCCAGGCCTAATAGTTAGATATTGCGAAAAGTATGATCAGTGGTATACAAAAATTGTATATAAAAAAAGTTGCAGAATATTTTTAAAGAATTGCGTAGCAAGTAAAATTTTTTAAAAATCTAATAATTTTTCGAAAAATAATGAGGAAAAAAGAATGGAAGAAAGGTAAAAAATGTCGCAAATTTTTTAGGAAAAAATAAATGTTAAAAAATATCGGTTTAGACGTAACGGTACAACGTACAAACAAACTTCACCGCAAAAAAATGTCTGGCAGGCCCCCCCAGCAAAATTATTTATTGAACTGAAACTTAACTGAACGGAATTTACAAGATAAAAAAATAACAATAAAGAATTATTAACCGGCTATCTTTTTCTGTGGCTTAAAAAAAGTAAAGGTAGAAATGGCAACAAAATTGCATGCATGGTTTAGACAGCCCCCAGCTCGAAATATTTCTGCGCCCGCGCACTCTGTTAGGAATCGCTTTCAAGAATTTTTGCAGAGGAAAAAGTTAACCGTCTCGACAAAATAAAACTATGTATAAATATTTAGCCTGTTATTTGTCACTCAGTGGCGGTTTCTCCATAAGTGCACATGTGCACGTGCACTCCAAAATTTTACTTAAAAACATCAAAATTTGATCATTCTTTAATTAATAATTTATAACTAATTAATACCCGGTATGTATATATTTGTATTCGTGATCGCCGCACTTAAGATGCCCTAAATTATGTGCACCATAAAGAGAGGACGACATGTCCCTATAGAATTTTACAGTACACAGAATCTTGGCCTTACTTCGGTTCGTGCTCTTGTGAATCAATTGCGGCGATCTATGCCGCCCGCACCCCGTGATGCCACCAATGTCTACCGTTGGATATTAAAGCTTACTTATGTGCACCTTAAGCTACTGCCCAAGACAACTTGGCGTTATCGGTCGGGCCGTAGTGTTTTGATTTCAACGATTTCGTCCATATAGATATATATCGATGTTTCAATCGCGGGCTATGACCACCTCTATAAACTTAGCATTACCACTTAAGAATTGGATATTCGCAATATATGCATTAATTGTCGTAAATTTGTCGTTAGAGAAAAAAAATTGTCGCGCCACCCGTTTGGTAATGCTAAGTTGAGTATCAACTTAGCATTACCACCCCAGAAAAAATTAAAATTTTCAAAAACTAATAAATGCATTAATTGTCGTAAATTTGTCGTGAAATTTTGAGATTTGTCAGCCATATCTCAGTGGTTGGCGTTAAATGGACAACATAGTATTTCTTGAGAAGTTCCCGTTTTTTCGCTGTTTCTAAAACAACGCAAAATCCTGGCGTTAGCTTTATAGTTGAAAACAACGATCAATGAATATTGACATTAACACCACAAAAGGTTATATTGAAAAGTAAAAGCGGGACGTAATATAATGTTTCACCAAAAATTTACATTCGCGCAAAAATGTTAAACATCATCACCTACATCATCGCAAGTTTTGTGAAAGAGCTTAAAGATCACTGAGATATGGCTGACAAATCTCAAAATTGCTCACTGCCCGTTTCCGGGAAAACGGATGACGCGACAATTTTTTTCTTTCACGGCAAATTTATGACAAGTTTACGACAATTAATGCATTTATTAGTTTTTGAAAATTTTAATTTTTTTTGGGGTGGCAGTGTCTATCTGTCTGTCTGTCTGTCTGTCTCTCTGTCCGTCTGTCTGTCTGTCTGTCTGTCTGTCTGTCTGTCTGTCTGTCCGTCCGTCCGTCCGTCCGTCTGTCCGTCTGTCCGTCTGTCCGTCTGTCCGTCCGTCCGTCCGTCCGTCGGTCTGTCTGTCTGTCTGTCTGTTCTGTCTGTCCGTCCGTCCGTCTGTCTGTCTGTCTGTCTGTCTGTAACGACCAACCCGCATAACTCAAAAACCGCTTGTCCGATTTAAACGAAATTTGGTACCTAGGCTGGGTCTTGGACCGTGGTGGCCCCATTTAAAAATGAACGAAATCCACCAAACGCAAGCCAAATAAAAGGGTGGGGGTAGATTTCAAAAATGAGAGTTTATGTGAAAATATGGCGCGTGTGATATCAAACGAAAGATAATTAAGTCTAGAGTTAAATAAAATATATTTCAGTTTTTAAACAAAATGAATTTTAAGTTATTTAAAAAAAAAGAGTGGGGGTAGCTGTCAAAAATGAGAGTTTAAGTGAAAATATGGCGTGTGTGACATCAAACGAAAGGTAAATGAGTCTGGAGTTAAACAAAATACATTTTAGTTTAAAAAAAAGGGTGGGGGTAGATTTTAAAAATTAGAGTTTAAGTCAAAACATGGCTTGTGTGGTATCAAACGAAAGGTAATTGAGTCTGGAGTTAAATAAAATATATTTCAGTTTTTAGTTATATTAGCTCACACGTACACTATAACTATAGTACCTAGTGTGAGCTTAGGTGCCCATAGATTGGCAGAGTATTTTCTAGGGTGGTAGTGCTAAGTTAAGACTTAACTTAGCACTACCACCCCTTTCTAGGCAAACGGGTGGCGCGACAAAATTTATTCTTTCACGAAAAATTTCAATTCAATTCTTAAGTGGTAATGCTAAGTTTATAGAGGTGCCATGACAAATTACCAAAAGAGAGAATCTTAAAGGAAATGCAATGCTACAAACACAGCTGCTATGAAATCATAATACATCTCTTTTTACTTTATTAGTCCGCCAATGGCAGGGGCAATTTAGCGTCCCTGTATGTAACAGATAGCAAACGCCAATATCTTTGACACGCAGGGACGTCAAATTGCCCCTGCAAAATCACTAGTGAGTAGGTAGCTGAATAGAGTGGTCACGCCATGACGTCTGCTATGTTCCTGTCTGTCAATGTGTCGATAACTTTTAAATGAGTAGACCGATTTTCTTAAAATTAAAACTGTGCGATAAACCAAAAGGAAGATTTTGTAAAAATTTTAGCGGAGCGTTGTATTACGCAATTTTTTTGCAATAATTAAAAAAAACATGGTAAAAGATCTGTCAGCAGCATTTCGATTGTCAATTGTCATTCGATCGGAACTGAATTAATTTTAATCGTTTTTGACTTCCATTCAGTGGCGAAATACAATAATGTAGTTTATGGCTAATGGATTTGTCGTTTTTTTTTGTTGTAATTTTTTTACAGTTGCATGTTTGTGGAAGTCTGGGATAGGTGCAATAAAATTGGTCTATTAAACTTAGTTCTTCGTATGTCACTTATTGATTATAATATTTATTTTTTAAAACTTTGGCATGAGCCAAGGGCAACAAAAAACTTATAAGACTTTCCTGATAAATTTAGCTGATTTCTCGGGACATGTATAAAATATTCTTTGACGTTGTGCCATCCTGATGATGCTACCAAACTTATGTAAGAAGGTTGAAATGTTTAAAATTTTGACGTAGTAGATTTTGCATTGTTTTTTAATTTTAAATTTATATTTTTCGCCATACGCCGCACGCTGCGTTTATAAATTGTTGCCTATGGTAAACAGGCGCGTAGCACTGGGGGGTTTAGAGGTTAAAAACCCTCCATAAGGCAAAAAGTTGTGTGCATTGTTAGTACGCTTGTTCAAAAATCTTTGTATAAAATTTTTGATATAAACATTTATACATTGAACCCCCCCCCCCCCATTGCATCGTTGGCGCTATGCTATTGAAGATAAAGGTTATTCCTGCTGGGCTAGCCCAAAATCTAAAATTATCATGGTCAAAATGAAAACACACTTGCGTTTGAAAATCAAAAAGTTGATGACCCGGGGTACTACCGACCGCGGCAAAAATCACCCGCGATTGCGCACCAGCGCTTTATTTAATTTTTTTTGCTTAGTGTTATGGTTCACACTCGATTACTTTTAAATGCCTATCTAGAAAAGTAAAAATTTTCAAAGTATATCAAATTAAAATAAATAGATCCATGATGAATCTGATACCTTCCTATAGTCCATTAGTACACTCCAAGTGAACTCCACGATATATCAGCCTTGAAAACAGTTTTTATACCTAAATATCTCACAAAGGAAGCTCGTACGAAGTTTTTAGTAATAACATAAATTATTGAGAAAAACGTGTTCTATATTCCGAAAACTGCATATTGATGCGACCCTCTCTTAAAAAGTAAGCATTTTCAGTTTTTAAACTGTTAAAAAACTGTAATTACCATCAATGGATTTTTACCTAAAAATTTCATGAAAATCAGTTTAGCGCCTTAGGAGTTACCGTGTGCCGGACGCATATTTGTAAGCAGAACACGCGTCCGCCAAATGACGCGAGCCGAAGTAGAGTGGTATATAGCAGACGAGTCAGGCAAAACAGCTTAGTAAACCGCAGACACATGAGAGTAGCAAGAATGTGCGGAATAAAGAGCTGTATATAGCAAATGAGTGAGATGGATTTTTGTCTGAAGCGTCTGTTATTTACTGAATAAAAGGGCTTAAGGGCTCGGTTCGATTTGGTTCGGTTCGGTTTGGTTCCGAACCGATCCGAACTGAATCGTACCGAACCGAAGGATCAGGAAGACAACTGACGCCTTATCTGAATATAAAAACAAACATGCTCATGCCTATACAGCCTACACTTACTCCAGTAAACAGCAGACGTATCAGGCGGACTTTGGCGGACGCATCTGCTAAATATTAATATTCTTTGGGCATGCCGAAATTGACACAAGGGACAACGCGTCTCCTATTTACAAATATGCGAGCCGGACAGACATACACACACACAGACAGACGTCTCGACGGTATTGCTAAGATAGGTCAAAATACACAAAAAAAAAGATTTTTGGCGTTATCTCAAAAAAAAATAATTTTGGCGTAAACAATACCTTCTCTATCCCTTGCTGCACGGACTAGGAAGGTAAAAATCAAAATTTATAGGCCATATTTACCCTGGGTAATTTTGCCTTTTCGATCGCGTTACGTCAAGAATGTCGTTGTCTGATTTTAAAATATTTGATAAAAAAGGAGGGCAGCTGCCTCTTTCTTGCCCCTGCCCACTTTGGATACACCCTTGCACGCCTTAGGTCTGTGCATCCTAAGACCTGGCGAAGTCTCCAGGTTTAGCCTAGACATCACAAGTACGTACAATGTACGTTTATAGTACGTAACTTTGCGACGTAGTGTACATATTTTTGGATTTACTTACACATATTACTTACGTCGTAGGGACGTAACTTTAGCATTTATTTTCCTTCGATTTGTACGTACTATGGACGTACTGTAGTACGTACTATGTATGTTAAATCGACGTATTTTGGGCAAATAGACGTACATGGTACGTCAAATTAAACGTAAGATGTACATATTTCACACGTACATGGTACGTACAGGGTGATTTTTTATAATTGCAAGATCGCTATAACTCGGTTATTATTGGGAGTAGAAAGTTCAAGCAAAGACTATTTGGTTTGGTAAATTATGGCCAGTTTAGGCCCACCATTAGTATTTTTTTATAGGTTTAATATACAGGGGGCGACAATCAGATCATTTTTTTTAAAGGGAACATCCTATATATTTTTGTATTTTTAAGTTCCGCAAAAAATTAGCTTTACTCCGCACCGTATACCTATTTAAAATTTGCTAATTTTCGGAATTTCAATCGTCAATATCTCGAAAACTAACAAAGATAGAGCCATAGTGTTACATATATCTATATATCCCTTTAAAAAAATTGATCTGATTGTCGCCCCCTGTATATTATAACCTGTAAAAAAATACTAATGGTGGGTCTAAAGTGGCCATAATTTACCAAACCGAACAGTTTTTGTTTGAACTTTCTACTCCCAATAATAACCGAGTTATAGCGATCTTGCAATTATAAAAAATCACCCTGTACATAGGGCATCAAATTAAAATAAGATATATGATTAGGACTAGAATAGGTACCATTTAAAACTATTCGGTCTTCCTGAACAATCCTATATCGTCCAGTTTTACCTCGAAAGGCTTGAAGTTTGTCTTGCTTGAATTAATATTTAAGTAATATATCTCTAACAATGCCGCTAAATGTTAACTGGTGAACGCCATCTATTAGCAAAATCTGTTGTTAAATATTCGGAAGCGCATCTCTAAACGGAATGTAAAATGTACGAACTATGTAAGTGCCTAGTGTTCGTACTATGTACGTAGATAGTGAACGTTGTATGTAGATACATATTTGTACGTACTATATACATACACAGTATGTATTTTATTGGCCCCAAGAATTACCGACGTAAAATGTACGTAAAAAGAAAGTACCAGTTAACAGTTTAATATAACAAATTACATACAAACAGTGGCGGTTCCTCCATAATGTCCCAAATTTTACTTAAAAAGATATTAACATTTTATCATTTAATTAATAATTTTATCATAAAGTATTAATAAACCCAGAAAAGTATTAATAAACCCCGTATTTGTTTGTATTCGTGATTGCCGCGCAAAACTGGACAGACATTCTGTGCAACGTAGATGTTATTGACGAAATATAGAAAGAGAGGACGACATGTCCCTACAGAATTTTACAGTACACAGATCCTGTGTCCTTACTTCGGTTCGTGCTCTTGTGAATCAATTGCGGTGATCGATGCCGCCCGCACCCGCGTTTACGGTTACCATTGGCTGTTAGCTAGCTTATGTGCACCTTAAATTAGTACCATAACATATTGACCGAGCATCGATATTTTCTGATTAGTGCACTAAAAGAATTTGGCGTTATTGGTCAGGCCGTACTGTTAAAATTTCGACGAATTCGTTGTTAAAAGAATGACGGAAGGTTCTAATTCTGATAGCATTAGCGTGAAATATTTAAAGACAATTAAATTGTATTTTTTACCACAATGGATGAAAATAGATTAACTGCCCTCGCAATGATATCTATTGAGAAAAAAATTATTCAATAAATTCCAAAGTTCAATGAATTGGTTATTGAAGAATTTATTTCAAAAATGGACAGACGCCTTCATTTTCAATACAAAACGTGTCTGTGAAATATTAAAACTTGGTATGAAACATTTATTATTAATTTATAAAAAAAATATAAATAAATAACTAAATATCTCATTTTTTAATTATTTACCATATGAAATGATTTAATTATTTACTATATGAAATGAAATTATATGATATAATGGCCCACTCGATGGCCCAAAAAGTTGCGCCGCAATTTTTTATATAAGGACAAAAAAATTTTGCTGGTATTTGAACACATTATTCAAGACCTCTGTTATATGCTAGTGTCTATCGCGTTTTGTATTAGTATAAATACACGTCAAAAATGTAAAAATATTTTGGTTATAAACGAGGTGAAAAATGGCATTGTTTACGAGAACTCGAAAAAGAAACAAAAAGTGCGATAAGTGAATTTTGATCGCACGAATGAACCCAACAAGCGCAGGACGCAGCACACAGTTGTTTAAACAACAAATAGAGGAAGAATAATGGTGTTATTTTATCTTGCACCTTGTTTTTCTAAAAAATGAAAGATTGATGTTTACTTGTATTTTCCACATAAAATGTTTCTAAACTTATACGAATAAATTATCCACATGCTTTTAAATGTTTTTCTCACTCACTCAGGTAGGACCTAATATAAGCAACCAGTGTCGGATCTTGGTCCTAAAAATTGGAAGGGACAAAAATAATATTAATTTATGAATTTATTTTTGCAGATGTTATATGTTTGCCAGTTAGTCCCTAACCCGGTTCCCACCTACGACTTTCTCGTGCGTGCCCGCGCACGCTTCACATGACTGTCATAACATTTTATATTGAGATCATGTGACGCGTGAGCGGGCACCCATGAGAAAGTCGTAGGTGGGAACCGGGTGTAAGAGTATATAGTGGGTGGGCCAAAACAAACGGAAAAAATATTTTTTGTTATAACTCTCGAACTATACCACCGATTTAATACTTTGGAGGGACTTAATCTGACTTTTAAGCAGAAATATTTTTTTATTCTTAACGTTACAATCCAATTAGAATCAAACTTGACGATTCAAAAGGCTGTATTTTTATGTTCAGATTTTCTTTCGATCTTTTACCTTCCTAGCCCGCGCAGCAATGGCTAGAGATGGTATTGTTTTCGACGATTTGTTTTTTGAGATAACACCAAAAATGTGTTATTTATGTGTTTTTTTACCTATCTTAGCAATATCGCCGTGATGTCTGTCTGTGTTTGCGGGTGTGTGTGTGTGTGTATGTGTGTGTGTGTATTTCTGGCCGTAAAACGATAGCTCCTAAGCCGCTAAACCGATTTTCATAAAAATTTTCGGTAAAGTAGTGTTCGACACTCTCGAGCTGATTTGATTTTGGTTAAAATACATTAATGGTTATGACAGTTTTTTGACAATTAAAACATTTAAAAAATGCTAGCGTTTTAATGGAGCACCGCATCAATATGCGGTTTTCGGAATATGGTAGACTCCATTTTGTGTGTTATAACCAAAAACTTTGTAAGAGCTTTTGTTTTTGAGATATTTACAAAAAACTGTTTTCAAGGCTGATTTATCATGGCTTCACTTAGTGTGCTAATAGGCTAGCTGGGAACGTATCAGATTCGCCCATTTATTACCTTTCTAGCCTACCTTTTTTTGAGATAACGCCGAAAATGTGTTATTTGTGTGTCTTTTGACCTATCTTAGCAATATCGTCGTGATTTCTATCTGTGTATGTGTGTGTATATCTGTCCGTAACACGATATAAACCGATTTGGATGAGATTTTCACAAAAGAAAGTGTTCGATACTGTAACGAGCTGATTAGATTTTCGCCAGAATCCATTGATGCTAATGACAGTTTTTTGACAAAAATTGAAAATATGATAACTTATTAACGTAGCATCGCATCAATATGCGGTTTTCGGAATGTAATAGAACACATTTTTCTCGATAATTTGTGTTATATCCAAAAACTTCGTAGAAACGTGGAGTGTGCTAATCATATACGGAATATTACGTATATGGTGCTTAATGAGCTAGGAAGGTATCAGATCCATCGTAGATCCATTTTTTTTTGTAATGGCGGTTTGTCACTGGCATTTTATGATTTGAACTAATGGAAATATGTCATGGCGTAACCGCCAAAATAAAAATATTCTGCCAATCTATAGGCCTCTAAGCTCACACTAGGTACTATAATTATACAGTGGCGCACCCAGGAATATGTCTTGGACTCCAGACTCAATTACCTTTCGTTTGATACCACACAATAAGCCATGTTTTGACTTAAACTCTAATTTTTAAAATCTACCTCCACCCTTTTTTTAAAATAAACCAAAATTAATTTTTTTTAACTCCAGAGTTAATTACCTTTTGTTTGATATCCCACACGCCATATTTTCAAATAAACTCTAATTTTTTTAATCTACCCCCACCGAGACCCCTACCCTTTAATTTGACTAACGTTTGGTGGATTTTGTTTATTTTTAAATGGGACCATCCCGGCCCAAGACCCAGCCTTGGTACCAAATTTCATTTAAATCGGACAAGCGGTTTTTGAGTTATGCGGGTTGGTCGTTACAGACAGACAGACAGACAGACAGACTGACGGCGGAACAAAAAAGTTTCAAAATCATCTGAAACGCAAAAATATATAAACATTTTTGAAATCGGAGCAACTTCTCGAAAAACTTAGGATCACCATAGCTCACACTACTATAGTATAGTAGTAGTGTGAGCTAAAAACAAACTATTGGAAGGTATCAGATCCGCCATGGATCCATTTATGTTTTAGGGGGCACGATTGGCAATATTTAAGCGAAAGAAACAATTTAATGGAAGAGAAAAATGTTCCAAATAGATTTATTGACCGAGAGTTAAGTGAAACTAGAAAATTAACTTAATTGGGTTAATTTATTCCCTTAATTCTTGCTTAAAAACGTCTTTAACAACCCTCCTAATTTTCCCTTATCCCGTGCGATTACGTTCCCCAAAGGAACTTAATATTTCATCGCCCACAAAATCCCTTTATGTATTGTTTCAGTGTTTACTCAGTCATCCGCAGAAGAAAAAGAGATTTTCGCGAATTTTGCGGAAATTTGCCACCCTCTTTCCTCTAGATCTGTAGTTGCCTTGCCCGCATTAGTGCACGCTCCATATAGTACATATATCCCGTTATTAAGGGTATTTCTTGGAAAAACGTAAAATATGGTTCCACAGAGAGAGAAACTAAAACTCCTTTTTGCCCGATTAGCCACGAAACTTGTTTGATTTATAAATTCACGGGTACTAAATTTTACGTTTGTTAGTATTATTTGGCTTAAAAATTCCGCTGTTTGACGCTCATGTGTCTGATGGCTGGTAAAAACGCTAATCAGTTCTGAAAGACAGAAGAACTGTCGTAGGTCACGGATGGTTTGTTTCTTTTTATTTGCAATCGATCTTTTCATTGATCGATATGTATAGCAATTTATTTTCGCCTCCTCTTGTTAATGTTTCTCTCGTATCTCGGTAGATGGTGCTTCTTGCGAGAGTTTTCTCACTATTTGCATAGGATTAGAGACAAAACCATCTAATTAACTTCGCAAGAGTGTCACATTGACCAAGCAGTGTTCTGAGGAGTCCCATAAGGACGAAACAGTTAACTGTCAACACTTAGGTGTCAATTAGATCTTGGACCCCCGTGAGGTTAAGCTATCAAGCTACCCAGGGAAAAATATAAGAGAAACCTTTTTACCCGATTAGCCACGTAACTTGTTTGATTTTTTAAACTTCTCTAAGTCGAACTTAAAGGGACAACCAAAACAGTTCGAGTTATGGAGAGTTCAAGTTATAGAAATTCGAGTTAAGATGGTTAAAATACATATAAAAAGTGCAGGGACCACTTAAAAGGTTCGAGTTATATAGGTTCGAGTTACAGAGGTTCGACTGTACATATATAACATAACTCTGTAAAACAACATGTTTTTATAAAAGTCCATAAATGTGTTTAAAAAAATGCAGCGTTTATTCGTGGAGCTTTTAATTTCTTTAAAAAAATATTATACAGCATGGTTAAGAGTTATATGATTCATAGACCGCTTGCTGTGCTTAATCTGTGTAAGAGAGTGACGTTTGTTTTACGTTATCCTTAGTGTTCCAAAATCTCTTCTTTGCTCTGAATATTGCCGTTATTCTTAGTAACAATAATAATAACAGCTGTCAAATTTTATTTAACTGACCCGTATTCGGGCTGGTAGTGAGAAAGTAGGGAAATACATCGTGACCTTTCGTCTTCACGTAGTTTTTCGTCACTCCGTCGTGTGCAGCGAAACAGGGAAAAGTAGGTATTTGTTTTTCACGTAAATTCTAGCTTAAACCATGCCGCGAATTACATTTGGCGTTTAGGGAAAAAGTACAGATGGTTCACTGGTATTTTGAGGGAAATAGCTGTCAAAATGCTACAAAATTATTTATTGTCGCGTTTGAGGGAAGGGATATTCCAAGCCGTAGCAAGGTCCAAAAAATAGTGACCCATTTCCAACGAATAGGATTTGTCAATTTTTACGACAAATGCAGTGGTGAAGAGGCACCTCCTGTTCGTAAAATGGGAGAGAAAAGCGAACGGCGCGAAACTATGATTTGTGCTGCAGCAGAAGCTTTGCCTCCCTGTTCGAGTAAGGCAATAGGGTGTTTGACAGTAGTAAAAAATATATATATATTTATTTTTAGATATCTCTTTAGGTCTTGGGAATGCTAAAAACAAACTTTTTTGTTTAATTTTTTCTCAAATTCATAGTTCTTTTAATTAAATAAATTCATTGAATTAAAACAATTAGCCACGTGATTCAAAACAGGCGGTCTGCCAATCAGCTCCGAGTGACGTCACAAAACAGTAAACGCCTCGAACGAACCTATTTTCTGTGTTATTTTCTTATAGATGGTAATGTTTGCTTTAGTTTAAAGTGCGAATTGTCGTCCTAAATTAGATTTTATTTTGTGTTTTGCTTATAAAAAACATTTTCGATGAAAAACGGATTCTCCAAAGCCGATAGCTCCAACTTGCCAATGCTGAATTCCTCGCCTACTTTTACTCATTTAGATTTTGTGGTTAGGTTATATGTTTTGCTTTTTTGTTTAATATGCCACTTACAATAGATTCAATTAAATACCCAATCATTATTCATTATTATTTTAAACATTAAGAAACAATCAAAAATTCCTTTTTTAAAACAAAATTTTCTGAATACATTTTGTTTCAAGAATTCTTATGACCCTTCGTAACAAATTTCAAAACACCAAAATTATTATGAAATGTCCTAGTCCTGCCTATGCACTGCCTAGTCTTGCATATGCACTGCTCAGTTCTACATTTAGCCTACATGTGCACTGCCTAATCCTGCATTTAGAGGTACTCCCTAGTCCTGCCTAATAACTGCCTAGCACCGCCTAAAAATTTGTACACCTTTCTGCCTATTACAGTTGTTCACCCCTTGTAATAAACATAACCTCAAAAATTTCATCGTCATTTACGAAATAGTTATATATATTATAGACAACGTGAGAAAAATTAATAGAAACAATTTAGTTATACTCACATCAAAGTGGTCTTCACAAATGTAAAGTGAAGATGTATTAGATAAGGCCCTTGGGTCTCTTGTAGTAAGTTCTAGCCACTTTTTCCGTTCTTTTACTAGTGTAGGCACATGAATAAATAGTTGTTCAAGTGTTTTTATGCTAGTATTCGAACACTGGGGCACTACACACCATTTATAGGACATTTTTTTACATAAAAAACAGTAAAAACACAGACCAAAAACAAATAAACTCTTGAATGCGGTGTATCTGTCCGCGAGTTTACTGCGCTGTGACGTCATTGCAACTCCATGCTAGAAATGAGCGTTTTAGCGGCAAATTCAAATCGGAAATTAGAAAACTTCATTTTAAATGTAGTCATGATAAAATATACTATTTTAATAATTTTGCGTAGCAAATTAGTGATCTATGTATCATTCTAAACTCTTTTCTAAAATTTGTCAATTACCCTATTGCCAATGATGTGAGCGATAATATTTTATTCTTAACCGTCCGAAAAATGTTGAGATGGGTACCGGAGTTCCAAAGTAAAGAAAACGCAAGAAATTTTTCCAGATGATCAGTTTCGAAGAATGGAGTTTTGTAAAACCATGATTGAAAAAGCGAATCAGGATGAAAATGTTATTAAAAAGATTTGTTTTACACACGAGTTTATTTTCAATTTATCGCAGTATCCTCAAAAACGTAATATCTGGACTGGAATTTTGGGTGACAATATCATTGGTCCTTTTTTCATTAATGGTTGTATGCGCAAGACATACACCCGTTCGATAGCTTTAGGCACTGGTTAAACTTTTACGCATTAAGGATAAAAATGGAAAATAACGCGAGAACCATACAAAATGTCGATTGACACCTACCTTGGTTTTTTCTCGGCGGTACAAATTCCATTCACTGGGCGCCCAGGCTTCTACCAGAGTTCTTGAGTTGATCGAAATCACTGTGAGGAGTTGAGGTAACGGATTGGAATGATTTTAGAATTGATTGGCACTAATTGTAATTGATTGAATTGTAGTTTTGGAAAAACCGAGTAAACACGCCGGTTTCAATATGGAGGCTACGATGATCTCTCTCTCGTCATCGCGCCGGTGGGTTGCGCACTGTCTATCCGCGCACTTTGCGGTGTCACGTGACAACCTGTATGGCTCAGTGCAACGGAATAATTAATATTTAGGAAAATTAACTAAGTATTATTTGTCTTGCACGTACATTTTCCCGGCCGCCCTAAAATACTATTTTAGAACCAGGAAAAATAATAAGTATTATAACTAGGGAATAACAATTATTATTTCCAAAAAAAAATTAAAAAATTGCGACAAAATGTTATTCTATTTTTTGCCGCGATAAAACAAAAAAATTATTTCCCGAAAAGGAATAAAATAAAAAAAAAAGAATAATTCTATGACGACACTGACATAGAATGAACATTGCTTGAGTGTTCAGTTAAAAGGCAAAGGGCACAATTTAACAATTGGACGTTTAAATAGCCCTTGTTGAGTCCTAATCGTGACAACTCTAACATGTCCATCTGAACCAGGATGCAATTCTACAATCCTGCCTAAAGACCACTGCAAGGGTGGTTTGTTTTCATTTTTTATGACTACTAAAGTATTTAACTCGACTTTAGTAGGTTTTTCTGTCCACTTGGACCTCTGCTGTAGAGTATGTAGGTACTCCTCTTTCCATCGGGACCAAAAATCAGTGTTCAATCGCTGAACAAGTTGCCACCGAGAAAGAGTGTTTAGTTTTAATTGTGATAAGTCTGGGTCTGGGACAGAGTTTAATGGTTCCATGGTAAGGAAATGTCCGGGAGTGAGTGGACAAAAATCATTGGGATCGGATGATTGAGCAGAGATTGGGCGACTATTTAGCAATGCCTCGATCTGCACAAGCAAAGTATTTAGTTCTTCGTATGTAAGCTTCTGATTTCCGATCACTCGGTAAAGATGTGTTTTTACTGATTTAACACCAGCCTCTGATAAGCCATTGAAATGAGGACTAGCACTAGGAAAAAAATGCCATTTGATCTGAAGATGTTCAGAGGAAGCTTCGAAGAGCTTTTTAAGCTCAGAGTTTGCTCCTTGAAAATTGGAGCCTCTGTCGCTGTATAAAAAATTACAACGACCCCTTCTAGCTACAAACCTTCTGAATGCGGCTATAAAGCATTCAGAAGTAAGGTCTGACGCAAGTTCTGTGTGGCTAGCGCGCGTACTTGCGCACACGAAAATGCAGATATAGGCTTTTAATTCTTTGGTACCCCGGTACCAACGACCTGGTGAAATTTTTATAGGACCAGCATAGTCCAAAGTTGCATGAGAAAAGCACTTTAGTTGTGAAATTCTAAAATAAGGTAAGTCACCTTGATAAGGGATGTAAGCCTTTGGTCTAAGGCGATAACATCTTATGCATCGAGATAAAACTGACTGAATAGCTCTGCGGGATGCTAAGATCCAGAATTGTTGTCTTAGTAAGTACTGAACTGTATTTAGCCCTGGATGGCTATTTTCCTTATGAATATGTTCAATGATGAGGTCAGACAACCTGCCTGATCTGGGAAGCAATAGAGGATGTTTTGCATCAAAAGGTATAGAATTCGTATGCCTAAGACGACCACCTACCCTTATCAGTCCGGTAGTGTCCAAAAAGGGTGCAATTTTTCGAAAGGCTTTGGGTAAAAGTTCGTTGTTTTTTAGTTGTTTTAGGAGGTCAGAGAAATGTAATTCTTGGCTTCTTCGAACCAAGAGTGTTAAAGCATACTGAATTTCGAAAATAGAAATAGGACCTGTAAGTGGTTCCTTTTTGTTTTTAAAATTATAAAATATTCGTCGAATCTGACAAATTAATTTTTTAATGTGAAAAAGGGATGAATATTTATTTACAAGGAAGTCTAGAATATGATAATCGATGTTTGTAGTAAGTGTTATTTTTTCAGGCTTTTCTTCATTTAAAATTTGCTGAAAATCGGTTTCTGAGTTTTGGAGTAATGCGGGATTTTCCCATGTAGTACATGGTTGACTAAGCCAGGAAGGCCCTGTAAACCACAAGGGGTGGTTTATAAAATTAGAAGGAGTTGTGCCACGACTGGCGACATCCGCAGGGTTTTCTTGTGATTTTACATGATACCAGTTTACATTAGAGAGTTTTTCTTGTACTTGGCTAACTCTGTTAGCAACAAAAGAGCGCCATCTATGAGGTGAGCTACAAAGCCAAAAGAGGACGACTTGAGAATCTGTATAAGCGTAAGTTTTATCTATTGAAATTAAAGGGGAATAAGTTTTTATAACAAAACTAAGAAGTTCAGTAAGAAGAACAGTACCTAAAAGTTCTAGTCTCGGGAGACTAATAGTTTTTAAGGGACCGACCCTTGATTTGCCCATAATTAAGGAAGTTTTTATGCTTTGATCTGACAGCTCGATACGTAAATAAACGCAAGCTGCGTAGCCTAATTCTGATGCGTCCGAAAAAGCATGCAGTTGACAAGATATTATATCTTTAGAAAAAATGTGCCTAGGAAATTTAATATCTGATAAGCACTTAAGTTCATTTTGAAATTGTGTCCAATGCTGAAGAATAGATTTGTCCACGGGATCGTCCCATCCTATCTTGGAAATCCATAATTTTTGCATAAGACATTTTGCAAAAAATGAAATGGGAGAAAGCATCCCTAAAGGATCAAAAATAGAAGCAATAGCGCTTAGAATATTTCTTTTTGTGCATCGTTTTTCCGATGGCTGACAAGAGAAAAACATATTGTCTGATTCTGGGTCCCACTGGAGTCCAAGAACCTTTATGGATATAGGATTTTCCTTGTCAAAAGAAAAGGGAATTTGGCATTCGTCTGGTGATAGAGAGGATAGTAGTTTTGGGTGATTACTAGCCCATTTTTTAAGCTCAAAACAGCCTGATTTTAGAAGAGCGATTAAATCTCGCTGTAGAGCTAGAGCCGACTCTATAGAGTTTGCGCCTGCGCAGATATCATCGACAAAAATGTCTTCTAGGAGCACCCTAGAAGCTTCTGGGTAGTTTTTTTCTTGGATTTTGGCTAACTCTTGGATAGTTCTGATGGCCAAAAAAGGACTAGACGTGATACCAAACGTGACAGTATTAAGTCTGTATTCTTGAATAGGATCGCTTGAAGTAAAACGCCACAGAAGACGTTGATAATCACGATCTTCCGGAGCTAATTTTATTTGTAAAAACATTTGTGTAATATCCGAGAGCATGATTATTTCATGAAATCGGAATTTTAACAGAATTGAGTTGATGTCAGTTTGTAATTTGGGCCCTGGGAGAAGGGTAGAATTAAGGGATATACCCTTTGAACCCGCTGTTGCCGAGCCATTAAAAACTACTCGAACGCGTGAACTTGATTTATCGGGGCGTACAACGCAGTGGTGGGGTAAATAATTTATAAATTGATTTTTTGATTCTGATTCTCGAATTAAACTCATATGATCGTTTTTTAAGTAGTTATTCATAAATTCGGAATACTGTGAATATAGTTCGGGATTTTTTATCAGTCTAGACTCAAGAGATAAAAAACATTTGTAAGCATGTGAGTAGGTATCTCCTAAAATAGGTCTGGAGTGACGAAATGGCAATGAAACTTGAAAACGTCCCGAACTATCTCTCGTGACAGTTTTTTGATAAAATGATTCACATTTTTCCTCATCAGGAGAGAGGAACTTCTTTGTTGGGAGAGACTCAACTTCCCAAAACTTGATCATCGTTTGATCTAGTGAATTATTTTGTAAAGAAGTAAAGTGACATGAATATGAATTTGAATTGTATGTAGGTTGATTTGATATTTCCGTATTTCCCAGGAGCACCCAGCCGAACAAGGTTTCAAGTGCTATTGGCTGCCCCGGTTCTCCAGGAATAATGTTAGGTTGAATTATTTGAGAATAAACATGTGCTCCTAAAAGCATGTCTACAGGTGCGGGAATATTGAAAGTATTATCTCCTAAATTTAAATTAGAGATATGATGCCAATTGTGAGGATTAACTTGAACAGATGGCAAATTTGCACTTACCTTTGGCAAAACATAGACATCAAGAGAAAGCGTTGGATTATTTCGGCCAACAGGCTTAATTGTGCAATTTGTTATGCCATTGGTGGTTGAAGTAGATTGATTGATGCCTCGTATGGGAACTATGAATTTTTTCCTAGATAATCCTAGGCGATTAAGACAATTTTCAGAAATAAAATTGGCCTCTGACGCATTGTCGAGGACAACCCGTATAGTTTGATAGTATCCACGACTATCTAGGATGTCTACTTTTGTTGTAGAAAGTAAAATAGTACTTTGAGGTTTTTGAGTGGTGAGTGAGGTGCACCCACAATTAATGTAATCAATGCCCTCATTGGGTGTTTCATTTTGTGTTTGATTGGGGTTTTGGAAAGATTGAATTGAATTTTGATTTAAGTTTGGGGTTGGTTGTACATTTCTAAAATACGCGTTTTGTGAATTCGATTGAGTAGTTTGCGAGTTATTACAAATACTTGTATGGTGACGCTGGCCACAGATACGGCAAGAAAAAGTAGATTGACATAAATTTAAGGGATGCGATCTTAAACAATTGCTACACGCATTATTTTGCCTAACGTAGGCATTACGCTCCTGTATAGTTTTTGATAAAAATACCTGGCACTGTGAAAGATTGTGAAATTGTTTATTTGTACATAAACGACATTTGTATTTATTTTGAAACAGATTCGAATTAAATTGTAAATTCGAATTATTTAATTGTTGTTGTCTATTTGAATTTGAGTTGAATTGATTTGTATTTGAATTTGAGTTGTTTTGAGTTTCTGGAGTAAAACTAAAACTAGATTGATTTGGTTGTTGATTTGAATTAAAGAATTTAGATTGATTTGGTTGGAATTGCGAATTATTGCTAAATGAAGTTATTTTTGAGTTTTGAGGATTTTGAGTTGTATTTGCCACGTAAACTTGTGGTTGATATGGTTTTGAGTAACTGTTGTAATTATTATTTGAATTGAATTGTCGCTTAGGTGGTTTTGGATTTGAATTTTGTAAATTGTCTGATTGCATAGTTGAATAAGAAATATTTTGCATGAGTTGAACTGATTCTAAGGCCCTACAATGATTTTTGAGGAACTCTGTAAGGTTTTCGTAGGTAGGAAGCTCCATTTTACTATATTCTATCTCAAAAGAAGTTCGTATTGAGGTAGTTAAACGCGAAAGAAGCATGTTGAAAAGTATGAAATCCCAATGTTGAGTTGGAAAACCTAATAACTCTAAAGCAGAGATATTTTCATTAAAACTATCGAGTAAAGTTCTAAGATCCTTGGAAGAGCAATTATTTTTTAAGGGAACCGTACTATTTACGGTGTTCCAGTAGCTTGTTGCCAAAAGTCTTTTGTTTTGGTATCGATCTACTAGTGTTTGAAAAGCAATATTGTAATTATTATCATTAATAGGCAAGTGTTTTATTAAACTGAGTGGTTCACCTCTTAAATATGAAATTAAATGTCTAAATTTCCTTACTGGAGGCATATTAGTGTTGTGCACTAATGAGCAAAACATATCATAAAAAGTGACCCACTTTAATAAAGTGCCATCGTAACAAGGGACATCTAATTTTAATAGATCCTTGTATTCATGACTGTTTGTTTGATTTTGAAGAGATTCAAAATTGCCTTGTAAAATATTTTGTTCTGGAAAAAGTTGATTGAAAATACTTTTAGTTTGAAAATAAAAATTGTCTGTATCTTCTCGCACCTTGTCTTGCACTTTATATTCGTTATCGTTCTCCACTAGGCTAATAACGTCATTGTGCAGTTTTTTAAACTCATCATAAAATTCGTCCAAGTTCTCATACCTTGTTTTGAAAATAGATTTTACATTTGAATCAGTCTGGGCCTTTATGGCTGCAGTGTATGTCTCGGTAATCCTCGTAACATAAACTGTACGTTTTTGCACTGCCTTATCCAGGCCGGTTTTAGTCATTTTAATTGATTAATTAGTAATAAATATTATCACTGAACACTAAAACGTTTTTCAGAATTTCTTATTATTTTATTTTATTTTGTACCTTCGTTCGTAGGTAAACAAAAAACAGTTGTTTTTGTCGACCACGACCTTTAAATTTCAACTGCAGAAATCGATAAAATTTTTAAACATGTGTTTGGAAAGGCGTGTCGCTTCGTCACTGATAAAGCCTGCCCCTTTTGGGTTGGTCCTTAATGGCGTCTTAAAATTTTTAGATTTTTGGTTTAAGAAAAATGAATTTTGATTTTTGTTGTATTTTTTTTGAATATTTGGATAGAAGGACCATAAAAATGTATGCGCAAGACATACACCCGTTCGATAGCTTTAGGCACTGGTTAAACTTTTAACGCATTAAGGCTAAAAATGGAAACTAACGCGAGAACCATACAAAATGTCGATTGACACCTACCTTGTGGTCTCGGCGGTACAAATTCCATTCACTGGGCGCCCAGGCTTCTACCAGAGTTCTTGAGTTGATCGAAATCACTGTGAGGAGTTAAGGTAACGGATTGGAATGATTTTAGAATTGATTGGCACTAATTGTAATTGATTGAATTGTAGTTTTGGAAAAACCGAGTAAACACGCCGGTTTCAATATGGAGGCTACGATGATCTCTCTCTCGTCATCGCGCCGGTGGGTTGCGCACTGTCTATCCGCGCACTTTGCGGTGTCACGTGACAACCTGTATGGCTCAGTGCAACGGAATAATTAATATTTAGGAAAATTAACTAAGTATTATTTGTCTTGCACGTACAATGGTAATTTGCAAAGGAAAAATATTTAGCTCTCTGCGATTCGATATATGCCAAATGTTGATTTTAATCAAATTTGGTTTATGCAAGATGGTTGCCCAGCTCATGGCACTTGCCTGTGAGAGTGTTTTTAAAGTAAACATTTCCAAGGCGCCTTATTACAACCAGGCAAGGCCTCCGAGATCACCAGATTTGGCATTCAATGATGAGCCAAATTTATTGGCATGGCCATTTAGGAGCTACCACTTTGGATGAATTTCGGGCAAAAATAATTACCACCCGACAATCAATGACACCTGAAATGCTAGGTAATGTCCTAACTGAATTTTATAACAGGCTCGGATAATGTTTAGCACAGAGGCGTTGTATTTTTTAAGAATTTAATTTGCTGGTGGTTCTTAAAATCAATATATCCATATGAAAGAAATTGCTTTTAAAAGAGACTTGTTCCACTTTAGTTTGTAGTAGACAAGGCATTAAATAAAAAATAACAAGGTTGAAAAAAAGATTTTCCATTACGTAGTTATTATCCAAATTTTCGTCATTTTATCTAACTACACTTGTTTTCAAGTAATTTTTAAACCTAACAGGATAACAGGTCTGATTTGGTTCAGCAGAAGCTACTGCTCCGTTAACAGAAGATAAATAGCACACATATAGCTAATTTTTTTTGTAAAGTATAATATGGACAGTTTCCCTTAAGAAAGTTTAAATCTGCCTTATTCCTATGGTATTTACAAAAATTTTTAAAATATTATTTCTGCACCGTTAGTATTTTTTTATAACTAATCGGTTAGACCAGTAATATAGCCTTAAAAGAGTGAAATAACTATGCTTTTTGGCACAGACAGTATTTATAATATTTAGTTCGTTGGTTTATTTATTTTAAATTATTTTTGTTGTGGGTAAAAAAGCCTTGAACAATTTACGATTTTTTAATAAATACCCTTAAATTCTTGTTTTACCGGCCTGTCAACGACACGAAGGTAATATTTTTCGAGTAGAGTTGGTGCCTGTGAAGTTGTCGCCATCACTTTACTAAAACTTACACCCTCTCACCACCATCGCGCCGGTTTTATACAGGGTGTATAAAATTAATTTTTTAAAAACTAAAAAATGTATGTTCCAAAATTTTAAATATTGTGTATTTATGTGACTTATAAAAACTACAAAGATGTTAGATGTTTCATTTAGAATTATTGAATTTGTCGCAACAATCAAAAATAGTTTAAATAAATGTATTAATTAATTTTATGAATAATTACCAAAACAAATAACTTAAATAAGAATGTACTAAAAGTAAGGATGGTAAACTAGGACAGTACATTGTTTCTGCTAATAGGTCTCAAACTATAAAGGTAGATATAAAATGTATAGCGTTGCAGGATTTATAAACAAATAGAATTATTATTTTTAAAAATCTGCAGGGTACCTATAAGTAGAGACCCTGTATGTATGACATATTTTTACAAAAGAGAGACGCGACAAACCCATCAAAGTCACTGAAATTAACATTTTTTGGTTATATTATTTTCTTGCCAAGTTCATTGGCGTTTCACTAACATAATTAAAATTGTCAGCGGTGAGTGACATCAATCATCATGCAACATATAAATAAACACGTTTGTCCACACCCCCTGTATAGGTTTTGTTAAAAATCGTTTATTTTTATTTTCCCACGCTTCTGAATTACCAAGGACAGAAGGTGTGTCTCTCTCTAAACATCGCTAAAGTATAGAGGACCGATATTTCCATCCTTTGATTTTGACTTAAATAAATTTGACTTTAAAGAGTTTGTCGCGTCTCATTTATTTAAAATATGTCATACATACAGGGTCTCTACCTATAAGTATCTTAAAAATTTTTTATAAATTTTTACATGTTTAAGTGTCAAAATGAAAATTGACATAGTTGTTTTTAAATTTTGTATTTCTACTAACATATTATTTATATGCATAATTAACTTAAATTTTATATGCATTAAATAACTTGACGTACCCTGTAAAAACATCAAAACGTTCTCTTATATTTTTGATTTTTATTGACGGCGTCTCAAGGAAAAAATAATCTTATCCACTTTTTTTAGAAAACCTGCCAATTACCTGAATTATTTCAAACGTAAAAAGGTTTATTTTTTAGAATTACTCTATAAACGGACTTGAGAACTTTCTGTCTTCTCGGGAAACCTTGTTAACTGCATCTCTAATAAGGATAAGGATAACTTTTATCTGTCCTTGTCTAGTTCAATCAGAGATATAGGAGGGGGAATAAATAGATTTTGGATGAGTGCGCAGAAGAATTAGATCGGGCCACCATGGGGATCTGACAGGCGGTTATTTTGTGGTTATCTTTCCCTGAATTCTTCTCCGGTACCAGCTTATTAAATAGACCAGTCACAATAAAAACGAAAAAATCATTCACTTTTTTGCATACTACAAAATTGCAAAGAGATAAATACTTGAGTTTTTATTTGTCAAAGTATTAGAAAAATAATCCTGAGAAATGTGTTTTTATTTAAACCAAAATAAAAAAGTGTTTTATCGACACGAATCACTTCTGTTTAGGTTATCACACCACATGGCCTAGCCTATTAAAAACGATCAAAATTACGTATGGTAAGTGTTTAGGCAGCCACCACGCATGGCTTGTTTTATTTTTGTCAAACACATTATTTTACCAGTTTTGGTGCTGAAGTTTTTAATAGGTAGATATATTATTTTAAATAAAAATGTTATGCGCACTAAAAATACAAAACAAAGGGATTTACCTATGCTCAGTCGTTTAAAAAAAAAATTCGTGAAAGAACATTTCAGTGATTTATCGTTTCTTACATATAAATGAATAGACTATAGCCTATAACACTTCTGAATGTAATTTTTCACGAACATATTAACAAACACTTAGACTAAATTTGAAGGATATCAATCAAAAGAACAAGCAGGCTTAAGAAAAGGTTTCAGTACAGTTGACCACCTATTAACCATGAAAATCCGAACAGAACATTCCAGCGAATACAGCATACCACGTTGCGTTTATAGACTTTGAAAAAGCTTTCGATTGCACTGGGCAGTACAAGCATCTTTAATCAATAGATCCCAATATATATAGCGAAGCAACAACATTAATTAAAATCCACGAAGAAACCAAGTCAATCCGCACACGAAGAGGTGACACAATATCCCCTAAACTATTTAACAAGGGCCTGGAAGATGTCGCCTTAATAAGAGATAAGAAAGAAGAACTAATAAAAAATAAATATAGGCTTGAGTGTGAACTACACTAAAACCAAAATCATAACAAACATGATATCACGATCAGAATAAAGCAAGAAAAAATAGAACAAGTAGAGGACTATATATCTGGGACAAATTATTAAACTAAAAAAAACAAACAGCTGAAATCAAGAGACGAGTAAGATTGGCCTGGGCAGCATTTGGTAAATTGAGCTTCATATTAAAAAATAAAAAATATCCTTAGTACCTCGAAACGAAAGTGTATAACCAATGTATTCTTCCTGTATTCACCTATGGATAAGACTAGACCTGGACACTTACAAAATCAAACATGTATAAGGTAACAAAAGCCCAAAGATTAATGGAAAGACAAATATTACATATAAAGGTAACAGATAGAAAAACGAATTAATGAATAAGAAATAAAACAAAAGTAAGGGATGTCAGAAGAGAAATGGCAAAATTAAAATAAAAATTTGTCGGTCATAATATCAGACAGAGAGACAATCTATGGAACAAATGTATTGTAAACTGGATACCTTGGGAACATAAAAGAAGTAGGGGAAGACCCCAAATGAGATAGGCAGACGATTTAAAGAAACATGCGGGAACTAGATAGATGAACACGGCGACAGACAGAGAAGAGTTGAAGATATTGGAGGAGGCCTATGTCCAAAGATCCATCGAAGAAGGCTAAATAGATAGATAGAGTAACGTCTCTAAATCTCAACATTAGCGAAGGGTAATCTATTGCCCTGCCATGTCTTTGAATTCAATGTTAGGAATCGTAAATGTTATTGTGAAATATTGAATCCAACATCATAATTGCAACTTGTTAGTAGTTGTTTATCGCTCAGTTAGTTTTAGCAACAAAAGACGATGAAACATAGCAGTCAACTTGAACTTCCGTGTTAAGTAGGAAATTTATTAATTAATGCAAAATTCAAGAACTTTGAAATTGCATTAGAAAAGTTTTAGTAAAACATCGTTTCCTATTTCTCCGTTCTGTTTTATACCGTGTGTATACGCAATGTGGAAAGAATTAATGAAAATTTTAATGTAGTGCATATCAGTGGCGGCTGCTACAGAGAGAGAGCAACGGTTCATATCCCAAAACTAGACAACAAACAGTATTTTTAATTGATTTATTTAAAAAAAGTTAAATCTTCCCTTACGACATGATTGTCTAGTTTTTTTTTATTATCTGTGGTTAACAGCAAGCGATTAATTGGGTAAAATTTTTTTGCGTAAATAATTACAAGCCGGCAGCGCTACGCGGGGCAAATTTTTAATTTCACCCGTTTTTCACCGGGGTATTGGTTGATGTTCTCGACCGGGGGCAGGAGGAACGTTTGGTTTAGTTGAAGTCGGCCATCATCATCTTGCGAAAACGTCTGTTGCCCTTGCTACGAAGCTGGTTCTATCCATAGTGAAGACGTATAAGTTTTTTTTGATCGCGTGTTGTTTTCGTTATCGTTTGTTTATAAAATGGTAATAAATACCGTCGATTACATAATTAACTGTGCAAATTTAAATACGTTGACATATGAACTTCGATTAAAAATAACATTTTTAGGGCCACATAGACCGGACCTAAAAATTAACCAAAATTTTGGTGTAAGTAACGCCGAGGGGTGTTCCATAAAAAATTATAATAGAAAACGTAATAAAAAATTATACGATGCTGAAAACTGGTTGTGCGGTTGTAAAAAAAAATGTTTTTTTTTGCTTTATTTGTCTTGCTATGAACAATTCACTAAGTGATCCTGCGTGCAAAGGAAATCTGTGATATCAAGCACTTTAGTTAAAAGTTAAAAAGACACAAAGTAAGTGGTATTAATTTAAATAACCACATAGAATTTTCTATGCTAGGCAAGACTGATATTAGGTGCCAGTTGAATAGTGCCTATAGGCAAAACATTACCGAACATAATGAAAATGTGACAAAAATTAGACATACACTTAGTAGGTTAATAGACTGTTTAAAATTTAAAAAGTTGAGAAAATTATTTTCAACTTAGTTCGTTTTAAAACAAATAAAAAAAATTTCTATGGCGCCTATGTGTGTAAATCTGGTCTTAGTCTTAACTGATCATAAAACAAAGTGGATATTTAAAAAAATTTAAGAAAAATACAGTGAGTGCAGTGTGGTAGACTACACCTTTATCATGTGAGAAAAATGATCAAAGGGGGACCTATTTTAATAAAACTCTCTACGACCGCGACTGTCGAAAACTTTTGGAATATCCTTTTTAAAAGATTTAGTAGAGCGTTTAGAGGTTTTAAAAGGGGACTTTGTAAAATGTTAATAATAGGTAAATTAATTAAAGAATAATTAAAGTTTTGTTCAATTTTTAAAAATGTAACACAAAGCTTTTTAAGTAAAAGTAATTATTCATAATAGTCAACGCCTTTGGCTAGTTAAATATGGTGATTTCTTTTGGTTTTTTTAATAAAGTCTATATTAATTCTCAAAGAAGAAATTTAATTTTATAACTACTCTAAAACTGAACAACGTTTTATAAAAACAGAGTAATAGTAGTGGAATGATTTCATTTTTTAAAATAAATGAAATTTTTACATTTTAATTTTTTAAATGTTTATTTTATACTCGCTAGAAATATTTGTTTACCTAGTTCGGTCAACTAGTTCCTTCCTTTAATTAAACTTGCATACTATGTACCTATATTTGCTAAACCATTTACCTATTTTGGTCACCTAGTTTCCCCCATTTAAATAAACATTTGGCCACAGGTTCGTTTTGGTTTGGTTTGGTTTGGTTTTAAGCAGTGGCGGCTGCTACAGGTTTTGGGAGGGCACTGCCCCGTTGCCGTCCCAAAACTAGACAATAAACAGTATTTTTAATTGATTTATTTAAAAAAAGTTAAATCTTCCCTTACGACATGATTGTCTAGTTCTTTTTATTATCTGTGGTTAACATCAAGCGATTAATTAGGTGAACTTTTTTAGCTTAAAAAATTAGAAGCGGTCAGCGCCTCTCGTGGCAAGGTTTTAATTTCACCCGTTTTTCAGCGGGGTATAGGTGGATGTTGGAACGGGGACGGGAGGAATGTGTGTTTTAGTTGAAGTCGGCCATCATCATCGTGCGGAAACGTCCATTGCCCTTCTACACGTTGCCGGTTCTATGCTTAGTGAAGACGTATGAGTTTGTTTTGATTTGGGGTATGTCAGTAGTAAAAAGCATTGCCAGTCGCGTCATTGTTTTTGTTATCGTTTGTTTATAAAATGAAAATAAATACTGTCGATTACATAATTAACTGTGCAAATTTAAATACGTTGACATATGAACTTCGATTACAAATAAAATCTTTAGGGTCACCTAGACCGGACCCAAAAATCCTAAAAATTAACCAAAATTTTAGTGCAAGTAATGAAAAATTATACGATGCTGAAAACTGGTTATGTGGTTGTGAAAAACGAAATGCTTTTTTTTGCTTTATTTGTCTTATTATGCAAAAGGAATGTGTGATATCAAGCACTTTAGTGAAAAGTTAAAAACACAAAGTAAGTGCTACTTATTTAAATAACCACATAGAATTTTCTATGCTAGGCAAGACTGATATTAGGTGCCAATTGAATAGTGCCTGAATGGCAAAAAATAGACATACTTAGTAGGTTAATAGACTGTTTAAAATTCTGTGGGATTTTTGAGGTTGCTCGACGGGGCCATGATTAGTTTGAAACTGGTGCTAATCTAAGCACTTTGCGCATGTAAAAGAAGGGCGAATATCTATAAAGAAATAACCTAGTTACACCAAGTAGCTGCTTGTTTGTATAATGCTAAAATAAAATTGTTTAGGTAAGTATTTGTATCTCCTTTTCCATGCAACATAAATTTCTGCCCCCCCCCCCAATTTATAACGTCACCAGCCGCCACTGGTTTTAAGTATCTTCAATACAAGTTATTTTCCAGGAGGTAAGTATTTCAAATGGGCAAGTTTAGTGCCTGGTCTCTTTAATTTGCTTAAAATTTTCTTAAAAATTATGTGTCACACTTGATATTTGATTTCTATATTTTCTATTTTTGATAATCTTTTATAATTGTTTTGTTTTTTATAATTTTTTTGATTTTCGTTTAGTTAAAGTAAAAAAGAAAATTAAAAAAATATTTAAAACATAATTTTTTTAAATTTTTACATAAAGTATGAAAAATGATTCTATGCTGACGGGCGGAGGGAGTAGCGTTTCGCCAGCGATCCATGTGGGGATTTTAAATGTATAAATGTCTGTACCAAAAATTTTATACAAACATTTTTGAAGACGCTTAATACCAATGCACACAATTAGTTAATTTAAACCTTAAACCCTAGATCACCCCCAGCGTTACGAGCCTGGTTCTTTTTAATATTGTATTTATATTTTTAGCAACATTGTATGTTGTTGTAAAAATAAACATAAGAGAAATATGAACAGTAACTATAAAATTTGTGTATAAAAATCTAAATATAAAAAATTTCATCCAAACCCTGCTCAACAGGGATGGTCCCAATGAAGCTACGTGCATTTGGATGTTTTATTTTATAACTAATTTCATTAACTAATTGTTTAGCTTCATTACCCAAAGGAACAAATGTCTCAATACCAAAAGAATAAAAAGAAATCCCCGGTCTTCCAACTCTATATATTTTTTTTGTGATTCACCATTTTTGCTGCTTTAACTGCTGTCACTGAAGTTTTTAGTAAATTAGTTTAAGTTATTATATGCTAACTTTGTGAATTTATTAAATCATCTTTGTTTTTATATTAATAATTGGACAGATTAGAGACCCTGTATGCATGACATATTTTAAGGAAATAGAGACGCGACAAGCTTATCAAACGCAAATATAATTAAGTCAAAATTAAAGGAGGGAAATAACGGTCCTCTATACTCTAGCATGGTTTAGAGAGAGACACACCTCCCGTCCTTCTTAATTCATAAGCGTCGTAAAATAAAAGTAAACGATTTTAGAGAAAACATATACCGGGGGTGACGGACAAACGTGTTCGTTTATATGTTGCATGATTACTGATATATATCTTACAAACTAAATGTTACAGTATAAATACATCAAACTGACAAGTAAATTCTACTTAAAAACCAAAGGCGAACCCAGGATTATGCCTTGGGGGGTAGTGGCGTGTCGTTTAGGGGGCCAGGGGGCGGGCGAACGCCCCCCCTCCCCCGCCTTTGCGCTTATTGCCCCTGGCGTTCTTTTTCGAAAAAAATAGAAAAACTAAATTTAACACAAAAACAAATGGTGCCCTTAGCTCTTTAAGATAAGTCTCAGGTTACATCATCGTCATCCGGCGACATTATCAATATATCTGTTATTTCTCTAATATTGATTCGGAGTAAATAACATAATCATTACAGTATATCACAAAAAATATATTAGTAGATGAATATGCTCAACGACAACGATATTTGCATAAAGTTGTATTTTAGTCGTTCAATTTTTAAGTTTACATGTAGTGTTATTATTTAAAAAAAAAGGTTTGTAATTTATTTGACTCCCATACCTATATTTGCCCCCCCTAAGGTCTTTGCCACCACCGCCCTTTTATCCACCACACGCTACTGAGGGGGGGGGGGGGGTGGCTAGTCTTGCTGAGACCACATGATGCCGTATTTTATGCTATTTTATTGTTTTATTAATGAAATATGTCAAAAATGCTTATCAAAATTTAAGCTTGGCTAAGCTAAGCTAAAACTAAATAAAGTATTTTACTTTCCTGAATGCACACTTTCCACAAGCTTAAAAACCGCGTGATGTATCAAGATGCGGTTTTAATATTTAAACTTGCTTTAAATATCAAACCCAGTACATAAAAAAAAAATTTTATATAAAAAGTGTAAGTCGCATCCTAAAAAAAAATATCTCTTGGGAGTTTTCAAGCATGCCATGATACGGAATTTTCTCCACTTATTAAAAACGTCTTTATCAGACACTTACTTGCCCCTTTTTTCTTTGCTTTTTAAATCGTTTGCAGTCTTATGCGATTTTGATCGTAAAAAGGGCCCTATTGAGGTGAACAAGATATCGATGACTGAACTGAAGGAGTTTGTTTGAGTTTTATGGGTTGGAAGATAAAAGTTATTTATTTTTCCAAAACGAACATTTCCGCTTTTTAAGATGTTGTATTGTTTAAAAACTGTGATTTCATTTATCAATATTTAACTGATAGTCGGGTTTGAAATAGACCGTTTTTAGCTCCAGCTTGCCTATTTGTAATACAATATTGTGTAAATTTTCATAAAAAAATTTCTATGGTGAAAATCTGGCATGCGGTGCAGAACCCTTGTGCACCCCCTCCAAGGGGGTCGGGGTTGACGTTTTTTTCAAAAAATGAAAAGTCGGGTTAGTTTCACTTTGGTGTTTAATAACCACTATTTTTCAGCATTTTTGTATATTGAAATTAGATCTAAAAAGGTGATTAAAAACAATTAATTTCCATGAAAAACCCTTGAGAAATGGATGCTGATAAAAGTTAGTAGGCGCAATCAAAAGGTCTTTAATTTGGTGTATCGCTCACCTACGTGCTTCCAAAAATAACACCCCCTACAGGGTGCCGTATTAGGGGTAGTTTCTTAAAAGTAAAGTGAATTTTTTAATTAAAAAGTTTTTTTTTTAACTTGTAGACCGACCTTTTAGATATGGAAACTGATAACAAAAAAATATATAAGTTAGCTTTCTAGCTTAAATTCTTAGCTGTCCAGAGGGCTTCAATTTAAGACTTTAGTAAAAATTTATGTTTTTGTTATATATATAATACAGATTCCTGAACAACCAATATGAGATACGTCAAAATTGGTATTAACATTTTGGTTATAGCCCATAACATTTCCAATTGCCTGATGTATGACACAACTACAGCTACATTAGTACGACTAAGAGCAGTACTATTTTTAGGTCAAAGAAAATTTTTTTGTTTGTGGCGGATTTTTTGGATGACCGAGGTATCAGAGGCCAAAAGGAATAGGTGCGCCTTATAGCAAGCTCAATTCTCTTACGAATGATGCACTTAAAGGCTATGTACCTTACATAACCTTAAATTGTTATGCGCAGTGACAACCACACGGCACTACATCATAATATGCCAAATGCTGCGTAGGTATACTTGTGAAGGCTACGCGTTGCCCACAGCCGAACATTATTTAACGACCTACTGGTTGGTCACCGTTCAGGCGCAAACCATTGGGGCGTTAATCATTTGGGCGCTGAACGTTTGGGCAATAACCGTACACAAAAAAAATATTAATGCCTTGACGATTGCTTGTGGCCTGCCGTTTTGATGCGGACCGTAGGGCGGTCGCCATTTGTGCAATAGCTTTGAATAATATTTTTAAATTGCGGCGTTCCGAAATCACCTCCAGCTTAATTTAGTCATGAACTTAAGATTTGACTTTTAAATATCTAGATAATATGGTAGATTACCGACAGACCACTTATCTGGATGGTAAAGCAGACATTTTATATCTGTTAGGCAGAATAGATAATACTCTTCTATTAGTTCGATTAACGAATTGAATAAAATAAATTTAATTTGCCGACAATCAAAACAGGAGGACGAGGCAGGGGCCTAAACTTAAGAGAGTTCCTACGTGCTTTTGTGACCACAGAAATAGAAAAGTACATAGAACGCTTGTCAAACCTGCGCACACAGAAGAAATTGGGAAGAAATTGAAATCCGCCATTATTTTACAGATGGTGCAAGGCGAGCTTTGACAGGCACGATTTGAAAGGCGCCGGCGGCGTTAAATTAAACTCATGGTAAAACATCATATGGAGCCACTGATAGCAATTAAACCTATTTAACTGCTTTTTTTCCATGGCGACCTCTTGAGTGGTGGTTTATACTACGCTTATAAGGTCGCTGTGTTCTAAAGCCTGAAGACGCAGTTTCTGTGATTCAGTGACCCTATATTCTGTTTCACTATAACGATCTCTAGGTGTAACCGCTTGTACTTAAAATTTTATAATTTTTCTATATCTTTGTTTGAGACACGCATTTCTGAAAACATCGTATTACTGTAAAAAACTTCTTATCAATTTTTTGGAGTTATTTTTTTGAACCACAAAAAAACATTATATGATTGAACTAGTCAAATAATTTTGTTAAAGTGAACTTTTCTATATTATAAATTCAGGTCTGATATTGACCCCAACCCGAAATACGCCCTGTCAAAGTTTATGAGAGTTACAGTTACAGATTAGTTCGCGACGCAAAAGAGAAATACTGCAACAATGTGTCCGACTGTCGAGCCTTAAAAATAAAGGTAAATTGTCAAGGCCGCAAGAGGAAAATATGTTAAAATAAGTTCTGTGACCACTAATAATTTTTTATCTCTTTCCGTAGCGACTACACTTATAGGTAGACAAAGGATGGTAATATGCAAGCCTTTTCATGGGGGAATAATCTTACGAGTAAGGTCAACATTTATGTACCCAGAGCTCCCACAAATTAACAAAGAATTGCAACAGTGTCGAGAGCCGAGAGATCTAAAATTTTTATAAGTGATAATATTTTGAAAGTGATTTTGGTTCGGTTTGGTTAGGACGTCATTCCTCGAATTGCTGCAATTTAAAGAAGGATAAGGCTTGCTAATTTGAAGGGCCTGTGATTTACTATAATGGCAAGTTATTGTACATGAAGTTTCGCTGATAAAAATTTTTAACCGATTTTAATTAGAGCACATTAGCACTTGCGTAACTCAAAGAAAATGTATGATTACCAGCTGTCTACTTCAGTTTAAAATAAAAAACCAGCCCGATTTGCGTGCAGGGATATGTTTAAGGACTTTTTTTGAGTAGAGTTTTTAAAATTTTTCATTTTGAATTTGTATGTGATTAAGGATACATTTCATACGTCATTAATGTTATGTAAAAGTATTGGTAACCTACTGTACCGCCCGTCCCAAAGTAATTTTTAAAAGCCTCTTCTATTGCAGTGCGAGAAAGGAATTCGAAATATAGATGCATCCAAGAAAGACAGCCTGAATTTTCTTTTATTTCGTGACCCCGCCTTTTAAAGTGGCTTCTATTACCCTTAACAAAAGTAGCCGAAATCGGGGATGGCTTGCATCGTCACGCGTCGCTTTTAGAAGGCTTCGCGACCGACTTTGTGGCCATTTGCTTGCATTACTGTTAGGGGCGGAACGGGGCGGGGCTCTGCATTCAACAGAATCTATTAAAGGCGCGGTAGAAATTTGTCTTTTAAGAATCATTTTGAAACACCCGGTAGAGTTACGCTTTAAAAAACGTGTATAAGCACAAGAAGTGCTTAGACGACAGTCAGGTAAACTACCCTTACGGATTTAAGGGGGGGGGGGTTAATAAATATAGAGCTAACCAGATATTAACCCCTCCTTCCTCTAAAAAAAATTAGTGCACAAAAAGTTTTTCCGTCGACCATAACATCCGCCCCTAGATTTGAATACAGATCCGCGCTTGCCCAAAAAAAAAGGTTCGACTAACGTGAATGTGTTCTAACCTAACTGAAATAGATTTTCTGTCCTCGGCTTGCGGAATAATCAGGGCTGTACTAACATGGAGATATGGACTGTATTTTGAACCTACCCTAACACGCCTCTAGATGCTTGTAAACTTCCATTAAAGTGATCACTTTAAAAATTTGAAGGCGTTCCTGTAGGTTAGTCGCTAGTTAACAGAAAAAATTTAATATACGGTGTACATACATTTTTAGGCAATGAAGAAAAGTTCATTGATTCCATGTACACGAACATTAATATAATGAACTTTTAAAGAAATTGTTATAATATTAACGTTTGTGTTTATAAAGTTCAAATTAATGATTTAACATACGTTTATTGTTCTGTGTAATATAAGCATGTTGTTTATACCAGAAGATTTTGATCTTGCTTAAACAAGTTTTAGAACCAGTTAGTATGGTATTGCTATTTGGCAAATGAAATAAATTTAAACCGCAATTAAACACGCACTGACAGATTAAAGTTACAGATCCACGGTTTTTCTAATCTGCATATTACGCTAAAATGTAACCCAGAATCCATTTAGTTCCGGAATTGGAAAATTTATTTGCTTCGACGGGAAAAGCTGGAAAGTTGTGTTGTTTAGTATTTGTTTGTCAGTTTGTTTTCAAGCCCGTTCTAATTATCTTGGTCGGTTTTTTGGGATATACTCGTAAATTTTTGTTGAGAATTTTACAGCGTTGACCTTTATTGGTTACATTTCAAATCGAAATTTTTTGTGGCTAAAGGAAAACAATATTATTTATCTTGGTCACAGAGAAATAAATAAATATTGAAATATTTATTATTATTTAAGTGCTTACGTCTCTTAAGGTGCCGATGGGATGTTGATGGATGCACCATCTAGCAAAAACCCCTCCAACTTTTGCCAACTAACTGCCCTTATAATCTTAACAATTTTCATGAATCCGGTTATTGGGTAATTTTGTACCCAACTACGACTAGTAGTTATAAGTAAATTTAGCAGTTGGGTGTTTTTTTTATTTAATTTTTTTTTCCAACTTTTAGGTTTAATTCTTATTGAGCCTTATAGATAGATAGATAGATAGATAGATAGATAGATAGATATTTATTTCATTCCGAGCACCACAATACAGTAGAAAGGAACAAGTCAAAAAGTAGTACAAGTAGTACAGTATAAAAATCACTATGCATTTACAATTCATTTAGCTTTACCCAAAAAGTACGTGTAGATTTTCTACGGACGCAAACAGTGTTACCTTCCATTAAGTGAAGGTGGGGGAAGAGAGAGGGCGAACTAGTAAAATTGTGTCGAAAGCGTGTGCCGAAAGAATTTTTGAAATCGCTCTAAATTTGTGAAAGGTATAGCTACAACTATTACTAATAAGTAGGGTGGGGAGAAGAGAGGGAGAGGAAGGGAGAAACTAGTAAAATGATGTTGGAAAAAAAGTCTTAAAGCATATGCAGAAAGAATTTTTGAAATAACTCTATATTTGTGAAAGGTATAGCTACAACTATTACTAATAAGGAGGTAGGGGAGAAGAAAGAGAGAGGAAACTAGTTAAATGATGTTGGAAAAAAGTCTTCAAACGTGTAAAGATAGAACTTTTGAAATCGCTTTATATTTGTGAAAGTTATAGCTATAACTATTACTAATAAGGATGGCGGGAAGGAGAGAGGAAGAGGCGGAGAGGGGGGAACTAGTAACATGGTGTTGGAAAAACAATCTAAAAGCGTATTCAGAAAGAATTTTTGAATTCGCTCTATATTTGATAAAATTATGCGAATATGGTTTTTGAATAGGATGGGGGGAATAACAGGAGGGGAGATCGGTGGGAGCAGGGAGGACTAGAAAGTAACTATAGCAAATTAGAAGACATTTGCAATGGGTAATCATAGGAATTTCAATAAAATCGGCTGAAATTTAGATAATTTGTATGCCTTAAAGCCTACATCATGTGACAAAATGGCGTCTGAAGACCGCCATGTTGATTCCTGTTAAAAAAATATAGCCTATAGCACCTTCGGAATCAGTAGCAATTTAACGACACCTTATTTGTCAAAATCGGTTCCGCTGTTTAGCCTCTAGCGTGACACAAACATACATATTTACATACATACAACAATCAAAAAACATTACCCTTCCTTCGCCGTGCTGCAGTTGGGTAAAAAACTTTACGAGTTTTTATTTTATAAAGTGCCATAAAAGTAATAAACTTTAACCACAGAAGAGAATTCTTCTGAGCTTTAACTACCTTCTACAGCTTGGCCAGCCTTTTAGGGGAAAGCAGAAAAGCGTAAAACCAACGTTGCCCGTTTACCCAAAATATCAGTATAAGCCGCTACTTAATTCGCAAAAGGTCAATTTAGTCAGTTTTACGTAAGTGCCGGGGTGATACACAACCAGAATAATACATTGAAATTCTGCTTGTTCCTACAAGAAAATATGTCACTTACTTTTACAAACAAACAGCATTTTAAAGTGTTATTCGGGTTATTGATTTTCGTTTCACATTCACTATAGTCAATTTTGTTTGAAAGATAACTTCCCAATCTACAGGTAAGTTACCTATTATTTAATTTTAGTTTTTTTAATGCGTCCAACCTTAAAAAAAACTTAATGGTGGATGACAGTGGCGCAGGTTGGGTAGGGGACGTGGAAGGGGGCGAGACCCTAGGGGGGCGGCAGAGGTGTTATAAAGCCTCAAACAGATATCAAAATTATTAGTAATAGTTCCTCTTAAACCATAAATGAATAGTTGAAAACAGAAGCAGACAATTCTTGAGTAAATGCGCCGGAGACAAAATTTTCAGAAGATATTGGAGGAATAATAGTTTAAATGCTCGCAGGCGAAGAAAGATACAAATTTTTTTGATAACTGAAAACCTACAGAAAGGATAATCTGGAAAAATACGCTACAGGTAGCAAAAATATTTTCAAGGTAAACAGACAGAATGATAAGATAATTTGTATGCCTTAAAGCCTACATCATGTGACAAAATGGCGTCTGAAGACCGCCATGTTGATTCCTGTTAAAAAAATATAGCCTATAGCACCTTCGGAATCAGTAGCAATTTAACGACACCTTATTTGTCAAAATCGGTTCCGCTGTTTAGCCTCTAGCGTGACACAAACATACATATTTACATACATACAACAATCAAAAAACATTACCCTTCCTTCGCCGTGCTGCAGTTGGGTAAAAAACTTTACGAGTTTTTATTTTATAAAGTGCCATAAAAGTAATAAACTTTAACCACAGAAGAGAATTCTTCTGAGCTTTAACTACCTTCTACAGCTTGGCCAGCCTTTTAGGGGAAAGCAGAAAAGCGTAAAACCAACGTTGCCCGTTTACCCAAAATATCAGTATAAGCCGCTACTTAATTCGCAAAAGGTCAATTTAGTCAGTTTTACGTAAGTGCCGGGGTGATACACAACCAGAATAATACATTGAAATTCTGCTTGTTCCTACAAGAAAATATGTCACTTACTTTTACAAACAAACAGCATTTTAAAGTGTTATTCGGGTTATTGATTTTCGTTTCACATTCACTATAGTCAATTTTGTTTGAAAGATAACTTCCCAATCTACAGGTAAGTTACCTATTATTTAATTTTAGTTTTTTTAATGCGTCCAACCTTAAAAAAACTTAATGGTGGATGACAGTGGCGCAGGTTGGGTAGGGGACGTGGAAGGGGGCGAGACCCTAGGGGGGCGGCAGAGGTGTTATAAAGCCTCAAACAGATATCAAAATTATTAGTAATAGTTCCTCTTAAACCATAAATGAATAGTTGAAAACAGAAGCAGACAATTCTTGAGTAAATGCGCCGGAGACAAAATTTTCAGAAGATATTGGAGGAATAATAGTTTAAATGCTCGCAGGCGAAGAAAGATACAAATTTTTTTGATAACTGAAAACCTACAGAAAGGATAATCTGGAAAAATACGCTACAGGTAGCAAAAATATTTTCAAGGTAAACAGACAGAATGAACCTTAAGAATTTTTTATCTTTCTAGAGCAATGCTGCACTTTTTGTTTGAAATGCAAAAGGATGATTTTTGTTCCATCAAAATCAGTTCAGTAGTAATGAATTTATAAGAAAATAAATGTAGACATGATTGGCAAGGCATTAGTTGAAACAATCATACTTTTTTTATAAACCGCTAAACCGCTTTTACTCATTCTTGCCTTGTTCTCCATGGCAAGAATGCTGCTTTTTTACTAATTTATAAAAATTATTAAGACATGTTTGCAACACAAGAATAAACGAGCATATTTGAAGGGTACATTTTAATTCCGTCCGCCATATTGGATTTCGAGATGGCGGACAAAAAAAATATATTTTGCCAGAAGTCTGATTAATTCTCTGCCAAGTGCAGTTTGTTCCATTAAAATCGATTGTATAGTCTAAAAGCTATAATTAAAAGAAAATTGTACGGTTTTTTTGAGCCACCCGGTATGTTAAGAAAAAGGTAATCAAGTAACCACTAGCAAAACAATAAGCCCAAACTAACCTGCGCCGCACTGTGATCAGGCTGTTTCCTTACTAAAAACAATACAATAAAATTCACTCGACGCGGCTTATGGAAGGAGGAGAAAAAGAGGGATGAAGAGGAGAAGGTGTTTCTATTTTTATCCTAACACTTGCTAATTTTTTTTTTCTCATTCTAAGCAGAATCTTAATAGTCGGTATAGCTTTTACCCTAACGGTATCTTACATTTTTACCGTGTAGCATTTACATAGTTTTTTTTAGGTTATTAAAAAAATTTAGATAATAGTTGTGTATCGAATTAGTAAAATAATGCAACATATATTTATTGGGCGGAAAAAGTATTTTTACTTATGTGTGGTAATTGTCTCTTTATTATTTCAAGCCTGTACCAAGAGTTATATCTGCGCAATATTTAGCATTTAGCTGCGGCAACTTGCAGCCGTATTTTTTATAAATTTTTGTTTTACCCTGATGCATGGGGTAACGCGACATTATATACTCGACGTGCAGAATAACACACCATTTTCGCTTCCAAACCATACCACAAAACTGCACGGACGTTATTTCCAAATATCAACTTTTTAAGTCAATTCGTTTAGAGATGTGAAGTGATATGCTACACCATTTTTGGAGGCGGCTGTACCTTTTCTAGAATCACATATTTATTCTCAATTTTGATGCGCCGGGTATTTCGCCCCGAATCGTACCCCTAAGCAGAATAGCGCCAAATAGTACCTTTTTCGTTTTTAGAGGATGGGAAAACAAATATTCTCTAATTGATATTGATTTCTTTTGTTATTCGCTACTATATTGTAAGGAATAATAAATAATTATTGGTCACCTTAGGAATAAGTCAGATACAACAAAGGGCATAATTGAATAAATGAATGAATAATTGATAGAATAAACGAGTCTTGGAAAAAAAACGACTTGTAATTTTTATCTATATTATGTACCTTCCTAACACTTCAGTCACATGCGGTACAATATAGCTTTCAGCATTTCTTAGTTAAGTAAGTATTCGGGAAAGCTGCATTATTTTTTTATAATTTTTTGAAGGTTTGTTTATTTATAAAATCACGGACGCCGGCGCGGCGCCGGTGTTGCATTTTAGCATTTATATGGCCCCTAGACGTAGAAAGTCTAGATTATAACTTTGCAAAGCCCAAAGTTCGCGTTTCGAGCTTTTGTATTTGCCAGCAACTTCCGATTGCCACGAGAATATTACCCTATATTTTCGTGCTAGGCTTTTTTAATACGGTAATGCTGTGCTGTGGGTAATCATATTAGTTTTTACCTTCCTAGCTCGCAGAACAATGGCTAGAAAAGGTTTTATTTTCAACGATTTTTTTTTGAGATAAGGCCGAAAATGTGTTATTTGGGTGTATTTTGACCTATCCTAGCAATATCATCGTGATATCTGTCTGTCTGTCTGTGTGTGTATAAATTATTTCTGTCCGTAACACGATAGCTCCTAAACCGTTAAACGGAGCATCGTATCAATATACAGTTTTCGGAATAGAGTAGACTACAAGATTAAATTTTATTGAGTTCTTCTACCTAAAAATTCTTGCATACAAAATCTAATTCAATCTCGATAAAAACGAGCATAAAGTACACCTAGCGCATTAGTGTGTGAAGGATTATTCGAATAATCAAGTTACTTACGTCTAAGAGATACATTAGCGAAGCTCTATGTCCAGCTTGTGCTTTGGTCATATCAGTAAGGACTTTACACAAATCGGTACTCAATCTAGAGGTGGCAACGTGGCTTGTAAGGGTCGCCCGTTTTAAGGTCTCTCCAAGGCCAAAAATCCACATCTGAGAAAAAAAAACAAAACTAATTTATTAGGGACTGATAGCCACCACACGTATCTTGAGCTAACGTACGTTTAGCTCAAGTGCGCTTGTGCAGTGCCTTTGAGACGTACGATACGAGTACACGCGATTTATCGTTACACCAGCAAGCGAACGTAGAAGCGCAACCACAGATCAAAAAAAGTTGTGCAAATTAGTTAGAATTTCAACCCAATTTGATTCTAAGTGTGTGTTTTGGTCAGTCCAGCCCTACTTTTTAAATCTTTAAATTTAGTTTTGATATTTTAAAGTGAAGATTTGGTGTCCTGTGTCCTCAAAATCCAATCCATGGAGCCAGCCAAATCCAAAAAACTAAGGTGGGCCAGATAAACTACCGGGTGGGCCAAAAAAAACCGGACAAATTTTTTTCATTATAACTTTTGAACTATTCCATCGATTTTAATGGGACAAACTGCACATGGCAGAGAATTAATCAAAGTTTTGACCAAATATATTTTGTTCTCCGCCGTCTCAAAATCCAAGATGGCGGACGAAATTAAATTGAACCCTTCAAAGATGCTCGTTTATTCTTATGTTGCGAACATGTTTCAATTATTTTTTTAAATCAGTAAAAAGGCTGCATTCTTGCTACGCACAACAAGGTATGAGTCAGTAATATCAGTTCAGTGGTTCTAAAAAAAAATAATTTTGATTTAACCATTGTTTTGAATAATATACGATTGCTTTGCCAATCATGTCTGCATTTATTTCCTTATAAATTTATTACTACTGAATCGATATAAATGAAACAAAAAACATCCTGGTAAGAATTGATTATTTTTTAAAAATCGTGATCATAATTTATTGCCATCTTAAAATTTAAGATGGCGGAGAGAATCAGACTTGATTCTTTAAAGTGGCGTGTTTATTCTTATTTTCTGAAAATATTTTAGTTTTTATTTTAATTTATTGAAAAAAACTACTTTTCCCCCGGACAACGAGGTACGAATTAGTAAAATCGGTTTAGTGGTTCTCAAAAAATCTATTTTTGTTTTAGCCATTGTTTGACAGATTATTCGATTGCTCTACCAATCCTCTCTGCATTCATTTCCTTATAAACTCATTACTGAACCAATTTCAGTGAAATAAAAAAATTCATGTTGAGAATTGATTGTTCTAAAAAGATTTAAAGAGGCAAGTTTATTCTTATTTTCTTAAAATGTTTTCGTTTTTTTTTTATTTGTGAAAAAGCACTACTTCACTCTCACTTAACAAGGTACAAAGTAATAAAATCGATGAAGTGGTTCTCACAAAATCTGATTTTATTTAAACCATTATTTTTCAAACTATACGATTGCATTCCCACTCCTGTCTGTATTTGGTTCTTTATAAATTCATTATTATTGAACCGATTGTAGTGAATTAAAAAACATCATGGTGCAAACTGATTGAATCGATTCAGTAATAATGAATTTATATAGAAATGAATGCAGACAGGATTGGCAATGCAATCGTATAATTTGTAAAACAATGGTTAAAACAAAATCAGATTTTGTGATAACCACTACACCGATTTTATTAATTTGTACCTCTTTATGCCGGGCAAAAGTAGTGTTTTTTTCTAAATAAAAAAAATTAAAACATTTTCGGAAAATAAGAATAAACACGCCATTTAATTAAAATCGTTCAGTAGTAATGAATTTATAAGGAAAGAAATGCAGACACGATTGGCAAGGCTATTTATAGATAATATGCAAAATTGTTGAAAAAAAAATTTGAACTGAACTGATTTTGCTGATTTGTACCTTGTTGTGCGTGGCAAGAATGCGGCATTTTTACTAATTTAAAAAAATAATTAAAACATATTCGCAATATAAGAATAAACGATCTTTGAGGGGTACATTTAAATTTCGATCGCAATCTTGGATTTTGAGATGGCGGACAAACAAATATTAAGTTAAAACTCTGATTAATTATCTACCAAGTGCAGTTTGTATGAAAAAAAATTGTCCGGTTTTTTTTGCACACCCAGTATATTGTAACATTAAAAATATTAATAACCCTTCTCTTATTTTGAACTTTGACTTGAAACTTAAAACAATTATAAGTCGTCCCGTCGTGATCATTTTGTTATGAACGTCAGTGGCGGAGATACAACTTTTTAAATTTTATTCAACTTAATATGGAGCTAGGGAACTTTTACACATTGATGGAATACATCCAGGTAGTGTCCAATATCTCCTCATAAGAAACACCTAGGTTGATTTTTTTAGAGGTAAGGTATGACCTTTACTTTATCAAGGTATTGATTAATGACAATTATTATATTTTACGAAATAATGAAGAAAAACTAAAAATTGTCCAGTATCTATCCATCCTCCCCTATTTATTGTTAACAAAAAATTATCTTATTTGTATAAAGTTGGGCTTTAAAAATGTAAAATAAGCTATAAACTCTGTGTTTTCTTTATTAATTAGGGTATACCATCCGATTTATGCAAAAATGAATTTTTGCTAAACATGAGATAATTTTGGCCAGCTTTGAGTATAAATACCCCTATGTGCGGTATTAAAAACACTGCAATAATACTGTTGTTAGAGTAAGCCTAAGCACGTTCATCAAAAACAAAGAAGCGACAAAAGCGAGAAAATTTGAATGTCTTAATCGAAAATATCTTAAAAATGGAGTTTTCACGGTAGAATAAGCGATAATTTTCGTTTCCTATTCGACCCCCAATAGTTAAAAGGCCGAAAGTGATTCTTTTTTTCATTTGAGTTTGGTGTCTTGATAAATTCTGATCTATGTAGAAATTTTTTTTATTTTTTTTTTGTTCAAACTTCAAAAACAAATGGCGGTAAATGCATTACGTCATACGTTCTACCTTTTATTTTTGTTAATATTTGGGCAGTAATTCGGGATATGAAGTAAAGATGTGGCAAAGTTACTCCTGGAACGTCAGTAAGGTAAAAAAAATATTGTTGTCATTTTTTTTTAATGAAAAATGAGTGAGAGAAATCAATAACGGTAAGTTAAAATTTAAATGCATATGATGATAAAGTATGGGCCATTTTTCTGATATGATGATCAAAAATAAACTGTTTCAATGATCGACAGTGCTTTTCTTTAGTTACTATAGTTTCTTTAAAATATATTTTAATTATCTTTTAATGTGCAGCATAATTCTGGTTATAATATGTTTTTCTCCGAAAACTATGGGCTAGTTATTACTTTTTTTCATATATAAAAATAACGAAATTTGCACCCTTTTATGGGCATATTTCACACTGGAAAATAATAGAAAAACAAAGAGTCATATAGATTTTTTTTACTAAAAATAAGTTAAAAACACTTTAGTTACTTTTTAAATCATTTTTAGGTATGTCCATACATAAAAAAAAAACAAAAATATATGCTAAGGTGTAAATAATAGAGTTTGAAATAATTGAAAATTTAAAGTAATTTTTCTCGAAACAACATTTTGTGACTTGCAACCTTTTAGCTAACGAGAACTGTATTAGTCTAATTTTGCCAATCGTATATTGAATTTTATTGGTCATTATTTTCTGAGGAAAACAGTCAGTTAAATTGAGAGGTTTCTATATATGTATGCATTGACATATAAGCCTAGTCGCATTAAAAAGCCAAAACAAGTTATAATAAGACTAAAAGCTAGAAATGTACAAACGAGGAAGGGTTTCGCTTAGTTCCCGAGCTACAGGGCGTTACAAGTTTCCCTGTTCCTGAATTTTCTTATGATGCACCTCTGGTGAATTCTAAAATACAAGCAAATAATCCTCCTTGGTTGAGAAACTTGGTATTTTTTGTATCTGCTACTGTTATAGAGAAAAACAGTTTTTGTAATTTGCTGTTTTCAAAATGGCTTTTTATTTGTTTGTTTGATAACAGTAAGAGGTAAAAAAAACTATGAAAAACCAAAAAGGGGTTTGTTGTTGGAATTCTTTGTTTTATGAATTCATTTTGTCTTTGGAAATTCACCAGTAGCGCACCGCAAAAAAATTCAGGGGTTAAAAAAGGGGCATACCGCCTAAAAATATATCACCCTGTCCCTTTTATACAGCAGTTATAGCAAAATCTCTTTGTCGAATTTGAGCTCAATATCTCACAAACTGCAGGGGTTATTAAAAAAACTAGAAAACTTCAACACGATGTAGCTCCGTAACTAAGCATCTGCTGACATATTAATAGGTATATCATTTTAGTCTTATAATAAACCACGAAATTACCTTTCTTAATTTGTTCACATACTTATGACTCATTTTGTATAGCAGCCTGCAACACATAAGTATTTATTTTCAAATCGTGCTTTTTTTAATATTATGTTTATGCTTGACGCAGTCAAAAGCCTTAAAATAATCAACAAAATTTACCTTTTCAAACTGCGTGTCGCTGAAATGCTTGCTCGCCCTAAACTCGGGCGCCAAATAACCGATCATGTGTGCCGGCAGGCCAGATCCAGAAAATGAAGGATTTTGGCATAGTTTTACCCGCCCTTTGTCGGACAAAGCCAAGGTGGAGGGGGCGATCAACGGGATACAAGTCGTTCCAGATGCTCCATCTGAAACAAATAATAAAACACAATTACACTGTGCAACATAAAAAAATATCCGGGGAACTGGCACCGGGAGTATAATTCACTTGATCCCCTTACTACCAAGAGGCTTTAGCTAATTAGCTCTTGTTTCCGAGATATTCGGAACTGAAGACCAAAGAGCGGCCTAACCTTTTTCCCGTATGACAAGTGGAGTAAGCTTTCCTCGAAAAAATCTATAGAAAGCTTATTTGAAGCCCATAAAATTGTCGTATATCTCCAAATCCAAGCACTTCTGTAGAAATATTATTTTTTTAATTGTATAGCTATGATGAACCATTTTTGATGGTATTGATTGCGAAACTCAGTTATTATAAAAGTGAGAGACCTGGGGATTTCACAGTACTATCCTCAAATTTTCAAAAAAGAAAAAAATGTAAAAGTTTTTTTCTAGTTAAAGTTTTTTCCAGCACTTGCAGTTTTAAAGCTACGAGGGAAAATTCAAAAACGTGGAATCCTAGAAATCCGTTATTAGGGCAGATATTTCAATTCCATTAAAACTTCTCTACAGACAGTTGATCTTGTCAGAAAATGACGTTGTCAAATTTTAGATCCGTCAAGTCGAATTCAAACTGTAAATGAAAATTAAGAAAAAAATACATATCTGGATTTTTAACGTGAAGTTTGAAAAAAAAAACAAAATTTTTTCGTGGCTAAGCTTACTCTAGTAGTTTCTTTTGTATTTGTAGATGTCGCCACTTATGTAAGCAAACGGTTTTCGCGGGCTTTATTTCTCTTTCCAACATCGTAGGATAAGATTCAGATACCGTCTCTGTAGCTTTACCATTAGATCTTGGACCCCCGTGGGTGTACAGCTTTCGAGCTGCCCACGGAAAAATACAAAAGAAACAAAATCTTTCTATTCCCGTGTAGTTACGAAATAATCTTTGTCTATCTGGATTTTTTTAATTTTTTTTTATAGCTAGAGGTTAATTGGGGACCCAATGTGAAGCAAAAAATTGAAAAAAAATCCAGGTCCGTATTTAACTTTTTTTCTGAAATCTCGAATTCATCGACCAAAAATTTGACGACGTAATTTTATTGACAGGATCAACTGTCTGTAGAAAAGTTTTAACAAAATTGAAATACAAATTGTGAAAGGCTTTCGCGGCCATCGTCCAATGGCTTTCGGGCTGTTCGGCCGTCGTCGTTGGAAATTCGTTCTCGACGGTTCGCCATCTCGAGTGGATCGTATCTTCAGGAGATGTTGACTGTTTGTCGGCTTCTCGAAGACTGGTGACCTGGACAAGTTCTTAACCGAATTGCAAGGTTGATACCTCATTTGAAAGATAATTTCATTCCCTTCATAGTTTCCACGTTTTGTCCCAAAAATGTCGGTTTCCGCGATAAGAGAAAAAAAAGCAAATGCCGCACGACCTAACTTTGAAAAATGTTCTCGGTCGGACAGAACATTAACAAATTACTGGCAGAAATTCCCCGGATATCATTTTTTCATTAAATTTTGTCGCACATTTATTTTACCACGTGGAGCCAATAGTCGAATTTAACAGTTTTTTAAATTTAATTTAAGCCACCAGCAATTGGGCAGGCCAAATAGAGGCTATTTTTCTTAAAAGGTGACAGAAGCTTTCGTGCGTTTTTGGAAAACTTCACGTACATGTCGATTTTGTTTGCGCAAGGGACACTTTTTGGCTCATTTCAAATTTTTGTAACACGCACCCCCTTCAAGGGGTAAACTTTACTTGAGTCTCCTTACGCATTGTTTTATTATAGGTCTCTGAGATATCTATATAACCGTGTAAAAATTTCAAATGAAATCAGAAAAATATAAAATTCTGATTCTTAAAAAAACTGATAAAATACCCAAATTTGTAATTTTAAACTTCACAGTTTTCCGATACTCTTCAAACTTCCTAGAAATGCTACAAGTTGGACACAAAATACTTTTGAAATAAAGTTATTTAAACTCTTTCACCAGTATTTACTATCTATAAAACTTAGCACTTAGTCTAAGGTCTAGTGGTAAAAGTCTATAAACTTGTAAACGACTGGTTAAAGTGTATTTTTTAATACTTACAGGACAAATTACTGCAAAGATTTGGTTTACGCTAATGTGCAATAGCACAATAGGCATTTCTTAGTGAGTTTTAACTATCAAAAATTCAAATTAACTTCAATTTTCAAAAAGACCCATAAAAACTTTGTAACAGAATGTAGGTAATTTTTTGGAAATTTAGTCCGTGCAGTCGTGGGATTCTCGTTAAAAATAGTCTGAAACTGTAGTACCACCCCTGAGGGGTGGTGTAAAGTTAAAAAAATAATAGAAATAATCGGCACCGGTTTAAAAGAGCGATATTTAAAACGGCGACATTTAAAACAGCGACATTCAAAAAAGCGACATATCAAAACGGCGACATTCAAAAGGGCGATATATCAAAACAGCGATATTCAAAAGAGCGACATCTAATAAAAACAGCGACATATCAAAACAGCGACATTCAAAAGAGCGGCATATCAAAACAGCGACATTCAAAACAGCGAGAATTCAAAACAGCGACATTCAATAGAGCGACATATCAAAACAGCGACATTAAAAAGAGCGACAATTAAAAAATCAATATTAAGCAACACTTTAAAAATGCGTCTTATAATTTACCACACCCGGTATTTTAGTAAACCTCAAACATCAAAGATCGTCAAATTAAGCCACTGCCAGTCACTTTTAATCAACGTTAAAGTGGAAAGTTCTTCGCAAAAGAACAAACCGATTCTATACCACGAGGGGTATATGTTCGGTTCGGTTTGGTTCGGTTCGGTTCGGTTCAGTTCGATTCAGTTTGGTTCGGTTCGGTTCGGTTCACACCCTCTAGGATCCCGGGAAAGAAGTCAGGAAAGTTTTTTTTGAAAAAATATGTTAAGATAGAGACCCCTTAGTCAAACTGTTATTTTTTAAGTCGCTTTTTTAATGTCGCTGTTTTTATTAGATGTCGCTCTTGTGAATATCGCTGTTTTGATATGTCGCTGTTTTAAATGTCGCTATTTTAAATATCGCTGTTTTAATATGTCGCTCTTTTAATCTGTCGCCCTTTTAATATGTCGCCCTTTTAATATGTCGCTGTTTTAAATGTCGCTGTTTTAATATATCGCTCTTTTAAATGTCGCTCAAATGAGACCGCTGTTTTGAATGTCGCCGTTTTAAATATAGTTCTTTTGAACCGGAGCCGAAATAATCATCCATCATCGATAAAAAAACTTTAATACAAAGCTGTTCAAAGCTAAATAATTCATAAATAACTTATAACTAGATCTGTACTAAAAAGCACATATATTAGAATCCGTTTTCAATTACACATCCACCAAATTAATTAAACATGGTTTACATCGCTAACTTGTTTTTATTGGACATCTCCTAGCGACGTTTAAAGGTTTAAATATAGCTACCATTTTTAAACCAAAATATTACATTATTTTTATTTATTTTTAAGTTTTTTTATAATGACATTATAACAAAGAAAAAAGGTGGCCTATATTGTAAAGTATTTATGAACAATTATACAAATATTAAACACTATTACAGTAAAGGCAAAAATCTAATTTTAAGGACTTTAGTACTTTAGCATTTTAGACCCTTTAGTAAATACTGATGTTTGTCTACTTTTGACCTCTCCTATCTTTCCTTAAAGGTTGGTGCATCATTTGACTAAGAAAGGCCGTTTAAATCTCAGTTAACGTGTTTTTGCCTTTTCCTAAAAACCCAAATATTAACCCGCTAAGAGACAGCATTCCATTTAAAGTCGCAACCCTGTATAAATTTATTCATATTAACATTTATGTATACAAGTTTATTGTTATCGAAATGACATAAACACACATAAATATTTGTATTGGTGTGCGAATTATTTATTTAACAACCTATGACTGCGGAAATAATTAATTACGGGATCATTACATGAGTACGAAACTTAATTAACATTAAAACATTATTAATGGTAACAAGATATTAAGGAATTTAAAACAAAAAGCTTGTAAATTGATTTTTTGTCGAAAATGAAAATGAAAATTTAATAAAAGCTTAAAAAAATTATTTTGTCTCTCTCAAAAATAGCAAGATTACTTTACACGTTATGGCGTTTTAATGGACGAAGTACTTTGAGCACCGCAAATAAACTAAATGAATCTATGACGGATCTGATACCTTATAACACAGATTTGAGAAAAATGTACTCTACGATACTCCAAAACCCACATGCGATGCTCCGTTAAAAAGTTAGCATACTTAAAATTTTTGAACTGTCAATAAACTGTCATTAGCATTGATAAATTTTGATCAAAATCTAATCGGCTCGTCACAGTATCGAAGACCTGAATTTTTTTTAAAGATAACGTTAAAAATGGGTTATTTGGGTGTATTTTGACCGATCCTAGCAATAGGGACTTATTGGAATAAAATCTGACTTTATTTTAGAGTCGACTTTATTCTGACACATTCACACAGAAAACTAACAGCTGACCTCCCAAAATATACATACGAAAGCCAAATTTAATAATACAGTCGCTAACTTCCATTTAATAAATACCGACACTAATAAATCCGGTTTTTAAATACACAAAGGCCGAATTTTGAAGCAAAGCAGCTGGTTTTTATATGTAAATCTGTCACCGTAGGGTCGATTTTAAAATAAGGTCAGGTTTTATTCCAATAAGTGTCTATTATCGACGTGATGTCTATCTGTATGTGTGTGCGTATATGTCTGTCCGTAATACGATAGCTCCTAACCGCTGAACCGAATTTCATAATATTTTTGGGTAAAATAGTGTTCGACACTCTAACTAGCTGATTAGATTTTGGTCAAAATCAATTTATGCTAATGAACTTTTTAATCAAGCGTCGCATCAATATACAGTTTTCGGAATATTGTTCAATAATTTGTGTTGTAACTAAAAGCTTTGTAAGAGCTGTAGTTTCTGAGATATTTACAAAAAACTATTTTAAAGACCAATATAATATCATGGCTTTACTTGAAGTGTGCTAATAGGCTAGCTAGGAAGGTATCAGATCCGTCATGGATCCATTTATTATATTTAAATACTTAAATAGAGCTTTGGATAAAACAAGAAAGCTGTCCAATCCCTCAGACATCGATTTATTTATTTTGAATAAATTTCTGTTTTCACTCGTTTTTAAATACTAAAATAGTTTGCTTCAGTAAAACAGACACCCATGTCACTCCGTTGCTTGCTGTAAAATTAAGGACAAAAAAAGTTTTTATCAAAAATGTTGCCTCTCTCATTCAATTGGAATATTTCCAATTACGGTGTGCAACAATTAAAATTTACAATCTGTTGCTGAAAAAATATTTGCGTCAGTAATTATTGTTTTTGACAACAGTGAAACCTCCTATAAGCGGACACTTAGGGTTTCGTCGATTTTGTCCGCTTATTGGAGGTGTCCGCTTATGAGAGGGAACTGCGAAATTTTGATATATATTTATTAACAATTTCCACTACTTGAGATTTTCCGGTATTAAATTTTTCGGCGATCTTTCGTGCTGATAGATGTTCCTTCTCCGAAACGTTAACAACTTCTATTTTTTCACGTAAACTAAGAAGTTTTTTTACTAGGCGCCATTTCAAAGAGATCTATTACTACCCAACTGAACAATAAAACTAAACACAGCAGTCCCGCCAAATAAAATAATGTGGTAAATACATCATAAGTATTTAGTCTCCGCATTCAAACGGAAATAGGTAATTCCCGGGCTGCAGAGTGCATTGTTGCCAACATACTATATGCCCATGTCGTGGAGCGCTCCGTCCCGTTGTCAGAGATTCGCGTCCGGTTAAGAGAGGTTTCAGAATTTTTTAACCAAAAAAAATTGTCCGCGTCCGGTTATTAGAGTGTCCGGTTATAGGGGTGAATTTTACATGTAAAGAAATAGGCAAAAGCTTGGTTCCAACAAATTTGTCCGCCTAAAGGGAGTGTCCGCTTAATAGAGGTGTCCGCAAGGAGAGGTTTCACTGTATTTAAGTTTCAGCTGTTTTTTCAATTTACAAAATAAATTGTAATCTAATAACAAACAATATTTATTTCGTCCCTTTCTTGCAGATCACTGTTAAATCTGCTATCCACTTCTCTAAAAAGGCATTGAATTAAAAACAGTAGACACTTATTGGAATAAAACCTGACCTTATTTTAAAATCGACCCTATGGTGACAGATTCACATATAAAAAGCAGCTGCTCTCCTTCAAAATTAGGCCTTTGTGTATTTAAAAACCGGATTTATTAGTGTCGATATTTATTAAATGAAAGTTAGCGTCTTTATTATTAAATTTGGCTTTGGTATGTCAATTTTGAGAGGCCAGCTATTAGTTTTCTGTGTAAATGTGTCAAAATAAAGTCGATTCTAAAATAAAGTCAGGTTTTATTCCAATAAGTCGTTGCGTTACGGTATCAGTTATATCTCTGTGCATAAGAACACCTTTCCCCCTGTGAAATAAATTCAGCTAACATGTGTACGGGCACTTCTTTTTAAAAATAACGGTTGTTTTATTCGTATAAAAGCCTAGTGGTCCCATATTATATAATACACACTGAAAGTCTTTTGTGGTATAGCGGTTGACTATGCTACCTCCTACATAGCACAAAAATCACATCAACGTTAAATTAACGTGAACAAAAATAACAAAGTTATTTTTTACTAGAAAACTCGTTATTTTCATGTGCCAAATTTACACTTGAAAAATCCTCCACAACATATTCTAAAACGCCACTGGATTAAACTTCCTACATAGTACAAAAATCACATCAACGTTAAATTAACGTGAACAAAAATAACAAAGTTATTTTTTACTAGAACACTCGTTATTTTCATGTGCCAAATTTACACTTGAAAAACCTCCACAACATATTCTAAAACGCCACTGGATTAAGATTTCTCAAACCTACTAACTTTCTGCGTCTTTTTTTGTCACGTTTTTTTAATAACATTTTTTTAACTTAAAAGTGACGTGAAAGGAAGTTATAAAAGTTCACTAGTTTAAGACTACAACACTTCAAGACAATTTTAAAGATGGCGCTCAAGGCAAGACAAAATATCTATATATACATTATGTTTTCTTTTAAAGCTAAACAAGATTTTTTAACAGTAAACATTTTCACAGAATATAAATGTGTGTTTATCAGGTTAATAACTGATGCGTCGTGATCGTGAATGATCAGGGATCAGTTCCTTAACAGGTTTTTGGAGTTTAGAGGCCAAAAAGCAGTCCCTGATAGATTTCGTAAAAGTGAAAAATGCCGACAATTATTGGTGCCGCTGCTGCTAGAAAAATCTCAAAAATATTCGGTAGAAAAGCCATGCAAGTCGCGTTTTACGTAGATAAAAATCGCTTGAAAATAACGTAAAAACATTGTTGTTTTAATTTGATAATGGCGTTATTACAACGCAGTTTTTAGCAACGTTATTTTTTATAACGTTAATGAATGACCTATTAAACCTGTTTTCATATAATGTAAAAAAAGTTTTTTTTAGCAGCTTTTAAAATTAACGTTTTGTACACAAAAAAAAATATTTGATTATTTAAACAATTTTTGCATTTTCTCTTAAAAGTTGGCATTTCCATCCATTCTTACACGCGACGCTTGAAGCCAGTGGCGTATATAGAAAAAAGTTTCGGGGTGGGCCCGAGACAGTTTTGGGGGGGGGGGGGGGGGGCGAGACCTCATGAGGCTGTATTTTATGCTATTTTATGTTTGTATTCATGAAATATGTGGAAAATATCCAAAAAAATCTTAGACCCGGGCCCTCCAGGCCCCCCCCCCCGTATATATGCCACTGCTTGAAGCCAGGAACCCTCTTAATTTTTAATATTCCTTTTACCGGTAGAAATAATTTTGGTTAATGAGTATGCATTTGTTTTGGTTGTTTTGGAACATACGTCCACACAGCTGTCCGTTTGCTCCAAAAAAACGCGAGCACACGTTAAAGTTTGCGTCTACGATTTGAAGTCTTACCTACACAGTCTATATCAGCTGTTGCCTGTTTTTTGCTTTTTCCAAAAGGAGAGAAAGAAAAATATAGATTTTAATTCAACAGCTTTTGCCACCATAGCTATATAAGGTAGGTTCAACATTTTTTTGTTTTTTTTTTAGAAAATGATTTCTTCTCATATTTTGTGAAAGAAATAAATAAATAAAAAAATTAAGAAAAATACAAAAACAATTTAAAATAAAAAATATAGGTTACGTTGTTGTGTACAACATGCATTAGCCCTTTAAACTCAAAGGGTGTTTTTTTAAGCCAACACTCGGACACGTCGTTTATGTTTACCACACTTTAAGGGTTGCTCTAAAGGTAGTACAGGGTAAAAATGTTGAAAATATATCTACTTGTTTTTGAGATATTGCCTCCAAATTTATAGTGGAGTAATAAAAAACGTATTTTGTATAGGTACGTTTATGGGAAAAAAATTTAAAGATCCCAAAACACGTCAAATTATGTTTTATTGAAGGAATATTTTGTAGTGACCATTATTGTTCTTTTCTTACTTTGATATGTTTTTCTTATTTAGTTTTTTTAGCGCTACATAATACGTTAATTTTGAGACAAATATCTAAAAAACCAAGCTATTGCTTTTTGAGGTTTTTACACGGTTCTAAAGACATTTAAGAGGCCTCCAAAACAAGGTCTTAATCAGCCAATTTTCTCTATATAGAATTAAAGAATACCCCTCGTGTTACAAAAATATCAGTGTTGGTAAAAAGCCACCCCCCCCCCTCGCAAACTAAATTGACGTGTTTGAGGGTTTTTTCAAAAACGTACAAAAAATATACAAAACGCCGAAAACAATTAAATTTTAATTTTTAAAAATGTTATTTTTTTGATTGGCTTTTAACGGATATCGAATTGAAACCGTTCAGTGGTTCCAAAGCTACATGCTTACCTATATCTTACAAAGACTCAGATATTTAGGAAAATGGTTTAAACACCCTTTTTGCATTCGTGTTACGGGCCTAAAATAAAACTAAATTATTTATCAAATGCTTAGTCGCTGTGTAAATATTTTGTAATAAAGTCAAAATGCGAAATAAAATATGTCTGATTGTAATGATGATGTAATTCTGAAAGCCATCTGCATTTTGCCGAAAGCCAAAGGCAGAAAATCGGCGAATAACTGTCAGATAGCTAAAAGCTAATAAATCAATATTCTCTCATTACTTAATCGAATGTAACTAGCTGGTTTGACGCAGATGTATGTAGCTGTTTTGAATATGATTGCAAAGATACAGAGTGTGTTTGGTTAAAGGATAAAAACTTTGCTGGAATAAACTTTAACTAAAACTTAAAACGTTTTAAATATTATTACTAAAGTGTGGTACATTCACATCACTTCAAATATCTCAACGTACTTCCCAACGGCCGGCCGGGCCGCTTTAGAAAATACGCGGTACCGTATTTCTTAAGCCAAACGCTCGGAAGTAATTATAGCTAATGATGAAGAAGACATGAAGTTTAACGAAAGAATACCAAAAGTAGGGGTTAACAGTGAACGTGGACACGACACTACTTATGTATTGGGAACAAATCAAGTGAGTTAGAACTAAACTCCATATCATAATTTCTGAGATAACTTTTTGACAGTTATCAGCTGTTTACCATAACAAATAGCATAGGCCAACGAAAAAAAGTTGTAAAAAGTTGTCTTAAAAATAATGATATGAACTGTAGACAATAAACAAACAATATCTCCATGCAATGAGTATGTATACTTGGGTGTCATATGATTAGACAGGAACAGACTGTAAAGAACTGGAAAAAAGAACAGTGAAAGCAAATAAGGTTATTGAATGTCTTAACTGTATTTTATGGAGCAGAGAAATAAAATTGTATTTGTATGGAATAGAGACTTAATAGAAAAATACAAAACAAAAATGGCAAGTGTCGAAATGGATGCAATAAGATCAATGAGAATTTCTAGAACAGATCATATAAAAAATGAGATCATAAAAGAAAGAATGGAAATTAACAAAGCAGGTCCTAAAATGGCAACCAATAGGACGCAGAAAAAAAGTGCGTCCTAAACTGGAATGGCAACAGTCAATCCAAAGATTAATGAGTCACAAAAACCTGACAGAAGATGATGGTCAGGGTCGAAGGAGGTGAAGAATATAGATGTCGGACAATGTAGAAAAACGTTCTAAACCACCATATGTAGTAGTAGTAGTGTAGTACAGAGAAATATTGGGAAAACGCTTCGTCCACTGCAATACCACCCCTACATTAGCCATATAGTACCTACATTACCAGTTGTTAAGTTATTAAATGCGGTACAGCTTTAGTTAAAAGGCGGCAAAAATGCAATGTATTGCGGCCTTTTCAGAGATATCTCTGCAAATAACATATTGTCACGCTAATTTTGTGACGGGGGGTGATTCAGCAAGGTCTCACATAAAAAAAAATGGCGTCCCTAACAAGATGTCACGACGGACTGTCACATGCACCTAAAAACGTCACATTGGACGTTTGCGAGAAGTTTAAATAAATAAAATATGGCAGGCGAGGTTGAGAAAGGCAACGTCGATACGTGACGTCACCCGAGTTAATAAATGCCTTTTAATGACGTTCAGTTGTGTGGGTGGTTTAGCCCATTGGCGTAGCTAGCCTTGCTTTTCAGGGGGGGCCGTGGCCCCGGTCTATGTTGAACAAAAAGCAAACATAGGTTTTAAAGAGTCGTGCAAAGTGTGCAATGAATAAAAAAAAAATACGCGCATTAAATGTTCTAATATTTTAATATAACAAATTTAATAATACATTTACCAACTTATTTATATGTATACACAGGAAGTATGTAATTCAGCAATTCTACAAAGGAAGTTTTCTACGTCGCTGACTGAAAGCGTCTACCACACTGTCTAAGTCGACCTGAACATCTTTTTCTATAAATAACAATGACAAACCTGAGTGTCTCTCTTGAGTCATAGTTGTTCTAAGCCAATTAAAAACTCTCCTCATGGCAGAGAAAGACCTCTCGCAAGTTGCACTTGAAATTGGAAGAATACTCGCAACTTTAAAAAGTTGGTAGAGGTTTGGATAGGTGTTTTCTGCTATATGTTGTTTGATAGAATCATGACCAACAGTTTGATTTAACCGAAAAATAAAATTCTTTAAAACGGTCATTTCTGCTCTTAGAGCAGAAGTATTAATATTAAAAAAGACACTAAACGCTTACCTCAAAAAAACTAAAAAGATTATTATATTTATTTTAGAAAAACAGTTTAAAAAGGTCTTTTATAACCTTACGACATCTACAACCCGATTTCGGAAACAGAGGGGCAAAGCTCGCTGTCTTTATTAAATGCGAAATTTACCTTACACTTCTATAATATTTTACAAGATGTCGCCAATAGGTATGAAATATTCAATATGCATAATTATGTTTAAATTTAAAAAATATTTTCGGGAAATTGCATAAGTGCAGAAAAGTTACCGATAATTTAAAGAGAAAAAGCCTAATTCCGCAAGACAAGGGCTTTTTCCTGAAATGTAAACATTATCTGAATGATTTTAAATTTTAATGCACCTATTTTATTTGAATATTTCCCGAATAATAATAGAAAAGTATGTATTTTCAGCGTCATGTTCTTTTACTAGTAGTCGGTAGGGGAGGCCTAAAATATCTTAGGGGGGCCTAAGGGCCTTAAGGGGGGGGGCAGGCCCCCCCTGCCCGCCTCCCCCCTAGCTACGCCAATGGTTTAGGCCCTTGGCAAAACCCTTGCTTTGAAAAGAATAAAAATGCAAGAACAAAGTTTAATACATGTATTTTCTAAATAAAAAATCAACTATAACTGTAAAACGTAAAGTGCTCAAAATAAACCTGATTAACGTGTAATTTAAAATGGCTAACAGTCCCAAAATGAATTATTAATACGTCCTGTGGTACCTACTTAACAACACTAGGCAAAGGCTCCTCATCTCTTAAGAAAAAAAGGTGCAACGCACGCTACTAGATTAGCTTAAAAAACGACGCTGCTACAAACTAGACAACAAACAATATTTTAAATTGATTTATTTAAAAAAAATTTTATCTACTAAACAACACTAGGCAAAGGCTCCTCATCTCTTAAGAAAAAAAGGTGCAACGCACGCTACTAGATTAGCTTAAAAAACGACGCTGCTACAAACTAGACAACAAACAATATTTTAAATTGATTTATTTAAAAAAAGTTTAATCTACTAAACAACACTAGGCAAAGGCTCCTCATCTCTTAAGAAAAAAAGGTGCAACGCACGCTACTAGATTAGCTTAAAAAACGACGCTGCTACAAACTAGACAACAAACAATATTTTAAATTGATTTATTTAAAAAAAGTTTAATCTTTCCTTACGAAATGTTTAGTTCTTTTTTTTAATCTGTGGTTAACTGAGTAAACTTTTTTATCGTAAATAGTTACAAAAAATTTAAAACCAAGTCGTTTATTTTCCATAAATAAAGGAAGGCAGTATTCATTCCGTTTATATAGTAAACAAGAGCCGTATATTCAAAGATCACAGCTGATCTTACAATGTGAAGGTGTCAAAATACTGCCTGGCATTATTATAGCCTGGCTTTAATCCAATAATTCACTAATATTTTTTGATAAAACTTTTGACAATAAGTAAAGAAAGGATTTCGTTCGCGCATTTTTATCCTCAAAAAAAGAAAAATAAACCTCAACTCAAAAAATATGCCTAGATTACCTAAGTTTTGGTCATTTTGTGATACATTATTTTGTCTGGAACCGTTTCGCTTATCGAAATCGGGTTTTAAACGCGCGGTTCATTTAAGTCTCTTCTTAAACGTGCAAAAAAAGATTCTTTTAAAAATTAGATTTTTCCGATATAATTCTACACCGCCTTCACAGACTCCACAGAGTAACGGCGACAGCAGCAGTGAAGCAATTAGCGCCGGTACACACACACGTTTTTATGCCGCGCGGTGCCGCAGCAGTACCGCAGCGGTTGCCGCAAAAATCGATACACACACCTGTCGCGACATGACGCTAGTGTTGTACGCATTCTGAGGATGCTGTTGTTCGCAAAAAACGTGTGCGTTTCCTCCAAATTGTAGGGCATGTCGCTTTTCTGCGGTGACAACCAACCACACTTGAGTTCGATTCTATTATTTCTATCTATAAATCTTATTGCACCAACTCTAAATATGAAAGAACAATTCTCACTTAAAAATGATCAATTAGAAAAGCCTAGAATTTTATTGGTAGCCGGAAATTTGGGAAAAGATCTAGTCTCAAATATGGCTAAACAAGCTTCAGGAATTAATATATCATCAATTATAAAAGCAAATGCAAGCGATAATGAATTAATTAATACCGCACTCAAAATGTCACAAAAATTTACCAAAAATGACGTAATTATTCTATGGCCCCAAAAAAGTAATAAAGACCTAATTGATAATCTTAGAATTAAATAGGTCTTTAGAAACCAGCTACAATTTTGATAGCAACAATTTAGCTACAACCACAAATCACTGCTGGTCCGCAATGCATCTTAATGTTCAGGGTTTATCAAATAAACTTAATTTGATTGAGTTAAATATACAAAGGTACGATCCAACGTTTCTGTGCTTCTCTGAGCATTGGATGAATAGTGATAACTTACCTTTCTTTACACCGAACGGTTATGTAAAAGTTTGTGACTTTAGCAGAAAACACCACCAACACGGAGGTACGGTTATCTTCGCGAAAAAAGAAGTTGTTAATAAGTGCTCAGTTTTAAAAAAAATTTGTGACTACTCTGTGGAAACACTTATTGAATGCTCTGCAATTAAATTTGAAAACTATTGCATACTTTTAGTATACAGACCTGGAACATCTACTGAATATGAAACATTTTTGGACATTTTCTCGGACCTCTTAAATAATATTCTTAATGAATTTTCCAATATTCTAGTGTGTGCTGACTTAAATATCGACCGCCTGCCCGGCAGTAAAGACAAAAAATATTTTAAAATATTAAGCGACATTTTAGAGTCGTTGGCATTAACCTCTTTGGTGCATGATGCGACAAGAATTTTTACCAACAAGAATAATACTACCAGTACCTCTGGCATTGACTATGTCATTACATCACACCCTGAGTCTTTTAGTTATAAAAACTTTGACGCAGGTTTTTCCGACCATTTTTGTCAAATTGTTCAGCATAACTCTAAAAACAATATATCCTCCACAGTCGACTCGTCCCTTGAAGGGAGCATGAGACAAATTAGGGTTGTTAATAGTAGCACTATAAATAATTTTTATTTCTGGTTTGATCAACAAACTATTGAATTTACAAATACCGACATAAACAAAAATTTTGAGCATTTCTTCGAAAGCGTTATCTGGAGTTTTCAAGTAAGTTGCCCAGTTAAAAACTTAAATAACAAAAAGCCCTCTCAAAATAAAAAAATTATACTTTCCAACAATCTGCTAAAGTAAATGGAGGAACTAAAAAATCTACACTGGCTACAAAAACGCACTGGTAATTCACAACTTAAAATTCTTTACAAAAGTCGGAAAAAAGAAATTGACCTTAAAATAAAAAATGAAAAAGAAAAATACTTCAACGAAAAAATTAATAACTCAAAAAATAAAATAAAAACTACATGGAGTATTATTAATAATCTAAGTGGAAAAAAATCTAAAACCTCACACTCTATAGATCAAATCCGGGATAGCAATAATGTAATTATAACTAATACTATGGAGATCGCTAACAACTTTAGCAGTTATTTGTCCTCTGTTGTTGCTGACAAGCTCCAATCTCATTTCCAGAGCAGCTTGTCCGCAGATTGCACAACGACTAAGAAAAATCACAAATCATTTACTTTTACCGAAGTTACTACACATGATGTTAAACTCGCACTGAGATGCTTGCCAAACAAAAAATCGGCGGGACCCGATGAAATACCCATATCCCTACTGAAAAATGCTTCTTTGAAAATGATAACTTGCCTTACTTTTCTGATAAATCTATCTATATCTGAAGATACCTACCCTTCTCACCTAAAAGAAGCTAATATCTTACCTATCTATAAAAAGGGCGACCATTTGTCGGTGGAAAACTATCGCCCAATTTCTTTGTTGAACAGTTTCTTTAAGGTCTTTGAAAAAGTTGTATGCAACCAAATAAATCAATTTCTTAAAAAATATCAGATCTTAACTCCAAGCCAACACGGTTCCAGAGAACTGCACTCTACCGAAACAGCCAGCATTGACTTTGTTCAACAGATCTACAACAAACTAGACCAAGGCGATAGAGTTGTTGCACTATTGTTTGATCTAACCCGTGCTTTTGATACCATAGACCCTAACTTTGTATATAAAAAACTCGAAAAACTAGGTATCCAAAACCCCCTTAATAACTGCATTAAATCTTTTCTTACAGATAGAAAATTTAAAATCAAAATAGGAAGTACATATTCAGAATCTACAGAATCAAACATAGGCACGCCCCAAGGCAGTGTGCTTGCACCTTTAATATTTTTGCTGTTTATTAACGATCTTCCCGAATATATCACGTGGGGACTTGTGTTTATGTTCGCCGATGATACGTCCATCGTTGTATCCGCAAAAGACACAAATTTTCTTCATGAAAAAATCAACTTAACCCTAAATGAATTTTCGAACTGGTGCAAGCAAAACAATCTGATTATAAATGTCTCTAAAACTGTCTTTATGGAATTTAAAACAAAGTCCCGTAAACCTACCGACCTCAATATAATCTTTAATGACATCCCTTTGCCAGTTAGCGATAGCTCAAAATTTTTGGGAACTATTGTCGATACTCATTTCGAGTGGAGTTTACACATAAGTAGTGTATGCTCAAAACTTAATACATGCTACTTCATGATTAAGTCACTTAAAAACTCTCTCAGTATAAAAAATCTCATTACTGTGTATTATGCTAATGCATACTCGGCTCTAGCCTATGGTGTGGCAGTATGGGGTAGTGCTCAGGATGTGGAAAGAGTATTGGTAGGTCAAAAGAGACTTATAAGATTAATTTTCAATATACCTTACAATGGTACTTGTCGCTCTGCATTTAAGGATAATAAAATTATGACAATAACAAGTATTTATATATATAAACTACTCATTTTCATTTTTCAACACCAAAATATTTTTACATTAAATAGTTCTTATCACAACTATCCAACTAGAAGTCGTAACCACTTCAGCATCCATAAACACAACCATGAGTATATAAAAAAAGTACTCATTATCTTGGATGCAAATTCTTTAACTTGTTGCCAAACAAAATCAAACAAACTACGTCGCTGCCAAGATTCAAAAAAGAAATCAAAAATCTTTTATTAAAAGAAACTTTTTATAGTTTAATTGAATTTGAAAACTACATGTTGGGCAGAAGGTAAATTTTTGTTATCAATATTTATATACATATATATATACAAATCTTGTAAATGTGTTTTCGTTTTTATTTTTTTAAATATTTACACTATTATTATTTACACTTAATGTTATATTTTTTGTATTTGACGTATCTTATCTACGTTATTGTAGCTGAAAAGATTAATAAAGTTGTCTATTGTCTATTACCAACAATGTACTGAAAGCCTCACTTGCGTTGGGTTCCCGAGGGGAATGGCGGCGAGAAATACACACGGCGCGCGGCATTGCCGCGATGTTGCCGCTCAACTGTGTGCATTGCGCCACTTATTTTATAAGTTTCGTTCCATCATCGCGTGCGACAGACATAAAACGGTACGAAAAATCCTTTTTGCGTTCCAGGTCGACGTTGTACTCTTATCGGGCAGTCATTTTTCCGTTCCATCAAGCCACTTAAACTGGTTTCGGACTCGTCTGAAATACAAGAATTGAAGACAGGCTCATTTGAAATTATTGCTCTCTCTCTCTCTTTTCTTTGTCTGTGTTTATAATATGTTGCACTGGAAAAATTGTATGTATAACACACATTTCTAGTTTACATCACCTGAGATAAAAATATACCATAAAATTACATTAAATTTACATTTGTCTGAGAAAATTAAAAAAACAGTGAATAACCCAAAAAACTAAAATTTTTGTCAAAATAAATTGAGTTTCACAACCGAACACATGACAAAATGCCGGGTATGCCACGTAAATATACAAATATTTTTTAAATTTCCAAAAAAAAAATTGTGCAACATCTGCAGCTTCTGTTGATTTTTTTGCAAGAGCCTCTTAATTTTTATTACTACGGGGCTACGGATCGTGTAGGTATACTACATGGAAAAAAGCTGTACTGACCATAGGGTAGCCTGCTTAGAAAAATAAAAACTAGTTTAGCAAGTGATTGGATAGGAATAGAAACATGAGGGTTTACCCTGATCGCAGCAAATCCCGGTGTATAAATTTCACATAAAACTTGTGATATTAGAAAAAATCAATATTTTTTACAAGTTTCGCCCAAAAATATGTTCTAATGCAAGTTCGATTTAATTTTTGGTATAATTAGTTTATTAGGCAGTCTGTAGTGGTTTATAGTTTGTGAATATATAGAATTTTAAAGAACTAAAATTAAAAATACATTATGACAATCCTATTTAATTGTGTAGTCTTTTCTGTGTGCAACTTTAATTTCGTGCTCTCGAATTCATACGTATAGGATATGTAGTATCACGGACCACAATTATGGTACCGCGCGGCAGAAAAACGCGTGTGTGTACCGGCGTTTTAAAGCAGTGTTAGTTGGTACTCAACATTTAAAATAGCTTACGCGATTACAATTTACTGAGGAGTTGCGTAAAGAAGCGTCAAAAATTAAACTGTTTCGCCCAGTATATATAGAAGGGATAATTATGTACTCAATGACACATTGATACGCCGTTTTCAGCACAATTTGCAATGGAAATTGCGGTCCGTTGGTACAATACAATTTCGACCCTAATTACAATGGAAAGGAGACCCCCCTTGCCTATTTTTGTTAACAAATAGGTTTAGAGTGAATGTTAATATACTACTTATCAAAAAAATTTATACACCTGCAATATAAAAACCCATGATAGGTGTACAATTTTTTTTGAAAAGCAGTATATGTTTTTTAAATACCTTTAATTGTATATCGGGCTTTATTCTACACAGTCATAAACCTTTAAGAAAATTATAAACCCTATAAATAAAATATAAAGCTGCGTATTGTAAAATACTGACTTTATTTTCGTACACCTCCCAACAAATTTGTATGTACAGGGTGATCTGTTGCAATTAGTACAAGCGAAATAAGCAGTAACAGCAAATCGCTCACATTCACCAAAAATAAAATCGGACCTATCACAAAATCCTGCATACCATATCTAACTTTTATCTTATCTAATTCAATTGCCGGAAGAAATTAACTAATCTCTTTCAGCAAGCGCCAACAAAACTCGATTTTCTCAAAACCATGGAATAAATAACATTTCTTCGATGTCAAAACATAGTGCTGGAGCTTTTGCAGCAGTATTTCGTGATTCAAGAAGCCCTTGAAAAGTCACAAAACGCTGCCGCAGCAACCTTTTGGTCACAGGGCTCAAAAAAATAATTTCATTGATAAATACTATGCTACGCTCAAACCTTAAAAAATGAGGTTTAAAAAGCATCGGGGGTTAATTCAAGGAGAAAAAATTGTAGGATAAGGAGCACGCGACTGGAATAAATGAATGACTTTTGCAAGAAGATCTATGCAATTTACTTGCTTTCATTTATTGGATCTGAGGACTTTTTGGATCCAATAAATGAACGCAACCAAATTGCATATGTCCCTAGAATAGACCGGTTCATGGAACTTTTATATATATACATATATATATATATATATATATATATATATATATATATATATATATATATATATATTGTTCATTAAAGAGATATTCTAACTTTTGCTTACGAAAATACGTTGCTGGTGGTCCAGTTGATTTTCGTAAGCAAAAGTTAGGATATCTCTTTAATGAACAATATATAACTTTCAAATTTCTTGTAAAATGAAGGCAGCTTGGCAGCTGTTTTTAATATGCCCTTATAAAATAAAATTTTCTACTTGTATTAGGGTTAATTTTTGTTAGCCCGCTTCACTTTTACTTACACAAAAATAAAAATATGAAGAAAATAATGTGTTCTTTTTAGCAGCGAAAGTAATCCGCTAACCTACACCGTTTGTTTACTTTTCAAGTCCTCGGTTTACCTCTGATACTAAACGACCACGTTCGGTTTAACTTGTATTTTAAGTTTTCTGTAAAGAAAAATAGAGCGAGCGAAAAAAAATAACGATTATACATCCAAAAAATTTTATTTTATAAGGACATACTAAACAACAAATGGAAAATTGCCTTGGTTTTCAAAAAATTACAAAAATATTTATTGTTCATTAAATATATTTATATATATGTCATATTTTTACGTCACTGGTGGTTCAGCTGATTTTCGGAAACAAAAGTTAGGTTAGATATCTCTTTAATTAATAATAAATATTTTTGTAATTTTTTGAAAACCAAGGCCAATTTTCCATCTGCAATATATATATATATATATATATATATATATATATATATATATATATATATATATTTTAAGTAAATTAAATAAATTTTTTCTAGGCCTTCTAGTTTGTTTGAAACCATAGCCAACTTTGTTATTTCTTATGACTACCATATTGGATTTATAATTCAATAAATAGAGCATAAAAGGAGCTTTTCAACCGTGTATAGGTAATAAGCCTATCTTTGGATGACGGAAAATGTGAATTTAAAAAAAAAATAGTTTTTTACTTAGTTGGCTGTGAAACAAGTGCCGTAGTTGTATTTGTTGTCATGCCTACGTAATCATCTTTCAAAACTTTTCCATTTAACCCCTGTAGATATCTTTATTATTGATACAGCAGCTGATTAGGCTTAGAATAGCGCAACTTTTTTCTCATTTAAACAATACTTACCGTTTCCGAAATCCCATGTAGTTGCTTCTATCTCTATATAAAATATATACCTAGATCCATAGACTTGTTTATTCTAGACCGTGGATTGCATTAACTTTCACTTTCACTAACTGGCAGGTTCTATATAAAACGGGCAAGGTTTCCGGTTTTATTCCATAAAGGAATGAAGGTTTCTCGCAACACTGTATAGTCAGTCTTGTTACGTCAAACCTAGGATGCTGTAAGTGGATTAAACGGGCACTGAGGCGATATGATTTTATATATTAATTATTATGCAAAACAACCCACAGGGTTTGTTTCATATACATATTTATGAAATAAGGGAATATGCTTTTTTTTATTAGATCAGTTTCTCCCTTTTCAATCACATTAAAAAATTGACCAACAATATCAACTAAAAATCAAACAAGTATTCGTGGCTAATCGGGCAAAAATAAGTTTTTGTTTCTCTCATATTTTTCCGTGGGTAGCCTGAAACCTTAACCTCACGAGGGTCCAAGATCTAACGGACACCTAATAAGTGTTGACAGTTAACTCTTTCGTCCTTATGGGACTCCTCAGAACACTGCTTGGTCAATGTGACACTCTTGCGAAGTTAATTAGACGGTTTTGTCTCTAATCCTATGTATATAGTAAAAATACCCTGGCAGGAAGCGCCATCTACCGAGATACGAGAGAAACTAGAACAAGAGCAGGCGAAAATAAACTGCTATACATGTCGATCAATGAAAATATCGATTGCAAAGAAAAAGAAACACAATCCGTGACCTACGACTGCTCTTTTGTCTTTCAGGCCAGAGCAACCCTGCTTGGCGTTTTTACCCGCCATCAGACGCGAGCGTCAATCAGCGGAATTTTTAAGCCAAATAAAACTAACATACGTGAAATTTAGTACCCGTGAATTTAAAAACCAAACGTGGCTAATCGGGTAAAAAGAAGTTTTTGTTTCTTTCATATTTTTCCGTGAGTAGCTTGAAAGTTTAACCCCCAAAGGTTTAGATTTTTCAGAAAGCAATAAATGTTTTTTTAAATAAATTGCTCCTTTTTTGTTGAATTTGGCGCAAAATAAAGAATAACTAACATTAACTGATAACAAAAAAACACATTTTGGTTTTTTTCCTAGTAACTGCCTTTTTTATATATTTGGGCGGAATCATCTCGATTTCATAATAGCTGTTATAAAGGTGTTTCATTTTTAAGGGCTTTGATATGTTGTGCTAACTTATTTTATTTTAATATTTGATAGATAGGTTTGTTAAGGTATTTTTTCTGGAAATTTTTAACTTATAGTATAACACTTATATGCACCTATATGGGTTTGGTGCAGGAGTGCGCGGATGCACTTTAGGAGCTGGCCGGAGTAAGAGAGGTGGAGCTCATATGAGTCCCAGATCACATGGGATTCCGAGGAAACAAGAAAGCATACGAATTCGCCAAGGGTGGATCCCGGCAGAAATGCATCGGGCCAGAGAGTTCTGGGGATCACAAGATGGCAAATGAAATCGGTCCTAACAGAGTGGGTCCAGACAGGCGATGGAGTATGTTACAGGATACATCAGGTCCCGTTTGGACTGGCTGCTCCATCGAACATGAAGCGAGGTAGGAGCCATAGTGGGAGTCCAAACCGGACATTGCGTTCTACAAGGACATTTGGCGAAGAAGTGAGTGAAGTAAGACGCAACATGCGAGCAATATTGAGCCGAGAACGAGACCTTGGCGCATTTTCTCTCATCATGTGAAGCATACCCAAGTAACATTTCTTTATTTATAGCAGAAGCTAAAAGGTTGCCAGCGCCTTTCCTTAAAACCATTAGTTTCAATGTTTGGTCGCTAGCACGTTCCCATTACCCTTATATACCCCTTAGACCTCCTAAATGGGACTCCCCAATTGGTGGTGGCAACCTATGTATTAAACTCACTATAAAACTATAAGAAATAAACTCCAGCTTCGCCCTCTAGCGGTTCCACCAGTATAGAACCTTTTAGAGCCCAAAGCTATTATGCCAGGTTCTAAAAGCAACTCAGAAACATCCTCTATCCTATTATAAAACTAGATTTGGTAATTTGGTATCCTGGCGATTCTGTTGAATACCATAATACCTTTAGAGTAAAGAAGTTTTCCTATAAAAGCTATGGCGATATTTTAGATTCACAATGGCTATATAAAATAATTTAGGTCACAAAATTGCCAAAAATGTCAGTCCCAAAATTATTTTATCACATAAAAATATACCGAGTTTGTCGTTTTGGTGATGATCAAATTGCCTGCCAGATTTATTTTTCTGATAAAATCGTATCTGAAAAGCTCTCAAAACAAGCGCGCCACCTCAAGAATGCTTTTTAATAGTTTTTTGATAACAAAATAACAAATATTTAAAATTTAAAAAAAATCATTTAAACTATTCACCATCAAAAAAGTCTGTTTGGTTTACATAAATCAAAATTAAAGTAAAATTATTGTTAAAAAACAGTGCTAAAACGACTAGGTAAATATTTTCTCTTTACAATATTTTTTAAATAAATTTATATACGCCATTATGGTTTTATAGTGGTTACTTGGTTTTATTTGTTACTGTATCGCAACTAGGATTTTTGAGTGCCCTTATGAAACCAACAAAAAAGAACAATGTAAACATAGTCAACATAACCTCACTTAAATTTTTTGTATTTGTTTTTAAAGTGTTTAAAAGCGTATAATTGAACACTTTTAAATGTTTTTTTCGTGCAATTTCAACACAATCGAGAGGGCCAGTGCAATGATATTCGTTGTGCCTGCAGGTTGGAGGGCAACCTCTTATATTAGTCGTCTAATTAGGCCTTATCTAGGCCTGGGTGTCCTACCCAGGAGGACGGAAACTCAACAATTATTAATTATTGGGCTTTAAATAATCAATCTTGCAATAGGTAGGTACCAATTTGTACCTAGGTATATCTATTATTTTTACAAGAAATACCCAAAAAAATAAAACACGAAAGTATTTACTTACTTCTGTTAGAACCCTTAAGGAAACAAGGTTTTGTAAGGTCGTCTATTTAAATAATATTTAATATACAGCTATGGGTAACTATAAATACAAAAGAATTAAGTTTACCTTTAAGCCTTCCTATAAAACCTTTTTAAAATGCCTAAAAATAATGGCAAAAACCAAAAGTCTAAAGTTTATATTTACCACTCTTAAAAACCTTAAGGAAACTAGGTTCTATATGGCCGCCTATCTAATCATATTTACTTTTAAACTACTGGTAACTATAAAAACAAAAGGATATAAGATAACCTTTTAGCTCTATTATAAAACACTTTTGTGATGACCTAAAGTAGTGAAAAAAACTAAATGACCAAAGTTTATATTTATTTCTTTTTAAAAACTTTAGGTAAAATGGTTTTATAAGACCATCTTTATAAATCAGAAATCAATAAAACAAAAAGTATCTAAAAGGAACAGAAGGAATATCAGTTTTATTATACTCCCTTTATAAATCACTTTTTGGTTGTATAACACTCCTTTAGGTAATTGGTAATATAAATTACCTTTATGTAGCCAAATTGATCCTAAAACCCATAACAGCACCCTCTAAATAACCTAGGAACCAAATTAATAAAACCTTGAGTGGTAATAATGTTACTTGGGATACAAGGAGCCAAGAAGAGATGTATTCGAAGAGACAGCCTTGATACGAGGGAGCCTTGATACGAAGGATATTCTAGCCTTTGTACAGAAGACTGGCAGATTCCTACACAAAGGAAAGACGCAATATGGGGGATGCCCAGGAGTAGGCCAAAAGGGCGCTTCATGTGTCTAGTCGCCAGGTGTAGAGCCTACCCCACACGACTACTACTTGTGAGAGCGTGTAAGTGGCAAACAGTGCCAATTTTTGCCTCGCTTACTTTGATTAGCACTGCACGCCACTACCAAGTGGGTCTATTATGACTCACATTTGAGTGGTTTCTCACCACTGTGTGTCTAGTCCTCAAAAAAAGCTAGCTAACAGTTTAGGCGAGACACTGTTCATACATTCTGAATCACTCTGAGGTTTACCAAAAGTGTTTTGACACTAGCCAAACATTTTTCTTGAATTGAATAGAAATAAACGTTCTCTCGAGAGATGATCGTTCCTGGGTCTGATTTCATCACATCGTGTTCTCTCGATGAGTGTTCCTCGTATTTTTGAACCTTCTCTGACTAGGCTTTGGGTTGCCAGATTTTTTACGTACAAGTGATAATTTTTCCAAACTAACCCTTTTAGTTTATGTGTATCTTGTAACCATAACGACCATAACCATACATTTTGAGTGTTTTTAACTCCTTTTTAAGGCCGCAATTTATTAGTTCGCCCCTGATAAATTATACTCTTTTCTTTAAAGGTCTAATTTTAAATATTCAGTTTTGCGCCCCCTGACCCTTGGTGCCCAAGGCAGGTGCCTACGCTTAGCTACTGCCCTGTATTTGTATTTATCTTTGAATAATTTCCTTAATTAATAATTAAAGTTTGTTTTTTTACCTCGATTTTAATTAAAATTTTCAGCAAATTTTAAATTTGGGTTAATAAAAACTTATTTGGTTAAATCCAATTTTAGTTGTCCATGGAATAATAATTTTTAACCCAAAATTAAACCAAATTGAGAGCTGTAGAATATTTTTGTCATTAATTTCAACTTTAACGAATGTTGGTAGATCTAGTGAGGTAAGCTGTGCAAGCCGTTCTATATCCAAAGCCAACAAAAAATACCGGCCACGACCCTGAAAAAATCAGCTGTTCTCTGGGGGCTGACTTTTACATTAGGTCTTATTGGAGGTCAGACGTTTTTTTATGATATTTTCAGAATGGTACTACAGATTTCCGCGAAATGTTAGTGATATATTCTCAGACACCATCCCGATATTCCACCAAACTTTTGTAAGGATGCAAGATGATTAAAAGGTTAAAATCTTCAAGATTTAGCCTTTGTTAATTTGAATTCAAATTACCCGCCATGTACCGCATGCCAACTGTTATATTTTAAATGTATTTAACTTTGTCATCTGTGTTTGTCACGGCATTTGTTTATTTGTTTGTATTGTAAAGCTTTTTCGATTTTTTAAAGATTTTTTACAATAAAGTTCATTTAGAATCCAAAAATACCAGCGTTAATCTTTTAAAAACAAATTTAAACTACAAAAAAATCATTTTTTGATGTTGAAATTTTTGTAAAAGTATGTAAATAACTATATTAAGTTTTAAAAGTCGGCAGAGTGCCAAGTATAAACAACTAGATGTATGAATGAAATGAACACATTCGCTTCTACTTTAAATTTAATTTTTGTGTGATCTAATGAAGTGGCTCTAAAAAATTGCGGATTATATATGAAAAAACAATCTCAAAAACGGCTTGATTTAAAAAAAATACAAATATTCATGAACCGTCATTCCAACTTCAATATTTTAACGATAATAAGCTGTGCCGTGACGTGACCATCAAAAAAAAAAATCAGCCCCCGATGTGACGTCAACAAAGTGGAGGATCGTGGCCCCTCCGTTTTGATAGCCCTGGTATACCCATAAAGGTATAGGGCCAAGCGCATAACATTAATTGCGCAATATCTCAAAACCATTGTATGATATAATAAAAAATACAGAATGTTTTATATCAAAAGGGAAATCTCCTGTTAAATTTTAAAATTGTTAAATGCTACATACATAAAAGTCCTCTTATAATCGAATAGAAAAAAAATATTACAAAATTTTAGCCATTTAAGAGTATCTACTTAAGGTTAAAATATTTATGCAAAACTATCTGGCTGCTATTATTATTAATAAAAATTGATCTATTTAAATAAAGCAAATCAGTATACATATACTAATTTATAATAAAAAAATTGTTTTGGTTTTAGATATTAAAAAAATGTTTTACGAATTTATATGAACTAAGAAACATAGAACGGTATTAGACCTTATATCGATCCAGTAATTTTTTCCTTTTATTCAAATTAATAAGGTAATCCGGTACGGTATATTGTAAAATATTAATAATTATAGGAAGTATCCCTTGTCTATTCTTGAATAGAAATCCGCGTCAACCTCCAACGCGCTGCCATGTTGAATATTTTGAGAAAGGTAAACAAGATTATACAACTCTGTCACTTACGAGTGAGGCATAGGCTAAACATTTAAGACTTATAAAATAATAAAAATTTAAAATAATGTATGTTATAAACGTGAAGTTTAGTACCCGTGAATAAAAAAACAACAATTTTTCGTGGCTAAGCGGGCATAGAGAGATTTTGTTTCCCTTATAATATTTTTCCGTGGGCAGCTCGAAAGCTGTAACCAACCGAACCGAACCCACGGGGGTCCAAGATCTAATGGACACCTATTAAGTGTTGACAGTTAATTGTTTGCAGTGTTCTGAAGAGTCCCTTAAGGACGAAATAGTTAACTGCCAACACTTAATAGGTAAGCATTGGATCTTGGACCCCCGTGGGTGTACAACTTTCGAGCTGCCCACGGAAAAATACAAGAGAAACAAAACCATTCTATGCCCGCTTAGCCACGAAAAATTGTTGTGTGTTTAATGTTTGTTATGTTTAGGTTAATTTAGAAAATAAAACAGCCTGTAGATTTAAGAAATTTCAACATTTCATCTAATTTTTTATCGAGATATAATGGGTATACAAATTTTGGTGAAAATCAAGATATTGGATTTATTGTTAAAAAGGGTTTTGAAATTTAAAGTGACAGATTAGGACTAACAAGTAATAGTTATTTAACTAACAAGTGCGGAAAGTAATACTTTACCGCACGCGACGGCAGTTGGCCGAACGACGCGGAGCGGAGTTCGGTCAAGCCGTCAAGGGTGGTAAGGACACTTTCCGCATGTGTTAGATACATTATTTTACCTACCTTTTTTTTCAAAAAATTGAATGTAATTTATAAATAAACATGTCAAATTAGATGGAATTGAAATATAAACAAATATTGAAGCTGTCTTATTGATGCGTTGCTAAGCTTTTTAAGTGGTACGCGTGCGGTAAAGTAATTACTCCGCACTCGAGTACGTAAAAATAAAAACGAAAAGTGACAGGTTGGTAATAAAAAGTATAAACCTCTAAGCCCTCCCCCCACAAAATTCCCAAGAGTAAGAAAAAATGCATATTGACATGAAAAGTGTCTTAAAATTACAATATACTATTTTGCTTGTATGATAATTTACACCACCCTCCCCCAGCAGTGGTGCATGGAGAACGGTACAACTCTACACCGGCCCGGTAAGAAATGGGTGGCCGTCCCATTTTTCACACAAATCTGGAAATACATTTTATCCAGGGAGAAGGAGAGTAGCCCATCTGGTCCCAGACAAAATATTCCGATTTCCGTTGCCAACCAAATCTTTTTTCTTAATAAAAGTTATAGTAAGGTTACGTTCGTATTCACTAAGCACAAGAGCATTTTCAAAATTATTTCTATATTGGGCAGCTTTCTCTCTCTCTCTCTCTTTCTTAGTCATTCGCTTCTCTAACTCTAACACCCGAAGCTTAGAGTCCCTTTTGCCCCCCTCCTTAGTCCGCCACTGCTGAGGACTGTTTGTCTATAGATTTTGCTTACGATACTATTTTTTATTTTAGCTGGGAAATAAATGTTCGTAGTTAGCCTTTCGTCAGCCGGTAATAATCAATTAGGTTCATTTTATCACACCACTGGATAACACCATCATGACAATACCTACTGATTATGCCAAATTAATTAGGAATGCATTCATTAATACTCATATGTAACAATTAATGTTAACTGCTAGCGTATTTTAATTCTATACAGTTTACGCATTATTTTTAGTTACTGTACAGCAACAATGCAACTATAGTTCATGGTTTCGCAGCTCCCATCTTTACTTCGGTAGAGGAAATTCAGTAACTGTAACGCAATAAACAATGGAACTAGAGTTACGCTTGTTTAACAAGTCCATTCTTTACTGCGGTATAGTAAGAAGCATGGCTCTTGCAAGTGTTTCGGCAGTTTAGAGCAGCGTCTTGCAGTTTAATTTCTTGTACAGTTAGCAAAAACGAGACTTTCAAAACAAAAAATTATTTAGAATATTTCACCCTCAAATTTTATAGCATCCTAATGAAATTAAGATAAAATATGAAATCCTTATGTACGATTTTTTCGTAGTCAACAAAACTATAAAGTTCATTTAAAAATGTTTTATAATTTGTTAAAAAAATCGGAGCTTGTCACTACTATAATTAAATATAGTGCGGTAAAAATGAAATAAACTCTGTGTACAGGGTGTTTTATTTTATTTATTTTATTAATTTTCGTCATTAAAAAAAAGTAAAAAGTTTGAATCAGCAAATTTTTTCCTTTTTGGTTGCAGCATCAGTTATATTTTAATATTTATTATATACTTACAGGAGGCAGGTAAAAATCATAGCAAACTATACATAACTTTATAACACGATTTTAAATTTTAAATTTTCAATTTTTGCCAAATCTGCTATATTTTAATACATATGTTCGAATAAATACGCAAATATCATACCTGCTTTGGAATGTACTATTTCAAAAAAATTTTAGACGTCAACATGTTTTTTTTTTATTTTCATGCGTAATCAACTGTACAAAGTTTCTAAATATTTAAGTTTAAAAATATCAAAAATTTTTAATAAAAAAAAAATATTAGATCCTTTTTAAATCAAATATATTGTTTGGTCCACTCTATAAAAAATCGAACATTAAGGCATATGAATAAGGCAGTTAGCAGAAGCACCAACCGAGGGTGTTCACATGCTCTAGCGTTTGATTTGATGCCCCGAAACGCTCGGCGCTCTTCCTCTTTTTTAGAATGAGTTGCATGATCTTCAATGCAACCAATTAAAAAAAAAAAGAGGAAGAGCTGCCGAACGCTTCACGGTGTCAAATCAAACGCTCAAGTAGGTACTTCTGCTAACTTTATTTCTATTCTCAAGATTTAATATTTTGCCTAGTACAATAGGTATAAAAATTAAACATTCAAGGGTTGGAAAGTTTCTATATTTTTTTTGCTTGCCCACTGTACTTGGCACGTGGCTATCCCCTGTTGTTATTATGCAATTACGCGGAATGTTTAGAAAGGTTAAGATCTATTTTCTATGTTTTTTGTGAATAATATCAGAAGAAAGTGTTTTAAATCAAATAGAATCAGTTTGTAACCAAGTTAATTACCGAATATGTCAATAAAGATACCAATAAGTATTTTGCAACGATTCGCACTAAAATGGAAGAAAATATGGAGCACAGTAAATGGTGTGATGATTGGATACAAAAGTTCAGCTCTGCTAGTGCTTTAGATTGGATTGTAAGATACCCATTTCCATTATCAAAAAAATACATATATCATCGTTATCATAACCTTATCAAAATAGTTTTGACAAAGTAAAAAAACGAAAAATGGATGATTCTCGCACTTGTGATAAAGGATGTAATGCTACCATTAACATTTTGATAAAGAAAACTAATCCAGCTACCCTAAAAAACGATCCTTATTTGGAAAAAAAACTTGAACATCGTTGTTACGGTAAGTTAAATTTGATACCTGTACCGCAGTAAATAATGAAGTTGCGAAACCGCGTAACTATAGTTTCATTGTTTACTGCTGTACAGTAACTGAACTTACTGTACTGCAGTAAAGATTGGATTTACGTTACCGGGACCGGCTCATAAGGCAGCGGATTACCGATAGTTTTCCCTTTTACCCATATTGCCCATCCACCATTGGCTCCAGAGATATAAAGTCATATAAGGTCGATTTTTACAAAAATTTCAACTATTTTAGAATTTTCAGTTGTAACTTGTGTGTAAAAATATGATCATCTTCATAGGTATTAGTTTAGTGAAATATCGTTTCGCAAATATTATAAAAATTCAAAGTGCTTTTTGAAATTATTATGTATGAACATATGAAAATGATGGATACACACTATTTGCAACCTCAGAAAACGTTAAATTTCACCTGTGTGGAAAAGTACTTTTTTAAACATGTATGGAAAAGTGTATGATGACGTTAACTCTCATCATACTTGTAAGCACATGTGTTGCAAAGTATTTTTCAAACTTAAAGAATTTTTTTACAAAAATTATTATAATTCAACAGTGTTTGTAGGAAAAATAGCATACACAACTCGATACAAAGTAACTTTCTTACACTCACGTGTGGTTTCACTTGGCTAGCGCCTCGTTCACAATATTTACGCTCGTGTGAAATTTGTCACTTTCTTCTCTTGTTATGTAATATACTATTGTTAGCCTAGACTCTAGTTGATGAGACCCTGTTGTGAACTATGAAGTATGGGGTGTGCTAGACGCCCCGACTTAAGACAAATTACGCTAAAATAAATCAGGGATAAAGCAAATGATTAATGAAACTTAAGCCAGAGTGTCAGTTTCTGTGAGTATGATATTTAATAAAAGTTTTCTAAAAGCAAAAAGAAGCAAAATATCCCCTTGAATAATTTGCGAAATCTACTTATATTAGATGTGAAATAAAATAGTTTTAAATTTTAATATATTTAATACTTTAATTTTACTCTATTCTACTAATAACTTATAGTTCTCTCACTATGTTGTTTTATTTTTATTTGTCGGATTTTTAAATTAATATGTAATTAGTTCTTTTAATGGATATTTTTTAAATATTGTTTTGTGCGTATTTTCCAATCTGTTTGTTTATTATTTATTTACAGTACAGTCCCGATTATCCGAAATAATGTGGACGAAAGTAGGTAATTTTGGATAATCGAAATTTCGGCTAATCCGATTTTTTTTTTGGAAAATAGGAGTTTAGGATGCGTATATCATTAGAACGACTTAAAAACATTTGTAACACTCTGTCGGCTAACTAAAACAATTCGAATTTTAGACCGTTGTATTACCGTGAACCCTCGAGGGGAACCACCTAGCAGTATAGGTGAATCCCAGACGCGTTTCGTATAATGCGAATTTTTTCGGTCAATCGAGTTTTTTGTTTTTAAAAAGTTCGCGATTCGAATAATCGGGATTGTACTGTATTTATTTGGAATACTAACAGATAACAAATATCGCAAACCAAGTATTCACTAATAGCTGATCTTACATGTTTCAGAAAAAATCCTAAACTAAAGATCGAAAAGCTAAACTTATATGTTTACGCAAAATGCCTAAACTAAGGATCGGCAATAAGTATTGCAACAATAATTAAAAATTGACTTAATTCTGGTTTTAAAAGCACTAAAACTTTGGTTAAAAATATCAATGTTATTACAATAGTCATTATACAATTTGACCATCCTGACCAGAGGAGAATTCTGGCCTGAGCTTGAGTCCCTGTATGTTGACATATCCAAATATGTCTACATACAGGGACTCTAGCCTGAGCTAGTGTTTCTAAACCATTGACTTCTATACCCTTTCAGGGCCTTATACAACTCAATGTTCTAAATGGATTTACAAAAGTTTGATGGTGACGCAGTTGTCTATGAGGAATATAAAAACCAATTTGTGACAAGAGTTGTCGACAATCAACTAAACTATGAATTATTTTGTAAAAAAAAACTAAAATATGCAATGGCCCTTCTATCGTGAAGAGCTAGAATTTTGTTTTCTCGCCGAAAGTTGTTATAATCGCCATTTATATTGTGATTTTTTTGTACTCCTTCTAAACGATTAATATAATATCTAATACCGCCGGTTCCAGACAGAAGATAAGAGTTATATAAGGTATCTGACATAAAATCTTTCGATTGTCTAAAGATGTATCCTAGGATACGCATTGACTTGTTTACTACGTTATTAATGCATGCTTCTTCATAAAGCAATTTAGAGTCGATAATTATCCCTAAATCTCGGATTGAATCAACACGTTTTAATGATTTATTCATTAGTTTGTAGTCAAAGATTATAGATTTCATGTTAAAAGTGATTTGCTGACATCAAGTGACTCAGGCTATATTTAATAATATTAAGTAACCAGTAAGAAGCAGCCGGATCTATCCCAATAACTAATAGAGCTACGACTTCGTGAAAGATTTTTTATAACAAAATCGAGCCTTGCGAGGATTATTCACATCTCCCGACTGGAAAAACCGCATTTCTATGATAAACATTTTGCAAAGATTTGCATTTTTTGCTAGTCAGAAATAATTATAGCTTTTATTTCAGCTTTGAAAGATTAGTACGGTAATCGGTTTGGTCCAATTAGTTAAAAATAAAAATTGTTATCAGTTCGCGTATTTCAAGTATCTTCTTATATCCCGTTTTAGTAGGTAGATACTTTTTAACTTTAAATTTTGAGTTTGGCACTCCAAAAGTAGATATCTTACTGCTGTCTAAAATTTTACCTAATATTAACATTATCCTACAAGAAAAGTTTCCAAAGTGACTTGTCAGAGATAATAGAAAAATCGCGTATAAAGGACGTCAAGTTGCATAGATGGTTCGGTAAAAATTTATTAATCTCGACAGGTACGAGCATGCATGTGAAAAATAGACGCGGAAAATACTCTTTACTGAATTCCAGCGACCTTATGTATTCCACAAAATGGGCCGGTTCAGTACGTTAATGCGGGAATTTTAAAAATGCTAAGCAGGTATCTGATTTTCCAGTGTATAAAATCATGTAGCTGACATAAGCATAAAACCTTATTAAACCTATTATGTAAATAAAAATACATGAATCCATGACGAATATGACACCTTGCTACCTAGCCTATTAGCACATTTCAAGTGTGTGTTTTGTAAATATCTCAGAAACTAAAGCTTTTAGGAAGTTTTTGGTTATAACGCAAATAATTGAGTCTACTATATTTCGAAAACCGCATATCCATTAGCATTAATTGATTTTGACCAAAATCTAGTCAGTCCGTTAAAGTGTCAAACACTATTTTACTTAAAATTTTTTTGAAAATCGGTTCAGCGGTTTATTATACACACATACACACCATTACAGGTTTCAACCAAACTGTGGCAACCCATGCATATTTCCCAATTATGGCACTTTTGAGAAAACTTTGTCAGGACCTAGCCACCATCTATCCAAGCGTATAAGTTTTATTGAAACACACACCGCAGTTTTTAAAGAATTCTACTTTAAAATTCTGGCTCACGATTCCATACCTTGGTATGTAGGTGAGTAGATATCTGAAAGTGTGTAACAGTATGCAAAATATGAGGACCGCAGTTTGACAATGGATTCTAGCTGAGAATAGGTCAGAGATTAACGAACTGGATGTTGCCGGGACAATTTTTGATCCAACTTTTTTTTATCACCCCTCCTCTTATAGTCGTGTTCGAATTTCTGAAAATTAAACTAAGTTGAAGCTCTAAAGCCACAATGACAGATGCATTAAAAATGTGTATAATCTAAACTTAAAATTAAATTATTATATTTAATTTTAGCTGCAAAAACCCTCTATACCTCCAAAACAAAAACTTGTAGGTTTTTTTTAATTTTTTTCAAAACAAAGCTTCTTAGGGAAAAATATGTAATTAGCTTTATTGTAAGCAATAAAGTTCCTTTCGATATTCGATTTTCTTAAGAACCAAACTCTATATCAAAAATTGTGTCTTTTTAGTCGATTGTAGACAATGAAAATGTTTCTTTTAAACGCTATATAACAAGGTAAAATTGGTCTTTAGATTAAAACTTCACAGGCGTCCGTAAATTATGTGACAAAAATATTTTTATTTATTTTATTTTTTAAATTACCACTAATTATGGACGTCGCTGGAGAGTTTGTCCTCAATCAAACCCCACTAAATTACACAGTCTTTTAAAGGGAATTTTGATTTCTACAATAAACTATACAACACGTATTTTGGTCAATTAAGCTCAGTTTCCAAAAATATTGGAAAAACCTTACCTAAAATTTAATGTTGTAAAAATTAAATTCATTTACGGGCGCCTGTGAAGTTTTAATCTGAAGATAAATCTTAGTTCGTTATGCAGCCTTTACAAGAAAATTTTATTGTCTACAATCAACTCTAGAACACAATTTTCAACAGAGGCTCGGTTTTTAAAATAATTGGGTAAAGCTTGTGACAAACGTGTGGTTTATATAATAAAGTGTAGAACCATAGACCAATGACATGTAGAACACATTTTTTTCCAAATGACTTGGTTTCGGAGAAAATTCGATAAAACTTGTAAAAAAGTTTTAATTTAGTGATTGTACAAAATTGATTTAATTTACGGACGCCCCTAAATTGCTATAAACAAAACTCATCTTATCCTTTTATACATCGTGTAAAATCCATTGTCAAACTGCGGTCGTCATATTTTACATTATCAACTACCTATAGCACCTGCACTAATTGTGAGAAGTTCTTTTAGATTTTCTTCGAAGCTCAGTAGTTGTGGCTATGAAGATTAAATTAATCAAATTAACGCAATTTTAAGGAAGATTTCAACCACTTATCATAATCAATTTAACACAAATTTATGCCTCAAAGCTACAGTATTTGGCGACTTCTTAACAGTTGATACCAACGCGAATCATAGACTTCCTCCCTCAAACCTAATATTTTTTTAGATATTTTCCACTTATTTCTTGAATAAAAATAAATGAATCCATGATATATCAGCCTTGAAAAAAGTTTTTTTATAAATATCTCAGAAACTAAAGCTCTTACGAAGTTTTTGGTATTATAAGACAAATTCTTGACCAAAATGCGGTCAATTATATTCCGAAAACCGCATATTGAAGCTATTCTTCGATAAAATGTTAGCGATTTTTAAATTATTTAATTGACAAAAAACTGTCATTAACAGAAATGGATTTTGACCAAAATCTAATCAGCTCGTTAAAGTGTCGAAAACTATTTTACCTGAAAATCTTATGAAAATCGGTTCAGCGGTGTAGAAGCTATCGTGTTACGGACAGAAATAATATATACACACACACACACACACACACACAAACACAGACAGACATTACGACTATATTGCTAAGATAGGTCAAAATACACCCAAAGAACACATTTTTGGAGCTATCACAAAAAAAAATTTCTTCGACATTCTCTAACCATTGCTACGCGGGCTAGGATGGTAAAAATAAATCTAGGTAACGAGGCTGCTTCAGAGGTTTCGCCCCACCATATGCATTCAAATCCGTGGTATTCTACTGAGTTAGTATTAAACTATTTTCGATTGATTTAACCTAAACAAAAATGTGAGGTTATTGAATAGCATACGAGTGCGATGTTATGTCTTCTGCGAGTTTCATTGAAACTGCATTTGGTACAAATTTTTGACAGCACCGAGCCCGTGTCAGTGTGTGTCATTTTTCCAATAGAATACGCTATAAGATAATATACCTTCATATACCTTTTCTCAAGCACTCGAAATTTTTGGCTTAAAAACTTGAGTTGGAAGTCACCCTGTATAGACGAAATATCAAATTTTTAAACCTTATATCGCGCACACATACTAAAATGTTGTTTATTTGTGTCATTAGAAAAGACCAAAGTTTAAGGGAAATTACCCCGAAAGCAGCTTCATTCTGACAGAAAAGGTTAAAGTTAGGGAAAAACTTAGAGAAAATCAAGATGGATCGCAGCCAAGATTGCGACAGTATACGCGTCACTTTAGTAGATCAAGGGGCGGATCTAAGAGGGGGCCTACGTTAGAACTTTTTTGAGTACTGTTATGTTAAAACATAAAATATTTGCAAATAAAAACAATTTAAAATAAAAAAAAAAACACCCAACTGCTAAATTTACTTGTAACTACTAGTCGCAGTTGAGTACAAAATTGATAGGTATACCCAGTGGCGGCTCGTGACAGTAAAGTTTGTGAGTTCTGCCGATAGGGTATAAAAAATGCTATTTCTATACAGTCTCCAGATCACGTGTCTATTATAAAAAGTAAAAAATTTCTCTTGTTACAATTCTTTTATACGATCTTCCCCGGCTTAAACCACACTTTTCTATTAAAATATCGGGCAATGGCCGTCCTTCTTCTTTCAGTTTTAGTTTTTCTTCATAAGTAAAGAGAGATAATTTTTTTACATTAATTAAATTATCCACCACATTCATTGTGACACAATTATACAAAAACAAACAACAAACACGACCACAACCTCCCTCTTATGCGTTTGGCGTCTTCTAAATAAATAAATGTGCCTGCAAACACGCAACGATGAGCCCGCCCGCCCGGAATTGTACTGGAACTGCAAGTTTTGCAGCTCTATTTTTGCCTAGATTTCGCTATCTAAACCCATGAGCAAGTGCGGTGCGGAGCGAAGGAAAGGGTTCCTAGCCGAGCACAGATCTCGTTAGCCGCCCAGCTAACGTTGTGTTGCAATTTAGCAGCGCAACAATGCCAATAACTTCATTTGACCGACTGTAAAATGTTGCCTTCGGCGACGGCGCGCAGCATCATACTCAACACACGTACGCGATTTAAAGGCCTACTATACCAACATTGGACCGAAAATATACTGCTATTCTAATAATTTTAGAAATAAAATAATTATATTAGAAAAATAGCAGCGGCTGAAAAATAGTCAAATAATGTGAAAATTTTGGGGGTTCTGCAGCTCTGCAGCTCTAATGCACTAGCCGCCCCTGGGTATACTCTTAGATTAATGTTAGTCTGAGGTTATACCTATAATATACGGCATACTTCAACTTTTAGTTTTGATGCCCAAAGCGCACTTACGAAATTATACAGTTTGTTTATTTTCATGAATCAGGTTATTGGATAATTTTGTACCCGACTAGTAGTTACAAGTAAATTTAGCAGCTGGGTGTTTTTTTAATATTTTTTTTTTAGGTTTAATTCTTTTTCAGCCTTATAAAAAGCACTATGCATTTACAATTCATTTAGCTTTACTCAAAAAGTACTTGTAGATTTTCTACTGACGCGAACAGTGTTACCTTTCATTGAGTGGAAGGAGAGAGGGAGGAGGGAACTAGTAAAATGGTATCGAAAACAATTTTTGAAATCGATCTAAATTTGTGAAAGGTATAGCTACAACTATTACTAATAAGGAAGGAGGGGAGAAGAGAGGGAGGGGGAAACTAGTAAAATGATGTTGGAAAAAAGTTTTCCAGTGTGCAGAAAGAGCTTTTGAAATCGCTTTATATTTGTAAGAGTTATAGCTATAACTATTCCTAATAAATAAGGATATCGAGGAGAAGCGGGGGGACTAGTAAAATGGTGTTGGAAAAAAAAATCTTAAAGCGTATGCATAAAGAATTTTTATAATCGCTCTATATTTGATAAAATTAAGCGAATATGGTTTGTGAAAAGGGTGGGGGGAATGACAGGAGGGGAAATGCGTGGAAGCAGGGAGGACTACAAAGTAACTACAGCAAATTAGAGGACATTTGCAATGGGTAATCAAAGGAATTTCAATAAAATCGCCTGAAATTTAGATAACTCGTATGCCTTAAAACCTACATCACGTGACAAAATGGCGTCTGAAAACCGCCATGTTGAATCCTGTTTAAAAAAATATAGCCTATAGCACCTTCGAGAACAATAGCAATTCAACGACACCTGTGTTGTCAAAATCGGTTCAGCCGCTTAGCCTCTAGCGTGACACAAACATATTTACTTACATACAACAATCAAAAAACATTACCCTTCCTTTCGCCGTGCTGCAGTTGGGTAAAAAGTAATGATTTAATAATTTTGGACCCCCTTAATTTTTATGACATAGCTCCGTCCCTGAGTAGATTTCTCTCAAATATAGTACCCAATGCTTATGAACCAGTGGCGGATCCAGGGGGGAAGCACTAGGGGCACTTGCCCGCCCCCGAGAATTCTTTGAATATACAAAAAATTAGTAAGAAGTAATGTTTTTGCTAATAAAAATTCAAAATTTTTGCCTGCGGCGCATGAAAGTGTCTATTGTTATTATCATCGAAATTACAACCACTGACTAATTCAATAAAATGCTGCTTAAAAAAATATATACCGTTTTTTACCAACAGAGAATGTCACCTAAAGTGCCCCCCCCCCCCCCCGAGAAGCACCTCTGGATCCGCCCTTGTTATGAACTTAAATTCAAAGCCAACCTTGTAGCTTAGTTCACGTGTTCTACGCACACTCTTCGTAGCATTGCTTTGAGGCCTTTAAAGAAAAATAATTTAGGCCATGATTTCTCGCAGTTTTTCCTATATCTAACTATAAATCCCTGGAAAATTGAATTTTGGAATTTTTCCGCATTTTCTATAGAGGTTAATCTAATTTTTATGGATTTATTTTTAGACATTTTGTCTATGTGCGATTTTTCCTTTCGTAACACGTAGTTTTTATATGACTAGCCATGGGTGGATATACAGTGCGGACGTAAAGAGCTCCCCCTTGCCCCTGATACATTTTTAACTTTTACTACTTTTTAAGGTAATTCTTAAAACCGTTATGTGGCTTTTAGTAAAAAGTGTGGTCAAGTGATACCTTGTTTAAAAGGTACTTTATTTCTCTAACCGAACGAAACCGAACCAAACCAAAGAACTCTTAATATATTTGAGGCAAGGAAGATATTGAGTTTTAGTTAACATCATATTTAATTATAACAGTCCCTACCTTTTTTTGTACTTTTCTTTACTGTTATATTACCTTAAGTCTGTAAGGTCATTAACAACTTTGCATTTTTATACGAAAAATGGTCAAGTAATAAGTTGGTTGAAAGGTATTTTTGTTGAGGACACTCATCGTAAAGGCAAGCTTTTTAGGAAGCGAAGCCGGATATTGATTTTCTATTTTTTGGTTATTATGTTTGACATGTTTTCCTCGGTTTCGCATTGGCAGCTCGGATTTGTTTTAAAGATGTTGTTTTACATAGTCTGAAGGTACCTACATGGGCGCACCCAGTTTAGGTATAGTGCGCCACTGTACCTAAACTATATACAGTGAAACCTCTCCTTGCGGACATCTCTATTAAGCGGACACTCCGTTTAGGCGGACAGATTTGTTGGAACCAAGATTTTGCCTATGGCTTCACATGTAAAATTCCCTCCTATAACCGGACACTCTAATAACCGGACGCGGACATTTTTTTTTGGTTAAAAGATTCTGAAACCTCCCTTAACCGGACGCGAACCTCTGATAACGGGACGGAGCGCTGCACGACATGGACATAAATATTATGTAGTATGTTGGCAACAATTCACTCTGCAACCGAGGAATTACTTCTTTCCATTTTAATGCGGAGACTAAATACTTCTGTCGTATTTACAACAATTTTTTTATTCAGCGGGACTACTGTGTTTAATTTTATTGTTTAGATGGGTAATAATAGATCTCTTTAAAATGGCGCCTGGTAAAAAAACTTAGTTTGGGTGGAAAAATGGAAGTTGTTAACGTTTCGGAGAAGGAACATGTATCAGCACCAAAATCGCAGAAAAATTTAATATCGGAAAATCTCAAGCAGCGGAAACTGTTAATAAATATATATCAAAATTTCGCAGTTCCCTTTCTTAAGCGGACACCTCCAATAAGCGGACAAAATCGACGGAACCGGGAGTGTCCGCTTATAGGAGGTTTCACTGTACATTTATGTATTTCGAAATAAAAAGTTTTGCTGCAAACTATCTTGAAGCTGTTATTAATATATGGATCTTTAGGCTGTGTTAAAACCACATTTTTAAAATAAGAACGAGCTGCCAATGCGAAACGGAGGAAAACATGTCAAAAATTATAACTAAAAAATAGAAAATCAATGTTAGGCTTCGCTATAGACCTTGTATGTATAGCATATTTTAAAGTTATGACATACATACAGGGTCTCTAGGCTTCGCTAACTCTAAAGCTTGCTTTACGATGAGTAACCTTAATTTTAATCGGTATATAATAGTCTGCGCAACTGTTACCTTATAATCTTGAAAAACCATCAGGCTTATAAAAAAAAATGAAAAAGTAGCAAGAGTTTCGATCATCAGTAAACATCCTTACTCATTTTAACTCCAATTGCTCAAAGTAAAGTGGAGTTGCCTCGGGAGTTGCGCATGTTCTATAATCGAAAATTCTTATAACTCGGTAAGTAGGTACCTGTTGAACTCATTTTAAAAAAACTTAAAAGATTTTATACAAGGTATCAATCGACCACCTTTTCCTTTAAACATGTAAAGTGACTAATGAGCTTATGGTCTTTAGGCAGTAATCAAAAGTGCATCAAAAGTTATCAACAATGTTATCATTATACACAGTTTTAACTTCTGCTCAATATCTTGAGCTGCTCAACGGTAGGAAGGAAAATAACCATATTTCTTCATAAGTATTAAACCGATTTTAAGAAAGTTAAAATTATTGATTATCTCATTAAAAAACTAAAGAAAAAGTTGCTTATGTCCTTATGGCCTTAGACCTTCACAGCAGTTTTGAAAAATACCATAAATCGGTCTAGGACAACTGGGCGCCGCCAACTCGGCGCCGCCAACTGGGCGCCGCCAACTCGGCGCCGCCAACTGGGCGCCGGGCCAACTGGGCGCCGGGCCAACTCGGCGCCGCCAACTGGGCGCCGGCCAACTCGGCGCCGGACTAAAAATTTTTTTTTTGATAAAATGTGTAGATGAAAAATAAAATATTTTATTTATATAAAAACATCTTTAAAAAATCCTTTACTAACTATCTATCAAATCTTGCGAAGCGTTTTTAACACACTTATCATTATCCGATTTGGATGAAATTTGGTACACACGTAGTGGTCCCATGACAATACAACATTAAAAAAATATATCCTTCCACCCCTACCCCCACCCCTTCTATAGAAAAATGTGTTTTTGACACACTTCCCGGTATCCGATTTGGATAAAATTTGGCATACACATAGTGGTCCGATGATAATACAACAATAAGAAAAAAATATCCTCCCACCCCTACCCCCACCCCCTTCCATAGAAAAATTTGTTTTTGACACACATCCCGTTATCCGATTTGGATGAAATTTGGTATACATATAGTGATCCGATGACAATACAATATTAAGAAAAAAATATCCTCCTCCCACCTCTACCCCCACCCCCTTTAATAGAAAAATGAGTTTTTGACACACTTCCCATTATCCGATTTGGATGAAATTTGGTATTCACGTTGTGGTCCGATGACAATACAACATTAAAAAAAAATATCCTCCCACCCCTACCCCCACCCCCTTCCATAGAAAATGCGTTTTTGACACCCTTCCCATTATCCGATTTGGATGAAATTTGGTATACATATAGGGGTCCGATGACAATATAATATTGAAAAAAAAAATCCTACCACTCCTACCCCCACCCTCATCTATAGAAAAATGCGTTTTTGACACACTTCCCATTATCCGATTTGAATGAAATTTGGTATACATATAGTGAACCGATGACAATACAATATTAAGAAAAAAATATCCTCCCACCTCTACCCCCACCCCCTTTAATAGAAAAATGAGTTTTTGACACACTTCCCATTATCCGATTTGGATGAAATTTGGTATTCACATAGTGGTCCGATGACAATACAACATTAAAAAAAAATATCCTCCCACCCCTACCCCCACCCCCTTCCATAGAAAAATTTGTTTTTGACACACATCCCGTTATCCGATTTGGATGAAATTTGGTATACATATAGTGATCCGATGACAATACAATATTAAGAAAAAAATATCCTCCTCCCACCTCTACCCCCACCCCCTTTAATAGAAAAATGAGTTTTTGACACACTTCCCATTATCCGATTTGGATGAAATTTGGTATTCACGTTGTGGTCCGATGACAATACAACATTAAAAAAAAAATATCCTACCACCCCTACCCCCACCCCCTTCCATAGAAAATGCGTTTTTGACACCCTTCCCATTATCCGATTTGGATGAAATTTGGTATACATATAGTGGTCCGATAACAATATAATATTGAAAAAAAAATCCTACCACTCCTACCCCCACCCTCATCTATAGAAAAATGCGTTTTTGACACACTTCCCATTATCCGATTTGGATGAAATTTGGTATACATATAGTGATCCGATGACAATACAATATTAAGAAAAAAATATCCTCCCACCTCTACCCCCACCTCCTTTCATATAAAAATGAGTTTTTGACACACTTCCCATTATCCGATTTGGATGAAATTTGGTATTCACATAGTGGTCCGATGATAATACAACATTAAAAAAAAATGTCCATTCCACCCCTACCCCCACCCCCTTCCATAGAAAATGCGTTTTTGACACCCTTCCCATTATCCGATTTGGATGAAATTTGGTATACATATAGAGTAACAAGTAATGTAATATTTCAAGTTTGAGACAAATCGGTTAGTAAATAAAAAATCTGCCATTTTGGATCCGCCATTTTGATTTTTTTAAGTTTGAGTAAAAAATTTTCGTAAATGACCTCAAGCATTTTGATTTTTCGATCCGCCATTGTTGTAATTAAAAACGTAAATTGTAGTATTACCCGGTTACCAAACACTACAACTACCAAGATTCAACAGTCGACTTAATGGATTTAACTTTACTTACAAAAACAGATTTCAAATAAATTAGTAAAAAAATTTTAAGTCACAAGCTTTTATAAAATGCACTAAAAATTAAAAAATAATTTTCTAACAGTCTAATATTATCATAATAATAAAAGCGATGGCCGACTGATGGAAATTTTGAAGATGTTAGCACGATAAGATATCCGTATCAATTAAATATTACTATTTGCAAGAATCAATCTAGCAGAAAAATGCAGAGGTAAATAAATAAAGAAGAGTTTATTCTAGATTATAATGAAATCGCTGATCGTAAGTTGTTTGGAAACTCATTTTTCTATTGGGGGAAGGAGAGGGTGGGGGTAGAGGTAGAAATATATTTTTTGTTTGGGCTGTATTGCCATCGGACCTTTATGCATATACCAAATTTTATAAAAGTCATTTGAAGTGAAGTGTGTCAGAAACGCGTTTTTTATGGAAGGGGGTGGGGGGTAGGGGTGGGAGGACATTTTTTCATTATTGTTGTATTGTTATCGGACCACTATATGTATACCAAATTTCATCCAAATCGGATAATGGGAAGTGTGTCAAAAGCGCATTTTTCTATAGATGAGGGTGGGGGTAGGAGTGGTAGGATTTGTTTTTTCAATGTTGTATTGTCATTGGACCACTATATGTATACCAAATTTCATCCAAATCGGATAATGAGAAGGGTGTTAAAAACGCATTTTCCATGGAAGGGGGTGGGGGTAGGGGTGCGAGGATATTTTTTTAAATGTTGTATTGTCATCGGACCACTATGTGAATACCAAATTTCATCCAAATCGATTAATGGGAAGTGTGTCAAAAACTCATTTTTCTATGAAAGGGGGTGGGGGTAGAGGTGGGAGGATATTTTTTCTTAATATTGTATTATCATCGGACCACTATGTGTATACCAAATTTTATCCAAATCGGATAACGGGAAGTGTGTCAAAAACACATTTTTCTATAGAAGGGGTGGGGGTAGGGGTGGTAGGATATTTTTTTCTTAGTGTTGTATTGTCATCAGACCACTATGTGAATACCAAGTTTCATCCAAATCGGATAATGTGAAGTGTGTCAAAAACTCATTTTTCTATGAAAGGGGGTGGGGGTAGAGGTGGGAGGATATTTTTTTCTTAATAATATATTGTCATCGGATCACTATATGTATACCAAATTTCATACAAATCGGATAACGGGATGTGTGTCAAAAACATTTTTCTATGGAAGGGGGTGGGGGTAGGGGTGGGAGGATATTTTTTTTCTTATTGTTGTATTATCATCGGACCACTATGTGTATACCAAATTTTATCCAAATCGGATAACGGGAAGTGTCAAAAACACATTTTTCTATAGAAGGGGTGGGGGTAGGGGTGGGAGGATATTTTTTTCTTATTGTTGTATTATCATCGGACCACTATGTGTATACCAAATTTTATTCAAATCGGATAACGGGAAGTTTGTCAAAAACACATTTTTCTATAGAAGGGGTGGGGGTAGGGGTTGTTTGGATATTTTTTTCTTAATGTTGTATTGTCATGGGACCACTACGTTTGTACCAAATTTCATCCAAATCGGATAATGGGAAGTGTGTCAAAAACGCTTCACAAGATTTGATAGATAGTTAGTTAGAACATCTGAAGCTAAATAAAGGTTGTAAAAAATTGCGTAGGATTTTTTAAAGATGTTTTTGTATAAATAATATATTTTATTTTTCATCTACACAATTTGTCAAAAAAATTTTTTTTAGTCCGGCGCCGAGTTGGCCGGCGCCCAGTTGGCGGCGCCGAGTTGGCCCGGCGCCCAGTTGGCCCGGCGCCCAGTTGGCGGCGCCGAGTTGGCGGCGCCCAGTTGGCGGCGCCGAGTTGGCGGCGCCCAGTTGTCCCATTCCGACCATAAATAGTAGTGTTGTTATTAAACATCATAACACGTTGATATCTAATTTTGTTAAAGAGTTATCAAAGAGGGGAAAGTTTTACGTCCCCACTGTATAGTGAGCCGTTGGTCATTGATGTATACCAAAAGAATGTTAAAAAAGTATTTAGTGCTACGGACGTATTTGGCAAATATGTCAACATACAGGGACTCTAAGGTACCCCAACCGCTTCGACACGCTAAAAGTTTACCTCTGGCACAACGGGTTCAGTTCCTATGTGGTACTTTCGTTACAGTGACTAATTGTTAAAAAAATATAAAGCTTTAGAATGTTTTTTCTATTTAACTGTCAAACTAGAACAAACGGTGGTCCGTAAATACCTACTCGTGTTTCCCGGTTTTCTCTTAATTACAAGTCCCGACGTTTATTTAGGAAATTCCAGAAAACACGGAAAACCGAAACGTCCAAATTTTTCTATTTCACTGACAGTACAGTCGTCCATAAAACTTTTACAAATGAGTAATTAAGCCATCAATTGTTTTTTTATACCCTTAAAATCTGAATATAATGACAGCTTGTTAGGGTGAAGTTTATCAATTTTAATAACGCTTAGTAGGTAATCTGTTTTTTTTTGTGAGGGAGCTAGGTTAGACACCCTCAATGTAGGAAAAATGTGGTTTGTTTGGTGATTATTTAAAATTATTTTGCTTTAAGGACGCTAGTGTTGCGACGAGACCAAACGACAGAAGGCCTTCTCTCGTCTCGTCTAGTTATGCGAGATAAAATTGGTCTCTTGTCTCGACAATAGGACTCTTGTATCTCTCCAGAGAGCATTTCTCTCGTCTCGTCTCGTGTCTCGTGATTTATAGCAGCTATAAAAAGTTTTGTGTGTGTGTAAAAGTTTTTTAAGGTGACAAAACCGTCTAATTAACTTCGCAAGATTTGTCACATTGTCTTGACGACGGGTAAAAATGCAATATGCGATGATCCGGCCTGAAAGACAAAGAGCTGTCGTAGGTCACGGACTATAGTTTGTTTTCTTTTATTTGCATTCGATCTTTTCATTGATCGATATTGTATAGCAGTTTTTCGCCTGCTTTTGTTTTTTATTTCTCTCGTATCTCGGTGGATAGTTTTCTCACTATTTACATTTGATTAGAGACAAAACCGTCTAATTAACTTCGCAAGATTTGTCACATTGACCAGCAGTGTTCTGAGGAGTCCCGTAAGGACGAAACAGTTAACTGTCAACACTTATTAGGTGTCCATTAGATCTTGGACCCCCGTGAGGTTAAGCTTTCAGGCTCCGATTTCAAAAATTTTTATATATCTTTGCGTTTCAGATGATTTTGAAACTTTTTTGTTGCGCCGTCTGTCTGTCTGTCTGTCTGTCTGTCTGTATGTCTGTCTGTCTGTCTGTCTGTCTGTCTGTCTGTATGTCTGTAACGACCAACGCGCATAACTCAAAAACCGCTTGGCCGATTTCAATGAAATTTAATACCTAGGCTGGGTCTTGGGTCGAGATGGTCCCATTTAAAAATGAACAAAATCCAGTGAACAGAAACCAAATAAATGGGTGGGGGTAGATTTCAAAAATTAGAGTTTATGTGAAAATATGGCGTGTGTGATATCAAACGAAAGGTAATTGAGTCTGCAGTTAAACAAAATACATTTTAATTTATTTTTAAAAAAAGGGTGGGGGAATATTTTAAAAATTAGAGTTTAAGTGAAAATATGGCGTGTGTGATATCAAACGAAAGGTAATTGAGTCCGGAGTTTAACAAAATACATTTTAGTTCTTTGTTTTTTTTAAGGGTGGGGGTAGATTTCAAAAATTTGAGTTTAAGTCAAAACATGGCTTGTGTGGTATCAAACAAAAGGTAATTTAGTCTGGAGTTAAATAAAATATATTTCAGTTTTTAGTTATATTAGCTCACACGTACACTATAACTATAGTACCTAGTGTGAGCTTAGGGGCCCATATATTGGCAGAGTATTTTTAATGAGATTGCTTAGTTTGTTAGATAATAATTTAAAATTGATTTAATTTACGGACGCCCCCAAAGTTTTAATCATAAAATTAATCTAACCGTGTTATGCAGTGCTTAAAGAAAATTTTATCGGCTAGAATAAAATGTAATACCCACTTTTTTAAGGCGCTTGGTTATTTAAAAAAAATGGATAAAACATGTTTTTCTAGTCTATGGACAAATCAAGTTTCGTGTGCAAGTCATGCCAACTCTCTGCCGATAAGCTAACTTTGTTAAGGGCATCCCATATATCAAGTTTTGACTTGTTGGCATTCTGGTAAATGCGTTTTTTGAAAGATATGGCGGAAAGGCGTATCTTTAAAAAATTGTAACTTTTTTATTTCTTATCCGATTTTCATCGAACAAAGTTTAAAAACTTGCTTTGTAATGTACTTAAAAATGTATTGGTCAGAAAATATGTATTTTTTGTATTTTCCAAAAAAATTTAAAAAAAAGGTAATTTTTTTAATTTTTTTTCATTTTATTTATAAAACTATTGGAGCTAGAAAAAAAAAGTTTGTATAAAAAAGATAGCTATTTGATTCTTTATTCAAATCTGGTTCAAGTGTTCCAATGCGTTAATTAGTTTTTTCAGTTATGTCCAAATAACTGGAAAAAAATAGGGGTCTTTGAGGTATATTAAAAATTATGCTTTTAATGAAAACCATAAGAACTTTTTGAAAGTAACTTAATTTTGTTTAACATACCTAGCAGATCAGGTTTTGACTTATTGTCATTGTGATAATCGCGTTTTTTTTTTAAATATGGCGGATTCAATATGGCGGAAAAGCATATTTCAAAACAAATTGTATCTTTTTTATTTTTTATCCAATTTTAATACAACAAAGCTTAAATTACTTGATTTTAAATGTATTAAAAAGATACTTTTTAAAAATCGTATTTTTTTAATATTCGAAAAAAAAATCGGGTGAAACAAGTGACAAAAATGAATTTTTTTATTTTATTTTATAATTGATCCCCATATACGGACGTCGCTGAAGGGTTTGTCATTAAAATTTTATTTCCTACAAGAAAGTATAAAACACATTTTTGTCAATTGAGCTTACTTTCTGAGAAAATTGGAAAAAACTTGTAACACAATTAATCTGTTTGGTGATTTGTAAAAATTGATTTAAGTTGCACAGGCCTGTGAAGTTTTAATCTGAAGATAAATCTTATATTATTATACACGTTTAAAAGGAAATTTAATTGTCTACAATCGACTATGGATTACAATTTTTGATAGAGAGCTTGGTTTTTCAGAAAATCGGGTAAAACCTATGTGGTTTCTTTAAGTTTTTTATATTTTCTGAATAAACGGACTCCGCTGGAGAGTTTGTCATTAGCCTGACCCCACTGACTAATACATTGTTAAAAAGGAAATTTTATTTTTTACAAGAAACGACGAAATAATTTTTTTTCCAAACAGCTTAATTTTTCAGAAAATTGGATAAAACTTAGTGATAAATTGATAAATTAAGTGATTTTTAAAAATTGATTTTACGGACGCCCCTAAATTGTTATAGATAAAACTACCATTGTCTTATTATACATCATTTAAAGGCAATTTTATTGTCTTTAACAAAATATAGAGCTCGATTTTAAGAAAATCGGGTAAAAGCTGTAATAAACATGTTTCTTTTTACCTTAATAAACGGACGCCGCTGGAGAGTTTGTCATAAGTCGTACCCCACTGACTTATTGAATGTTGAAAAGGAAATTTTATGGTCTACAATAAAGATTAGTAGATATTATTCCCTACGCTTAGTTTTTAAGAATATTTGAAAAAAATCTAAAAATTTCAGGACTTGGGGAGTCTGGGGGTAAAATTTAAAAAACTAATATAATTTTATTTTTAATTAGATTTTACACATTTTTGATCCATTTCTATGTCATTGTGTCCTTAGGGCGTCAACTTAGATACATTTTTAGAAATTCGAACACGGCTATATAAGGAGGGGGAATAAAAAAATTGGACCAAAAACTTGCCCGGCAACATCCAAATCGTTAGTCTGTGACCAAAGGACCGATTTTGATTATGCTTCAGCTGTAAGTAAAGCCAACTTTATACTTCTAATAATACGCCTAAAATTTCAATTTATTTTTTCAACATAAGCAGTACAGAACTCAGTGTGCAATAGATAACGTATTAAAAGGTAGACAAATACTATTTACAAAACAATTTCAATGGCTAAGGATATCTGTAATAAAGAGCAATTGGATGAAATAAAAAGGTTTATAGCTGGATGCAATGCAAAGCTAGAGTCCTCGATAGATCTTCTTAAACAAGATTTAAAAGACCATGTTGACAACAGCTCTGGAAAAATTGCCAAACTGGAGGAAGAAAACAGCCAACTTAAAGCACGAGTAGAAACACTGGAAAGAACGATAAGAAGGAAAAGTATTTCGGTCTTTGGGCTTACATCAGATTTAAAAGGTTTTGAACTGGCGAACTGGGCAATAAATCAACTAAACAAATATACTCAAGTAGGCATTAAAATAGACCAAATAGCAAATATATTCTTTAAGGGTAGCTCAGATAAAAAACCTCTTACCATAGACGGCATTCTCAAAAACGGGTCTAAACTAGCAGGAAACAACATATATATCCAAGCAGACCTAACAGAAGACAATCAAAAGATCAACAAGGTACTGGTATCAAATCTTAAAGAGCAAGAAAGAATAACCTTAGGGCATATATCAAAGGACAGAAACTGTACGTAGAAGAGAAGACATTTACACACACAATCAACTTTTGGAGAACGACCAGATAATTCTAGAAAAAGTTGATAGATTGCCTTCTCCCGTTCTTGGTAAATTATCTATGAGCGCACCGGGTACGCCAAACCCAAGTACGCAACTCCAAATATCGATCTGTTTGAATTCGCGCCACAGGAAAAGGAATCGCTTATTGTAGAACAGCAGGAACAAACAGAGAGCAAAGTAGCAGGGGCAGACGAAACTCGCAGCGAGAGCGCAACGGTTACTGGATCGACTGGGCCCAAGAACGATACCAAGCTTAAAACGGCATTGCAATCAACACTAAGTCAAAACGATCGGAGAGCACAAGTAGGACAAACAATTCCCCACAGAATAAAGACTCCATATTTCGTTCCTCATCTAGAATACAGGAAAAGAAAAAATAAATAAAAGAATAACGTTTTGATAATTCCTTTAAATTATAAATTTCTATTAGTTTTTTTTTTCTTTTTAGTTTAGTTAGTTTTTTTTACTTCCTTTTATTAAATTTTAAGTATTATAGCACCTTTTTTAAGTATTTATAGCACTTTTTTATCAATTAAATTAAAACTTTTTATATAAAGTTGTGGTATCGTTCCTTTTTGGTATCGTTATCACTTTTATTTAATTTGTTAAATCTTTTTTTTAAATAATTTTTTGTCTTTTTATACAATGGTTAATGGACTGAAATTTGGGTTTTTAAATGTAAAATCTTAACCAGCACATTTCGCGAAAGTAAAAATCTATTTAGAGGGTGAGGGGTATAATTTACTAGGCATATCTGAAACGTTTTTAACAAATAATATTCCAGACAATATCTTAACTATTCCTAATTATAAATCATTCGAAAAGATGTGGGTAGACGGTGCTCGGGGTTGGCAATTTACGTTCACAAGAGCATGAGAGAATTTGAGATTTTGGAAACTGGAAAATATGATGAGTTGGAGCAGCTCTGGATTAAATTAAAAATACAAAAAGAAACCTTTATTTTGGCGCATGTTACAGAAGTCCGAATAAAACTAAAATATCTGAATCTTTAAATATTTTGGAATCACTTATTCAGGGATTCTTGAATTATCCGATTATTTGTGGAGGGGACATCAATATAGATTTATTTAAAAACAATAATACGGTCGAAAAATATTTAGAACTAGTCAAAATCTTTAACTTAAGGCAAGTAATTAATAGCGCTACACGAGTAACGAACAATTCGAGCACCTTAATTGATAATAATTTGCCAAACAATATAAAACTTAATAATAACTATAACATATTTAGAAATAAGTGCAAGGATTTTCTTATCACTAAAGCTTTTTATTCAATTAACGAATTTCTTGATCAGAGTTACAATTAAGGAATAATTTTAAACTTAAAATTCTCAATTATTATAAAAGTAAATTAAAAAAAAAAATATATATATACAAACAACATAATTAACCATTTATTGGATGGATTTATATATTTTATATTTTTTTAAATGATTTTTTCTATTATTATTATTAGTTATGTATTTGCTTTGTCTACAAAGTTTTATACTTTATATAAGACAATAAAGCTTGATTTGATTTGATTTGATTCATATCTTAATTTCAAAGATTTGGTGGAAATTATATCGGTGTGTTCATGACACCAGTGACATAGCAGACCATTATTCGGTTCACTGCTCAATTAATGTAAAAGTTGAAAAAAACGTAGCAAGCAGGGTTACATTTAGAAATTATCAAGATATTGATAGAGATCTACTGTCAGAATTTCTTGAGGCTGCTCCTTTTGAAAACATAGTTTATATTCAAGACGTTAATGAAAAAGTAGTTTTTTACCCAATCAATCTTAAATATTTTTTTATACCTTGGCTCCAGAAAAGACCACTGCGAAAAAAAGAAACATCCGGGTTGGGCTTACAAATACTTTAAAAGATATGGTAAAATTAAAGATAAAGCTTTTTTAAAGTGCAAAAAAACAAAAAAGGAGAAAGACTGGAATTACTACAAGCAAATTAGGAATGAAGTGAATATGGTCATAAGCAATAAAAAAAAAGTTACATAGAACATAGTTTAAAACATAATAAAAACCAGAAATTCCTCTGGAATAAATTGAAAGAGCTCGATATTTACAAAAAAAAAGCAGTAGAATTAATTCCCGCTAACCTGAACAAACCAAATAAAATTAATAACTTTTTTTTGCAAGCATCTTCGTTTAACCCAATGACAGACCTGGAACTGAGAAACTATTACCAAAATAATTTAAAAACCAATATGGAGGGCCTCTTTGAATTCCATTCAGTGGATGAAAATATTGTTAAACAAACCTGCTTGCTATTAAATCTATGGCAACTCAATATGCTTCTTTATGCTGTCCCAGGATTCTACCATTTTTAACAAACATAATTAATACATGCTTAATTGAGGGAGTATTTCCTGATTCTTGGAAGGTAGCTAAAGTCAAGCCTCTTCCTAAAAAAAGTGCAGCTGAATTCCATAACGATCTGCGCCCAATAAGTATTTTGCCAGTTCTCTCAAAAATCTTAGAAAAAATAATGAATTTCCAAATACGAGAACATATAGACAAATACAACTTATTACCAGAACATCAATCAGGTTTTTGACAGGGATACAGCTGTACAACGGCACTATTAAATTTAACCGATGATATAATTGAAGCCACAGACAAGGGGATGTTCACAGCATTAGTTTTACTAGACTACTCAAAAGCTTGTGATAGGATCAATCATGAACTCCTATTCTCCATCTTGCATTTTATGGGTTTTTCGGAGAGCGCTATTAGATTTATCACAAACTACCTTTTTAGAAGACAACAATATGTGGAGACGGAGGAGGGGGTTTTCGGAGATGAAACAAATCTTAAATGGATTTCCGCAAGGTTCTATATTATCTCCACTCCTCTTCTGTATCTACACAGCAAACGTCACCAGTTCTATTAAACACAGCAAACCACACACTTACGCTGATGATACGCAATGCCAAAAATCTTTTGATAACATCCATAATTTGGTAAAGTTCTCGAATCTCATAATCTGCTTATAAATTCATCAAAATCATGTGTTATGCTCTTTGGAAAGGGAAGAGATGACCCATTTGAAATAAAAATAAAAATGAAACATTAAAGGTTTTACCTATTGCAAAAAATTTAGCTTAACAATAGACAACACTCTTCGTTTTAAAACTCACATCAGCAACTGTTTACAAAGGGCATATTATAACCTTAAGATGTTGTTTCCTAGTAGACACATCCTATCACAATCCATTAAAACAAAATTGGCCGATACATTAATACTTAGTCAGTTTAACTATTGTGACGTGGTTTACGACCCTTGTCTGGATGCACAGACCAGCGAGAGAATAGAAAAAGTTCAAAAGGCTTGCTTAAGATTTGTATTCGGAATCAGGAAGTACGACCGAATTAGTTACAAATTAAGGGAGGCTAAATGGCTAAATATGAAAAATCGAAGACGGCTGCACTGTTTATTTTTGTTTCATAAAATTATTCATAACAAAAAGCCTCAGTATTTGCATAATAAAATTAAGTTCAAAGCTGATATTTATGGTCTTGGATCGCGCCTGGGGAATAGGATTGTCACACCCGCACACCGCACAACCTTCTTTGAACGATTATTCCAGTTCAACATCTGCAAACTTTATAATTCAATTCCAAAAAATTTAAAAACTTAAACCCCTAAAATTTAAAAATATCTTAAAAGTGAGTTACTTAAAATCTAATTATCAGATTGCTTAGAATCTTAATTTCCTCGCTCTTTGTGGACTGGTTTGCCGTGTTGGTTGATTCTTCATATATAATCTTTCAACTATAATAATTTATCTACCCATAGAGTAATATTAGGTCTGTTAACCAATAAGCTAATAGTTAATTAGGTCAGCAATTTAATCGTTTTAGTTTAGTTGGTGTTCTTTGTTTTTTTTTGTTTTTTTATTTTTGTTTTATATTTAATTATTTTTTCTTATTTTTAGATTATATAAGTTACCTATTCGGATACTGTTATCTAAATATAATTTTTTCAAGGGCTCAAACTTTGATCAGCCTTGCTGTTTTTGAGTCCTTTTTGCAACCTGTGGTATTTAGTTTGTATCACTATGTTTATAAAATTTATTGTTCTGTTGCAAATAAACATTTTATTATTATTATTATTATTATTCTCAGCTAGGATCCATTGTCAAACTGCGGTCCTCAATATTTTGCATACTCAACTACCTCTAGCACCTGCACTATATTGTAAAACTTTCGTCGATTGATATTCACTTAAATAACAATAACAACGTTGTTTGATATTGTCCATCAAACAACGATAACAATAATAATAGAAATCACCTGTTTTACTAGATGCCGCGCGCTGCCTTCCGCGTACGGTAATACACCTTCGGTAGCAGTTCCGCGTACGGTAATACACCTTCGGTAGTCGTTTTTGGTGACAACGAATGGTTTTTTATTGAAATAAATATAAAAATATACATTCATCATAAGACTTGTGTACGCCAAATTACAGAAAAATGTTAATTCTAAAACTGTTATTTAAACTTTTTTTAAAATTTTGCTTTGTTAATAAAAATGGAGGTTAAACTTTACTAGCTCTATACAAAAAAAAATTAAAAATTCAGTAATCTTATTTTTTCTAAAAAGGAAGCAAAATTTAAAAAATATAATAGAAAGTTATTTTATTGCGTGTGTACTGATTCATTTGCCATTTTTTGCAACCCTCTACGACTATTTTTAAGAAAGATACATCGTTTAAAAAGTATCGTGCAAAAAAAAGTGGTGGGGGCCATATCTTTAAAAAAACGAATTTACCAGAATGACAACAAGTCAAAACCCGATCTATGGAGTGCCCTTAACAAACTTGGCTTATCGGCTAAAAGTTGGCACGACTTGCACACGAACCCCTTTTAGGCCGATTTGTCCATAGACTATTCGTTTGGAGTTTATTGGAATTTAGGGAATTTATTGTCTACATTAAAGTGAACTTATTATACATTTTTGCCTAAGAGTCTTACCTAGTTTTCGCCAAAATTTAAAAAGAAAATTAAAGTCGGCGTGGAAAGGTTAAAAATTTGGGTTCATCACTTACAAAAAATCATAAAAAACGGTTCGGATATTTGTTGAACTTAAAAATCTATTTTAAATTAGACGCGCTAGAAATTAGCATATTGTGGATGCTTAAGGGTTCGTATCTTTGCCAGGGCAGTACGTTCGTACCTCGGAGATATCTCGTTAATGGGGTTTAATATTCCTTTTCACATACTTTCTAAAAAAATCAGTATATTTTAAGTAAAAGGCTAATTAAGCAAAAATAGTCAAAAATCCAAAATGGCGCCGCCATTTTGACACTGTTCCTTAATGGAGAAGGATCAGGAATTTTACTATGTTTAATGGGAACCCAATAGCTATCGTTTGCGCCTAGTTTTGAGTTTATTTTTTTAAAACTTTTTAATTTTCAATTTTTTTATCTGTCATCCCATATCTAAGTATGTTAAGGCGCAATTTAAAAAATCATACCTTATTTAATATAGGGTCAAATGTAACAAAACAAGCATCAGTTTACTAACAAAACCTTATTCTTATAGAAAAAAATATACCAAAGTTGTTTGGTAGCCATATTTCCTTATTAATTTTTTTTATTTCTGCGATTAAACTCTTGGCGCGTTGTAAAGCAAAAACTATTGGTCGAAGCGAAAAAATGCATAAAACCAAAGTTGTGCGCAATTTCGTTCTCTATATATTTTATTAGAACTTTTTTTTTTATAGCGCCTACTTCCAACAATGCTATTTTGCTCCAAGCGCTGCGATGCAGATTTTTTCCTCCCCCCCCTCGAGCGGCAACCGCCTGAGGTCGGAAACTTAGATGTACTATCAGGGGACCTATGTCTACCATCTCACCAAATTTCATTTCTGTTCGACCTTTTGCAAATAGAATCCCATATTTTGTATCCAACGCGTGGCCTAATACCTAACTACTTATTTTTTCTCTCCAAAATTATTTTACTCAACCAATAAACCTGCAAACGCTTTGGTACCCTTTAAAGCAGCCTTCGCTGCTTTTTTCACATTATTTAATTAAAAAAATGTCATTATTTACAGTAATATATTTGGGCGTATTCACTGCGTAGCTATCGTTGGGCAAACCGGGGCAGTGCCGGGACCCGGCGTAAAAAGGGCTCCAGCGGCCCTAGTAAAAACATCGATTTTAGGCGCCAATAAATTCGTAACTTAAATGTAACAAAAAACTTGTTGTAAAACTAAAGTGTAACTTAAAATCAAAATTTTAAAATTTTGTTCACAAAAATTACCTAACTTTGATCTGGTTCTTAAGTTCAGAGTTTAGACTTATTTAAAACAACAAACAGAAATATTTTTTGTTTTTAAAACGATGATGCAGTGAATTAATGATTTTGCAAATAGAAAAGCAAGAAAAAGAGATTTTATTTTATTATTATGGCAAAAGACAAATTTTTGTGGCTTATGAGGGCTCCCAAAAAATCATTTGTCACGGGACCCCATGACTTCTAGCTACGCCTTTGGGCGCCGCCCCCTCCCTCAGGAGCTTTAAATTATCACTACAAACATTTTTAAGGCATTATTTGAAGATCGTAAAATTTTAATCGGGAAAAAGTTGTACTCCCCCCTCAAACTATTTCTAAATACGTCACTGTTATTAATTTGTCCAAGTGGTGCATAGCGAACCGAAACGGGAGAGACTGCAAGAACACCATAATAGGAGAAAGTCTGAGGCCTCTTCAGAATATACCGAGGGGTGGTGATCCAGGAAATTAAAGGCGATTTTTAGCTTGGAATCACTAAATATCATAGCTATTATTTCGGTTGACAATAGTTTGGACAGCTAAATATTACGTAATTTTGCCTACAAACAAATCAACTGTTCGCTGAAATGAATATATCGAAATACTATTCCACATTAATTGATTTTGAATTATCTAATTCCTTTTATTTTGTATAAATCACCAGCGTAAGTAGCCATCTGACCTGGTGGTGTATAGGAGGGGGGCTGACTTGTGTGACCGTAACTTTTTTACAGCAAAAACATTACCAGAACGGCGGTTAAAGATTTTTTGAGGTGCAGAAGTTTGTTGACTAAATTGCATTAAAAAAATTAGATGGTCATAATGCGCCACAGGCGAAAATTAAAAAAAATCGAAAAAATCAAAAGCACCAGGTAACAGCAAAACAAAATTTTGTTGTAATTGTCTATATTTTGCCGCTATTAAACTATAATTTTTATAGGCTTTTTAGGAATTAAATTTTTAGTTAGTAGCTTCAAGGGGTGTTATGGGGCAAAGCTTAAAAACAATTATTGAAATTCCCTTATTATTGGAGCAGGACTTTCTTAGTTGCAGTGACTACAAAGTGACTGACGGACAGACAGACCGACAGCACCTGGAAACGTGCTTTTTAAATTTAATTAGATAATCGACGAAAGACTGAGTTGAGGATAATTTTAGAATTGATTCTAGATTTGTGCCGCAGGCGAAATTTGTGATATAAATATACTACAAATGCTATATTTTACGCGTTTGGAATGCTTTAAAATGTTTTTTAAGCTACTATATTTGGTTGCTAATTTTTTCTGGGGGGCTGGAAAGCTTTAGTGGGGGGCGCCCCCCCAGCACCCCTTGTAATTACGCCAGTGCCCAAAAGCTATTTATACAACCAAAATAATAACTTTGTAAGTAAGGAATCGAAAAAGTAAAACAGCTGATCGGTGACGTCACAATTTGCTTTACACAGAGAAAAATAAATACAGATAAAACAAAATATATAAATAAGTTCTTTACATTGAACAATTACATGTGTACTTGACATTAGTAAATCATCTCTTTAACAACAGTGACATTTTCAAATATATATTTCCTTGCAACAAGCATTCCAATACTTGACAATTTGCTTAATTTTGCAAGATTTTTTTTTGGTGAGGAAAATATATCATCGGTATACTAGCAAAATCCAGTAAGTAAAAAAGTTAATTTTTGAAAAACTAAAATTGGGTTTATCGACCAGGCTTGATCATGGCTAGTTTAACTAAAATAACGATATGTCCACAGTGCGGACTCCTGTCGGCAATAATCGAAAAACTGAGGTTAAAATTTAAAAGTTTTAATTTTGCAAAAGTATAGATAAATGTCCAGTTTATCTATAATCATAACCTATTTTTTAGTCACAATTGCGAAAGTGTACAAAATAATTAGTTAAAGTCGTTATTTTAAAACAAGTACAAAAAAATCGTATAAAATACCTATTAGAAAATTAATTTTACTGGTTCTGCATTTAAATATAAAAAAAATTTCTTTAAGTATTACAGCAATATACATTTACGCTATTTGTTTAAATAAAATCATGTCAAATTGACGTCTCGCTTTTAAAATAATTTAATTAAAACTATTATACTCAGAAAAAAAAATTAATTTTATTAAGGTTCATTTGCAAGGTCTGGCTTATATCCTAAATATTAGTTCAATGAATTAGCAAAAAGGTAGCATAAATACTTTTTGCTACTGGCTGCTACTAAGGGTGCTGTATTTTTTTAAATAATATATTTCAATCCTAATAATTTATATACATTGGTTGCCACCCCGGTTGAGAGGCCTTACATCTTCTCCTGTTTAGGTATACCCTTAAAACCAGACATGCCGCCATTTGGACAAATATAAAAGTGTGACAGCTCTCATCCACCTCAAAAATAGCGGCAGCAAGGTGTCAAAAATGGCACTAAATCTGGAGAGAATATGAGGCTTATTATTCGGTGATGGCGAGTGGTTATAGGTGATAATAAATTTCAAAAAAAAATTCCCAAAATATTTATGGTACCAAATCACCATATAGTATACTACTGTGAGTAAAATATAAAATTTAATATTTTAGAATCGCATATTGTATTGGCCGTTATTTGTCGATGGGAACGCACAAAAACAATAATTTGAGGTAGTCAATAAAATTATAAAAATACTGCTCAGTCTTAAGATATATATGCCAAAAATTATTTTGGTGTCTGTGTGTGCGAATATTTAAAAAAAATGTTTTTTTGCACTTTTTATCACAAATTTTAGGGACAAAGGGATAAAAAGTGACGTTCAGAGATAAAAACTAAAAATGGGAAGTCTGTTTTTCTTGCAAAATAATTTTAGTTAAAACGGGGCCCAAAAGTGACTAAAGCATCTTTTGAGCACTCGGCGAACTGTATAGCTACATACAATTTTTTCTTCTCGGGCTAAAAGTGCTACTAAGTCCCTAAGAATATAATATACTATTTTATTACTTTTTTTTTACTTTTAGAACGCATAAGCATAAAAATCTCAGACTTGTTAAATGAGTGGCTTCTCACGAAAATTTGAAGGTGTTAAATGTTTTCAAAAAAATTTAACCCTTCTTGGGTTTAGAAGAATGTTCTGACAAAAATAACCAAATTCTAAATTCAATAAATTTTTGTAAAAGTCTCAAATGGAAACTATCGGGATGAAACAAAATTAATTTTCAAACCCGTTATTCCAAATGGTTAAGTAAAGATATTATATCTGAGAAATTTTGTTATAAAAGGATTCAGAAAAATCAAAAAATACAGAATCGGAAACAGAGGCCATACCCGGACCGGTTCGTGGACGATCTAAAAGGGCTTTCTTAGAATCATCTTTAAGAACAAAGAAACGGAGGGTGCAATGTTTTGTGTGTACGGTAAAAATAATTATTTCGGGGTTGCTAATTTAATTTTTCTGGAGGGGACTGGATTGGGACTTGGATTTATAGACTGGGGACCTCTGGAGGGTCCCCAAGCCTCCCTCTAACTACGCTCATGAATCCGAATAAAAAAAATGTTTAGTTTAATTTCTAACACAAAAGTAAATTGATTTTCATTTTTAACATAACTGTAGGTTAAACTGAACGTACTTTAATTTATTCTTTTAAATTTTAAATAAAATGACATATTAAAAAGTTTTACTTATTTTAACATATAGACTACACTTTATCACATAAAAAATAACTTTTTTGAAAAACAACAAAAATATTGAATATTGTCCAAAAACCCTATTTTTGTCCGCACTGTGTGTCTGTCTGTCTGTAACGACCACTCAAAAACCGCTGGCCCGATTTTAATGAAATATGGTACCTGGGTCTTGGGTCGAGATGGTCCCATTTAAAAATTAACAAAATTCACCGAACACAAGCCAAATAAAAGGTTGGGGTAGATTTCAAAAATTAGAGTTTATGTGAAAATATGGCGTGTGTGACATCAAATGAAAGGTTCAGTTAAAAAAAAATGGTGGGGGTACATTTCAAAAATTAAAGTTTATGTCAAAACATGACTTGTGTGGTATCAAACGAAAGGTAATTGAGTCTGGAGTTGAATAAAATATATTTAAGTTTTTAGTTATATTAGCTCACACGTACTCTATAACTATAGTACCTAGTGTGAGCTTAGGTGCCCATATATTGGCAGAGTATTATCTCTGTTAATGAAAAGAAAAATAAAAAATCCATCGCACCCACCCTTAAGCCATTTGTGCCCTCAAGCTTTACAATTCACCAGCTGCCATTGAAATTATTGGTTTGGTGACCAAATGTGGCTTTTTTTTTGTGCACCTTGATTAAAACAGAAGTGCAGTTCAGGCTCGAAGTCAAGTAAACTCATATCTTTGACCATTATAGCTCCCAAACCGCCTATTCGTTCTTTATTACATTCTTGGGAAACCTAATCCTCGACTCTAAAAAATTATTATTGGAACATGAGTGTTCGCAAGGGTTCATTAAAAGCTTTAAGGGTTAGTTTTACCCATAAAAGGCTGAATCTTTTCCTTTATAAGAGGTTAAATCAAAATTTAAAATTTAATTTTCTTAGTTACTAAGTATTGGCAACTAGAGAATAATTTAACAGTGTTCTGATTATTATGCAGCGAGACTGCAAAAAAAACTCAGCCAAATCGTGTGATTAAACAGAAATGAATTGCTAATTTGATAATATATTTTTAAAATAATGAAATTTAGCAAATCTGGAAGGTTCCTAAGATAAATTATAAAAAATTTAAAATATACATCATTTGTGCAGGGCGGATAAAAAATAGATTAAAACAGGAAAAATAATATTGCGAAATAAATAAAAAATCGGGTTTTAAACATTTGTTATTTTTTTTACTAAAACTAAAAAGTAGGTTTTCTGTTCGAGAGGGAAAGGCAGCGGGTCCTATACTCCCCTGGATTGGTCACTAATCCTATAGTTATAACTAGTTTAATTTTTTAAATTTAAATTTTTGTTCTTTTTTTAAAATTTTGTACTCCTTTCATAAAGCCACGAGATTTTTAAGTGTTTATAAGTATAGGTAAGGGACTCCCAGATTTGTTAGATTTTAATATTTTCATAATATATTGTCAAATTAACAAATAATTTTTGATTAGTCAGTTTGTCTCCTCGATGATGAGTGTATAATGTTATTAAATTTACATTACAATTAAATTTCTTTTGCGGATTACTTTACCAAGTGAAAAGTCAAAAAGAGGAAAACACAGGTCATCCGTCTTGACTACACGAAAACTGGAAAATTTTACGAATCTCCGGAATGTGGTATCTAAGGGTATGTGCAGCTAGTCTGGATAATTTCCCTCTATAGCTTCCAGGAATTTGGGGCTTAGAGATTATATGCGAGTAAAGTAATTTGGTTGGGAAATGCACATTTAGCTAAATCTGCGTATTGCTTACACAAAAAATAAAGACTCATTGCTTAATTTATGCGGTGGTGTAGTAAATATGTCACTCACCTAAAAATTAGTAAGTAATTGTGTACGATATTTACGACTGTAAATTTTTTTTCATTATTTTAATTTTCATATTTTGTTATTACCCAAATAATATTCTTTATTTAAATTATTAAAAAATTATCTCAGTCTTCTCCACTAGGTGAGAGCGGGGCAAGATAACGATGTTAAGGATTAAAGCTCCCTAGAAAATACGCAAACTCGGTTTTGACTTAGAAAATTCGTTTATTTGTTAGATAGATGTTTTGATTTACAAAAAAGTGAAAAAAAAACACAAAAATTTAAATCCCAAAAATCTACACGGCAAACAACTTTAAAAATGCATTTTCGTCATCTTGCATCACTAGCGGGGTAAGTTGACGAGCCTATTGGAGCAAGATGACGACTAGGTGCATAGGTCAGAAATGAACGTCCCCTTCTTTTCATATGAGGTGCACGCCTCATGCCACGCTTACACCCTCCATATTTAATCCAGTCCCCTATTGAAAGTTCAATCCATGGTTCCTGACATCCTGGACAGAAAATATTTACATGATCTTTTTTTGTTTCTGATAGGTTTTAATTAACATCATAAAATTTTTTTTTTTTTAACTTTTAAGACTTTACCATGGGTTTTATTTTTATTTCCTTGTTTAGGTTTTTCAGCTCTTCTTTATTTGAAGTCGACGTTTTAATGGAAGCTCAAAAAATAAAAACAAAAAAAACGAGCAAAGATTTCCTAGTTACTAACAAAGATTATTTTTATATTAGATTTGTTAGCGAAAGCCTATTTTTCATAAATCAAATTTTATTAACGGCCACTCGCAATATAGATGCTGAGCCACTGTACTATTATTATTCTTACGAGCTCCGTCAATCTTTAGCCCATAAAATTTTGACTTTACGGGATTCTAACAGCACGTTAATAAACTCGTTGCCATTTATAATTTTGTGTTTTAAATTGAGATCGTTAACTTGCCCCGTTCGTCATTTTGCCCCGCTCTCCCCGACTACTCTTTCAACCCTTTATTTTATCGTGCTATATGTTTCGAAACAGTGTGGTTTAATAAATATGTAATTAGTTGGTGACGTTTCATATCTATATTTTATTTAACAGAGGTGTAAATTGTGAATTTATTTTCAATATTTTACTAAAAACTAAATAAAATTAAGAAACAATGTCTCAATTAAAAGAACAACATTTTAACATTGATTTTTTAATATCGATTTTTCAACTAAACGTCAAAAAATGACATAACATGTGTCATTTTAGCAATAGTTTCAAAACGAGCTTTTACCTCGTTTCAAAACTGGAAATTATGGAATGGAGTATATACCGCATGTTTTCTTTAGCTTAAGAAAGTTGCAGTGAAAATTTGACATAAAGAAATGCATCTTACACTTTTGATATAGGCCAGAAGATAATAGGCAACTTTTATATTTCAAAACATCACCTATAGGGGAAAGGGGGACAAAATAAGATACAGGGGTAAGACGGGATACCCCATGACTGGTTCAACTCTCTGCAATATGATTGGTGCCGGTTGACTGAGCTTAAGTGGTTTTTTGATCAACATTGAAGTTGTGCGCTATTTTTTGACGGTAAGTACATTTTTGAAGGCTTTTCAAAATTTTGTTTATTAGTGGGTTGATGTATTATTTTATGAATAATACATAAACGCGTTGCCCGTAAAATTAGCCTTTTACTATGTATAATTTTTGTTTGAATTTAACTGGTGATTTGAGGCAAAATGGGGATTTTTCATGGGGGCAAAATGGAATACCTTGTTATACCTAGTAAACTATACCCCATTTTGCCCCAAACAAAATTTTTTTTTCGTTCCATCACTGCAAGTTGTATTTTATTTTGTCTTTGAAAGAAATAGTCGCAAAATTCGTGTAGGAGAGTCGACAGAGATCACTAGGTCGCTGTAATTCTTTATAAATTTTGTGAATAATAAATTTAATAATTATAAATGTATTTTTTATTTAACTATTTATTTTTTAAATAAGTAGTTTAACTTGGTTAGTATTTTAATAAATAAAACTTATCCTACAAAAATATGGATTCTAAATTACACAACGGCCCCGCCCGTTTTGCCACATATAGGTATCCTATTTACCCCGTATTCGGGGCAAAGTTAACTTTTTACAAAAATAAAAATAAAAGCATGATGGAGTTCTAAATCGCTTAAACTGAAAGTTAAAACATAAAGATAACATATCTAGCCAACCTAATTCCAAATGACGAACGCAATCGTGATCATTTAACAGTACAATAAGCCTATAAAATTAAGAATAAACCTATAAAATTAAGAATAAACCTATAAAATTAAGTATGCAATTTTACCCCCCCGAACTTTACCGTTTCCACGATTAGGTGCGTACTTAACCATAATTAACTAACCACTTACCGGACAAAAACAAATCCTGCAGAGCTTGAACACTCTGGCACAAAATAGCCCATGTTTCCTGTTCGACCAATCCAGTTGGCCTTGCTGCCAACAAATCGCCCAAGGTCGGTCCTTTTTTGTGCCGATATGTGTTGCTGTGGCGTAACGTGGTCGTACTGTGACGTAGCGTTGTAGCAACGTTGCTTCGGGTGCTTCCGACTCGAAGGGTAGAAGCCGACGAAAACCGGTTCTGCTGATGCGAAGGTTTGCAGTGGGACATGCTGTAAAGATAAAGAGGTTTAAAAGATAAGTTTTCCTACTCGCGTGCAAAATATGTTCTATTCCGCACTCATTTGCGTGCGCAAAGTTCCGCACTTGCGCGGTAAAGTTACTTTTCCGAACGTGCGCGGTAATGTTACTTTTCCGCACAAGTGCAGCAAAGTCACATTAGCGCACGCAAAAAAATTTAAAAAATAGTGCGACAAAGTATCTTTTTCGTACTAGTGCAGTAAAGTTACTTCTTCGTAATATAACCCGAGAAATTGGTGGGCTCTTCTCTGATAGAATACTGTTCACTGACGTTTTACTTCATATTTTATTCAACAAAATAAAAAAAATATATAATTTATAATAAATTAGCGGCGGTTGGAGATAAATAACCATTATATTCCCATAAGTACAGTAATAAAGTGCGAAAAAATTTATAGAAATAATATTTTGTAGACCAGGGATCTATTTAAGTTTTACTTGTATATTACTGACGGTTTATCTAAAGATTAGGGTCATAACTACGTATAGGGGAAAGGGGGGCAAAAGGGGGTACTGTAGTTTTAGGTAAACTGTGCAAGAATAAAACCTCTTAATATCAGATGTTTTATCCCCATGACTGGTTCAACTCTCTGCAATATGATTGGCGCCGGTCGGCAGAGCTTAAGTTGGTTTTTGCTCAACATGTGATGTTGTGCGCTGTTTATTGTAAAAATAACTTGCGCATTTTGTGACAATAAGTAAATTTTTTACAGATTTTTCAATATTTCATTTACATTGAACAATTATTATGTATTATTCATAATTAAACGCATTGCCCGTAAAATTAGACTTTTACTGTGTATGATTTTTGTTTAAATTTAACCGGTGGTTTGGGGCAAAACGGGGTACCTTGTTATACCTAATAACCTATTCACCAAATATTTTAATTTGTTTTGGTACCATCACTGAAAGTTGTATTTTATATTGTCTTTGCAAAAAATGGGCGCAAAATTCATGTAAGAGAGTCGACAGCGATGACTAGGTAGCTGTAATTCTTTACAAATTTTGTAAATATTAAATTTAATTATTATAAATGTATTTTTTATTACAATTTATTATTTTTTAAATAAGTATTTTAATCCTGGTTAGTATTTTAATAAGTAAAACTTGGCTTACAAAAATATTAATTCTAAATAACACAACCGCCCCGCCCGTTTTGCCACATATAGGTACTCTAATTTACCATGTGTGATCATTTGATAGAAGAAATAAGTCAATTAAATTAAGTATACCATATTGCCCCCATTTCCCCGAGGGACCTAGTTCATTTAATTTCCTTGAGCAAATTATTTATCTACTATATCTACAGTTTTTATGCAAAAAATAAATTTTTTAATTGGCAGATATATACACAGGGACGGATCTAGGAATTTTGTTTGGGGTGGGGCAATACTGATGGCTAGTCAATGATTTTTTGCATTTTGCATAAAATTACTGTGCATAGTGACCAGGATCAAGGAGGCGTATTCCGTGTGTCAAAACTAAATAAGAAGAGATGTAAAAGTGAAATTTCCCCTCCCACCGGTAGAGCCGCTCCTAAAATACAGGGTGTCTAAAATTCCATGTACAAACTTAAGTATTTTATAATAAATCAATATAGTTTAGCAAACGCTTTGATCTACATAAAAATATCGATGACCAATATAAGAACCCATCAGCGTCACATTGTTTAAAAGAATCAGGAAAATTTAACATCCTGCGAATAGGTAAAAATGTGTTTGTGGACCGACTAGCTATTTATCCTGGTGGCTTAGAAACACCCTGTAGAGTAGTACGTAGCAATTTGCATATACAGGGTCTTTCTTTTAAAACTAAACAGAAGGTTTTTCCGGGATTTTCTAGCGAATTAAAGAATGGCTTGTTTTAATTCCCTTTGTAAACAAAGATAACGAGTGTGTGGACATTTTAAAAAACGTACGCCAAAAATTCAAAAAAGCCTCTGTTTTGCTTAAAAGAGTATAACTAATCATTCCGATCAAAGTTTCGTCCTTAAAACGGGTGAAAAATCTACACCACTGCAGTTTCCCATTTTGCCCTAATTGTGCAGGTAAAAAGGGAAATACTATAAGTTAAAATGGGATATAAAATTAACATTGAAATTACAAAAAAACTGGTTTAAGACACTAACAAAAAAATATGACACAAAGAAAAAACTAAAAAGAGATATTTTGTTTAAACAAATCGTCAAGGAATCTTAACAATAATATGCTCTTTATTCTTAATATGACACAAAGATAGGTATAACTAAAGCAACTTATTTCTTGGTTAAATAATAGCCTAATAATAACCAGTAAAATAATTCCAATAATGCTTATTATTAAAAAAGACACAGAGACTTAACAAAAACAAACAATTGTTCGTAAAAAGGCGGCGTTTAAAAAAACACAAAATTAATTAGTTTTCATCAGTTATTTAATTGAGGTAAAATGGGATTTCCCATTTTAGCTACCGTAGCAATTTCCCATTTTACCTCAATCTCATATAAAATATTTACACCAATCCTACTTTTTATTTTTTTCTTATTTAGCCAATGTTTGATGGTAGCCAAGATTATAAACTTTACAAATATCAACAGCAGAATATAATATCTCACATTCAGTTGCCAATTCTTACAGCATTTAAATAAAAAGTTACAAGCGGCACATACAAAAAAAAAATACTACACGTGCTTGTAACCATCTAAAGACTGATTTGAAAAAAAGACGGCCTATGTCGATCCCAATGAACAAATCTAGCGATACAGCGCAACTTTGCCACCTTTATTTTGGCCAGGAGTGCCGGTATCCCATTTTACCTTACTATCCCATTTTAAGTAAACTTCCCCTACATATGTTGTATGTAGGTATATTGTTCATGTTTATTTTGCCTGTGTTGTATATGTACGTAATTATATCCCTGTTCTACTATGATCGCGGTGATTTATATTAATAGCTTAAATTATAAAATATAAAATTTATAAACTTTATGCTTTGCCATGCGGGTAATAAATTTATTTTCCACTAATACAGGTATGGATGTTTCGGGATTTTAAACTTTTAAAAGTTTTGTTGCACCTATACTGACAATATATTTTGCAAAAGGAACATCGGTGAGAAATTGCAAGTTATTCAGCAGAAGTTCTAAAAGTTTTGCAATGGATTTACAAAGAACAGGTAGGCTTTAAAAAATATCTTGGTGTCTTCCAAAAAATGTTTCTTAAACAAATACGGTGAAATGCACCACATTTTTGTTTAACATTCAACAGGATTAAATTCCACAACAATGTCACTCTAAACAGACTTTGGGCCGGTTTCTCAATAGAGGAGTTAGCCCTGACCCGTGGGTTATCTTTGATAGATGTCTTTTTTTGGCATGTGGTAAATATGTCAGTCATCTCTTTTTTAACCCACGGGTTAGGGCTAACCCTCTATTGAGAAACCGGCCCTTGCTAATATAAAGAGGGGAAATTTAGAACTTTGGACCAAAACAGATATGAACATGCGGTTTTCAGATTTATATTTTGATCTGGTGACAATACAATTTTATGAAGAAAAATCGGATGTAGAGGGTAGGTGAGGGGTGCAAAGGGAGTAAACATTCGGATTTTATGTGCGGTGACAATATAATTTTATGAAAAAAACGTTGGTGGGGTGTAAAGGGGCCAGAAATATGGAAGTGGGTGAGGGTAAAATGGGGGGAAATTCAGAACATTGGAACCAAAACAGATACCAACATGCGGTTTTTAATTTATGATTTGATCTGGTGACAATATAATTTTATAAACAATTTTATAAACAAAAATCGCGGGTAAGGTGTAGGTTCATTCAAGCCAAGGAGGTAAATTCAGAACTTTGTAATAAAAAGAGATACAAACATGAGGTTTTGTTATGGTTTGTTCTGGTGACAATAAAATTTTATAAAAAAAATGGGGTACCGCTTGATGGACTTGGGTGGTACAAAATTGACAGGAAAGAAACCTTGTCATTATAAAGCAATGCTAGAAATGATAAGGTTACGAAAGGCATACTTATACATCCCGCATTTTGTTTCCTCTTGATTAAGACTTAGATTAAGAAGTAAAAAATAAAATAAATATATCTTTTTTTTACGTTAAACGATCTTATTATAAATTTGCACTAAAAACTAAAAAATATTTTGGCAGATTTCTGTTTACTATAGTCTAGACTTAACCATAGGGTTGATAACACATTATATAACATAACAAAAACATTTCATATAAAAAAAGCCAAGTACGCGAAAATGATATTCCGTAAAAAAAATAAGATAAAAGTAAAGCCAAGTTCTCTAATACAAATTTTAAATATAAAGGTTCTTAATAGTTTGGTAACGATTTCTAAACTTTGCTTTTACATCCAAACTTCTTTGTGTTCAATTTAGCACTGTGCCTAAGAGTCATTTGCAGGCGTAATAGCCAAGTTTAGAAAAACATTTTTAAACTAGTAAGATACTTTCATTTTAAAAATTGTATTAAAGAACTTGACTTTACTTTTATCTCAATTCTTTTTACAAAATATTATTTTCGCGTACTTGGCTTTTTTTTACATGAAATGTTTTTGTTATGATTTCACTCCTTTTTCAAAGGATTTGGATAATATTTAAGTTTAGAAGTAGTGAAATATGCGGAATATTGTCAAAACTTTTGCAATGCCTAACTTAAAATTTTGAGGTATTTTTCCATGGTTTTATCATAGTTCCTATCAGCCTTCCAGAGCTCAGCTCTCCAGCGTTTCTGGAAGTGGGCAATGTTACTTTTACATAACTTTACATTTATAGGGAAGGGAAGTAAATTAAAAATTCAAGATGTCAGAACAAAGCGTGGATCAACATGCGGAAGTGATCACTATTTTCTGGAGACCAAAATTTTCTTTCCTTATCAAGGCCGAAGCCTCCATCAACAAAATCTTGATGATACAGTGAATGAGGAAATTGATCACTGTCAATATAATCTACTAAGCCTAGAACATGACAGCGTAAAAAACTTATACAAAAAGAGACTGAACGAAAAACTTAATTCAAGTTCAGGTGAAACCCCAGATGAGGAATACGAATGTATCACATTAAGCATCGATCAAGCTGCAAAAGAAGCACTAGAATTAGTGGAAGAAACTCCTAAAAGAACAAAACCATACTGGTGGGATGCTGAGATTGAAAGTGAAATAGAGGAAAAAAGGAAATTATATCACACATACTTATCCCAAAAGACAGATAGAAGTAGAGAAGAATACAAAATCGCGCAATCAAAGGTGAGAAGAATGATCAGTGATAAGAAATGGATGCAAAAGTGCCAGAAAATAGATTCTTACTTAGGAGGTAGGAGAAGTACCGAAAGCTGGACAACTATAAGATCGATCAAAAAAGAAACATGCAGAGATATTATTTCACCAATACCAGACAAAGAATGGGATGAGCATTTTAAAAAACTTTTAACTGAAGATAGAGCAGAATTCAAGGAAGACGAAAGAGACAATATCATTAGAACGATGGGATCTCCAGTACCCCTCACAATATCTGAGGTCAAAAACGTGTGCAAAACCTTAAAAAGCGGTAAATCTGCCGGACCCGGAAATATCCCAGCTGAACTTTATTAAATATGGCACTGAAGAATTCTTTTGGAGATTACGGAATCTTTTCCAAAGATATTTAAATGGAGCTGTAGTACCAACTGAGTGGAAAACGTCATATATATCCACAATACACAAAAAAGGAAGGAAAGATATATGTGACAATTATAGAGGTATATCTGTAACTAGTACGCTAAGCAGAATATATGGCAAAATAATAAGAAATAAAGTGGAGAGCGAATATAAAGATATGGAGGCAGAAGAACAAGCTGGTTTTAGGGCGGGTAGATCGACTTCAGATCATCTCTTTTGTATAACCCAAGTTATTGAAAAGAAAATGGCATACGGACAAGAGCTCCATCTGCTTTACGTAGATTTGCAGAAGGCATGTGATAGTATATCACTAAATCTACTTTGGAAAGCGTTGGAAAAGACAAACATAAGCGTACAACTAATTAAGGCCATCAAAGAGTTATACCGCAATAGTAAGGCAAAAGTTAAAATAAAAGCAAAACTAACCAAAGGCTTTCAAGTAAATAAAGGTCTTAAACAAGGTTGCTGTATCTCGCCTACGCTCTTCAAGATATATTTGGAACAGGTCCTTAAAGTCTGGAAGAGAAAATGCCAAAACATGGGAATTCTGTTGGATGAAACCACCTTGTATACTTTATGTTTCGCCGATGATCAGATAGTGGTGGCTCAGGATTATGACGACCTCGAATATATGACACGAAAACTAATAGAAGAGTACAATAAGTGGGGACTAGAGGTTAATATCAATAAGACAGAGTATATGTGTATTGGTGGAACGAAACAGGATATAATCTTAAATACTGGGCAGCGAATTCAGTCCTGTAATGAGTATAAATACTTCTAAAAATTACAGCTGACGGAACACTAGACAAAGCTATAAAAGATAGAAACGTACAAGGAAGAGAAGCAATAACTTTATTAAATGGAATAATTTGGGACCAGAGTATATCAAAACATAACAAAAAACTTATATATAACACATTGTTAAAAGTATTATCACATACGGCTCAGAAGTATGGACCATCAAAGATAGAACAGAAAAAATGCTTTCCGCTACGGAGATGGACTATTGGAGAAGAGCAGCAGGGAAATCAAAAAGAGAAAGAGTTACCAATCAAAGAATAAGAGAAATTATGACAGTGGGTGAACGTACTCTAGTGGATGATATAAGAACAAAACAACTGGTGTGGTACGGACATGTACAAGGAATGGATGATGGAAGACTACCTAAACAAATATTACAATGGAAACCAACTGGCCGAAGAAAACGAGGAAGGCCGAGGAGAAGCTGGAGAGAAGGAATAGATAGTGAAATAAGAATAAGAGGCCTAGATGATGAATTATGGGCAAACAGAAACGAGTGGAGATTGGGTAATTGGGTATCGGAAGACGTAGAACGTTGTGAAACCGATAAATATATATATATATATATATATATATATATATATATATATATATATATATATATATAAGTAAATTAAAATTTTGGTGTTTTTAAATTTTTTCCTATAGTTTTGTCACAGTTCCTATCGGCCTTCGTAAGCTCAGCTCTTTAGCGTTTCTGGAAGTGGGTAATGTTACTTTTACATAACTTTACATTTATAGGGAAGGCAAGTAAATTAAACTTTTGGGGTTTCTAAATTTTTTCCCATAGTTTTATCATAGTTCCTATCAGTCTGGCAAAGCTCAGCTCTCTAGCATTTCTGGAAGTAGGCAATGATATAAGGGAAGTAAATTACAATTATGGGGTTTGGATTTTTTAAGGGTTTGGTCATAATTTCTATCAGTCTGCTGAATTTCAACTTTGTGGTATGTCTGGAAGTATAGTAGAATTTTGATGATCTATAAAGTGAGTGAGTGAGTCGCAAATTCGACGTTTTTTAAAATTTCGAAACCACTTTACTGCTTTTTGGAAGGGAATGAAACTGACTGTGACGTGGCTGATTCCGAAGTAAATTTTTAGATAGTTAAAATATGTAAAAATTTTTGAGTTTGATATAATTTTTGAGTTTGATATAAAATCGTGGCGCGATTAATAAAAATACCAATCAAATGGAGATGTATCGCCACGATTTTATATCAAACTTAAAAATATATGTGTCATTAACGCTATTGTTAAATTTACACTGTGGTAAACAGAAATCTGTCAAATTATCTTTTAATTTTTAGTGAAATTTTCTAATAAAATCGTAATTTAAACTGGATTCCCAGAAAAAATTAAATCGTCTTCAGTTTTTCTAGTGTTAAATACTCAGTAATCTAGCACATAAAATTATATCTACCAAATAGGTCTAGGAGAAAATTGTGTACTTATTCATAGATATTTACCTTTTGTGTATTTTACTGATTCGGTACTTACTTTTAAGTTTATGGCACAAAACGATTCGCAATTTAACATTGCATATTAACCTACAAATGTACTATAAATGTACGAGCTAACAAAACGGGTACTGTTTTTAATTCATTTTTGAAACGATTAATTGTTTAAAACCATTAAGTTTTTCATGTGTTGTCCCGTTTCACTGATGTCATTTCTATATACATCAGCTTTCGGTTATGCATACAAATTGAATAGTGCACCAATTTTTATTTCGTCATACCATAATAATAGTAGATACCGTAAGCTCCAAAATAATAAACAACATTGGATTTCGTTTTTTTTTTGTAGATACACGGTGTCCCATGCAGCCTTTCTTTTTTCAAAGGTACTAAGAGAAAATTTTGCATAAGACACTTTCCCCTCTGCTAGGAGGGACCAAAGTAGCTTTTCTGGATCTTGAATGATGTGATAGTTCACATCACACGCTTTGGCCATTAGCAAGCTGTAAATTAGCTCCGAGTCGTCAAGCTCCTCCTACGATCCGACCAAGAAACGTTCAATCGGTACGAGGCACGAGAACAGATTTCACTTCAGATGCGTAAAATTCACTCTCAAGAGCGGCCGACTATGCCATTGGCCGAGACAAGTCATTTCGTACAACACGCTCAGAGTTTGCTATTGGTTAAAGCGTGTGATGTGGATGGTCACATCCACAGTCCCTAGAATTAGACCGGTCTTCGTATCTTATATATATAGGGTTTTTCATAACTTAGAAGCCATAGTGCAGCAGGTGACAGAAGAGGTTATTTTCAAGAAAAAAATTTATATAATATGGGGGTCAACACACATCTCTATTTAAGATATAGGATTTTTAAAGTTAGAGAAGTGGGGGGAAAAAGAGTTTTACAAAAAAAGTAATTTTGTCACAGCCTGCTAAATACTCAGTTGAGAAGATACAGGCTGTCAAAATAACCTCCAAAAATGTATAAAAAATATATATTTTTTTTTAAATTATTTTTGCTCACTTATTCTTCTAAAAATATTAATAATATTTTATTATTATGTCTCGCTAGAGACTTGTTTTTATTAACAAAAAATATTAAAAAACCATTGCGTTTAATATGGCATTTATAAAAATTTTAAAATTGACCAACTAATTTTTTTCAAAATAATTTTTATTTCAATTTATTGCTCTTGTTCTAATACACGACTTTACCCAGTTTCATATTTTTACTGCGTTTTTTTTAAAAGTTATTATCAAAAAAGTTAAAAAAATTGCCAACTTTGATGCTCTGTATCTCGACAAAGAAAGAGTTTTGACCCATGCATTATAGGAACTTTCCTGTTGGCCTATGGCCCCTAAGTTATGGGAGACCCTGTATATATGTCGAAATTTTCACGTCACTGGTGGTCTAGCTGATTTTTGTAAACAAAAATTAGATATGATATGAATAACTAATATTTTTTGAATTTTTTGAAAACTAAGGCAATTTTTTAGGATATTAGTATAGAGTAATTATTTGAGACAAACCAGTCGTTATTTTTTTTAGCCCGCTTTATTTTTCTTTACACAAAAATTAAAATTTAAAGAACATAATGTGTTCGTTTCAGCTTCAAAAAAAAAACGCTAACCTACGCCTTTGTTTACTTTCCAAGTCCTCGGTTTACCTTTGATACTAAAAATATTAGTTCATTTCATATGTAACTTTTGTTTACAAAAATCAGCTGGACCACCAGTGACGTGAAAATGCGAATATATATATAAATATATATATTTATATATATATATATATATATATATATATATGTATATATATATATATATATATATATATATATATATATATATATATATATGTATATATATATATATATATATATATATATATATATCCGAAGACTGGTCTATTCTAGGGACTGTGGGTCACAACGTTCAAAACCCAGAATAGCTAACCCGAGTGTCGAGATTCTTACCGAATAAAACCCGTCGATTGCGATTAGGGACTTATTGGCATATAACATGACTTTATTTTAGAGTTGTCTTTATTCTGACAGATTTACAAAGAAAACTGTCAGCTGTCCTCTCAAAATTAAGTCGCTAACTTTTATTTAATAAATACAGATACTAATAAATCCGGTTCTTAAATAAACAAAAGCCGAATTTTGAAAGAAAGCAGCTGCTTTTTATATGTAGATCTGTCACAATACGGTCGATTTTAAAATAAAGTCAGGTTTAATTCCAATAAGTGTGTCTTACTAGCTTATTGTGCAGCCTTCTGTGCGTTATGAACTGTGTGTGACCATGCATTGACAAGAATTCATATGATCAATTAGCAACAAGTCTTCTTTACCTTCCTAAAAAACCTCTTTATTTTACCGTGATAAAATAGATTTATAAATAATATCATAATTAAATATGTCCCTCTGCGAAATTTCAACTCATTTTTAGTAAATGAATGGAAATTTAGACCTAAACATTTAATTCACACCAAAAACTAAAAGCGTTGGGAAAACTTTTTGAATGAATGAGAGAAAGTAAAAAGCTCCAACCCACAACGCAACGCTGCAATGCGGGGTAGTATTTCATAAAAGTTAATGATTTGTGCTAAAAATATTTCTACTTTTGTTTATCTTTTAAAAGGAGGTCTTTTAGTTATCTTTGAAATAAATAAGTTTGCTCTCACGTACATATACAGGGTGGCTACTTGGAATATACTAGCGGGCAAATATTTGCTTTTATATATATATATATATATATATATATATATATATATATATATTCCTATCGGGGTTTGTGAGGACATTTTCTAGTACAGAACGATGCTTATGGGGACACATGGGGCTTACGAGGACTGTCCTCATAAGGTTTTTATTCCTAACGTAGTTTATCAGGACTGTCCTTATAAAACCCAATTTGGCGATTTGGTGTTTGTGGGGACTTTTTAGTGTATTACTTTTTGGTGTTTATGAGGACTTTTGATTTTCATACACATGCTTTGCATAGGTTTTTTATGCAAATATAATAGCAAATTCTTTTAATACGATGAAGTTTACATAAAAAGCAACGACGCTTATGTCACTTAAATATTATAAAAATATATTGTGAAAATCTACCTATAGTCTAAATCATACGCATTTGTAATGACGTCACCAGATGAGAAGAAAATGTATGGCGTAGATTTTTTTGCCAATCAATGTTTTTTGATTGACAGTGATGGATACTTCACATAACCAATTACCTACCTATTCCTTCCTTCCCAATGTGCAAAAACAGTAACCTCCATGTGAACAAAATTTCTGATTAATTCATAACATTTGGTTAGGATATTGCCTCGGTACCTCAGCACTACTCATTTGGGTTGGGTTTGTACAGTATTAAAAAGCCCTGTTTTTCTACTTTCAAATAAATATCAGTGTGGCTTCCTAGAGCAATAATTCTGCATTGAAACTAAATAACTACATTTACATTATAAATTAGGTAAACTTTCTCCCAATAAATATATTCCCTCTCAGCTGATGTACAGGGGTATCCATTTTAAATGTAACCCCCACTATCCTGTTTATTAAAAAACTGGTAGCTAAGTAAAGTCATTAATAAACAATATAGTGGTGATTACATTTATAATGGATACCCATGTACCATGCCTGACAACAGCTTAATGTGTGAGGAAATACCGTATGTATTTTTGCCAATAATCCTCACTGATAAAAATTTCAAAGTAATATGAAGTACCTATGTTCTTTATTTAATTTCAGAATACAAAGGTAGGTAGGTAGGTACCTAATAATAACATTTTGTCAAATGAAAATAAAACACTTTTTTGTTCTTCCAAACCACGAACTAGGCCACAGCTTTCTGCAAAAGTTCTTGGATTACCCTGTATCTCTTGCCAAAATCTGCTGCATTCACATACATTTTTGTATTGGTTTCCTCTTCTAATTGAAAATGTGAATCCTGTAATAAAAAAAAGGACATTTTCAGACATGTTGTGTGTCAGATGTAGTTGAAGATATATGATATACTTAGTATTTTAAGACTATAATATATTTGCCTACAGAATATCACTATTGTAAATAATGATAACCCAACCAGGTTGAATTCAACCTCCTTGTGATAACCCATAAAAATGGCCTATGTTCCCTCTCTTACCTATATTTTTCTATTTGGTTTTCTGTGCCTTGTAGTGTATTTTGCAATCCCTTGATTATTTCTCTATGTAGATTTTACTTGACTGCAGATAATTTGTACTGTAATATCGATATTTGATAGAGAAAACTATTACAGAACACCAAGATTTATTCAGTTTCTCTATGGATTTATTTGAAATTTTGAATAAAAATCAAAACAGAGAAACAAAATTATGAAGGCTAATTATTTTAATGACACGAATTTTAGTGACCCGAACTTTACTGACAAAGATTTTTATATTTTTCCATGTTAGACCGAATTTTGTGTGGTCGAAACAAATCCTAACTATTAAAACTGCTACCACTGCCAAACAGTTACATATCTATCAATCACTTAGGTACAGGGTGTGCCAAATTCGAGGTTTTTTGAGGATTTTAGATATTTCTAGTCGAGATAGATAAAAACTAATAACGTCTTCAAATATCAAAACCGCTTCTTAATAGACCTAAAAGCTACGAGTGGATTTTGAAAAGTTGGCATATATGGACGTGGCCTATAGCTTCTTTTTTATTTATGAAAATTTTATTTTGGTGTCGTGTGAAATGCTTTTTTATAGTTTTTAAGGGAAACTGTCAAACTGAATTTTATCTGTCTATAAAATCGTTATTTTTTTATGGAATGATTTCTTTTTTCTGTGTGTTTTTTTATTTTTATTTTATATTGCAATTTATTGCTTGGGTTTAAAATATCCATAAATAATTAATATAAAAAGATATTTTTAAATATTTAAAATAAAAACTAATAAAAAAATAAATATATATATAAAACAATATTTTTTTTTTAATATTCAAATATTGAGTGTGATACGTAATTTTAAAGGAAATTTTACGCTGATTTTAAAATTTTTATCAAATGAGGGTCATTTCATAAGAAAAATACCCACTTATGTAATATCTCAAAAACTAAAAGTCACAGATGAAATTTACTTTTACAGATGAATTCTTATGAAAAAACCTATAACAAAAAGCAATTAACACCAACATGAATTTTTCAATAATACAAGAGACTTCTCAAAATCCCCTCGGAGCTGAAAAACTCGGAGGCTTATCACAAAGGGACTTGCCTACTCGATTTTATGTATCTCGGCTCGAAATACCTAAAACTCCAAAAAAACATCGAATTTGGCTCACCCTGTACAGCTCAGTTTTATCTCCAAAAACTACAGTGGCGAATCCAGGGGGGGCGCTAGGGGCACTTGCCCCCCCCCCCCCCCCCCGAACCGAACCGATCCCCTCCCCCCGAGAATTTTTTGAATATACAAAAAATGAGTAAAAAGTAATGTTGTTGCTAATAAAAACTCCAAATTTTTGTTGTTATCATCGAAATTACAACCACTGACTAATTCAATAAAATGCTGCTTAAAAAAATATATACCGTTTTTTACCAACAGAGAATGTCACCTAAAGTGCCCCCCCCCCCGAGAAGCACCTCTGGATCCGCCCTTGAACAACTACCACCTTCATTTAGGTTCTACCACAAAAAAACCAACTATCACCTTTCCGTAGCTTTCTACCGCCACCAAAAAAACAAGTACTATTATCTTCGCTTAGCTTCTTTCACTAAAACACCTATTACCGCCACCTTCACCTAGCTTCTGTCACCAAAAAACCAACTCCAACAAGCTAAGGAAAAGTGGTAGAAATTGTTTTTTTGATGATATATAGAATCTGAGGGACGGTGGTAGCTGTTGGTTTTATGTTGGTAGGAGCTAAGTGAAGGTAGTAGTTGATTTTTTGGTGTAAGAAGGTAAGCAAAGGTTGAAGTAGTTGGTTTTTCACCAATGCATGCCCACCCCGATTCAAAAAACGTATCAGGTGACGCTGCATTTAAAACTGGTGCAAATCCATGGGCCATCACGTGATGCGCTTTTTGATTCGGGGTGGGCATGCATGGGTGGAAACAGAGTATAACGGAAGGAAGTATAGTAAAGTAAGTTGGTTTTTTGGTGATTGAAGCAAGGCGAAGGTGATTTTTGGGATAAAACTGTTTGCAGCTAAGTGATAGCTCACTATAGCTGTTTCGAAGTGGACTTGGACTTTATGTCCTATAAATTAGTATTTGTTTTTACCACAAACAAGGCGGCCTTTTATCGAAAATACGAAAATTCGTTGGTCATTAAATTGACGGTCAGTAAAAGTCTTGTGTACTTTCCTTAATTTACTCTGTATATCGAACTCTCTCTCTCTCACACACATGAATCCGTACTGTCGAGTTGTCGTCAGTTGCTTCGTTTCCATGGCGATTCAACTCAATTTCTAGCCCGCGCAGCAATAGCTAGAGAAGTATTGTTTTCGAAAAAAAAATTTTTTTTGATATAACGCTGAAAACTTGTTCTTTTGACATCGGTGTGACGTTTGTCTGTGTGTGTGTTCGTATGCATCATGTCCGTAACATTATAGCTCCAAAACCGCTACGATTTTCATGAAATTTTCAGATAAAATAGTCTTAGACACTGTTAAAAGCTAATTACTTTTAGATTTGGGTCAAAATCGAATAACGCTAATGACAGCTTTTTGACAGTTGAAAAATTGACGGTATGCTAACTCAAGGCCAACACAAAAATAGAGGCCACGACCCTGAAAAAATCAGCTGTTCTCCCGGGGCTGAATTTTACATTGGGTCTTATGGGAGGTCAGACGTTTTTTTATGATATTTTGAAAATGGCACTACAGATTTCCGCAAAATTTCAGTGAAATATTCTCAGACACCATCCCGATATTCCACCAAAGGTTTGTAAGGAAGCAACATGATTAAAAGGTTAAAATCTTCAAGATTTAGCAGTCCTTATTTTGAATTCAAATTACCCGCCATGTACCACATGCCAACTGTTATATTTGACATGTATTTGACTTTGTCATATGTGATTGTCACATTCGCTTCTGCTTTAAACTTAATTTTTGTGTGAGCTAATGAAGCGGCTCTGAAAAATTAGGACTTACTATACATTTTAAAAAAATTGTTCTGCCAGAATAAAGTAAAAACAATCTCAAAAACGGCTTTATTTAACAAAAAATCAAATATCCATGAACCGTCATTCCAACTTCAAAATTTTAAAGACAATCAGCTGTGTCGTAACATGACCATCAAAAAAAATCAGCCCCGGATGTGACGTCAACAAAGTGGAGGGTCGTGGCCCGTCCATTTTGATAGCCCTGGCTAACTTTTAACGGAGCATTGCATCAATATGCAGATATAGTAGAACATATTTGTGGTATAACCAAAAACTTCATAGGAACTTTTGTTTCTCAGATATTTACAAAAAACTGTTTTCAAGGCTGACATAGCATGGAGTTTACTTGTAGTGTGCTAATGGGCTGAGAAGGTATCAGATCCGTCATGGATACATTTAGTTATTTTATTATTTATGATTTTATAATTTAGCAATAACGATTCATTACGCATTGTGTTATTATTTTTTTTTCTCTTTTGTAGTTAGGCTGTAGGCTAAGTTTTATATATCTACTTTCTTCATTAAATTCTCTACTCTATGTAATTACCATAATTGGTGTTTGTAAAGTATCCAATAAATAAATAAATAAATGAAAAAAAGGTTTAATAATATACCCGAGCATATATCATTTGGTATTCTTACTTGAATATCTTTGTTTGCTCTGTTACCACAAATAAACCTTTCCTTTTCAAATAGTTGTACTTGCCTTTAAAAGGGTTGTTAGATATCTCGTTTTTTCTGGGATTTTTCCCACAACACAAAAATTTTTAAACTACTTTTTAACAGACGTTTGCGTAAAAGTGCATATCACGGGACGGGCATCATTCTTAAAGTTGCGCGGTCGCCTAGTGGTGCACCATCATTGCAATTTTTGTATTTATTTCGGGAAACTAGTGCATCTTTTTGTATTCTTATGAACAAATGACGAATTTTAGTGTTCATTGTTTGGCACGTGTTCTCCGAGCTCGTGTTGAACTAGTGCACGTTTATATTCTTTTGAAACTGCACTGGGGCAACTTTTTGGCAGCACCAAAACGGTGTCATTGGCAAAGTAACTTTCTTAAAAGAATTCGCTATAAGTATGTTCGATTAATTATCAATATAATACATCTTTCTATTTAATTTTAACAGTTTAAATAAATGTATTTATAAAACATGTCCCGTTTTTTTTCTCCTTGTCCCGTATTTTTGTGTTTTTTCAACTTCAGTCCCGTTTTGACCTTAAGCAAATCTGGCAAGCCTACCTCAAAGCCTACCAATAAAACCTAAAAATTGACCTAGGACCTAACATAACTACGTTTGCCAAGTTTACGTATTTGTTTCTCGGGAAAACAGAACCAAATTTTTGGGACATCGGTTTCAAATTCCGCACTTTTTTATTATGAAAACAAAATGGTATATTACAGCGTCTCTAGTACCACGTTGCTATAAAAAAAACAAAACTTAATAATTTCTTCTTTATTTCTTTTAATAGTATAAACCGAACTCAATTCGCATTACAGTAGACCAACAGACGCGTACACTGTGATTCGCATGAAAACGTAGCAATGAGGACGAGAACATTTTTGATCTATTAATTCCACTTGCAGCAGTTGCACTTAAGTTACAACTTAAAATTGTGCTTACAAGTCGTACTTTGCTAAAAATTTATTATAAACGACACTACACCTACCAAATTTTAACACTCGACTTAATGGATTTAACTATATTTAACAAAACCAAATTTCAAGAAGATTGCGTAAAGGATTTTTTAAAGATGATGTTTTTTTATAATTAATAGACCTATCAATTTTGTTTTTCATCTGCACATTTTATCGAAAAAAAAATTTTTAGTCCGGCGCCAAGTTGGCAGCGGCGAGTTGGCCCGGCGCCCAGCTAGAGGCGCCGAATTGGCGGAGCCCAGTTGTCCCATTCCGACCTTATGCGTGTCCCATTTTTTAATTGAGGAGCAACTGACCCAAACGCATTAAATCCACTTTTTGTGATTTTCGGGCTGATTATAAAAATGTTTTGCTTTTTTGTCAATCTATAATAAAAACAACCCAATTCAATCAAAGCGCATTAAATCCATTCATTTTGGTCAGTTGCTCCTCAATTATCCTTTATTTGGGCATGCGCAATTACCTGGTTCGAACTTTACCATCGAAGAAATAACTGGTATATGTTCTCTGACTTTACCTCTTACTAAAGGATAATGTTTGACCTTACTTGTGTTCGAATAACGCAGGCTACTAGTTACTACTATTTACAGACAGTGTTGCCGCGCATATAACGTTATGACAAAATGTAATGTATAAAATATTGAGGGTATGCCACAGGTGACAAATTTTCTGATTCCGTTCCTGTACATATTTTAAAATAAAAGATGATATTATTACATATATGTAGCGATGTTAGTGAGGACATATTTAAGTAGGAAGAGATAATTACATACAAGCAGCGATGTTAGTGAGGACATTTGTAAAGCAGTGTACTGTGTACAGGGTTGGATTAGGCAAGCGCGGGCTTTAACTCTACTTAACAAAACCAAATTTCAAGAAAATGGCGTAAAGGATTTTTTAAAGATCTTTTTGTATAATTAATAGACTTATCTATTTTGGTTTTCATCTACACATTTTATCGAAAAATTTTTTTTAGTCCGGCGCCAAGTTGGCCCGGCCCCCAGTTGGCAGCGCCGAGTTGGCCCGGAGCCCAGGTGGCCCGGCGCCCAGTTAGCGGCGCCGAGTTGACGGCGCCCAGTTGTCCCATTCCGACCTTATGCATGTCCCATTTTTCAACTGAGGAGCAACTGACCAAAATGCATTAAATCCACTTTTTGTGATTTTCGGGGTAATTATAAAAAGTTTTGCTTTTTTGTCAATCTATAATAAAAACAACCCAATTCAATTAAAGCGCATTAAATCCATTCAGAATAGCCATAGGCAAACATCAACATCTTAATTTTTGTTCTAAGTTACTTTGCTCTTTTTTAAAGTTTTTCTCAAAACAACATATTTTCGATTTAATGCATTTTGGTCAGTTGCTCCTCAATTATCCTTTATTTGAGGCATGCGCAATTACCTGGTTCGAACTTTACCTCTTACTAAAGGATAATGTTTGACCTTACTTGTGTTCGAATAACGCAGGCCACTAGCTACTACTATTTACAGACAGTATTGCCGCGCATATAACGTTATGACAAAATGTAGTGTATAAAATATTGAGGGTTTGCCACAGGTGACAAATTTTCTGATTCCGTTCCTGTACATATTTTAAAATAAAAGATGATATTATTACATATATGCAGCGATGTTAGTGAGGACATATTTAAGTAGGAAGAGATAATTACATACATGCAGCGATGTTAGTGAGGACATTTGTAAAGCAGTGTACTGTGTACAGGGTTGGATTAGGCAAGCGCGGGCTTTAACTCTACTTAACAAAACCAAATTTCAAGAAAATGGCGTAAAGGATTTTTTAAAGATCTTTTTGTATAATTAATAGACTTATCTATTTTGGTTTTCATCTGCACATTTTATCGAAAATTTTTTTTTAGTCCGGCGCCAAGTTGGCCCGGCCCCCAGTTGGCAGCGCCGAGTTGGCCCGGAGCCCAGGTGGCCCGGCGCCCAGTTAGCGGCGCCGAGTTGACGGCGCCCAGTTGTCCCATTCCGACCTTATGCATGTCCCATTTTTCAACTGAGGAGCAACTGACCAAAATGCATTAAATCCACTTTTTGTGATTTTCGGGGTAATTATAAAAAGTTTTGCTTTTTTGTCAATCTATAATAAAAACAACCCAATTTAATTAAAGCGCATTAAATCCATTCAGAATAGCCATAGGCAAACATCAACATCTTAATTTTTGTTCTAAGTTACTTTGCTCTTTTTTAAAGTTTTTCTCAAAACAACATATTTTCGATTTAATGCATTTTGGTCAGTTGCTCCTCAATTATCCTTTATTTGAGGCATGCGCAATTACCTGGTTCGAACTTTACCTCTTACTAAAGGGTAATGTTTGACCTTACTTGTGTTCGAATAACGCAGGCTACTAGCTACTACTATTTACAGACAGTATTGCCGCGCATATAACGTTATGACAAAATGTAGTGTATAAAATATTGAGGGTTTGCCACAGGTGACAAATTTTCTGATTCCGTTCCTGTACATATTTTAAAATAAAAGATGATATTATTACATATATGCAGCGATGTTAGTGAGGACATATTTAAGTAGGAAGAGATAATTACATACATGCAGCGATGTTAGTGAGGACATTTGTAAAGCAGTGTACTGTGTACAGGGTTGGATTAGTCAAGGGCGGGCTTTAACTCTACTTAACAAAACCAAATTTCAAGAAAATTGCATAAAGGATTTTTTAACACTATGGTATTATTTTACGAACTGGTGCTCATCCCGAACCCAGTGCAGAGCAAAGATACAGAGTGTTTTATTTTTAATTGCATCTATCTCATTAAAATTCTGTATAAAATTCAAATGTAAAGCTAGAGCAATGAAACTTGGCACCGATTATAAGGACATATACGTTTTCATTTTAAGCGATAAAAAAATTCTATTGATTTATTTTCTTTCAAGAAAAAAAAAATATTTTTTGAGAAATTTCTGGTGTGGGTGTTGAGTAGAAAAAAAAATTACAAGAGATTAGTTATGCGGGGTACGGCAATAAAATTTAATATGGATATAAACAATTTGTTTCCCTTTGAAACAAAAATTGCTGGACGGGTGTGACATACACACGGTCGAAGTACAGGGTGGTTTTATTTACTAATTCTACATTTAAAAAATCTAAAAAGATGGAAAAGTATGTGGATTTGTTAGACGTAATGATATTGTAAAAAAATATATACCGAATAAAAGATACTTAGCTCTTATGTATATTTTATGGAAAGAAAAAAGAGCTAGGTTAAACTGTTAAAAATACAGAGTGGTTTCTAAAAATAAGTAAAATTTTTATGATCAGTTTAAGTAGTGTTTTTTTTATGACGACCGACGTTACAAATCACTATAGAAAACTCAGTCAGCACATTACAACAACACTAGTACAGCTTTTATTTTCTTAAATAAAAAATTTTGTACAGAGTGTTAGAAAGTAACTACACAATAAAGTTTTTCGTAATTTTTTATTTTAGTGCTAAAAATTCTCTAGATATGTCAAATAAACGTGTCATTGAAATCACTATATTATCCTTTATAAACCATTTATCGGACTCTATTTTTGTATTAAGCAATACATCATTACCATTTTCTGAACGTATATACTGGACCACAACTACTTTGCTGTCATTTTTACTGTTTTTTTACATTATCTACTGTAGCTACTGGGTAAATAGGAATTTTGCAATGAAACTTAGCACTATTTGTCGACTTATTACAGGCCATAACACAAAAATTTAAGTTTGCGTAATTTTGTAATACGTTATAAGATAATAGGGTGATATTCAAAAAAACATGTAAACAGTCTCAAATTTTTGTTCATACCGGTAATGCAGTTTAAGATACCTTCCTAATTTTACTACGTGTTATAACTAGAGGCACGTGTTTTCAACGTGGTTTGCACTGTGTTACATAATTTTGTAATGGTAAGAAAATACAGGGTGGTTCTTTTGTCAATATATAAAAACACGTAAAATTGATTTTTTTTTCTTTGGCACCATTTAAGTGCACTAAGACATGAAAAAATTTTAATTGCACTAAGGCATAAAATTTTGGAAATAAAAGAAAAGTTGAAAAACGCGTTCATGAGTTACAGTAAAAAGTAAAATTAAAAAAAACACGCTTAACACCCGTTACACACTACCTTTAATCAATAGAAAAATTAATTTTAAACAAAAGTTGTCCTTGGACTTTTTCTCCTAAAGGCAAAAATACAAAAAATATTAACGATTTGCTAAACAAAGACAGTGTTCGATAGATTTAAATACCACGGCCCATATCCCCTATGATTAGGAAAGTTGTTAATAACTTCGTTATTTTTGACTTTAAGAGAAAAAATCAATAAATAACTTGTGTTTAAAGACAATTGTTCTTTCTATTGGTTTAACTGTATAGAGGGTGTTCCATTTAAAAAATGTGGTTTTTTTATCATAACTCACCTACTCGTCATCTGATTTTCTTTTCGTTCATCACCATCGTAATCAGAGGAAAAAATACCACAACTTTGTCTATTTAACCGACCCTGTAGCTCTAATATTAAAGAAGTACGTAATAGTGCCGACTTAACTTTGAAGACCCTGTATATTAAAACTCAAAAATTCTAGAAACTCCACTTTTACTAAATTTATCAAATTTTATTAGGTTAGGCTTGGTTAGGTGTTTTTAATATTCTCCGGCGTAGACCTCAGAACAGGTACACTTAAGGTGTCAGTTTTCGACATATTATATGAACAGTTTGACGTATTGACTTAATTTATATCTATTTATCTATTTTCGTTTAGAATACGAAATTACCTAAAAATCGACACCCCACACGACCACTTTAGATGAAATAAGATTTTAACAATGTCTGTCCTCCTTCCTTTTGCTCCCCCCCCCCCTCAAAAAAACCGTTTTCTCAACTTTATTTTTTGTAATTTTTTTGGATTTACAAGCTATAAGGTAAAACAAACAAAATACTGTACGCGAAGTGGGTTTCATATTTTTTTTATAAAACTTTTCTGTCCCAACTCAAGTACGCCCCTGTATCTGGGCCCTGCACTGGGTTCCATCGGAGCACCACTTCTAAAATGGAATCTTTCGGTGTCTACTACTTCTGTATCAAATTTCATTACGGTACACGAAAATGCAGACAAACCCCAAAATTTCCCTCTTAGGCTCCTATATTGAATGTGACAATAGCATTTTTTATTATTATTAATATTGTGTTTTACTAACGTAACACAATTTAAAACGAGGCAATGTAACAGTTTGTTAGTGTTACGTATCATGCACATTGGGCTTAATCCAGCCCTGTTTACAGTAACCTCCTTTACAAGGGTCCTCACTAACATCGTTGCATATATGTAATAATCTCTTCTATTTAAATATGTCCTCACTAACATCGCTGCATATATGTATAATATCCTTTTTAAAGTTTTAAAATATGTTCAGGGACGGAGTCTGAAATTTGTCACTCTTGGCAAACCCCTTAATATTTTGACGCTTATTTGACAGTTCGTTATTGTTATGGTTATTTATGAGGCTGCGCAGTCGCTACTTTATCTCAGTGGCGTAGCGACAAAACCCGGGGCCGTGTTCTAAACAATAGTTTGTTGATCTTACCTACTTACCTTACCGTTGTTACCATATTATTTAAATTTTTAATTTTTTCTGGGCTCCTTTAATTTTTACTGTGCTTTAGCAATAGCATAAGCCCGGTTATAGTAACTTTTTTGGCCTACTAAACAGTTATCGCGATTTTTCAATTTTTTGGTACTCTAATCTAAGGTAACTACTGTTTCTTTTTAGTTTATAACTTTACTTATTTTATTATTAGTCTTCACTAAGACGAATTTACCTAGTCCAAGGAACTAATGGAAATGTGAAGTAGCGTTAGGTTTAATCTTAGAGATTATTCTAAGGGTTTAATACAAATCGCCTTAAAAATGTGTTTTATTTTTTGAAAAGCCTTGTGGCGCAAAGTGGTTACATAACCTGACCACTTTGCCCCAGCATGGCTATAAAACCTTGTCTAAAGTTTACTTAAAAATATCAAGGCAAAAATTAATCTTAAAAAGTTGAGTTAGTTATAACATAGGGGGAATTCGGGATGACCCCCTTTTTGTACTTTAACATAAAATGGTATTTTTAAACCAGTTAAGACAGATTTACGTTCTTTACTGCTATGAAAACATTTAATGGATTTGGAAAATGATTTTTAAAATAATTAATTTTTAAAATAGCGCTGCTTCAAAACGGCGCTGCCACAAAATAGCGTTGCTACAAAATAGCGCTGCTACAAAATAGCGTGCATCAAAATAGCGCCAACAAAATAGCGCCTTACAAAATAGCGCTGCTACAAAATCGCGTGCATCAAAATGGCGCTGCATCAAAATAGCGCTGTTACAAAATAGCGCTGCTACAAAATAGCGCGCATCAAAATAGCGTCTTATGGCTTGCCACTCCCGAAAACTTCATTCTAACATATATTTAAAAAAAAAACTTCCCTGACTTTTTCCCGGGATCCTACAAACCAAACCGAACCGAACCGGCATCCTAGAGGTTGTGAAACCAATCCGAACTAAACCGACACTTCGATTCGGTTCAGTTCGGTTCGGTTCAGTTTTGTTTCACACCCGCTAGGATCCCGTGAAAGACGTCAGGGAAGTTTTTTTTTTGAAAAAGTATGTTAGAAAGAGACCTCTTAGTCAAACAGTTGCTGTTTTTAATGATGCTTTTTTAATTTCGCTGTTTTTATTAGATGTCGCTATTTTGCCTCAGCGCGTTTTTGATGCGCGCTATTTTGTAGCAGCGCTGTTTTGTAAGGCGCTATTTTGTAGCAGCGCTATTTTGATGTGCGCTATTTTGTAGCAGCGCTATTTTGTGGCAGCGCCATTTTGTAGCAGCGCTATTTTGTAAGGCGCTATACTGTAGCAGCGCTATTTTGTAAGGCGCTGTTTTGATGCACGCTATTTTGTAAGCGCCATTTTGTAGCAGCGCTATTTTGTGGCAGCGCTATTTTGAAGCAGCGCTATTTTGTAGGGCGCTATTCTGTAGCAGAGCGAAAACAATTACGTTTTATGAAAAATCTTTTTACCTTTCCATCTATGAATATTCAAGATCCACGAAAATAGAAAATCAATTATGTTTTCCCAAATAACTATTGAATATTATTAAAAATGGGATTATAGCACCGACCACGTCTCCAAAACAAATAACACTGACCGGAACAATGTTGCTCTTCAATATTGGGATTTCCCCAGAGGACCATCAAATTAGGATGCAATTATACCCGAATTTCCCCTACATATAAATGGAATTTATAACTAGCGAAAAAAGTATTTCGTTTCTCTTGTATTAATTATTTGGTAAACATGATTACAAAAAGAAAGAACCCTAACATCACGAGGTGTTATGATCTAATTAAACCATCCGATCCTGACAGTTAATCATTGTGCTCTTTTTGAAATCATCGGAGCACTGTAGGTCAGAGGTTGGCTTGTTTATTATTTTTGAGGGTAAAACAGCATAGGGCTAATTAGGGACGTATAGCAATAAAGCCAGGCAGTAATATAGTCCCGGGCACTATTCTGACAATTTCACATTATAAGAACAGCTGTCTTCTTTCAAATTTAGGCCTTTGTATACTATAAGGCTTTGATTAAACTTTCTAATTCTGTATCTACTTCGGATACGTATGGATAAACAGTGGCGTAGCCAGCAGTGTTCCGTGTCTTCGGGGAACACAGGCCAGGCATTGCAGGGTTACCAGATAAAAAATAATACAAAAAAATTTTGGTTGGAAGTTTTGGAAGACGGGCCCGGGGCTAGATCGCTACGCTACTGGATAAACACAAGGATGGTATTTGCATCTCTCTCTACACAATGCTAGATTATAGAGGTGTGATACCTTTTCCATCCTTTGGTTTTGACCTAAATAAATTTGACTTTGATAAGTTTGTTTGTTTGTGTCTCTTTTTTTAAAAATAAGTCATACACAAACATGGGCGCACCCACCCAGGGGGAGGGGGTGCTTGGGACCCGAGCCCTTCAAACCTAATTTTCCATATATATATTTTGAGAATAAAAAAAAATAGCATTAAATACGACATCATAAAGCTTTGCCACTCCAACCCCCCCCCCAGCCCAAGGACCTCGGTACGCCACTGCACAAATACGTTTTTAGCCAGATCTTAAGAAGCGTAACTCTAGAGGGAGTTTACATTTCTCACGGTTGCATCATAAAATAAGTACCTACTTAGGTCCGCAAAAAATGTAAAAACTCGTGCAGAAGGCGAAAAGTAGGTACGAAATAAATTATTTTACGGACATTACAGCCAAAAATTACTGAAAATAAAAAAAAACGTTTACGTCACAAGTAAAATTAAGGTCCGTTCAGCCTCGCAAATTAGATTAGATTAAATTAAATTGACTTAAACTAACTGATCCTGAGCCAAATTACACGAAATTAAGAGGACATTTTCTCGATTTTTACAGTTATTCCGAAGTCTTTCACTTGTATTTTTTGTAAACATTATATTTTAGGCCTTTAAAAACCTTCTCAAGAAAAAAATCATTTTTTTTTCACAAATTTGAGTTAATTTAATATGATTTGTGAGGGTGAACCGACCTTTAATTTCAGAAAAGTTATTTTTGTTAATGTCTTTAAAAACTGGCTCAAGTTAAAAAGGTAATATAACTTTTACGGTCATAATAATAAAAGACTTCAGTTTTTAGAAACTTACCGCAAATGTAGGTATGTAATACTAAAAATCATATTAAATGAGTAAAAATTTAAAAAAAATTTCGTCATTTTTAAGACCAGTGGGAAAATTTGTCGCCGCCGACCATAACTAAATTGAAATCGTATTACCACCACTTTTTAACAATATTTTAGGTGACATAATCGACGTTGCTTTCCTAACTTCATTGTTTTAAAAGAATTTGAATTTGCGTAAAAATTATCACGGCCTCAGATTCAAAATATGTTGTGTCCTCATAAACCACAAATTACCAAAAATGTATATATAATGAACCAACCAATATTTTTCAAAAATTCGTGTATATATAGGTTCTATATAAAATATATAACAAATATATATCCAGAAAAGTGCAAAATTTTTGTGTCCCCATAAGCCCCGCTAGACATAGATATATATATATATATATATATATATATATATATATATATATATTATATTTTTCTCTCACTACGTTAAACCAAATGTCAGAAAACGTTTTTTAAAATTTTTCACTTGTGTATTCGAAAGGTTATGGACAAAGAAAAATATCGTTGTATATATTTTTTTGACACGTCTATTATTATGTCAAAAAATGTTTTAATTTTTTTTTCCCACCACTGTATGCCTAATCCTCCAAAAAGGTTAGCTATCAGTTTGGGTGAGACAATGTTCAGATCCTCTGAATCAATCTGAGGTTTACCGAAAGTGTTTTGACGTAAACGTGCAATAGCCGGACATTCGCATAGTACATGTCTAACTCTTTCGTCATCCTCCATACAGAGTCTACATTCGACCTTTAAATGACGTTCAAGAGCCACACCCAAAATAATGACGTCATTTTTATACGTTTTAAAGACGTCAGCAATATGACGTATTTGCGACCAAATCAGAACATCAGACACACACAAAGATACAAACCTATTTATGACTTTTTTTAAACTCGTCTGAATATATGAAATATTCCCTGCAGTTGAGAACACTGAAGGAAACTTAGACACAGAAGGTGACTCTTCTGTGACTTAGACCTGGAAGTACTGGAACAGGTACAGCGGTGTTCGTCTGTGAGGTACAGATCAAAATAGATCTCATCTCACATCTCCACCTTGAAGCGAAAGAAGCCTTGAAGTTTGTCTTGATTTAATAATAAATTTATTTTACATACTTACCCCCACATTCCGTATGAATCCGGTCTAGTACTGACTGGGGCACCATCTATGTATGAGTGTATGTCCCTTGGACAAAGTGTGCAGTGTGGGTAGTGACCAATATATGACGTTTTTCAGACGTCAAAAACTACACTACGAAAAGACGTCACGTAACTGACGCCTTAAAGACAACATTTTTTGGTAGATGACCTGCTGGTCGTCCAAATGACCACTTTTCGACGAAAAAAAGTTGTCATTTGATGACCCCTTGCAACCTGGGTAGTACCACAAGTTTTTTTATCCCACCTTTCCTTTTCGGGGTTCCGAGCAAAAATATTTTGCGTCAAGAAGAGAGCTCGCAAATAAATTGATTGGGCGACAGGGGCGTACGCAGTGGGGGGAGAAAGGGGCTAAAGCCCACACCAGAGCCACTCAATATCGACCCCTAAAATATGATTTTTCCCCAAAAATCAAGATTAAAATGTATTATCAATCTTCGCTCAAGCCCCCACCCAGGATTTTCCAAAAAATCAAATAATATCCTGCTACAGGCAGTATTCCTTTTAAAGTCGCTACACTGTATATTCATTATAGGGGCCCTCGTCCCTCTTTTCCCCACCATAGACGATGTGATCATTCCCATCGTGCGATCAAAGGCTTTGACCAACAGCAATCTTTATACTGCCAAAAGGTGGTCCTGCTTCATGTTAGACTTGCATCTATCTAACATCGCTATCGTCCCAGTAGAACTTGGTTATAGATGATAGACTTCTTTCCTTTTCAGCGCAACAGTCGCCGTCGTCGTACGTTCACTTTAAGAGATTTTTGCTGGCGCCGTCCTGGTTCCTGGGTTATTAATCCTGGCTCTCTGGTTGTTGGCTTCTGGACTACACCTCCTTCTAATCTCGATGTACAAAGTCAACTTATGTTTTTCTGTGCATGTGTATCGCACACCATTTCAATGGTGATGAACACATTAACATTATTCCCCCAAACGGCGCGGCATGAGTATATTTATCAGGGGCAAACTGATCAACTGCGGTGCTTATGTTTTTGAAACTAACCAAAAATTTTGCATTCAGTTCGATTGGGTTTTATTTTTCTAAACTTTTCAATAATTGTCATTGTTTTCCGTTCTTGTTTGTTGTCAAAACTCTTTTTCCTAAAAATGTTTTATACGGTTTTCAGTCAAACTAGGCCTCCAATCGAAAAATGTTAAATACAAAAGTTTAGCTACCTAATAGGTAATTGTAAGGACCAAACGATAAAAATAATAAAAATAGAGACGCGATCTCATCGAACTATGGAAGCATTGAAGCACCGGTTTTTATTTTTATCTTCTACATTTTGTTCTGTCTGCTTTTTTTAAAATCAAAACCAAATGTAAAAATAAATATTTTTATACCTAAACAAATTACACGGAGTTAAAGACATAAAAAGATAAGTTTTCACAAAATTTCGTAAAAAACAAAAAAAAATTTAGAAGTTAAAAATTAAAAACAAAAAAAAGATTCCTCGATTTTCCTACGAAAATTTTAGGTATTTAAAGTATGAAAACAGTTTATACAAAAAAATGGACCTTTTTATTTCCACGTTTGTATTTAGCTTTTTTTGATAGCAGGTCTAGTTTTTGCTGATGCTAAATGGATTCTCTCGTCTAATTTTAATGGTGTAGTATGAAAAAGACAAATTAGCTGCGAGGGCTGCTTGACAGGTTTGACGTCACGATAGTACTTCCTTCGTTTTTTCCCCTGATTATCTACGAAGCTTTACCTACTAGATAGTTTAAGTTGTGCAACGTATTTTTACGTAAGCATGAGATTTGACAGATACGCAAGAGCACTACGTCACACCGTCGTCAAGGTCACGCTACGCTTACGTATTTACGTTAGCTTACGGCAGTCTGCGGGTACCTTAACGTTACCAAAGAATAGAATTGGTTGAATTTTCACTTCCAGTATAAACGATTCTTTGCAAATATATTCCTACTGTAGTTGAAAAGACAAAAATCAAAATTGTAACATCAAAAAAACACATTACCGCATTCCATATTCTCTGCTATTAGTAGACTTGTTATGGTAACGTAAAAACATTCAACTTAAACTCAAATTTGGAACAAAACGTAGAGCGCTTAACGTGTAGTTTTACGTAAAAGTACGTAGCACAACTTAAACTATCTACTAACAGTCGCGCACCCAGGAATATGTCTTGGGGAGGGCCGGAGGCCTGTGAGGGGGGCCAAGGCCTTATGATGTGAAAAATATCTAAAAAAATCTTAGGCTTGGGGGGGGCCGGACCCATGCTATTAAGCAGGGGCGTGCGATAAAATTTGAAACAAGGGAAGCATTTTTTTTAAATCTTGTTTGTTGTATTTTTCTATCCTTTTAAGTTTTCGAAAAACTTTAATTTCATTTTTTAGCCTACCGTTCGTTATGATACCTATTTATATTTTCCTTAATAAAACTTCGGGAAGAAAATTTTTGTTAATCAAAAAACACACTATACAACTGTATAGTTTTAACGGCCGTTGCAATATCCTTTACCGAAACCGAAGCTTCTTGCTGGCACGTCATTGTAAATTGCGTATGTAGGTAATCGAGCAGACTGCTTATTTCAAGGCTCAATGGCGCGAATGGAATTTCTCGCACTGGGCTGGCATGCATTGACACCCACTATGTTTTACCTAACAAATCTACAACGTGGAGCGAAGGGACCCTGCTCTCGGGTCAAATCAAAACCGACAGTCAATGAATTCTTATTTGTTTTCTACGCGTACGACAGAGACAACTGCTTACATGGTTGTCCTTTCTTATACGCCCTTCTATTATATACAAATAGGTATTAATATAACATGCCGCTGTCCATTGGTATGCGGTATACCACTCCTACAGGGCTAGCGCTAATTACGTCAAATTTTAATAGTGAACTAATAATAATTTATTTTTATGATGTCTGATATCTTAAAGGAAGCAATGCTTCCCTTGCTTATGTAACAATACGGTTTTTGCAGATTTGCTTTAATTTATTTAATATTTATTTTAATATATTTGTTCACTTATTTCTTAAAAGCAATTCAAATATTAACGGTTTCTTGATTTCTTTTCTCAGTGAAACCAAAAACCTTGAGAAAATATATCTGGAAGTAATTATTTTTAATTTATGACTGTTTATGTTATCGCTGGTCTAGACCTAAAAAGCTCTATTCAGACATGTTAAAGCAACCATATAAGTATTAATTAAAATTATAGTTATACATAATATACCATACCCGTTTTGCCAGGGTCTTCGTTTTAATATAACTTGTTATATTTAAAAACAACATTTGTCATTGGCAAGCCTTAATAACATTTTGTTATTTGGCACTCTATATACGTATTGGAACATTTTCTCAGTTAACAAGCATTAATTAGTATGTTTTGCATCGTAACTAGCTTTAAGACATTTATTGAGAAAATGGCAACATAAAAACAGTTAGTTTTCAAGCGAGCTTTCTGACTGTGGTTAGTTTTTAAATGTATACGGCCAGTTCGTTCTTAGGGCCTTTATCTTATATCAAGTTATTTAAATTGTGAAACTGGATAAACAAACAAGTCATGTTCCAACGCTTGTGAAGGGATTTGAGGTCCTGTCGTTCTTACTTTGGTGCTATCCTTTTCTATACCATAGTTTTCTGTCTCTGATTGCACCAAAGAGAAGTGGAAGGGACTTAGGGGTAGAGTACCTAGAAATTTCTTTACGGGTGAGAGGACAGAGTTTAGTTGGGTTTCTTTGGGTCAACTTCTTTCTTAAAATGGAGTTTTATTCAGGGGAAAATACTTTTCCTTTGAATAAATATCTTTTATTTAATTCTTAGTATAACTCAATTTCTATCTTAACATATTTTATTAATTATTTACCATCATTTATTTCTGAATTGAGTTATCGTTTATACCAGTTTATCACTGTTTTAATTAAACATCAAATTACTTTTTTTAAATAAAACTTTCTTGTTGCCAAACATTTTGTTTATAATTTTATAATTTCCTTACCTTAAGTACCATACTATAACAGGTACCATCTGAATTAATTAGTTTATAAAAACATTTTTACATAATGAATTTTATAAAATAATAATTTATTTAAAATATACCTATAAAAAGGTAAATAGAAAGTGTAAAATATTAAGATAAAAATGGTTGCAACCAATCTCAAAAAAGAGAAAATATAGTCCATAAGCAGTGATAATGTCTAGTGTATGAAGAAAAAGAAGATGAAGAACAATTGAACAGGTATGTATATATTTCCTACATTGATTGATTTAATTGAGAAAAACACCTATAGCGCACTTCCTTCAAGAACCGTCAAATTCCCTTTCGAGAGTTAAATTAGTCAATCAGTATCATAGTTAATCTTTTAATTTACTATTTTTAAGTTGTTGCAAATTTGGTAGCTAACAACATTTAAGCCTTGACCACTTTATTTGACAGTACCACTGTCATATACGCCAGGCCCTGTTACAAAGTGGTGCCAGTAGATTTGGGTAAATTAGTTTTTGGAAAATTTGTGAAAATTTTACGTTGCATTTTGAGAAAAACATAGTACTTTAGTTATGTCTAACCCATTGGTAGCATTTTATTGGAAAAACTAAAGGAAAATTTTAAAATTGTTCGTTTAAAAAGAAAATAGTTTTGCCTAGTTTTGTTTAAAACCAAAACTAATTTGTTGGAAGATGTGCTATAAATGTTATCTTGGTTGTTTAAATTACTAACATTATAATCTGTGTTACAATTATTTTTTGAATTTTTAATATTTTTGTATATCTTTTACTTAAGACAGAAAACACGAGAAAAATTATATTTTTTCTGTTGGATATAAGATCAGTCTTAAACATTAAAAAAAAAAAGATAAATTGGTAGAATGTTTTTTATTGAAAAGTTGAGTTTGAATACTATCTGACTCCAGCACGCGATTAGTTAATCATTTTGCCTTATTAAGGCCTAACTAAATTCTAAACTTGAGTGATCACTCTTAACTCGTTGTTGAACACTAAGTCTGTCCTAACTATCATTATTTATTTTGTATTGTATAGTCAATGTAACTATCTAAACTGTTTAAACTAATTGGACAAAACAGTCCATCATTTTTAATTGTAACACAGTTGTTAAAATAAAGTCTCATTAAGGTTAAGATTTTCTTGTATTGCTATTTAAAGTCTATTTGTAGAAACTTGTGGAATCATTTTTTTGTTCTAATTTAAAATTTTAAAGAAATCTTTTATTGAATACACATAAAAATTAAAATGCACTGCTGGCTGGAATAATAATTACCAACCCTTTCTCTGACAAACTAGAGATTTTTAAGGACAACCGTCAATTATAAATGAGAAGATATGATTTTTAATAATTAATTTATCGCATAAAAAACTGCTATCAAGTTTTTTTTTATGTTTTTTCAGTATTGATAGATATTTCTTAAAACCTTGTTAACTAAATATTTAAAAACATATTTGTTTTAATAATACAAAGATGTATTATAAGTCATTTATATCCTTGATTTTCGTATTTTTCTTGGTAGATATCGATTTTTCTACTTTATTATGGTTTTATTGTTTTTAATACCTGTGCCAAGCGAAATGGCAAATAGATTCCGCCAAATAATTTTATCATCATAATGCTCCAAAATGGAAAAAATTTCATTAATAAACCTAACCTAACGTAATTTTTCATGAATATTGCATAAATTTAAAAATTATAACTTTAGTTTCTATTTTTTTTTATTACTTTTCATACACAAGTGTGCATAGTAGTACACTATACCTCTGCTTACATGGTCTATCTGCAACAGAGAGTTGGCAATCATCATGACAATTTCATTTTGCATAAATTCGTGCTACAGGGCTATTGTTAAGTATCTAGTCAAAATAAATTTATTAAACTGACCTGGCTACTAGCTGTACCCTATATAAAATATGAATAAGATGTTTTTTTTCTCTATAATCATAGATATATGATTTACTAGATCCACCTATCGGTAAGCATGAGAGGTATTCTATTTTAAAATTTCAAGTTTTATTTTGTTTTACAGATTTTTAAATTTTATATTTTTGTTAGTAACTGTTTTTCTCAGTAACTATGTTGTCGATTAGAAAAAAATCATAAAGTTTCAGATGCACAAATCTTCTAAAATTTTAAGAGCACTATTAATTAAAACCTGAACTAAGTGAATAAATGTAGCTATAGCTATTCGATTTTATATAATTATCATTAAATTAAGAATTTGCATTTTATGTTACAAGAAAGCTATGTTTCTTTAAAAACAACAAACATATCAAATTATTCTTGCTATATAATTTTATTAAACATATATTATTCTTTATAAAAAAGAACTTTATTCTTAGTTCCCAAGTTTTCAGTAAAGGTAAATGTCAAAAAAAGAACCTCTTGTATATTTGTTTTTTTTTTTTCAGAGAGACTTTATTTTTCTTTAACTAACATGTAGGTAATATCCAAGTAAATTTATTTTTATACTATTTTTAATCAAATTGAAAGATATTGTGTGGATGAACCTTTGTTCAAAGTAAAAAAGTATTTGTTGTCAAGTCGTTTCTGAAAAATGGTATAAATAAATAGTATAAAATTTTAAATTGACGCCACTGCGATACCTTCAATTTTCTTTGATCCAGGTACTAAACTCTCCGGACAAAAATTATGTGTTTTGTTCGTTAACCGTCTTAATTATCTTAATTGTCTCTGGTTTAGAATAAATTATTATGTAGGTAATACCATAATAATTTATAATAAGAACATTTTGGGAAAAACCACAGTAAAATTTCTATTAAGAGAAAAATCATTATCTTTGCCTTTAGAGAAATTAGAGCGTCTACGTGCGAAGTAAATAATTATAACTATTTGAGGTAATAAATAACTTATTAATCATAAGTCTCTCATAAATTTTTAACATTTTTTAACATGAAAACTTAAAACACAGTGTAGATTGTCGCTATGTTTAAACCAACTATTCCAATTAGACCATCAATTTGTATCTAAAAACAATCGAAAAATTAAACTAACAATATTATTTTTAATTTAAAAATCATAATGTATGTTTCTTCATAAATGCTAAAAAAAATCAAAAACTTCATTAAGTCAGCACAAGATGACAGTTATTTCTTTACAAGAAATTCTTACCTATGTCAATACAATCTTATACATTTGGTATGCGTCCAACTTAGTATTTTTGTCAAAAACAAATTGAAATTGTTCCCCGGAAAAAGGATATTAATGAATGATAACATATTTTAAATCTTAAAGTAATAAAATAACAACTTTTCGCTAAAAATTTAAACCTTCAAGAGCAAACTAAACCTTAACGGTTTACTAGTTACCGATTTGAAAGAAATAATGTAGCTTATTCAGAGAAAATGCCATCCTATTCGTTTTGTTTAAGGCATGTACTGAACATTGTTAACAATATCTTAGAGGTACTGAAAAACGAAGTTTTCTATAATTTAATTTTAAAAAAATCAAAGCACATTTAAACTAAAAAAGAGCTAAATTACCTCTTGGGAAATGCCCAAAAACTTATTGCTTAATACCTATTTTATATAAAAAATATTTAATCTCCTCGTCCTAGTCCTAGTCGTTCCTACGACGACTTTATTTTGCCATTTGAGAAAAAAAAAACGTACAAGCTGTACGTAAACAGTACTTGGAAAAAACTCTAACTTAGCACCAGTTTTTCTTCATAACTAACCAAGGTGAAGATCTCGTTCCTTTGTGCACAATGTGTGTGATATCCACGAAGTGCGACAAACCACAGTACACAGAAAAAAAAATTAAACTTATTTTGAGTTTGTCATTTATTTGTTCGATTCAACTGTGATTTAATCAACTCTTGTACTCGCAATTTCATCAATACGTAAAATATTTTTTTTTAAAATGGTGCTTTCTATCTATCTATTGAGCCTTCTTCGATCCATCTTTGGATATAGGCCTCCCCCAATATCTTTCACTCTTTTCTGTATGTCGCCGTGTTCATCCATCAGTTCCCGCATGTTTCTTCAAATCGCCCGCCCATCTCATTTGTGGTCGTCCCCTACTTCTTTTATTTTCCCAAGGTCTCCAGTTTACAATACATTTGTTTGACAGAAAGACGATCGATTTAACAAATGTATTGGTGCTATGAAATAAATGAAATAATACATACACACAGTAGTTTTGGAAAAAACATGACCTATCCTAGCATTCTCATAATGCCACAAATAAACACGGTAAAGATTTTTTGATATCCGTTTTTGCTTGTTTTTAAGAAGATTTAACAACCAACTAAAAATTATTTTGATTAATTTGATAAAGCTGAAAATATTTTAATGTCACCTGTGTTACATATCTTTATGACCATCAGTTTCTTTTAAGGGAGAAATTGCACAGTTTACTGTAAAATACATTATTTTTGTAAAATTTTATTTAAGAAGGTACAGACAAAATTAAGAGCAAATTTTAAATAGTTAAAAACATAATTAATTAAAATAAATAAATTTGATAACATCATGCCATGTTTGAAATATGTAGGTATAAACCAACCCAGACCTAATCAGTGATGTGAAATCGAAAAAAAAAAGTAAAAACAATTAAAATTGTTTCTATAACTGAACCAAAGATAATGATATAAATAAATAAATCTATATTTTTTTTTTATAATTTGACTTGCTTTTCAAAGTTGTTAAAAGTTTTTGATGTTTTTCCTAAAATAATAACTCAAGTATTTTATTTAAGTTTAGTAGGTAATCATTTTATACTTATTCGTCCTAAAAGTTATATTATTTAAACAAATAATTATTGAAATAAATTTAAACAATTTGACCCATTTCACTTTTTACTAATCAAAAGATGCCCATCTTTATTAAAGGAAATGAGATTTGTAGTAAGATATTGACATAATTTAAATTAGGTTCTACGTAACCAATTAGCTAATTAATGAAATTAGATAATAATAATATAGATAATGTCTAATAAAGTTCTGGATTGCTTAAGAAGAAGCAATAGCTAACACCCTTTGACATAAAAGTTAAAATAAACCAAAGAATTTGGTATTAAATATTTTGTAGATTAGATAGAGACAATTAAATTAATTAGATAAGACATTATTATAGCATAGAGGAATACGTAGTATATATTTCTCTTTGGTTATATTAAACGTTACAAGACAAAGCTTTTTCTTTGCTTAAGGTACTGCGCTAACTGCACTAGAAAAATATATTATGAAAAAAAAAATCAATTTATTCAAAATGGGAAAAAATCGTTCAAAATTAAAATGTGTCTACCATCTTCTGAAAGGAACACATTTTTGTCTAAAGTACCCTCTTACAAAAGCATTTTAAGCTTGTTTTGAGAATTTTTAAAACACATGTTTAAATCAGGTACCTATAGACCTTTTTTGTGTAGCAACCAGAGCCTTTTGTAAATCGAGTCACAAGAACTTTTAAAATGAAAGACTATTTGGGAAAATCCCTTCTTTTATAGTATAAGAAAAGTAACATTTTACCTACAGTATCAATTAATCAATTAAACTAGGTGTAAGTACTCTATACCCTGTTTTTATATTTTTCAAAAAAAAAATGTATTTAGAAAAGTGCAGTTGTTTGTTTTGAATTTCATTCAAGTCGGTCAAGTGATTTTTGAGTTGCTCAACGAAAACTTCATACATGCATCAATTATATATTTTTGATAAATCTTTAATAATCTTGATAAATCAGTAACGATCTGCTGGTTAAAGTTTATATAAAATGTCCTATAGGGTGAATTGGAAAGAAACCATAAGATTTTAAAAACTTCTTACAGTTAGTCAATATATAATATCTTAAGAAAAATATTTAAATGTTGCCACTAAATTAGAACTTAGAATATGGCTATTTGTCAAAATCATGACGGTTTTTAACTCGCCGTCTAAAAACTAAGCATTTAGCACTAAGAAAGTAACTCACATTCAGCAGCAAGGCACTCACCCGTTGTTCAAGCGATCTACTGAAATCAGTTCACTTAAATTTGTCTTTATGAATCTAATCAATTAATAGGTATGGAACTATATTTCTCTTTTTTATAAATTATACTATAAAGTAATTAAAGGCCTAGTTAACTATTGAGTTTTTTGTTTCTATTTTTAATAACTTTAAACGTATTATTTGAATTTTAAACTTAATTTGTCTTTTCTATAAAACAACTACTACAAGTAAAACCTATTGGTCTTTTTGTTTTGTTAAAATCAGAGGTTAAGATTTGGAAAAGTGAGATAAACTACTCTACTTAAGTTCTTGACACTTAAGTCAAACCTTACTTTATTTTTCTTACGCTTTATCCAATGTTTATTTTAAAATTGATCAATGTTTTTTTTCCTTAAATTTATAAGATCGTCTTTGATCCTAGTAAGCCTTTATCAATTGTCAACAGAATGTAGCCCACAAGTAAATCATTGATAAGTCCCTATTGATTTACTTTACTAATTACTTGTATTTATTAAAAGGAAAATAAGCGCCCTTGAAAATGCCTACTTGCCAGGCATAAGGCCTCCATCTTTTTACTCATACTGTATGTTCGAGAAACTACAAATAACAGATGTATTTTTTTTTTAAATTTATTAGTTGTAAATAAAGTTCTATAATTTTTCAATTAATTTTTCTTTGCATAGTCAGACTATTTCACAGTTTTGACTGCAAATTATGTTGGTGTCCAGAGAATTAAACTTTTCTTTCATTTACTGTATCGTTTTATTTTTCCTTATGTGCCGGGACTGTTTTGGATAAGTACGTCCAGAATATTCTTAGCATACTTAGGGAGCATAACATTTCAAAAGTTTCAAGGTTTATATACAAAGATTTTTTATTGTATTAACCAAGCTTGCGTAAATATCTCAGTAACCGAAAGATTTAACACTCTTTGTACACTTGCTGTTGTTTTATTTTTTTTGTCTTGTTTTTTCTTGTAAATAATAATAATTTTCATGCAATTATTATCAGACCATAGTTTTACCTATTCATTCAAAAAGTATTTTTGATGCGTAATTAGTATTTTGTGGTAGTTGAACTAATTCTACATATTTATTTAAATAAACAATTTTATTTTTCTTAATTTTGAGGTGAACACAAACATCTCAATCATAATCTTTACCAAAAATTTTAGTTTTTTTTTAAACAGGTCAACTACCTGACCTTCACCATTTTTGTATAATACGACACATATTTTGAAAATCTCATAAAAATTAGTGATCTTAAGCTAGGATCTAAAAGTTAAAAGAAAAAAATCTTTTCTAAAATTTATTTTCGTTGTTCTCATATTTTAAATTTTTATTACTAGGTGTAGTTTTTTTTTCCTCCTTGTTGTATGGCTGAATGTTGAGTTACACAAGCAAGCGTATCTATCATCACATAAGAAAATATAATAATATAAATCCATTAAGTAATGACTTTTTGCACTTTAACTTGAATTTTGCGTTTGTAGAACTATTATTGTTTTATTCGCCTAAAATTTTTTTAATTTTTTTTTTATACATCTATTACAAGCACTCATTTTAATTTGTCATAAATGTATTTTAATTTTTAGTAAACTACGAAACCGATTTTAATGGAAAATACTAGTGTTATAAACACTGAGTCAACAGCGTAATAAGTTCATGTAATGATATTTTAAAGAAAAAGTTTTGTTATATTTTCTAAACGTTGTAGAAAATAGGTGTTTTAACTTCGTTTTCTTTTACAGGTGATGACCACGACAACCACGATGAAGTCTTCTGGATTTTGGACTTCTCTCACATAATATGTTTATATTTTTTTTTTCCAGGATTGTATTGTATTTTATTGTTCTGTGTTGTATTGTTTCATATTGAGTTCTATATAGCCAAAATATTAAGTTCAAAGTTTTTAACCACTAATTGTTATGTAACTTTTGATAGTTTCTGTTTTATATATGAGAAGAGTCTATTTCTATTTTTTGAGCAATTATATATGAGAGAGAGGTATATTAGAGTTAAAGCATCCTAGAATTTTTCTTTTAACGTTTTTTTGATATGATTATATGGTATGGCAAATGTTTGTGCTAGAATTATACATTTATGTATATAGATTGATATAAAACAATAGACCAATAATAATTCGCCAAGTGAACTCGTCGCGTTTCCTTTTTTCTTTTGTTGTTTTTTTTGTAAGACGATGGCGAATTTATTTTTCTCGCTGTTTGAATCATTATAGATTTGATTATTTTATAAAATGTTTTTTTTTATGGAATGAGTGTTTTAGCTGGATTTTATACTTCCCAGCAAATTGAGAAGAAAACTGGGAGGTTATTTTGGGAAATTCTTCTCCACTCGAGAGGGTGCTTCAAATGGTATACCTATAATTAAAATGTTTAATTGGTCTATATTTGTTTTGTTTGTTGCCGTGTCTCCTAATATCGTAAATCAATTTTTGAATTACGGTATAGTCAGTTAAATGTTTTAACCAATCTTTATCAAGAAAATTGCTGAATTGGTAACCGTCAAACCATAGCTTATGTGGAGTACAGGTGTACTGACTAAAACAGCGGAAAAATATATGGGTTGGGGTTGTCAAGTAATTTTGTTAAAATGGGTCAAGTCAAATTGTTTTGGGAAAACTATTAGGTAAAGGTAAAACTTTGCCTATGATACGACAATAAATATTTCATCAGGAGAGTTCAATGAAGTCAGTAGACGTCACACCTTGTATAGACCACTAAGAGATCTAGGTTATTTTCTATTTCGTCATGTCGGGAACTCATTTTGAGTTATAATGGATAATTAATAGACCGAAAAACTTGTTTAACAAGAAGATTTGAAATTGTTTCTTTCTTCGTTACACACCTGTGTTTTTCTAACTTCGGTGAAGATGGCCACTTCCTGGGAGTGTTGAATCCACAGTGTCTTATGTTTTCTAATTAGGAAGACAAAAGCGTTGTTGTTGAATAAATTTTATTTTATTTTACAATACATATTTCAATTTAAAAATGGTGCGCGTGCCTATATTTTTTTTATGACGAAACATGATTATAGATTTGGTACACGAATGTCACTATACGCTTTGCAAGAACCTGTACTGGAATAATGGGGTTTTGTTTTAAAACAGGTTTTTATAGTAGACAGTTGGGCAATTTTTCTGACTTGGTTATAAAATAGGTTAATTAGATTATATTAAAATTTTAAATGGTAACTAAAAGTTTTACTATGTTTAGTATTTAACGGTATATGTAGGAATAAGTGTAGTTAGGAAAAAACCTAGGAGATACAACCATAACAGCAGACGGCTCTGTATGTCATATCAATAAAATTGTTTGGTACTCATACGTGATATTTTAAAAACTGTTTAACACAAGGAAAATTAGAGATTATAAAAACAGAAAAGAACAGCAGAATAACGTAGTATTTTATTTTCTTTTAATATTTTTGTGACCAACTCATTACTCTTTTTAATTTAAAGAGCTTATTTCAACTCTTTACGACCTTTGATATTATTTAAAATAATAAATTTATATATATTTTATTTATCAAACCTAAAAAAATAATTAAAAAGTCTGTTTTAATAACATCAATGAAGTAAGTAAATTCTAAGTCTATAAATTTTTGGCGCACAGCAAACATTTGTTTTTTCCTCTTTCAGATATTAATACGTAATTAGCATAAAAACAAACTGAGTGCAAAAGCACAAATCTAGTAAGGAAAATTTTAGTAATCCTGTATATCGGTATTCAGCATAACAGCCGTTGGCCTAGAGACAGTGTCTCTGTCGCGTTATGGCTAAAGTTCCATCTTTAAGTGTAAAGAACTTTTTATTGTTTTATAACTTTCAGTTATTTATCCTTTACCTTTTGTGTTAATTTAAAAAAAATAATTACTTTTGATAAATATTCACATACCTTTGTGTTTTGTTTTTATTTACCTATTGGTTAAAATATGAACGTAAAATCGTAAAGTCCATTATTTTAAAAAATAACTTAGTTTTTTTTATGATCCTTCTTGCTGAGAACTCTTGTTTTTCTAAGTTCCAGTAAACCAAACAATAACCACGTCATCGATGGTTACTTGTTCGATTTAAACATATTTTTTTTTAATCACTTTAAAGTAATTTTTTTTAAACTGGATATTATCATAGCAATCGTAACGCTGATAAGATACCTTTTTCTGTTTTTTTTTGTCATATTGAGAATTGATAAAGTCAATATTATCCAGGCTCAAATATAATACCCTTTAAAACTATTTCAAATCTTTTGTTAGTTTATCAATAAAACAATATTTTTTTTTTGTATTTTTCCCATATGGAAAATATGTTATAGTACTCTAACTCTATAAGTACTTTTTCTAGATAAAAATCTTAATAACTTTTAAAATCTGAACCTTTCCTTACCTATATGAGAATGAAATTTTTGCACTTTTCATTAGGTAAATATAAAAATTTAATTTAAATTACAAAAATGTTTTAACTTCTTCTAGAAATGTGATGTTTTTTTAAATGTTTGTTTTGTTTGCTCTCCTTGTTTATTACTGATTTAATTTTTTTTTTGCATTCTATTATCAGTAATAAAATTATATGCTAGTGCACAGGCTTAAGCACTACATAAGAAAATAAATAACTAAAATATTTTTATTTTTATTGTCATCTTTAAATTATTTTGTTACCAACTAAAACCTATGCCTTGATGTATGTTTTTTTTTTAAATGTGTATTTATGGTAAACAAAACTACCTATATCAATTTTGATGGAAATAAATAAATTCTTTAAGTAACTGTATAATTTTTATTTTTTTTTTAAGAAAACTTTACGAAAAAGTTAGTATTTCTAGTTTATTTTTACTAGCAAGCATTGCCTCATTTCTTTTTATAACTTGTTTTTAAGTCTTACAGTATCTAACAAACCTGCTGGATTTTTTTCTTAATATACGTTTTGTTGTTTTTTTTTTAATCAACCTAATAAATTTTGTTTAATGTATTTTAGAGCATAAATAATTTTGTATATTTTGCGGCAGCAAAAGCTCTAAGTTCTTATTTTGTAGTTTTGTAAAAGAGAAGGAATTCACTCAAGAATTTTTTTTAATTTTTTTTTTTTACACTCAATAGAGACAATTGAAGCAATAATCAACTGTAATTTTTGTTTTTTTAATCATTCGCTTCAATTAGTTTTTTTTTAAAGAACTTTGTTGTTAACTAGGTATATTTTTTTATTTTGTTTGTTTTGAGTTATTGAAAATCGTCCACCGCCTCGAAAATCGGCAAAAATCTAAATTGGTCAAGTTTAAGTTTAAAAATTTTTTCATTTAAATTTTAAAGTCAAGTATTTTGACTCAAGGATGTCTAATTTATACACAAAGACATCAATTTTAACCTACTTTGTTTTGCTGCTGTTCTTAGTTTTTAGGAAATTGTATAAAATCATCCTACAATTTAAAAGAAAGTTAAATTAAATTAACTGAAAACTATTTAGAAAATGAAAAACCTAACAGATTATTTTAAAAATTATACTAAATCAATTTAAAATAAAAATATGTAACAAGATCTGAGAAATAAAAAGTTTAAATTGGAAAATTTTTGTTTTTTGCGAAAATTAAAAGAAAATTCGGAAAAATTGTGGAAATATTCTAGGAGGAGTTTTATTCTAAGTATTTTTTTTTTGTGTATATACATCTGGCTGGATTTATTCTATTGATATTTGTTCCATTTACTTTTTTCTGTTCTATTTAAATTTGTTCGATTGAATTTGAATCACCATAAAATTAATTTTTTTTTTATAACATTAATATCCTAAGTATGATATAAATTTGTAATAAAGTTTCTTTATTGATGTTTATTGTTTATCTTGGTATATTGGAATTTTTTTTTTAAATTTTCTTCTATTCTATCATATGAGTTATTTTGATTTGATTTGATATATGTTTTTTTCGGTAGAGTATTCCATGTTTGTTTTAAAGATTGTTGTATTAACCTGGTAGTGTTTTTTATTACAATGAAAACGATAAACCACTTTCTTTTAAAGTTTTTTTTTTATTCAATATCAACTATTTCTTTTTAATTATTATGATAAATGTTTTTTTTACATTTTAAAGTAATTACTAATAAAATATCAATTAGTGTTTGTAATTTCCTACTTTTATTTTTGTTTAGAATTTGTTTTTTATTATATTTTTTTAATACAAACACATTTCTTTGGTTAGACAAACTTTCTTAAGTGTTTGTCGTCTAACAAGTTTTAGTTCATCTAAAACTTATACAAAAACAATGATCATAAAATCTAAAATTTTCAATCTTTATTTTTTTTTATTTTTGCTTAAATTTAATTATTGTTTTACATAAGGTTGGTTTATTGTACTTAAAAACGTTGTTTTTTCTTGTATTAAAATCACTTTATTTTTAGGTTAGCTACTGCAAAGTTTTATCAGCCTGTTTTTTTTCTACAAGGCAAAACAGTTCCATCAAACCAGCAAGCCAAGCCGAACCAAACCACTCCACCATTGCGGTCCTTACATCAGCTTAAGCAGCCATCAACGCTATGTCTTTTTACAATCGCTGAGCAAACCTCCAATTGGATATTTCTGCGCAGATTCATTGCAGAATTTGCTGTTCCCGTTTCAACGATGGCCAATGTATAAATTCAGATGTCACTATATACATGGTGTTTTTTCTAAACACTATAGGGGAAACGGTTTGGATTGGAGACTCCCTTCCTTAATTTACCTACGTTAATTTAAATGTTTTTATTTGTCTCCATAAATTTCTGCAGCAGACTATATATATATACTTTTCGGCAGTAGTTTTCGTACAATTTTTCTTAAAAATATATAGACGTATATATTTTTATATTTTTTTTTGTCAAGTTTTTTTGCCCTCATTTAGTTTAAGTTATCGTTGTTATTAAGCTATACAGATTTCTGTTCTTGCAGTACTGTTTGGAGTCTACTGATCGTTCACCATGTTTGTTGCTGACTAGCTGATCTAAGATGTTCTACCTAAACCAGTGTTGCTGTCCAGTTTTTCAAGATGTTTGTTCCAGCCAGAATGTTTTGTTGATTGTCGCTAATATCCAGGAGAAGACAAACGAAAACGAAGATAAATTAGATTAATTTGATTAAATTTGTTTGCACTATTTAATGCTTGTTGTGATAAACCATTTTATTTTGACTAGCGTTGAAAAAAAATTGTTTACACTTAAATCAGGGGGGAGTAATGTAACAATACGGTTTTTGCAGATTTGCTTTAATTTATTTAATATTTATTTTAATATATTTGTTCACTTATTTCTTAAAAGCAATTCAAATATTAACGGTTTCTTGATTTCTTTTCTCAGTGAAACCAAAAACCTAGAGAAAATATATCTGGAAGTAATTATTTTTAATTTATGACTGTTTATGTTATCGCTGGTCTAGACCTAAAAAGCTCTATTCAGACATGTTAAAGCAACCATATAAGTATTAATTAAAATTATAGTTATACATAATATACCATACCCGTTTTGCCAGGGTCTTCGTTTTAATATAACTTGTCATATTTAAAAACAACATTTGTCATTGGCAAGCCTTAATAACATTTTGTTATTTGGCACTCTATATACGTATTGGAACATTTTCTCAGTTAACAAGCATTAATTAGTATGTTTTGCATCGTAACTAGCTTTAAGACATTTATTGAGAAAATGGCAACATAAAAACAGTTAGTTTTCAAGCGAGCTTTCTGACTGTGGTTAGTTTTTAAATGTATACGGCCAGTTCGTTCTTAGGGCCTTTATCTTATATCAAGTTATTTAAATTGTGAAACTGGATAAACAAACAAGTCATGTTCCAACGCTTGTGAAGGGATTTGAGGTCCTGTCGTTCTTACTTTGGTGCTATCCTTTTCTATACCATAGTTTTCTGTCTCTGATTGCACCAAAGAGAAGTGGAAGGGACTTAGGGGTAGAGTACCTAGAAATTTCTTTACGGGTGAGAGGACAGAGTTTAGTTGGGTTTCTTTGGGTCAACTTCTTTCTTAAAATGGAGTTTTATTCAGGGGAAAATACTTTTCCTTTGAATAAATATCTTTTATTTAATTCTTAGTATAACTCAATTTCTATCTTAACATATTTTATTAATTATTTACCATCATTTATTTCTGAATTGAGTTATCGTTTATACCAGTTTATCACTGTTTTAATTAAACATCAAATTACTTTTTTTAAATAAAACTTTCTTGTTGCCAAACATTTTGTTTATAATTTTATAATTTCCTTACCTTAAGTACCATACTATAACAGGTACCATCTGAATTAATTAGTTTATAAAAACATTTTTACATAATGAATTTTATAAAATAATAATTTATTTAAAATATACCTATAAAAAGGTAAATAGAAAGTGTAAAATATTAAGATAAAAATGGTTGCAACCAATCTCAAAAAAGAGAAAATATAGTCCATAAGCAGTGATAATGTCTAGTGTATGAAGAAAAAGAAGATGAAGAACAATTGAACAGGTATGTATATATTTCCTACATTGATTGATTTAATTGAGAAAAACACCTATAGCGCACTTCCTTCAAGAACCGTCAAATTCCCTTTCGAGAGTTAAATTAGTCAATCAGTATCATATTTAATCTTTTAATTTACTATTTTTAAGTTGTTGCAAATTTGGTAGCTAACAACATTTAAGCCTTGACCACTTTATTTGACAGTACCACTGTCATATACGCCAGGCCCTGTTACACTTACATGGACCGCACGCCCCTGTTATTAGGAAGTTACTCTTAGTAAAATTTTTCTTCATTTTCCAAATTTATTATTTCGATTATTTTTTATTATCATACTTTAGTATAATCATGAAACTGTTAATGCAAAAATATCAAATTAATAACCCTGAAAAGGGTTTCTTTAACGAATAAATTAAGCTGAACAATGGGGGAGCTGGGAAATGGCTGTGAGCTAAGTAAAGGGCGGTGCACCAGGTGCGCTGAGAAGCCAAACTGATTGCTTTCGAATTTCCTTTTAAAACCGTTCATTAGTTGCTTTTGTTTTGTAAAAGTTTTCTTACGTTAGCTTAGACACCTAAGCTTTTCTTTATTTCTAAAATATATTCACGTTTATTTTCTTAATACATTAAATAATTAAAACCTTTCCTTAATTAAAATATATAAATTATTCAGCTCAAACCAAATAAAAAAATAACCTCACCATCCTGTATGTTAATGGTATATAATTTATTTCTGATATATTTAATTACTACTACTACTACTATGTCGGTTTAGAACGTTTTCCGACGCCTATTCTCCACCTCCTTCGATCCTGACAATCATCCTCTATCAGATTTTTTTGACTCATTGATCTTTGTATTGACTCTTGCCATTCTAGTTTAGGACGCCCTCTTTTTCTGCGCCCTATTGGTTGCCATTCTAGGACCTGCTTTGATAATCTTTCGTCGTTCATCCGTTGTACATGGCCGTACCATATCAGTTGCCTTCTAGTGATGTCATCCGTTATGCTTCCCTCGATTCCCATTCCTTCTTTTATGATCTCATTTCTTATGTGATCTATTCTAGATATTCTCATTGATTATTGCATTATTGCAACCATTTCGACACTTTCCATTTTTGTTTTGTATTTTTCTGTTACGCGACAAGTCTCTATTCCATACAACAGCGTGCTTCTGACCATTGTTTCATATATGTTAAATTTTACATTTTTTTTTATCTCTCTGCTCCATAAAATACTGTTAAGACATCCAATAACTTTTTTTGCTTTTACTATTCTTTTTTCCAATTCTGTGTCTTGTGTCATACTAAAACGTGCCTGAAATCTGTAGGTGGATTCTGTGAATATTAAAAAGCTGTCCGATTTTTGTCTAAATTATTATTCATTTATCGAACTCATATGTTTTTGTTCGGATACTTTATTGATGGAAGCACTAAATTATTACCCAAGTAACATTTCTTTATTTATAGCAGAAGCTAAATTGTTGCCAGCGCCTTTCCTTAAAACCATTAGTTTCAATGTTTGGTTGCTAGCACGTTCCCATTACCCTTATATACCCCTTGGCCTCCTAAATGGGACTCTCCAATTGGTGGTGGCAACCTATGTATTAAACTCACTATAAAACTATAAGAAATAAACTCCAGCTCCGCCCTCTAGCGGTTCCACCATTATAGAACCTTTTAGAGCCTAAAACTATTATGCCAGGTTCTAAAAGCAACTCAGAAACGTCCTCTATCCTATTATAAAACTAGATTTGGTAATTTGGTATCCTGGCGATTCTGTTGAATACCATAATACCTTTAGAGTAAAGAAGTTTTCCTATAAAAGCTATGGCGATATTTTAGATTCACAATGGCTATATAAAATAATTTAGGTCACAGAATTGCCAAAAATGTCAGAGTCCCAAAATTATTTTATCACATAAAAATATACCGGGTTTGTCGTTTTGTTGATGATCAAATTGCCTGCCAGATTTATTTTTCTGATAAAAATCGTATCTGAAAAGCTCTCAAAACAAGCGCACCAGCTTAAGAATGCTTTTAATAGTTTTTTGATAACAAAATAACAAATATTTAAAATCAAAAAAAAATCATTTACACTATTCACCATTAAAAAAGTCTGTTTGGTTTACATAAATCAAAATTATAGTAAAATTATTGTTAAAAAACACTGCTAAAACGACTAGATAAATATTTTCTCTTTACAATATTTTTTAAATAAATTTATATACGCCATTATCGTTTTATAGTGGTCACTTTGTTGTTACTGTATCGCAACAAGGATTTTTGAGTGCCCTTATGTAACCAACAAAAATGAACAATGTAAACATAGTCAATATAACCTCACTTAAATTTTTTGTATTTGTTTTGTGTTTAAAAGCGTATAATTCAACACTTTTAAATGTTTTTTATCTTGCAATTTCGACACAATCAAGAGGGCAAGTGCAATGATATTCGTTGTGCCTGCAGGTTGGAGGGCAACCTCTTATATTGGCCGTCTAAACAGGCCTTATCTAGGCTTGGGTGTCCTACCCAGGAGGACGGAAACTCAACAATTATTAATTAATGGGATTTAAATAATCAATCTTGCAATAGGTAGGTATTATTTTTACAAGAAATACCTAAAAAAATAAAACACGAAAGTATTTACTTACTTCTGTTAGAACCCTTAAGGAAACAAGGTTTTATATGGCCGCCTATTTAAATAATATTTAATATACAGCTGTGGGTAACTATAAATACAAAAGAATTAAGTTTACCTGTAAGCCTTCCTATAAAACCTTTTTAAAATGCCTAAAAGTAATGGCAAAAACCAAAAGTCTAAAGTTTATATTTACCACTCTTAAAAACTTTAAGGAAACTAGGTTCTATATGGCCGCCTATCTAATCATATTTACTTTTAAACTACTGGTAACTATAAAAACAAAAGGATATAAGATAACCTTTTAGCTCTATTATAAAACACTTTTGTGATGACCTAAAGTAATGAAAAAACTAAATGACCAAAGTTTATATTTATTTATTTTTAAAAACTTTAGGTAAAATGGTTTTATAAGACCGTCTTTATAAATCAGAAATCAATAAAACCAAAAGTATCTAAAAGGCACAGAAGGAATATCAGTTTTATTATACTCCCTTTATAAATCACTTTTTGGTTGTATAACACCCCTTTAGGTAATTGGCAATTTAAATTACCTTTATGTAGCCAAATTGATCCTAAAACCCATTGGAGCCCCATCTAAATAACCTAGGAACCAAATTAATAAAACCTTGAGTGGTAATAACGTTACTTGGGTAGGGGCGTATTAAATACAATTATTGACAAAATCTACGTTCTGTAGAGAAGTTTTAACATAATTGAAATATTTGTCCTAATAATTCCAAATTGATTTTCCCTCGTAGCTTCAAAACTACAAGGGCTAGAGAAAAACTTTTGACATATTTTTTCTTGTCTCAACAATTAAGGACAGTAATGTGAAATCCGCAGTACTTTCTCATATAATACCATCAAAAATGGGACACCCTGTACAATAATATATTTTTTAAATATTTCTATGTGTTACGTATTTAATTTTTTTTATGAGGTTAGTTCGAGAACTCTATAAAGCATTGGAACTTACTGGAGAAATCTTAACTTCTACTTTTGTTTTTACATAATTCGATCGTAAAACTTTATACCCCTCATCAAACCTACCTTACAAGGGGTGGCTGAAAGCCCCCCATTGCGATTTTTTGTGTACACCACTGGTGATAACTCAACCTGTATTATTATTCATTCCCATTATTAAGGAGAGCTTAAAAAATGCAAATCTTCTTCACTTTTTATCCCAATTTTTTCGCAAGAGGAACTTATATTTTGTTAATAATTTAGATACAAATTCATTAGTATTTCCTGAGATAAATCTGGTAGCCATCCTTAGGGTGTCTCACTGTATTTATATTCTTAACTTGTAACTTCCTTAAGCTTAACAAACATCGAATTCCTAATTCTGATCATTTGTAATTCTAATCTAACTTTGAACCAGTTGCGGTCGCCAAGTTTCGCCATAACTATACAACCGCTGCTGCTTAAGTTGTGATTTACGCGCGAGAGTTGACCTGCAAGGAGCAGAAACGAACACTGGTCATTCTCTATTCATTAAACACGATTAAGGCTACACTAATTTCTCGGTATTTCTTTTATTTTTATCATAGACAACTAACGCGTGGAATATCTTTCATTAGTTTTTTACCTTTGAAATGTATTTCTTTTTGATTTTTTGATTTTAAGCTTTGGTGGTGAGGAGATTTAGTACAGGCGCTAGAGGTAGTTAAGTATTCAAAATATGAGGACGGCAGTTTGACGATAGGTTCTAGCTAAGAATAGGTCTCAGATTCACGATCCGGATTTTGTCCGACTAGTTTTTGTCCAATTTTTTGAGTTCCTCCTTCTCTTATAGTCGTGTTCGAATTTTTGAAAATGTAACTAAATTGACGCTCTAAAAAGCCACAATGACACAGACATGCATCCAGTCGCATATAAATAAAATTATTTAGTTTTTTTTAAATTTTAGCTGCATAAACCTGTAAAAACCCCCCAGACCTCCAATAACTAAAATTATATATATTTTTTTTAAATTTAAATACTAAGATTTTTAGGGAATTTTTATTGTAAAAACTAACATTTTCTTTAGTTAGTGGGATACCACTAATAAAAAACGCTCCAGCGGCGTCTGTTTATTGAGGTAGGTAAGGAAAAAAATACAAAAAACATGTTTGTTACATATTTTACCCGATTTTCTTAAAAACCAAGGGCTATATTCAAAAATCTGATTTAAACTTTATTGTAAACAAGAAAATTTTATTTTAAACCATATATAATAGGGACCTATTGCAATAAAGCCAGGCAACAATTGTGACGGGCACTATTCTGACATTTTCGCATTATAATCTTTCAAAATTAGGCCTTTGTGTATTATAAGAGCCAACATTAATATTGCCGCCACTATTAATGGAAAATAAACGACTGGATTTATAAATTTGACTTTGGTATGTCAATTTTGAAAGATCAACTGTCAGTTTTCAATGCGAATCTGTTAGAATTAGTGCCTGGCACTATTGCAAGAAGTCCCTAATAGGGCAAGATTAGTTTTATCTATAACAATTTAAGGGCGGGCGGGGCGTCCGAAAATTATTTTAATTTGTAAAATCTCACCAATTTTGTTACAAGTTTTACCAATTTTCTCAGAAACTAAGCTAATTGGAAAAAAATTCTACACTTTATTGTGGAAAATTAAATTCTGTTTTTAACAATTCGTAAGTCAGTGCTGCGATTTTCTTTATAAAAATGTACTTGATTTTAAACAATGAAATATTCTTTCAAACGCTGTATAGCAAGGAAAGCAATCTGTTCTAAAACTTCACACGCCCTAAATTGTTATATATTATGTGATTAATAAGCCTTTGTTATACATCGTTTACAAAGACATTTTATTAGAGCTTGGTTTTTAAGAAATTTGGGCAAAACATGTAACAAACGGGTCGCGGACCTTTGTTCGAAAACACGTTGTGCAAAAACTATTTTTTTGAAAGCAATAGGTCGAAAACATTTTCTTCGAGTGAAAATTTGTTCGAAAACAGTTTCTTCGAACGGAAATTTGTTCAAAAACAATTTCTTCGAACGGAAATTTGTTCGAAAACAGTTTCTTCGAACGGAAATTGGTTAGAAAACATTTTCTTCGAACGGAAATTTGTTCGAAAACAGTTTCTTCGAACAGAAATATGTTCGAAAACATTTTGTTCGAACGGAAATTTGTTCGAAAACATTATGTTCAAACGAAAATTTGTTCGAAAACATTTTGTTCAAAAGAAAATTTGTTCGAAAGGACATTTGTTCGAAAAAATTTGGTTCGAACGGAAATTTCTTCGAAAAAAATTTGTTTAAACGGAAATTTGTTTGAAAACATTATGTTCGAACGAAAATTTGTTTAAAAACATTTTGTTCGAACGAAAATTTGTTCGAAAGGACATTTGTTCGAAAAAATTTTGTTAAAACGGAAATTTCTTCAAAAAAAATTTGTTTAAACGGAAATTTGTTCGAAAACGTTTTCTTCGAGCGGAAATTCGTTCAAAAACATTTTGTTCATTAAAAACAGCAACTGTTTGACTAAGGGATCTTTTTCTAACATATATTTTCAAAAAAAAAACTTCCCTGACTTTTTCCCTGGATCCTAGAGGGTGTAAAACTAAACCGAACCGAACCGGCATCCTAGAGGTTGTGAAACCAAACCGAACTAAACCGATACTTCGATTCGGTTCAGTTCGGTTCGGTTCAGTTTTGTTTCACACCCGCTAGGATCCCGCGAAAGAGGTCAGGAAAGTTTTTTTTTTTAAATATGTTAGTTGGTCAAACAGTTGTTATGTTTAATAAACAAAATGTTTTCGAACAAATTTCCGTTCGAACAAAATATTTTCAAACTAATTTCCGTTCGAACAAAATGTTTTCGAACAAATTTCCGTTCGAAAAAAATGTTTTCGAACAATTTTCCGTTCGAACAAAAAAATTCAAAGAAAATTTTTCGAAGAAATTTCCGCGACCCGTAACAAACATGTTTCTTTTTTCATTTTTGTATACTACCTCAATAAACTAATGCCGCTGGAACGTTTGTAATTAACCGTACTCCACTGACTTATATATTGTTGAAAATAAAATTTTATGTTCTACAATAAGGGTTATAACATATATTCCCTATACTAAGAAGCTTAGTTAAATTTTCAGAAATTCGAACACGACTATACGAGAAGGAAGAATAAAAAAATTGTACCTAAAATTGGCCCGGCAACATCCGGATCATTAATCTGTGACCTATTCTCAGCTAGAGTCCATTGTCAAACTGCGGTCCCCATATTTTGTATACTAAACTACCTCTAGCGCCTGTACTAAGTCGTTCCAGGCAATAGCAAAGACTTTTTTTTTATCAAGAAAATTTAAAAAAATCGATTTCAATTTAAACTGTTATTCGTTGTTTAGTTTTGTTGAATAGAGTATGAATCTCTTTTGATAATAAATAATGCATAGTTAACAGTTATCCTATTGTTTTAATTTCTTTAAAAAAAATAAATCTCTAAAAAATTTAAAACATCATATTAAAACAATGAACTTATTTAGTTTATCAAAGTAAACCTGCGCGTATTAAGCGCCCCTGCGAGTCGACCGGGCCGACTAGTCGGCCGCGCCGAATGCCCACTTTTTAAATTTTACCTTATTTTTCATACATTTGTAGAATACAAAGAAACAGAATGTTTTTGGGCAACACCGCATGGCCTAACATAAGCATCATGATTCAATAAACCATTTTCTTTAGCAGTTTTTAAAGCCCGCTGAAATTCCGGGCTCTGCAGACGACTTTAATCAATTTTAAAACGACATTAAAAAAGAGGGCGACCGACGGTACCTTTCCCTCCAGCGCAGCGGCGCGAACATTTGAAATAATTCTGACGATTGGAGATTTATTCTTGCTTCGAACTTTTCTACGAACGAACATTGTACTCTTAGTTTCCTTAACTCTAAACCAAAAGGTTAATTTCCATTGTAGGATTATTTGGCCTTTAATATTTTCCTGCATTATAGTCCAATGAATAGAGGAGTTTTACCCTACAAAAGGTCCGGTAGTTCTGAATTTTGGATATGTTATTAAGGTCGAAAGGGTAGTTAAAAATCTGAGTTTTCGTCACCCCCACCCCTGTGCTTCCTCCGCCATCTTGAAAAAACCATAAAAAATTGGTACTTTTTGTAGTCTTTTGCCTGTAACTTCGTTCCAGTACACTAAATCACAAAAAGAGTTATATGAAATTTTTTAGAGAATATAATTTCCTATAACAGGGTGGTGCCACGGTTGTTCTTCAAGCAGTAGTAACGGAGCTAGATAATTTCCAAAAATGACTAAAATCACGTGCTTGGGCAAATTTTCAGATTTTTTCTATTTTAGACGGCATAAGCTCCGAAATCCTTTGTTCTAGGGTAAAAGTTCTAAGAACATATCTTTTTTTTTTTTTTTTTTATTTGTCAAACACACTGTGTTTTTTTTTATTACAATCTAGTCAGTAAGACTAATTAGCAATTTTGTTTTAACTTAATTTACTAGAAAAGTCAGATTTAAACTTAGGGTTCACTCAACAGTTCTCCCCGCTTTGTTTAGTCTGTAACTCACAATTGTGTTGTGTTTATAGCATTATTTTGTTTTATGTGTAATTCACTTAGTTTACTAGCTCAAACGGCTTCACTCTTTTTAGTCGTCGAACTAGCATAGTATTGTCTAGAAGCTGAATTGCTTCCACATTCACATGCCGATGGAGTCTATCTTCATTCATATCATATCTTTTTGCGTACTTTTTTATAGTCTCTGCTACAGTTTCGATTTTTAGATCTCGATGAAGGTCACTATTTCGAACGTACCAAGGTGCATTCACAATGTTTCTTAATACTTTATTTTGAAATCTCTGTACAACTAGAATGTTACTCTCTTTAGCACAACCCCATAGTTGAATACCATATGTCCATACTGGTTTCAGTATTTGTCTATAAAGTGGTAACTTATTATGAATTGTTAAATTGGACCTCCTTCCAATTAGCCAGTTCATTTTTCTATACCTTATCTCAAGTTCTTCTTTTTTTTTCTTAACATGTGCTTTCCAGCTCAATTTGGCATCAAGTGTCATACCTAGATATTTTGCCTGATTCGAATATGGTACTGGAATGTTGTTAATTGTTATTTGTATGTGATTTATATTTTTGTTTGTAAAATCAACATGAATTGATTTGGTTTCATTTAATTTTATTCGCCACTTTGTGGTCCAACTGTGAATTTGGGTAACTGCATCCTGAAGTTTTTCTATGCATTTTTCAATAGATTTTTCTACCGTCAATAAACCAGTATCATCGGCAAATGTTGCTAAGTGACAATTTTCTGGCTTTGGGATATCACAAGTGAATAATAAGTATAGATAAGGGCCTAGTACGCTACCCTGGGGCACGCCTGCTTGAATTTCTCTTAAATTTGAGTATGAGTCTTAGAACATATCTTGTAGAGAATTTTATCAGCTACAAAATCTATTTTTTAAATGTATTTTTAAATATTGTTATGGAGTGGGAGTAACTTTTAACTTAAAGTAAGTAAGTTAGAAAATAATCATTTATTAAAATTTAGTGCTTTAAACGGCACGTTTTTTATTTATTTTTATTTTTTTGTGTAAATTTAGTGACGTACAAAAAGGTAAGAGAGCTTAGGGGTCAAACACCTCCTTAAACTAACCACCTCTTCAAAAACCTCCCCAGACCCCCCAAAATCTAACATATTTAGGTTTTCTAAAAATTTTCTCAAAAAATACGCTTCTAAGAGAAAAATGTGTAATATACTTTATTGTAGACAATGAAATTTCCTTTTGAAAAAGGTACAACTCGATGGGGGTCAACTAATTATAAACTCTTCAGCGGCGTCCGTTAATTGAAGTAATTTAAAAAAGTCAAAAAATATCCATGTTTTTTCCATGATTTATTCGATTTTTTTTTAAACCAAGGTTTATAGAATAAAATGTGTTATACATTATTGTAGCAAATAAAATTTCCTTGCTTGGTTTGTAAGAAAATCGGATAAAATATGTAACAGAATTAATTTTTTGGCGATTTAAAAAAAAATGTTTTAAATTAAGCACACCACTGGAGCGGCAAATATGAAATATTTTTTACCATGTTACACAACGTTTAAAAGGAAATTTTATTATCTACAATGAAGTAAAAAACAATTTTTTTGATAAAGGGCATGGTTTTCAGAAAATCAAATAAAACCTGTGCAAAACATAATTTTAAAAAAAAATTAATTAAATGGCTCCCATTTACGGACGTCGCTGGCGGGTTCGTTGTAAGTCCAACCCCATCGAGTTATACACCGTTAAAAAGAGAATATTACTGTCAATAAAGTGCATCATAGCATTTTTTAAATTAGGCTTAGTTTTTGAAAAAATTAGATAAAACTTGTAAGCATTTTAAAGGAAATTTTATTTGCTACAAACAAAACAAAACACATTTTGTTCTATAAACATTGGTTTAAAAAAAAATCGAATAAATCATGGAAAAAGCATGGATATTTTTTTACTTTTTTAAATTACTTCAATAAACGGACGCCGCTGAACAGTTTATAAATAGTTGACCCCCATCGAGTTGTACCTTTTTCAAAAGGAAATCCATTGTCTACAATAAAGTATATTACACATTTTTTTCTTAGAAGCGTATTTTTTGAGAAAATTTGAGAAACCCTAAATATGTTAGATTTTGGGTGGTCTGGGGGAGTTTTTGAAGAGGTGGTTAGTTTAAGGAGGTGTTTGACCCCTAAGTTCTCTTACCTTTTTGTACGTCACTAAATTTACACAAAAAAAATAAAAATAAATAAAAAGCGTGCCGTTTAAAGCACTAAATTTAAAAAAATTATTATTTTCTAACTTACTTACTTTAAGTTAAAAGTTACTCCCACTCCATTACAATATTTGAAAATACATTTAAAGATTGGATTTTGTAGCTGATAAAATTCTCTACAAGATATGTTTTTAGAACTTTTACCCTAGAACAAAGTATTTCGGAGCTTATGCCGTCTAAAGTAGAAAAAAATCTGAAAATTTGCCCAAGCACGTGATTTTAGTCATTTTTGGAAATTACCTAGCTCCGTTACTACTGCTCGCAGAACAACCGTGGTACCACCCAGTTGTAGATAATTATATCCTCTAAAAAATTTCATATATAACTCTTTTTGCGATTTAGTGTACTGGAACGAAATTAAAGGCAAAAAACTAGAAAAAGTGCCAATTTTTGATGGTTTTTTCAAGATAGCGGAGGGAGCACAGGGGTGGGGGTGACGAAAACTCAGATTTTTAACTACCCTCCTAAGCTTAACAACATATCCAAAATTCAGAACTACCGGACCTTTTGTAGGGTAACCCCCCTATTTTGCCCTCTATTCATTGAACTATTTTATTTTGTAGCATCAACGTACGTTAATGTTCTGTAATCTTGGTTTGTTTTTAGGGCCTCTTTATTACGAGACCAAAGTATTAAAACTTTGTTTTCAATGTCGTATTTTTTTTCTTTTGATCTATCTGCATTGGTCCTTGATTTAGCACTTTAACTCTAATTATCAGCAAAATAGAGTGTGTACAAAGTGGAATCAAATAGTACATTCTTTAAAACTAACATTAACATTGATACTATATACAGGAGATCTACGTAGAGGAGGTGTATTTCTTGATTACGTGTCATCTTTTTCTCAATTATCTGTGTAATTGTGAATAAGTAATCCACAGAGGATCTACCAGCTCTAAATCCAGCTTGTTCTACGGCCTGAATATCACAGTATTCGTCCTCAATTCTCTTTTTCACTAGATTACCATAGACTCTTAAAATATTACTAAGCACAGCGATTCCTTTATAATTATCACATACATCTCTACTTCCCGTCTTATGTATCATTGTTACAACGACGTTCTCCATTCTTCTGGCAAACTTTCTCCATTAATGCATTTCTGGGACAGGCTAGTTAATTGTCTGTCTATATAATAACTGTGCCGTGTTTTGTGTGTGTAGGTAATTTTGGAGGTATGTTACCGGGGCTTGAGATTTTCTGTTTTTCTGTGATTGTAAAATTAGTTTCACTTCTTTGGTATTGATTCTAACATTTTTACTGCATGTTTTAAATACATTTGAAATGAACTTAGGAATATACAACACAACCGTGTTTGGGGCTATTGGTGAACTCTTTCCAAAGTTTCCTTTTTAATGCTGTCTAAAGCTGCGTCTACATCAGTGGCGGATCCAGGATTTCCGGGGGGAAGGGCCAAAGTGGCAGCAAACATCAAAATAATTTTTATAAGCGGTTTTTGATAGATCTGAGGTGTGAAATTTAGTAACTAAAGGATATGTATGACGCCGCAGACGAAATTTTTTTAAAAATTAAGTAAAATTTGTGACAAATTTTAAATAAGTGATGCTGCTAAACTAAAAAATAAGTTATATGTCAAGAATGGGGGGGCGGGCTCCTCTGGTCCCCCCTGGTTCCGCCACTGGTCTACATTATGTCGAATGGTGTCGATCGACACCGTCTATTGACAGTGTCGATTTAATATGGACCCGATATCGGAACGAATCGAATGCAAACCGAACCAAGTGAGTACAGATAAAAGGAAGATATGCTTAGTTTGGACGTGTCAAAATTAAACGTAGCCATTTTGGTTAGGTCCTTTTTTTTCCTGTTTGTTCCTGTGAGCAATACTTTTCCCTGCATTTGATTAGACTGGGCCGTATATCCAAAATCTTAGAGGCCCACGCCACGAAAATAATAATAATCAGTTGAAATGTTTTCATGTTACATACAAGCGCGGCGATGTATGTCGGTCAACATGTTCAGAATACTGACTTATCAGTTATAATGTAGACGAGCCAAAACTTGACGAAATTATGTATAAATGAAGCAGAAGATGTTACAGTGGTAGCTACTGCTACAATTATTATTGTAGTTGTTGAAAAACAGCAACAGGATCTTTGTCGCCCTCGAAGGGCCCAGCCTTGTCAATAATAAGATACAGGAACAAATAAATTAACACTGATCACCCGACCAAATGAACTATGTTTAGTTTTGTTATAAATTGTACCAAAATGTATTTGCTTACATCGGTTAATATGTTGAACAACTTCTGGTGCTTTCACACGTCCACACTTGTATGTCAATTCAACTTCCTTTTATGCGCACCGTATTAATTTTGACGCCTGATCGACAGTTTCACTTCTTTACGCTCACTTCTATTTCCCTCTTTCTCTAATAGAAAAAGATGGAAATATAAATTGTTTCTTTATCTCTTTCTGTTAGAGAAAGAGGGAAATAGAATGGATCATGCCTGATTCGACTTAATCGGGCGATCCGACCACACTGGATCCACATTAGTGATCGACACCATTCGACAAAATGTATCATTCGTTAAACTTTTTCTGTTATTGGGTTTACCCTTCAGTAACTAAATGGTCTATAATAATGGAATATTACGTATATGGTTTTGCGGCTATCACGTCCCGCATTTTCTTTTAACACAGTTTTAGCTTGATTATTTTAAAAATCATTTTACTAGTCATTTTTTTAACTTTTATTTTCAGTGAAACTTAAGTAAAGAGTTCTACAACTTTCTAAAACGCTAATACCTTTTCCATGAGCAGCGTCTAAATGTGTGTGCACCAGTGTTCGCAGCCTTTTGCTCCGCCTGGCATAATAATGCCTAATTCCTCTTGCAGTTGAGCAGTTGTAGTTTGTAATTGGACCCTAAATTAAACTTTTAAAAGGTATTACATGAGCCATTTTGTTTTTGCTGTGCCACAAGCGAGAAACGGCTTTGTTTAGGAATCCGTTTTGCTTTGTTTAGGACTCCGTTAAAAACGACTTTTTATTTTTTAAATATAAAACGGATTTTTCGAGGTGTGGTCAAAGGCAAAATAGTTTTCATTTTGAGAGGTGCTCTTTAAATTTTTAATGGTATTTTTTTAAGAAATCAAATATCAAACAATTTTATCTGCTAATTTTATTTTTCGAGCAGTTAAATATATTTAATTATATTTATTTATCTAATAAACATTTTTAGATCACGTTCTCCCTCTTTTTCAAATAGATTACACTGGTCGGCATGAAAATCGGCCCTGACACCATTCTTGCCGATTCTTATGTAAAATGACCTCCTAAATCCAAATATGAACTCCGTTTTTTCCCATCACCCCCCATTTAGGGGGGAGACCCCCCTACCTATTTTTACTGCTTTTCGATAGTTTGGTGGGACGGAAAGGATTTTTTTTTGCCTTAATCATTATTTCTGAGAGACTGGAGAGTGTAGTGTTCTCAAACATTAATATTTATAGTCAGGTGGTTCATGGTGGGGGGGGGGTGATTTGCATAAATGGTAAATGGACATTGTCGATCTTACCGTTTTATATGCATTTCCTAATTATTTTTTTAAAATTTTAGCTGCCAGCTTAACGGTAAAGGTAATAAACGTTATAGCAAAGTATAAAGCAACATATTAGTATATAAAAGTATATACATACAGAAACCACTGGCGTATACAAAAAATCGCCATGGAGGGTCTTGGAAATTTTTTCCATTTTTATTTATTAACATATTAAATATGTTAATAAATAAATAGATTTAACATAATCTATTTTTAGATTCCTGGGGGGGCTTTCGCCCCCAAGCCCCCCTTTCCCCTTATATACGCTCATGCAGAACCTATAATAAAAAAATAAAATATTGTTGCTTTATTTGTGAATGGGACAGCCGAGCACGGGACAAACATTACATTGTACGGAACTGGTCTTTGCGAGAAAGATTTACTCCCGGTCAGAAAAATGTCGCCAACGATCCGTATTAGTCCCGCAAGATAATATTTACTTGCCGCCTTTGCACATCAAACTTGAATTGATCAGTTTGTAAAAACACTGGACAAAACAGGCGACGCATTCATATGTTTGAAAACTAAATTTCCTCGTCTTAGTGAGGCGAAAATCAAGGAAGGTGTTTTTGTGTGGCCCCAGATTAGACAACTTTCAAGATTCGACGTTTATTAAACACCTGAATCAAAAAGAAAAACGAGCTTCGTTTGTATTCCAAAACGTGTGTAAGAACTTTTTAGGTAACCATAAAAGTGATAATTATGTCGCTCAGGTCGAGGAATTGCTCTTAGCATACAAGGCCATGGGATGTAACATGTCCCTTAAAGTGCACTTCCTTCACTCGCATCTGAACTTCTTTCCTGAAAATTTAGGAGCAGTCTCGAATGAATACGGGGAACGGTTTCATCAAGACATCGCTAAGTTGGAAAAGAGGTTTTCAGGAAAGTGAAATGCAAGCATGTTGGCGGAGCTGGTTTTTAAAACGAGAGGGTTGTACCTCAGGGTATAAAACGAAAGCAAGCACCAAGTGAAGGTACGAAAGTTCTTATTTATCAGTGGCGCTCACAGGAATATGTCTTGGGGGGCCCGACGCCTCTATAGCCTCATGATGTCGAATTTTAGGCTATTTTTTGTGTTTTTTTTTCTGAAATATGTGGAATATATGTAAAAAAATATAAGGCTTGCTCCAAGGCCGCCCCCCCCCCCTGGGTTGCGCCCATGTATTTATTATTGTTTGAAACTAAAATAACTCTCTTAATACTTAAATATTTCAACTGAATAATATTATAATTATTATCGAAAAATGATAAAAATAGGTAAAAGGGCTGCTCCCTCAAAAAAGGTGGGTGGAAGAAGAAAACGAAAGCTATATTTGGATTCAGGGCGTCGTCTTACATAAGAATCAGCGGAAAGAATGCCAGGGCTCAATATTTTTAATTTTTTTTTGCAGACCAGTGTTAAAGGCACATAGCGTCGTTGATCTACAAACTGATGTATCTCAAAAAAATGCAGTTTTGAGATAAAACCATAATACTACCTTATTTGTGTCGTTCACATTTATTGTGATTTATTGATTTATAAAAGCACTGATTTATAAAAGAAATCAAATATTAAAAAGGTCATTTCATAAATTTTTTAAATTTTTTAATATTTGATTTCTTTTATAAATCAGTGCTTATATAAATCAATAAATCATAATTAATATTCAACTATTTTATATTTTATTAATTTTAATTTCTTTATTTTTTACAGGGTCTTCAAATAAAACTGAATAGTTCAGATTCCCACATACTTTGCTAAACTATGTGCCTATAATCTATTTGAAAAAGAGGGACAACGTAATCTAAAAATGTTTAATAGATAAATAAATAAATAAATAAATTACTTTAAACTCTTTTTCACCAAAACCAAAAACTTAGCACAGACCAGGGTCTAAGTACTAAATGTATAAACTTGATCCCGACTGTTTAAGTATATTTTTTCAATCCTTACAGGTCAAATAACTGCAAAGATTTAGTTAACGCCAACGTACAATAGCATAGTAAGCATTTCTCAGTGAGTATTACCTCACAAAAAATTAGAAGAAAAACCAAATAAAAGTTTTCTTACAAAATGTTCTTTTTTGAAAATGCTGTCTGTGCACTCATAGGATTCCCTTTAAAAATATTCTGAAATTGTAGTACCACCCCTGAGGGGTGCTTTGAATTTCTAAAAACTCTATAAATAATCCATGATTGATACGAAAATTATATATGAACATTTTCTGTAGATGCTGACCTTTTGATTGCACATTTCCTAGTGACGATTGAAGGATTAAATATGACTGCCATTTTTGTGGATATTATGCTATTACTACATCGAAAAAAGATGGCCTATGGTGCAAGGTAAGGCAGCACAGCGTGACAGCTAACTTCCACGTCCTCGCAAAAGTCCAGCATGGATTCGTTCCATTGGTCAATTATCGCAAACCCTGAAACGACTGCGATTTCTGCTGGGTCAGCGCTAACTTTTTTTGTTTTTGGCCTAGGAACCCAGGGCAAGGAACTCATTACGATGTTTGTGTAATTCTTTAGACTAAATTGCGTCAACCAAAAATTCCACATACAATTTATATCTTTGAAGGAATATTTAATGCTTTTTGGGATAATCGTCATAGTATAAACAAATTATATAAATATTAAAACCTACTGATACAAAAAGAAAAAATAAATTAAATCTTCAACCAAAATATAGACTATTAGATCTAGACTTTTAGAACTTAGAACATATGACCCTTTAGTAAATACTGGTGTTTATCAATTAACCAGATTTTCATCTTTTTTTGATTCATTAAAATGTGTTTGCTTACAAATTTTAAAAAGACGTAGCATAAAAGAAATTAAAAACGTTAAACCCAAATTTATCCAAAAACTGTAACATTTTAAAGGTTATCGTAAAATTACTTAGAGCACTGTCTATCTTATTTACCTCTATAAAGATAAATCCGGTAAAAAATCTGGCTTAAGGTGAACATTGAGCAGTAAAATGGTAGGAAATCCCGTTACTTAAGTGTTGGGATGTTTGAAAGGATCCTTCAGGAGAAATAGGGTTTTACTGTCGGATTTTCACTGAGAATTTTATCGCTTTAAAAGCAAAATCCCTCCAGCGTATAGTATACGATTCAATAGTTTATATTTTAGAAAAAGGATTTCAAGGTTTTACGGATGCTGGTATTGCCAGCACTACTTGAGAAAATAGAAAATATTTCTTTAATACGAATGTTACATACTCTAAAATATAAGATGTCTAATTCAACCCTGTTACAAGGGTCTATGCAGGGGTGGCAAACGTACCGTAGTGTGGCATGCCTGACTCTTTATAGTGGCACACCAGGTTTTCCAAAAATCAGATTTTTGGAAAAATGTTAGGAACGAAGAGTTTCACGGGCAAGTCCTCAGAGGTAAAGGTAGCTCGGGGACGCTGCATTTCCGCCTCATTCAGCCCGGGCATAGCGATAAAATGCATAAAGATAAAATAATGACGTAAATATCTGAGAAAGAAATATGAAATATGGTGTTTACTGAGAAGAGATCAACTATCAATTTGCAGCTTCGCTCAAGGTTACCTCGGCTTTGAGGCTAATTTTGACGTTGCGAAGGAGACAGATACAATCTGCTCCCAGTAAATATCCTGAGGAAGTTTACGAGGTAAAAAAGTCTTAACGAAAAGTTTTACGGGCAGGTCCTCAGAGGTAAAGGTAGCTTGGGGACTCTGCGTTTCGGCCTCATTAGGCCTCGAACCGAACCGAACCGAACCAAGCTGCCTGTACCTTTGAGGACTTGCCCGTGAAACTTTTCGTTAAGACTTTTTAACTCGTGAACTTCCCTGAAATTTTAAAAATGTTATGTTTTGGATTTTTAACTGAACCTAGAGTAGATTCTGTTTTTATAACTAAAATAGTAAATAAAATGTTTTAAATTTTTATTATAAAATTGGAAGACACAGAATATTGTTCCAAGCAAGGGCGTCGAAAAAAAAGGGGGAAGGTCTAATGGGGTTAGTGATCCCCCAAGAATAATTAGTAAATAGAAAACTAACTTATCTTACAGCACGTTTTTTTTTCATTTCCTAAAAACTTGACCCCTCCCAAGAAAAAATTCCCCTCTTAAATATTTTGTGTTACGTTTACCTTAGATTATTTTAAAATATATGTATTTAGGATACGGTAAAGATTTAGAGTACACAAGGTTTAGAAAGTGTTCTCCCAAAAAAAAGTTAGCAGAATATCTAGTTAAACAAAAGATCTGACCCTGCAACACATCATTAAAACATAACCATAGCAAAGGGTCTTTCATACATGCTGTCTCAGAGCACTCGTCCACCTCTTTTAAATTAGGGTATGAATTTTTTTCAATGACCTAATATATTACCATACAGCTATATCGAGTACGCTCTTTTACAATTGTTCTATTTAAGCATGAAGTTTGTTCTTCAAATAGGAACAAACATAAATTAATAGTAATAATGACGTTTTAAATAAGAGGTACATTTTCTGATTTATAGAATCCGAATCCTGAATTAGCCATTTCCGGTCAGTGCCGGATACTCATGCTCAATACTCAATATGACAATAATACATTTTTATATTATTGGTGCCGGACGGCTGATCTAAAACACCCTGTATATACTGTCCTCTTAGAACTCGATAGCAATTAATTAAGATTCACGTTTTGTATTTTACAACTCGTAGTAGATATTACGAGATTATAATGACACTGATTATTTCATATATTTTTGAGGCGAACCTATTTCAAGCCGAAGGTGTAAATTGTAATATAAAACTTTTGGCAATATACACGCCAACCAAGTGCTTTTGTGGGCGGAATTCTCGGCGCTGAAAGAAAGAGTAATATGCAGGGTCGAACTGAGACCCTAAGGGCCTCATTGTTAACAAAAAATATTCAAGGTAATTTCAAAAAAGTTTAGGGACCAAAAACAAACAGTCCTGTCAATAAAAATTTATAAACTACCTTGGAGCCAACAAAAATTTAAAAACAGCCTTCGAAAAATTGGTCAACCAAAAAAAGGTCATGCTTTTGTAGTAAAAAAATTTGGTAAGAGGTCCAAAAAAGTTCTTAGGTTAAATCAGTTGCCCACTTCTAAAGAAACCCATCAGTCAAATTTGTCCAGGGCGTCTCGTCAGTTTAAATATTGGAAACTTAAACCCCGTTTCCAGACTAATGCGCAATAATCGTTATACATTGTAAGCTAGTATACAGATAGATTAAATGCTATCGGGATCATAGACTATTTGCTGTGCTTAATGTGTGTAGGAGAGAAGTAAAAGGGAGAAAAATATATTTTGAGCGGTGTCTATTTCTATTTTTCTCTCTTTTAGGCACGTATTTGGCTAGTAGTGTGAAAGTAGGGGAATACATCGTGACTTCTCGTCTTCACGAAGTTTTTCGTCATTCCGTCATGTGCAGCGGAACAGGTGAGAAGTCGGTATTTGTTTTCTACGAAAATTCTAGTTCAAACCACGTTGCGAATTACATTTAGCGTTCAAAAAAAAGTACAAATGTTTCAATTGTATTTTGGGGGAAATAGCTGTCAATATGTGGCAAATTTATTTGTTGTCGCGTTTAAGGAAAGGAATATTCCAAGCGGTAGCACTATCGAAAAAATACAGACCCATTTCCAAAGAACAGGGTATCTCAATTTTTGCTACAAATACAGTGATGGAGAGGCACCTCCTGTTCGTGAAATGGAAGAGGAAAGGGCACGACGCGAAACTATGATTTTTGTGGCAGCAGAATTCTTCCGTATTCCAGTAAGGCAATTGCCAATGACGTGGGCCATGATATTTTACCCTTAACCGTCCGACACATTTTGAAACGACATGGATACCGTAGTTTTAAAGTAAAGAAAACCCAAGAAATATTTCCAGATGATCAGTTTCGAAGAATGGAGTTTTTTAAAACCATGATTGAAAAAGTGAATCAGGATGAAAATTTTAATAAAAATATTTGTTTTACAGACGAAAATTCGTTTTCATTTAATCGCCGTTACAATCCTTCCATTGTTCGTTACTGGTCACGAAAAAATAAACATTTGCATATGAACGAACCCAGTATCCTCAAAAACTTAATGTCTGGACTGGGATTTTGGGTTGGTCCTTTTCTCATCAATGGTAATTTAAGAGGGAAAAATTATTTGGCTCTGATGCAGGACCATATCATCCTTGCGATTTGACAGGTGCCAAATGTTGGTTTTTAAACAAATTTGGTTTATCCAAGATGGTATTTTTAAATGAAACGTTTCCAAGGCGGCTTATTACAAGCAGGGAAGCTACTATCAGCTGGTTTTCGAGATCACCAGATTTGTCACCCAATGTTTTTTTTTATGGGGCTATGCAAAAACCAAATTTATTTGCATGGTCATTTAAGAGCTACCGCTTCGGATGAACTTCAAGCAAATATAATCACCACTTTACAATCAGTCGCACCTAAAATGCTAAGTAATTTCCAAACTGAATTTGTAACAGGTTCGGATACTGTGTAGCACAGAGCGAGAGAGATTTATTTTGCTGGGGAAGCCATAAAGTTTAGTTTATGGTAGACACGGCATTAGATATTATAAAAAAGAACAAGCTTGAAAAAACGGATACAACATTACGTAATTATCGTCTAAATTTCCGATATTTTATAAACAACGTCCCTCGATTGCTTTTCTGTACGAGCTGAAGAAAAGATCGCAGCGCAAGGGAAAACAATCTGTGTCAATCCCTCTACTTCACTGGGGCGCACAGGGGACAGGTGTTGGCTGTGGGTCTGTACATACAGTAATAATTTCCTATGATACCTATAGCATTTAATCATGCTGTATATCTATGATTGGAGTATGGAGTAAGTACTTACCAAGTACTAAACGTGATCAATCGGCAGCTGTTCCTGATCAGTTAACGTCATCGTGACGTAGCTCTGCATGGGCTTCTTGATTGGCTTTCGCCGCTGTTGGAATGGTTCCCTGCGGTCCAGTCGCCGTCCAGGGATGTAGTAAACCATACACGTCACGCCGACCAGGAACAAGAAGAACACGAACACTATGTGAAACATGATCAGCGAGTTCCACGCGAGTAACCTCATTAGAGTGGGATGAATATAGTGTCTTGTAGGTGATAGAAGGAAACGGAAGACGATTGGGTAAGATTTAATGGGCATAAAAAAAGAAAGGAGATCATAACTTGGATTAGGTCATACACTTTATTACAACACTATGAAAACAGTGGGTCAAGGAATCTCGTAGAAAATCGTCCAAAAAGTTTTGGCCGATACAAGGCATCAAACGTTAACATTACGTCAATTTAACCATTAAAAAGGAAAGTTATTATGGTCTATTAACACTTTAAATTTGAACAAAACGACACCACTGTTACAGAGTTGTTTTTCTTATAATTACACAATTAACTTTTCATAATTTTATTACGCGCCATCCTTGCCATAGGGCTCCTCTTTTATAAAATGTTTTTGGATTAAAGCAACCAAACCGTTCCCAAATAAATAGTCTTATATTTATGTCCCTCTGTAAGCTTAGTAAATATGAAGGCTATCCAAAGTATAAGCCTGTTATCTGTCGTAAGCTGAATTTCTGCTTGTAATTTATGATCAAACGAAAGTTAGAGCGTTTAAATTGAGTTTTATGATAGCTTATATCCAGAACAAATTTCATATAAAAAAAGATACATATAAAACATAGTCGACAAATTTTATTTTGAGAAACACTATTACTAACGCAAATAGGAAAGACCGGGGCTAGCTATCACACCGGTGAAAATTTAAAAGTTACTCAATGAATGAAATAATCTATCGAAGAATCGCGTGAACACTGACTGTTTTTCTACCTCACTTTTGCTAGAGGCCCTGTATGCTTGATATATTTTAAAGAAATAGAGGCGCGACAACCTTATTAAAATCAAATTTATTTAAGCTAAAATCAAAGAAGGGAAATCGGTCCTATATACTCTAGCCTTGCTTAGAGAGAGACCCACCCGTCCTTGTTAATTCCTAAGAGTCAGAAAATAAAAATACACGATTTATGGCAAAAATATACAGTGTTTGTTTATATGTTGCATGATGATTGTTGTCACTCACCGCTGACATAACATAAATTATTTTAGTGAAACGTCGCGTCGATGCGATGAACAGGAAATAACATAACCAAACAATGTGAGTTTGAGTGACTTTGATGTGTTTGTCGCATCTCTATTTCCTTAAAATATGTCATACATACAGAGGCTCTAACTTTTGAATGTTCTAAATTATCAAAAGAGAGTCGTGCGCAATTATGTTGTTAGAACAGCAATAGTAAATTTTAGTGCATCTGCATCTGTTTTTTGTGAATTTATAATGTCAAATATGGGTTTTTATGATACCGTGTTGCGTTTCTTAATATAAACATTGATTTAATATTTTTATACACTTAGGGACTAAAGGAGTAACCTTAGTCCCTAGTTTTAGGGACTAAAGTGTCCCTTTTAATCCCTATGGAGTAAAAACCTACTTGTCAAGACACACCCAAACTTGGAGTAAAATATCAATTCCAAATATGACAATCACTAGAATGACATTTTATATCTAAAGGTGATCTAGAATATAGTTAAATGCAATCAGTAAGGGATGTTGTTAAATAGCGTCCTATAATTTTTCTTTTAAATTATTTTTCCCATTTTAAAGTGCATAAAGTACTATATAAACCTAGTGACTGAAGTTCCCTTTAATCCTTCAACGAATTGTAGCCCTCCCTTCGGTCGGTCTACAAACATTTCGCCTCGGGATTAAGTGTATAACTTTAGTCCCTAGGTTTATAATCGGCTGTTATCCAACACCTGTCAGTTATAGTGTCATTATTGATGTCATTTTAGACAAGTAAAGTTTCAAATAACTCACGTCATTTTTTGAATAATAGAGAGTTATTGCAATAAAACCACGAAGTAATAGTGCCGGGCAATATTCTGACAATTTTCCATTGAAAGCTGACAGTTGATCTTTCAAAATTGACATACCAAAGTCGAATTTATAAATCTAGTGGTTTATTTTCCATTAATAAAGGGCGGCACTATTAACTCCGGCTCTTATAATACACAAAGACCAAATTTGAAAAAAGACAGCTGTTCTTATAATTATTAAGGAGGAACTATTACTGCTTGGCTTTGTTGCAATAAGTCCCTAATATTTATTTATTAGTGGTATTAGAACTAAAACAAGTATTTAAATTAACATTGATATTAAAAAAAAATGGTAATTTTTCCTGACGCAATTACCCTCAGTAATATTTTCTTCGTTTTCGATGAATATTTTTGCAAAACAGGATGGTTCCACCTGCGTAGGGCTAGTTGAGGGTTTATTTAATGATGTTGGTTTGGTGGTCCATTGAATTTTTTCAGTTTGAATTTTATTTTGAATAGAATCTTTTAGCTAGCTTAGCAATATATATGTCATTGCTACACTAAGACCTAGGCTATTATGTATTAAACATTATTTTTTATAGGTAATAAGGATCGAATTTAAGCATTAGATAAACACTATACTGAAACTCTGTATTTATAAATAATAAATTATGTTAAGTTAGAATATGATTTCCCATTGCAAGGTTCAAATTTTAAGTCAATAAGAAGCCCACTAAATACATAAACATTTTCATAAATTTCATGCAATATTGAATACATGTGAGATTTTGTTGGAATTAGTAAAAACGTAAAAAGACACCACTGTAAAAGAAAATTTAGAACAAGCGTACACACTTATTATCTCAAACTCAGTTCTATCACAATTAAGTAAACACATCAAATAAGAGCCCCTAAAAACCATTAGCTGCAGAGACAACACGCGAGTCAATTAACTAAAATCTCTTTGAGGGATCCCTTAATAGCTCATAAAAGTTTTATTTTTATTACAGAGATGCCTGCGTGATTTTATATGGTCCAAATTTAAGTAGCTTTAAATGAAAATATTCATTAAATAGATTTAATCGTCCAATTAAACCATTTTAAATTAAGTCATTAATATTATTACATTAAATTATTATGTCGTAAACTGAAACACTATTAAAAAGAGAAATAATGCTATTGCACTTTTGCATCAAGCTGTAGATCTGAACAATGTTAAACCCAATTGCCACGTTTTTACCTTCCTAGCCCACGCAGCAATAGCAAGATAAGGTATTGTTTTCGATGAAATATAATTGTTTGTTGTTTGCGATAACGCCAACAATGTGTTATTTGGATGTATTTTAGCATTATCTTCGTGACGTCTATGTGTGTGTGTGTGTGTAAGTATGTCTGTCCGTAATATTATAGCTCCGAAACCGCTGAACCGATTTTCATGAAATTTTCATGACAAATGTATGCATGTATGTATGTATTCGAAAGTGGTGGCAGGCCTTAATGGACCTCCATGCACTGCGACCACATATGGATCTATTGTGCCCACGTACACCTAATTTCACAAAAAAACTGATACGAGTTGTCAAAAAGTTGCCAAAGGTTAATTGCATTTCAATGTTATTCTATCAAAGGTATGTCAATACCGTATCAGATTTTTTTGAAATTAGCTATACCTACATACTGAGTTTGACTAAAGTGGCAAATTTTTTTCCACTCAGCACATAAAAAACTCTGTAAATTACAACAATAAATGATTTAGGCTTAATACTTTGGCTCAAAGATATACTACTAAGGCCTCTGCATTATTAGCCATTTCATGACAAATAGTGCTGCTTCGAATTTGGTCAAAATCCATTAATGCTGATGAAAATTTTTTGACAATTAAAAATTCATAAAATGTAACTTTATAACGGAGCATTATATCAATATGCGGTTTTCCGAATATGGTAGATTGCACTTTTCTCAATAACTTATGTTATAACCAAAAAGGGTAGGCGCATTCGTTTCTGAGATATTTACAAAAAACTGTTTTAAAGGCTGATATATCATGGAGTTCACTTGGAGTGTGCTTTAGCTAGGAACGTCTCAAATCTGTCATGGATCCATTTAGTTAAAGGGCTAGGCACACAGTGAGAAAATACTCAAAAGTGAGCTAATAGAATCATTGGAGGTCGCAGTGGAAGAGCCACAGTGTCCACTCGCTTGTGAATCATGCAGTTTTTATTTTTATTCTACAAAAAAAAACCAGGTACCTTATTCTGAACCAATGTCACTAAAAGTGGTCAAATTTTGGTAATATTCAATAAAGTTTTATGCACCACAAATTTTTCAATTTTTGTAGAAAAATCGTCACTTTTTACCAATCTTGGGGTGGGTAATTACCTTCATTTTATACGCCATTGTTTCGGACAGTCATTACCCCGTGCATCTCGACCCCACTGAAAGATTTTGGAGACACGTAAGTTGTAACTGCTAGTTTTTTTGGTTTGGTAGTTTAATTAATTGGGGAAGTGGTACGTAAGTCGTCGCGCCAGTTTATCTATTTGGGAAAATTTATCAATCCCTGCCCACCGTAGATCCTAGGTACCCGCTGGCTTGGAGTCTAAGTATCTATTTGCGATCCTGAGCTTAGGGTTACGAATGTAGACCACAACAGCATAGACGCCGCAGAAGATCATTTCGTTTCGTTTTTACCTATTGGCATGTCCGCTTATTGCAGACAATTTTGCCAGCTCAATTCAATGGACAGCAAGATAATCTGACTCGAAGTCACTTGGTGCCCACAACTCATTCACTCATACATTTATACTACATGAAGACCCAGCAGACCGGCTTACACCCGGTTCCCACCTACGACGCGTCACATGATTTCAATATGAAATGCTATGACTGTCATGTGACGCGTTTGCGCGGGCACGCACGAGAAAGTCCTAGGTGGGCACCGGGCTTTACTAAGCAACCCCCCTTGGTAAGCTATTTTTAATTTTTCAAGGAGGATTTAATTTCGCCTGATAACTTTGTCGGGCACAGGGGTCTAGCGATCTACGCTCTTCCGAACCACCGCCTGGTATTGTTCATCAACTTTGCCTATTTCGTTGATGCCTAAACTTTGCCCAAGACAGGCTTTATTCCTACTTCCGATAAATCTGTATCCACAAAGGGATAGTAGGTTCGAGTTTGTAGTGCCAGGCATGGAATTCGAACCCTCTGATTATAAAGTAAACGCACGCCCACTAAACCAATAGGGAACTTGCCCATTTTTTTTTATTTTACTAAAATGTGTGTTTCGTTATGCAAACGCGTTATACTAAATATCAGCCCTTAAATTGCAATACTTATTTGACAATAAATAATTAAAGGTGGAATCGCTTACTGGTATATTCAAACACAGCAAAATGCGCGGCAGCCGCTGTGACGTCACTCCTTAGAAAAATCCCGGGCCCCTTATGAGTATAACGGCCATTCGGTTCATAACTTTTTTATTTATGAATATTTTTTATTTCTAGAAAAACATTCATTCACTTTTTTAAGAGCGATTCAACTGTCAAATTAAAGTTTATTTGTCACTTTTAGTTTTTGAGATATTACATAAAGTTTATGTTTTACTTATGGATTGATCCTTATTTTATTCGATTTTTAAAATTAGCGTAAAATTTCCTTTAAAATGATGTTTCACACTTAATATTTAATATTTTTATTTTTTTATATTTTTTTATATTTTTATTTTTTTTATTACCTCTTATTTTTTTTTTTTAAATAATTTAAAAATAATTTAAACCAATTCTTATTCAGCAAACTAAAAAAAAAAGTTGAGACGAAACTAAAAACTAAAAATATAAAAAACAATAAAAAAAATAAAAAATAAAATATTAAGTGTGTCATAAAAAAAAAATTACGCTGATTTAAAAAATCGAATAAAAAAAAGGTCATTCGATAAGAAAAATACAAACCTTATGTAATATCTCAAAAACTAAAAGTGACAGATAAAATTTAATTTGACAGTTGAATTGCTCTTAAGAAAGTGCCTCAGGAATATTTTTACAGTAATAAACATATTCATAAATAAAAAAGTTACGGGGGTGGGTCGAAAATGCACCAAATTGAAAATATATATCTTGAAAGTAGTTTAAGATATCGATGTGCGGTTTTCGGCATTAATGTTTTAACAAAAATCGAGCTCGTAACATGTAGGTTAGTTTTTTTTTCTATCTCTTCTAGAAATGGGCGTTTCCTATCAAAAGTGTCCAATTTGGACCAATCTGTACCTATGTGGGTAGGTATAAATGAAAATAAATCAGCACTAGTGTTTATAGAGCTCATTCTAAACAGTGTTTTAAATAGGTGGGTACCTACTTAATTAATATACTTATTTTCAATAAGACTTATAGGTGTGGTTATATATATATATATATATATATATATATATATATATATAATTATTATATTATAGTACTTACAGTACTTAGGTATTTATACTTACTTGCGAGCTTTTACACCACGAACTTCAGCTTGAGAAAAATCCTCCAAATTTTTAATGTATAATGCAGTCATTAACATATCAACTCTAGGTAAATTGTCTGATTGTCCTTTTATAAACCCCGCATCAACCATTTTCAGTCCTTAACAGAATCACAAAACACTAAATTAAGAAAATTTAGACAAAACTACATCCGGAAATAACTGAACACCGCACGTTCAAAGCTCCAATAAGTACAATATCAATTATTTACGTGTTGTTTCAATGTCGGTTAACGGTCCCATGGATCGAGATCCAAAGACGTGACGTCACAACCAATGGCAGCGCGTTTTAAGAACAGGTCAAGTTATTCAAATTTCAAACCTTTATTTCTCAGGTAATTTAATTGTTATTGGAATTTTTCTTTTTCTAGAAAGTTTCTTATGATAATACCTTACGATTTTAATTGTTTTTAAAGGATTCAATTTTTTGGGCAAGTTCCCTATTATGGCCACCATATGAACCCAGAAGAAGTTCGGTGGTATGACGAATATAGTGGGAGTAAGAAGTTGAATTCCGGAACAGGTCGGAGCTGTTTCGCTCCGATTAAGGAACAGGTTCAGAAAACCTGTTTCAATACTTTTGGTCTAATATAAATATATAACAAATTAAAATTGTGTTAAAATGACTCAAAAGTCAAACTAAGGAAAATTGACGACAAAAAAAATGTGACCGAAAAAAGTGATGATTTTGGTTTCTGATTATTTGTTTCACATCGATTTTTAATTACTGCAATCAATTGCCCAAATGGATAAGTCATCTATCTCGTTTTTAAATGAGTCAACTCATTTGGTCCATTTTTTTCGGTGTTGGGTAATAAGAATATCTTTAGTGCAACCGGAGAAGGGAACTGGCAGCATTACAATATATCTGGGGGCACGGGAAGTTTGCGCACGCAGATGTACCACCTTTTCTTGAAACATTTCAGCCCTTAATTGACCGAACCGAATCGAACGTTACTTCGGAATGGGCTACAAAACTCAAACTGCAGGCGTAGATATTTATAGATTTAAGAATCCCTGCAAGTTTCATGGACTTCCATAAAGTAGTAAAGTAGTTACGAAATTTTAAAAAAACGTCGAAATTGCCACTCACTCGCTCACTCATGTATAGATCATCAAAATTTTACTGACATGCCATAAAGCTGAAATTTGCCCACTTCCATAGACGCTAGAGTGATAAATTTTAGAGAGAGTTTTATTTCCCTCCTCTATAAATGTAAAGTTATATAAATGTAATATTGCCCTCTTCCAGAAACGCTAGAGAGCTGAGCTTTGGACGGCTGATAAGAACTATGATAAAAATATTGCCCACTTCCAAAAACGCTAGAGAGCTAAACTTTGGCAGACTGATAAGAACTATGAAAAAACTATGGGAAAAAATTTAAAAACCTCAAAAATTTTATTTATTTTCCTCTCCTATAAATGTATTATAGTGTTAAATGATTTTGATATGATTTACTTTTCTTTGACCCGCACACAATCCATATGGTATTTCTGTTTGGCTTATCCTACTCCTAGATCGCAGATTAGGAACCCTGTATAATGTAGAGAAATACGTAAAATTGTTAAACGTGCACACAACAAAATTACTTCTGGCCAAAAAACGCAAAGATCTTGACGATAGAGATATACATAAGTAGACAGAACCGGTTATAGTGCCGTTACTACACACATATTTGCCTTCTTAAACCTAAATTTTAACGACAGACCCTGTATATAGCTTTAACAACCGCTAGAGAATGGAAAAGCTGTGCAAATCATAGATAGGCATGGGTTTCAACTGGAGTACAATATTTGGATCGTGACCAAAAAGGGAGTGATAATATTATATTTCACTGTAGCCTCATACAGACGAGCCTCGTTGTCTCTATATAGGTATATATTTCGAAGCTTTCAAAATAATATTTGACTGCGACCTTATAGCCATGACCTTAGAATAAAAAAGCTGATAAAAACAAACACGCACCCAACTATAGGTGTGCGCCGACACCAACCGATTTTATTTTAAGTTTTAATATTTGTTAATAAAGTTAGGAGTAAATAAATCTGCACAATTAACTTTAGAAAAACTACCAATTTATTCCACAATTTGATAAGTTTTCACCCAATCAACTAGTTTTTAGAAAAAAAATAATAGACATAACCCTAAATTTTTGACAATTGTCAAATAATGTAGTGGCGTAACGGAGTATGTTCCAAAACCACCAAAACTGACTCATGCGCAGTAACCGAGATCCTGTCTACCCGAAGAAGGAACATTAAAAATTAAATGAGGGTCCTGACTTCAAGCATCGCGTGTGAGAATGCATGGGTATGCCCGGTATTTATGCTCTAAGGCAGTGGTTCCCAAACTACTTTCTATGGCGCCTACTTTTTAAAATCTTGAATTGATCACGCCCCCCTTTCTCTGAATAGAGAAAAAACTGTATTTTTACTACAAAAAAACATTTTGATTTATTTAATCTAGTTCTAATCTAGTGCGAAAGATGTTGCTCTGTGACGTGACGTCTGTCCGAGTGTGTGTGTGTCCGGCCTACGGTAGCTCCGGAACCGCTGAACCGATTTCTATGCGACTTTTGGGAAAAATAGTGTTTGACACTGTAACGATCTGAAAGAATTTTGGTTGAAATCCATTAATGCTAATGACTAATTTTTGACAGTTGAAAAATTGGTAACTTTTTAACATAACATTGCATCAATATACGATTTCCGGAATATTGTAGAACTCATTTTTCTCAACAATTCGTGTTATAACCAAAAATTTCGTAAGAGCTTTCGTGTCGGAAATATTTATAAAAAACTGTTTTTAAGACTGGAATGTGCCAATGGGCTAGGAAGTTATCAGATCCGTCATGGATCCATTTATTTTTATAAATACAAGTAAAATTTAATATTAGAATTAACCAAAATTAATTAAAAATTAAATTTTGTTTTTTGATTACTCCAATTTTGAACGCCGCTAAATTGATATTTTTAGTCCCATTGAAATGAAGTCAGCGAGTGCCCAAACTATGTTTACACAATAAATTTTATGATAATTGGATGAATAGTTTAAAAATTTTACTACCCTAAATATTCCGAAATCCTTGACATTCGTGTATAAAAAGCTCAATTAGAGAGCATTAAGAATATGTCCGGCAAAAAGCAATATCTAAGAAAAACATTTCGTCGCCCTATTGGTGAACTGTCCTAACCCACATAAACACAAACTCGAGCTAGCACGCTTTTAAAAATGCTTTTTAATGGAAAAAAATCATGTGTCTAAAATTCTAAACAAAGGACAAAAAACATTATGTTTTATCTTCTGTGTACAGTTTTATAAAACAAAAACATGATTTTATAAATGATTTTTGTTTAAAGCGTACCAGTTCTAGTTTTGTTCATGTGGGTTGGGTTCACCACTAGGGCGCCGATTTTAAGGAAGTTACCTACTTACCTATTATATTAATTATTAGTTAAACATAAACCAAACATAAAAAAATATTCAACTATTGAAATCATCAACTTATCAACGCAAAAGCAAAGGTAGTTAATATAATCGTCCTTGGTGAAACTATAACTAAACTGATTTTTTAATAATTAAACGGGAGACAGGTCAGTATAATGGCTGATCACATATTAAGCACCGACAGTCCTTTAGCGTAGAAGGCGTTTTTGCCATGTTATTAATATTTTCTTATTTTTATTTGCATTTGTCAAATATAGCCTTTTGTCATTTTAAAATTTAAATTACATCAGGACTTCCACGCCCCTCACTTTGGGAACCACTGCTCTAAGGTATTTGATAGAATTTATAGAAAAAAGAAAAGAAACACAAGGAATAGAATAAAAATAAGCACCTAGGGAACGTCCTTAATACACAAACTTACTTAAACACATTAAAAAAACATTCAGTGTAACGCAAGGTCAAACCCCCCCCCCCTCCCCCCCTAGAGCGTTACGTAATTTAAGGACAGTCCCCTAGCTTCTTTATTATAGGACATTCAAGAAAGAAAAAAATGGTGTTCTATATTATTATTTATTCTAGATGCAAAAATACCCGTGGGCCTGTACCACCCACCAGTAATTCCAAAGGGCAAAAAGATAGCTATAGCTTTGCAAAGCAGTATAATATGTATAGCTTTGGCACCGACTGTCGGCAAAACGTCGTTTTTGAGGTCCAGATCACGTCGTTAGCATCTATAGAGAGCTCGTAAATATCACGTATTAAATGATAGAATTTATTATTCCCGGAAAATTCAAAAACATATTTGCATGTTCCATTTGTAACCCAATGCGTAAGTATGAAGGTACTTTTAGCACCGCATATTAATAAAGTTGCGCTATTCCAGGCATTCGGTTGCTGTTCGAATCGAAATTAAAAATATGTACAGGGGTTTTCAAAGTATGAAGCAAAACTAAAAATTGAAATAGTGTCACCATCTTGTAGTCAAATTTATTAAAGTTTTGCACATTTTGTATTAGCAACTACGGCCAATCGAATGTCTGTCCTTAACACCATTGTTCCTAAACCGCTAAACAAATTTTTATGAGATTTTCACGAAAAAAAGTGTTTGATACTATAACGAGCTGATTAAATTTTGGCAACAATTCATTATTGATAATGACAGGTTTTGGACAGTTAAAAATTAAAAATATGCCAACCTTTTAACGGAGCATGGCGTCGATATTCGGTTTTCGGAATAAATGTGTGTAACAACAAAAAAATTTCGTTTCTGAGATATTTGCAAAAAACTGTTTCAAGGCTGATATAGCGTGGAGTGTGCTAATGGGCTAGGAAGGTATCAGATCCGTCATGGATGCACTTATTTTTAAATAAATTCACATTTTTCGTGATCCAAACATAGGCTTGTTAACACTGTTTGTGTTGGGTTACGGGCTGGATTTGCTAGGATTTACTTTTTCCCAAATTAACTTAGAGCGGCGAATTGTTGAAATAAAAGCAATATGTAGCAAGCACCCCGTACAATTTTTGGATGATACTAGTTTGAAAGCCCGTATTTCCCTATTCATTGGGTATATGTTATAGATACTAGTAGTAGGTTATTTTGTCTTGTTGGTGAGATAGTAAATAACCTTGCCAAAAAGTTAGTTTATTGAACCACCAGAAATTGTAATACCTATACTTGATTAGAGTCCGTAGAAAGAGAATTCTGCGGAGCGGAGGGCATGCTTTTGGAACATCTATCACAGGTAAATTTTAGAATACAGGAATGATCTTGTTATGATAGAATTTATATTATTATATTTGCATGTTTGTTTGTAACCCAATGTGTAAGTATGAAGGTAGGTACTTTTAGCACCGCATATTAATAACGTTGCGCTATTCCAGGCTCATTCGGTTGCTGTTCGAATCGAAATTAAAAATATGTACAGGGGTTTTTAAAATCTGAAGCATAAACTAAAAATAGCTTTTTTCTAAAAATTTAAATTTTGTTACCATCTTGTACTCAAATTTATTAAAGTTTTGCAATTTTGTACTAGAAACTAAGGCCAATCGAACGTCTGTCCTTAACACGATTGCTACTAAACCGCTAAACCAATTTTTCTGACATTTTTACGAAAAAAAGAGTTTGATACTGTAACGAGCTGAATAGATTTTGGTAAAAATCCATTATTGCCAATGACAGGTTTTTGACACTTAAAAATTGAAAATATACTAACAGTTTTCGCAATAAAGTAGAAAACGTTTTTCTTAATAATTTGTGTAACAACCGAAAACTTCTTAGGACCTTTCGTTTCTGAGATATTTGCAAAAAAGTGTTTCAAGGCTCATATAGCGTGGAGTGTGCTAATAGGCAAGAAAGGTATCAGATCCGCCATTGATACATTTATTTTTAAGTCAATTCACATTTTCCGTGGGCCTCGTTTCTCGAATTTCCTGCCTCAAAGCGGTCTAGAGTTTTCTGACACCATTGATTAATCCTAGATTCTTTCTGTTCCTTGGATTACAGATGCGGTATCCAGCGGGAAACTATTTTTCTTACCCTAATACTAATTCTTTTCCCTAATTCTTCATGAAAATTTTTGAGGTCTTTGAAATCCCCAAAGAAGCCTCAATCTCGCGATGTATGTCACATGTTAAGTTTTAGCCATGACATTCGATTAGTGTCGCCCTCTATGTTCCTATATGCAAAATAGCATAAAATATGACAAAATGGGGCAAAATGTCGCAAAATTAAGCATGCGGAGCAAAACTGCGCGAGCATATATCGCGCAATTCAACATCGCGCAAGACATAAATCACGGGGAAATATGGTGCAGGATCATTTGCACGCAATCATTTATCGCATAGAACAAGATAATATCGCAAGATCACAACCGCGCAAAATTCAAAAATGCGCAACATTAGAAAAATTTTAAATATTGAGAAATGGTGTAAAAAACTTCCCTGACCTATTTCACGGGATCTTAGAGGGTGTAAATTCGAACCGAACCGAACTAAAACAAACCGAATCGAAGTGAACCGAACCGAACCGAAAAAAAAATAAACCGCGAAAAATCTGAATGTACATAGGTAGTATAACGATTTGTTACCGAACCGAACAGACAAATTTATTATGCGATGAAAATGCAATTTTATTTTGACCTGTACCATTATAATCCACGAGTTTTTATTAAAATTTAAGCAGGCGCGATTTTTCATGTTACGCGATTTTATAAATGTGCAATTTAGGACTGCGCTAAATATGACTGCGCGCAATTGATTCTGAGCGATATTTGTCCTGTGCAATATGACCGCAGGGTTTTAGTTCACGCTCTTCATTTTGCGACATATTGGCCGCGAATCGCTTTAAACATTTTTTTAAAAAAATATGAAATCAGTTCATTTGTTAAAATAATATTGACACAAAGCCCTTTTATTCAATAACATGTTAGGAACTAAAGCGACCTCATTAATTTTCTTAAAAACATTAAGAGAATTAAAAGTTTCTTAAAAGGATGTTCCACAGAAGCAATTATATAATATTTAAAGCTTTTGGTTGAAATTAAATCAGATCTGGCGGGCGGATCCCGTTAACTTGTGTAGAAATGTTTAATTTTGTAGAAATATGATATATGATAATTTTATACCTAAAAATTACCATGATTTGTTTGCATAATTATTTAACGTTTTATTTCATTAAAGAGCTTTCGGTCAATCACATTTCAACAACTAAATCGTTTTATATAAAAACTTTTACAGATTAAAACAACTTAATTAAACGTTGTAAGTAGTAGTAGGCTGACCTCTCCAATATGGTAAGTTCACTAAAATATGCACCCCTCAATAAATTATTTGATTTAAAATTGTTTTTTTTTTACAAAATACCTACCTTTTTTCGAAAAATCCTTGGTTGAAGTTTTAGAATAAACGCCCTGTATATTATATAACAATAAGCTGAGATAAAGGATTAAAATGTCAATTTTAATTTAAATGCACACTAGCCCCATTTAACGTAACAACTACTAACATAAATTGGAAACTTTGTGATAGCTTTATTAAATTTCCCTTCCCTTGGCTTCACATGTACAAGATTAAAGAATGTCCCTCTAGACTTTATACAAATCGGGAAAATATTCCATGGAAAATACGTTTAAATTTTCCTTCTCTATTTGCATGCATTGGCGTACGCAAAATTTAGTAGCTACAGTCAGGGACTTTAAATTTCCGCGCCAGATAATAATTAATTTCCCTATTTGAAATTAGGAGACCAGTTTCAATCAAACCAAGAAAATAGGGAACGTTACGTCCGACCAGAATAAGAGGCACAAAAGAGATGGCTCAACTTAATCTATCTCCCTCTGTTTACAGCACTTTGGTCTTATTGGGTGGTCTTCATTTTAATGAGTACATATAAAAGATGAGTATAAAATAGCATAAAATACGGCTACATGTGGTCTTGCCCTTCCCCGCCCCCAAACTTTTTTCTAAATAAACCACTGCATGTGGCTACTTTTAGCTGAAACAGCCCGTATTTTATTACATTTAAAAATTAACATTAATCTTAAATGAAAACAGCTTATATATTTAACTTAATTATAACATTACTATTATACTAGCACACAACTGGATAAACAACACACAGGTCCTCATTTTTCTAATTTAAATAAACAAACAAAACTGGACACCAAATCGGCCATTTTGAATACGACATATTAAATTATTTAATTCTGAAACCGGTAGCAATCAATTTTAAACAAGATCGGACAAACTTGTATAGTACGCATGTTAAAAAGTAATTTTGCATGGCGCTGATTTTTTTTAAAGAAAATGTCAGGGTCTAATTTATTTTCAAAAAGGCAAAAAGCGGCACTACAATTTTTTTATATTTTAAGAACCTAAGAACTAAGATTCTAAATAGTAAAAAATTGAGGCTTAACTTAGTGAAAGTATTCCAAAATTTAAAATAAAAACAAAACTAAATGCAACCCTCTTTTATTAATTTTTTTTTACTTACTTATACAGGGTGTCTCATAACTTAGGGGCCATAGTGCAGCAGGTGAGGAGGTTATTTCCGAGAAAAAACTTTATATAACATGGGGGTCAACACACATCTGTTTTTAAGTTATTGTATTTTAAAGTTAGAGGAGTGGGGGGAGAAAGGGCTTTAGAAAAAGGAAAATCTGTCAGAGCCAGCTGAATTCTGAGCTAATTGTGATGCAAAAATGTAATATTCTTTTTTTTTTTGATAAAATTATAATTTGAGAAGATACAGGCTGTCAAAATAACCTCCAAAAATGTATAAAAAATAATAATAAAAAAAAAATGTTTGCTTACTTATTCTTTTAAAAAATATCAATAATATTTTATTACTATGTGTCGCTAGAGACTTGTTTTTATTAACAAAAAATATAGAAAAAAACATTGCGTTTAATATGGCATTCATAAAAATTTATACAAAAAATAACAGTTTTTTCTAAAAAAAAATTGACCGACAATTTTTTTTTTAATTATTTTTATTTCAATTTATTGCTCTTGCTCCCTTACCCAATTTCATATTTTTACTCCGTTTTTTAAAAAAGTTATTATGAAAAAAGTTAAAAAAATCGCCAACTTTGATGCTCTGTATCTCGACAAAGAAAGAGTTTTGACCCATGCAATATAGAAACTTTTTTATCACACATGACCTCCTCTATCACATGTTGGCCTATGTCTTCTAAGTTATGAGACACCCTGTATATATATATATATATATATATATATATATTTTTTTTTAATAGAAAAGTACCAATTTACCTTAACTTGCTCTTTAAAATTCATGGCCACATATTTGTAACTTAAAACAGTGTCACTCGAAAATTTTGCCATTAAAACTACTAGGACTTCAAAAATGGAAACAAGGATAAGTTTGCAGTCCCTAGTTTAGAAGTGAAATTCGTCAAAAATATATAGGTATTTAGAAAATAATTGCAAAATCGAATATTGTTCCGATTTTTCCATATGTGCGCCGCCGTTGGTGCAGAGTACTCAACATCTGCAGTTATTTATAAGATTTTCCCTTCTTTGAGCTAGTGTAAAGTATAAAACTTTATTACTGCTCTTTCAGTCAGTAGGCCAAAATAGATAAATAAACGTTGAATTTATTGTAACCAGAAATGTGAAAATATTCACCTACTGCTGGTACAGCTTAATTTTTCGCGCTTTATCTGAGCACTTGACATCGGCAGTGCCCCGACAAATTCGCGTAGACTGCTGTACCAACTTTTCTTGAAACATTTCAGCCCATATTTGATCTATCTAAAACTCTACTTCGGATTGAAGCTTTGCACAGTCGTATATCTTTATAAAGTTAACAACCCCTTAAAGTTTCATGAACTTCCATAAAGTAGTAAAGTAGTTAAAAAATTTCAAAAGACGTCGAAATTGCCACTCACTCACTCACTCATGTATAGATCATCAAAATTCTACTATACTTCCAGGCATGCTATAAAGCTGAAATTTGGCAGACTCATAGAAATTATGACCAAACCCTTGGAAAAAATAAAAAAACCCCCTATACACGTAAAGATATGTAAAAGTAACATTGCCCACTTCCAGAAACGCAAGAGAGCTGAGCGTTGGCAGACTGATAGGAAACATGATAAAACTATAGAAAAAAACTAAAAAACCTTAAATTTTTTTTACTAAGTTAAAGCGACTGGGACCCGACTAGTACAAAAACCCAAAAAAGCACAATAAACAAAACAAAAATTTAGATTTGTTACGTTTTAAATTAAATTTAAATTATTCTTGGGTTACAATACAAAATGATATATATGACTTAAATATTGACTTGGAAACTAAACTTTTATGCATCTGCACTGTGCATTCCCTCGTGGTTTTTCTTGTTTGTTATTTGTCGAGGTATTTTGGAATCCAAAAGAAATATACAGAAAATCTATACAAAAATATTGCTTTGGTACAAAAATAATGAGACACTTGGTTTAGGTTTTGTGAGATGCTTTGCTCAGAAATAATTTTTAAGGCCCTAAATAAATAAAAGTCTGATAGGAGATATATGGGAATATCGGATAAAATATCGTCTTTCAGGCTAAGTCATTTAGCCTTTGGCGAGTGGTTAATGCCACGTGAGTACAAACATTACGTTCACTTACGTCTTAGATATATCTCTACTACTAAAGGGTATTAAAACGAATAATAGCTGCGTTCGGTATTTGCATCTTAGACGTGACGGATTTTCGGTCACGTAATTACAGATTAGTCTGAGCAAATTGGAATTAACGAACGATCCAGATCAATTCGATCAAATTTTTATAAATGGTTATAATCTTAAATATAACCAAAAATATTATGTACATATTGCAACTCACGTCCAGCTATAATTTTGACAAAATTTTCCTGTGATGTCGGAAATTTATATAATTTGTTGTCTTCAACATCAAATAATTCGATTTCAATCTTTTTACGTAAAAAAACCATTTTTGTAAACAAAACAAATACACAACATACGTCACAATCTCAGATTAATCTGTTTCGTCGATCAAAATGTACGGAGCAACCAGATTTACGTCCGACTAGTCTGAGCAGAATTACCGAACGATTCAGATCTACCTCCCCTAGATTTAGATGGAATTAACGAACGATTTCGATCAAAAAGATTAATCCGACGTAAATACCGAACGCAGCTTATGACTAATGACTGCTAAAAGCGTTCCGCCATATTGAATGCAATTGAACCCACACGTATGGCTTGGATTAAAAAACTAGACTCTTTTAATTAAATCAAGGCCAACACAAAAATAGAGGCCACGACCCTGAAAAAATCAGCTGTTCTCCTGGGGCTGAATTTTACATTGGATCTTATGGGAGGTACCGATTTCCGCGAAAATTCAGTGAAATATTCTCAGACACCATCCCGATATTCCACCAAAGTTTTGTAAGGAAGCAACATGATTAAAAGGTTAAAATCTTCAAGATTTAGCCGAGGGGTGGGATACTCCTTAAATAGTTGTACAAATTTGGTAAAAGTATTTAATAAATACATTTAAATAGCTTTTAAATACTTCTAAATACTTAAATACTATTAAATACACTTAAATACAATTTAATACCTTTAAATCCCAAATAAATACAATATTTAACTTAAATACTTAAATAGGTGTACAAATTTTTATGAGTGAACCAAACCGAACCGAACCGAACCGAACCGAACCAAACCGAACCGAACCCCTCGGATTTAGCATTCCTTATTTTGAATTTAAATTACCCGCCATGTACCACATGGAAATTGTTATATTTGACATGTATTTGACTTTGTCATGTGTGATTGTCACATTCGCTTCTGCTTTAAACTTAATTTTTGTGCGAGCTAATGAAGCGGCTCTGAAAAATTAAACATTACTATAGATTTTAAAAAAATTGTTCTAAAAGAATATGGTAAAAACAATCTCAAAACCGGCTTCATTAAAAAAAAAAGAAAAATATTCATGAACCGTCATTCCAACTTCAATATTATAAAGACAATCAGCTGTGTCGTAACGTGACCATCAAAAAAAAATCAGCCCCGGATGTGACGTCAACAAAGGGGAGGATCGTGGCCCGTCCGTTTTGATAGCCCTGATTAAATTTGAAAGAGACTTCTTTTAAATGACACTAACAATTTGTTTTAATTGCAATTTAAGAATATTTTTTGAATTTTGGAAGAAAGCTATTATCTTGAGTTTACGTAGCCGCTTACTTGTCATTTTTTTAAGCAAATTAAAAAGTATTTATCAGGAGGTAACTGATAATGGGTGTTTTAAGCTTAGAAAAACGATGGCGCTGAGAGCGTAGCACCCTCAGTAGCCTAAATTTATCCAAGCCATACGTTTAGGAGCGGATAGTTTACAACTTGCATTCCATTTTCTAATGGTTGACATAGTCAGCTGATATATGCCATATATTTTAAGGTTATGGTTTATGTTTGTTATTATAGGAGCGGATAGTTCACAACTTGCCAGGCATATTATGAAAATTGAAGGCGGGATTTTTAAAATTAAAACTCTCCTCGTTTTGGGACGTTGAAATCGGTGTTAAACCAAACTGAAACAAAACCTAACCTTGGTCAATTGATGGGATTAGGATACGTTGTCGAATAATTTATCAGGGTTAGGTTAGGTTAGGTTAGGTTTGATTATGAGTGGTGCGACTGTCGCCCTTCCACTGCGACTCAGGTGGTCTATTGTAGCTCATCCCAACTTAAATATCACCAATACCTATCTCCTTTATGAAGCAGATCAGTTTGTTTGGTGATATTTCCTCAAGAACTTGAGGCTCTATCTGTCCAGGTCCGAATATTTTCGCCCTAGTTCTTTGTCTTGCTACGCAGTGGCAGATTAGATGAAGTGGCGTTTCCTCCTCAACACCACAGAACCTACACGTTGGTGTGTTACTTACTCCCAGTCTGTTCATGTGTTTCAGTCACACAAAACTCTGTGACAAGGACATACAGCCAAGTAGCAGCAACAGCTACTATACCTGATATTAATATCAGTAGTCAAAATACTATGGAACAAACACTACAATTAATTTTGGAGAAATTGAACAAACTTGATGAGCGATTAACTAAACTAGAAAGTAGCAATAACGGACCTACCAATATGCCTCAAAATGGTCAGTAATCTTAGAATCCTAGCTTGGAATGCCAATGGTCTTTTGCAGCATCAGCAAGACTTGCAAGTTATTCTAGACATAGAAAAAATTGACGTCTGTCTTGTGTCAGAAACGCATTTCACTAACCAGTCTCACATTAAATTTAAAGGTTATAAAGTGTATCATACAACTCACCCTAGCAATACTGCACATGGGGGAAGTGCTGTAATAATTAAAGAAAATATATCACACTATGAGGAGATGGGATATAAAACCATAGAGATTCAAGCTACATTAGTAAGTGTAAAAACCAAAACATATACATTAGTCATAAGTGCTGTCTATATACCACCAAGGCACTTACTAAAGAAAAATCAATATCTTAATTTTCTCAGAAAATTAGGAAACCGTTTTATAATTGGAGGTGACTTTAATGCAAAAAATACCTACTGGGGATCTAGACTGACGAATTCTAAAGGAAAAGAACTTTTGCAAGCTATTAGTGAATATCAATGTGAGCCGATATCAACTGGTAAGCCCACATACTATCCAACAGATCCAGGAAAAATTCCAGATCTAATTGATTTTTTTATAGTAAAAAATATATCTTTAAGTTTTGTAGATATAGAAGAAAGTTTTGATTTACACTCAGATCATTCACCTATTATTCTAACTCTTAGTAAAAACATAATAAAGAAAGAAGCAAATATCTTACTAGTTAATAAACTGACTGACTGGATTAGTTTTAAACAAAGTCTGTCAGAAAAAATAAACCTATCAGTACCATTGCAAACGCCAGAACAAATCGATAAAGAAGTTGATTATTTTGTTACAAATATTCAACAAGCAGCTTGGGAAAACAGTCCAAAACCAAAGAGAATTTTTAAGGGAAAAAACTATCCAAAGGAAATTAGAGACCTTATATTGGAAAAAAGGAAACTAAGAAGAAAGTGGCAACAAAGCCGTGATCTTCGGGACAAAACAAATCTCAACAAAATGACGCAGCGCATTAGGCGAGAAATTCTAGTAATAAAAAATGAATCTATTAACCATTTTCTTAATGAACTTACAGATGATAAAAATACCGACTATTCCCTTTGGAAAGCAACTAAAGATTTTAAAAGACCAATTATCCAAATTCCACCCATACGAAAATCTAACAACCAGTGGGCAAGGAGTAACGAAGAAAAAGCAGTCATTTAGAAAAAACATTTCAGCCCCACGAAGCACCAGATGAACACTTTCATTTAAATGAACCCCATCAAATCGAGGACCATATTAAGCTTACATCACCAAAAGAAATATTAACAGAAATCAAAAATATTAATTCGAAAAAAGCCCCAGGGTATGATCTTATTAACGGGGTAGTCATAAAACAACTCCCCAGAAAAGCTATCGTAAAACTATGCAACCTAATTAATGCGTCTTTTAGGCTTAGGTATGTACCTAAACTGTGGAAAGTTGCAGAAGTTATCATGATTCCAAAACCGGGAAAACCACTCCATGACGTGTCATCTTACAGGCCAATACCTTTGCTGCCAATTATATCCAAGCTCTATGAAAAATTATTGCTTAAAAGAATAAAACCCATCATAGAAAGACAATAAATTATTCCATCTCATCAATTTGGTTTTCGAGACAAGCATTCCACGATAGATCAAGTACACAGAATTACTAATATAATAGAAAAAGCACCAGAAGAGGGAAAAGTTTGTTCTGCAGTTTTTCTAGATGTAGCACAAGCATTTGACAAAGTGTGGCATGAAGGCCTTAATTTTAAACTAAAAAGGTTTCTGCCAAAACAATATTCGGATATTTTGGAATCATACATATCTGATAGACATTTTAGAGTAAAACAGGAAGACTCATACTCAAATTTAAGAGAAATTCAAGCAGGCGTGCCCCAGGGTAGCGTACTAGGCCCTTATCTATACTTATTATTCACTTGTGATATCCCAAAGCCAGAAAATTGTCACTTAGCAACATTTGCCGATGATACTGGTTTATTGACGGTAGAAAAATCTATTGAAAAATGCATAGAAAAACTTCAGGATGCAGTCACCCAAATTCACAGTTGGACCACAAAGTGGCGAATAAAATTAAATGAATCCAAATCAATTCATGTTGATTTTACAAACAAAAATATAAATCACATACAAATAACAATTAACAACATTCCAGTACCATATTCGAATCAGGCAAAATATCTAGGTATGACACTTGATGCCAAATTGCGCTGGAAAGCACATGTTAGGAAAAAAAAAAGAAGCACTTGAGATAAGGTATAGAAAAATGAACTGGCTAATTGGAAGGAAGTCCAATTTAACAATTTATAATAAGTTACTGCTTTATAGACAAATACTGAAACCAGTATGGACATATGGTATTTAACTATGGGGTTGTGCTAAAGAGAGTAACATTCTAGTTGTACAGAGATTTCAAAATAAAGTATTAAGAAACATTGTGAATGCACCTTGGTACGTTTGAAATAGTGACCTTCATCGAGATCTAAAAATCGAAACTGTAGCAGAGACTATAAAAAAGTACGCAAAAAGCCATGAAGATAGACTCCATCGGCATGTGAATGTGGAAGCAATTCAGCTTCTAGACAATACTATGCTAGTTCGACGACTAAAAAGAGTGAAGCCGTTTGAGCTAGTAAACTAAGTGAATTACACATAAAACAAAATAATGTTATAAACACAACACAATTGTGAGTTACAAACTAAACAAAGCGGGGAGAACTGTTGAGTGAACCCTAAGTTTAAATCTGACTTTTCTAGTAAATTAAGTTAAAACAAAATTGCTAATTAGTCTTACTGACTAGATTGTAATAAAAAAAACACAGTGTGTTTGTTTTTGTTCATGTATTTGTTGAGTCGGCATTGGCCTGTGTATAGCCCTGTGATTATTCTTAGGCTATTCCTGTTTAATTCCAATAGTTGGTTCGTCTGTGTTTGTCTGGCTTGCTTAGAAAGGTTTTGGAGTGTTGTTGTCTCGGGGTTGCCCGCCAGTTTTGAGTCCCCTTTCTAACAACCCACTCTCCTATTTCTTTTGTGACTGTGGCCTTAGGTAAGCCGAAGTAAAGCTCCGGTCCAACCAGCGCGGATTCTGCTCCCGCCCTGGCTAGTGCGTCTGCTTTTTAATTTCCCTCAACTCCCGTGTGGCTTGGCACCCAGACAAGATTGATCTTGTTGGTTCTGCTGGCCTGTCTTAGGGTTTCAAGGCAATTCCAGACTAATGCTTAATGCTTTTAGAGCTGATAAGCTATCTGAGATGATTTTGATGCTTTTGTTTGAGAGGTCCCTGCGGGTAATCTCTCTACAGCATACTTCTATTGCATGTAGTTCTGCTTGGAATATGGTTGCTAAGTTTCCGAGTCCCACAGATATTTCAGTCCGTGGTCCCGTCACACCCGCACCCACCCCATTTTTTGTTTTCGATCCGTCTGTATACCATACGTGGTCGGCGTTTAGCAGTTGAGCAGGTCTCTCCCGCCATTCCTCCCTCGTTGGTATAAGAACCTTAAAAGGTACATCGAAGCTATATTTGGGTAACATGTATTCTGTTGGCATGCTAAGTATTCGGTTATTCCTGAATACCTCAGCCAGGCCCGCAAAGTTACCCTTAGCTTGTCCAGGTTGCTCTTGGTTTAGGCTCTTGAACCTTGCCACTGCTGCCCTGGCCTCCTTCTCTACCAGGTATATGTGTAGGGGGGGAAGGTTTAGCATCACCTCCATTGCCTCCACAGGTGTCGATTTCATTGCTGATGTTATGACTCTACACGCCATGCCTTGCACGCGTGCCAGTTTATCCCTGGTTGTTTTTTGCTTAGTTTTTGCCCACCAAGCAATAGAGCCATATGTGATCATCGGTCTCACTACCGCTAGGTATAGCCAGTAGGTTTGTTTTGGTTTCATACCCCATGACTTCCCACAAATTCTGGTACATGTCCACAAGGCCATTTTCGCCCTGCCGATTACCTTGTCCAGGTGGGTGTTCCATTTTAGTCTCTGGTCCAGAATCAGTCCCAGGTATTTGGCATCCTTTTGAAAAGGAATGCGTATCCCTTCGACGGTGGGTTCTGTTAGGTTCAGTTTTCGCCGTCTTGTGAAGGGTACTATAGTGGTTTTTCTAGGGTTGATTGATAGTCCCTCCCTATTACACCATCCATTTATTAGGTTTAGCGCCCTTTGTAAGATGTTGGATATTATTCCATCGAATTTGCCTTGTATTCTGATCACAACGTCATCGGAGTATGCCTGCGCCTCGATTCCCTCCCTTTGCAGGAGTTCCAGCAGCCCGTCTACCATCAGTGTCCATAGTAGGGGAGATAAAACTCCCCCTTGCGGACAACCTCTGTCCGTGCTTACTCTGATTTCCTCCTCACCAAGGGTGGTTTTTACGATGCGCGTTTGTAGCATCATCCGGATCCAGTTGTTAATACAAGGTTCGACACCTCTTTGACTGCATGCGTTAATGAGTGAGTCGATTGGGGCATTGGTAAATGCTCCTTCTATGTCCAAGAAGGCCGTGACCGCAATTTCTTTGTTGTCTAGTGTCTTTGCTAGTTTACTGACCAGGTTGTTTATTGCCAGATCCGTAGATTTGCCTGGTTGATAGGCATATTGGTTAATGTTTAGAGGGCGTTCCTGCAATACCCCTTTCCTAATATGCCTATCAATCAGTTTTTCTATAGTTTTCAATAGAAATGATGTTAAACTTATTGGTCGGTATGATGTGGGTAGGTTTAAACCTGCCTGCCCCACTTTCAGGAGGAATATTACCTTTACCGACCTCCAGTTTTCTGGTATGTAGCTCCACGCTATGCTGGCTCTGAATAGCTTTGTTAGGGAGGCTATTATCAGGGTTAGGTTAACACCGATTTCGACAGGAAAAACAGGACAGGGAAAAAAATATAATGTTTTTAAAAAACAATTTAAAAAAAACTCATCGGTATATGCATAGATTTAGTTAAATTCATCAACCACTACACTTTTTAATCACTTACAACTAGTATATATTCGTATTTTACGCCGAAAGCTGTAAACATAATGTTTGTTAAATTCTTGACTGGTGGCACCATCTCTTTATATATAATATAATAACAATCTTAAACGGCAACGTTGGTTTTCTTTAGGAACTTTAGCCACTCCTTCAACATCAAAAAGTCAGCTGACTATTTCGACGAATAGCAAACGGAATGCAAGTTGTGAACTATCCGCTCCTATAAGTTTGGGTTCTTTGAAATCCAACATGCCGGCACGCTTGTCAGTATGTATGTGGAATATTTATGGATATGCTGTGATGGCATTTTCTGGCATCTTTGTTTATTATTTGTAGTAATATAAGGTAGTTTTCAGCTTTTTTTGAACTTTTATTTTAAATTATCAATTCAACAGCCAACGTTTCGACGCCTTCCGCGTCATCCTCAGGACCAGAATAGTATAGTTATATGAGTATTTCAAATGCAATATATTTTAGAAAATTTTTAAAACAGCGTCTAACTAGCTGTCAGCCTTGATGAGAGTACTAATGAAGGTGTCGAAACGTTGGCTATTAAATTGATAATTTAAAATAAACGTCCAAAAAAGCTGAAAACTATCTTTTATTATTTGTTTATTATATTTACTGTTATTATTTATATATTTATGTTTTACTGCTTATTGCATTGCTAAAAAATTATGCTATACTATAACACATATAATGCGGAACTTCCAGGAACCGAGTTGTTAATATACGCAGCGGCAGCTAGCGCGGTTCGTTTAAATTTGTCACTCGTCCAATGTTTTTATTTTTATTATTTATTTAAACCGTTTTAATTTCATGAGAAATGAAGGTTTTTAAATAGCTTAACTCCGTAAATTTTATACGTTTATTTAAAATATTGCGACAGCTTTTTAAAGTAGGTCCAAGATAAAAATAGAAATTCGAAAGGTGTGTGGTTCCAACGTCAATACAATTAAGTATTATTTAAATACAAAAAAAATTAAAATAACGGATTCAAAATGGCGGTTTTTTATCAAATATTTTTTTATTCAAACCTTAAAAATAATAACTGCGAATACAGTACAGCAACATTCTCATTTCTGGATTGATATGGATTAATACGTTGAGGTGTTATTAAACTCGCCTACTTTGATTTTTGTTCCAAAGTTAAAAAAATCCAAAATGGCGGACACTTTTATTTATGTTGTACCGATTTGTCTAAAATTTGACCAAAACAATTATTTTAAACGCGTCACACATTTTAATTTTTTTAGTTTGCCAAAAGTTAGGTTGAACTCAGAAATATATTTTCTAGTTTCTGGTAAAGCTCATAATTTAAAATAAGTCTCTTTAACTAAAAGTTTTTTTTACCCATTATTTAACAGTGACAATAATGAGAGTGAGTTAATATACTTACACAGTAGAAGTAACTAGATTTTTTCAAAATATATAGTCAAACTAAAATATACAGTTAACAATGATGTATGGCAAGTCTCATTATTTTGGTGCCAAGTTAACTCAATTATTATTTCGCCAACTTCCAATAGTCTAAAACCATCTAAAACATGTATATCTTTTGCAATTTAAAAATTTGTTCTTTGAAAACAGGACACTAAAACAAAATACGCTTAAACTCATAAAACGACATCGTCTCGTTAAAACGTCGAATGTTTTTATTTCCATAAAACTATCAAATTGTGCCATGAATGCTATCGTTTTAAGGGCTGCCTGTTATAGGGCGTATCTACATTCATACTCTTAACTCGCAATTTCATTTTTGCGTTTTGAAAGTCCCTCTACCTCAGCATATCAAAGGTATACGTTAGCCAACATGTATGGCAGAGTCTCTAAATTCATCGGGTTTTTTAATCGATCACATCCAGAATGTTGACAAATGACAGGTGACTGATGAGCAATCGAAAAATAAAAAGAAACCTAATGAAATCAAACCCTAACCTACCTTCTATCTCTAATTTTTTATTTCCGAAAAAGAATCAATTCTAATTTCTCATCTGAGTAGCTGACATCAGAATCATTAAGGAGATTTGGAGCTAGTTTATTAACTATTCCTAACATTCTGATTATTTGCTTTTATTCTTTAAATATGAATCAAATTTTCAAAAAAATCACAAATGACATTTATCCGGAATTTCTCACCGGCACCAGAGTCGGTAAATTTAGGTGGCATCGATTGGTGGATTGGTGGAATCCATTGGAACTACCAAAACCTGAAGAATCGACCTTAAATTGCTGCTTCGCCGAATATTTACAGTTTGGTGAATATTGTTCCTAAAGATTTTTATTAGGCACTGGGTTTCCAAATCCTATTTTTATTTATTAGGTTATGTTGATTGTTATGTATTCTTGAATACTTATTCGTCAAGAAGAATAATAACGTTTTATATAGAAATGTAGATACGTGCTTCCAATGAAGTAAAACTCTCAAGTTTTATCTTTTCGTTGGTGCACTTTGCACGTGAAGTAGGTAGTGTTAAAATCATAAAAGTCATTTTACAGCCATTTGACACTAAAATGGCATAGGAGCTCTAAATTTTAGGAACGATAGAGCATTAGGGTGCAAAACTAAGTTACGTTTTGAAAATGTGCAGTTGCAAGGACTCAGTAATATGGGGAAACTTCATAATTTTTATTAATTTTAAACTAGTAATTTTGGTTTTAGGATTTTTGCAAAAGATTTATTTTGTCTTTGTTAAAAATATTTTAGTTAATGTTAGTAAATTTGTTTTCTAGTTGAGATTTACAGTTGGAAGGTAATAGGAATTTAATTTAATAAGTATAATTTTTTAAGCATTTAGTTAGGACCTGTGTTAACTATGGAAATAATAAGTCTAATAAGACGGTAACTTCGATACCTGCGGCTACTGATGATGAGCCTGATAATTAATTTTTGACTACACGTCAATTTTTTTACACTAACAATCGTGCGAGCGATTCCACATTTCTCAAGGCAGAGTGAGTGTCAATTGAACATATCGATGACTTGAAAATATACATTTTATAAAGGATACCGCCCGGAACTTATGGGCGGTGGCTTTCGGTTGAATTTCTTTTAAATTTCAGTATGTTGTAGATCTTGATGCGCTGATGAAAAGTTGTCATTGCCCCGTCGTTGTCCGAACGATGCTTTCTAAGATACAGGGGTTCAAAGTTTCCGTTTTTAGCTTTTCTGCATTTTTCACAAAAAACTATTTTAAGTCATTTCTACCTTTTCTGAAAAATGATATTATTGTTTGTTATATATAAAACGTTAGGTCACAAGTAGAGCTTGATATATAAACCAAAGAATTGGACCTATTAACATTTTGCTACATTCAATGGCGTTCCGAACATAAAATTTTTTATTAAGAAATATTTATTAAAAAAACGATGTTTTACAGAATTAACTATAAAAAAACACGAACGGTAGATTTTTTCTTGTCTTCTAGGAGAAGAAACCAGAATATGTATACAGAGTGTTTCAACTAAAAGGTAACAAAGGTGTTTTTGGGTATTTTTCGTGCGAATTTGGAAAAACGCTCGGACACGTCGATTTTGTTTGCAAGGGGGACACTTTTTGGCTATCTTGAAATTTTTGTAGCACGAACCCTCTTTGAGGGGTATACTTTCCCCCTATATTTTAAATAGGAAAAGTGAGTCTAGTGGACTAGGATTTATAGTAGGACATTTATCTTGGTAAATTGCACGCCACTGAATGAATAAATGATTAAAAAAGTACTGTAAGCAATAAAAATGATTCCATTAACCTCAAAATTATATTTGTTTATATATTATCTTTAAAAAAAAGTATTTTGCATTTCTAAAAAAAAACATTAAATTCCTAAAAAGCTTAAAGTTTTACAGCGTTTTGTGCAAAACTTTACAAACCAATTTTTACCATACATACATTTTCTGGTTTCTTTGGCAGAATCCTAAAAGACGGGAGAAAATAAAAAAATCCACCGTTTGTTTTTTTTTTATAGTTAATTCTGTAAAGCATCGTTTTTTGAATAAATATTTTTTAATAATTTTTATGTTCGGAATTCCACTGAATGTAATAAGTTCAATTTTCTTATTTGTATATTAAGCTCTACTTTGTGGCCTAACGACTGATATATAACAAACAATAATATCGTTTTTAGGTAGAAATGACTTGAAATAGTTTTTTGTGAAAAATGCACAAAAGCTAAAAACTGAAACATTGAACAACCCCTGTATCTTAGAAACCATGGGTCAGACGACGATAGAGCAATAATAACTTTTCATCAGAGCATCAAGATCTACAACATACTGAAATTGAAAAGAAATCCAACTGAAAGCCACCGCCCATAAGCTCCGGGCGTGATCCTTTGTGCATTGTATTCTGTGTGTTAAAACTGAATATAGTTTGGCATTTGAGGGGAATTTATTAGTTTCCCTCTTAGATCTGCGCCTGCTAAAGGGTAGAAATATCTAGAATAATTCTCCACAATATACAAAAATGTAGCATTTAATTATGACCTGTTCAAGCGGGAATATAGTTTGGCATGCATTTCAGGGGAATTTCCTAGTTTCCCCCTATTAGATCTGCGCTTGCCAATGAGGAGAAATATCTAGAATAATTTTTCACAATATACAAAAATTTTGCATTTAATTATGACCTGTTCGAGCGTGGGTGAACAGCAATGCTGTGAAATGCTGTCTGTTGGCTGAATAATCCATAATAAACCCAAATGAAATTATTTTGAATTACATTTGCGGCTTCTTGCTCACGTTTAAAGGTTCTGGTAAAATAGGTCATTTATAACGAAAATTGAAGTACAGCTGATTTAAAAAAAAAACTGGTACGACTCTTTAAAATACTTTTTCTAAAATTTAAGCAGTTTGTTCTATGCCACCATCAGTTTTATCAAAGCAGCAGTCAAAACTGTCAATGACAAGTAAAAAATAATAACATTGTCATCAGTTACAGAATAATAAATACATATACATGGTATTTTTTCCTAAAATGGCTTTACATATGACCAAAAGGGTAAAACCTAAAACTGTTACTAATTTGAAAATGGTTGGTCCTTTCCAGCGGTAGCCCAGCATTTTACCGTAAGCTGAACAACAGGTTATTCCATAAATAAAAGATGGATAAAATAACAATCGCTTGAAAGGAAACAAGGATTATCTGGCATAACAATAGTAAGTCAAGTTCGGGAAGATCCGGCGCTACTTTGAGTACTCTAAAATGATCTTTTCGTGAGACCAAAGAATGTAAAAAAATTTCACAATTTCCAGGCAGCTAAGCACCCATTTACCGTAGAATTCAATCATCAAACGTCAGGTGCCGAACTGCAGCAAAAAAGCCCGAACTTACTTTTTAAATGTATTATTTACAAAGCTAATAAAGATAATCAATTAAAAATTTAATTTAATTTAACAGAAACAAGCACGTTATTTCTAAAAATAACCAAAAATATATTGCTGGCTGGTCTTTATCAAGTTTTATTTTATTTATTTTATAAACATGGAAAAGAAAAAGCAGCCCTCATATTGAACGTGAAATTTAAATGTCAAACCGATATAATATATATGTATGCTGCAAATAAACAATGAGTTTTTCCAGTCGTATTAGATTTTTTTGAAATCAGCTGAACATGTTACGCGGCGACAGAATTGGTATTCTTTCTACATTACAATTTAAATTAAGATTAAACGGGAGAAAAAGTGACAGATAAGGGTTTAAAGTGACAACCCTAAGAATAATAAATACACCAAACAAAATCAAACAAAAGAATAGAAAGTCTGAAAGAACGAAAACTTACGTACAAACTTCGTGATAAAGGCGTCTTTTTATCTCTTAACTAACTATGCTCGTGGCAAAATCGAATCCATTGATTATTATGTGTTTAGTTATGTGTCATTTTCTCGCACAAAATATATAACTTCTGGCGTCCTCTATAGGAAACGGTAAGAATCCGCAATCGTGTGTTTATTACGCGAAATTCATACCATACAAATCAAAGTCACTGCTAATGACGGTACTTTTTTGAGTATTTGCTTTAACTTTCAAAGGTAAATTTTCAAAGCCGAACCCATCCTAAACCAATAAGAGAATAATAACAAACGTGGAATTTCGTACCCGTGAATTTAAAAATCAAAGAAGTTTCGTGGCTAATCGGGCAAAAAGGAGTTTTTGTTTCCCTTATATTTTTCCGTGGGTAGCCTGAAAGCTTAACCTCACAGGGGTCCAAGATCTAATGGACACCTAATAAGTGTTGACAATTAACTGTTTCATCCTTATGGGACTCCTCAGAACACTGCTGGTCAATGTGACAAATCTTGCGAAGTTAATTAGACGGTTTTGTCTCTAATCAAATGTAAATAGTGAGAAAACTATCTCAAGAAGCGCCATCTACCGAGATACGAGAGAAACAAAAAACAAAAGCAGGCGAAACACTGCTATACAATATCGATCAATTTATTTGCATTCGATCTTTTCATTGATCGAAACGTTGGAAAAAAATAGTTGTCATTTAAAAAGCGGTAGCTTGTTTTTTATAAAAAGTAACAATAACAAATATAAATGTTGAAATATAATGCTGAGCTTGCACATAACCTTCTATGGAATATGAAATTCGTATATTTTTTACGCGGATTTCACACCAATTTAATAAATTATATTTTTAATTAAAGTCACTCCTCAAATTAAAGTCGCTGGTAATGGCAGTAGCTTTTTGTACGAAAAATTTTGGACGCGCTCTGACAATATTTATCATAGCTCTTAGAGCTTCCTATGTATTTATTAATAGGTATATTAATATTAAGTAAGGCGTTGTAAAAATGATTTGTCATTAATAAAAACCACCCTTATTTCTAACAACCGGTAATAATAAAAAATATAAGTTTTGAGGGCAGACATTTCTGTGCATTCACACATTACTCTATGATTACTTTTCAATTTAGTTTTACCCTCTATCGGGGACTCAAATAATCCACATGCGGTGTGAAAATCCTGTATTCTGGACGCGAAATTCACACTAGTTGAAAGTGCCACTTTTCAACATTACTTTACCACACGCTTCGAAAAATCTAAGAATCGGTACCTTAATATTAATTTTTTTTGGTGTCCTTAACAATTCAGCTTTTTAGTGGTTGTGTAACGTGTCATTTTTACGTTTAAGGCAAACGTTACATATTTGTTCATTTAGGTAAATAATCAAGGCTCTTCGACTCGTCTTTCTGTACACAAATTAAGGGTATTTTATAGAGCTAGGTTTGGAGGTTATATAGTGTCCAGGAAGTTACCTTAAAAAGGAGGCATTCCATCGAATTACTGTGGACACTGCGCACATCGCATTATCTGGGCATCGTAATTGGAATTTGAGATCACAGGTTTCGGGAAAAATCACATAAAAACTTTCGAATGTTTTGTTTATCTGTAAAATTTCGTAATTTTCTTTGACATTCACGAAGATAAACAGCTGTTCTGCTGGGGCATGGTTTCAGTAACAGGAAGAAAACATTTAGGTGAACATTTCATTCGCTTATGTTTATTTTCGAGGATATTGGGACAATCATTTCTCTTCCGAACCTCATATCCTTCACGGATTAGCTAGTTTTGATAGCACGAAAATATATTTGGGTCCACGGCTCGACCAGGAACAACCGAGGCTCCGCCCCCTTTGATATCTTTATTAATTTGATAAGGAGAAGATAAAATAAATACGAGTTATGCACTTTTGTAAATGGGAGATAAACGAGGAATAAAAACCAGGACTAAAAGAATAAACAAAATCGTATTTTTATATTATATAAATTTATATATAATCTGGTTCGTCCCGCCTTCCTTTTTGTAAATATGTTCTTTTTACTATAATTTACCAAATTGGTTCGAATTAGGCTATTTGGTGATTTACTAGAGCATTTTCTATTTTTTGTTTATTTAGTATTAATTAACTAATTAAGTACTTAAAATTACTGGGTTATTTGCATTTGAAACTCCCGCGGTTTTAAAGGCAAATATTACAATTTGCTATAATCAATTTACTTTACATAAAATGCATTTTGAATTACTAAGGTTCCTAGTTCCTTTAATATGGACCTTCGTAATCTCATTCCCTCCTACTTATTCCCTTTTCTCCTACGCCTATGGATTAACGACGCCACTGGGCGACATGTGGGAGAATGAACGCAGCAGCGATACCTGCTGCCGGACCACAGAGAACCGTTTCGCCTTCGAACGATAATACACGCGTGTTAGCGACTCTCCTACCACATGAATGTGGGTGCAAAGAATACGGTTAAACAGCGTGTCCTCCCATGAGTTCCGCTTCCTGTATAAAAATGGTAAGTGAAAATGCATTATTTTTACCTTACATACATTTGTTTATTGCTACACTAACCTAGAAGGTAAACTAGACCATTTCAGAATCCCTTGTACCAGCTTAGCCTATGACCTTATTCCCTTAAAATTACAGTCCACATCTGACACCGTTAAATTCCAGACAACTCTCCTATCTGGACCACCAGGGAGCCCCATTTTTGATCCTTAGCGACCCGGATTTCTGGAATCGTTTTTTTGCCTTTTTGGGTTAGTTTTTTTTTACTGGTTTCAAATGCAAGAAAAACCCTTGTTTTTCCTAAATGCCTTTTTTACTGGTTTCAAATGCAAGAAAAACCCTTGTTTTTCTTACATGCCTACTTTAGAAAACCCCTAGGTTTCTAAAATACATTTTGCGATTTTTTTTTTGTGTAAAAACAAATGCAAGAAAAACCCTTGTTTTTCTTACATGCCTACTTTAGAAAACCCCTAGGTTTCTAAAATACATTTTGCGATTTTTTTTGTGTAAAAATTAAATATTTTTACCAATAAATTTAGCCTTTTCATGCGAAAAACCAAACACAGATAAAATCTGTAAACTACTATGCTTTTTTTTTGTTTCGAATAAATCAAGTTTTTTCGTTTCTTTTTTGTAAAAAAAAAAAAACCGTATGGAATTTGGGTGTTTTTTTGTTTGTCACTGGAAATAGTTTAAAATAGTGTCTGCAAAGTGCTATTATTTTAGCCGTTGTGCCTTCACATTTGTGGATTGCTATAATTATATCCAATTTGCTCGAAAAAAATCTCCAAATTGCCATATTCATTTTTGCTTATTGCAAATTGCTATGACTATATCCGATTGCGGATGCTTTACTATATTCGTTTTTGCGTAAAAATTGCTATGAATATATCTATTTCTAATTTACTATTATAATATCTGTCTGCAAATGGCTATGATTGTATCCATTTTTTGCGTGCATAATAAATTTTGAAGGAAATTTAATTCTTAACTTGAGAATTTGTTTTCGTGTAAAGGCAGATAAATAATTTTACCAAATTAAATGCTTTTGATTTGTAGGTATTTATTTTTAAATTTAATACATAGGTACCTACTTATTTGAATTCGCGAGGCGAAGATAAAAAAACTTATACACAAGTTTTTTGTTATCATTAGTTTGCATCGGGTATTTTCTTTACTTTTGTGCGCTTATAGTTTGATTATTGTAATTAAACGTAGGACATTAATATTTATACAGGGTGTCCAAATTTTGATTTTTTTTCAGTTTACCTAATTTTTGTCAATTATTTTTTGGATTTTTTTTTTAAATCATGTCTAGTTCGGATAAAATTTTAAAGGCTAAAGCCTTGCGCTATAGTGCGATTTCACAGCTAAATTTGATCATTGAATCCGCGACCCTCGCAAAAAATGACCCTGCCTATCACAGCGGCTTTAAAGTCAAATTTCGGACATTGTCAAAAATCAAAAAAGATTTTGAAAAGCACCATAATACTTTGTTGACGTTGGTAGCCTCTGATGAGGATCGCTTAGTAGTAGAAAACAAAGTGTTTATGGACTTTTGCAAACGCTGTGACGAGATTTCCACTATATTTTACGAACTTTTCGAACTACCCTTTGAAGATGGAGGGCTTTTGAGCAGTACGATAAATCCCATGGGCAGTCCCTGTGCCTCCACAGACCAGCATGGTTTACTGCCTAGGATAAAAATACCTCTTTTTCAAGGGGAATTTAAGGAGTTTCCAACCTTTTTGCAAGCCTTTAATGCTACCGTGCACAATAATAGGTCGCTGGGAAACTTTGAAAAATTCAATTTGCTTTTTTCTAATTTAAAGGGCCCTGCCCTGGATGTCATTTCTGACATTCCTATCCTTGCTGAAAATTATTTAAATGCCTACCACACCTTGGTGGATAGGTATACAAATAAACGATTACAAGCTTACCTTCACTGGAAGGCAATTGAAGGCTTCTCTCCTCTTACTAAAGAGAATGCTACGAATTTGAGGAATTTGCTTGATTGTTTTTCAAAAAACTTAAGTGCTTTAAAAGTCATGGGTTTTAAAACGGAGTTTTGGGATTATATTATGGCACAAATGCTCTTGGATAGGTTGGACCCAACCACGCGCAAGGCATTTGAGCAAAATTATTGCTCCAATGAGATCCCCTCTTATGATAAAATTCGTGCTTTTGTTTCTAGCCATTGCATTGCGTTGGAACAAATACAACAAACTCAAGATTACTTAAAAAATAAAGATTTGTCAATTTCAAGTCAGAAAAATCAAGCAAAGTTTCAAAATCGATCTGCTTTGTTTGCTAATACTCAGAGAGCCTCCAAAAATGCCTCCCAGTCTCCAAATGGCCAAAGTGGCTTAAATAATACTCCAAACCCTCAAAATTTTTGTTTTCTCTGTAAAAGTGGCGATCATATAATATACAGATGTCCTAATTTTTTGGCGAAAACTCCCCAGCAACGTTTTGAGATTGTTAAACAACATAAAGCGTGTGTCAACTGTTTGGCCTCAAAGCATAATTTACCCCAGCAATGCAAATCAGAAAAAAGATGTTTACATTGTGGCCAATTTCATCACAGTCTCTTACATTTTTTTCCTATTAATTCTACACCTAGTTCTGCGAGTAGCCCCTCTACTTCTGCAGTGCAACCCCCGAGGAGCCCCGTGGCTACCGAATTTAATAGAACCACTAACACCATTGTTACTGGTATGTCTTTAAATGATCGCGAAGTACTTCTCTGTACCGCTTTAATACAAATACAGGATGTTTTTCAAAATTGGCACACAGTGCGCGCCATCTGTGACTCTGGTGCTCAATCTTCATTTATATCTAAGTCATGTGCTGATAGTTTGGGCCTTCCTAAATTTAATATCGCCATGACTCTACAAAGCTTAGATCGAATGACAACTTCGGCAAAATCTGGAATTAATTGCAATATATCCTCTTTGCGTGATAATAATTTTGTTTTTAATTTTGATGCGATAATACTCGATAAAATTTGTAGTGATTTACCTCATTCCTCATTTTCGATTAAAAGTTTTCCTTTTCTCGCCAACTTAGAACTAGCTGACCCAGGCTTTAATAAAAGCGATAAAATTGATTTATTGTTGGGCGGCGATGTGTACCCTTACATTTTGCTAGATGGTCGTTTGTCTACGGGACCCAACAACCCCGTCTGCATTAATACTATTTTTGGTTGGGGAATAATGGGCAATCTTTCACTTTCACCTTCAACTACAAATCAAATTAAAACATTTTTTACTACGTCAATGAACGATTCTTTTGTCAATTTAGATAAAAATCTACAACGATTTTGGCAAATAGATGACATACCTAATGTCAAGGCCATTGACCCCGAAGATGAGTTTTGCGAAAATTATTTTTTGAAAACTACCTCAAAAAATGAGGAGGGGAGATATATTGTATCTTTACCATTTAAAGTTACTGCTCCAGATTTTGGCGACACTCGATCCATTGCCGTACGTCGTTTTTTCTCCCTTGAGAAGAAATTGCTACAAAACCCTGATTTTTATGCTGCCTACAGCTCTGTTTTACAAGATTATTTAGATAATAATCATATGCAACCGGTTTCTGCACCTTTGCCGACCGAAATTTCAAATCATTTTTATATTGCACACCATGCGGTGTTTAAAAAAGATTCTACTAGCACCCCCCTGAGGGTGGTTTTTGATGCGAGCATGCACGCCCCTGGCAAAATCTCGCTCAACAACGCTGTTTATACTGGGCCCCCTTTACAAAGGGACTTACAAAAAATTTTATTACTTTATCGTTTGCATAAATTTTGCTTTTGTTGCGACATCCGTCAAATGTACAGGATGATTTTAGTTGACCCTAGTCAAACTAATTTTCAAAGAATAGTTTGGAGGTTTGATCCTAACCAGCCTATTCAAGACTTCGAAATAAATAGAGTATTATTCGGGGTCTCTTGTAGCCCCTTTTTGGCTATCAGAACTTTGCTGCAACTTGCTAGAGAGCATGAGGACCTTCCTCTTGCCTCAAAAATCATTGAGGAGGCAGTTTTTGTCGATGATGTGATTTCGGGAAGTGATGACTTTTTTAAGGCCACTGAGATGAAAAATCAATTAATCGAGCTACTTAGCCGAGGTGGATTCGAATTGCGTAAATGGGCGAGCAATTGTCCCGAGTTACTATCCGATCTTCCTGAGTCACACATTTCGATGAAGGCTCTTTCTCTCGATTTAGATGCTGAAAATTCAACTTTGAAAATTCTCGGTTTAAATTGGAACCCTCATACTGATGAATTTTTTTATACTTTCGACTGTTCTCTCCAAACATGCACTAAAAGAACAATTTTAAGTAATTTGGCCCGCATTTACGACCCTCTGTCTTTTTTGGCGCCAATAGTTTTAATTTTAAAATTAATTGTTCAATACTGCTGGGCAGAAGACTTAAACTGGGACGACCCTGTCAGTCCGGAAATTGTTTTTAAATGGGAAAAATTTAAAAATGAATTAAAGTTTTTGCATTCTGTTAAAATTCCTCGTCAAATAATTTTGCCTAATGCTAGTCAAATCCAGCTAGTAGGATTTTGCGATAGTTCAGAACGGGCCTATTGTGCTGTCGCTTATATTCGAATTTTTTATTCTGATGGAAACATTAAAGTTTTTTTTGTTTGTAGTAAATCTAGAGTCGCACCGTTGCGTCGTAAACTAACTTTACCAAGACTAGAGCTTTTAGGAGCTGTTTTGTTGGCTAAATTAATGGATTTTTTACTAGAAACGTTCTCGGAAAAAATTAAATTTGATAAAATTCTTGCTTTTACTGATAGCACAGTGACCTTATCTTGGATTCAGGGATCTCCTCACAAATTTAAAACATTTGTTTCGAATAGAACTGCCTATATACAAGGAAGAATTAGCCCTGAGTTTTGGCATTATGTTCCTACTGAACAAAATCCTGCTGACTGCGGTACTAGGGAAATGTATCCCTCTGATTTACAAAGATTTTATTTTTGGTTAGAAGGGCCTTCTTTTCTAAACCAACCTACAAATACTTGGGATTTTATGACAGTTACTTACGATGGGAATGCAGTTTTGGAAGAACAGCGAAAAAATATTTTTAACGTTTTTACTTGCGAACAAACAGTTGAATATTATGTAAACAACTTGTTTGAAAAATACAGTTCTCTTTTTAAAATTAAGAGAATAGTTGCTTACTTTTTGCGAGGGTTACAAAAGTTTAAAAATCCCTCATACAATTTTGCTACTGATTACCTTACAAATCAGGATTACTACAAAAGCTTACTTTTTATTTCGAAATGCGTACAATCTTTTTCTTTCCAAAAAGAAATTGAATTACTAAAAGATAAGAAACAGCTTCCAAAAGCTTTTCAAAAATTATGTCCATTTTTGCATAATGAAAGCTACGATTTGCTTCGTGTTGGAGGCCGTTTATGCCATTCAAATTTATCATACGATAAAAAATTTCCAATTCTTTTGCCTTCTAGTGCAAAATTCACTGAATTACTGATTTTAGATTTGCATCGCAGCAATCTTCATTGTGGTATACAGACCACAACTTTTTTACTAATGCAAAACTTCTGGGTATTGTCTGCTAAAAAGGTAGTGAGAAAAGTTTTAAGTTCTTGCCATACTTGCTGGAAAACTAAACCTAACTCCCTTCAACCCCCTATGGGTAACCTACCGAAATTTAGAGTTTCCGAAGCAAAGGTGTTCGAAAATGTAGGTATAGATTTTTGTGGTCCGTTCACGATTACTCTTGGTCGGACCAGAGGTGCAAAAACCATGAAAGCATATGTCTGTTTATTTATCTGTTGCGCTGTTAAAGCCGTGCATTTAGAGTTAGTCTCTGATATGACATCAGAAGCCTTTCTGGCTGCTCTGCGCCGCTTCATAGCTAGAAGAGGACTATGCTCAAAGATCTCTTCAGACTGCGGGACCAACTTCGTGGCCTCTGAAAAATACTTGCGACAAATTTTTTCTGATTGCGTGAAGGGGGAAGGTATAGTTTGGTCTTTTAACCCACCTGCTGCTCCCCACATGGGAGGCATTTGGGAATCAAACATTAAATCTTTAAAGACTCATCTTCACAGGGTAGTTGGAAATCAAATACTCACCTATGAGGAATTAAATACGGTTTTAACCCAAGTTGAAGCCATAATGAACTCACGTCCTTTATGTGCCTTAAGCACCGATCCTACTGATCTGGCGGTCTTGACTCCTAATAATTTTTTAAATTTGAGGCCTCCAGGTACAATACCCGATCCAAACTACTGCGATATTGCGTTAAACAGGCTGTCCAGGTGGCAACTGTTGCAAAGAATGCACCGCGATTTTTGGATTCGCTGGCATCGCGAATATTTGCACACTTTGCAACAGCGAGCCAAATGGCACCAACCTCTTGCTTCCATTGATATTGGTACTATGGTACTGATCAAAGATGAAAATTCCACTCCATTGGATTGGCCCCTAGGCCGCATTGAAGACCTTATTAAAGGTTCTGATAATGTTCCACGGGTTGCTATTGTAAAGACTACTAAAGGTACCTACAAACGGCCTTTGGTAAAACTATGCGCCCTGCCTACAAATTAAACTCTCTGAAATGCCCCTGGGCATTCTCAGGGGGGTGGGAAATGGTTCGTCCCGCCTTCCTTTTTGTAAATATGTTCTTTTTACTATAATTTACCAAATTGGTTCGAATTAGGCTATTTGGTGATTTACTAGAGCATTTTCTATTTTTTGTTTATTTAGTATTAATTAACTAATTAAGTACTTAAAATTACTGGGTTATTTGCATTTGAAACTCCCGCGGTTTTAAAGGCAAATATTACAATTTGCTATAATCAATTTACTTTACATAAAATGCATTTTGAATTACTAAGGTTCCTAGTTCCTTTAATATGGACCTTCGTAATCTCATTCCCTCCTACTTATTCCCTTTTCTCCTACGCCTATGGATTAACGACGCCACTGGGCGACATGTGGGAGAATGAACGCAGCAGCGATACCTGCTGCCGGACCACAGAGAACCGTTTCGCCTTCGAACGATAATACACGCGTGTTAGCGACTCTCCTACCACATGAATGTGGGTGCAAAGAATACGGTTAAACAGCGTGTCCTCCCATGAGTTCCGCTTCCTGTATAAAAATGGTAAGTGAAAATGCATTATTTTTACCTTACATACATTTGTTTATTGCTACACTAACCTAGAAGGTAAACTAGACCATTTCAGAATCCCTTGTACCAGCTTAGCCTATGACCTTATTCCCTTAAAATTACAGTCCACATCTGACACCGTTAAATTCCAGACAACTCTCCTATCTGGACCACCAGGGAGCCCCATAATCATAGTTAAATAAAGTTAATAGCTAACTCAGTCGGATTGGAAGGTTGTGTAGGGCTAGCTAGTGGTGAGCAAACTTAACATCTGAACATTCTTAGGCCGGGTTTAAGCAGTAGTTCAATGTGTATTTTTAGGTTCAAGTTCAGAAACAACTTTATTAATGTAGAAATGTTTTACAAAAATGGCGTTAAACCATATGAATCTTAGTGAAAACATATATAAAGAACAAAGGAAACTTTTGACTAAAACTGTAACTAAAATACAACTAAATTTTACACTTAGTATAGCAGTAATTGATTTTACAGTTGATGGTTTCAATGCGGAGCTGCTTACAGTCCGGCTGGTTATTTTCCTCCTACTTGCTATGTTGGCCGGGGTCCGGTGGACAAATGTTCGGTCTATGTATGGAGGTCTCGATGTCCTTGTTATAAAAATTTCAACCGTGGAAATAGATCCGACAACACCTCATGCGCAGGGTCCGGAAGTATTAGTGTATTTCCTCATTGGTTAGTTTGAAAACCGCGGGTTTTTTTCTCCAGGCTCGCAAACCGGAGTTTTTTTATAAATGGGTTCGCATCCTTATTTGAATTTAACCGGGAAAATTAGGTTGGTACTGTCCCCACCAGATCTACGAACAATTTCCCGCAACTTAATTTTTTTGTGTTCTTGACAAAGTGTCTTTCCTCTTTCCTAAATAATTTTGGCTGGGCTGGTGGCCGTCTATTGGTGTCGCCATTGTTTTTGTGGTTATTGGCACTTAGTGGCACTGCAGTAGTTGCAGATTATACCAAAGACGGTATAACTGTGAGCCGTCGTTGTTTAGGCGAATCTATGTGACGCTCACATCCTCTGAGAGGGACTAAAAAGCGGCCTACGCCATTGCTACGGGGAAGAAGCGTGGTAAGTTCGATTTTTTTTTTTGAATTCTATAACACAATAGTTGCCTCCCAAATTGTAATTAGTTTTCGTCTGAAATGTACTTTTTCGACAAAAGACGTGGGGAATTTTTGGAGTTTTTTATTTTTTTTTTAAACCGCGTTTTGGATAAAAACTATATATTGTTTTTCTCCTTTGTCTACAGCCCTGTCCAACCCATCACTGGGACAGTTGTGCTAGACGCTGGTGTGAAGCCGGGTGTAGCCTTGTAACCATGGGAAAGGTATGTTAGGGTTATTTTAGTTCATCTATTGAAATCTGCTTTATTTTATTGAGTCGACATGGGGTTCTTGATTTAAGTTACTCGGTGTAGGGGAACTTCGTGCAAAACCGACGAGTTCCAGGAAACTGAAACATTTCATTTGCCACAGGGTTTTTTATGCTCGGGGCAAGTATCCATCAACACTCGAGACCATGTGCTGCCCTAGCGTGATGTGCTAAGCGGGCACTAGGGGAGGCGCGGGCAAACCAGGACCGGAGTAACAAGAGGAATATCAGAAAACACCACTTCCAGGTTTAATAAAACACCAAAGTAACAATTAAATAATTGCAGGACCAAGGTAGGAGCAAGCCTTTAGATATAATCATTTCATATGAATTTTCAATATAATTTAGACAATCTTTTCATATAAATTTTCAGTATTATTTAGACATTATCTTTCCATATAACTTTTCAATATAATTTTAACACTTCTTGTGAACGCAAGATAAAGGTATGAAGTCATGACCACAATTTTGCGGCTTAATTAACTTAAGTTCTACTGTCAAATTGCTATTGAGTGTTATTCTGCCCCTAACTTGTTTACATCCATTTTATTTATTTATTTATTTTTATGTTTTTGGTATTTTATCCAACTTTGCCATTAAAATGAACAAGATGAACTAAATTTTTGCGTTATTTGTACAACCCAATGACCAACTTTGCAGAGACAAAAGAGAGATGAGGTTATATTTTTTTGCGGTTTCCTTACATTGGTTTACCTCATGGGGTAGATCTCGGACTGGGTTGCTGTCTGTCTCATTCTACCCAACGTAGAATGATGACAGCAGATATTTGGTCCAGATCTCCCCTATGTCGGAATAATTTTGGAAGTATATTTTTTTTTAACAATCATTTATATAAGTGAGTCTTACACTGCTGACTCAAATGTAGGTAAACTGTGACCTGTTGGAAATGTGCATCTACCTATAAAGAACTTTCTATTTGTGTCATTTTGATTCATTTAGGAATCTTTTAGAATTTTATTTGTTTATTAGTCAATTTTTTTGGGTTTTTTTAATTACACAAATACTCTGGAAGCCTCGGAAGTAGGTAGAGTTTCATTGTTTGGCTACAACGTTTGGGTTGAACTGTATTTTAATTAAGATCTTCTTTATAAAACATTGATATTAAAACACTGTGGCGCTTAAAATTTTCTTATTTCTGAACCCCCCCTTCTCCACTGTATAAAAGTTACCGGGCATATCAATGTTTTACCTAGCTGGAAAATACAGTTCTGCTTCCAGATATTTGTTTAATTACTCAGTAATTTGATTTTAGTGTCACAAATTGGCACAGCGTTATTGTTCTATTTACAGTGTCACAAAATGGCGACAACGTCTTTTAGTTTGCCACAAATGTCACCCAACGCATTTTAATTGGCCACAGTTGTCAAGAATTGTCCAAGTCAAGGCGCCATTAAGGTTTTAATGATTAATCCGCATCGCAACGATTTGGCAAATACAGTGTTCAGTCATAATTTCCGTGATGTGTTGTGGATATTTAGGCATACCAAACCTATAAATTTAACTTAAAAAAATATATAATTTTTCCTATTTTATGATTTCCGTACGCTCAACAAAAAAATTTTTGTTCTTTACTTTTGCGGAAAGTTTCTTTTCCGCACTTGACTTCTGGCCAAACTCCGCTATATGTCGGTTGGCCAACTGCAATCGCGTGCATAAACGAGAAACTTTCGGCACTTGTTAGGAAATATACTCAGTATCTTAATTAAACTCACTCCTCAAATCAAAGTCATCGGTAATGTTAATATATATTATAGACACTTATGCGTACGTATTTATTAATAGCCTATTAATATTTAGTAAGACGCTTCAAAAAAATGAGTTGTCATTTAGAAAAAAACAACTTTATTTCTCATAAAAAGCAATAACAAATATAAATTCTTCTATAAAGCGTGAAAATCGTATATTTTGTACTCGGATTTCCCTCCAATTTGATAAATTATATTTTGAAGTCACTGGTAATGACAGTACTTTGTTGTATATTTGCTTTAACTTTCAAAGGTAAATTTTCGAAGCCGAAGCCACCCTAAACCAAGAGGAGAATAATTGAACGAACAGATTTTGACGCATTATGAACAAGAAACTGTATTGCAAATCCATGATTATGAAAAGATTTATCATAGGTTATAGACATTAGGCAAAGAAATTCAAGGAACCCTAGAAGACGCATCCCCATTATTTAATACGCAAATTCATTCATCATGCATGAAATCTCAGAAAATTTCGCCGAATCCTCGCAGGCAACACTGTAAGAGGTATAAAAGAGAAATCGATGAAAAACCATGGGCGTGCAGATTTTGTTGAAAATAAAATAAATTTTCCTATAAAATTTTTGCACCCAAAATTATAAAATTTAAATAAGTGTAAAATATTACCGGTACAGCTTTGACAGCCATTCTATTTTTACAGAATTAATTTTTTTATCGATTTATAATGTTAGAAATCAATAACTTATTTACAGCTGGTAATATCCGTAGTTTTGATTTTTATTATTTTTCCCTAAAGATAAGAAATCTACTTTATATTATTTTTTTCTGGATAGAGAAAAGTGTTACTTTAATCCCTAAAATTTAAAACACAGGTAAAAGTGTTTCTTTTTATTTCAAATTGTCAAAGGTGTTTTTTTAGCTTTTTACTCTTTCACCTTGGTAATACATTGCTCTTAGTAAATTTTTTACAGTAAGTAGATTTGTTCTGTTAAAAAAAGTCAAAAACTCCGAATTATATACTCAGACCTTGAGATATTTATCAAAATTTTTGCATCAGGATTTAAAGAGTCTATTTGATCCCCTAGTGTACAGGGTGCATTTTCGACACTTTTGGGTGTTTTCGGTTTCTATGTTTATAATATCGATATGCGATGTTTACCATCATTATTCTCTTCAAATTAAAGCACACTAAGGTGTAGTCGTTTTTTCTTCAATCTTCTCTAGAAGTTCCCGAAACCACCCAAATGATAAAAATGGGACAGCCTATATTTATAATATAGATTTTTTGTTATATTTTATCAGCAAAACTCTTGCATCGAAATAAAAAGCACTCATTGGTTTATTTTACCAAAATCCATTCATTAGTTTATTAAACTCTAGCAATTAGTTTTTTTAGAAAATATTTGGTATGAGTCTGTGTTTTTTTACATTTGCAAATGTTAAAAAATATGACTTATTCAGTTTTATCAACAAAATACTTTTGATTTCCATAAAAAAATCTATTTAATTTTTATTTACCAAATAAAATAAAAATGAAAAAATATTATTTATAATTAAGTGATTATACAGGGTGTCCCATAACTTAGGCGCCGTAGTGCAGCAGGTGATAGAGGAGGTTATTTCCAAGAGAAAAGTTTATATAACATGGGGTCAACATTCATCTGTTTTTAAGATATAGGATTTTTAAAGAGGAGTGGGTGAAAACCGGTTATACAAAAAAAAATCTGTGACAGCCAGCTGAATACTCAGCTAATTGTGATTAAAAAATGTGGTACTCCTTTTTTGATAATATTACAAGTGGAGGAGGTACGGGCTGTCAAAATAACCTCGAAAATGTATAAAAAATAATATATTTTTTTTAAATTAATTTTTGCTTTCTCTTTTAAAAAATATCAATAATATTTTATTATTATGTCTCGCTAGAGACTTGTTTTTATTAACAAAAAATATTTAAAAAACATTGCATTTAATATGACATTCATAAAAGTTCATACCAAAAAAATAGTATTTCCTAAAAAAATTGACTAACTTTTTTCAAATTAATTTTTGTTCTAAGACAAGACTACCCAATTTCATATTTTTACTGCGTTTTTTTAAAGTTATTATCACAAAAGTTAAAAAAATTGCCAACAACAAGTTTTTGATCAGACATGACCTCCTCTATCACTTGTTGGCCTATGGCCCCTAAGTTATGGGACACCCTATATATACAAACATTATTAAATTTGGCAAATATAAGAATTAAGAACAATATTTTAATCCATTTGACTCAAGGCTCTCTTTTAATTAATCACCAGGGACTATGCAGTAAGTAAGTGAAAAGGAAGTTAAAACTCTTTTTTTCTGTGTAAAAGTAGGTACTACCTTTTTTCTTCTTATAGTTATATTTGTTAATTCTAACTACTTTTTTACATCATTATATGATGATCGAACATAAAAAACAACCAGTGATAATATATTATGTATACTTTATAATAAAAAGAGATAGTTGAATATTTAACTACCAACCACTAGTAGTAAGTAGTTTTCTTAATTTGAACTAGTCTTTAACACCTGACCTTGGGCAAGGCATTTCGTACAAGATAGTGCCTACTAGGTGCTAAACGAACATACTGAGGATCAACGTGGTCAGAACAAAGAATGCCCATTTTGACAGAATTTTCTCCTTATTAAGGCCAATAATCTCCCTCCAAAGCTCTCTCTTGTTTGGATCAGTGGGGAATCTAGTAAACTCATAAATTTGAATATTTTTAAAATGTTTAATAAATGGTTGTTTACATAAGAAATATATTTTTTTATATATTATTGCCAGAATAAATTCAAAAACTTTTCCAAAAAAACCCAAACACTAGAGGTGGGAAAATAAGGGAATTTGCAACAATAAATAATGTTTCTTAAAACTTCTCTGTAAAATAAATCACTAATATTTTGTAAAAAAAGTTATAAACCACACCACTGTTTTCCCAAATCGTAAACAATATGACGGTTTCTGGAAGAGATTTAAACTTACCGGTGAAATGATAAATCCAGCCACTTCTCTTCACTTTTGTCACACTTCTTAGGCATTTTTAAAGTTATTTAATAAAAAAAATCTTAATTTTGTGATCAATATTGCAAAAAAAACAACGAAAACGCACGTTTATTCGGATAACCTCTCAAAGGCAACAATAAATGATGCAAGGGTGACGTTTGGTCTACATGGTTGCCGCTATTAATTTTTTTTCTGAAAAATAGCGAACAAAAATCAGTTTTTTGCATTTTATGCGTCGTAGGGCAAAATTTAATGTATGAGAAATATTACCCATAGAATTCCCTACAATCGGTCTCCATAGTCTATAGGTCTACAACCACACGTTTAGAAGAAAATTTGAAAAAATTATGTTTTTTGCAATTTATGCAAAAACGGTAAGTCATAAAAAAAAACTTTATTGACATAAAATGATCAAGACACAATTCTCTACAATGCGACAATGACAATTTACAGCTCTACAACCATATGTGTTGAAGACAGAGGGTGCCGAAAATGCCCATTATATACTTTTTTTCGTTTTACGCAAAAACCATAAGTCATAGAGCTGTGACTCACATAGGTGAATTGTAGAGAATGGCGTCCTGGAGATTTCTTGTCTATAATGTGTTTTTCTAGGACCTAGCGTTTTTACATAAAATAAAATAATAATTTTTGCAAATTTGGCGCCCTATATGTTCTACACGTAGTTGTAAACCTGTGGCCCAAAAGGAAAGAATGTAGAAAATTGTGTCCTTTAACATTTTATGTTTATAAAGTTTCTTTCTACGACTAAAAAAAAACACAATTTTTGACAACTTAGCTGCCATCTACCTTCTAAACATGTCGTTGTAGACCTATAGACTATGGAGATTGATTGTGAAGACTCGTATGGGTAATATTTCTCTTAAATAAAATTCTTCTCTACGACTTACCGTTTTTGTGTAAAATGCAAAACACTGATTTTTGTCAATTTTGGTGCTCTCTATCTTCTATACATGTAAGTCTAGAGCTATAACCTTTAAGAAAAATTGTAAAGGAATTTTTGAAGTGTAAACTTCTTCAGGCGCGTTTAGTAGTTTTTGTGGGTACTGAATTGAACTGAGCCGTCAGACTCGGCTATGTAACGCTCATTCGGGTGAAGTCGGCTCGAGTCGACTAACTGTGAGAGGAACATTCAGCGAGCAATATGATGATGCAGATGAAGGCCAGTATTATTAATTTCGCCTTGTTAAAGTTTACACTTCTGCCATGTGGTCTTAAGCACACACAATTTTTTTTGTCAACAAAGGTTTTCTCTGCGACGTTCCATTTTCGCGTAAAATCAAATCAAAACACTTTTTGAGTTTTCCAGAGTTGCCCAGGAGAGGGTTGTAGACTAATTTATATATATATATATATATATATATATATATATATATATATATACATATATATATATATATATATATATATATATATATATATCAAAACATTTAACTTAAATTTATTTGGACTAAAAGCAAGAGTTATTTTTATACCGAAAACATTTGTAGTGAGAACAATAATTAATAGTTAAAAGTGCAGTTTAGTCATCTGGTTTTAATAACTTTTTAAATACCACCTAGGAAGACAAAACTAATAAACTATTTATGAACTCTAACCTCACACCAAAGAAATTTAATTAAACTTACTTTCAGTTGAACGTTTTTCACACTTAAATGGAGTCCCGTTTTTTTCAGAAAACCGGAAACCAAATCAATATTTTAAACTGCGCATTCGCTACCGTACTTTTTCTTCTCACATAAAATATCTCCCTCTCAGCTGTGGTCGAGCATGTGTGAAGTTAGTAAGAGGAAGATAATTTTATGTGATCAGAAAAAGAGAGGTGCGCATGTGCAGTTTAAAAAAATGGTTTGCATTACAGGATATCGCCGCTAGTTATTTTGTGTTCCTGCAAAAAACAAGCTCAAGTTGGTTGACTGCACAAAAATTGCAATTTTGTGCTAATCGTTGTACGTTCTATAAAAATCGACAATCAACAATCTTCGAAAAAAACCAACTTTAGCTGATTATTTCTAATTTATACTTTCCTTTTAATTCAAAATAGATAAGGATTTAAACCGCCACATAGATCTATAACAACAGGGACTTAAAAGCAAATGTTTTATGATTTTTGTTAAGTTTAGGTACCTATGTAAACAAAAATTTACCGATTGATTATTGGATAACATATTCTAACTTAAAAAAAAACTTTTTTTCAAACATTTGTATACATATGTGCATATAGGTACACAGACAGACATGCATACATACATATCTAGAGGTTATACTTACAACCTCGAATTAAATTGTATAGAAAAACGTTATTAATGATAAGATCTCAAAAAAAAAATCAATGAAAACAATCCTTTTCTCACATAGGATGGTAAACATATTCTATTACAGATACATGTATAGCAATCCAAAACGTAAGCCGAATTCAAAAACAAAATATTTTTTTGATTTTTATTAGTTACCATTTTACTTATGTACCTACATCAAAATTACAAGTTATAAAAGTACTGGCAACATTGTTGCGAATTTGAAAGAAATCCCCAGTATAATACTTTTTGTGTCTGATGAAGTTTAGGATTTCTATACGGGGTCTACCTTTAGTTGAATGTTTTTGACATTAGGTATGTATTTATTTTTAGGTATAATATTATTAGGTAAGGTGTTTCAAAAGAAGAGTTGTGATTAAAAAAACCAACCTTATTTCCTAGAAAAAGTAATAATAAATAAATGGATCCATAACGGATCTGATATCTTCCTAGCTAGCCTATTAGCACACTTTAAGTTCAGCCATGATATGTCTCAAAAATAGTTTTTTGTAAATATCTCAGAACCTAAAGCTCCTTCAATTTTTTTGGTTATAACACAAATTATTGATCACAATATCAACCATATTCCGAAGACTGCACATGGAGGCGATGCTCCGCATTTTTAAAAAATTTGAATTGTCAAAACACTGTAATTAGCATTAATGGATTTTGACCGAATCAGCTCGTTAGAGTTTCGAACACTATTTTACCTTATCATTTTATTAAAATTAATTCAGCGGTTTAGGAGCTATGGTGTTACGGGCAGTAATACATATACACACACCCGTATACACACACATACACACAGACAGATATTTCGATAATATTGCTAAGATAGGGCAAAATACACCCAAATAACACATTTTCGGCGTTACCTGAAAAAAAATATCGTCGAAAACAATATCTTTTCTAGCCATTGCGGCGCAGGCTAGGAATATAAGTATTGAAAGGAGACATTTTTGAGCATTAACACCAATCTCTATGATTGCTTTCAAACTTAGTTTAGTCCTGATAATAATTTAGTTTTTTAACTAGCAAGATCTACCAATAAAGGGGAGCCTGTAATATTTTTATTAGATACCTGCATAAAGTGGTGGATCCAGAATGTCCGGGGTGAAGGGACCAAGGAAGCAGCAAAAAACAAAAACACCTTTTTGCGGTTTTTAAAAAGTTTTAGCTTTAAAGTTTGCTAGTACATGCAAAGAAATGAGAACATTTTTGGAAAATAAAGTAGTTATTATGTAAAAATTTTCGATAGGTTTTAAAAATGTTTTTTAACAGCCCTCTTTACTTTTTATTCTATTAATTAAAGGAAAAACTAAATTGCTGTCTTCCTCAACTAATTATTTAGTTGTATAAAATTTCAAAAACAACTGTCGCAGCTTTTGTTTATTTTAAAATTTTTGTAACACCGCAACGCACAATTTATCACATTTTTAGTTGTTGAATTATTTCTACCTATATTTTAATGCCTCAAATTTTTACCTAAAAGAATACAAACTTTACAAAATTTGCTCCTTGTTATTTTTTTCCGGGCCCTCCGTCTCAAAAATCTAAAAGTTTAATTAAATATTTTTTATCGTTGTTTTAAAATTTATGTATTGAGGGGTATTCCTTAAATAATGCTCCCTTTTAGAAAATATATTTGCTTTAAACTTTTAAAAAATAGTTCGGATACCAAAATTGCCGTAACAGAAAAATACCCTCGAAGGCCTCCTTAAGGTAGTTCTAGAGCTATCTTAGCCTCGACTCAACCTTAAAGCTTCCTCAAAATTACTATAAAATGCATTCGGCTTCTTAAGAAGGCCTTAAGTCTGAGGACGTTTCAAGCAGGACTATAAAATGCTTTTGGCTCCTTAAGGAGGCCTTGAGTGCCGAGGATTCCTCAAGGAGCTACTATAAATTCCACCCTACTCCACATATGTAAACATTAACGTAGTACTCAGAAGCTAGCGACTTGTTACTCCAGGAAAACCCATATTTTATGTTATAATTGGCAATTTTTCGATTTTCTACACTAATTTTTAACATTTTCATTTAATATTTATACACAGCATTATGATAGAATTGTCAAACTTATCAAATTAAATACAATAACTGTCAACATAATCATTGTCTAAATCACAATAGTCAGGACCAGCGTGTCTAGAGGAGTGACAGCCGACTGTAAAATTAGACCGGTCTCTTGGTTTTTTACCGGTCTCTTTTAATACCGGGAAGTTTTCAAGAAGGGCCTGTCTCTAAAGTGACACTTTTCGTACAAAAAATGTACGGAAAGTGCACGGTTTTCGGTCAGTTTAAAACAAAAGAATTATTCTGCCACTATAGATAGGTCAGAAACGGCTTTCGTAATTATCACTTTGTGGGCAGGCAATTCCAAAATCATATTTGACGATGAATTTGCAAGCAAAAGAACTGTCAAATTGTACGCTAATAGATCACTGAGTGCGTGCATTTTGATATTATTGGCGGGAAAATTTACGATCGTGTAATTTCCGGCACAGCGTCAGAGTTATTTCAAATACCCCTTTGCCATATTCCCATCAGAGAATCGATTTGTACTCGGCTCCTACGAAAATTACTTTTCCACTTTGGAGTGTAATTTAATCAATTTTTAAATACATGTTGCAGCAGATCAGCCAATTACTTGTTATTTATACTCTTGTTTAAGCATTTTTGCATGCTCTATGGCATAAATATTTCAGAGGACCAAAAAATTTATTATCTAGTACGGTCTACCTATTTGATTGTTGCTATAGGGACAGGAAAATGTCGGACGCACAAGAGTGTTAGGTACTTATCATATTATTGGTGGAGCGCTGCTTGGTTGGCTAACCCTTCGATGATTTTGCAGCCGTGATTCCCAGATTGCATACAAACTGACAGGCGGAAATCTCCAAAGGGGGAAGGGGAAATTTCCCCTTTCAAATCCCAACATATATTTAGTTGTGACACACAGAATACAACTTCTGGTCACGCTCTACCGCCGGACCAACTCGCCGCGGCCTAATACGCAGCCTGGCCAACTTGCCGCTGTGTGCCGCTATAATTTTTTTGCAACTTTGTTTATTAAATGGTTTATTTATGCTTTTGTTTAAATCTTGTGACAAAGCATTTTTCAATTACTTTTCGATGAGCTACAGATTTAGTATTTGACAGGTGTCTCGCCGCCGGCCGCGCGCCGCCGTAATCTTTGTTTGCAATTTTGTTTATTAGACGGTTTATTGATGATTTTGTTTAAAATTTTACGACAGCGAGCTTTTTGAACTACTTATTTAATATTTGACAAGTGTATATAATTCCGGTGACAATGCAATTGAATATTTTTTGACACAAAAAATTTAAGATGGTGAGTTTAAATTGGCGGAGTTTTATATTTATAAACCGATTTGTTTCAAACTGGAAACAATACGGTGTTAAGGCTACGTAATACAATTTAAAACTTTTAAAAAATCAAACTGGCGCTTCCAAACTGGTAGATTTTTCCATTAATAAACCGGTATATATTAAATTTAGAACTCGGGATTTTTATTTATTGCTTTATAACATTACGTCTAAAAATACAATTTAATTGCAGTTTAAGATCGCTAATTATGATTTTTGATTTTAACTTAAAATAAAAGTCAAAATAGCGGATCCAAAATAGCACACTTTTTTATTTTAAAACAGATATTTAATAAATTTTGGGTCTTAAAGGTTGCTGATTTTCATTTTTGAATTAAACCTTAGGAAAATCAAATTGGCGGATCCAAAAGGGTGGACTATTCCATTTATTAACCGATATATAGTAAATCATAAAATCATAATGGTTACCCTGAAATTTTAAAATAAATACATGTCGGCGCACAAATGGAAACTTCCGCCATTATTTTTTTTGTAATTATCAAATTCAGTGGTCTTATACACTCCAAATGCAACACATATCGGTTCATAAATAAAAAAATCCGCCATTTTAAGTCTCCAGTATAATTATTTTTAAATTAAATTCAAATATCAAAATCAGCAACTGTAAACACCCCCAAACACTCAAATTTAATAAATGCATTTCGGTTCATAAAAAAGAAAGTCCGCCATTTCTAATTTTTTTGTTATCAATAAATATTAAGTGCGGCAGCTGGCGGCAAGTTGTCATGGCGGCAAATCGGGTCGACAGCGAGTTGAGCAGGCAGCCAATCCGATGGGCGCCGGCACGAGTTGGCCAGCGAGCAAATTAGCCGCGTTAAGTAGGTGTTGTTTCATTCCCTCTGGTCACTTTGCAAAACGCAACCCCCCCCCCCCCCGCCTCCAAAATGAAATTCTAAGATCCGCCACAGACACTAAGAGAGATAAATCATATAAAATAATATAATTAAAGTTAAGTTTTGCTCCAAAATTAATTGGCATTAAACTGTAGATTATTTTAAGGTACTTTGAAGGCAGCCGAAAATTAATTTATTAAAAACTAAAAATATTAAAAAAATGTACAACGCTAGTTTCTACTAATACTTTTACTTATTTTTTTGTGGCATTCTACAACCCCCAAAAATAATTTTTTTTTCTTAAATATTTTTACTTTTAGTTTTCAATCCTACAGTATCCTAAATAGGTAGTATTTTATTTAAACCACGTAATTGGAGTTTGATTTCTTTCATCAACGAACTTTTGTCCACGCTAAATAATAGATAACTTTTTAATACCTTATACACGGTGTTTCACGAGCATCGAAACAACGGCCTTTTTGGGGTATTTAGAGTGCGAATTAGGAGAAACGCTCGGACACGTCGATTTTTTTTGCGAGGGGGACACTTTTTGGTTATCTTGAAATTTTTGTTGCACTAACCCCCTTCGAGGGGTATACTTTACCCCTATATTTTGAATAGGGAATGTGGGCCTAGTGATACCTTGTTTACAAGGCCTTTTGAATGTCCTTACAACCGTGTAAAAATTTCAAAAATATATCAATTAGTTTTTGTAATAATTGCCTTCAAACTTTCTAATTTAACATGGACTGATGAAATAAAACTTTATTCAGAATTTTATTATGTTTCGTATTTAATTTTTATTTTATCATTTCATGTTAAATTTGAAAATTTGAAAGCAATATCTCAAAAACTAACCGATAGAGTTTCGAATATTTTACGCGGTTGTAAAGAGAGCTTCAAAAAAATAACTAGACCAACTTTCCCTATTCAAACTATAGGGGTAAAGTATACCCCTCAAGGGGGTTTGTGCTACAAAAATTTCAAGACAGCCAAAAAATGTCCCCCTCGCAAACAAATTCGACGTGTCCGAGCGTTTCTCCAGATTTGCACTCTAAATATCCAAAAAGGCCCCTGTTTCGATGTTCGTGTATGTATAATGTAATGTTAATATTTATTTTGTAATTAATATAAATCTTTGTGGTTACCATATTGTTGATGTAATTAACGCTGATAATAATTATTAATCCTTCCATTATCAAAACAATTTACCTATATTTACTTTGCAAATTAATTAACGAACAAAATAAATAATTTAACGCTGATAGCCACAATTGCGAAAATAGTAATTGATCCAAGCAAGCGATTGATAAAATAATGATTTCTTTAAATTATTTTAACCCAGTATAGTTCAGGCCCTACGGGGTCCGATACTGCGTTTAATGGTAGAAGAAACGCCCTTGGTATGGATAGCCATAAGTCTCGCCCGAACATTTTACGAAAGGGAACCACCCCCGACCTTGACAGGGGTTGGTTCCCACCCCTTAAACGTGCTTTTCGACGGTTTTTTGCTAGTAACTCGAAAACGGTCAAATTTTCTAAAAATATTCGGAAGATCATTTTGCAAGCGGACAAAATTTCCTTTTTAAATATATACCTCAGTACCCTCTAAAGGCAGTGGTGCATGTTCTATAGGCCTACGAAAACAGGGGAAAATGTTTAAAATATTTTTTTTAAATAAATAAGAGGAGTGGAAAAAACAATATTTTTTAAATTTTCTTGAATTTTAATACCCTACATGTCTAATTTTAAAACTAATTTTTAAAGCTAAAGAAATTTCCTTTCTAACGACGTATATCACTGCCCCCTCAAGGCAGCGGTAGATCTAGCATAGACGCACCAAAAATGGTTAAATTTGGTATAAAATTGAATCTTCATTTAAGACAACGATGTTGGAACAGTACTAATACACACACTGGGTATGAATGTACAGTATACTCCCCCGAAAATATAACGAGGGGGAACCATCCGCCCACTCTTGGTAAGGGGGTGGTTGTTCCCCCCTAAATGTTTTTTTCGACATTTTTTATTACTTATCCCTTATTCTACTTATGTAAAGAGAAAAATCAGTATTTAGAGTTTTTTTCTGGTTTCTGGTACCTATTTTATATAAAAAAAAAAATCAATTTTTATACCAAAAAAGAAAGAACAAAGTTTTAATCCTATTTTTAAGTAGTTATCATGTTTTAATAAGAACTATTTTTTGTTTGTAGCTCTGAAGAAGACTAAAAATATAGTCGAAACGTCAGCAAAATTCAATTGTCTTTTGAATACGCTCAGTCCTAAACCTATTAACCTCTAGACCTGGATCTAACCTTAAGGACGATAATTAACTCTCATCAACAGTAAAATTTAAGAAAATTAAAAAAAAAATGTTTTTTCCACACCTCTCATTTATTTAAAAGCTTATAAAAGGTGCGCCACTGATGTAAGGGTGGCGTGTTATACATCGTTAGAGAGGCCTTTTCATCAGCCTCAATAACTGTTACTTAAATGTTTTTTGCCAAGTTAAAAGTTTGCAAATAATTGGGAAAATTCTGTAAGAGAGTCCTTTTGAGGGGGTGAGAGGGGGAATGCCCCCCCACCCCCACTTTAAAGAAGGTTAACTAAAAAAAGTAAGTTTTAAGATATTACTAACTAAAAATAATTTTTAAATCACTCTCATTATTATTTACTGAGTTACAAAAATGAACATATTTGTTAGATTTAAGGATTTCTACAAACACATTTATTTTTATTTCAAGGCGGCTATTTAAAAAAAATATGTCTAGCTTATTAAGTATTATACTGTATACAATGGGTTTTCAACCCAAAATTGTTTCTGTGAAAAAATGGTGTCAAGGATAAAAAATACCACAAATAAATATTTAAAAAATATTTTATAAATTTTCCCCATTTTTCGTACGTCAATGGAATGAGCACCACTGCCGTCAGAGACTACTAACGTACATCGTTAAAAAGGTAATTGTATCCGCTTGAAAAATGATTTCTAGAAGATTTTTATAAAAGTTGACTGTTTTCGGGTTATTAGCAAAAAACTATCAAATAGCACGTTTAAGGGGGGAACCACCCCCCCCCTCCACCGTCAGGGTTGAAGTGGTAGTTCCCTTGCGTAAAATGTTCGGGCGAGTCTTATGTCTATCCATACCAAGTGTGTTATCGCTTGAATCTCGGATGCAAGGCCTGAACCAGTCAATTAGATATTAGATCTTAAGAGCTCTCCTTTCTTTTCTTTCTTGCACTGCCTATTTGTTGCGGATGTTGGTGATTTTATCAGGCGCTTAATACATGCAACCTACAAAATTTTCGCTTCCTCTTTATCTCTTGATAGAGGCAGCGAAATTTGGGTGCCTAGCGCCCGGTGCAAGACTAGCTTCTTAAAATCGTCCGCCCATCTCATTTGGGGTCTTTCCCTACTACTTTTATTTTCCCAAGGTCTCCAGTTTACAATACATTTGTTCCATTGACCGTCTTTCTATCTGATAGTATGACCGGCAAATTTCCATTTTAATTTTGCTACTTCTTCTCTTTTATTTCTTATACATTCATTCCTTTTTCTCTGTCTGTTACCTGTTAGCTTTATGTAACATTTTTCTTTACATCGATCTTGAGGCTTTTGTTATCCATATTTTATTTTGTAAGTGTCCAGGTCTGGGATCCACAGGTAAGTACAGGAAGGATACATTATTGGTTATACACTTTCGTTTTGAGGTACTGACCATATTTTTATTTTTTAATATGTAGCCTAATTTACCGAATGCTGCCCAGGCCAATCTTACTCGTCTCTTGATTTCAGCAGTTTGGTTTTCTTTTTTTATTTTAATAATTTGTGCCTATTCCTATTCCTCTACTGATCGTGATATCTTCATCTGTGTTTGTTAGGATTTTCGTTTTAATGTAGATCATACCCAAGCCTATATTTTTAGCTGCTGTATCCAATTCTTTCAGCATTTTTATCAGTTTTTCTTTCTTATCTGTTTTTAAGGCGATATCCTCAGCATATCTTAGGTGGTTCAAGTTTTGTCTGCTTACTTTGATATTTATTTCTTCCCAATCTATGTTTTTAAAAACATCTTCTAGGCCCTGGTTAAATAGTTTAGGGTATATTGTGTCACCCTTGCTAACATCTCTTCTTATACGGATTGGCTTGGTTCCTTCGTGAATTTTGAATGATGTAGTTGCTTCACTATATATATTGGCTATTAAGTCTGTGTATCTGTGATCTTTTTGGCTATTAAGTAAAGATACTTTTACTGCCCAGTGCTCAATGCTATCGAAAACATTTCAAAGTCTATAAATTAAATATATATAGCGGACTGTTATATTCGTTGGCTCGTTCTATTAGGATTTTCATGATTAATAGGTGGTCAACTGTACTGAAATCTTTTCTCAAGCCTGCTTGTTCTTTTGATCCACTGTTAATATTTTCGTGAAAAGTTTATAAATTACATTGAGGAGTGTTATAGGTCTGCTTTATACGTGAGTGTGATAAGTCATTTTAAAGGAAATTTAACGCTGATTTTAGAAATAAACCTAAAACCCATCTTACGGTACACCACTGTTACAACTCATGATAAAGAAAGGCTATATTTCCCAATTGAAAAAAGAATTTAATATTACGATCTTTGAAATGTCAAAAAATTAATGATATTGAACGTTTTGAACGCTTTAACAAGCTCAACAAAACATACAAAAGGCCTTTAATCTTGTTTTTGATTTCATATAACTTTATAGGAAGCAAACGAAAAACATGAACAAAAACGACGTGAGAAGCAAACAAATAACTTTACTTCTTCTAAAGCCGGGGCTCCCATTCTTGCGTATTTGGCAAAATATTTCTTAATTGACCATATTTGCCAAGTAGTTGGAGTGGTATACTAGGCCAATATTTGTCTATATTGGCCACTGGCGAAGTCCCGGCGATTGTCGCTAAAAATAAAATTACGCGAGCCAAAGAGATTACAATTATTTGCGTATTTGAGAAGTTCATGCCACTTAACAAAGGTGATCCGAGTTCATGCTAGCTGATGCAGTCTCACTACTTGCCTGCTTAATTGGCAAATATTTCGGCAGTTGTTATTAGTTTTATTCTGGTTTTAGCTTCGGTCGCTGGTGCAAGTGGTGTAATTGCCAAGTATAGTCCAAATTATACGCATTTGTAGTGACGTCATTTTTGTTTGTCTTTGTTCAGTATATTATAAACAGCAATGACAATGCGGTGACAATAAACTTTTTAAAAAAAGTAGTGTCCATGATCATTTTTTAAATAGGTAGGTAATTGGTTATGTGAAGTATCCGTCACTGTAAATCAAAAACATGAGTTTGTCAACTTGTCGGAAATTATTTTAAAAAGTTGTAAAATGCCGAGAAACAAATATAATAGGTACAATGAACAATCGCAGCTGATAATTTTAAATATATTGGCTTTTTATCAACTGGAAAGGGAACAAGTCCGAAATGGAATCCCACTTCAATTTGAGATTGTGATACAGCGTGTTACGGGTCAGACGACCCACACTTCCTTCTTACAAATTTTTCATAGAAGAAATAAGTTTTGTTTACCTATTTGTTTTTCCAAAACCTGATATAATCTTACCTGAAAATATTCTGGTCTGATCAACGCTAAATTGTAAAGCAGCCAAAACACCCTGTGTATTTAAGACATCTAAGCCTCCTAGGATGGGACTTTCTTCTATTCATGGAAATAAATAGGCATTCTTTAAGGTACAATAAACGGAGTCACTGGAAAATAAGTCTTAGTCCTTTATTTTGTAAAAATACCTAAGGTTTACATTTTACCGCACTAGGTAAACAAACCCAAAAATATCCCTTTTCACGAAACTCTTAAATCACTTTGTCAGAAAAACATTGGACATTGATTCACCTTTTGACCTCATTTCAGCCCTCACTTCTCCTCAAGAACTCTAAAAATGTTCATATATTTCACTTAATTTTTATTAAAATTTTGTAAACAAACACAAATAACTGTCAAGGTCAAGGTAAAACCTAGGGAATTTTGGTACCAGACCATGTGAATTTTAAAACTGACAGATCTTTTAACCTCTTTTTGAGTTTTTCCTTGGTAGGAAATCAAAAACAGGAAAGCATTTTTGCTGATTATACCTAAGAGAATTTTCTTTAAGTTGATTTATAGTGGCGCCTTTAATGTTTATAAAGTCCACTTAGGCTGATTTGCCATATTCTGTTATTTCTAAAGAATATATTCTCTTAAAATCTCAACACCCCGAGCTGAATACTCGGTGCAACACTAAGGCCAAACTTCAACCGGTAAGTCCAATGCTTTTATAACTTTAATTTCACTTAACCATATTTGCACTGGTTTCTTTTAGCATGTAGCAATATTATTTAATATTTCACTGACCACTTTATTTCACCGCTTTAATGCATGGCTATTTTTCTCGCTTGTAGAGGCCTTCTTTTCCCGGACAAGATCCTGCTCTTGCCCATCTCTAACATATACCTCTGATTTGCCTCAGCTGAAGTGATTTTGCCCAGCAGTCCTGCATGTAAGGAAATCTAACTTGAGTGATTTCTGGAGGTTCATTTGCAACTGGTCAGGCCGATGGACATAGGATGCAGCTAAGTAGTGACTGAAACAAACAGTACAAATAAAGACACCATTGAATAAGCCTATATTATTCTTAAACAGCCAGGATAAGTTGTATTTATCCTTATTATTACTTACCTAGTTCATTTATTTGGAACTGTATCCTTGCAGCAATGTGAATGTCTGTGAGTGGGTGTGAATTAAGGGACTAAACTACCGCCTTAACAACAAATAATCCTAATGAAACTGTAAACTGTGGTGCACCCCAGGTATTAGAATTTATTTTTACCATTATGAATAGACACTATGAACTCCTATTTTAGGACCTTTTTTTTTCAGCCCTAATAATGTAAATAAATAAGGTTGGTTACAAAAACACAAGGTGGTTTTTATTCTGCTTGAACTGTGCCAAATTATAAATATAACCCTAACTGTCCTGGATGCACAGCATCAATACAAACAAAGAAATTAGATCAAACTAGAGTAGACTTAGCGTGGGACCGACCCTTACGGGTTGTCCACAAACATTTACATCCACTCCCTGTGAGCTTATATTGTTTTTGTTGTCTAGGGGTGCTTGGCCTTTACAAGTTAACAAATAAGTACCCTGATGGTACTGCACTGGGTGGTATTCTACATAGATTTAGTCGTTTGTGCGATAGACCGCCCAGGGCGGTAACAAATTGGCGCCCAACATTTTTATCGATATAGTGGAATATCGATATCGATACTGATTTGAGTGTTTGCTAGAAAGTCGGTGTGAACAAAAAAATAGTATAGTTTTTACCAACACACACTGGGGAAAAGCTCAATTAAAAATTAATTGTTAATTTTATTTAAATACAAACTAGATCGGTATTTGTCATATCTTAAAAGAAAAAAATATATATAAATACAACTTTCTGTAAATATCAGTATTGATAGTTGATATTTTTATATCACCCCTATTTCCTAGTTTGGCAACTGATTTCTTTGAAATATGTTGATTGTGTTTGCAAGTGGACGTAAATCTAGTCTGAACGGCACGCACTGCAGAGTATAATTTCGTTCAGTTAGGAGCACGTTGGTTGACTCTTGTTTTTTTCGGCGTACCCAAGGTGCATACCTACGATATGCATAGTTGGAGACTATTGTGCAAAGATATTATATTGAGGGTAGAGCTTCGTTTAGAGTAAAGTAGTCAAATGCGCGACGGTGTTTAATAGTAGTAAATACCTAGGTGGAGTGTGTGCGTTTGTTCTGACACTGCTTACGTGATTGGCTACTTCTGTTTTTCCTAAAAAGAAAAATTGAATTTTTCTTTTATTTTGGTGAGGGAGGAATCTCTTGTTTTTTTAACTTCATGTTTGCTGGCTTACTCATAATAAAGTAGCTTGTAGTTTAAGTGCAGGATTAAAGTATAGGAGTAAATACGAGTTAAAATGGAGGTCAATAGGTTGAGATCAGATGAAATGCAATATGAATTGATGATCCGCAACAGACCCTCTACCATTCCCTATAACGATATGCGCAGAGACTTAAGAAACATTTTGAGACTTGAAAGAGAAGTGATCGAACCAATTTTTCAGCTACAGAACCTAAACCCGGACTTAGAACTTCAGATTTGTCATACAAAACTGGCCGAATTAACACAGGATGTGGCAAATTTTGATATAAATAACGCTTTTAATGAACATCAGAGGATCTCAACAAGACTATTACACGTGCATGGTAGGCTGTCTAGAATACCAACACACACTGGGGAACAGCAGATGCAGTGTTGCCAGCTTATTTCACGCACTCAGAAACTTTTGGAAGACTTAGCTAGGCTTATGGATTATAGCAACACCAGATTACAAGGGTTTGTGGACTATAGCCATACTGCTGTCAGTAGAGTAGGTGAAGAAGGCGAGGAGCCAAATTTGAGTGTGGAGCAACCAATAGACCTCAGTAACCGAAGAGGCACCCAAGCAAGTGGTAATAGCAATGAAGATCAGATGCAGCAGGATGGGTCGGCTGGATTAAACGCTGTGTTACAACAGGGAGATATGGCAAATACACATACGAGTAATAATGAAGGAAATGTGGTTATTTTGCAAAATATGAGCTTGTTACACAAAGGTCAAATCGGGAATTTATCACTACCGCAAAACTCAGGAAATGGGACAGCATCGGCAATACCGGTACAGAACAATAATAACTTTACTAACGTAGCTGCGCATACTCCTCAACAAAATCAACAACAATCGATAGGACACTTCGCCCCAAATCGCCAACTAGTTTTGCCAAGAATAGAGGACGCGATGCCACAAAACCTACCCCCTTCTGACGCGGTACTCCCGGCTATAAATTTATTACACAACCAGGATTACATATCCCAAACAGAGATGAACGTATCCGAATACCAAAGTTTCAACAGTCGTTTGGCAACCCTCCCTTCTGCTGAACCGGACAATACATATTCGAGAAACCTGCCCTTTGTTCATCCACCTGTAACTACACATTCATACCCTGTTCAGCCACAGTTACCCTTTGCTAATTTTCAAGATTCGGCTCCCGGTAGACCTTATTGGCAACCGACGCTGCCAGGACCGGCACGAACGCAGCTTGCCCCTCGGGTCCTGGGATTTGAGACACCACTGGAATGGGAAAGATGTGAAACAGCCGGCTGGCTAAACCCAACATACGATATTGTTCACCAAAATAGAAACATGTTAAACCACACCTACGATGCTAATAATCAGGACGGGCATCAACCCTGTTATGCATACGAAAATGTGCAGCCTCCGGCATCAAGCAACGCTATTCCCTCGATCTCTCAACAAGATATGGCACGTCCGCTTTCCTCCACAATGCAACCGCGTCCGGTGAATCAGGTAGTTGCTGATCAACCCCCACCAGTTACCACTATACCCAGTCAACCAGTAGTTAGCAGGTCAGATACGATTGTGAATCCTACAGTTACGACGACTCAAAGTTCTTCTTCTTCTAATACCCAAACTGTAACAATATCACTAGTAGACTTGGCGAATTTATTAAGAATTTAAGAAATACGAGCCTACAACCAGTGCCAACTAGTTCCCAGAACTCATATGAAAACTACATAGAATCATATATGAAAAACTTTGATATAAGCAAACTACGTTTAAATTACGATGGACAGTCGAGTGTCGTGAACTTTTTAAAGCGAGTAGAGGAAGTTCGTGCAGCGCGGGGAATACCAAAAGAAGTTCTGTTTCGGTCTGCCTCGGAAATCCTTACCGGTGAAGCTAGGTTGTTCTGGAGAAGAAACCAGTTTGCCGATTGGGATGACCTTGCCAATCGGCTGAGATTAAGATTTCTATCATTCGATTATGAAGAGGATTTATGGTATGAAATCCTTACGCGAACACAAGGAGCTAAGGAAAAGGTCGCTACTTTTGTTGACGCCATTGAAAATTTGTTCGCTAATCTACGAAGACCACCTTCTGAAGAAGAGCGATTAGCCACCATACGAAGAAACCTTCTACCACATATTCAAGACCGATTAGCTTTACATGATGTTGATACCATCGATCAACTGGCATATCTCGGACGAAGGATAGAAGAAACAATGGCTCGTACGCAAAACTTCCAACCCCCTCCGACCAACTATAAAAATCTTTTGGAACCGGCACTCGCTTACCGACGTCCCAATTTAACTTCTTCTCAAGAACCTTCCCGTCTAGCGGCGGTCCATCAACCGGAAACTATTGTAGACATACCGCCGGAGGTGGATGCGATTGGAGAACCTCAAAATAGACCTGGATGTTGGAATTGCCAGTCTGAAGCTCACAAATTCCGGAAGTGCGACAAACTTCCATGGAGCAAATTCTGTTTTAAGTGTGGAAGACCTGGAACTTATTCATCTGATTGTCCTAACCCTCGATGTCAAAAAAACGCACGGAGGGAAACTTAAAGAGTCGTATAGTTTCCAGTTCGTCGCTTACGGCTCAAGCTTTGGAATTTAAACCAGTTCTCGACTTTGTTTTGGCACATGCTCGGAATGATCAACGGCCGTACTTGCATGTTAAACTATATGGGTCAGTATTTTTAGCTTTATTGGACTCGGGTGCCTCAAGTGTGTTTCTTGGAGGTCCCGGCTGGAAAGTGCTAAAATCCCATTGTTCTTTAAAGAAAGACGGCCCCTCTTGCTGTACAGTGGCCAACGGTCAATCAGAGAGTTGCATTGGCACTATCGAAGTACCCATTAGTCTGAGGAATAAGGTAAAAATTTTCAAGGTACTGGTCATTCCATCACTTCCACATTCGCTGATTCTAGGCACAGATTTTTGGGTTAAGATGGGAATAATACCTGATTTATTCGCTGGTGAATGGTCTTTTCGATCAGACACTTTGGAAACCCCCACACTTATGGCTATTCAACCTTATGAAATGCTCACTAACGATCAACGGAGGCAACTGGACGAACTACTAAATTCAACTTTTTCAAAGATGGGTGACCAATTAGGTTGTACCTCGTTAGTGGAACACTCAATAACCCTAAAGCCCGGAGTCTCACCCATTAAGCAAAGACATTATCCTATTTCTCCGGCCGTCCAAAAGCATGTTAATGCAGAGCTCGATAAGATGATAAGAGATGGCATCGTAGAACCTTCCAGATCTCCTTGGGCATCTCCAATAGTACTTATTAAAAAGCGCTCAGAGCCCGATGAATCAATTAAATATAGATTTTGTGTTGATTATAGGATTTTGAACAAGAACAGTATCTTCGATGCTTATCCGATTCCTTTTGTCGAATCGACCTTAACGAAACTTCGAGATGCACATTTCGTAACAACTCTAGACATTAAGTCAGCCTACTGGCAAATACCCGTGGCACCGGACTCGAGACCTTTAACAGCATTTACGGTTCCTAACCGGGGGTTATTTCATTTTAAACGTATGCCGTTTGGCCTTCACTCAGCTCCGGCTACTTGGCAACGGCTACTAGATAATTTGTTGATGTTTTGAGGTTGGTAGAGCTGCGGGACTGTAAGCGCTGGCCGTTTTATAAAATCTGGGTGCAAAAATCCTTAAAAGGACGATGTAAAAATATTAATTTTTCCGAGCCACACAAAGACAATATAGAGGATTGGCACTCACCTTTTCAGCTGTTTCCGTCGTCCAGAGGAGCTCCTCTCGCTGGCCCAGTCGTTGCAGTCGATCCACACTAGAATCACTTGTTTGTGTAATGGTTTAGTTTGATTTTCTAAGAATGTTATTGGATTTTTTGGTTAATAGAATTTATCACCATGCTGCGTGGTGATCTCGATAGAATACGACAGACGAATCTTTTTTGGTTACGCCTTTTTGCGCAGATTCATTTTTCGTAGATGGCGCTGGCGTTTTGCTTGTGCCAATCAAAATTGAAATTGTGTGGGTTTTCCGAATACGGGAATTTGGCGCAAAATTTGAATTTAAAATTAAAGTTGCACGAACATTTTCCGCCCACTTAAAACGAAGTTTTACATTGAGATTAATTGAATAACCAAATGGCTATATAAAAAAAAATATATAAGTTAATTCAAAACCTTAAAGGGTAGGTTATTAAAATCCGTTTTAGGTTTATAGATCAAAAAGAAAAAAAAATGAGGAAAAAAAATATATATATATTCTAGATAACGACACACGAAACAAAAGAAGTTGCTTGGGAGTTTAGTGCGCAGCTAAAGGTAGTGGGCACAACTTGACCACGGGACGAGTGAAAAGTCCGTGTTGTGTTTTAACAGTAGCAACTCGAACGTGATTATCCCGACCAGGATGTACGGACACTATTCTACCTAGCAACCAGTGTAATGGCGGCCTAGTTTCATCCTTAATTAATACAAGCGTATCTAGCTTGATTTCAACCGAAGGGTCCGACCACTTAGAACGCTGTTGTAAAGTATTTAAGTACTCGAGTTTCCAACGCTTCCAGAAATCGGCATGAATTCGTTGGATAAGTTGCCAACGCTTAAGGGTATTAACTTTAAGGGTAGAAAGGTCAGGATCAGGACACGAATTAAGGGGTTCCATTGTGAGGAAATGACCCGGAGTCAAAGACGTGAGATCGTTTGGGTCAGAGCTTTGCTCACAAAGGGGTCGAGAATTAAGTAATGCCTCTATTTGGGCGAGGAGAGTATAGAGCTCTTCGAAGGTTAGTATCTGGTCACCGATGACCCGATACAAATGTGTTTTTATAGATTTGACTCCTGCTTCTGCTAGACCATTTAGGTGGGGGGCTCCCGGACTATTAAGACACCATTTGATTTTTAAGCTCTCAGAAGCTAATTTCGAAAGATTATGGAGCTCCTTAATAGCCCCAACAAAGTTTGAGCCTCTATCACTTGTGATTTGGACACAAGTGCCACGTCTAGCGACAAAGCGTCGTAAAGCAGCGATGCACGCCTCTGTGGTTAAATCCGAAACAAGCTCGATATGGATTGCTTTGACAGAAGTATCGACAAAGACTGCGATATATGATTTACCAACTTGTGCTCCACGACGTCTCTGACCTACAAAGGTTTTGATTGGGCCTGCATAGTCTAAGCAAACGTGTGAAAAACATTTTAATTGTGACGTTCTAAAAGAAGGTAAATCCGACATGTACGGAGTATACGGTTTTGGTTTTAAGCGAAAGCAGGGAATACATTGCAATAAAACCCTCTGAATAGCTCGACGTGATGACATAATCCAAAACTTTTGGCGAATTAAGTATTGGACTGTGTTTGTTCCGGGATGTAAATTTTCGTTATGAGTTTGAATAATGATCAATTGGGTTAATCTATGAGATTTCGGCAATAATAATGGATGTTTTGCCTCAAAGGAGAGTTGAGAATGCCGTAAGCGTCCGCCCACTCTAAGGAAACCCAATTCGTCCAAAAAGGGCGCGAGTTTGCGAAACGGCTTAGGTAATAGCTGAGTATTTTGAATTTTTTGAATGACATCCGAAAAACACTCTTCTTGGACCCTTTTAACTAAAACAAGTAGAGCCTTGTGTAGTTCAAAAGCGGAAAAAACGCCGGATAAAGGGTCAACTGAGGTTTTTCGATTGTGAATAAGTCTTAGAAAATGACAAATGATTTTTTGAATGGTATTTAAATTGGATATTTTATCGATTAATCTATCAAAAAAGTTTTGATTTTGAATTTCTGCCGTCAGCACCACTGAATTTTCCGGTTTTTCTTCTTTGAGAACCTCGTCTGGAACTCCCAAAGAACGTTCATTTATAAACCTTTGAATTTGCCACTCCGTAGTGGGCAAGGTTATCCATGGAGGGCCGTGAAACCAAAGAGGGTGATTTATTAAGTTATTGGGCGACAACCCTCTGCTAGCGCAGTCGGCAGGGTTCTCGAGTGAAGTAATGTGATACCATGGGACTTCGGGGATTGTTTCTTGAATACGACTTACGCGGTTTGCCACAAAGGTCTTCCACTTGTGAGGTGAAGATGTGACCCAATGAAGCGTGACCTGTGAGTCCGAGAACGCAAGAATTTCATCGATTACGAGTAATGATGAATAGGTGCGAATAACTAGTTCGAGTAAATCAGCTAATAGAGTAGCTCCAAGTAGTTCCAAACGTGGGATTGAAATAGTGTGTAAGGGAGCAACCCTTGACTTGCCCATGACTAGAGCAGTTTTGATAATTTTATTTGGTAATTCGACGCGAACGTATACGCAAGAAGCGTATCCTAGCTCGGATGCATCGCAGAAACCTAGCAATTGACATCGTTGAATATTATTCGAAAAAATATGTCTAGGTATACAAAGATTCGAAAGAGTGGTTAATTGACTATTGAATTGATTCCAAAGAGTTTTGATTGGATCGGGGGGTATTTCATCCCAATCGGTTTTGCATAACCAAAGTTTTTGCATAATCACTTTGGCTAAAAATGAAACAGGCGATAAGAAACCTATAGGATCCCAAATTTTAGCGATAGCCGATAAAATATTCCTTTTGGTGCAAGGTTTTTCACAAGGGGTACAAGAATAGGTAAACGTATCTGTAGAAGGGTGCCACTGAAGGCCCAACACCTTAATCGATGTTGAAGAATCGTCTTCAAAGGTAACAGGGATCTGACAATCAGCGGGCGACAAATGTGAAAGAAGTTTCGGATTATTTGATGCCCATTTTCTTAATTCAAATTTTCCCAATTTAAGCAACGCTATGAGATCCTTTTGAAGTGATAAAGCACCTTCTAGAGAGTTAGCTCCACAGCAAATATCGTCCATGAAAATGTTATTCAAAAGGACCTGGGATGCTTCAGGATAATTCTTAGCCTCCAGGATGGCTAGTTCTCTAAGAGTTCTGATAGCTAAATAGGGACTTGAACTAACACCAAACGTCACTGTATTAAGCCTGTATTCCTGCAGGGGTTCATTGGGATCAAATCGCCAAAGTAGCCTTTGGTAGTCCCGATGAATTGGATTAATTTGAATTTAAAAAAGTGCTGTTTTATATCAGTCAAAAATACGATAGAATAAAATCTGAATTTTAATAGAATTTCGGAAATATCGGCTTGTAATTTTGGTCCTATTAAAAGAGTTTCGTTCATGCTTAGGCCTTTCGAACCCTTAATCGAGGGGTTAAAAACCACCCGGAGTTTAGTCGTTGATTTGTCAAGACGAAGGACTCCGTGATGTGGTAAATAAGAACATAACTGAGGTCTAGGTTCGGATCTTGGAATTAAAGACATGTGCCCGTTTTTGAGATATTCTCTCATAAAATCCGAGTACATACTATAGAAATTTGAATTTTTTATTAAGCGAGATTCGAGAGACAAAAATTGACGATAGGCCACTGAATATGTGTCTCCTAGGTCAGGAGGGTCAATGTGACGAAAAGGCAAATTTACAGTAAATCGGCCCGAAATATCTCTAGTGGTAGTTTTTTGGAAAATCTCTTCACATCTTTTTTCTTCGGGTGAGAGAAACGTTTTTGACTTAATTGATTCTAGTTCCCAAAATCTGCGAATATTAAAGTCGAGAGACTGCTCACAGGAAGTAAAGTAAGAATTGACTTGAGGTGAAATATTTATGTTTTGAGTTTGGCCCATCAAGACCCACCCAAAAACTGTCTCAAAAGCGGAGGGTAGGCCGTGAGGTCCTGGAATTCGTCCTGATTGGACGATTTCTGTGTAAAGTTGTGCACCTAAGGGTAAGTCAATTGGACCAGGGTTGTAAAATTGGTTATCTGCAAGCTTTAGATTTGAAATATGACTCCAATTGGATGAATCTACCTGTATTGAGGGCATATTCGAACAGAGTTTCGGTAAAACGAAGACTTGAATAGAAAAGGTAGGCTCTTGTTGGCCTAGGGCTCGCATAGTGCAAGTAGAAATGCCGTTAGTGGCCGATGAAGATTGATTTAGTCCCAGAACAGGGATCGAAATTTTGTTTCTTGGCAAGCCTAACCTGTTAAGACAAGCTTCGCTTATCAGGTTAGCTTGGCTACCGCTGTCCAGAAGTGCTCGGACAGGTTGGTAGTTACCCCGACTATCCAGTACCTCTAATTTTATAGTCGCTAGAAGCACTGTCGTCCGGGGCGTCAAAGTGGATAACGAAGAGTATTGATTTGTAGATGTATTTGGATTCGAATTGATTTGAATTGAATTTGAACTTGGTTGAACAAAACTAGGGTTCTGTTGGCTAAGAATTGAATTTGAATTCTGGTACGATAAGTTTGTGCCTGTGCTTGGCACGGCCACTTGATTTGGATTAAAACTTTGATTTAAGTTCGAATTTTGATTTGAATTTTGGCTTGAATTAACAAAGGATTGACTTGAATTCTGACGGATTGAATCTGTCATTTGCGATAGATGAATAAGACTATGGTGCCTATGTCGACATACCCTGCAGTTGTAGGTACTACTGCAGTCGATTACTTGATGATTTGAACGTAAACAGTTGATACATAACGATTGTTGTTTTACATAAGTAAAACGATCTGAAGGAGATTTGGAAATAAAAACACCACACTGCGAGAGTGGATGAAAAGAATTATTGCATAATTTGCACTTATAGGGTTGTTGGTTTTGTCGAAATTGAATATTGGATTGTTTATTTGATACTTGTGAGTGCGTATGCGCTAAAAAATTTGATGGAGGGCTTGATTTGTACTGATTATTTGAATAAGAATTATATTTTTGGTTACTAGAATTCGAATAATTTGGTTTTTGCTGTTTTGAAGTCGAAGGTTGCATTTGCGTATTTTGGGGAGATAGCTGTACTGTTTCAAGAGCACGGCATTGGTTAATAAGAAACTGAATTAGATTTTGATATGTTGGAATTTCGGTAGTACTATACTTTAATTCGAAAGCGGTTCTTGTGGTTTGATCGATTTTTGATAATAAAATTGAAAATAAACAAAAACACCACGACGTTACTGGAAATTCAAGATTTTCGAGCGCCGCAATATTCTCGGAAAAGGTATCTACCAAGACGCTAAGATCCTTTGCTGACTGGTTTCCCTTTAAAGAATTTGCATAGTAGATTGAGTTCCAGTAGGTACTGACTAAAAGTCTTTTATTTTGATAGCGATCTGTTAATACCTTCCAGGCGATTGCGTAATTACTTGCCGTTAATTTTATAGAACTTAAAATATTAAGTGGTTCGCCCTCAAGGAAGGTTAGCAAATGTTGAAATTTCCTTATATCGGAATAATTAGAGTTTTCGTGAACCAAACAAGAGTAAACATCGTAAAAGGTTGGCCACTTTTTTACGTCTCCATTAAAGCAAGGTACCTTTAAAGGGCCCAGATCATCGCTACGTGAATAGTGTGAAGTTGCGGGGGTAAAATTTGAATGAACTGAATCGGAACATAAACTCGAAAAAAGAACTTTAGCTTGGTGGTAGAATAGATCCGTATCTTTCCTAATTTTGTCCTGTACTTCGAATTCATCATCGTCGTCGTCTTTCAAGAGACCTATGATGTCATTATGAATGTTTTTAAATTGTTCATAGTGATCATCTAACGATTCGTAAAACGCCTTAAAAATTGGCAAGGAAGAACTATCTGATTTAGCTTTTGTTCCCAAGTTATACGTTTCCGTAATACGAGATATTGAAACTTTGCGTTGATTCTCAAGCTTTTTTAACGACATATTGGTAATTAAAAAAATAAAAAATATTTAAAAGGAATAAAACTAACACTTGACCCCTATTGACTTTAATCAGTCCAAAAGAGTTCAACAAGTATATATTTTATTATCGATTTCTCGAATAAAGGCAAAAACTTATCAACAGCTGTTATCCTAGGTCGCGATTTTTCTCCCAAAATAAATGCACACAAAACAACTTGTACCTACTACCGCTTCTCTTATTATTTACAGGTAAATACTAATTCTACTAGATGTGTTTGTTTACCTGTTAAATAAGAATAAAGCATTTAACTCACAAGCACTTTTGTTGTTTTGAATAACTATAACATATTATTTAAACAAATAACTATTATTTAAACAAATTTCGATTTTTGAATCAAAACAAACGACGTACGAAGTGCCAATTTCGGCTGCAATGAAATGTGGGTGGAGCAACCGTTAAGTCACGCAAGGGGGGACGGAACCTCCTTTCTAAACTGGACACGGCAACTAAGCGAACCAAAATGGCGAGGCGAAAAAATCTAATATTTCTAGCAAACAAATTTTAAAAACTATCTGGGTCGTGGGACCAGAAAATGTTGATGTTTTGAGGTTGGTAGAGCTGCGGGACTGTAAGCGCTGGCCGTTTTATAAAATCTGGGTGCAAAAATCCTTAAAAGGACGATGTAAAAATATTAATTTTTCCGAGCCACACAAAGACAATATAGAGGATTGGCACTCACCTTTTCAGCTGTTTCCGTCGTCCAGAGGAGCTCCTCTCGCTGGCCCAGTCGTTGCAGTCGATCCACACTAGAATCACTTGTTTGTGTAATGGTTTAGTTTGATTTTCTAAGAATGTTATTGGATTTTTTGGTTAATAGAATTTATCACCATGCTGCGTGGTGATCTCGATAGAATACGACAGACGAATCTTTTTTGGTTACGCCTTTTTGCGCAGATTCATTTTTCGTAGATGGCGCTGGCGTTTTGCTTGTGCCAATCAAAATTGAAATTGTGTGGGTTTTCCGAATACGGGAATTTGGCGCAAAATTTGAATTTAAAATTAAAGTTGCACGAACATAATTTACTAAGGGATTTGGAGCCATACGTATTTGTATATTTAGACGATATCGTTGTCTGTACGTCTACATTTGAAGACCACTATCGCATTTTGAAGTTAGTTATAGAACGCTTGACAGACGCTGGGTTAACACTTAGTCGTGACAAGTGTCACATCTGTCGAAAAGAAGTTGCTTTCTTAGGTTACGTGATTAACGTCAATGGTTTAATGGTTGACCCAGGAAAAATCGAGGCTTTGATTCGCATTCCTAGCCCCAAAAATGTCAAGGAAGTTCGTTCTGTGCTAGGCGTCGCAGGGTGGTACAGACGGTTCGTCGATAATTACGCGACAACCATTGCACCTCTTACCGCTCTTCTACGCAAAAATAAAACTTTCAACTGGGATGAGTCCTGTGAAAAAGCATTCAATACCATAAAGGAAAGTCTAGTATCGGCCCCGGTGCTTGCTCAACCCGATTTTGCCAAACCATTTTTTGTTCAGACGGATGCTTCCGACTTCGGTCTTGGAGCTGTTTTGACGCAAATGGACGAACAAAGCAACGAAAGAGTTATATGCTATTTAAGTCGTTCTCTTACAAAACAAGAAAGACGATTTAGTACCACCGAAAAGGAAGCGTTGGCGGTTATATGGGCTCTGGAGCGATTAAGACCATATATCGAGGGGACTAAGTTTAGTGTCATAACCGACCACTATAGCCTTAAGTGGTTACACAATATTAAGGACCCCATCGGTCGAATTGCGCGCTGGTTGGTCCGCCTCCAACAGTATGACTTTGATGTTATTCATCGCAAGGGAAAAGACCATGTAACCCCGGACCTCCTCTCTCGATCTGTTCCAGTTCTGGATTTGATCCAAACGAAGGAAAATCAAAAAGATGTGCCATATACTGGGCCTGATGCTTGGTACGCCAGCTTGCTGAAGAAAGTTGATGAGCGTCCTGATCAATATCCTTTATGGAGAACTCATCAAGGTCTTCTATTTAAGCATGTAGAGCTACCTTACCCAGATCTGGCCGACTCTGCTGACGAGTGGTGCCAGGTCGTGCCCCGAGAAGATCGTTCTGCCCTTATCAAAGATCATCATGATCCACCTACCTGTGGTCACCTGGGCATTACAAAGACTTTAGCTAGGTTACAAGCCAAATATTACTGGCCCAAAATGAAGCACAGTGTAGCTAGATACATCAGGAATTGTATAGTATGCCTTAAAACCAAACCAGAACAAAAACGACCTGCCGGTTTTATGCGAAGTCAAACGCCAACGGCTGAACGTCCTTGGCAAATAATTAGCATAGATCTTTACCAATTACCTAGATCTTCTGCCGGATATACATACGTATTGTCAGTATTGGACGTATTCAGCAAATTCATTCTTTTCTTTCCGCTACGGAAAGCAACTGCTGATGCTGTATGTCGACAGATGGAAGACAATGTATTCATGGTGTTTGGTGTTCCGGAACGAATAATTGCCGACAATGGCGTACAGTTTAAAAAGAGTCCTAAACTACTGGAGTTGGCCACTAGATACCAAGCAAAAATGAAATTTATTTCGAACTACCACCCTCAAGCAAACCCAGTAGAAAGGCCACATAGAGTTCTAGGAACGATGCTAAAAGCTTACGTAAAAGAACACCAGAAAGATTGGGACAAGTTTCTGGCTAAACTTACGGCAGCTATCCGGTCAGCAAAACACGAAGCCACCGGCCTAACTCCCAATTTTATTGTCTTTGGTCGTGAACTCTATTTTACGGGCGAGAAACGTTCTAAACCCGAAGATAGTACTACTGATCCGATAGCACGAGTTTTAGCTCGATCACATGCCCTTACCAAGCTATTTGAGGATGTTCAGACGAAACTCAAACAAGCTTATGAGAAAAGCGCCAAAGTATATAACTTACGTCGTCGTGGAGATGGTTTTTCGGTAGGACAAAAAGTTTGGAAGCGAACGTTTTACTTGTCAAATGCTAGCCAAAATTTCATGGCTAAATTAGCTCCCAATTACGAAGGACCTTTTGTTATAAAGAAAGTCACTTCTCCTTGGTCCTATGAGCTCGTCGACGAGACCGGTAAACCTCGAGGTGTGTGGTCTGCAAAAGACCTCAAGCCTCATCCCACTGACGTCTAAGACCTATACTATAATCCCAAATTATGACATATTCCCAGATTCGACATGATGTCCCGATCGTGACTTTACCCATGAGATGGCAAAAGTAGATCATTAAGGTCTTGAGCCTTTAATACCGTATTTACGTACCGTAGGTATTGGAGGTCTAGTTTAGTTTCGTATAGTCAGAGACCGATGAGTTTCATCTGTCCCTGGTATGGTTTACTTTTGGTTGTTTGAACGCATGAAGGTTATCTTCGATTGTATACTCCAGAGTTGGTTATGGTAAGTTCTTACTTAGAATACATTATTCTCTTTGTTATCACTCTTGGATAGTTTTTTTCAGTAGCTAAAAATTTTTTTTGTGTGAAACAAACCGGTTCTTATAACCTATAGTCTGTTTACCCTGTGTAAATATAATGATTGACAGTAGAGTTTTAAGATTAGGTAAAACCTGTGTAAATATAATGATTGGCAGTAGACTTGTAAGATTAGGTAAAAAGTTGTTGTGTAGGAGTAAGAAAGAAATTAACGGTGCACAAAATTTAGAAAAAATCATTTTTTTTTGTTTTCTTAAGTAAAATTTCTAGTTGATAAGCTCTTTAAGAAAATTTTCTCCACGAAAATTTTCTATCTGGTAAGGGGGGAGTTTGTTACGGGTCAGACGACCCACACTTCCTTCTTACAAATTTTTCATAGAAGAAATAAGTTTTGTTTACCTATTTGTGTTTTTCCAAAACCTGATATAATCTTACCTGAAAATATTCTGGTCTGATCAACGCTAAATTGTAAAGCAGCCAAAACGCCCTGTGTATTTAAGACATCTAAGCCTCCTAGGATGGGACTTTCTTCTATTCATGGAAATAAATAGGCATTCTTTAAGGTACAATAAACGGAGTCACTGGAAAATAAGTCTTAGTCCTTTATTTTGTAAAAATACCTAAGGTTTACATTTTACCGCACTAGGTAAACAAACCCAAAAATATCCCTTTTCACGAAACTCTTAAATCACTTTGTCAGAAAAACATTGGACATTGATTCACCTTTTGACCTCATTTCAGCCCTCACTTCTAAGGTCACTGTATAACGAAGTTCCTTCTAAAGGTACCGACATAGATTTTTACGTTTTAAAAAACCTCGTATACAATTGGTTACCCATTGGCTTTGGGGCAAAATTAAAATTAATTTGTAACAAAATTGTATTGTCAACAACATGAGTTGTCACTGACTTTTGTTTGTTTACTATGTCACAAGAGATTATATATATTTTTAGTATCCAAATTTATTTTACCTAATCGTCTATTAAAAAGGTAGCAGTCAAGGATGATTAAAATTAGGTAAAATGTTCTACAAGGACCTGGAAAGTTCCTGTTTATCCTCCCACCAATTTCTTACTAATGGGTTTTTATTTTCTGCGTGCAACTACTGATACTATAAAGTTAAAAAAAATGCAGAGTTTTTTGTAAACTGGGTAAATGAGAAATTAGAATTTATATTATTATTATGATTATTAAATTATGTTTTTGTAATAATTTTGTTTTATTTTAATAGTTATATCTATTGTTCATTTTCTTAGCAATAAAACAAAATCTGGAGCTCCGTACAGACCTAAACATTTCGACGAACAACGAACAGAGCAACATCCAAACGACGAACAGCAAATGACCTCTTTTTATTTCGACGAGGCAAAAACAAATATAATGTTTGTAATGTTCCCATGTTCTCAGTTTTGTTCCTTCGAGATTTATTATCACTGATGTTGGGAAAAACCGACAAATTTATGGGGATGCCACGAACCGTTCACCGAGTGGCTGGGATTTGCGGAATGGTTTGCAAACGCGTTTGTAATCCCCCAATTTAGTGTTTGCTTCGTCGTTCAGTTCGTTGCTCTGATCGTTGTTCGTCGGTATGTTCAGGACTGTATGAAGCTAAATTAAAAAATGACAATGATAATTTAAGATTTTTATTTTTTTTATTCTTTAACAATTTAGACTTATCGACTAGTACACAGCAAAAGTAATATTTTATTCCTTAACTTAACTTGGCAAACGCTTCAATTTTTTTAAAAATTCCATTTTTGGGCTATAAAGACTAAAACTTGATGTGGAGGGATTCGCTCAACCAGGGGAGCTGAAAACGGAGAACTTGAGTTTTCAGCAGTCTTGGAGGTGTCTAAATAGGAAAAATTAATAAATAAGCATTAAAAGATTTTTGACTTAATTTAAACAATTTTAATTTTTAAATTATTTTTGGTGAAAGTACTGACTAAATTTAAAGTACAAGTAATAAAATTTAATCTTATACTTTGGTACATACGTGAAACTGATGTGGAGGGATTCACAGTGCCAGGGGGTTATAAAACGGAGGCTCGAATAGTCAGCATACTTGCAGGTGTCTAAATAGAAAAAAACAATATTTATATATTAAAACACACACACACAAAATTATATATTAAAACAATTTTAATTGTCAAATTATTTTGAACTGGGGATCGTAGGACCACCTTAGGGCCCAGTCCCTCTGTGTGTGCCTAGGGGATAAACAATCGGCGATAAGGCTTACAAAATTATATATTGCTTACCTTTTGGTATCCGAAAAAGGTACTGTTTGGTACGAGTTTCGGCACCCAGCCACGCAACAAATAATGGGCATTTTATGTTTTTTGGCTTTTTTTTTTAATGAATAGCAATGGTTTATTTTTGCTCCTTTGGTAGGTGTATGGCAGTGACATAATCCCAGAATGTTGACAAATAATGACATCATTTAATAAAAAAAATCTACGCCAATGGGTAACCAATTGTATACGAGGTTTTTTAAAACTTAAAAATCTATGTCGGTACCTTTAGAAGGAACTTCGTTATATAGTGACCTTACTCACTTCCCCTCAAGAACTCTAAAAATGTTCATATATTTCACTTAATTTTTATTAAAATTTTGTAAACAAACACAAATAACTGTCAAGGTCAAGGTAAAACCTAGGGAATTTTGGTACCAGACCTCTTTTTGAGTTTTTCCTTGGTAGGAAATCAAAAACAGGAAAGCATTTTTGCTGATTATACCTAAGAGAATTTTCTTTAAGTTGATTTATAGTGGCGACTTTAATCTTTATAAAGTCCACTTAGGCTGATTTGCCATATTCTGTTATTTCTAAAGAATATATTCTCTTAAAATCTCAACACCCCGAGCTGAATACTCGGTGCAACACTAAGACCAAACTTCAACTGGTAAGTCCAATGCTTTTATAACTTTAATTTCACTTAACCATATTTGCACTGGTTTCTTTTAGCATGTAGCAATATTATTTAATATTTCACTGACCACTTTATTTCACCGCTTTAATGCATGGCTATTTTTCTCGCTTGTAGAGGCCTTCTTTTCCCGGACAAGATCCTGCTCTTGCCCATCTCTAACATATACCTCTGATTTGCCTCAGCTGAAGTGATTTTGCCCAGCAGTCCTGCATGTAAGGAAATCTAACTTGAGTGATTTCTGGAGGTTCATTTGCAACTGGTCAGGCCGATGGACATAGGATGCAGCTAAGTAGTGACTGAAACAAACAGTACAAATAAAGACACCATTGAATAAGCCTATATTATTCTTAAACAGCCAGGATAAGTTGTATTTATCCTTATTATTACTTACCTAGTTCATTTATTTGGAACTGTATCCTTGCAGCAATGTGAATGTCTGTGAGTGGGTGTGAATTAAGGGACTAAACTACCGCCTTAACAACAAATAATCCTAATGAAACTGTAAACTGTGGTGCACCCCAGGTATTAGAATTTATTTTTACCATTATGAATAGACACTATGAACTCCTATTTTAGGACCTTTTTTTTTCAGCCCTAATAATGTAAATAAATAAGGTTGGTTACAAAAACACAAAGTGGTTTTTATTCTGCTTGAACTGTGCCAAATTATAAATATAACCCTAACTGTCCTGGATGCACAGCATCAATACAAACAAAGAAATTAGATCAAACTAGAGTAGACTTAGCGTGGGACCGACCCTTACGGGTTGTCCACAAACATTTACATCCACTCCCTGTGAGCTTATATTGTTTTTGTTGTCTAGGGGTGCTTGGCCTTTACAAGTTAACAAATAAGTACCCCGACGGTACTGCACTGGGTGGTATTCTACATAGATTTAGTCGTTTGTGCGATAGACCGCCCAGGGCGGTAACAAGCGAGCCACAGATGCAACAAAATTGGGCCCAACAACGATAGTAAATAAAAAAGAATCTAAGCCATACGTTTTTTCTCACCGGGTGACGTCACTACAAATGCGTATAATTTAGACTATACACAAGTATTGGCGTATTTGTCAAATACAGGAGTTGTGGGAGCGCTGCACTTGTCAAATTGACTTCGGAACTTGTTGTACTTGCCAAGTATGCCCAAGTACGCAAATATTTGCATACTTGTCAAAACACGAGAATGGGAGCCCGGCTTAAAGTTAAGAGCAACTTTATCCAATCTCGGTGAAGTAGCTAAAGGCAATGTATTACCTACAAAATAAAATATTTGAGGTAACGACATCAAAGTGTAGTGCAAATAAACTCTAGAGGACGCAGAACTGGCACCGCTCTCTAAGCATAGGTATACATAATATACCTCTAATTACCTAATTGAAATGGCAATATAATACCAGTAGCGCACCTAAAAATTTTTCTTTGGGGGGTGGGGCGAAACCCCAAGATGTCGTATTTTATGCTAATTCCTTTGATTCATGAAATATATGAAGATTATCTTAAAAAATTTTAGGCTTGGGCCCCCCTGGTAGGGCCCTGAATAATACACATAAAGCGTTTTAAAGGGAATGCATCAAATCCGTGTCATTTTTTTGGCTTCACCTTGAGAAGGGTAACTTAGTCTGAAAAATATTTTTATACTTGCATGTAAAATATATACTTTTATCATTAACGTATTAACCGGAGGAGACTAGGAAATAAACAAAAAAATCGGCCGTCTAGATAAACAATTTGTTTTTAAAAACGTACTTCTGCAGAAAAGAACTCATCGACTATTTTTGTTTGGTCCATAGAAAACTCTATTTCCTTTCTCTTTAAGAATCACCAAACCGATCTTTCCTTTACTTTTATTTCTTTTTTAAACCAATGCAACGGAAAAAGACGAAACTGTTCTTCTTACAAACCCTTACCAGATTAATTATACACCACCAAATATGGATATATAACAAGCGGTGATCATTTTAACTTGTGCTTCCAGCATTTAATTTGCTACTCCTTCGTTTTCCTTTAATAAACCAATGCGAGAGAAAAGAACAAAACTATTCTCGATTACAGTCCCTCAGTAAAACAAAGGAATTAGAACATGCCGCAATCGTCCAGACCCGCGTAAAGTATCTTATTTTGTTCCTCTTTTGTTAAACCAATGCGAGAAAAAGAGACAAAACTATTCTTGATTAGAAGGTAGTCCCTTTGGACCCATTAGTATTTTGTAAAGGGTCAAATGCGACGTTTTTGACCTGTCTCTTTACGGTTCGGAATTGTTTTCGTGTTTTTTCTTAAAATATATTTTCGATCTGGACTCAAAATTAATCTTAAAATACTTTAAAATGGTGTGGGAGTGTATTTTGTGCTAAAATCTCGACCATCTTAATCCAGAAGTTTCGTTTTACAAGTAAGTTAAATAACTTATTTGACCTTCAAAACAAAACAAAGACCAGTGCCGTAGAAATCAATATAAAATCAGAAAAAAATATATTAGGCTATTATATAAATAATTATTTATTTGTTAAAAGTAATTAAACATAAGTTTAATTAAAAATGTACAGGGTGTCCCAAGTTTTGGAGTTTTGATACTTTTAACTGAACTACGAGCCTTGATTTTCAACAGATAAGGTAAAAAAGGTATCTTATGAATATGGAAAGTAATTTTTTTACGTATACCTTTTTTATTTAATCGTTTTTTTTTTGTGTAAACAGTTTTTTTAGATTTGGATCGAGGCAATTTTTTAGGTTGGGTTAGTCCTTTTTACCTACTCTGAATTTTTAAGGTTGTCTAACCTAAAATAAAATACACCAAACTAAAAGCATCCTAATCAAATATCCAAAAAGTGTAAAGACGACGTCTCTACATGCAGATTTGTTTTTAACCCTATAAAATGTCAGCAAAATTTTATATTCAAAAAATTTAAAAACAATAAATTATAGTTACCTTACCAGCATTAAGTGATGTGTCAAAAAATAAAACTGGCAAATAAAATTAATTTTTTAAACGAAAATGATATTTTGTTCAAATTGCACTGCAAAAATATTCTGTTTAAAAGACAATTTGATTTGACATTTTGTTCAAAAATTACTTTTTAAAATGACATTTTGTTCAAATGGCGTTTTGGTTGAAAACAGTTTGTTTTAAAACATCTTTTTCCAAAACATTTTGTTCAAACATCCACCTAATAAAAAAACTTTTGGTTTGTTGAAAAATTAGTTTTTTGAATGACATTTTGTCAAATGGGGTTTTCTTTCGAAAACATTTTTTTAAAAACATATTATTTTCGAATGGCTTTTTTTTCAAACATTTTGTTTGAATGTCAATCTGATTGAAAACATTTTGTTAAAAAATATCTTTTCTACATGACATTTTGTTCGGAAGCAGTGGGTTTGTATGATATTTTGTTCAAATGGCAAAAAGCATTGAGTTTAAATAATATAATGTTCAAATTTTTTTGTTTCAAACATATTTTGTTCGAATGACGATCTGATGGTACACTTTTTATGAAAATATCTTTTTTATATTATATTTTTTTGAAAAACATTTTGTTCAATGACATTTTGTTCAACATTTTTAAATGAGAATCTGTTTAAAAACATGTTCAACTGTGTTTTTAAAACATTTTGTTCCAATGATAATCTGACCGAAACCATTTTGTTCGAAAACATCTTTTTTAAGTGACATTTTGTTCGAGTTGCATTTTTTTCGAAAACATTTTGTTTGAGAATCTGATAGAAAACTTTTTGTTCAAAAATTGCTTAAATTCATATGACATTTTGTCAAATTGTTTTGTTCAAAAATATCTTTTTTGAATTTTGTTTGAAAGCAGTGTGATTGATTGGCATTTTTTTACGTTTGCGATCAATTGATTAGAGTTCAGTGTGGTTAGGTTAACAGGTTAGGATCAATTGATAAAGCTACCACCGATTGCGACCTCCCAAAAAGAGACACACAGGAGCTAGTTTTTCGAAGAGTTTTCTGTTTGATGAAAATGTTTTTGAACCAAACTTATTTAAACAAAATGTCATTCAAAAAAAATGTTTTTGAACAAATTGTTAAAAAAAAAATGTCAATTGAACAAAACATCATTCGAAAAAGATGTTCTTGAAAAAACTATAATAAAGCAATTACCACAGAACAGAAATTGATATGTTGCACTTTTTCCAGTTTCTTTTCTAATGAAACTGCTGATGAAAACCGAGACAGTAGTACGACGAAATAAGTCTCGCATTAACTTTTCTCAAAATAACTCGCTTTAAAAAAGAGTTGTTTTTTAGGACCATATTTTTTGTAGGTTTTTGTACACACCTTTAATCTTACTAAAAGGGACAAAACCACCGTCGTAGTAGGCAGTAAATACAAATGTAGAGTAGCATAACCAAAAAAGCTATTTTAGTTCTGCCCATGGTTACTATCCTAATTAAAACAAATGGGTAAAAGTAACCCCACTAATGGGGTGCATCTTAATAAATCCCCAAAGTAAGCAAATTGTCTCCCCATCAAAGCAAAATATCCTTATCCAAATAGAGCTCTGTTACATTTTACAACATTATTACCAATTTTTCATAAAAAAAGGAACTAAAATTATATTTACTTTTTTATATACAAAAGAAAAGTAGCCACTACACATAGATCTAGCTTTAAAATTGTAATCGTAAATATCTAATTGTCGCTAGGAACCTTTAATACCGTTTTCGGCTGCTGAAGACGACTTCACAATTCTCGGTGAGTGCTCCGGTTCGAAAATCAAGTGGGCTCTCAAGTTTTTATTAGAGCCTGACTCTTATTTTTAATGTTCGACTTCTGTATTTGAGAGCATAATCTCAACAATGCTATTCATGTAAATTTTTAATGTCAATGGGTATCTATTCAGCTGTAAACTAAATTAAATTGCTTGTTTTAATAAGTTAGGTATTTACTTTTAATAAATAAATATTTTGCCGCCGTCACTGGTAAATCGATCGCCCATAAAGAATAAGCATACGTCTGCTGTGTGTCGCACAGTGTTGCCATCGTCTTTCTAAAAAATATTTCCATTCTTTTCCAACTTATTGAAGCATCTAGGGGTCAAATCGAATTGTTTTGATGAATGAATTTTTGCCGCGGTTCCTGGTCTCCTCCGGTTAATACGTTAATGACTTTTATGCACGCAAATATATTTTTTTGTATATCAAGGGACGCATTTCTTAAATTTTTATAGTAATTTCTATACTAAGATTATATAGATAACCATAATATATACCAAGATTATTTATTTTTCGGTAACCAGCAACGAACAACGGAAGGATTGTGACGGCCATGCTTTTTCAATCATGGTTAAGGGTGAAATATCACCATTCATAGATAGATAGATAGATATTTATTTCATTCCGAGCACCACAATACAGTAGAAAGGAACAAGTCAAAAAGTTGTACATTAAAACAAAATTACTAAGTAAAAAAAATATTTAAAAAAATCACTATTTAAAATGACTTAAAACAAACAATAATAAGACTTATAAAATCACAAAAAACACAAAAAAAAACTAAAATAATAAAACGACCGAGAGACCACAACCCAAAACGTTCGGTATATCAGCCAATAGCTTCTAGGAACTCTGTTATAGAATAAAATGCATTATTGCTCAAAAATGTTTTTAACTGGGATTTAAATTTTTTATTGGACAGACTTTTTAGCTCCTCTGGAAGAGGATTATATAGGCGCAGACCAGCGAAAATTGGTGAGCTCTTAAAATACTCATGATTATGTCTTTGAATACAAAAGTTGTTTCGATTTCTGGTGGCATATTAATGATAGGTTCCATTAATTGCAAAATTTGATTTATTTTTATGAATATATGTTAAAATATTAAGTAAATAAATTGATATCACATTTATTATTTTATGCTTTTTAAAGATTTCTCTGCAACTGGAATTATAGGGTAGATCAAACATCAGACGAAGGATTCTTTTCTGAGCGATAAGAACCCTCGCAACATCGCTAGCCTGACCCCACACAATAATGTTGTACGATATGGTCGAAAAAACTAGAGCGTAGTAGACGCCGAGTAATGCATTATTAGTCGGAGAATTTTTTAAGGAGCTTAACATATAAAAGTTTTTGTTAAGTTTAGAGCACACTGAGTCAATATGCTGGCTCCAAGACAGTTGACAATAGGATTATAACACCAAGAAATTTTGCAGTTTTCTCAGTTTTAACAATATGGCCATTAAAATCAAAAGACAAGTTCAGGGTTGGTTGTCTGATTGTTGTAATTTCAAGACATACGGTTTTACTGCAATTGTTCATTATATTGTTTTTCTTGCACCACTCTGTTAGTTCTGAAAGCATTATTTTAATATCTTGAAGAACCGCGATACTGCATTTACATGATATAACTATAGCAGTGTCGTCACAGTATTGAAAAACTAAGCCCTTAGTGATATGTTCAGGTAAGTCATTAATAAAAAGTAAAAATATTAAAGGCGCTAAAACACTTCCTTGTGACGTTCCCAGCTCTAAGTCTTTAAAATCTGAAAAAACGTCTTTCTGCGACCACTTAAAAACGATTGTATTAGTTTTTGGAGAAGACCCCTTATGCCAAATTTTTCAATCTTTTTTACCACGAAATCCCCATTTACGACATCAAAAGCTTTGGTAAAATCGAACAAAAATACAATTACTATTTCGTTGTTATCGTGTTTGTTGTATATATGTTGTAAAAGATCGGTGCAACCCAACGCAGTGGAGAATCCTGGACGAAAACCGTATTGCTGCTTAGAAAGCACCTTGTTTTTGTTTAAAAAAGAAAGAAGTTTATCATAAATAATTTTTTCGTATATTTTGGAAAATATGCTTAAAATGGCAGGGCATCATTGGCAATTGCCTTATTGGAACAGAGAGGCAAAGCTTCTGCTTCTGTTTCGCGCCGTTACCTTTCCTCTCCCATTTCACAAATAGAAGGTGCCTCTCCACTACTGTATTTGTGGCAAAAATTGACATATATTGTTCCTTATAATGGGTCACTATTTTTTGGACCGTGCTACGGCTTGGAATATCCCTTTCCTCAAACGCGACAACAAATAAATTTGCCACATCTTGACATCTATTTCCCCCAAAATACCATTAAACGATCTGTACTTTTCGAACGCTAAACGTAAAACGCGGCATGGCTTGAGCTAGAATTTGCTTGAAAATCAAATACCCAATTCTCACCTGTTTCACTGCACACGAAGGAAATACGAAAAACTTCGTGAAGAGGAGAGGTCACGATGTACTCCCCTACTTTCCCACTACCAGCCCGAATACGGGTCTAAAACAGCGAAAAATATTTCAAGACACCGCCCAAAATATATTCTTTTCTCTTTCACCATTCAAGGCCAACACAAAAATAGAGGCCACGACCCTGAAAAAATCAGCTGTTCTCCCGGGGCTGATTTTTACATTGGGTCTTATGGGAGGTCAGACGTTTTTTTATGATATTTTCAAAATGGCACTACAGATTTCGGCGAAATTTCAGTGAAATATTCTCAGATCCCATCCCCATCTTCCACCAAACTTTTGTAAGGATGCAAGAAAATTAAAAGGTTAAAATCTTCAAAATTTAGCATTCCTTATTTTAAATTCAAATTACCCGCCATGTACCGCATGCCAACTGTTAAATTTGACATGTATTTGACTTTGTCATCTGTGTTTGTCACATTCGCTTCTATTTTAAATTTAATTTTAGTGTGAGCTTATGAAGCGGCTCTAAAAAATTAAGGATTACTATACATTTAAAAAAAATTGTTCTTCAAGAATATAGTAACAACAATCTTAAAACCGGCTTTATTTTTAACAAAATCAAATATTCTTGAACCGTCATTCCAACTTCAATATTTTAAAGACAATCAGCTGTGTCGTGACGCAACCAACAAAAAAAAATCAGCCCCGGATGTGACGTCAACATAGTGGAGGATCGTGGCCCGTCCGTTTTGATAGCCCTGCACCATTAAGCAAAGCAAGTAGTCTAGAATCCCATAGTTTTTAACCCCGCTGTATACTGACAATATGATAGAGCTTATTAAAATTTAGCGAAAGCCGCTGGCCATATACCGTGTGCGGGTTTTAAATTAAATTTAACACCTACCTATATACTAGGAGAAATTGAAGCAAGCCGCAACAAGCAAATAAAGATATGGTTATGCGCTTACGAAAGGTATAATTATTATCCTAAGCCCTCCCTCTTGTACATGTCTTTGCGTCGAGTGAGCTACTCTCTAATATGAATACATAAACAGAAAATTTCCGTAAAATATAGCGATATAATATAGAGCTGAAGGATATGGTATCTTTTACATACAGTAACCACGGCTAAAACATTGTTTTTTATTTGAATAAAGGTCAACAAAGGCTTACACCAGGCTTTACCTTTCGCACGCACTTCAGACGCTAACTTTTTCCTTTGTTAATGCGATATTAAAAGACATGTCAGGTGCAATTTAAAAGCTCTATTTTTACCCTCTGCAGACTCAATTTTAAGTTGCAATATTTTTTATTATCCCTTATTTATCTGTGAAAACCTTGTTTTGGGTTCTGTAGGCAAAATTTATTAAAAAGTTCCGAACACAACTAACGAAAAACTAAAAAATACCACTTAACACCAACCAACACCAGTCAAAAACCGCCAGGAAAATATAGGATTAGTTCTGTGTACTGAGTACTTCTTGTTTTTTTTTACCACACTTCACAGATTATTGTTGAATTTTGGTTATTTGAGGAACACTGTTGCCAAACAATACATATCTACCAGGTTTTATAAAAAATAAGTTTTAATATTAATTGGCATGAAATTAAATCTGCTTGTTACCCGGCATTGGAAGCTCTTAAGATAATTGTCTGGTATCAAAATTATTTTAAATATAGATTAAATTTTGTCATAATGTTATATGCGCGGCAACACTGTCTCTAAATAATGGAACTCAAGTCGTTATTCAGCCACAAGTAAGGTCAAACATTATCCTTTAGCAAGAGATCCAGTTCACTCCAAGCAACTGCGTATGTTTTAAATAAACGATAATGTGAAAAATGGGACTTGAAAAAGGTTCCTAATAACAAGCCCCAAAACTTTCTATTTTTGAGACAAAAATTTCAATAGGAGCAAATTAGTTAATTAAAATTTATTTTTTTTATTAAATTCGGTTTAAGCACCCAAAAGTTAGTAGGAGAAGCAGTACTGAGGATAAGGCTGTATAACTATATAAAAATGCTATTAGAAAAACATTCTTATAATAAAAAAAAATTCGTCGACCACTTTCTCCACACTAAACCTCTCTTCTTGGATTTTGGCACAAATCCACGATTTTGTCACGGTCATTCCTTCCTTTACTCAAATATTTTTATCTATACATTTTGCCACATTTTTTTTCTTGAAAAAACAATTTTTAAACGAGTTTTTTATCAGATTAGGCTACCAAACCTACAATAAGTTTTCGTGTCACCCCAATATCAAAAGACACAAATGCGTATAAAAATACCATTCACACATTCTCTTTTAATAAAAAGTCGCTTTTCATTTTTCGCAGACGACTTATTGACACATTTCTTTCTGAGATAACACCCACTAACCGGTGAAAGCACTACCTACTTTAAAAACAAGGCCTATTCTAGACAATCTGACAACGTTTTAGGGGATATCTTTTTACTGTATCTTGCAAACGGAGAAATTTCGGACAATACGCGTATTAATTTTTTGTCTAATTGATGTTGCTAGGAAATCTTTTTAACACACTTTATCGACTATTTAAGGGGCGATTGATTTCTCTAGGTCAGGCGGAAATCTACGGGAGATCTCAAATTTCAAATTATATTCAGTTTTGATACACCTACTAGTCAGGTTTATAGGATGATTCGCCGCTGAGTTGAGCTTGACTTCATATATTAGTGTAAAAAACCTTGCGAAGAGTTTATATTTGACAGGTGTATAAAGCGATCCAGTAAAAATTCGATTTAATATTTTTATAAAAACACTCAAAATAGCGGATCCGAAATGGCTATATATCCCCTGACCCATTGCAATTATTTCATCTAGAAATCGTTAGTGCGAGTGATAAGGTATACAATTGAAAAGTAAAGGAACAGGACAGCCAGTCGGCAACCCTTCCGCTGCTTGCGTTCTAATTGGCTGCTCGTCGTTTACTTTCTCTGCCTGTTACAATCATATCACATACCTTTGTAACGTTGTCCCACGCACTCATTATTTTTCAAATAATTAATTGAATTCAACCACCCTATATAAACCGATTTTAGGGCTACGTTATACAATTGTTGACTTAAACAAATTAAAATGATAAATACAAAATGGCGCGATTTTTAATTTATTAACCGACATGTATGAAATATAGAACTTTGGGGTGTTTAAGGTCGCTGATTATGATTTTTGACTCAAACTTTTAAGGAAATCAAATCGGCGTTCGCCTGGTTCCAATCGGTCACAGCGAGTCAGCAACGACGAATATTTTAAGGAATATACGATATGATTTTGAACAGATCTTTTAGAGATAAATTAATTAAGATTAAATTAATTATTCCACTGCATGTTAAATTATCCAAGATAATCTAAATAGGATAATTTTCTTATTTTTCACCTTAGAGAAAATTTGTTTATTTACCAGTCGTTTAAGCAAAACAAGTTATTACGAAAACATTTCACTGACAAGTTCTCAGAAGTAAATGTAGCTCGGGGACGTGTTGGTTATGCTCGGGCTAAATGAGGCTGAAACGCGTCCCGAGCCAATCAAATTTTTTAAAAATTCAGGGGTCAGGTTGTTTTCTGGGAGCAGATTATATCTGTCTCCGTCGCAACGTCAAAATTAGCCTCAAAACCGAGGCAACCCTGACCGAAGCTGCAAACTGACAGTTGGTCTCTCCTCAGTAAACACCATATTTCATATTTATTTTACAGATAACCACATCATCATTTCATCTCCTTCTATTTTATGGTTATGCTCGGGCTGAATCAGGCACAATAAGGCCGAAACGCGTCCCCACGCTAACTTTACCTCTGAGGACTTGACCGTGAAACTTTTTCCTTTATTACTTTTTACCTCGTAAATTTCCTTCAAATTTTAATAAAATTCAGGGCTCAGGCTGGTTTCTGGGAGCAGATTATATCTGTCTCCATCGCAACGTCAAAATTAGCCTCAAAACCGAGGCAACACTGGACGAAACTGCAAATTGACAGTTGGTCTCTCCTCAGTAAACACCATATTTCATATTTCTTTTCCAGATACCCACATCATCATTACATCTCCTTCTATTTTATGGTTATACTCGGGCTGAATGAGGCCTAATGACGCCGAAACGCGTTCCCGAGCTACCTTTACCTCTGAGGACTTGCCCGTGAAACTTTTTACCTCGTAAACTTCCTTTAACTTTTAAAACAAGTTATCTATTATTTAAATGGTCATGTCATTTTTTATTATTTTCAAATTATTCTTAAAGTTACTCTAAGACTTATCTACCAATACGGGCCTTTTTATCACAGGTGGTAATAATCAAATAAAAGCAAATTAAATTTTTTCAAAAAAGAAATTGCCGAGTTATTTTATATTAGGTCGTCCCTTTTCGGTTGCGTTTTTTAAGACACCTTTAAGAGGATTTTTTCATAATTTAACAAAATTAAAGCCCGCAAAAAATTTAGCTTTATACGAAATTTATTTTGTGTAAGAAGCGGAACAGCTATTACTGGTATTATACAGAAATCACTTTTTGTTTTTGTCGATATTATTACCAATATCAGATTGTTAGGTACCCACCGTCATTAAAGGGAATCGTGACATCAATTCTGACAAGCAGATCGCACAGCTAATTTGTGTTTTTAGTAATAACGATTGGTACCCGTGAAAAATAGTTTCTATGTTTTGTTGTTCTATTTATTTTAAAACATTTTTAAGCATGTGTGAAACCACCAGAAACAACTACTCCGAGGGAAAATACCCCTACCGGCATTGAATTATGCTGATGGTTTGAGGCTTTCGTTGGGAACTTGTTAAAACTGTTTGGTTTTCACTTCCTCCAACGTCGATCACGAGGATACGAATGATCCGCGTCTGGAACACGTCCTGATAGTCAGGAACAAGTGTTCCATGCCAATCCACGACCGGACCGGTTTCGACCTTTTGGGCCATCCTCAGGTGAATGTAGGCGATAGCTTCTTGTAGAGCATAAGTTGTGTGAAACCACCAGAAACAACTACTCCGAGGGAAAATACCCCTACCGGCATTGAATTATACTGATGGTTTGAGGCTTTCGTTGGGAACTTGTTAAAACTGTTTGGTTTTCACTTTCTCCTGATCCTGATAGTCAGGAACAAGTGTTCCATGCCAATCCACGACCGGACCGGTTTCGACCTTTTGGGCCATCCTCAGGTGAATGTAGGCGATAGCTCTGTGTAGAGCATAAGTTGTGTGAAACCACCAGAAACAACTACTCCGAGAGAAAATACCCCTACCGGCATTGAATTAAACTGATGGTTTGAGGCTTTCATTGGGAACTTGTTAAAACTGTTTGGTTTTCACTTTCTCAACGTCGATCACGAGGATACGAATGATCCCCGTCTGGAACACGTCCTGATAGTCAGGAACAAGTGTTCCATGCCAATCCACGACCGGACCGGTTTCGACCTTTTGGGCCATCCTCAGGTAAATGTAGGCGATAGCTCCGTGTAGGCCATAAGTTGTGTGAAACCACCAGAAACAACTACTCCGAGGGAAAATACCCCTATATTCAAAATCTACTGGTAACGTTTGGTTGAAAATTTTCTTTGATTTATTTGTAAGTTTTGGCAAAATGGCTTTTATTGCTAGGTATTTATAAAGAAATTACATAAATACTAAAAACTATTGCATTTAAGGGAAAAATTTGTTAAAACTTTAACCAAAATGTAGACCTTTCAGGATTAACTTATAGTTGGAGCAAAAAATTTGAAAAGGCTCTCCAATTTCGATCTAGAAGCAAATCATATTGCTTTTTGGCTAACTGGACCTCGCTGAATTCGAATATCCCTGTTGCAAACTCGAAATATCGCCAGGAACGGAGAAAATTCCTTCGAAACCCTCAAAAACCTGTTTGTTTTTCAGTTTTATTTTATTTTTTTAAACTAACTGTTTATCGAAAATTGCAAGCAATAGTTTTTTGTGGAGAACAAAATTCCGTTTCCAACGATGTATTGGTCCATAAGGGTCGGAAAAGAAAGCAGTTCTTCAGTGACATCCGTAAATTGGGATTATTTATAAAAAACATGTTTATAGGTTTCATAAAATTTTCTCAAAAACTACACTTCTTAAGAAAAAAACGGGTCGTATAGTTTATTTTAGGAAATTAAATTTTCTTTCAAAAAAAGAAAAAACGGGTCGTATACATTGGCGTAGCTAGCCTTGCTTTTAAGGGGGGGGCGTGGCCCCGGTCTATCTTGAACAAAAAGCAAACATAGGTTTTAAAGAGTCGTGGAAAGTGTGCAATGAATAAAAAAAATACGCGCATTAAATGTTCTAATATTTTAATATAACAAATTTAATAATACATTTACCAACTTATTTATATGTACACACAGGAAGTATGTAATTCAGCAATTCTACAAAGAAAGTTTTCTACGTCGCTGACTGAAAGCGTCTACCACACTGTCTAAGTCGACCTCAACATCTTTTTCTATGAATAACAATGACAAACCTGAGTGTCTCTCTTGAGTCATAGTTGTTCTAAGCCAATTAAAAACTATCCTCATGGCAGAGAAAGACCTCTCGCAAGTTGCACTTGAAATTGGAAGAATACTCGCAACTTTAAAAAGTTGGTAGAGGTTTGGATAGGTGTTTTCTGCTATATGTTGTTTGATAGAATCATGACCAACAGTTTGATTTAACCGAAAAATACAATTCTTTAAAACGGTCATTTCTGCTCTTAGAGTAGAAGTATTAATATTAAAAATTTCCCGGTATTGCTCGACGAATTTATTCCATTTAACGACGTGGGAAAACTTAATATGAAAATGGTTATGAAATTGTCACCAAAATCGGAAAATTTTGATAAGACACTAAGCGCTAACCTCAAAAAAACTAAAAAGATAATTATATTTATTTTAGAAAAACAGTTTAAAAAGGTCTTTTATAACCTTACGACAATACGACATCTACAACCCGATTTCGGAAATAGAGGGGTTCAAAGGTCGCTGTCTTTATTAAATGCGAAATTTAACTTACACTTCTATAATATTTTACAAGATGTCGCCAATATGTATGAAATATTCAATGTGCATAATTATGTTTAAATTTAAAAAATATTTTCGGGAAATTGCATAAGTGCAGAAAAGTTACCGATAATTTAAAGAGAAAAAGCCTAATTCCGCAAGACAAAGGCTTTTTCCTGAAATGTAAACATTATCTGAATGATTTTAAATTTTAATGCACCTATTTTATTTGAATATTTCCCGAATAATAATAGAAAAGTATGTATTTTCAGCGTCATGTTCTTTTACTAGTAGTCGGTAGGGGAGGCCTAAAATATCTTAGTGGGGGCCTGAGGGACTTCAGGGGGGGCAGGCCCCCCTGCCCCCCCTAGCTACGCCAATTCAAAACCTGTTTGTTTTTCAGTTTTATTTAATTTTTTTGAAAACTAACTGTTTATCGAAAATTGCAAGCAATAGTTTTTTGTGGAGAACAAAATTCCGTTTCCAACGATGTATTGGTCCATAAGGGTCGGAAAAGAAAGCAGTTCTTCAGTGACATCCGTAAATTGGGATTATTTATAAAAAACATGTTTATAGGTTTCATAAAATTTTCTCAAAAACTACACTTCTTAAGAAAAAAACGGGTCGTATAGTTTATTTTAGGAAATTAAATTTTCTTTCAAACGCTGTATTACATAGCTTATGTCACATTTAAGACTCCAGGGGCGGACCTATATAAATAAATTTTGAAAAATAGTCTGCTAATATATGGGCACCTAAGCTTACACTAGGTACTATAGTTATAGTGTACGTGTAAGCTAATGTAACTAAAAACAACTCCGTTCGTTTGATACCAAACAAGCCATGTTTTGACCTAAACTCTAATTTTTTAAATTTACCCCCACCCTCTTTTTAAAAAACTAAAATGTATTTTGTTTAACTCCAGACTCAATTACCTTTCGTTTGATACCACACAAGCCATATTTTCACTTAAACTCCAATTTTTGACATTTACCCCCACCCTTTTTAAAAATAAACTAAAACGGATTTCCTTTAACTGCAGTCTTAATTACCTTTCGTTTGATATCACACACGCCATATTTTCACATAAACTCCAATTTTTAAAATCTACCCCCACCCTTTTATTTGGCATGCGTTCGGTGAATTTTGTTCATTTTTAAATGGGACCATCTTGACCCAAGACCCAGCCTAGGTACCAAATTTCATTCAAATCGGGCAAGCGGTTTTTGAGTTATGCGCGTTGGTCGTTACAGACAGACAGACATACAGACAGACATAGAGACAGACAGACAGACGGCGCGACAAAAAAGTTTCAAAATCATGTGAAACGCAAAGATATATAAAAAAATTTGAAATCGGAGCAACTTTTTTTTCGAGAAAAAATTAGGATCACCATAGCTCACACTACTATAGTATAGTAGTAGAACGAGCTAATAATTAAAATAAACAATTTATGTAAAACATTTAATGTTATTTTTAACAAAACTAAGCTTCTTAGGTAAAAAATTGATTTCTTACCTTATTTTATTGATTAGTTTGGTGATTTAGGAGGACTGGGGGGGTTTTTGGAGGTTTTAGCAGCCATTTAAAAAAACGAATATGATATTATTTTTTAGTTATATAAATATATATTTTAAATGCACACCTGTGTCAATTTGGGCTTTACAGCGGCAATTTAAAATATCGCCGCCATGTTGGCCGCCATCTTGAATATCTTAGCCCCTGTCGGCATTCCGAGGTGGCAACAAGGATATTCGGATTCAGCGAGTTCAAAGTAGAGGGAATTGACCATGTGCCAAAAAGTAGTATAAAAGAAAGTGGATTTTCCGAAATCTTGCCTTAAATATTAGCGCCATATTACTGGAGGGAAGTAAGAGGGGCAAATGGAGAATTGCTTTTTTTGCGAAATTCAATTTAAGCATCTCAAAATTAGCAAGATTAGGGTTCTTCTCTCCGGGTTTCTCAAGTCTTTTGTTTTTGGGGTTGTGTAATATCTTATCATCATAAAAGTTAGTCGAATATTTAGATTATGTCGGAGTAAAATTTTATAAAAATACATAATCCCGTTTCAAAAATGTACAATAAAATCGAGGCCCGTAATTTTTTTTGGCTTTGTGTGACCCTCATCAAATAATGTCAAACTGGGTACAATACTTCTAAAGCTGCCATAATGCCCTTGTCCAGCTTGTTTATTATCAATGATCGGTGTTTTTGTTATTTTGATTGATTATATTTTCTTATGCACTGAATATTCTGACTTATTTTCCTAAAAAAATTAATGAAAATCCTGTTTCCAATACGTTAGGAGGAACATCAGGTTTTTAATAAAATAACGGCATCAAATCGTCATTTATCATGAATATAGCAAACGCTGTGTTTACCGGGCAAAGTATACTAGCGTCGAAGGGTAAAAATACATCGAACCTCTAGTTTTGAGGTAAATAAGTTATTATAAATTAGCAGTATTTGCTAAGGCTACGTTTCCACTAAAGCAACTAGTTTTTTTTTTATTTCCTGATACCAAAAATGTTCCTTAATCGAACTAATATTTAAAGTTTTCACGACGAAACCCCCACCAGTAAGATTTTCTTACAAGTAACCGCAACGTACTCCCGCTACTTCTCAGTAACTGGGGAACCAGTCTCTGGTTATTAATAATTAGCAACGTGTTTCAAGTCAGTATAGTAACGCCTACACAACGCTGTCATAGCTAAGTAGCTGCTACGTCATAGAGGCCGCTTTTTTTCATCAAGTAAAAAGAGCGAAGTTAAAAATATTATTATTGTTTTTTTTTTGGCCGAATTATTATTACACAACAAGGTGAACAAAACAGCAATCAAAGTCGCTAAGTTTTTTGGTTTCGTTAGGGCTATAATATGTACTATGGTAGCTAAAAGTGTAACATTTTATGAGGAGAGAATCAAAAATCAACTGCAATGCACATTTTTATGTAAAACATGAATGAATGAATGAACGAAGTGCTTTATTGTCCAAAAACTAACACAATGATCAGTTCTTAATGACAAAGCTTACTTATTTAAAAAACTTGTTATAACTAACTTAAAAATACTCTGCCAATATATGGGCCCCTAAGCTCACACTAGGTACTATAGTTATAGTGTACGTGTAAGCTAATATAACTAAAAACTGAAATATATTTTATTCAACTCCAGACTAAATTACCTTTTGTTTGATACCACACAAGCCATGTTTTGACTTAAACTCAAATTGTTGGAATCTACCCCCACCCTTAAAAAAAAAAACAAAAAACTAAAATGTATTTTGTTAAACTCCGGACTTAATTACCTTTCGTTTGATATCACACACGCCATATTTTCACTTAAACTCTAATTTTTAAAATATACCCCCACCCTTTTTTTTAAATAAATTAAAATGTATTTTGTTAAACTGCAGACTCAATTACCTTTTGTTTGATATCACACACGCCATATTTTCACATAAACTCTAATTTTTGAAATCTACCCCCACCCTTTTATTTGGTTTGTGTTCGGTGGATTTTGTTCATTTTTAAATGGGACCATCTCGAGCCAAGACCCAGCCTAGGTACCAAATTTCATTAAAATCGGCCAAGCGGTTTTTGAGTTCTGCGCGTTGGTCGTTACAGACAGACATACAGACAGACAGACAGACATACAGACAGACAGACAGACAGACAGACGGCGCAACAAAAAAGTTTCAAAATCATCTGAAACGCAAAGATATATAAAAAATTTTGAAATCGGAGCAACTTTTTTTTTCTCGAAAAAATTAGGATCACCATAGCTCACACTACTATAGTATAGTATATGTGTGAGCTAATTCGTTAAGACTGCAGCACATTTCAAGGTAATAAATTAATATATATACATATATGAGAAAAATAAAGCTAAACCTACTAGGATTTTCAACAATTTAGACTTACACAATACAATATTTTAAAATACCTAAATTTTTGTTTAACTAACTTAAAATTATGTATGTAGGTATATATTTTTAGCTCACACATATAGTATACTATAGTAGTGTGAGCTATGGTGATCCTAATTTTTTCAGATGATTTGGAAACTTTTTTGTTGCGCCGTCTGTCTGTCTGTCTGTATGTCTGTCTGTCAGTCTGTCTGTCTGTGTGTCTGTATGTCTGTCTGTAACGACCAACGCGCATAACTCAAAAACCGCTTGGCCGATTTTAACGAAATTTGGTACCTAGGCTGGGTCTTGGGTCGAGATGGTCCCATTTAAAAATGAACAAAATCCACCTAACACAAACCAAATAAAAGGGTGGGGGGTAGATTTCAAAAATTAGAGTTTATGTGGAAATATGGCGTGTGTGATATTAAACGAAAGGTAATTGAGTCTGCAATTAAACAAAATGCATTTTAACTTATTTAAAAAAAAAGGGTGGGGGTATATTTTAAAAATTAGAGTTTAAGTGAAAATATGGCGTGTGTGATATCAAACGAAAGGTAATTGAGTCCGGACTTTAACAAAATACATTTTAGTTTTTGTTTTTATGAGTCAAAAAATGGCTTGTGTGGTATCAAACAAAAGGTAATTTAGTCTGGAGTTGAATAAAATATATTTCAGTTTTTAGTTATATTGGGGTCAATTCTTTACATTTCAAAAAATCTGGCGAAATTTGACAAAATGTGACATAATCTGGCGCTTAAGATTTCTCGTTTAAAAGGCAATTTTTAAACTTAAAAACTTACCTAAAAGGCCATTTCCCACTTTTTGATAGATGTAGCGTCACGATATAATATTTGTTTTTAATTAAAAACCCGTAATTTGTTGAAAATTTTTAATTTAAAAATTGTAAATAAATTCACTATTAACCACACAAACTGAAATGTCAAATTTCGTCACATTTCGTCACATTTCTTTCAAATTTATGAGTCCTATTCGTTTTCTTTATGAGGTCAGCTAAGTTTACTTTCTTTCTTTGTTTTTCACGGTAAAATTAACAAAGAGGGACTAACTGCATGTCGTGGAAGGGCCGCTACAAAATTAGCTCTACGCTGTTGCCACCGTTATATTTGAACGGAATTTTAAGGGAATGTCAAATTATTTCTTTAAAATCTGCCAGAAAAATCTGACTAAGTGAAGATCCTGTCAAATTATTGAAGTGGTGATTATTTTTTTACTTTTTAAAAAAGCTAGGCACGTATATAGTTTTTTATTCTGGGGGGTCCTCCCATATAGAAACTGCTGTTCTTCAGTGACGGCCCATGCGGCTGAGTCCTTCGTAAACCAGAGAGAAAATAATAAATTGTCTCTGTCGTAAACGAACACGAAAGCTGCGCCCATAAGGTTTTGGATAGTGTAATTAAAAATACTAGGGTCACTGCATCCTGGAAGTCTAGCGTCTCCCAGGGGTAGCGACACGAGTGTCAAAACCGTACTCAAAATTCCATAGACGTTCGTGAAAAATACTCATTTTTATACAGTCTGAGAAAAGACAAATGTTTTAATAGAACTTAAAAAGAACTCGTTTTTATACAGCTTAAGAAATAAAAAATATGTTCCTTGAGTTTTTGGGTTATGAATATTTATTGTAGGTATTATTGTTAAAAATTATTTTCTTTTAAATATTATTTCTGTTTTTGTATAAAAATAATACGTAATAAATAAACAAACAGGACAGAAATACATTTCTATGTTAAAAGTTTATTAATAGTATATAATATATCAAGGGATAAAATGAAAATTTTATCACGATGTTTATACGCTATTTTTCGCACTGTTTAATTTATTTTCCAAGGTTTTTTCCCATTTTTTTTGGGTGTTTTTGGTATTGTGGTTTTTTTTAGTATCTTTTTATTCCGAATTTTACATTTTATCAAAAGACAAAAAATGCCCAAATACAGTTCGAGTTTTCGTAAGGTTCGGCTTAATTATTTATATTTTTATAGTACATTTCATATAAATATCTTAATATTATTGTTCGAAAGCATAAACTTCGAAAATCATTTTCTTTAAACCAAAAATTGTTCTAAAACATATTCTTCGAACAAAAGATTGTTCGAAAACGTTTTCTTCAAACAGAAATTTTTCGAAATCATTTTCTTCGAACAGAAATGTGTTCGAAAACATTTTCTTTGAACGGAAATTTGTTCGAAAATATTTTTTTAAAATTAAAATTTGTTCAAAAACATTTTTTCGAAAACAAATTTTTCGAAAAAAAAATTTGACCTGGCTTGCCAAACTTAACACAACTCATATAGTTCGACTAATGGGGTTTTTTTCTAACAATTTTTGGAAATAAAAACTTCCCTGACTTCTTTCCCGGGATCCTAGAGGGTGTGAAACCAAACCGAACCAACCGAGACCTATTGTCGAAAAATGATTTCCCTAAATTAGCTTTCCGGTCCTCATTTTGGAAGGTTGAAATCGGTGTTACTCTAACCTTTCTTAATTGAGCATATCAGGAGGTATCTGGACCGGTTCGGATACGTTTGCGATCAATTGACAAAGTTTAGGAAAATACCGATTTCGACCTTCCAAAAGGAGGAAAGTAGACAAATTTTCAGAATGTTTACGATCCCGGGAAAGAAGTCAGGGTTTTTTTGAAAAAATATGTTAAAAAGACCTTGCCGTAGTCAAACTATATGAATTGTGTTAGGTTTGGAAATCCAGGTCTAGAGCGTCTTTTATCGAAAAACTTGCTTTCGAAGAAAATGATTTCTATTCGAAGAAAATGTTTTTGAACAACTATTACTTACGAACAAATTTCCGTTCAAAGAAATGGTGTTCGAATAAATTTCCGTTTAAAAAAAATGTTTTCAAACAAATTTTCATTAGAAGAAATGGTTTTCATAAAAATTTCCGTTCGAAGAAAATGTTTTCGAACAAAGTTCTGCGACCCGTCGTGTTGCTACCTTGAGTTTTTATTGGATGTTGATTTTTTAAAAACTTTTCTATGAGTGTGTGTGTGTGTACCTGTGTGTCTCTTAATTCTACTTTGTTTTGCAATCATTACAGTGTAGCTACTTTCGATCTTTGTTTGAACCTTTTGTTTTTCAATCTTTTGTATTTTCGACCTTTTGTACTTTCGAACTTTTGTATTTTCGACTTTTTGTATTTTCGACCTTTTCTTCGCCGCCCGCTTTTTTTTGAACAATAATAAAAATAATAGTAGGTATATTATAAACCTGGAGCGTGCAGTGTTTACTTTTAATACCACGGCGGGAATTTTCATGCTCGACCGGAAGAAGGGCTATAATTTGCTAAGTGACTAAAAGGGACTTTAATGCCAAGGTTTATTTTTATATACTAAAAATAATAATAATCATAAACTAAATAAATGGGTATTAAACCACTTACCGTACTGTAGTTTTAGCATGTCAAGTATATAAAAAAACAGTGGGCAGTGATAGTTGTCATGGCATTACATTAAACAAAAGTCAGTCAGATGCTAACAAACAAAGGTCACTCATCGTCAAGCAAGGTAAAGCTTGCTTGACGATGAGTGACCTTATAACAAACAATGTGGAAAAATATTATTTATTTCATAACAAACTAATTAAGTTTACTCGAGAAAAAGTTCGAATTACATTTCTCGAAGATGGAAAATAAAGCATATTCTTACTTTGAGATGGGCATGGAAATGATGCAATAAACAGAATTTCGAAAATTTCACAGTTTCCTGGTTTACAGCCTGGAGAAGTCTAGAAAGTTAAATGCTTCGTTTATATGGAAGCAATATTCTATGCCTAAGGACACAATAACGATCAAAACGAACCAAGCCATCGGCAAAGTAAAGTAAGCTTACGGCAAGCTGGAACAAAATAATCGGTATCGTGTATATATTCCTTTTTGTTTTTTGTATTATGATAAAATAAAATAATCCAAAAACCTATATTTTGCCTTTATGGTTTTAAAGAAATTACTTTCAATCACTGGAGACAAGAAATACTACCTTAGCCCATGAAAAAAGGGATTAAACGTACACCTTTATTCCGTAGAGAGCATAAAACATTTATTAAATAATACAAAACCCAACATAATAGTTTTCTATATTTTAGAATATATATAAAACATGCAAACTATATTTTTGGTTTCCTTCGCTGTGTGGACTGCTGGACACAGGGTCCTAATAAATTTGAAATCATAAAAAACTTAGTTTTTTTAGGTTTGTTTATTTGGACAGTAAAATTTATATACCGGATGTGACGGACAGTTCTTTACGTAACATTTGTAAACCATTTAATTTTTTTAAACATAAAAAAAGCTATGCTCCTGACAGTGTCAGATTTGAGTTTTTCGTAAATGAGGTTATGTTTGGTGTCGCTACCCCTGGGAGAGCGGCTAGTTCACAACTTGCATTCCGTTTGCTATTGGTCGAAATAGTCAGCTGACTTTTTAATGTTGAACGTTGCCGTTTAAGATTATTATTATATTATATTAAGAGATGGTGCCACCAGTCAAGCATTTAACAAACTTTATGTTTACAGCTTTCGGCGTAAAATACGAATATATACTAGTTGTAAGTGACTAAAAAGAGTAGTGGTTTGTGCAGTACATACCTATTGAATTTAACTAAATCTATGCATATGCCGATGAGTTTTTTTTTATTGTTTTTTAAAAACATATTATATTTTTTTTTAATTAGCTTCCCTATCCTGTTTTCCTGTCGAAATCGGTGTTAACCTAACCCTGATAAATTATTCGACAACGTATCCTAACCTGTCCAGATACGCCCCGGTCAGGATACGTTTCCCATCAATTGACCACGGTTAGGTTTTGTTTCAGTTTGGTTTAACACCGATTTCAACCTCCCAAAACGAGGACAGGAGAGTTTTAATTTTAAAAATCCCGCCTGACTATGTCAACCAATAGCAAATGGCATGCAAGTTGTGAACTATCCGCTCGTTGGAAGATGCCAGGCTTTCAGGATGCAGTGACCCTAAGAATAGTCGCCACAGTCTCCATCTGACGAAAATAAGTCGAAGGCGGAATTTTTCAGGGGTGCCACGACCACGTGGTCACTTTGTGCAAGGAAAACTTAAGTTTGCGACACGCTCCCTAGAGGGAGCCACACATATAGGCAGGGAACTGCGTACAGCCGACCTGAAAATAGGTTCATAATATGAATAAAATGAACGGGACCCAAGAAACAAACCTTTAAAACATAAATTTCAAACTTTCTATAAATTCGTATAATTAAAAATAATGTTTGTATAATTATGTAAAATTTCTTGTGTGCCTAATATTATAGATTTGTTAAAAAATTCTAATTTTCTACTTAGCAATAAAAAGTTGAAAATAGCCCTAAAAAACTACTATTTACGGATTAGATCAAATTTTGGTCCAGGAGGTGAGTTACAGGGTGATATCGAAAATAGTAGTAAATCTTAATTAAAATCACATTTTTAAAAAACAACTCTGTCAGGAGTTTTAGTTAGCAAATAAGAGTAAGAAATACATTAAAATATGTATCATGAACTTATTGTATTATTTTTAGATCCAGGACGTGAGAGACCTACAGGGTGATATCGAAATTAGAAGCGTAATTTTCTAAAAAACAAATTTTTAAAAAACAATGTTGTCAAGAGCTTTCGTTAGCAAAAAATTATTTGAAACACGTTACACAATCATACCATTATCAGATTTTATCACCTTCAGGTCCAGGAATTGAGCTACATGGTGATATAGAAATTATTAGTGTGTGTAAATTTTCTAAAAATCACATTTTTAAAAAGCAAGGTTGTCCGAAGCTTTTGTTAGCAAAGTATAGTTAGGAATACGTTAAACAATCATACCATTAACTGACTGTATCACTGTTAGGTCTAGGAAATGAGGTACAGGGTGATATCGAAATTAGTAATAAAATTTCGTAAAAATCACGTTTTTAAAAATCAACGTTGTCAGGAGCGTTTGTTAGCAAAAAATAGTTAGGAACACGTTAAGCAATCATACCACTTACTAAATTTCATTTACTTCCAGTAGGTAAGCTGCAGGGTGATATCTAAATAGCAGTAAAGATTTTGAAAAATCACATTTTTAAAAAACAAGGGAGGTGAGCTACAGGGTGAAATGAATAAATAAATCCAAAAATATTTACATATATTTACGTGAAAAACTTTTACTATTTATTTGACAAATTTACAAGTTAATATGATAAAATTTTGACATTAAAACTTATTAGTTAATATAACCAAATCAACTTAAGCCCCTAACTAACCTTGGTCAAAATAAAAGTTTACAAATACACATGAGAAATCCAAAAATCCCTACATTTATTTACGTAACAACATCTTGGTTCGTTGTTCTTTTACAAATTCACAAGTTAGTTTGAAAAAATCATGGCTTTATAATACATATCAAGTATAACCAAACCGAACCAAACCCATATAAATAAGGTTGGTCAATATAAAAATGTACAATAATTATTTACAGAAAAACCTGCCTGCCTTCGTTGTTAATTCACAAATTTACATGCTTATTTGACAAAAATTTTTCATCCAAAATATACAATTAATAGAATCAAACCGAACCAGTTGGTCAATATAAAAATTAACAAATACAAATAGTAAATCAAAATTTTTTTACAAATATTTTACATTTGTTTGATTTGTTGATTAACAAATTTACAAGATATTTTAGAATCTTGGCCCTAAAATATATATTTAATGTAACAAAACGAAAGCCTTCACTAGGCTTGCCTAATGCAAACATTGACAAACATACACGATAAATATAAAAATCTGCACATTTATTTACAGGAAGAAACTGTCTTCGTTGTTATTTCACAAATTTGCATGTTTTTTAGGCAACAATTTGACACCCAAGTTATCTATTTAACATAACCAAACCGAGCCAAATCAAACCCTTATAATTATTAAGCTTGCTCAATATAAAAATGTACAAATACACATAATAAATATTACATTTAATTACATTGACAAACAACAACCTGCACAGAAATATTTTTGTCCCGTACGTCGTTCTTAGTTTTATTTAATTACTTGTATATAGACTTCTTCCAAAGTGAAGCGACTCAACATTTTGCATTTCTTTCAAAAAATCTGTTAATACATGTACCGCTACATAGCTATTTGGTTGTCTGATAAAGGGATATATTTCTTTACTTCTTTAGCTATTTTTACTGAAAACTCCAAATCAACAAAAGCAGTAGTTTCATCCCACTTAAGGTCTTTTACCTTTAAATTTTAAATATCTTTTACATAAATATTTTTTTGTATCGCTTAGGCTTTTAATTGTTTGTACAATAGTTATTTACCTAACAAGTGCGGAAAGAGGTACTTTTCCGCACGTGACGGCAGTTGCACAAACGACGCGGAGCGGAGTTCGGGCAAGCCGTCAAGGATGGAAAAGATAGTTTCCGCAAGAATTAGGTACAATGTTTTTCCTACGAGTGTTTTTGTCCATCTTCTTTATCAAAAAACATGTTTTAATTCGCAAAGATTTTATAATAATGCTAGAAAATGATACGTAAGATAGAATTGTTACATAAATCATTTAATGAGTACTAAATATCTTCATTTTTAACAAAACAAAAATCGTGCGAAAAAGAAATTTTTCAGCACTAGTGCGGAAAAGTTACTTTTCCGTACGTTTTTTTAACTTTTATTTTTACTTGATTTTTTTTATGCACGGAAAAATAATAAAACAGGATTTTTTTATTATGATATATTAAAAAGAAACTTTATGTAAAGAACATTTAATTAACAATAACGAAAAAGTTAACGATGGTAGATATTGAAATTGAAAGTGAACTTTCTGTTTGTTGATTGGTTGGTGTTTGGCCCACTACAGAAATGCCTTGATCAGTTTGCTGCTTAGAATTACTACTGTAGTGAATGGAGGAAGGTATATTGGTCTGTACAGGCTGTAACACATTACAGGATTCTTCATTCGGTGCTTCTGGTAGCATCGGTTCAGCAGCACTTCTTGAAAATGAAACTTGTGTGTAGGAGGACGGGTTTTCATTTGAAAACGATTGTGGACGGAAAGGTTCTTGCAATTTGGACGTGCGGAAAAAAATCGTGAGGAAAGTAAAAATGATGCGAAAAAGTAAAATTGTGCGGAAAAGTAATTAACGTAATATTCTTTTAATAGATCGCTCAAGAAACCCTAACTTATATGTTCTTGGTTTGTAAACAGTAAGGTGAGGCCAAAAGTTATTTTTAAAAATATGATTTATAAAAAAATTTACTACTAGTATCTTACCTACTGGACCTAAATGTAACGCAGTTAGTGAATAGTATGGTTTGTTTACAATTCCTAACTATTTTTTGCTCACCAAGACTCCTGATAAAGTTGATTTTTGAAATTGTGATTTTTACAAAAGTGTTTTACTAATTTTGATATCACCCTGTACCTTACTCCAAGGACCTAAAGGTAATAGTCAGTTAATGTCATGATTTTTTAACGTGTTCCTAAGCATTTTCTGATAACGAAAGCTCTTGACAACATTGTTTTCTAAAAATGTGATTTTTAGAAAAATACACTAATAATTTCGATATCACCCAGTAGCTAACTTGCTGGCTCTAAAGGTAATACAATATGTTAGTGATATGATTTTTTAAGGTATTTCTAACTCTTGTTTGCTAAGTAAAACTCCTGACAAAGTTGTTTTTAAGAATGTAAATTGTACAACTATTTTTGATATCACCCTGTAACTCACCCCCTGAACCTAAATTTGAAATAATCCGTTAATACATAGTTTAACTTTTTGGGCTATTTTCAACTTTTTATTGTTAAGTAGAGAACTAGAATTTCTAAACAAATCTATAATAAATTTTAAGGTCACCCTGTAGCAGACCTGAACTTAACCTTTATAACCTGGGTTTGGCAGACTTTTTTTCTTTCTCTTCTCATACCTGATAAGAAATATTAGACAAACATTATTTTTAATTATATGATAATAATAATACAACAAGTTTGATATTTATATATTCAAAGGTTATTTTTTGGGCCACGGGTTGCAATAAATCCGGGTATTATTTTTTTTTTCATATCATAACTTATCAAGCCTAATAGTTTTTTTTCCTAAGATTCATTTGATTTCGTTAACATAATAATACGTTTGATTTTGTGGTCGGCTGTACTTAGCCATTCGCTTTGGTCGCAGCCTTCGTAGTTACGAAGGCTGTGTTTTGGTTCGCTTTGCATGTTATTTGAATCCAACTTTAACGAAGTCAGAAAAACGTCTCATGGTTTTGTTATTGTTTTTTTCCGGAAAAATACAATTTTTTAAGAACCTGTGCATCATCAACAATCCCGGAAAAATATTGAATTATCAGCAATCGGGTTTAAAGGTAGGTTTTAGATTATATTTTTCCTCATTTTTCGGTTTTAGACGCTGTACAATAAACTGAAATTTACGATGTTGCCATGATTTAGGGATAAAATTTGAGGCGTCAAATTTTTTCAGATTGTTTCAAATTATTTCAAATTTTAAAGAATTGCCCCCATTAGCTCAAACGTACACTATAACTATAGCACCTAGTGTGAGCTTAGGGGCCCATATATTGGCAGAGTATTTATAAAGCATAGAAAAAAGGAACACATCAACCTGTGTAATTGTATAAAATATAAAAAATTATTTAAGGTCCTTCAAAGAACTCGTCAATTCTATAGTATGCCTTCTGTACCAGGGTAATTGCATTATGTTTAATGCAAGAAAAAAGAAACGCCTCGCCTGTAGAATGAACCCATTTTTTTAGCTAATGCAACTTCTTCGCTGTGGCTTCTGGGGTTATGTTTTTATGATAGACACTTAAGTCCATCACGTGGTGTGTAATATGGAAATATGTTCAAGCTTTAATTAATTTGTGTAATTATTTATATTTTAGCTCACACATATACTATACTATAGTAGTGTGAGCTATGGTGATCCTAATTTTTTCGAGAAAAAAAAAGTTGCTCCGATTTCAAAAATTTTTATATATCTTTGCGTTTCAGAGGATTTTGAAACTTTTTTGTTGCGCCGTCTGTCTGTCTGTCTGTCTGTCTGTCTGTCTGTCTGTATGTCTGTCTGTCTGTCTGTCTGTCTGTCTGTCTGTCTGTCTGTGTGTCTGTATGTCTGTCTGTAACGACCAACGCGCATAACTCAAAAACCGCTTGGCCGATTTTAATGAAATTTGGTACCTAGACTGGGTCTTGGGTCGAGATGGTCCCATTTAAAAATGAACAAAATCCACCGAACACAAACCAAATAAAAGGGTGGGGGTAGATTTCAAAAATTAGAGTTTGTGTGAAAATATGGCGTGTGTGATATGAAACGAAAGGTAATTGAGTCTGTAGTTAAACAAAATACGTTTTAATTTATTTAAAAAAAAAGGTGGGGGTATATTTTAAAAATTAGAGTTTAAGTGAAAATATGGCGTGTGTGATATCAAACGAAAGGTAATTGAGTCCGGACTTTAAAAAAATACATTTTAGTTTTTGTTTTTTTTGTAAGGGTGGGGGTAGATTTTAAAAATTTGAGTTTAAGTCAAAACATGGCTTGTGTGGTATCAAACAAAAGGTAATTTAGTCTGGAGTTGAATAAAATATATTTCAGTTTTTAGTTATATTAGCTCACACGTACACTATAACTATAGTACCTAGTGTGAGCTTAGGGGCCCATATATTGGCAGAGTATTTAAAAAGGGCTTGAAAAACCAAAATATTAAAAATATATATATTTTTTTTTGTCCCAAAGAAAAACATGGCTTTCCAAATGCTATTCCCTGATAGTGGAAGCCGCTACTTGGAAGTTGCGACAATATATCACGACTCACTTTTATGTCATAATTCCCTTTCCCCTACTTTTCCGTCGGTGGTGGAACTGGATCTTCCGAAAAAGTCATTTTGGTTTTCCCACGGGATTCGGCGTTACTGGGTTTCCTATGGGAATCGGTGGGCAGGGTCCCGGGGGAAAGACAACCTGACACAGAACCTCTAGATGCCGCAGATGTTGCCCTGTCGGTGCCACCGGGGATCTCTGTGGGGGCGGCAGAGGCCAGGAGGCCGAAGCCACCACCGGAGGGATTGCCGAGGATACAGGCTATGCACAACACAACACAGGCCACCATGATAACTCTAGTTGATATTGTGGCAACATCATTCAAGAACACAAATTACAAAACAGAGCTCACAGGGGACTGATCTCAGGCATCTCCGTTCCCCCCCCCCAGTGGCAAAGCCCCGGATATAAAAGTCTACAGTCGGGACAGGTAGTAGCAGAAAACTAGGAGTGAACCTAGGCCACCGAGAAGCATAGGGCCCACCCTTGTCTTACCAACGTAGGGGGCTGCCCGGGACACTCGGTGAAAATCTCTTAGCGTTGCAGTAGTGCAGTTGGTAACTGGTAGGGGAGCGCTGCGCGCTTAGGGGGGGATCTTAACTACGGCCGCCGGCGACCAAGTGACCGGAACCAGCTAGCCATTGGGGGGGGGGGGGGGGGGGGCAAATAAAATCGAAAGAGAAGACGTACCGTCAGAGGAGAGCAGGGAAACCCCTAACCCCGTCACTCCATCCGCTGAGGAGGGTGGAACACCGCCGACTCAGGTCGACGAAGACCTGCTTCTCCAATCCTCCGATGGGGGAATGGACGCAGACCCGGATGATTCTTTGAAAGAAGAGGACGGGCCTGCTGACCAACTCCCAAAGGAGGGTGCTCAGCTTCTCAACCCCGAACAGGTGGAGGAGAGGCTGAGGAGAAAGCGGGAAAGAAACAGGAGGCATAAGAAGAACCAAGCCCTTCGCAGAAAGCGGGAGCAAGAGGCTCTGAAAGAGTCGGGGGAAGGACCGAGGGGGGACTAAGAGACCAGCGTAAGCCGGACTCTCCCTCCTCGGCCACAAACCCCGACCCCCAAACGACTGTGCCGGGCGGCCCGGTTAAGCTGGCAAAGGAGTACCCCGAAAAGAGAACTTCAAAACCAACCTCTTGCAGTGGCCAACCTACCCAAAGGCCCGGGAGTGATGAGGATGAGCAAAGGGGTGCTACCAGGTACCTCCGGGCTTCAATCCTCCACTCCTAAGCGAAGCCGGGCGGAGAAGACCACACCGCCGGAATACAGAAGCAAGAGGGTTAAACGGGGCGCGGGCCAGGGGAAAGAGGCTGTGACCGACAACAGGTCGCCTCTGTTAAGAGACAACCTGGGGTGGGACAAAGCCTCGGCTGAGCCCGCGTCCCGGAAGACCGGACAGCCAAGTAGGAAGGCGATGAAGGTCGTCTTCATGTCCGACAGGGTAGACGGCAAAATCCGAGAGGAAGAGGGAGCAGCTATCCGCTGTGACCTTCTGAAACGGATGCTCCGGACCATGAGGGGACAACCCGAGGGATCGTGCTCCGTTTTGTGAAATCTGGCCTGGTAGAACCAGGCTGGATGCTGTTCACAGCGGATAATTCAGAGGTCACAAGGGACTGGCTACTGAACCAGATCGTAACGGTCGGAGGAGTCACATTCCGTCCTGGCAGGTCGAAAGAGGCACCCTGGCCGGAGCGGATCACGTTTTGGATCCGGTCCCAACAGGAGGTAGACATCGCTAGGTTAATGGATTTCCTAGGACTTCAGAACAGGCCGCTCGATATTTCGGGCTGGCGACATCTGGAGACCACAGGAGGACCAGGCGCCTGGCGATTGACTTTTATGGTAGGGGTGGACACCATAAGGCATCTGGAGGGAGTCAATTGGCGGCTCGCATATGAGTTTGCAACCATCGATGTGTCGAGGATGCAAACTTATAGCGCAGCTGCGCGACGACCGCCCAGAGGGCCCGACGGTGATCCGCCTACCAAGAGAAAGACGGAGTGATGGGTTCCCCTGCTCTCCCCCATGTAACAACCCCCACATAGCGATGGATAAACTGCGGGTAAGTCAAATTAATTTGCACAAGAGTCTCGGACCAACAGGCGAGCTTGTACGGACTGTGACTGGCACCAGTGCCTCGCAAATTGTATTTGTACAAGAACCTTTTATCGTTTCAGGTAGCAAAGTAGGGGGCCTAGGGAGTACCGGCATGAACATCCTGACCGGGACAAGGGAGGAAGCACCAAGAAGCTGCCTGATGGTGTCAAAGGACCTGACAGTTGTGGAGTTACCACAACTAGGGACCCGAGATTTGACGGCAGCGCTTTTGGAATTAACGGTGAATAACAATTGGCTTAAGATCGTGGTATGTTCCGCATACTTGCCATATGACAGTGAGTACCCACCACCTTCCCCAGAACTAGCGCGATTCTAATCTCATTCGCGGAGTCTAACAAATTTACGGTGATCGTAGGGTGTGACGCAAATTCACATCATGTAGCGTGGGGTAGTAGTGATGTGAATAAACGTGGAGAGGCTCTTTTTGAGTTTCTCGCCAAGTCGGACCTGGAAATAGCTAACAAAGGCTGCAAACCAACGTTCGTCAATAACACCCGCGAGGAAGTCATTGACATTACGCTGGCTTCACGAGACATTTACGAAAAGGTCGTCAATTGGAGGGTCACGAAGGACATCGTCACATCTGACCATCGTATGATCAGATTCGAGATAAAGACCGACGAGACACCGCCAGAACTTAGGAGGAACCCAAGAAGTACGGACTGGGGACGCTATCTGTCGACTCTGGACCGGAATAGGGACCCTCTTGAAATAAACATTGACACAAAAGAACAACTTGAAAGAGCAATCGGCGACCTGGAAAAGACCATCATAGCCAGCTGTGAGGAGGCCTGCCCCTTAAAACCCTTGCCGACTCGACGTGTCCCCTGGTGGAACAGCCAGCTAGACAAGCTACGCCGGAAAACCAGGAGGACCCTTAACAGAGCGATGAGGGAGGGTGGGGAGGCCACCTGGGAACAGTACAGAGAAGCCAGAAGAGAGTTTAAGACAGAGGTAAGAAGAAGTAAAAGGGAAAGCTGGAGGACTTACTGTGGGGAGATCAATTCCCTCCCAGGGACCTCCAGACTTCTCAAAATACTGAGTAGTGATTCGAGACAAACACTCACTCTCTTAAAAAACCTGATGGAAACTGGACCGCCTCCGGTGAGGAGTCTTTGCGACATCTCCTTGAGGTTCATTTCCCAGGGGAGGAGAGCGACCACGAAACGGAACCCGTCGCCGGACCACAGTTTAGGGTTGAACCCGACTGGGAACTGGCAGATAAAGTCGTTACGGACGCCACCATAACCTGGGCGATCAACGAGTTCAGCCCATACAAGTCACCAGGGCCGGACGGGCTGTTTCCGGCGCTATTGCAGAAAGGGCTCGAGGTTCTCCTTCCGTACATGAGAGGAATCTTTAGAGCGAGCATAGCGTTGGGCTATGCACCTCCAACATGGAGAAAGGCAACCGTAGTCTTTATCCCGAAGGCGGGGAGAAGAGACTACACAGCAGCCAAATCCTACCGGCCCATAAGTCTGACATCTTTTATGATGAAGGCAATGGAGAAGATGGTTGACCGACACCTCCTAGGAGGAGTCTTGGCAAACAACCCATTCCACAGAAATCAGCATGCCTACATGGAGGGCAAGTCAACTGACTCGACCATACATGCAGTAGTGCATAAGGCAGAGAAGGCTCTTCAATTCAAGCAATACGCACTTGCGGTGTTCTTTGACATAGACGGGGCTTTCGACAAGGCCAAAGTGCAGATAATAACATCCGCCCTTCAAGAGAGGGGGGCAGAAACCCCCATTATTGAATGGGTAAGATCTGCACTAAATCAACGAGCAATACAAGCTACATTGGGGGAGTCAACGGTCAGGATTAGGGTCACGGGAGGGTGCCCACAAGGCAGTTGCCTGTCGCCCCACCTATGGTGCCTGATTATGAACACCTTACTGAAGCGCTTGTCAGAGAACGGATTCGACGCCTATGCCTATGCAGTTGATGGCGTGGTGGAAGTGGTTGGTCGCTTCCTTAACGTTGTCTGCAATAGAATGCAAATGGCTGTTCGCATCATAGAAGACTGGTGCCAAGAAAATGAACTCTCTGTTAACCCAGGTAAAACAGAGATGATACTGTTCACCAGAAAGAGAAAAATCGAAGGTTTTAGAGCAACCGTGATGTACGGAAGACCCCTAGCTTTAGTACCAAAGCTGAAGTACCTGGGTGTCATTCTTGATAGCGGACTCACCTGGACGCCACATGTTACCAATATGATCGTAAAGGTCCAGGCAACAATGTGGCAGCTACGACGGGTAGTCGGCAGGACCTGGGGACTATCGGCCAGGACCCTCCACTGGATGTACACGGCAATACTGAGACCGAGGATCCAATACGGATCCATAGTCGGTGGCCGGCAGTGGAGAAAACGACCACATCCCTAAAACTCAGAAGCCTACAGGGGCTGATGTGTAGAGGGTAACCGGAGCTATGAGAACTACCCCGATCCTGGCCCTAGAGACAATTCTGGGACTACCATCGCTACCAACTTGGATCAAGAGGGAGGCGAAGGGGACCTACCTACGTCTAAGGGACACGGGTCAGTGGAGAGGAAGAGGGGAAACAGCTAGTCATCTAGCTATAGAAGAGCTGACAATTAGAGAAATCCCCCTCACGTCAATGACGGTCAGCAGAGCACACGCATCTTGGAGGGTCGAAAAGAGGTACAAAATCCACATCCCAGACGGGAAAGCGTGGCAGAGAGACGAAATGATGTTTGAGGAGAGCGCTTTAGTTTGCTACACTGATGGATCCAAACTATCAGAGAGGCAAACCACAGGAGCGGGAGTATACGTGGAAAAACTAGAAGTTCAGAAGAGCTACTCGCTCGGTGAGCAGGCTACTGATTTTCAAGCAGAAGTCTACGCCATAATAATGGCGGCAACCCTAGAAGAGGTTCGGAACAGCGAAGAGGAGCTTATATATATATATATATATGCTCTGACAGTCAAGCCACCCTGAAGGCGCTAAACGCACCCAAGATTGCTGACGGCTTGGTGGAAGAATGCACAGAGGCGCTGGAGACCCTAAGCGATGGCAAACGGGTGACGCTGGTTTGGGTTCCGGGACATACGGGGGTACCAGACAACGAGAAAGCGGACGAACTCGCATGACTCGGGGCAGGAACCGCCTATGTAGGACCGGAGCCACTTTTGGGCGTGACAAAAAGACAAGTGCAAAGCGAACTCAACAAATGGGCCCAGGACGCGCTATTAAAGTCCTGGGAAGCAGGAACGGGTTGCAGACAGACCAGAGAATTCGTAGACCATCCAAAAGCGACCAGAATTAGATGGATGCTGGGACGGACACGAAAAGACCTCGGACTGCTGATAGGTACTCTAACCGGACATAACCGGTTGAGGAAGCACATGACACGTATAGGAGTCGAGAATGAACCTACCTGCCCAGCCTGTGGACAGGAAGAAGAGACATAAAGACACCTCGTGACTACGCAAGGATGAGACAACAGGCACTCGGAGCGCCAACTCTGAGCGAGGAAGAACTGCACATGCTCAAATGGGCAGACTTACTGGACTTTGTAAAGAGAACAGGAAGGCCCAATGAGTTACCCGACCATCAAAGGGAAGTGCAGAGAGTGGGTTAAGGGACAGACTTGGGGCATGACAAAAAGGGCCTACTCTGGCCTACTTGTCAGACCTGCGGGTCAACCCCCCCACTACTACTACTACTACTACTACTACTACTACTACTCTTCCGTCACAACAACGTAGTAGTTCCTAGCTTCCGCCACTAGGAAATGCCTACAAAGTAGAAGAGGCCATGCGATAAGCAAAAGCCTTCAAGTCATTACGGAAACGCCAGTTATTGCCATTTATCATTTCTGTTTTTTTTTGTAGGATTGGTGTTTTGTGACTTTTTCATGAGTTTTTGTTGATGTTAATGAACAGTTTCTGTATTACAAAAACTTATTATTGTCAGTTAAATAAAATCAACTTTTTTAAATTTAAGTAAATCCTTATTTACTGTTTATATTTTATAAAAGTAGCCTCAGTAGAAATAGGAAGTAGTCACTTCTCATTATTGACATAATAAAAGGCAACGTAGTTGAGGTCTTAAAGTTGTTATAAAAGGTTATTTTCTCTACATTATTACATCAGAATATGTAAGTAGTATGATGACATAAAATTTTGTAATAAAATTTATAACATAGTTGTCGGATACACCCATTTGCGACTTCAATTAAGGCAAAGTTTTTAGTGGTCATTAAGTAACACATCAAAGTCCAGGTGCGGATCTATGGTAGGAAAAGAAGGGGAAATTCCCCCCCCCCCTAAATCTCAAATTATATTTAGTTTTGACACACAAAATACACCTGGTCACCATGCAAAATAGTTTTATGCAATATTTATTATGATATGCCCCCCCCAAATGAAGTTCCTAGATCCGACCTTGAAATGTCAGGGCTGCTACTACTACTACTACTACTACTAATTAACGACAGAATAGACGATCAGATACAATCCTAAGAAGTATTTTACAGGCTCGTTTTTACGAAACCTCTACTTTTTTGTGATACTAGATATTAGAAAAAACTAAAAAGTAACGAATCTTTGTTAAGATCACCGCGGTTCTACCATAGGAAAATAGCAACGGCTTTGATACCGCTTCTATAAAATATGTTAGTCGGAAAAGGTACTGAATTTTTCTTTATGATTCGGAAACAACTACCGATTGTTGCTTTTTATCATCGGTTTCCCATTTCAGCATTGGACAACACGAAGAAACAGAAACATGTTGATATGTGTGTATAAAAAATTTGAATTATTGTTGCTTGAATAACAGTACGATTAAACAGCAAATTTGATTGGAAATAAAAAGTTACAATTTTTGTATGTTTCATGTTTATGGTAATAAGACGAAATAAATCGTGACAAAAAGATAAAAATAAAACATTCCTTTATCGAAAGTCGACGTATATATATATATATATATATATATATATATATATATATATATATATAACCAATCCCAAAAGACTCTGGCCACTTAGCGAGGTTATAATGACGTGACTATAACAAAAAAAAAGCACACCTGTCTATGCCGTCACAAATGTGGAAAATTTTGACCCGTCCGTTTATAGAGTCCTGGACAGTAATAATCGGTTTTAGGTAATTAGGCTGTAGACACTCATCCCGAAGCAGGAGTTCGCTCTATGATAATTGGGGATACATATAACTTTTCCATTAAATCCATGCAAATTTTGCAACTCACTCTGTCTCTCTTTCTCTCTCTATTTTCTCTCTCTCTCTCTCTCTCTCTCTATATATCTTTCTAAGTGCTCTCGTTTAGGCTTTTAGGTGACGTGGGCGGCTCCGTTTATACGGCTAGTTTAATCGCCTAAACATCTCATTGTATTTAAATTATTATCTAATACTTTGATTAAAGCGTGTACTGAAAAAATACTCTGCCAATATATGGGCCCCTAAGCTCACACTATAGTTATAGTGTACGTGTAAGCTAATATAACTAAAAACTGAAATATATTTTATTCAACTCCAGACTAAATTACCTTTTGTTTGATACCACACAAGCCATGTTTTGCCTTAAACTCAAATTTTTGAAATCTACCCCCACCCTTACAAAAAAAACAAAAACTAAAATTTATTTTGTTAAACTCCGGACTCAATTACCTTTCGTTTGATATCACACACGCCATATTTTCACTTAAACTCTAATTTTTAAAATATACCCCCACCCTTTTTTTCTAAATAAAATAAAATGTATTTTGTTTAACTGCAGACTCAATTACGTTTTGTTTAATATCACACACGCCATATTTTCACATAAACTCTAATTTTTGAAATCTACCCCCACCCTTTTATTTGGTTTGTGTTCGGTGGATTTTGTTCATTTTGACCATCTCGACCCAAGACCCAGCCTAGGTACCGAATTTCATTAAAATCGACCAAGCGGTTTTTGAGTTATGCGCGTTGGTCGTTACAGACAGACATACAGACACACAGACAGACAGACAGACAGACAGACAGACAGACAGACATACAGACAGACAGACAGACAGACAGACAGACAGACAGACAGACAGACGGCGCAACAAAAAAGTTTCAAAATCATCTGAAACGCAAAGATATATAAAAATTTTTGAAATCGGAGCAACTTTTTTTTTCTCGAAAAAATTAGGATCACCATAGCTCACACTACTATAGTATAGTATATGTGTGAGCTAAAACAGGAATAATATCTGTTCGGTTACCAGACGGACGGTGCGGTATGTCAAAATGAACTATGAAACAACTTAACTGATGGTGCAGGTAAATATATAAATCAACTTTGAGGCAAACAAGGATGGGCAAACTAGTGAGATGGCCGGATGATCTTGACGAAAATTTAATTGAAAAACTTGAGAAAATATTTTAGACAGATAGAAAACGAGGAATATCTGTACCAAGACAAGAATAACCTATGGTGTTACATTTATAAGCTGATAATAAAATATAAGTATTTAGTTTACAACCAACCATACTTAAATATTCTATAAATACCAAATCAGGAGCCATATAGATTTTACATTCAAGAAGAGTCAAAATCACGGTTTTTGATTGAACGATCCACCACCGTTACGCCGTTAATTTATCTTTGTTGATTACCTTACGCTGCCGGAGGGCTTATTTTTTACCGAAAAGGTTACTTTTTTGACCATTTTTGTTAACCCACGAACTCCCTATCGTGTGCGGTTTTGTATAAATTAGGTAATTTTTGCTACAAAAGCAGAAGATATTCAAAATAAGTTAATTTATGGGCTAATCCTCAGAACAGATGCCAGAAAGTGACGTAACTGGAACAAAATGCCCCACTTAATTTAGGTTAGTCTTGATTTTAAAAAAACAGACTAACTAGTACAAGCGCTAGAGTTTGTTGAGTATGCAAAATATAAGTTTGACAATGGATTCTAGCTGAGAATAGGTCACAGATTAACGATCCGGATGTTTCCTGGCCAGTTTTTGGTTTAATTTTTCCCCCTCCTCTTTTAGTCGAGTTAATTTCTGAAAATTTAACTAAGTTGACGCTCTTAAGCCACAGTGATATAGAAATGCATAAAAAATATGTAAAATCTAACTTAAAAATAAAAATATACTAGTTTTTTAAATTTTAGCTGCAACAATCTGCAAAAACCCTCTAGACCACCCAAAACCTAAAATGTATTGCTTTTTGAGATTTTTAAAAAAACAGCTTCTCCGACGAGACGATGAGCGAGGTACTAAATATGATCATATAAAACGCCTCAAACACGGCTCAATGCATGTGTGTTGTGTAACCAATATTATTTATATAGTTTTATACCGAACTGAACCCAACTGAATTCGGTTCGGTTTCGGTTCGGATTCAGACCATATAGGATCCCGGAAAAAAGTCAGGGAATTTTTTTTTTAAGTCGCTATTTGGTTATATTGCTATTTTGATAGGCCCTATTTTGTAACATCGCTGTTTTGTTACATCGCTATTTTATTACATCGCTATTTTGTTACATCGCTATTTTGTCAGTCGCTCTTTCATTACAGCGCTATTTTGATACTCGCTATTTCGATACCGCTATTTTAATACCCGCTATTTTGTACATCGGTATTTCGTTCCGGAGCCGTCATTCTCTATTACATTGCTAAAATTTTTACATTACTGCAGAATAAAAATTCATCCACCTTAGTTATCTACAGATGAGAGACTGCGATAATTACTATCACTTTTTTTCATACCTGTTGAGGTTGATTCGGAGCAGGGCTTTCACTGCAGGACTGTAAAATAAGAGCGTTCATTAAAAGACATTTTAATAAATTTGGCATGTAAAATAAATTAATATTCACGAGTTTATTTTCATAAAACGTGCAAAAGCGTAAAATGCTTAAAAAGAATACACGGAACAAAAAAACAAAGCAAGAAAAATGAAAAATGTCGGGTTGGAGTGCCAGAGACGTTGTAGTCTACATTCATATACAAATTTCATAGAAATGAATAAGACATAAAATGGATTGCATCACGAATGATACTTAGAATAAAAGTCCATAAAGAAATAGATTTCTTTTTTAAGCCAATATTCGTTTTACCATCTTTTACCGCATTTTCAATAGGTAAAATAATTTCAAAAATATTAGAATTAAAGGAAACAGGTGCACAACGGAATGAAACATCGCGTAAACAAACCAATTAAAAAAAAGACCAGATGGCGAATATTCTTGGAAATCCTATGCTCCTTTTAGAAATTAGGCAAAATAATGTTTTATTCTCTTCTGTCTAGAGAAAATTCGACTTCTTTTAACCTACCTACTTTTCGTCAAGTCAGATCAGTGTAGTTTTAAAACTACTGCAACTTCTAAACTATGTAATAATTTTATTAATTCTAAATCTGAGTGCACGGGAGTAACCGGCCAAGTTCGGGGCGCAAACTGCTGTACATTCTTTTCTTGAAACATTTCAGCCAATATTTGAACTATCTAAAACTCTACTTCAGATTGACCTACGAAACACAGTCATAGATCTTCACAGAGTTAACAACTCCTTCAAGTTTTCTTGTACTTTCATAAAGTAGTAAAGTAGTTACGAAATTTCAAAAAACGTCGAAATTGCCACTCACTCACTGACTCACTCACTCATGTATAGATCATCAAAACTCTACTGTACTTCCAGAGCTGCTATAAAGCTGAAATTTGGCGGACTGATAGAAATTATGACCAGACCCCTGGAAAAAATCAAAAAGCCCCAAAATTCTAATTTACTCCCCTCCCCTATACATGTAAAATTATTTAAAAGTAACATTACCCACTTCTAGAAATGCTAGAGAGCTGAGCTTTGGCAGCCTGATAGAAACTATGATAAAACTATAGGAAAAAACACCCCAAAATTCTAATTAACTTCCTCCCCATATAAATGTAAAGTTATGTAAAAGTAACACTGCCCACTTCCAGAAACGCTAGAGAGCTGAGCTTTTTAAGACTGAAAGACACTATGATAAAACTATAGGAAAAAGTTTTAAAACACCAATATTTTTATTTACTTCCCTCTCCTATAAATGTAAATTTATATAAAAAGTAACATTGCCCACTTCCAGAAACGCTAGAGAGCTAAGCTTTAGAAGGCTGATAGAAACAATGATAAAACCATTGGAAACAATTTTAAAACCCCAAAAATTTTCATTTACTCTCCTCCCCTATAAATGGCAAATTATGTAAAAGTAACATTACCCACTTCCAAAAACGCTAGAGAGCTGAGCATTGGAAGACTGATAGGAACTATGATAAAACTATTGGAAAAAACTTAAAAACACGAAAATTTTAATTTACTTCCCTCCCCTATACATGTAAAGTTATGCAAAAGTAACATTGTTCACTTTCAGAAACGCTAGAGAGCTGAGCTTTTTAAGACTGAAAGACACTATGATAAAACTATAGGAAAAAATTTTAAAACACCAACATTTTAATTTACTTCCCTCTCCTATAAATGTAAATTCATATAAAAGTAACATTGCCCACTTCCAGAAACGCAAGAGAGCTGAGCTTTAGAAGGCTGATAGAAACTATGATAAAATCGTGGAAAAAAATTTAAAAACTCCAAAAATTTTCATTTACTCTTCTCCCCTATAAATGTCAAATTATGTAAAAGTAACATTACCCACTTCCAAAAACGCTAGAGAGCTGAGCATTGGAAGACTGATAAGAACTATGATAAAAATATAGGAAAAAATTTAAAAACACGAAAATTTTAATTTGCTTCCCTCCCCTATACATGTAAAGTTATGCAAAAGTAACATTGTCCACTTTCAGAAACGCTAGAGAGCTGAGCTTTGGAAGGCTGATAGCAGCTATGATAAAACCATGGGAAAAAATTAAAAGACCTCAAAATTATAAGTAAGGCATTGCAAAAGTTTTGAACAATATTCCGCATATTTTACTATTTTAAAAATTAAATATTATCCAATTCCTTTAAAAAAGAAGTGAAATCATAACAAAAACATTTCATGTAAAAATAACCAAGTACGCGGCATTCCGTAAAAAGAATTGAGATAAAAGTAAAGTCAAGTTCTCTAATACAAATTTCAAAATGAAAGTAAGAAACTAGTTTGGAAATTTTTTTCTAAACTTGGCTATTATGGCTGTAAATGACTCAGGCACAGTGCTAAATTGAACATAAAGAAGTTTGGCTGTAATAGCAAAGTTTAGAAAAACATTTCCAACCAGTAAAAATCTTTCATTATGAAATTTGTATTGGAGAACTTGGCCTTACTTTTATCGCAATTCTTTTTACGGAATGCCATTTTCGCGTACTTGGCTGTTTTTTACATGAAATGTTTTTGTGTTAGTTTATTTTAAACAGGACGTTTCAGTAAGTAAGTATATCTAATCGTTTTCAAGTGTAAACTAAACAATCCAGTCTAAAGGCTACTACTTATACTATTTGGTGTGCAGTCGGCCCGGCCCCTTTTTACCTTCCTAGCCCGCACAGCAACGGCTAGAGAAGATATTGTTTTCGACAAAAAAATTTATTAAGATAACACCGAAAATGTGTTATTTGGGTGTATTTTGACCTACCCTAGCAACATCGTCGTGATGTCTGTGTTGTGTGTCTATGTAGTATATCTGTCCGTAACGCGATAGCTCCTAAACCGCTTAACCGATTTACATGAAATTTTCAGGTAAAATAGTACTCTATACTGCAACGAGCTGATTAGATTTTAGTCAAAAATCGTGGACGCTAATGACAGTTTTTTGACAGTTAAAAAGTTTAAAAAATGCTAACTTCTTAATGGAACGTCGCATCATAATGCGGTTTTCGAAATAAAATAGCGCGAATCTTTTGAAAAAAATTATGTTATAACCGAAAAGTTCGTAGGAGCTTTAATTTCGGAGATATTTACAAAAAACTGTTTTCAAGGTTCATATAACGTGGAGTGTGCTAATGGGCTAGGAAGGTATCAGATCCGTCATGGATCCATTTATTTAATTCGAAGACGCTTGTTTTCCTTAAGGTGTGGTTTCACACAGAAAAACTACAAAACTACTAAATACTTAGAGAAAATTAAAACAATCCTATGAAATTTTCGTTTGAACGGTCGATAGTGCTTCAACTCTCCAAACAGAAAAGCCGCATTTTAAAATAATAAAATAGAATATCCTACTATACTATAGGAAAAAGGATTCCCTTTTTACCTGGGGATATAGTCCAAGTAGCTCAAAACGAAACCCGGCCCTGCTAACACGAAATCCGTAATATGATGTCATACACCTGTTGCCACGTCCTGAAAAAATTGTGGGAAAAGGGGCCGTTCATAAATTATGTTGTCTAAATGAGTTTTTATCGCAGATTGTAATAAGAAATACACAGCATAAAACGACGCGACGCGGGCTAATAAGCGCATGACAAATTATCGCACGGTTTGAATAGCCTAATCAACTCAAAGCACTATATATTTTGGTAAGGTAAGAAGTTGAACCTTACTTATTATTTATAAAATTTTACAGAGGCAGAGGAGGCGGCAACAGCGGAAAAGCTACATTGTTTACCAACAAATGAATGAATGACCGCCAAAACCGAGGCTACTACTTCTCTTTATATGTTATTCCTCTGAGGAAAAATTTTGCAGACTGATTATAAAACTATAGGAAAAAATTTAAAAACCCCAAAATTTTTATTTGTTTTCCTCCCCTATAATTGTAAAGTTATGTAAAAGTAACATTGTCCACTTCCAGGAACGCTAGAGAGTTGAGCTTTGAAAGGCTGATGGGGACTATGATAAAACCATAGGAAAAATTAAAAAACCTCAAAATTTTTAATAAGGCATTGCAAAAGTTTTAAACACAATATTCCGCATATTCTACTATTTTGAAACTTCAATATTATCCCAATCATTTAAAAAAGGAGTGAAATCATAACAAAAACATTTAATTTAAAAAAAGCCAATTACGCTAAGATAGCATTCCGTAAAGGAATTGAGATAAAAGTAAAGCCAAAAGTACAAATTTCAAAATGAAAGGTTCTTACTAGTTTGGAAGTGTTTTTCTAAACTTGGCTATCACGGATGCAAATAATTCTTAGGCACAGTGCTGAATTGATCATAAAGAAGTTTGGCTGTAATAGCAAAGTTAAAAAAAAGACATTTCCAAACTAGTGAGAACCTTTCATTTTGAAATTTGTATTAAAGAACTTGGCTTCACTTTTATCTCACCTCAATACCATTTTCGCGTACTTGGCTTTTTTTACATTAAATGTTTTTGTTATAATATCGTTTTCTTAAAATAAGTGTTAAAACATTTTGAATATTTTTATTTTATTATTTAACTCTAGGAATCTTTGTTTTTTGAAAATTCACATTTGTAATAAAAGTATTCTTTACACAAGACATACGGATACATATATATTTGCAGATAAAATGTTCAACCATTTTTCATTTTATGCATCTAAATTCTGACCGGCCGGCGGTTTTGCTCATTTACTTAAAGCTTAATTATAATTATTTTTGTAGTACTACTTATATTTATACATACTGATATAAATTCAGTTAAACTGCCCATACAGCACAGGTCGTCCAACAGACTGGACCAAGAATAGACGTCCTGTGCTGTCTGGATGGAGACTCTTAAACACCAGGATTTACAAAGATCTTAGACCAGCATTTACTAATCTAACACCAGTATTTACTACAGCGCTAAGTGCTACAATCCTTGGTCTACAAGTCTAGATTTTGGTTGAAGGTTTAACTTATTTTTCCCGTGAGTGCAATAGTTTTTAATATTTATATAAATTGTGCATGCAGATGACCCATGAAGATTACCCTTATCGCAAGGTACCTTGCGATATGGGTCACCTTTTCTCCACACAAAGGTTAGAAATGAATAAAAAGAATATAATGTTTTGATTTATGGTAGCCATATTTAAACTTTCAAACGTTACTAGGAAATGTCCAATACAAACGGTGTAGTCAGTGTCAGCTGTCCGCTATATTTTACATGTTAATTTTTTAGACAATGATTAAACCGATGTTCGATTGTTTTGGTGGATGTGTAATTGAAAACAGATTCTAATATATCTTGTGCTTTTTACAATATTTAAATATTGTTACCTATTTAATACGGTAATGCTACTACAGATACAGTTATGAGTTATTGTTATGTATTATTAAACTTTGAAAATTTTTGTATATAAGTTTTTTATCAATCATGGACTTTGCTAGTGTTTTTCGAACTTTAAACCACCCCTCAAGGGTGGCACTACAATTTGAGACTTTTTTTAACGGGAATCCTACGACCGCACAGACTAAATTTTTAAAAAAATGACTATTCGTTACAAATTTTTTATGTGGTTTTTCTTTATTTCTAAAATTATTTAAATTTGTATTGAAAAAACAGTCCATTTCTCAAAGTGGAGTTTGCAAATTACAAAGAAAAACTGAACGTCTTCTCCACTAAAGTCTTTATTGTTTCGGGTTTTATTTAGGACATGTTTCGAGTCTAAAGAGACCCATCATCAGCTGAAACAAGGTAAACAAAGAAGTGTCTACATCCAAAATAATTTTCAGTGCCTATTAAATAGATTAAACTGAGATAATAAAATGATATTGAAGGGGATCAAATAATCACTTTAAGGTTCACTAAATTAAATTTTTATGACTTTTATTACTATCATATTTGACCTGTGAGTATTAAAAATAAATTGATAAAGTTTTAAAGTTTCAAGCTTTTATAAAATGCACTAAAAATTAAAAAATAATTTTCTAACATTCTAATATTATCATAATAATAAAAGCGATGGCCGACTGATGGAAATCTTGACGATGTTAGCACGATAAGATATCCGTATCAATTAAATATCACTATTTGCAAGAATCAATCTAGCAGAAAAATGCAGAGTTACCAAACCCACCCAACCCGACCTAAGATACCCGAGCATTTCTTTGACATAGGTATGGCAATGGTATAACCTTGCGGCACATCAAACATATCTTTGATGACCTGCTATGTTGAATATTCTTTAAGTGTTTAGATCACAACTTTAGATTAACTTATGCTTTGATTTGCGGCCATCGCTTTTATTATTATGATAATATTAGAATGTTAGAAAATATTTTTTTTAATTTTTAGTGCATTTTATAAAAGCTTGTGACTTACAAATTTTTTTTTACCAATTTATTTTCTACTTTTTAGTCTCAGCCATTTACTCTATTAAATGAAAATATTTGTTCAATAACAGAACAGAAGAGTTTATTCTAGATTATAATGAAATCGCTGATCGTGAGTTGTTTGGAAACTCATTTTTATATTGGGGGAAGGAGAGGGTGGGGGTACCAAATTTTATAAAAGTCATTTGAAGTGAAGTGTGTCAAAAACGCATTTTTTACGGAAGGGGGTGAAGGGTAGGGGTGGGAGGACATTTTTTCATTATTGTTGTATTGTCATCGGACCACTATATGTATACCAAATTTTATCCAAATCGGATAATGGGAAGTGTGTCAAAAATGCATTTTTCTATAGATGGGGTGGGGGTAGGAGTGGTAGGATTTTTTTTTTCAATGTTGTATTGTCATCGGACCACTATATGTATACCAAATTTCATCCAAATCGGATAATGGGAAGGGTGTCAAAAATGCATTTTCTATGGAAGGGGGTGGGGGTATGGGTGGGAGGATATTTTTTCATTATTGTTATATTGTCATCGGACCACTATGTGATTACCAAATTTCATCCAAATCGGATAATGGGAAGTGTGTCAAAAACTAATTTTTCTATGAAAGGGGTGGGGGTGGGGGTGGCAGGATATTTTTTTTTATTGTTGTATAATCATCGGACCACTATCTGTATACCAAATTTTATCCAAATCGGATAACGGGAAGTGTGTCAAAAACACATTTTTCTATAGAAGGGGTGGGGGTAGGGGTGGGAGGATATTTTTTCTTAATGTTGTATTGTCATGGGACCACTATGTGTATACCAAATTTCATCCAAATCGGATAATGGGAAGTGTGTCAAAAACGCTTCACAATATTTGATAGTTAGTTAGATAGAACATCTGAAGTTAAATAAAAGCTTGTAAAAATACACGGTATCACGTCTATAGACTTGATACTTAAACCAGGTCTAAAATGCTAAGTTAAAAGGTCTTAGTAAATACTGATGTTAGTCTAAATGCTAAGTCCCGACCGGCTTAGGTGTAGTTTTAAATACGTATTTTTTATTTTAAGTACATATTGTAAAAAGAACAATTATTTAAATATAAAAAACTTTTGCAGTCAACAAATAATGAGTTTTCTTTTAAAATGGTTTAAAGAACCAGGCACACGTTTACTAAATATGTTTAAACAATGTGAGGTTTCGTTAATTTTAGATATCCTTCTTTGACTCGCTGGTATCGTTATAATGAAGAACGAGATATCCATTATTTTACGATTTTATAAAGGAGGTAATCATGAAAACCTCAAATGTAATAAACTTTAGTTTAGAACTATTTATTAGGAATGTTCGATAACAAATCCAAAAATCGAAAAAGGACGCCTCCAGTCTCTTTTTAAGATTGGTTCCAGAAAGAGAAATTTTCCCTGTGTAGAAAAATTACACTGTTCTCATTCTCGCCCTGAAGCGTTGTTTAAAAAACATTTCACTTCTCACTTCTAAAATTGCATAAGTTTCACCCCTATAAACTCGCTCAAAACAACTTAAATTTCCTTTTTTTAAACTTACGAGATAAAAGTTTTTAAACTTCAATTCCGCTGTTATACTTTAGTTAGGGTGACCATCTGCCCCAGATAAAAGCAAAATTTGTGTTCGGTCTATAAGTTTTTTATAAAATCATGTACGGCAAAGCAAAATTATATTCTTATTCACTTCGCTAAGTGACAGTAAACTATGTTGTGTCAAAAAGTATAAAATATTGAAGAATCAATATAAAAACTTTAGGATACAGTTAACCAAGTTTACAATTGGATCAAAAAATGGCGAATATAATTAAAAGCAACGATTGGTTGATGATAGTTCCTGTGTCTCAGGACTCTTATTCGTGACTGTAGGTGAAGTGAGGTGAGGGCTCACTAAATCTCAAGATGCTATTCTTGACGGCTGCGAGGTAAGGTGTCACTTTTACCGGTGAGGTGAGGGCTCACCAAATCTCAAGATGCTATTCTTGACGGCTGTGGGGTAATGTGTCACTTTTACCGGTAAACTTAATTTCACCACCTTCATCCTTCCACGAGAGTTTTTGTGGGATTTATAACTTTACTTTGATTGCCAGTTTTGTTTTCGCAAACTCTTCTTTAAAGTGTGGAAATTCCGTTATCTATTTTTATTTAAAAAAAACTGAAACCATCAAAACAAAACAAACAACCACGTATAAGGTTAGAAACACCACAATAACTCACGGAGATTCATTTCCCCGTTGACAAAGATGGCGAACTTAAGATCACAGGTGAACTTAAGTTCGTAAAAGTAAATATTTTGCTCACCTCACCTTATAGACAGTTAAGAATAAACGTCGAGAGAAGTTTTACGGTCACCAAGGAAACTTTAAATAAATTGAAAATTTCGGCAGGATTCGGGTACGCACACCCGTCCATGTAACAACGTTTTATTGGTCTAAGCAACGTTCTCGTGTGAAATTTCCAACGATATTCAAGAGTTTGCCCCTGTGAGGAATTATATCAATAAATTGTCAAATAATGAAGAATTGCTTTTAATATACCTTTTCATAGATTGAGACTAAAACTTATATTGTGCCAAAGCCTATTTATTAACTTAATTTTTTACCTCTATTTATCTAAAAAAATCTTTACAGAATATTACTAAATTCGCTGACAATAATATTCGCTAATAGTTCCATGTGCAAATACTCGCCGAATCGCTAAGACGAACAATATGACTACAAAATCTAAATGAAAAGAAAAGCAAGTTCATAATCCAATCAATAAATGGCAAATGATAGCCAATCAATAAATAATTAATAGTAGGGGAGGCCGTGAATATTTTTTGAAACTTATTTTCTTAGTCTGTGTATATGAATAAGTATGTTTTGTTAGTGATAATATTCAACAATTTTTCGTTCTGGTTATGATTTTCCGATGGGTTCAAAAGGTCAGTAAATGATTGAAGATGCTGTTTTACATTTAATGTAGTTGGTTTGTATAATAAATATCAAAAAGGTTGTAAAATAGGCTCAATACAGTCTTTCCGAAAAAGCATTATAGATAGTTTACTAACGGATCAAATGAACAATTGTGAACTAAGAATTTATTAGAATATCTATGATATATTTCGAGAAACTATATTAATACTATGACACTGTTATATGGATTCTATACTATATTGATTTTTAATTTATCCCTGCAAATTTATTAAATAATTGTCTAAACATTTAATTATTCATAGTGTAGTTTATCTTATAGTACCTTTAAACGGGTTAATGTTGAGTAGCTGATTTTATTAGCTAGACTTCGCCCTTTGAGAATTAGTATATATTTCTTAATTTAATGTACTGTTATATTATAAACTGTATTATACTGTTTTTCTAATTTCTCAATAAAGACAAATAATATTAATAATAATAATAATATGACTCGACTTATTTTTTAAGTCATAAATCATGAACATTATTAGAAAAGTACTCTGGCTCATCGCAAGTGGTGGAAAATATCCCTGGCTGAAAATTTTTGGAATCAAAAATTGTGCTGATTTGTGCCCTTATTTTCTTAGTCTTGAAACTGAACATATAAACTGATCTTATAATACGCTATAACTAAAAATTGGCTGATTTACTAAGCTGGAAATTGCACTTATCGGCGTCTTCAAAATTGTAAAATCACTCACAAAAACTTATTTTGTTAGGTTTGAAATCTTGTCACGTGGTAGATTATACTATAGTGTCATGGAAAAAATTATTCTGTCCGTTATTTATAATCATAAAAGCCTCGCCATAAAAGCTCTAAAATCCAGTCTAAAAAATTGTTAATTAATTTATTGGTCGGCAACGGCAGCAGATACCAAAAAACTGCAAGATACCGAAAAGTTTCTAGATAAAACAAGGAATTTATTCTGTATCTCAGGACCTGCCAACGACGCACCTTCTTCAGGGAAAAGTAAAACAAGAGCATTCCCGCTGAAAAAAGATTTTATTTTAGATTGTAATTATTATTTGGCATGTCTAGGGACGTACACCATGTTATTTGTTGTGTTTTCCTAACTTTTGTCAATTAATCGCAAAGTATCCTAACCAGTCCAGATACCACGGACGCGCTTAAATAAGAAAGGTTAGAATAACACCAATTTTAACCTTCCAAAATGAGGACCGGATATGTTTTGGTTGATTCGATTAGGTTTCAAACCCTCTAGGATCCCTGGAAACAAGTCAAGAAAGTTTTGTTTTGCAAAAATTGTTAGAAAGAGATCCCTTAGTCGAACTATATGAGTTGTGTTAAGTTTGGCAACTAGGTCTAAAAAATTTTTTTTCAAAATTATGTTTTCAAAGAAAATTTCAATTTGAAGAAAATGTTTTCGAACAAATTTCCGTTTGAAGAAAACGTTTTCAAACAAATCTTCGTTCAAAGAAGATGTTTTCGAACAAATTTCTGTTTGAAGAAAACGTTTTTGAATAATTTTCCGTTTGAAGAAAATGATTTTTGAAATAAATGCTTTCGAAGAATAATAATAAGATAGTTATATTAAATGTACTATAAAATTATAAGTGAAGAGCATTCCTGCTGAAAAAAGATTTTAGTTGAGATTGTAATTATTATTTGGCATGTCTAGGGACATACACCATGTTATTTGTTGTGTTTTCCTAACCTTTGTCAATTAATCGCAAAGTATCCTAACCGGTCGAGATACCCCGGACGCGCTTAATTAAGAAAGGTTAGAATAACACCAATTTTAACCTTCCAAAATGAGGACCGGATATGTTTTGGTTGATTCGATTAGGTTTTAAACCCTCTAGGATCCCTGGAAACAAGTCAAGAAAGTTTTTTTTTGTAGAAATTGTTAGAAAGAGATCCTTAGTCTAATTATATGAGTTGTGTGAAGTTTGGCAACTAGGTCTAAAAATTTTTTTTTCGAAATATTTGTTTTCAAAGAAAATTTCAATTTGAAGAAAATGTTTTCGAACAAATTTCCGTTTGAAGAAAATGTTTTTAAACAAATTTTCGTTCGAAGAAGATATTTTCGAACAAATTTCTGTTTGAAGAAAACGTTTTCGAATAATTTTCCGTTTGAAGAAAATGATTTCCGAAATAAATGCTTTCGAAGAAAAATAATATGATAGTTATATTAAATGTACTATAAAATTATAAGTGAATAAAGTCGAACCTTACTAAAACTCGAAGTGTTTTTGTGGTTTTTTTTGTCTTGTAATAAACTTTTAATAAAAGGTAAAAATCGGGATAAAAAGTGACTTAAAAAACCACAAAACCTAAAAACACCGAAAAAAATAGAAAAAAACTTGGAAAATAACACAACAATGCAAAAAATAGCGTATAAACCTCGTAATAAAAGTTTCATTTTATCCCTTGATGTATTATATCATAACAAAAACATTTCATGTAAAAAAAAGCCAAGTATGCGAAAATGGCATTCCGTAAAAAGAATTGAGATAAAAGTAAAGCCAAGTTCTCCAATACAAATTTCAAAATGAAAGGTATAAATAAGTCGACGGTCACATGACTCGTGTCGCTACCCTTGGAAGACGCCAGGCTTACAGAATGCAGTGACCCTAACCCAGAAGGGTCTCTGGTCGGGTTTATCCGGCTAACTAGTCGTTCAGTTATATTTTCCAATAATACCAGAATACCATTACTTCCAGAATACCATTAATACCAGAAACGAAGACAAAAAACCGGTTTACGATTATCAAATAAGTTTTATAATGGTCGGGCAGTCAAATTGGAAATATTCAATTTTTGGGTGATTTTGATATAACTTGGCATGCTGTTTAAGGACTCCCTACCAAGTTAGGAAAAAACAGTGATTTGCTCGGCGTCGCATTATAGGTAGCGTCGCGACGCCCTAAAGGTGAAGATTGATAGTAACCTACTTTTTGTGAAATATCTCGAAAACGGTAATCTGTAGGACAATTTTGTTTTCAGTTTTATGCAGCCAGTAGATGTATCTATCTACCGCTCTATAACAATCTCAACAAATATTTTTAGTTTTTTTATTAAAAATTTTAGAAGTGAAATTTTCAACAAAATTTAAATTTGCAATTTTTAAAATTTTTGGATTATTTGCTTCCCTCGAACACAGTTTAGTGGTGATTTTGATCTCGTATAATATTTATTGTATTTTTTGAGTTAGCCTATCACAATGTGCTTAAATTTATATATTATCTTTACACAGAACCGCACAAAAAAATATCAAAATTAGCAATATCGCGTTTTGTAAAAAAATTTAAAAAAAATGCTCTTAAGATTAAATAATTTTGTTTAAGTATTACTACTAATTTTTTCATTCTTATTTCTTATCTAAATATTATTAAAACTTAACAAAATTATTAAAAAAAATATTGCGGTAAATGTAAAATAGAGTGGGTGTCTAATAAAAAAATTTAAACTTAAGTAATGCTATGTAAAAAAAACATTGGATAAAGGGCTCAATTTGACATCTCTTCATTTGTGTGCCTCGGATTTCTATATTTTCTGGGTGATTTTGATCCTCCAAAGGAATTAGTTATATTAAGAAACAAAAAACTGTATAATTTTACAAAAATCGTGCCGTTGTTTTTATGCCAAACATACTTAAAAATAGCACTTTTTAAAAAATTGTCGAAATTCCCAAAAATACAACATTTACATTAAATATCGTTTTACAAATGACAATTTTATATTGTTTAAAATCATATAGCCATACCAAATTTAAAGAGAACCTTAATTTTCGAAAACGGAACCAAAATTTTTATATTTAGTAGGGGTGCCGACTACAAAAACTTTGATTATTTGCTGTCAAAATATTAATATGTTTTATGTCTCAAAATGCTTTGAATTTATATAGAACCTTAGAACCTACAATACATTTAAATAACTGAAGCCCATAACAGGACCCGATCTAGATATTTAGGCGCCCTGGGCAAAACAGTAAATTGGCGCGCCTATACTCATACTTCTAAATACATTTAATCCGGCTACTCTAGATGTACAATTTAGCACCTTTAGAGCTCTGATTTGGCGCCCCTATGATTGGGCGCCTTTGAGCAGAAGCCCGGTTTGCCCGTGCCTACTACGGGCCCTGCCCATAGACGTACTAAAGGGGTCTAAAGTTACAAAAAATACAAATACCAAATAAATTACTGGCTGTTTTCTGCGGCTTTTGGGGTTTGCAAGTACCTACAAATGTTTTCTATTTAGCTTTAGATCAGCGTGTACCTATATATACCATATTAGTTCTAGGGTAAAAATATTATAATAAGACAATTTTAGGAATGCTTTATATAGGCAGTAATTTTAAAGCTTTATTTGTAAAATGTTGGCATACTTCCCATAATACCTGTAATAGTGAATTTGAAATTAAGCATCACGGAGGCGTCATCATGTTTCCTTTCAATTTGTTGGTCACCTGAGTTACTACTGATATACTTATCGACCTTAAGGAAATCCTACTCTATGCAATACCACCTCCAGAGTATTATTTCAAGTATCTCATATTTAATGGCTCCAAGTAATTAGAAATCTGATGGCTTGCAACAAATGTGTCAAAAACTATGCAACACATTGTGTCATTATCTTTTTGGTGCGTTCGTAGAGAAGAAAATCAGAATCTTTTAATAAAATTTCGCAACAAACTTTTTTTAGGTTTCTTGGTAAGTACATTTTTTTATAAAATTACCAGTATTTCAAAAATATCGCTCGCAGAGTTTATCATTTCATAAATATCTAAGTTAATAAGTATTTCTTTTCTATTTCGGTAATTATAAATTTTTAAATGTTAAATTACATGTTTTTATAATTATTAGGTTTAGGTCCGGGGCTGGAGTATTGGCCGCCTATTTTGAGGCCTCTCCTGATCATATAATTCTTTAAAATGTTAATATATATATACCGGTTGCCCTAAAAAACCAATCACTATTATTAATTATAACTTTTTAACTATATCATCGATTTTAATAGGGTGAATTGCACTTCGCAAGTGGTGTTATTAATTTTTTTAAAAATTTTTGCCCTCATATAACAATACCTTAGGTGACTGCGTCGTTGATGGCCTTACCTCCAGACAAAATAGTTTTTTGGATTGTAATAATTTAGCAAAGTTTAATTGGAAGTAAAAAAAAATTATTATATGGTAAAAATACACTTTCTTCGGAAATTAGCAAACAATCTATGAACCTAAAAATTTGGGATGGATTTCTTGTTTGCTTTTTTAATTTTGCTTGCATTTCTTTGCTTATGAATTCCTTATTAATGAACTACTTTTAATGAACAAAAAAGCATCATGGTTAACATCGATAGGGATGAAAATTACTCGCAACTAAAAATAGCGATCCTTCATAAAGAGACAAAAATTATTTAGTCGGCCATCTTTGATTTAAAAATCGACGAAAGTTACATGGTGATGCTCAAAGACCAATCGATTCTCACTGTGATACTTTTTATTTAATTGAAATCGGTTTAGTTTTAATGAATTTGTGAGGAAATGCAGACAAAATTTGGCAATCGTATAGTTTGTGAAACAGCTTTGCTCTATCAATGGTTAAAATAAAAATTAATATTTCCGAAACTGCAAAGCCAATTTAAGTGATTTAAGTTTTGTTCTGTGTGGCGGATAAAGAGCTTTTTAACGAATTTAAAAAAAAATAGTTTCTCGTAAGAATAAACAAACCTCTTTGAAAGGTTAAGTTTGATTCTGACCGCCATCTTACATTTTAAGAAGGTGATAAATTTCGATAGGGACCTTTAAAGCGCAATTAATTTTTGCCTTGATATTTTTATTTGAGGAAAATCGGTTTACTAATAATTAATTTATTAGGAAATGAATGGAAACAGAATTGAAATCTGTGCAATAAAGGTTAAAACAAAAATTAATTTTTTTCCAATCCAACTGATTTTAGTAATGCGTACCTCGTCCGTGCGTGGCAGAAATAGGATTTTTTTATAAATTTAAAAAAAAACTAAAAAAAGATCTGGAACATAAAAATAAAAAAAGTGTGTGTGCTTAACTTCAACAAAACGAAATTAATAATACTGGCCTTCATATGCATCATCATATCGCTTGCTGAATGTTCTTCTCGCAGTTAGTCACCTCGAGCCGACTTCACCCGAATGAGCGTTACATAGCCGAGCCTGATGGCTCAGTTCAATTCACTACCCACAAAACTGCTAAACGCGCCTAAAGAAGTTTACACTTCAACAAGCAAAAGGGTTTAGCATGATTTTGTGCTCCATCTTGTAATTTATTTTTTCTTAAAATTCTGATTCATTAACTGCAAACATCAGCTTTTTTCAATAAAATCGGTAACATAGTTCAAGAGATAACAAATAAAAATTTCAGTTTTTTCCGTTTTTTTTTTGCTTCACACGATATTTTAATAAACTGGATAATAGTATGTGGTCAGCACCCCAACTAATTTAAAAAAATGAATGCTTTATATAATGGAAGTACAAAAATGTCTGTAGTTAAGTTCAAGTCATTGATCTACAGCTAGTTAATAACAGTAATGACTTGTTTTTATGGGATCTCATAGATTCTCTAAAAATAGCTATTTTTGGGGGCAAATGGCATGAAAACTTCAATATGGTTTTTGGAGATTTACACAAATTTTGAAAGCTTGTTCCTTGGAAAAGTAAATTCTTTTGGAGGAACAAAATCACCCGGGAAATATAAAAATCCCATGGACATGAATGAAGAGGTGCCAAAATTGACTCAAATTTCAAGGATTTTTAAAGTCATTTCTTGTGTTTGGATTAAATTCCCAAACTCCCTGACTATTTTTTTTGAACTGCAATATATTTTTTAAAATTCTCTTTAAATTCTAAAACATAATAATAAAAACTTAAGAAAAAAATTGTTTAAAATAAAGTGTAGTAAAAAAATGTTTTTATGGATTTTATAAAAAAACTGACTTGACCAAATTCAAAATTTTTTTGCATCATTTCCTGCGAGTGAAAAATTTAAGTTATAATATATTCTTATAGGCAGACTTAAAAGGAACCTTAGTTTGCAACCAAACCCAAAATCACCCCTAAAACCACTTAACCGCTTCAGATGAACCAAAATTAAGGAAAAATACAAAAATGTAAATTTTGATAAAAACTAAATTTAACAATTTTTATTTAATGGAACTTAATCACGCTTCTAAAGTGTAATACCTTGTTAGTAAGGCACCCTCGTTGTCTGCCTAAAAGTGAAATTAGAACTGTCCTATCTAATGTAGTTATTAAGTTATTTCAGAAAATCTGGATCAATGTCACGTCACATTTGAAAGCGTCGCGACGCCGCATATATTACGTCGCCGGAAAAAAAATATGATTTTTGTAAATGTCTTCATAAGTTTATTAATAGTACCAATTTATATCAAAATCACCACAACTTCGAAAATTCTGCCCAACCATAAATATCTGGGTGATCATTTGACTATAATCATGGATGCGTTATTGAAACCTTATTTTCCGATAACAAAACCCTTGAGAGTGCAACAGACGCAATAGGAAAACTTGTTAACTCCAATCTGAATATATTTCAGAAAAAGGAAAACTGTGTTATCAAAGTCATCTAAATACACGACCCAAGGCTATATGAATAAGGAAACGTTTCTAACTTTCCTGTTTCCTGGAGAAAGCGGAAAGTAATCTAACTATATACATATATATGCTGAATATTGTAAGATACTGCCATCTAGATTATTGTCTGGAAAGGATTCTGGACCTTGTATACAAGAATCTTTGATAAAATACAATTTTTAAGAAATAATTTTTGTGGTATGAGTAAACTACTATGATTCTAAGATATTTTGAGATGAAGATTTTTATTTATAGATATGATTAATATTAAAAGATTTTTTGTACTTAGTTCGTAGTTCGTCAAAACAAAAAACAAATAAAAAAAAGAAAAATGCGGTTACACTCTTAGAAAAAAACGATTGCAATTGGTTTTTATCTTCTTTCGCCAGTGGCGGCTCGCCCAATCATCCCAGACTAACTAACCGATAAACAACCGTAAGCGTTTTCCGTCGCGGATTCTGTACTGTCGAATTCTATAGCGAAATGTCGTCCTCTCTTTCTATATTTTGCAATTAGCAGGCAACAAAACAGATCGCTATAGAATTCTACAGTGCACCGAATGCGGGACCAGCGTACCGAGCAGCACTGTTACAGCGATTTTTGTTCTTTGTTTGCATGTGTCTACCCGATATGCCGCGAGGTGAAGGCGTCCGTTTGTTGTTATGACAACGTCGCATTCTTGGCAAGGCAAGAATGAGGTGTTGAACCTGCGTACATTATTGAAATAGTGTCCGGTTACCGGCGTATTATTTACATTCGGTTTTGACTGTAATCTTTTGATATGATCTTCTGCATTTTGAAAATCAAAAATACGCAAACTCTAATAAATACGAAAAGAAATGAAGGTACATTTACGAATATTTTCTATATAGTTACGTCAAGAACAATAATTGTTGCAACTGAACATCGCGACGGTAGAATAAGAGCAACGTGTACACGAGATCAGATTGTTGACAAAAATAGGGTGCTGTATCCAAGTAACAGGGACTTTTTGGGTCGCGTATTTTACACTTTGTTACCCTTATTGTTATTACTGAGTCTGCGCATTAGCAGCTTCTTGCTCCTTTTTTGTTATTTACGGTAACGGCGCCCGGTACTTACGGTGGACGGCCTTTAAAGTTAACGTTATTTTTAGGGTTAGTTTTGTATTGCCTTTTGTTAATCCTGTCGAATATTTTGAAAAATTTGTTAGTTTGGTTTGTAAAAAGCCATATGTCTAATAAAAATAATTAAACAAATATAAATAAACTAAAAATTGAAGGCGTGTGAAACTTCTAATTTAACATTTGTATTATGCTAATCTTTAGTGTTTCAAAATCTATCTTTTTTGCCCTAAATGTTACCGTTATTCTTAGTAACAATAACGCTAGCTGTCAAATTTATTTTTCTTCTCTCTTATTTTTCGACTATTCTACGGTTTGGCTTTTTTATGATTCGAGTTTTTTACCGTTCCATCATTCTGCAAATCGATGGTTTTACAGGCTATACCATTAACTTTTTTTCAGACCATAGCATAGCAAGGTAAAGATCAAAAAATTGCTTGCTTTGGGTAGGAGTCAATCGTTTTTCTTGAATAATTTCATAAAAAAGACAATTTAATATACAGTTTCAATGCGCTAATAGAGATAAACATATACATGGGGAATATTCGTTTCATAAAGCTTAACTTATCCAGCAATTTAATCTTCTCGATAGCATGCGCGCGGCCAATGCATGTTAAAAAGAGGTGAATCGCAGTTGAGTTGATCCGGTGCGAAATCAATATAAGTATGGGATTAATCCAAGGTGGTGTGTGTCTAAAAGACAGTTCCGTATCTATTTACATTTTGCTATTTTGTTTATTTGAGATTTTTCTATAAACAAGCATTTGTGAAGTGAACGAAAATTTCGTTAAAAGTTAAATTTTTTAAATTTTGGCTATGTATTTAAATTATATACGGTAAGTAAAAGTACAGTTGTATATCATAATTGGTTTTAAATAGATATTGTGGCTAGATAAAAAAGTACCTATATCTTGAGTTATAAAAAAATCTTAATATCTCCAAAACTCTATAGTGTCCTGTGGAGTCCGGTAGACAATTTCTGTACACTTACTGTGGGCAGCTAATCACCCCTCGTGTACACCCGTTTCCTATGTATTTTTCATAGTATACCGGGTGGGCCAAAAAAACCGGACAATTTTTTTATTATTATAACTTTTGAACTATACCATCGATTTTAATGGAAAAAACTGTACTTGGCATAGAATTAAGCAGATTTTTGAACAAGTAAATTTTTTTGTCAGTCATTTTAAAATCCAAGATGACGGACGAAATAAAATTGTACCCTTCAAAGATGCTCGTTTATTCTTGTGTTGCGAACACGTTTTAAAAAAAAAAAATTAATCACTAAAAAAGCAACATTCTTGCCAGACACAACAAGGTATGAGTCAGCAAAATCGGTTTAGTGGTTCTAAAAAAATATATTTTTGTTTTAACCAATGTTTTGAATATTATACGATTGCCTTGCCAATCATGTCTGCATTTATTTTGTTATAAGCTCATTCCTTCTGAACCGATTTTGATGAAATAAAAAATATCAATATTTGCTTTTTAAAGATCATGATCAAAATTTATTTGCATCTTAAAATTTAAGATGGTGGACAGAATCATAATTGATTCTTCAAAATGGCGTGTTTAGTCTTATTTTCTGAAAATGTTTTAGTTTTTTTTTTAATTTATAGAAAAGCACTACTTTTCCCCCACACAACAAGGTATAAATTAGTAAATTCGGTTTGGTGGTTCTCAAAAAATCTATTTTTGTTTCAGCCATTGTTTTACAGATTATACGATTGCATTGCCATTCCTGTCTGCATTATTTTATCATTATTACTAAACCGATCTTAGTGAAATAAAAAAAATCATGGTGAGAATTAATTGTTCTTTAAAGTTAATAATCGAAATTTGCCGCCATCTTAGAAGTTAGGATGTCGGAAATAATCATACTTGACCCTTCAAAGAGGCACGTTTCTTATTTTCCAAAAATGTTTTTTTTTTATTTATAGAAAAGCACTTCCTTAATTTTTATCTCTTTGTGCGGGAGAAAAGTAATCTTTTTCTATAAATTAAAAAAAAACTAAAACATTTTCGGAAAATAAGAATAAGCACACCATTTTAAAGAATCAAGTTTGATTCTATCCGACATCTTAAATTCTAAGATGACGATAAACTTTGATCACGATCTTTAAAAAGAAATCAGTTCTCAAGATTTTTTTTTATTTCACTAAAATTGGTTTAGTAATAACGAATTTATAAGGAAATGAACGCAGACAGGATTGGCAATGCAATCGTATAATCTGTAAAATAATGGCTGAAACAAAAATAGATTTTTTCAGAACCACCCCACCGATTTTACTAATTTGTACCTGGTTGTGTGATGGAAAAGTAGCGGTTCTTTATAAATTTAAAAAAAAACTGAAACATTTTTGGAAACAAATAAACACACCATTTTGAAGAATCAAGTATGATTCTGTCCGCCATCTTAAATTTTAAAATGGCGATAAACTTTGATCACGATCTTTAAAAAGAAATCAATTCTCACCAGGATGTTTTTTATTTCATGAAAATTGGTTCAGTAGTAATGAATTTATAAGGAAATAAATGCAATATATTTTTTAGAACCACTGAACCGATTTTCCTAACTCGTACCTTGTTGTGCGTGGCAAGAATGCAGCTTTTTTACTAATTTAAAAAAGTAATTAAGACATGTTCGCAACACGAGAATAAACGAGCATCTTTGAAGGTTACATTTTAATTTCGTCCGCCATCTTGGATTTTAAGATAGGGGCAAAATAAATATATTCAGTCAAAACTCTGATTAATTCTCTGCCAGGTGCAGTTTGTCCCAATAAAATCGATTGTATAGTTCAAAAGTTAATGAAAAAAAATTGTCCGGTTTTTTTGGCCTACCCGGTATACACAATAAACCGAAATTATTAAGTTTTATGTCTATTTCTCAAAAGGTAAGCCTTTTACAGAAAGTATGTAATCAAGTTTATTGTAGAAAACTAAATTATGGGCCAAGTCCACGGTTAGCACTTAATTGGCATCCATAAATTGTGGTTATTTTTTATGATCACGAAAAAAAATCATGTTTTTTTAGGTTTTATTCAGTTTTCAAAAAAACTATTATTGACATTTTCGGAATAAATGCTAAAATACCTTTTTTAGACAAAATAAAATGTTCTTTTAAATGGCGTATGACAGTATGACAAAGTATTGTTAAAGCTATTATTGACACTCCAGGGACATTCACATATTGAGGTTATTTTTTCTAATTATTTTTTTAAATTTTTTATTTTGTGTATTTTTTTATAACTAAGCAAATCCAAAACACAACTTTTTTACTTCATAAGTTTTTTCGCATCGCGCTTTGTTTTCAAGATAAAAAAAAAACACTTTATTATCATTTCCTAAATTTGGAATGCGGACTTGCAATAAAGTGCTTTATATTTTTTATCTCTAAAACAAATCATGGTAAAAAAAAATCCAAAAGACCAATTTGTGTTTGTAGTTATTTAATCAAATAAAAGAAAAAAAATACCGAATTTGGAAAATATTTAGTAACGCATAGTTTTTTCTCAAAAATATTGGTCAAATATTTTCTTTAAATTACTCAAAGGAGCACCATATACTTTAAAAATACCCAGCTACGTCTATATTAGTCTAATTTGTGAACGATCCCTAACTTTATTTTTCGCCTAGTCTGAATCCGGACCTGTGCACCCTTGGGCAGCTTTTTTCTTGATGAAAAGTGACACAGTAAAAAGTTATCTCAAAGATAATGGTATAGAGTTTACGTTTTGATATTTTTACGGATCGACAAAACTACGCTTCGTTTAAATTATTTTTGTTTATTTTATTTTCGATGGTTTTATTTTTGACCAAATTACGGTTCGATATTTGTTTTTCGACCACTTTACGTTTTCACAGAACTTTCTTCGATGTTTTTGTGGCGACACTTATTCGCTTGTAAAAACAAAGACTCTTGTAAAATTTTAGGAGGCAGTAAGTTATATAACTTGCATTGTTGTTGTACCTTGATCTAGTTATAACCGGAAAATTGGATTTCTTTTTTAATCTGCATATTAATTCAGAGTCACATAGGAAACGATTGTTTGCCTTCATATCTAGGATTTTTCCATGCATTATTTCAATTTATTGCATATTGAAAAATGCAAAAAGGGTACGGTATTTATGTTCTGGAAATTAACAATTTAATGATTTAAAAATTAGTTAAATATGAAATATGGAGTATTTTGACTTTTTTAACAAATCACTTTAATTTGTATGTATTTCAAATATAAATACAATAATAATAATTAGAAGATTTCAAAAGTAGCATGGAGCCTCAAAGATCCTCTTTACAGAGTCGAACAGGACCTAAAAATCTTCCCGGGCGCTAAATCAGATTGGCGGTTTCAGCCTCGAGCTCACATTAAATTTTAAGTAGTAAATTATGTATTGAGTAAATTTGTAGATTATTTTAAAAAAAGCTGCAAAAAGAATATATTTTTTAATATTTGGGATGGTGGTACCTAACACCCAAAGCTAAATTTTTATTCGAGGATCCCCGATTTTCCGGCCTTTGATATTGCCTTTAATCTTTGTGCGATATTCATTTTTAATGACGCCTAAGAAAGCTATTGAAAAGCCTACAGAAAAAAAAAATTAAGTTCTCCAGCCGACACAAAGATGGCGCTTAATATATCAAAAATAAAAAGACCTTCGTAACCTATAGACCAAACGTAATTTTTACAAAAAAAATCTGCATTTTGTAAACAGTAAGCCAACTTTTATAAGTAATTGTAAAAGGTTGCAATTGGACATTTTTTACATTTAAGATGGCTACCAGATTTGAGATAAAAAAGTTATTTTTTTCATTCTTGTTTGACAGAACTAGTGTTGCTGTGTAGTATATCAATTTATACAAAACAAGAGTCGCTGGTTTTAAAAATTTCATAATAAATGACATATTTTTATTATAATCTAAGTTGGCGGCGTTCAAAATATAAAAACAACAGTATTTTTTTGGTAAGGTCAAATTTTTTACTTTTTAAAGGAAACAAAAAAAAACCGGTCCTTTTGGTGCACAAAAATCGGCGATCGAGCCACACCTCGGGTCTTCCCTACTTCTGTTATTTTCCCAAGGTCTCCAGTTTACAATACATTTGTTCTGACGATCGTCTTTCTGTCTGATATTATGACCGGCAAATTTCCATTTTAATTTTGCTGCTTCTCCTCTTACATCACTTACTTTTGTTTTATTTCTAATCCATTCATTTCTTTTTTATCTGTCAGCTTTACATGCAAAATTTGTCTTTTCCTTGATCTTTGAGCTTTTGTTACCATATCCATGTTTGATTTTGTAAGTGTCCAGGTCTGGTATCCATAGGTAAGTACACGAAGAATACATTGGTTATACACTTTCGTTTGGAGGTACTGAAAATATTTTTTAAATATGTAGGTTAATTTACCGGATGCTGCCCAGGCCAATCTTATTCGTCTCTTGATTTCAGTCGTTTGGTTTTCCTTTTTTAGTTTAATAATTTGTTCCAGGTATATATATTCCTCTACTTGTTCTATTTTCTCTTAGTTTATTCTGATCGTGATATCTTCATCTGTGTTTGTTATGATTTTGGTTTGAGTGTAGTTTCTACTTATTATTACTTATGTGGATTGGCTTGGTTCCTCATGGATTTTGATTGATATTGTTGCATCGCTATAATATTGGCTATTAAACCTATATATCTGTGATCTATTCAGCCACGAATTAAAGATGCTTTTACTGCCGAGTGCTCAATGCTATCGAAAGCTCTATAAACGCAATATATAGTGGAATGTTGTATTCGTTGGCTCGTTCTATTATGATTTTCATCGTTAATAGGTAGTCAACCGTATTGAAACCTTTTCTGAAGCCTGCTTGTTCTTTTGATTAATATCCGTCAAAATTTATTGTTAGTCTATCATAGGTCGATAGTTTTTTAGGTCTGCTGTATCGCCTTTCTTATGTGGAATAATGGTTATGGATTCTTTCCAGTTGTTTGGGATTAATTTTTCTTTTAGTATTTTATTCAGTAGGATATGGAGGGTAGTAACTATAGTTTTACCACCGTAATTGAGCATTTCTGAAGTTACTCCTCTTTTCTAGGTGATTTGTTATTTTTTATTTTCTTTAATGCTCTCTTTATTTCCGCCTTGCTTAATTTAAGTTGTAGCTCTAAGTTTATGTTCTTTATTTTTGTTTGGCGTTTCTTCATGGTTTCTCGCGATGGATCCTCTTTTGTTTGGTATAGGTCTATGTAGAATAGTTATGTGATTTTATAATAACCTCTTTAATGTTAATTTCTATGCCGTTCATATACTTTATTTTAATTATTTTATATCTACCTAGAGTCGGCTTTAGAGATTTCATATTTTTGTTATTTTCCTTTTCCTTCTTACTCCAGGTTCCGCTTTTCTCCATTAGTTTTTGTTTATTTCTACTGATATACAATTTTCTGTTTTTTCATCTTTTTTTGCGATATCTTTTCCTTTTTTAGTCATAGCTCTTGTCAGTGTATCATTTATTTTATCTGTATTTTCATTTTCGCATCGTAAGTTTTGGGTTATCTGTTCCTTTGGCATTTCTTTGTATATAGCCTTATTTTGTGTAAGTTTATTTATGTCAAGTTGTTCATTGTTATTAATAATTTTTGTTTTCCTTTCGAAATTGCTATCAATGTAGATTCTTATTCTGACCATCCTGTAATCACTGCCTGTTGTAAAGCTGTTTAGGACTGTTACATCTCTAACGATGTTCTTCTCAGTAGTCAGTATGTAGTCAATTTCGTTTTTCATTATTCCATTAGGGCTGAGTCATGTCCACTTTCGTTGCGGTTTCTTTCTATAGAACAAATTCATTGCATAAAGGTATTTTTCCTCTAGATAATTCATTAAGGTTGTGCCCCTGTCAATTGCCATATCCAAAATCCCCTATTTTAGTTTGTTCTATGTTAATTTTCTTGCCTAATTTGGCATTGAAATCTCCCGTTACTAACTATTTTATGATGGGTTTTGTGTTCTTCCATAGCTTAGGAGATTCTTCAATAATACTTCGATGTGGTCGTCATCGTAGGTAGAAGTGGGGGCCTGTACTTGGATAACTTTAAGTGATGTTCTTGTCATTTTTAGTGGTGTAAGATAGGCAACGCGATCTGAGATTCATTTAATAGTTTGGACCTGTTCACTTATGTCTTTATTTAACATGAATCCTACTCCGAAGTTGGTGCTATCTTTGTTACCTTTATGGTATAGTAGATTACCGGAGTTTAGTTTTATCCGGTTCTTGGATTTTTGACGAATTTCTGATAATCCTTAAATGTCCAATTTTATTCTTGACACCTCTTCCTTGAGTTTAATAATTTTTTCGTCGGTGTTCATTGACCTAATATTGTATGTTCATATTGTTAGTTGGACTAGTTGTAGTCTTAGTTTATGAATATTTGATCGTTGTCATAAGCAACTTTTTGCCTCTCCCAGATTCCGTGAGGCAGACCATAGAGGTGTTGTATTCGGAGAGTTTCCTTCCCACCTGGTGACCATTTCCTTTCGTTTTCAAATTTGCCATAATTTTTCCATTGGGGAGTAATTATATTAAAACACCACGCTTGCCAGGCGTGTTGGTGAGCTTACATTCATATTATATTATTTTTATTGTATTTATATCAAACATGCAAAACTCGTTAATTCAAGTCAAATATCCAGGTACTTAGACCAACTAAACATATATTTTGCCTGGGCATGATGGACTTTTTCAGTGTATCAGGGATAATCCTTCTTGTTTTAAATTTATCGCTTTGTACTTGTAATTAATATCTAATATTAAAGAGGAATTTTATTAATTTTACAGAAAAAAGGGTTAAAATTAAAAAGAAAAATGTTGCAAATAAAATAATAAAAATTATTTTAGGAAAAATTTTCCGGAAATATATCTTTATCAAAAAAGATCGTAAAAAGGCATCATAAAACAAGGTTTTACAAAGGGAGACATATTGTTGGCATTAAGAAAAAAACCTGCTTAAAATAAAAAGTGTGGGGCTTTCGCCAATGACGTATATTTAGATTATAGTATCATTTACTTGTTGTTGTTTTGCAATATGTAGACAAACATTATTATTTTAAACTTTATTATAGATTTTTTTGTCATATCCTTCCTTATTAACTATATTGCTTTAGAAATTTTTTAGATAGATAATTTGCTTGTTCTTTACTCTCAATTACTGTGTATTTGTCTTTTTGTTTTAATTTCTGGCTCTGAGTTTATTAGATATTTGTTTATCATTGTTGAATTATGGCCTAGTATAGGAGTCGTATTTTGCCTACTAAATGGATAAAATTTATAACCAATAATAAGCATTAACTAAACAATATTTTATTGCTAAAATAAATAAAATTTTAATTCCAAGTGAAAACATAAATATCTATTATTGATTTATTAGAATTTTTATGTATGTAGGTACTTTGAAAGACAAAAAACTATTATAGTGCGTACCTGAGGGCACGGCAGTGCCTCGCCAAGTTCGCACTGCCGTACCATCTTTTCTTGAAACATTTCAGCCCATATTTGACCTATCTCAAAAAAAACTCTACTTCGGAATGAGCTACGAATCTCAAACTTTGCACAGTCGTAGATCTTCATAGAGTTAACAACCTTCCGAGTTTCATGGACTTCCATAAAGTTGTAAAGTAGTTACGAAATTTCAAAAAACGTCGAAATTGCCACTCACTCACTGACTCACTCATGTATAGATCATCAAAATTCTCTTGTACTTCCAGACATGCTACAAAGCTGAAATTTGGCAGAATGATAGAAATTATGACCAAACCCGTGGAAAAACACCCGAAAATTCTAATTTACTTCCCTCCCCTGTAAATGTAAAGTTATGTAAATGTAACACTGCCCAGTTCCAGAAACGCTAGAGAGCTGAGCTTTTTAAGACTGAAAGACACTATGATAAAACTATAGGAAAAAACTTAAAAACACAAAAATTTTAATTTACTTTCCTCCTCTATACATGTAAAGTTATGTAAAAGTAACATTGGCAACTTTCAGAAACGCTAGAGAGCTGAGCTTTGGAAGGCTGATAGGCTATTACACGGCTGTAAATGACTCTTAGACAGTGCTAAATTGAACATAAAGAAGTTTGGCTGTAATAGCAAAGTTTAAAAAAACATTTCCAAACTAGTAAGAACCTTTCATTGGGAAATTTGTATTGGAGAACTTGGCTTTAGTTTTATCTCAATTCTTTTTACGGAATGCCATTTTCGCGTACTTGGCTTTTTTTTACATGAAATGTTTTTGTTATGATACCTTTATTAAATAAGTTTAGGTTTTTGCGTAAAACTATTTTTTTTATTAGTTGGGTCATTAGAAACTTTTAAAAAAACTTAGAACGCAAATAAGTTTATTGAAAATGCATATGCTGTTTGTTTAAATGTATTTTAACATTTTTTTGGCTTTTAATACCACAGCAAAATGGATCCAATTTTTTGCAACTGAGTCCTTTATTAGATTCGCTACGACAAAAATTTTGTTAAGAATTTTATTGCCAGTTATCACTAACTGTAAGACACTGGGTCATATTTACTTCCGTAAAAATATGTCACAGGCAGACTGAAGCTTAAACGATTTCCTCATTTTTCCAGGACTCTCGCATCGTACTGCAAAAAATTCAAGAGAAAGTCCAAAAAGCCAAAAGTTTAAATTGTTAAAAATCGCATTTAAACTTTTTATCGCAAATTTTTATGGAACAAGCCGAATTTGTCCAACCAGCCTTAAAAATTGAAAAATAAATTATTTTATGAATAACCCAACGCTTATTATAAGAGGTTAAGTGGTAAAGGGTGTTTTACAACAACTTTAACCCTTTCTTCGTTCCTGTCCATAATACGATAAAAATAACGTGTGTGGCCATTTGAGAGAAATACTTTCAAAAACTGCTCTCGAAAGTATTTCTCGCAAATATAAAATATTACTAAAAAAATTAGTTGTACTGATGATCCCATTTCATACCTTAATAATACCAACATAACTAGTTCGAAAAAATCCTGATGAAATAAATAATACTTTCAATTTAATAAAATATAAATCTTCTACTAACATAGATGGTATTTCATTAAATATACTAAAAGAATTGCCTTTTATTGCTGTAAAAAGCATTATCTGAAGCTGTAAAGCATTCATATAAATTAGGATATGTTCCTTCCTGTATTAAACTTTAAAAAATGATTCAGATATATAAAGGAGGTGATATAAATACTATATACTACCATTCTCTGTAAATGTAAAAATATAGATTTTCTCTGGAATAAAATAAAAAATTAGATAGTTTCTATAATAACTTGCTTTGAATCAAACCAACTATCTCTTAATTTTTCAAAATTTATGTAATTGATTTTAAAGAAATATCTCTACAAATTATAAAAATAACTGATATCAAAATTCATAGTACAGCTGATAATATTAAATTTTTAGGAGTTAACATTGATAAAAATTTTAAATTTCAAAACCATATTCATATTCTTAAAAAAAATGAAGTTCAGGTTGTTATTGTGTAAAAATTATTACAAGTAGATTAGGTAAATTAATGGACAGAAACGTATATTTTTCTTTAATTGAATCAAACTTACGGTATGATATTTTTTTCTGAAGTATATGTTCAATTTATTTATTTAGATTTTATTCTTCAAAAAAGAGCAATTAGGTATTTATGCAATATAAATTCTAGATATCACTGCACAGATTTATTCATTAAAACTAATACTTTAACTCTTCCTAATTTATATATTCTTGACACAATTTGTCTGATAAATAAACATCTAAATTACTTTGAAGTAAACCAAAATATTTATTCAACGAGACAAGTTAATAATCTTGCATTACCTATACTACATCCTTTTTATTTAAAAAATCCATAATATATAACGGTATAAAATTATATAATAATTTGCCAAATAATATAAAATTTAATAATAGCTATAACATATTTAGAAATAAGTGCAAAAATGTTCTTATATTTAAAGCTTTTTATTCAGTTTATGAACTTCTTAATCATAGTTACAATAAAAGAATATTTTCACAGTCAAAATTCTTAATCATTAAAATTAAACCACTTACATAGATTTATATATTTTTATCTTTGTCTATAAAGCTTTACAATACTTTATTAGACAATAAAGCATGTTTTGATTGATTGAATAAGGTCTTTGCACATACAGCCACTTTTAGTCACCACTGATTTGCACATACAGCCACTTTTAGTCACCACTGGTGGCAGCCACTTTAGCTCATGGATGTCTTTGCAAAAACTGGATAGCCCATATGAAACTCGTGTCTTAAAATCACTGCTGGATGGAATTCCTCCATCGCGGGAAAATTTGTGTTGGCAAAACTGAAAATCTTTAGAAAGAATGTAGTGTAGCAATGTGAATCTATGAAAACAATATTTTTCTAGGCTATAAAGAAAATAAACACTACTCAAAATGTACTCGAAAGAAATAGGCAGGCGAAAAAATAACACCAATAACACAACAATAAATTTTGGATCAATTTTTAGCCAAACTCCCTTCGTCAGTGATTTCATGCGATTTCTCAACCACAGGGCTTATTTTTTTAGAAATGTTTAATAATCAGTTCTACCAAAATACATTTTTGTTTTTAAATTCAGTGTTGCCAACAGAAATTGTTATGCGATGGCCGACCTCCAACTTTTGGCAGTGATTTCTTAGCCAAAGGGCTGGCTGTCTATTTTTTTGGAAATCCGTGCTTTAACCATTTTAAATAACGTAGGAATGTTGTATAATAATTTCTTGCCACATTATATCAAACAGGGCTATCAAAACGGACGGGCCACGATCCTCCACTTTGTTGACGTCACATCCGGGGCTGATTTTTTTTTGATGGTCACGTTATGACACAGCTGATTGTCATTGAAATATTGAAGTTTGAATGACGGTTCACGAATATTTGATTTTTTTAAAAATAAACCCGGTTTTGAGATTGTTTTTACTATATTCTTTTAGAACATTTTTTTTTAATCTATAGTAATCCTTAATTTTTCAGAGCCGCTTTATTAGCTCACACAAAAATTAAGTTTAAAGCAAAAGCGAATGTGACAATCACAGATGACAAAGTCAAATACATGTGGTTCATGGCGGGTAATTTGAATTCAAAATAAAGAATGCTAAATCTTGAAGATTTTAACCTTTTAATCATGTTGATTCCTTACAAAACTTTGGTGGAATATCTGGACGGTGTCTGAGAATATTTCACTGAAATTTCACGAAAATCTGTAGTGCCATTTTGAAAATATCATAAAAAAACATCTGACCTCCCATAAGACCCATTGTAAAATTCAGCCCACGGAGAACAGCTGATTTTTTTCAGGGTCGTGGCCTCTATTTTTGTGTTGGCCTTGTATCAAATTGTGTATGAGGCTTTGTATTTTAAATAAAATAAATTGCATTTTAAAATATGTTCCTTTTCCAATCCCAAAATGTCATAAAATAGAATAAAGTATTTCATTTAAAATAAAAATCCCTCTTCCAAAATTTGACATTTGGAATGACGTATGATAAATTGAAGGGGAATTGTCAGGGCTAATAAAACGAATAAGCCAGGCTCCTCCGCTATTTTAAAGTAAAACACAGTTAAGGCTCGTTTTCATGCGACATAATAATGTCATGACACTTTAAGTCATGACAATATGACATTTAGTTCACACGTGGTCACGACAGTGCGGCACTGCTATTTTTACGAGGTATGTTGCGTGGAACTAGTAAAATGTCACAAAAATATTAACATGATTTTGATATCGCGACACTAATGCCACGGCTTCAAATTATTGCTGCGACAACGTGACTTGGAAGTTTGCATGTTTAAAAATGTCGCGACTTTTAGTGTCATGGCACTAAAGTCGCGACATTGTTTTCACATGAAAACGAGCCTTTAGGGACGAGTGTAAAATGTACCATTACCTGTAAAAGTGGTTTTTGTATTCTGTACTATTTATTTTGTTATTTTAATAATTTTAATTATTTATTTATTTCGACGGCAAACCATTTTACAAAAATAGAAAAAATACTATAGTAGAAGAACCAAGATGGTCATAAATAACACAACAAAAAACAATAATTATAAATTGTAAAAATTGGTAAAAGTGACAAAAAATAAGTTAAAAATGTTTAAATATTTTTAGAGAAATTTGCATTTTAAAGTTGATTTAGAAAAGTTTCTTAGATAGTCCAAAAATAAAACGGACATCATTCGATTTAAAAAATATGGATTTCAAACAAAAAAGATACTTGGGTTGTTATTTGGAATTTCTGCAGATAAAGTTTTATATTATTTATAAGTGTGGTTCGTCTAACTGCATCCGCGTGCGAAAAACATAACAACTATTAATATTATTGTATTTTCATTTAAAAGCAAAAACTACAAGTATTCTCAAAATGCGATCTAAAAAATTAATTTTTCAATCACACCCCACAAAAATCAGCTGATTTTTTTCATAACCGAGGCCTTGTTGGCGTTGGACTAGTTTTAAAAGACGTCTGTTGTGTATCTGAACACAACATTGTGAGCACAACGAACTCCTCTATTGGCAGTATTTTTGTTATTTAACAAACTACTAAGTATGATATCTCTAATAAATATAAAATTTAGCTGATAAAATAAACTTGACGAATTTAATAGGTACAAGAACAGTTTTTATCGGAAATATCAAAGAATTTAATCTAGTAAAGAAATCATGAAAGCATATAACGAAAGGTCGGATTTAAATTGTAAGGTTATCGACGTAAAACATGAAAGTAAAAAGAAATCTTTGTTTTTTTAAGTGTCGTTGAATTTGTAAGCATTTGTAAGGGAAAAAGCTTTTATATCGTAGAATAAGTTATGGTTATACTAATATAGTGAGAAAATGTTTTATTCAATAAAAAGTACAGATAAAACTGATTAATAAAAAAGCTGGTAAAAACTAAATAAAAAAAAAATTCTGATACCTTCCTAGCTAGCCTATTAGCACGCTTCAAATTACGCCATGATATATCAGCCTTGAAAACAGATGTAAATAGTTCAGAAACTAAAGCTCCTATGAACTTTTTAGATATAAGGCAAATTATTGGACAAAATGTAGCCTACTATATTCCGAAATTAGCTTCTTGATACGATGCTCAAGTTAAAAGTTAGCATTTTAAAAAAATTTTAATTGTCAAAAAACTGTCCTTAGCATTAATTAATTCTGACTGAAATCTAATGAGCTCGTAAGAATGTCGAACACTTTTTTACCTGTAAGTTTTATGAAAACCGGTTCAGGAGCTATCATGTGACACACAGATAGACATCACGACGATATTGCTAAGATAGGTCAAAATACATCCAAATAACACATTTTGGATGTTTGCAGAAAAAAAAATTTCGTTGAAAATAATACCTTCTCTAGCCATTCTCCGCGGGCTAGGAAGGAAAAAAATGCAATTTATATCAATGAAATAACGTAAATGTATTCACACAAAATTACAGAAGCCACATCTCTTCCAAAACTCTGGTCAACAGGAATAGTACCTGCACTGTTACCTCGTTGATTTGCAATCCCAATCTTTTGAGAAATAAAAGTATATGCCTTTTTATTTTCAAAAAAATATCAATTAATAATTTTTCAGTCTCGGATCCCCAGGGTCCGAAGGTTTCTACTGAAAATGGCATGAAAACAAAACGATCTGAGAATTACTAATATTTCTGAATTTTAATTGATTTGCCAAATTTTGTTGCATATCCAGCTTAAACTGAAGATTTGTTAATGTAGGATCCTACAATAAAGCCCTACCTAACATTCTTTCATGGAACCAAAAATAATCCGTCTGGCCGTTTCCCGTCTCTAAGATATATATTTGGAGGTTCCATTACAGCCGGAATTCCAGCTGAAATTAGAGCCCGTTTTATATTGTCATTGAGCAATCTGTGTCTTGTCCATCGACCAGCACTCTTTTTGCAGCTTAAGCCATGGATACCCAATTTGCAGCTTTAGCCATGGAGGCCCAAATTATTTACTGCTTCGCCGCAGTCATGGGGTTCAACACTAGGTAGCCCAATTGTCAGTTTCGTAGAGATACGGAAAGATGAATCATCAAGTAGGTTACCTAGTTTTGAAGATGGTAGAGCTTTTAACCAATCTGAACTGGAAGTTTTAATAATATTTTTTAATAAAAGTTTGACAAAGGTTTTTATCTAATTCTCTTTGATTGCTTGTGTTGGAAATGTCCGATAAATTTCCTAAATTTTTACATGAAATAAATCCCTCATTAAATTCCAAATTTTAAAAGACAGTAAATGTATAGGTCAAATAGAACTTAATAATAAGGAAACGTAATTACAGCAGCCTATGAAAGCAGAAAAAACATAAATTCGTAGTATTTCTTATACCTAGTCATCCAAAACAAACTGGTAATGTGCTTTGAGACCATGAGTCTTCAGTGAATTTGCAATTTATTTCTTTTTTAAAGCATAATATCAAAATTAAAGAAAATATTGGGAGTTCTCCAGCAGAAAGCACATCTTAAGAGATAGGTTACTCCAGGGATTGCAAAAGAATGTCTAAATAGTATGCCACGTGAGAGTTCAACAAACAAAATTTTTTTGCGGCATTACTTATTTGAATTAGTTTATTTTTTAAAACTCTCTCAATTTTACTCTTGTCAAAAAGACATCCTAAAAGAGTAAAATTTTTAATATCCACTTTTGCTTTTTGTTGAAAATTTGAATTTTTATTATTTTTAAAATTAAGTAATTTTTATTAGATTTTGATATAATTGATGCTTCGCATTTTTTATAATTAATGTTTAAACCAATATCAGAGCATGCTTCAGAAAGTTTTTCCAAATCATCTTAAACTGTATGTATATTTCCGCCCAGAACTCCATCATCTAAGTACCAGACGATAATTTCAGATTGAAGATCTTGAATAATAGGTTGAAAAGCTAGACGAAACAAAGCTAGGCCTAAGGGGTCTCCTTACTGAACACCTCTCTGTGAAAAAATTTGATGATCACCAGAAGACAAAATTGAATCTTTCTGATTCATTCATTCAAAACTTGGTCAAAAATAAATAAACAAACAAAAAACGAAAAATTTTATTAAAAATTGAAGAATATCTTTAAATTACTCCTAGTTATGAAGACACCTGCCTTAATCCATTTCGAGCGACTCTGGAGACAATAGTTTGAGGCTTAAAAAAGAAAAAATATATTCCAAAACGTTGCCAAAAACTTGATACTTTCTTTTTTGGGTCTATTCTTTTTTTCTTGAAACTAAAAAAAAGAATGGACTGTATAGAAACCCCATGTAAATTAAAATGTTCAAATTTCCTCAAAAATTAAATCGATTTTCAAAATTCTAACTGTACTATACTTGCCATTTAAAAATTTTCAGTGTATATCAAATGTTTGATATTAAGTTAGTTTGGCATAACAATTTTCATACCGCCACACGTACTTTCGATTTATTTTAAGGTCACTAATAAAAGGAATTTTGTGATTTTTTTTAAATAACTTATAGCAGAAATTAAAGATACATAAAAAAAGGGTCGACGAATTAAATAAAATGAGGGACATGGAAATTACTTGGTTGTGTTTGACACGGGGCAAATAGTTTTGTGCCCAAAGAATTTTTAGGCTCTTATTTCATCGGTTGTTCATTTAAAAATGCTTCAGGTGTATGTGCAGGTATGAATGATCGCACCATACATCAACAGCGAGTCGATTGCTTCGAGATTTTATTTTTTGATGTGTTCTATATAAGTTGCTTTTATTTTGCTTAGTATACATGTAGATATTTAAAAAGGCAATTTACAAGCGACCTAAAAAGTTTTGACACGGTTTGTAAGCATCTATTCAAGTGTCACTCGAGGTGTCACTTGAATACTATAGCAACGACTTCGTAAAATGTAACTAACACTTTTTGCCACATCTTGATGGTTTTCTCCGACTTTTTTTCTCAAAAACTCAAAAAATAATGATTCAATTTCAATTTATTATTTTACATTTAATAGCTTGATAAGGTTTACCAAATTAGTTAGAAATTACTGATTTTGCTCTGTCATGTATCTATTTCAAGATATAGAGGAAAACCTGAAAATTTTTATAATGCCGTATTTTAAAATCACAAGCTTGCTTTTCCCGTATTTGGGTGAGACAGGGAAAAAATTTTGGGTTTTTTAAAAGAAATAGATTCGAACTAACTCTGTCAAGTAATTTAACCAAAAATAAAAATTCAAAACTTTCTGAGATATTGTCATTCAAAGTTTTAAAGCTAATATCTCGAAAACCACTAAAACAATTTGAGTTTTGTTTTTAATAAAATGGGGTTTACTTTAACTCCCGTAAAAAAAAGGACGGGAATTTACCCCGAAAAACTCGTTTAAAAAAAGTTGATTTTTTTATGCTGATATCAATATTTTTACTTTACTTTGTTTTGGTGTAAATGACTCTTCTTGTACTCACTCGCTGGCACCATTTACGTAAGGAGATAATAATTTTAAAATTGTAGTGGGGGGAAAAGCAGGGGGAGGGCGGTAAATTTCCCATCTTGCTCCTGGCGGCCACTAGTCTAGCGCCTGCCCTGATGACAGCACACTCTGTACATAAATTTATAGATAACAGTTTATCATACAAAAAGATGTGTTATATTTTGTTCGGTCTTGTTGATAAAACTAACAGATACGTACATTTCAATTTGATTTTAAATGCAATTATATAAACAATTTGTTTTCCTTAAGCCTGCTGCCCACAGTCACTAAATCTTGCATCTAAGTCTAGTATCTAATAAAAACTAAAGGTCAACCGTGTAAATACAAAACTGTGGGTGTTGACGTAGGAGTGATTTAGATAAATTGAGCTCGCTTTCCTAAACTAAATACCTAAACTCCTATTTTTACTTACTTTGGGAATAAAAAGTTATTCGATCAAAGTCAACGCCACGCAGATACAGGTAAAATAAATACTGAGAAAAATCAACTGGAGTATTTGCGTTTCCTGGATGAAAAAGTTTTAGTATTAATGGTGTACCGCACATAATGGTATTTTAAGATAAAAGCTTACCAAAATTCCAATGATCAAATATTAGCGTATCAATACAATTTTTTGTTGGTTTAGAAATAACAGTATGGAGAATAAAAAGACGTGTCCGTTTTCTGCATTTATGATAAGAATCGGGAACACGATGCCACTGAATTTCGACGTCTTTGTAGCAGACTTACTTATTGCCATACCTTGCGTTGCCTACGTTGCTAAAAATAAAAAGTTTCTTAAATTTTTGATTTAAGTTATAATTTTTATTTTTCTTATGGATGTGTCCTAGGTAAGTATGTGTATTCATTCTATAAAAAGTAAATAAATATACATAAATTACCTTTTTTCAATTATTAGAACAAAAAATAATTAAAGTTTTGTTGTATACTTCAGAGTTCGTCCGAGGTCAAATTCTTATTTGTTCTAAGAAACCAGTTTTTTATATGAATTGGTAAAATTTGTTTCCGAAAAGTTCAATTTGGGATTTTTATGATTTTTTTCTTTACTTCTAATAATGGAAAATTATAATGCGATTTTTTTTTATTTCTTACTTAAGAAATAATAACGGTTTTAAATAAAAAATATACTTATTTTTTAATAATTAATTTTTGTAAATATAAAGTTTGCGATATATATCTTATTAACAAAAAATTATCATTTTTGCATAACTTCAATAGTGGGCTTTGAAAATGTAAAATGAGCTATTATTTGAATGTTTTCATTCTTAATTATGGTATACCAGCAGATTTATGCAAAAATCAGTTTTTGCTAAACATTGCATAATTTTGGCCAGCTTTCAGTATAACATGCCGCTATGTGCACCGTCCCAAGCATAAAATTAGTATAATAACAGCAAAGACGTAAGTAACTCTATTCGCTTAGAGGCCTTTTTGCACTTTTCGTGTTAATGCATGGTTAATTACAGGGGTTGAAAGCCCTTACGTTTGGGAACACAATTTTACTTATTGGACATCTGTCAAACGCATACCAAATAAAATATGGCGACTCAAAAATTGAAAACAAAAGAATTTAAGAAAATTTTTATACCTTCCTTGCCCGCGCAGCAATGGCTAAAGATGAACTTGTTTCGACGATTTTTTTTTTTTAAATAAAACCGAAAATGTGTTATTTGTGTGTATTTTGACCTATCCTAGCAATATCGTCGTGATGTCTGTCTGATTGTGTGTGTATATGTCTGTCCGTAACACGATAACTCCTAAACCGCTGAACCGATTTTCATGACATTTTCATGTAAAATATTGTATCAGATCCGTCATGGATCCATTTATTTATTTTTCTACCGATTTTTTTATTATAGTGCATTTTTATAAAACCTGTTAACCACTTTCTGTGGCTGACAAAAAATATATTCCTCCACATTATTTACCTTCCCAGCCCGCGTAGCAATGGCGAGAAGAGAAGGTATTATTTTCGAGGAAATTTTTTTTTGAGATAACGCCAAAAATGTGTTATTTGGATGTATTTTGACCTATCCTAGCAATATCGTCGTGGTGTCTGTCTGTGTGTGTCTAGGTGGGTGTGTGTATATTATTTCTGTTCGTAATACGATAGCTCCTAAACCGCTAAACCTATTTTCATAAAATTTTTGGTCGAAATTCATTAATGCTAATGACAGTTTTTTGACAATTAAATACTTTAAAAAATGCTAACTTTTTAACGGAGCATCGCATTAATACACGGAGTAATAGTAGACGATATCTTGCTCAATAATTCGTGTTATAACCAAAAACTTCGTAGGAGTTTTAGTTTGTGCATTAATTACAAAAAACTGTTTTCAAGGCTAATATATTATCATGGCTTCGCTTGAAGTGTGATAATAGGCTACCTAGGAAAGTGTCAGATCCGTCATGGATCCATTTTTTTTGTGTTTCTTGCGTTTTTTTAGAGAAACTACTGATTTTACAAAAAAATCATACGATACAAGAAAGATGTGCCTTTTTATGGTATTTATCGATATTTTTTATATCAATATATTTCTTTAATTATTTTTCTGTCTCATTTTCTTTGTAAAATTTTTATAAACTATATAACTCCTAAACCGCTGAACCGCTTTTCATGACATTTTCAGGTAAAATATTGTTCGAATGCTAATGACAGTTTTTTGAGAGTTAAAACATTTAAAAAATGCTAACTTTTTAACGGAGCGTCGCATCAATATGCGATTTTCGGAGTATAGTAAAGCATATTTTTCTCAAAAATTTGTGTTATAATCAAGAATTGTGCAGGCGCTTTTGTTTCGGAGTTATTTACAAAAAACTGTTTTTAAGGTTGATATAGCATGGACTTTACTTGGAGTGTGCTAATGGACTAGGAAGGTATCAGATCCGTCATGGATCCATTTATTTATTTTTCTACCTATTTTTTTATTATAGTGCACTTCTATAAAAACTGTTAACCACTTTCTGTGGCTGAAAAATATATATTCCTCCACATTATTACCTTCCTAGCCCGCGTAGCAATGACGAGAAGAGTCTGTCTGTGTGTGTGTGTGTTTATTATTTCTGTCCGTAACACGATAGCTCCTAGACGGCTAAACCGATTGTCATAAAATTTTCAGGTAAAATAGTGTTCGACACTCTTACGAGCTGATTAGATTTTGGTCGAAATTCATTAATGACAGTTTTTTGACAACTAAATACTTTAAAAAATGTTAACTTTTTAACGGAGCATCCTATTAATACACGGAGTATAGTAGACTATATTTTGCTCAATAATTCGTGTTATATCTAAAAACTTCGTAGGAGCTTTAGTTTCTGAGATATTTAGAAAAAACTGTTTAGGCTAATATATTATCATGGGTTCACTTGAAGTGTGATAATAGGCTAGCTAGGAAGGTGTCAGATCCGTCATGGATCCATTTTCTTTTTTAATCGTTCATTATTTTTATCTATTACTTAAAATTATGTTTACTTTGGAATAAATGCACTAGAAAATCTGTTATAATTTTAATAAAAAATCATTTATGTTAGTTTTGTAACATAATTTATTCGTTTTTTGTTTTCATTTGTCTTGGTTTTAAACGAAGTCGTGAACCTAAAGCAATCAAAGAAATTAGAATTTTCTCATCTTGACTTTATCACAGAAAGACAAACACGCAAACAGAGTGAATAAAAAGCAGAAGAACGTAATGAAATGCTTTTCATTACTGACCGTGAAATCTCTTTAGTTCTAAGACAATCTCTGTCTCCACTAAAAAATAAGTTTTGTGCTATTAAAATATTTTCGGTAACACGACATTCCCTAAAAGCAGCTTTTTGTTTTGGCTACGAATGTGGCATAAACCCTTGACTTAACCACCAATTTTTTGTAACCATGAATTACATGTGCGACTTTAATAAAGATCACTACTCACATTTCAAGCAGTTTTTGATGTAGTTGTTACTTTATTCTATAGTTTAAAAAAAGATACAAAATATTACTAAGATATAATCATAATAAACAATATTTTGAAAAATTTTCGTTAAATAGAGTAGACTTATTTGGTTAGTACTTTTGAACCTTTATCTAACTCTAAACTGAAAAAAAGGAAAAAGAGCTTAAATATATTTTGTTTTTTGATCATTGATTAAAAATATGAGCAAACTGAAAAAAACGAAAAAGAGCTTAAATATATTTTGTTTTTTGATCATTGATTAAAAATATGAGAGTTTATTAACACCCAATATTTGTTTATTTACAATATTTTATAATTTTCCAGTTTTAAAACTCCTTTGCTCTATATTATTGTATTTGTTTTGTAACTTTGTAAAATCTTTATATTTAATCAAAATTTCACAGCAGTTACTGAATATATTTTATTTTTCTATCTGGGGGCACGGCAGTGCTTCGCCAAGTTCACGCACAACTCTACTTCGGAATGAGCTACGAAACTCAACCTTTGTACAGTGGTAGACATTTATAGGGTTAACAACCCCTCCAAGCTTCATGGACTTCCATAAAGTAGTAAAGTAGTTGGGAAATTTCAAAAAACGTCGAAATTGCCACTCACTCACTCATGTACATTACTCAAACTAGTAAGACTCAAACTAGGAAGAACCCTTCATTTTTAAATTTGTATTGGAGGACTTGGCTTTACTTTTATCTCAATTCTTTTTTACTTTACTTTTTACGAAATACAATTTTCGCGTACTTGGCTTTTTTTTGCATAAAATATTTTTGTTATGATTGATCAAGATCATTGAACAGAACAAACCAATAAAATGTAGGTATTAAAGTGCACAGCAATTTAACAATATTTAAATTTTGAATAAAAATCATTTCTAGCAATGGCACTGATTCAATAAAATTCAACAGTGCTTGAATGGGATAACAGGTGTTTAGTCGCATTGAGACTTTGTGTGCAAATAAGTTATACGAGGGCTATCTTTTATATTTTGCATATAGTACTAAAACTTAACCTCACTCTTTATGTAACTTCAATTTAAAAGGTCAGTGCGATACATATAGTTTTATAGCTACAGTGAATTTTTGAAGTTAACAACTTAGTCGAAAAATGGAATGAGAACGAGAACATTTTAGGGCTATAATTTTTAACGACATTTGAAGGAAATTATCTCAACAAGAATACCTTGCCGGGTTGATTACTGTTTACGGTAATGTGACACATCGCGAGACTGAAGCTTCATATGGGATTTCAAGGGCTAAATTTAAAAATTTTCCAAAAAGAATTAGGGGTAAGAAAATTAGTTTCCCGCGGGTTACCGCATCTGTTAACCGAAGAACAGAAAAAAGCGAGCGTCAATTGGTGTCAAAGACCGCTTTGAGGCGGGAAACTCGAAAAACGTGTGCAGCATTATCAGTGGTGATGACGTGGACTTACTCACATGAACCCGAAACTAAACGTCAGTCGTCGATTTGGATGTTCCAAGATAAAGAAAAGCCAACAAAAGTCGTCCGTTCTCGAAGTGTATTTAAAAAGATGATCGCGACATTTGTCTCAAAGTTCATGTAGCAACAATTCCTTTGGATGATCAAAGGACTATTACTGCCGATTGGTAAAGCATGATTTGTTTCCCGAAAGTCATCGCTGAGCTTCGAAAAACGAAACCCGTACGACGAATCATGGTTTACCAAAGTAATGCAAGTTCGCACAAAGCACAAGAAACCATTGCATTTTTAACCCAACAAAACGTCGAATTGTTGGACCATCCTCCATACAGTCCCGGTCTAAGTCCCAAAGATTGCTATACTTTTTCGAAAATTAAGAATGGACTGCATGGTCAAAAATGTCAGTCGCCAGAGGAAGCAGTCGACGTCTTCAAGAATGCAATTTTGACATTACCAAAAAATGAGTGGAATTACAGCTTCGACAACTGGTTCGGGCGCATGCAAAAGTGCATTAATTTTCGTGGAAACAATAAAATCTTTAAAAGTTAACTACTGTTTTATTTCAGCTGTATATGCAAAACTTAAAAGAGAACCCTCGTATTGGATTTGGATTGGTTTTCTTTTGTTTGATTAAAGATTTTATTCATACGCAGTGCAAATTTATTTCTTGCAGCCATTGTTTAACTGACACTCTTTAGACTAATTATGCAATGTCCTTGAATCACGTGAACAAATTTTAATTTGAATATGTTTGCCTTTGCTGCCGTTTGCTCACTACTGTCCGGAATAAAATGAGGCGCACAAGAGATGACTCAACTCAATCTATCTTCCTCTGTTTACAGCATATACGTAATATTCCAATACTCCCTGTTACCTATTTACACAATGGTTGGCGTTTGATGCAAACATTCAGAAATAAAGGTACGAAGAATGCACAGGTACCAAATTTACATAGATAGAGTTTTTGTCAACTGTACGCCGATGATTTGACGACGAATACAAGAATAAAATAACATTCATGCGTAAAAGTATAACCAATCAGGACATTTTATCTTAAGGACCGCAAAGAGGAGAGACTTATACCCATTGATATTGCTATTTCAAATATGTTTGCATTCTGCATCGTAAGATACCATAGGTATTGCAATAATACGCACTATATGGAAATAATATGCATATGTCTTTGAAAGGAACCAATCAGGTCCTTTTTGCTTAAAGACCCCAAGGGCCTCATGTTTGCATCATTAATGGACAGTTACCGTGGGTATTGGAATATTTTGTATATGGTTTACAGCACTTTTGACATACTGGGTGGTCTTCATTTTTAGCAAATTTACCATGAACGAAATTTTTATATAACAAGAAATAACGATACTCGTCTGGTACGTTTAACGAAATCAACACAAGCTCCTTTTATTGGATTTCTTCACAATTCACACCCTTTGGATGGGCTTCTATTGTTATCGCTGGGCCCAAAACAGGATGACTACGCACGTTTCATACACATTCTATATCTACCAAAAAAAAAGAAACAGCGGCGTATCATTCACTCTTTTAAAAATTTTAAATAAAATTGTGTGGAGTTCCAATGTTGAAGATATAACGAAAGGTTTTGAATTTTTGCAATTTTTAGAAAGTCAATGGCTATTTTTTAGGTTTCTAGATTCGTACGCACCTACCTAATGAAGTATGGAGTGTTCCAGCAAAAAAAGGCTTAGGAGGAGTAAAATGTAAAATTAATACCTAATATTGATGAATTAAAAAATTGTAGCACGCCATTGGACAGAGAAAGATTGCGCTAACTGAGGCCATCACCTTTGTGTATGGCTAAACGCCAGCAAACGAATTCGTTTGCATTAGCTACCGTTCATGCAAAAACCTTTGGCCTAGTCCCTTCGCCTTTGTTTACCGCCTCTTAATCGAGATTTAAAACTTTATTGAATGGGATTATTTTTCTTCATTTTTAAATATCCGTCACCTCGATATTTAAGTAATATAAATCGCTCCCCAGAGTGCACCTACTTAGAAATTGAAAAACCTTATTTTAATTAGAAAAAGGAGTAAGGCGGAACGTAGAAAACTTTTAAAAAATTTTAGACCCGAAAAATAAAATGTGCTTGAAGGTATATCAACTTAAGAGATTTGAAAATCTTGAGCATTTTGCGGAAAGTTATAAGTAGTAGTTTTGTAAAAAAAAGAAACTGCAAACAAGCTTTTCTAAAAACTTTTTTACCGCTTATTTAATATTACTTTTTAAATATTAATTTTAGGTATAGTGATTGCAAAGTCAATTGAACAAAGATTAAAACCGACCATCGGCATATTCTTTATAAAAAGTGACATGGGCGGCGGTAGATATACTCATTAAAATTATTTCATTTCATTATGGCGTAAACTAAACAAATAAAAATAGATAATAAAACTTACTATTCCTACACCTACAGGAACGACACTGATTTATTTTCTAACTCTGCATACTGCCGAATAAAGAGGTCCCGAAAGGCACACCCGAAAACAATTAAAAGCGCATCTCAAAAAAATCTGCCAATCAGGTGCCGTCCATCCAACTGGGCTCGGTCGGTCGGGAAACAAATACTTTGTGGTCGGACCGAGAAGAGCCGCGGCTCCTCTCTGTCGGTAGGGTTGAAATTATACGAGGATCATTTTATATGAATTTTGATGACTTTGAAGGGCAGAATCAAGAAAAATTCCATGAAATCCATGGAACCCCGTATTAGGAGGTATTTCAATTGACTTTGCAAAGACTATAACGACCTTGCTACATCCAAAATCAACAACAATGTTAGTGGTCACCTATTTTGCCTGTGGATAATTTTTTTTTTAAGCCTACATCATAGTGAGTGATAATATACCGGGTGGGCCAAAAAAAAACGAATTTAGAACTTTTGAGCTATACCATCGATTTTAGTGGGACAAACTGCACTTGGCAAAGAATTAATCATAGTTTTGGCTGAATATATTCTTTGGTTCGCCATCTGAAAACGCAAGATGGCGAACGAAATTAAACTGTACCCTTCAAAGATGCTCGTTTATTCTTGTGTTGTGAACATGTTTTAATTATGTTTTTAAATTGGTAAAAAAGCTGCGTTCTTGCCACGCATAACAAGGTACGAATCAATAAAATCGGTTCAGTGGTTCGGTTCGGTTCAGAAAAATTTTTGTTTCAACCATTGTTTTGCATATTATACTGAACCGATTTTAATGAAATAAAAAACATCCTGGTGAGAATTGATTGCTTTTTAAAGATCATGATCAAAGTTTATCGCCATCTAAAAGTTTAAGATGCCGGACAGAATCATACTTGATTCTTAAAAATGGCTAATGACAGTTTTTTGACAGTTAAAAATTTTTACATAAATTAACTTTTTAACGGAGCCTCGTATCAATATGAAAAGGCTGTCCGTTTTGGTTCTGGAAGCAAATCTTATTACTTTTTGGCAACAGAACATTTCCCCCTAATTAGACCCCACTGAATCCGAATATCCCTGTTGCCAACTCAAAATGTCGACAAGGACGGAGAAAATCCCCCCCCCCCAAACATCCAAAAACCTGTTTTTTTTTTCAGTTTTATTTAATGTTAACTAACCCTTTTATCAAAATTGCAAATGACAACTTTTGTGGAGAACAGAATTTCATTTTTAACGATGTATGGGGATATAAGGTTAGGAATAGCAAGTAGCTCTACAGTGGCGACCGTAAATTGAGATTATTTAGAAAAAACATGTTTATTTAGAAAAAAAAATGGTTATTATAGGTTTTATAACATTTTCTCAAAAACTACACTTCTTTGGAAAAATATTTAGTATACGTTATTGTAGAAAATATAATTTACTTTTAAAGGCGGTAATTTAATGTGGGGTTTATGTCAGTGTCCAGGGGCGTACTTTCGTTTGTAAGAAAATTTAACAAAAATGTTTTTTGGTAATTTTCGAGAGTGACCCTAATATACGGACGTCTCTGGAGAGTTAGCCATATTTTCTATCACATTTGAAGACCACAGGGAAAAAACGTGCAAAGTCACTCTTAATTAGTTTAGAGATATAACATTTTGAAAGTTTAAAACTGGCACGTTCTTTCCCTGTTGGCCAAATGAATTATTAGTAATATCTTGTGACACGGCCTGTTTTTTCCCAGTTTGAATATTCCAGATAATAATACACATCTTAAGACATCATTTAGCATAATATAACCCACTTTCATAGAAAAAATGACTTTGCACGTTTTTTCCCTGTGCTCTTCATTTTGTAATACACCGTTTAAAAGGAAATTTCATTATCCACCGAAAAGTTAGACATTTTGTCGTAAGAAGCTTAATTTTTTAAACCTGTAAAAAAATTGATTGGTTTGGCGATTTTAAATATGTAATTACTTTAAATTACATTACTGGAGCGGTATATATAAAATAACTTTTTGTTATACATTGTTTGAAAATTTTGTTATCTGGGACGAAGTAAAAAACACATTTTTTGATAAAAAGCTTGGTTTTTAAGAAAATTTAAAAAGCCTGTGAAAAACATGTTTTTTTTAATGATTTTTTTAAATCACCCCCATTTACGGACGTCGCTGGAGAGTTTGTTATAAGTCAAACCCCACAGAGTTTTACAATGTTAAAAAGAGAATTTCAGTGTCCACAGTGCAGTATACATTTTTCCATATTAAGCTTAGTTTCTGAGAAAATTAGATAAAACCTGTAGCAAAAATGGTTTATTTTCTATTTTATTAAAATACATTTTAAAGCAAATTTTACTATTATAAAACATATCACTTGTTTTCCTGTAGACATTAGTTTAAAAAAAATAAAATAAATCTTTTGAACAACATGGGTATGTTTTCAACTTTTTAAATTACTGGAATTAACGGACGCCGCTGGAGAGTTTGTTATCAGTCTAACTCTATTGAAGCAAGTTAAAAAGGGAATTTTATTATCTACAATAAAGTATGTAATAAACTTTTCTCTTAGAAACTTAGTTTTTAAGAAAATTTAAAAAAACATCAAACTTTCAGATTTTGGGGGTCTGGGGAGGTTTTTGCAGCCATTAAAAAACAATATGATATTACTTTTTGATTATATAAATATATATTTTGAATGTACACCTGGGTCAATTTGGACTTTAAAGCGGCGATTTAAAATTTCGCCACCATGTTCGACGCCATCTTGAATATCTCAGCCCCTGTCAACATTTTGAGGCGCCAACAGGGATATTCGGTTTCAGCGGGGTCGAAATAGGGGGAATTGACCATTTGCCAGAAAGTAATATAAAAGGCTTCTAGAAAGTGGATTTTCTGAAATCTTGCCTTAACTATATAGTTGAGCATATTTTTCTCACAAATTTGTTTTATAACCAAAAACTTCCTAGATTTGGATTAAGGTATTTTCTTGCTAGTTTGTACTATTTTGTCACAATTTGCCAATATTCGCAGTTATCAAGTTCCAAGTAATTTTAATAACAAATGCAAAACAATTAAATTTAAGCATCGCAAGCGAAAACTTTGTAAAACTGGTGTGTTTCGCGCGAAAATAAGTGTTATTTTATTAATCGTGGATATGAATTCTAACTCAAATTTGTAGATTTTGGGTCATAAGCTTATAATTCTGTTATATTTGTACAAAAATATGGATAATAATATGCAACAAAAGGTTAGGTAGCAGAGCACTGCTTTCTATATTTCTAAATAGTGTTTCTGAACTTGCAATTGTGTTGCATTTTCTTTTAATAATTAAAAAATAATCATATAGCTGGTACTAGGAGAAGATGTTTTTTACATAACATATTTTCGGCGTTATGTCAAAAAAAAAATTATCGAAAACAATACCTTCTCTAGATATTGCTGCGCAAGCTAAGAAGCTGCTTTTTATATTCCTAAATAGTGTTTCTGAACTTGCAATTGTGTTGCATTTTCTTTTAATAATTAGAAAATAATTGGATAGCTTCTATTAGGAGAAGACCTTTCTTACATAACACATTTTCGGGGTTATATCAAAAAAAAATTTCATCGAAAACAATACCTTCTCTAGTTATTGCTGCGCAATGAATGCAAAAATTAGAAAATAGGTAATTAAAAAAATTATATGTAAGGATAACTAAAATCTTTGCCACCTTTAACTGATATTAAAACACCCTACTAATTTAAAACTGATAGAAAACCCTTTGATAATCAATTTTCAAAGAAACAAATTATTGCCTAGTTTGGGAACTTAAGAAAAATTCCTCATAGGAAAATGTAAGGAAGCCGATGATATTTAAAATTTTGAGAAAATTAATATTTATTTTAAACAAGTTACTTAAATTTTTCACAGTTTAAAACGGAACAGAAAATGTCAATAGGGTCCCATTTTTAAACTCAATTATGATATAGAAAATTTTAACTGGGGTTTCCGGTATACATAAGCGTCACAAAGTTTACGGAAAACAAAATAGATACCATCTTAGTTTCGAAATTTTTATAAATTTTTTTAACTACGCATTCCTATTTTCATGGTAGGTCTATCCTTCTCATGGGTATTGGTTGCGTGGTAGCTCAAGATGAGAAGAAAATAGGAAAAAATAATTCATTTAAAAAAAAACTTTTTCATGATCGCGGCCAGTGCCAGTGAGACTATTGTTGCAAATAGTGCAACAAAGTGTCAATCATACAGTTCATTTTATTATTTTTGAGCCATCTAAAATGTATCTAGAGCCGCAGGCCAATTTTTACCTTCCTACCCCGTGCAGCAATGACTAGAGAAGGTATTATTTTCGAGGAAATTTTTTTTTTTTTGACATAACGCCGAAAATGTGTTACTTGGGTGTATTTGGACCTATCCTAGCAATATCTTCATGATGTCTGTCTGTGTGTGTGTATTTTTTTTCTGTCCGTAACACGATTGCTCCTAAACCGCTGAACCGATTTTCGTAAAATTTTTAGGTAAAACAGTGTTCGACGCTATAACGAGCTGATTAGATTTTGGTCGAAATCAATTAATGCTAATGTTAAGTTTTTTGACAATTAAACATTTTAAAGAATGCTCACCTCTTAACGGAGCGTTGCATCAATATGCGGATTTCGGAATATAGTAGACCACATTTTGCTCAATAATTTGTGATATAACCAAAATTTTTGTAGGAGCTTTAGTTTCCGAGATATTTCAAAAAACTTTTTTAAGGCTGATTGTCATAGCTTCACTTGAAAAGTGCGAATAGGCTAGCTAGGAAGGTATCAGATCCGTCATGAATCCATTTATTTTTGTATTGGTTAACAACAAATTATATTTTTCTTAATATAATATTTTGGCCAAACTTGTGTGTTTTCTTTACAACTGACTTTCATGGGACACTTCAAAAATCGGAAGAGACTTCTGAAATTCGGGACAGTCCTGCCAAAATCAGAACGAATGGTCAGGTAGTTTGTGCTCTGTGAGCATTTTAAAGATCATAATAGAAAATCATCCGGCACGCTGCGGCGTTCAGAATTTACCCTTTCAGTTTTTATAAATATAACCTTGACGACGGAAATATGGATCCAAATCCAAACAATTTTTTTAGATCATTAAGGTAAACAATCCATTAAACTTAATGGTTTTTAAAGGATTACCTACTAGACAAATTTATTCTTTGTACGCCAGTATCCACAGGAGTTTATATCAGCTTTTTTTTCAATCTTCGAGACGAAATTAAATTTGTTAAGTGGTCTTCTACCCAATTTCAAAATATATTTGTTACGCGGTCGTAAAAAAGATATAATGTTAAGGGATTATAATACTGCGACCAAACTATAAACTAGCAATTTTTAATCTTACTTAGCACAAGTGTTTAGCTTTTATTCAGAATTGTTTAAACTTTGTACATATACAGGGTGTTCCAAATAAAAGCAACTACATGGGGATATCGGAAACGGTAAGAGATACGAGTTTGTTTAAATGAGAAAAAAGTGGGGCTATTCTAAGCCCAATCAGATGCCGTATCATAATTAAAAATATCGATAGGGGTTTTTAAAATATCGAGCAAAAATTAAAAATTGAAATATCGCCGCCATCTTGCAAACAAATTTACCGATAACAAAGCATTGAATTAAATAGGCAAATATTCGAAAATTTTACCGTTGTTATTCATGCAAATCCTGCATCGATGAATTAGAGACATGCATGCATCATTAACCAGTTGTTCAGAAATTTCTTTTTTGGCTTGCACAACGGCTGCCTCAATTTCTTCTATCGTATTATGAGTAGTAGAATAAACTTTATTCTTTAAGTATCACCAAATACAAATATCAATTGGCGTAAGGTCCGGCGAACGTGCAGGCCAGGCAACTGGACCTTGATTTCCAATCCAGTTATTTCCATGTTGCTGATTCAAATAGTCGGTTATGATTCTTGCATTTTGTGGAGGTGCTCCATCTTGCTGGAACCACATGTTTGCTACATCTTGAAGAGGCAAATTTTCTAAAATTTGGTCAACGCAATTTTGTAGAATTTCTAGATATCGAGGTGTCCGAGGCGACTATATTATTATGTAGATAGGAAAAAGTTTAAAGCTCTAACTTGATTGGTTGATTGTGTTGTTTAAAAATTATGTAATTATTACGCGTACGCCCATGTCTGAAGGTCTAAGGAAGATTAAAATTATCGTTAAAACGTCACCAATTAACTAAAAATATATTCAACTAAACAACCGTGTCCTTATTAAACGTGGTACCTACAAAAACACTTTGTTAAGTTTTAACTTAAAATATCTTGTTTTAATGTATTTTATTTAATTTTAACAACTTGTTATTTTTTTTTACAGGTTCATTAGTTATATAGAGTTATAAAAGATTTTGATTTTTATGTTAAATATTATTTGACCGAAAGTCAGCATAGGGCAAGTATAACCAAAAACAAGATACAAATAGCAACAAAAAAATATAGGAGTCGAAAATTCCCACGTAGGAGAGACCCTTTGCTGGCTTTTGGTCGATGCCGCAAACACAAAAATACATAATTCAATAAAAAAAAAGCTTGGAATTGACCAAATAGTGAAGTGTGGTTGATTTAAAAGCTAATCAGTTCCAATGGCAATTAGTTCGAAACCCTAGGGTGTAATAGCAACTAATTTACTGAAAAAAAATACTTGTAAAACTTTTTCAAACCAAAAAAATTTTAAGTATAGATTTTCGAATAAAACTATCTTTGAAGCTAAGACTATTTTTAGAGTCAACGATTTTCTAAATAATTAATTACATTTCGCGTCACTCGAGTTCGAATTAAAAATGTCATTCTATGAAAAAAGTTTAGTCGGAACAAGATTTTTGGTATCCTGAAATCCTTTCAGGAAAAAATCTAATTAAATTTCACTCTCGTAAAAATTGCTATCTAGCTAGTTTAGCAACCTTTCAGCATGAAGCAACGAAAAGTCTCTAGCCCCTCACAATTTTCGTAATTTCATACAACATTGGCGTCTCACAAGGGCGTAAAGAAGGGAAGATTCCACTAATAATTAAGTCTAAATCTGTCTTATCAACATGGGTTTCAGTTTCAAGAGAGACACAACAATTTTATTTGACCAGCGTGGTATTTTATAGTATATTTCCTAACAAGTGCTGAAAGTGTCACTTTCACGCAAGCGTTTGCAGTTGACCGACTAACGCATGCAGTGTTTGAAAGAGAAGAAGAGAAAAAACTTTCCGCAAGAGTTAGGAAAACTATTTTTTCTTCAAGCGTGCGGAAAAAAAAATAAGCTTTGAATACCTGTTTATCAAATTCATTTTGTATGCCTAAATATGCACAGCACATCACGAAACTTACTACTTGACATTATAAATATTTGCCAGATGGTTGCCATGCAGATTTAGTATCTTTCCTAACAAGTGCGGAAAGTGTTACTTGACCTACCTGACGGCACAAAAACTGCTAAACGCGCCTAAAGAAGTTTACACTTCAAAAAAGTTTTTTAAATTCATAGGTTTTGTATGAGCCCGACATTACGAAAACCTTGATAGTGTCTTGACTATCAGTCATGAAAATCCTAATAGAACGAGCCAACGAATACAACGTTCCACTATATATTGCGTTTATATACTTTGAAAAAGCTTTTGATAGCATTGAGCACTGGGCAGTAAAACATCTTTAATTAACAGCCAAATAGATCACAGATATACAGATTTAAGAGCTAATATATATATATATAGCGAAGCAACAACATCAATCAAAATCCGTGAAGGAACCAAGCCAATCCGCATAAGGAAAGGTTAGACAAGGTGACACAATATCCCCTGAACTATTTAATCATGCCCCAGAAGATATTTTTAAAAACTTAGATTGGGAAGAAACCACCTAAGAGAACTGATAAAAATGCTCTAAGAACTGGATACAGCAGCTAAAAATATAGGCTTGAGTATTAAGTGCACTAAAACTAAAATCATAACAAACACAGATGAAGCTATAATGCCGAGAATAAACCTAGAGAAAATAAAACAAGTAAAGGAATATATATATATATATATATATATATATATATATCTGGGACAAATGATTGAACTAAAAAAAGAGAACCAAACGGTTAAAATCAAGAGACGAGTAAGATTGGCCTGGGCAGCATTCGGCAAAGTAAGCTACATATTAAAAAATAAAAAAGATCCTCAGTAGCTTAAAACGAAAGTGTATAACCAATGTATCCTTCCTGTACTTACGTATGGATCCCAGACTGGACACTTACAAAATCAAATATGGATAAGGTAACAAAAGCCCGATCAATCGAAAGACAAATGTTACATGTAAACTTAATATATAGAAAAAGGAATAAATGGATAAAAAATAAAACAAAAGTTGTTGTTTTAGGGGAAAAGTTGCAAAATTAAAATAGAAATTTGCCGGTCACACCATCAGACAAAAGTGGAACGATGGATGGAACAAATGTATTGTAAACTGAAGACCTTGGGAAAATAAAAGATGTAGGTGAAGACCCCAAATGAGATGTGCGGACAATTTGAAGAAACATGCTGGAGCTAGATGGATGAACACGGCGACAGACAGAGAAGAATGGAAGATATTGGGGGAGGCCTATGTCCAAAGATGGACTGAAGAAGGCTAAATAGATAGATGATAGATAGTGCCTTGACATGGGCAGTTTTTGAAAACTATTTGAAAGTTGGGTTGTTAAGGACACCAAAAAAAAATAAATATTAAGGTATTGATTCTTAGGATTTTTAAAGCATGCGAAAAAGTAGCTCTTTGAAAACTAAAATGCGTGCGGAAAAGTGACAGTTTCCACAGGCCAGTAAAAAAAAGTTTTTACCATCAGTTTTGCTATGCGGTTTCTAAAATAAAATAGATGCTAACGCGATTTTTGACTCTATCACATTGATTAAAAAGATCCCTAAGAGGAAGCTAGACGAATCGTTACGAACACTCCTGACTGAGAGAACCTAATGTGATTACGCTGGTAACCTTGTCTGTCAAAAAATAATATTCTATTCCTTTAAAATGCTTAGGTATTATAAACCTAACATTCGTCTATGACCTAAACTGACTCTCCATTAACAAGGAAACCCTTAAAATACTTTGTAGATTCAAAAGGTTTAACCTTTAAACATACAAAAGCGAAGCGTTAGTATATTATTTTACTGTGTCAAAGCCTGTCTTTAATTATATAACGCATTTAGAAAAAAAGGTTTCTTTAATTCACATACGAAAAATATTAGTTAATACTTTTAATTTTTGAATCTCATACTTATTTTCCTAGTTTAAACGAAGATAATTTATAGTCCTTAAAAGGAAACTAATACGCAAAGCGACCACGCAGGCATTTATTAAAATCGGTTAGGTAGTTGTTGATTTATAAGCGTTGGTTATAGACAGCCAGAGATACAGATAGACAGAAACCAAACAAGCTAACTGGGACTAAATTTTACCATAAATTTCCCAAAAAAAAACAGTACGCCAGTAACGTAGCCCTAACTTTAAAAAAACCTTTAGGTTGGAAATATGGCTCCGAAGCAATGCATTTTTAGGTCAATATGGTAAACAATGTAGCAGGAATTATTTTTTTTATGTATGACCCTCTTGACAAATTTAGGTTTTGTACACCAGTGTGTGGAGCTTTTGTCAGGTTTTTTTCAAACTCCAAGATAAAATTAAATTTGTTTAAGCGGTCTTCTACCCAATTTAAAAATATATGAGTAAGTTGCTCGGTCGCAAAAAAATAGAATTTTAAAAGAGATATAACACATACTGCAACTATACAGGGTGTTCCGTAACTTAGGGGCCAGAGGCCAACAGGTGACACAGGAGGTTATTTCTGATAAAAAAATTCATATAATGCATGGGTCAAAATTCTTTCTTTGTCGGGATATATAGCATCAAAGTTGGCGATTTTTGTAACTTTTTTGATAATAGCTTTTTAAAAAAACGCAGTAAAAATATAAAATCTGGTAAAGTCGTTTACTAAAACAAGAACAATAATTTAAAATAAAAATAATTAAAATAAAAGTTATTTTGGATTTTTTATTTAGAAAAAACCTTTTTTTTGGGATATAATTTTTTGAATGCTATATTAATCGCAAAGTTTTTCTTAATATTTTTTTTATTAAAAATATAGTCTTTATAGAGATATTTTAATAAAATATCATTGATATTTTTAAAAAGAAAGGGTAAGCAAAAATTTAAGTTTTTTAAAAATTATTATTTTGTATACATTTCTTGGAGGGTATTTTGAGAGTCTGTATCTCCGCAACTTGTAATTTTATCAAAAAAAGGAATATAACATTTTTAGATCACAATTAGCAGAGTATTCATTTAGCTGTGACAGATTTTCTTTTTTTGTTAAACTCTTTTTCCCCCCACTCCTCTAACTTTAAAAATCCTATATCTTAAAAGCGGATGAGTGTTGACCTCATGGTATATAAACTTTTTTATTAGAAATAACCTGTTCTATCACCTGCTGCACTTTGGCCCCTAAGTTATGGGACACCCTGTATAGTCCATAAACTAGCCATTTTGTTATTTATGGCTATAGGGTATTTGACAAATTTTAGAAAAGAGTTTAGAATGATACATAGATCCCTAATTTCCTACGTAAAATTATTAAAATAGTATACTTTATCATGACTACATTTAAAATAAAGTTTTCTAATTTCCGATTTGAATTTGCCGCTAAAACGCTCATTTCTAGCATGGCGTTGCAATGACGTCACAGCGCATTAAACTCGCGGACAGATGCATGGCATACTTGGTTTTTGGTCTGTGTTTTTGTGCCTCAGTGTTCGAATATTAGCATAAAAACATCTGAAAAACTATTTATTCATGTGCCTACAGTAGTAAAAGAACGGAAAAAGTGGCTAGAACTTGCTCGAAGAAAGCCAAGGGCCTTATCTAATACATCTTCACTTAACATTTGTGAAGATCACTTTAATTTGAGTATAACTAAATTGTTTCTATTAATTTTTCTCAAGTTGTCTATAATATATATATATATATATATATATATATATAACTATTTCGTAAATGACGATAAAATTTTTGAAGTTATGTTTATTACAAGGGGTGAACAACTATAACAGGCAGAAAGGTGTACAAATTTTTAGGCGGTGCTAGGCAGTTATTAGGCAGGACTAGGGAGTACCTCTAAATGCGGGATAATGCAGTGCACATACAGGCTAAATGTAGGACTGAGCAGCGCGTATGCAAGACTAGGCAGTGCATAGGCAGTACTTACGCAGGACTATGCAGTGTAACCTATGCAGTACTTCAAGTATTGTTGGTCGTTGTATATTTTTTTCCAATCTGTCCCCCCTCGGTTTATTACATGATTTTTATTTTTATTTTTTTTTCTGTGAATCAATTTAGTATTACAGTTGCCCAATGATATGGAAAACTATATGGTGTACCATTTAATGGATGTTTAATGTATTTAGAAAATGTTGTTTTAAAAAAGCAATTTTTGATGGTTTCTTAATGCTTAAGATAATAATGATTGGGTATTTAATTGAATCTATTGTAAGTGGCATACTAAACAAAAAGGCAAAACATAAAACCTAACCTCAAAATCTAAATGAGTAAAAGTAGGCGAAGAATATCGTTAAAGAACTTTCAGTTATATACAAAACAACTCATCGAATACTTACATCAACATTTTAACGTTTCTAAATTCCGCAGAACAAAAATCACTGTTGTTGGCAAAGAAGCCTGCCACCATAAAGGAATTCAGCATTGGCAAGTTGCAGCTATCGGCTTTGGAGAATCCGTTTTCCATTGAAAATGTTTTTTATGAGCAAAACACAAAATAAAATCTAATAAAGCAAACATTACCATTCATAAGAAAATAACACAGAAAATAGGTTCGTTCGAAGCGTTTACTGTTTTGTGACGTCACTCGCAGCTGATTGGTAGACCGCCTGTTTTGAATCACGTGGCTAATTGTTTTAATTCGATGAATTTATTTAATTAAAAGAACTATGAATTTGAGAAAAAATTTAACAAAAAAGTTTGTTTTTAGCATTCCCAAGACCTAAAGAGATATCTAAAAATAAATATATATTTATTTTTTACTACTGTCAAACACCCTATTGCTCAAACATTCAGCGACCAAATAAAGTGTCCAAATCGAGAGGAGCCTAAACAATTTACAAAAAATTGGGTGTGAAGGCATTACAATTTTTTGTTGTTTACGGCTATTATTGTTTAAATTTCAGCACCCAAATGGCAATCGCCCAAATGGTCGGCGCCAAAACAGGAGGCGTTCAAAAAGACGTCGCAAAAAAGTGGGTGTCAAGGCATTATTTTTTTTTGTTGTTTACGGCTATTGTCCAAACATTCAGCGCCCAAATGGTCATCGTCCAAATGATCATCGCTCAAATTGATATCGCCCAAAAAGTTTGCATCTAAACGGTTAGTGTCCAACCAGAGCGTCGCCTTCAAATTATATAAGCTACATAGCCTAATAGCTACTAACCATGAAAATTCTAATAGAGCGAGCCAACGAATACAATATTCCACTGTATATTGCGTTTATAGACTTTGAAAAAGCTTTCGATAGCATTGAGCACTGGGCAGTAAAAGCATCTTTAATTAATAGCCGAATAGATCACAGATACACAGATTTAATAGCCAATATATATAGCGAAGCAACAACATCAATCAAAATCCACGAAGGAACCAAGCCAATCCTCATAAGAAGAGATGTCAGCCAGGGTGACACAATATCCCCTAAACTATTTAACCAGGCCCTAGAAGATGTTTTTAAAAACTTAGATTGGGAAGAAATAGGTATCAAAGTAAGCAGACAGTACTTGAACCACCTAAGGTATGCTGACGATATTGCCTTTATAACAGATAAGAAAGAAGAACTCATAAAAATGCTGGGAGAACTGAATACAGCAGCTAAAAATATAGGCTTGAGTATGAACTAAAACTAATATCATAACAAACACAGATGAAGATCACGATCAGAATAAACCAAGAAAAAATAGAACAAGTAGAGGAATATATATGGGTGTCCCAGAACTAATGGTACATAGTAAAACTGTATATTCACAGGATCAAAATATTACGATTTAGCCATACTTATCTTAGTCCAAAAGTTCGTACTAACCGAGATACAGGGTGTTAAACTTTATTTTTTCAATTCGGTTTTCTTTAATAACTTTTTTACTAATTAATATTTTTGCAAAAAATAACCAGCGTGTAAGTTATTTTATAATTGGAAAGACGATTTCGTCGTACAGGGTGTTCCTTGGACCCCTAACATTGCATTAAAATCAGTGTATTTTTTTTGTGCATCGGTGTATACCAGTTTTTATGTAAAATAATGGTTTTCCCGTCCTTTTTATGTAAAAAAGTTATACTGTTTTAAAGTCGCTCACAGCAACGGTTTTTGAGATTTTTGCATTTAAAGTTTTTATTGCATTTGAGTGATATGCCTAATTTATGTATGATACTTTCTTCAATTCTTTCTACTAATTAATATTTTTGCAAAAACTAACCAGCATATAGGTTTCTCTGAAATTTGCAAGACGATTCCGTTGAAAAATTTGATCTACAATGTACAGGGTGTTCTTTGGACCACTACCATTTCATTAAAATCATCAGTATATTTTTTTGTGCGTCGGTGTATACTTAAGGAGGTTTTTAAACAGAATATTATTTTAATTATTAAAATTTAATTATTAAAATCATACATATTTTATTGCAAACACAAATTTTTAGAGAGAAAAACAAAAAAAAATCGACAATAAATGTTCAAACTGGCCACCGTTAACCTGAATACATTTCTTTATTCGCTTATTATACGAACGTCTGATTTTAAGATAAAGATTTGCATTTCTGAACGCCTCTCAAGCATTTTGAATTTTTTGAAATAGTTCTTCTCGGGTATTTATCTTGGTCTTATAGACAAATGATTTCATATAGCCCGATATACAAAAATCCAGGGGGTTTAAGTCTGGGCTACACAGTTGCAATAACGGACAATAACTTACAATTGTTTTAACACACTTATGATAATTCAAGAACCACCCTGTATATTTTTTAACTTAATATTTCTTAAGAAAACATCCAATCTTAGAATGCTATAAAAGGTATTGATTATAGCAAATATGTATGAAGTAGGTTAGAATTTAATCAAAAATCTTTTACACATACAATAAAAACTTCTAATTTAAATATCTTGAAAACCGTTGTCCTAAGCGATATCTAAACGCTATAACTATTTTCTGAAAAAAAAAACATTAATGTTTTTAATAGAATCTTGTATACACTGAGGAACAAAAAATTTAGACCTATTTCAATGTGACGGTACCGACCCAGAGAACACCCTGTATAATATTTTTATTTTTTTAACCAAAATTAAATTGTTCATGCCCAAAAACCACCAAACCCAATTATTTGTGCAAAATTATTAATTAATAGAACGAATTGAAGAAAGTATCATACATAAATTAGACATATCAGTCACATGCAATAAAAACTTTAAATGCAAAAATCTCAAAAACCGTTACTCTGAGCGACTTTAAAACAGTATAACTTTTTTACATAAAAAGGATGGGAAAATCATTATTTTACATAAAAACTGGTATACACCGAGGCACAAGAAAAATACACTGATTTTTATGCAATGGTAGTGGTCCAAGGAACACGCTGTACATTGTACATCAAATTTTTCAACGGAATCGTCTTGCCAATTTTAAAAAATCTTAAGCGCTGGTTAGTTTTTGCGAAAATATTAATTAGTAGAAAAGTTCGGTTCGGTTTAAAAAAAATGTTAATACGAACTTTTGGACTAAGGCAAGTATGGCTAAATCGTAATATTTTGACGCAAGGAATCTACAGTTTTACCATGTACCATTAGTTCTGGGACACCCTGTATATATCTGGGACAAATTATTAAACTAAAAAAAGAAAACCAAACGGCTGAAATCAAGAGACGAGTACGATTGGCCTGGGCAGCATTCGGTAAATTAAGCTACATATTAAAAAATAAAAAATATCCTCAGTACCTTAAAACGAAAGTGTATCACCAATGTACTCTTCCTGTGCTCACGTATGGATCCCAGACCTGGACGCTTAAAAAATCAAACATGGAAAAGGTAACAAAAGCCCAAAGATCAATGGAAAGACAAATGTTACACGTAAAGCTAACAGATAGAAAAAGTAATGAATGAATAAGAAATAAAACAAAAGTAAGGGATGTCAAAGGAGATGTAGCAAAATTAAAATGGAAATTTGCCGGTTATAATATCAGACAGAAAGACGATCGTGGGAACAAATACATTGTAGACTGGAGACCTTGGGAAAATAAAAGAAGTAGGGAAGACCCCAAATGAGATGAGCAAACGATTTGAAGAAACATGCTGCGACTAGATGGATGAACAGGGCGACAGACAGAGAAGAGTGGAAGATCTTGGGGGAGGCCTATGTCCAAAGATGGATCGAAGAAGGCGAAATAGATAGATAGATAGATAGACATAGCCTTTAAGCACACTGTTCGAAAGAAATTGATCTGGCTATAAGACGCACCTATTCGTTTGGGTCTCGGATAAAAAATCAGTTAAAAACAAAAAATAATTCTTTGACTTAAAAACAAATGCAAGTATGAATGCTGCTCTTAGTCGTGTTAATAAAGCTACATAGCTGTGTCATGCATCAATCGATTTACAGGTTACAAAAAATTTCTTAACTAATTTTGACGTATCTCATATTAGTTGTGCAGAAATCTGTGTTTTATATAACAAAGTCATAGATTTTTCCTAAAGTCACAAATGGAAGCTGTCCTGGACAGCTACAAATTTAAACTAGGGAGCTAATTTATAAAAAAAATTCCAGGCAGTTTCAAAATCTGCAAGTTTTTTGAAAAAACTTTGTGTTTTTGAGAAAAATTGTTTTACTTATAAAAATCATTTTACTTTTAAGAAACTACCCCTAATCCGACAACGTATTTAAAGGTGTTATTTCTGGGATGATATAGATAAGCGATACACCAAATTAACGCACTAATCATGGGCTTTTGAATGCGTCTACTGAATTTTATCAGCATCCATATCTCAAGGATGTTTTTTGCAGAGTAAAAAAAAAATCACGTTTTTAGACCTAATTTGGGGGTATTGGTCAAAGTATGTTCGAGAATTCTGCAAAATAGTGGATTAAAAAAACATAGTCAAAAATGCCACCGTTGTTCTGCACTTTATGCCAAATCTCCATCATGAAAATCCGTATTCTACAATTTTTTCTGAAAATTTTCACGTATCACACAATATTGTGAAAATTTTGTTTCAATCATTTTTTTTTAACTTTGTTTAAGAAATACGTTTTTTGACATTGGAATATAGCTATGTTGCTAAAATTGACCGAGACATAAATTTATGGGCGTTTATGTGCGCAGTTCTAGGTTTTGGCGTATGTTACATAATAGACAGAATAATAATAGGTCATAGTCTATCTGTCATCGCTCCCTAGACATACCAGTATAGCCGTTACGTTAAAAGGATATCAAAATTGCTTATCTTTTCCGGTCATATGTCAGTGAACGCTTCGTAGAGATAATGGATTTTTTGTCAGTTTTTTTACGAGATGAAACTTGATCTTTTTGCACGTGCGGAATATTTTCTCACGTAGGACGTAACATACCACGATCCCATTTTCATTATTTCCAAGCAAATGATTTTCTGTTTTTTTTCGTTCGTGTGACGTCATTGGGTGGTCCAAAAAACATAAGCAAATAATTATTCTGCGGAATAAAAACCATTCTACTTAACTAACAACATTTTTAGCTTCTTATGTACAGTCGGGGACTTTTTAAATTGCCGCCCACGAAAATAAATAATATTCCTATTTGAAATTCGGAAAAGTAGTTTGAACCAAAATAAAAAAATTGTGAACCTTCCCTCTGTTAGTCCGGAGCCTAAGCCACTTTTGTCTGCATTTTTGCGTATCGTAATGAAACTTGGAACGATTATAATACAACACTATGGTATTATTTTGCAAAGTGGTGCTTATCCCCAACCCAGTGTAGAGCAAAGATACAGGGTGTTCTATTTTTAATTGTATCTATCTCATTTAAATTCTGTATAAAATTTAAATGTAAAGCTAGAGCAATGAAATTTGGCACCGATTATAAGGACATATACGCTTTTATTTTAAGCGATAAGAAAATTATATTGTTTCATTTTCTTCCAAGAAATAAAAAATATTTTTTTTGTTAAAAATGTATGCAAGATAACTTGCTAAAATTTACTTTGAGCATTAACAAATTGTTTCTCTTTAAAACAAGTATTGCTGGGCTGGTGTGACATATACAGGGTAGGAGTACAGGGGGGTTTTAATTAATAATTGTAAATTAAAAAAATATAAAAAGATGGAAAGGTATGTGGATTTCTTAGACGTAACGATAGTTTCAAAAAATATATACCAAATAAAAATACTTAGCTTTTGTTTATATTTTATGAAAAGAAAATGAAAATTTTGTTGAACTGTTATAAATGCAGGGTGTTTTTTAAAATAAGTTACATTTTTATGATCAATTTAAGTAGACTTTTTTAAGACGGCGTTACAAATCACTATGGAAAACTCAAAGTCAGCGCATTACAACAATATTGGTACAGCTCTCATTTTCTTAAATAAAAAATTTTGTCCAGAGTGTTAAAAAATAAGTAGACAATAAAGTTTTTTCGTAATTTTTTATTTTAGTGCTAAAAATTCAAATAACTCTAGATATGTGAAATAACCATCTCATTGCAATCACTATATTCTCCTTTATAAACCATTTATCGTACTCTAGTTTTGTAATAAGCGCTACATCATTACCTTCTTCTGAACGTATATACTGGGCGACAACAACTTTGCTGTCATTTGTACTGTTTTTCTACATTATTTATTTTAGCTACTGAGTTAATAAGAAGTTTGGAATGAAACTGGGCACAATTTGTCGGCATATTACAGGCTATGACACAAAGATTAATGTTTTTGTTATTTTGTAATATGCTGAAAGATACAAGGTGAGTAGTCTCAAACTTTGGGTCATACCGATTACGCAGGATACCTTCTAAATTTTACTACTTTTAAAACTAGAAGAACGCCTTTCTCACATGGTGTGTATTGCTTAATTTAGCTTTGTAACTGTAAGAAAATACAGAATGTTCCTTTGGTCAATATAAAAAAAAATTAATACGTAAAACATTATTTCCAGCACTTATAAAATTAAAAAATATACAGTAGAAAGTTAAACTGTTAATCCCCAATGCAGCTGTTAGTTAGAGACTTCAAAATATACAGGGCATTCAAATTAAAGTCGGTATTATTCTTAACTTTGTTATTATCAAAACTACAAGGTCGGTTAAGTAATTAGGCAATATTTTAATATTTTTTTCGCACTAAATTGGTGGAACAGGAACAAAATTAAACGACGCGTAGGTGAGTTATTATTAACGTTACAGTAATTTTAATTTTATAAAAAATATTTTTTACATAATGTGCATTAATTATCAGTATTTCGGTAATATCTATTTAATTATCACTTCTGACAACCATTCTCAAACAGGATGCAATTATGTAAGCCAAATTTAACAATAAGTCGCTAACTTTCATTTAATAAATATCGACACTAATAAATCTGGTACTTAAATACACAAAGGCCGAATTTTGAAGGAAAGCAGCTGCTTTTTATATGTAAATGTGTCACATACGGTCGATTTTAAAATAAGGTCAGGTTTTATTCCAATAAGTGTCCAATATAGTTAATGAAGTATGACAGAGCGGTACAGGGGAAGTATTTTTTTGTATAGTGTGGTATGTTGTTTCTCACTAATACAATACAAAAAAGCTTTATTAAAAAAGAGAAAAATTTACAATGTATAGTATAGTTTTAGTCACTGGGTAAATAATATTTAAAAGAAAAAAAGCCTAAGACAAACTAACCTAAGGACTTAAACTAAGAAAAATAAAAATCAAATGATTTTAACGAGAGAGTTATACCTGAGTATTACACTGATAGAGAATAATTGTACCTAAAGCTCATTAGATGGCTTTGAAACACTCTAGATTTTGTGATACATATATAGACAGTTCTCTTTTAAATTTGATTTTACTGTTTATAATTTTTAATTGTTGGGGTAAAAGATTGTAAAGTCTGAGACCAAGGTAATTTACTGATTTTAAAAATGCAGTATTTTTTGCTTGTGGTGTGGTGAAGTTTCGCATATTTACGTTTGCTCTGGTTTGATATGGCTGATTATTTGTTATCCTTAAGCTCGGATTAACATGTACAGTTAATTGCTGCAGTTATGAATAGAGTATTTACGTCCTTTAGCTTGGTGACATTTGCAAAGAGCTCGTTAGAAGAGAATCTCATTGGTTTGTTGTGTATTACTTTAATTATTCGTTTTTGAATCAATTTTAAATTTTCTAAATTATTTTCATAAGTTCCTCCCCTGACAGGAAGGCAGTAGTTAATAATTGACTCTACTAACGATTTATAAATGTTTTCGATATTTCTCGTTGACATGCAATTACGTAAAGATATGACTCTCCTCAATCTCCCCATAAGGTAGTCAACGTGATAATTCCATTTAAGGTGAAGGTCGACAAAAATTCCCAAATATTTTGTGTTTGATACCCTTTCTATATGATTTTTACAAGTAACACATGATTCTATGTTCTGGCAGGTATGCCACGTTAAACTATCTATGTCTGGCTGGCTCTTCTGGGTGAGACTGAAAGTAATAAATTTAGTTTTAGACATGTTAAGAGTTAGTAAATTATCTGTTAACCAATTATTTATTTTTTGCAGACTAATGTTTGCATTAGAATAAGTCTCAATCCATGTAGTTCCAGTCACTGTGATCTCTGTATCATCAGCGAATGACGCTGCTGTACCTGGCAGATCCATCTCTAGAAGATCATTTATAAATATCTGAATGAACTAATACTAGCAGTGTTCCATCATCCCGTTCGACAGTCATAAAACCGTCAAAAATCCCAATGCGGGCGCAATGCAATACGAGGACTGTTTTAAAACGGTTTTGGTTTGACGGAACGACCAAATAACTGTCCAAAAAACGAATGCTGTCATTGTGGTGATCGATTTACTTCAGTCATATGATCATATGTAAGAGAGTTAAAACGAAAGTCACGTGACTAAAATAAAGAGTAGGTTTCACCGGGTAGTATGAAAGTAGATCGAAGGCAAATTGGGAATTCGAGAGCTCTAAATTAAAGTTTTGCACACAAAAAAAAGTTGCACAAGAAGAAAAATTACGGACACACTACTGTTATTTATTACACATTTTTTTGTAAAACTACATAGGATTATCAGAATACCTTTTTAATTTTAGTTCTTTAAAATGCGGAAAAAATTACATGAATTTAATTTATATTCACAAACTATAAACCACTACAGACTGCCTAATAAACTAAATATATCAAAAACTAAAACGAACTTGCATTAGAATATATTTTTGGGCAAAACTTGCGACAATATTTTTTTGTAATTTCATAAGTTTTATGTAAAATTTATATATTTATTTATTTGTATTTTGTAATTGGAATTTTACAAAATATAAATTTATCTCTCAATAATTTGTTGTCACGAAGTGGATGAAAATTTACATAGCTACATTTTCTCCAGTCCAACATATAATAAACACAGACAAAAAAAAGAGTGAGATGCAGACATTTCTAATGCGCCTGTCTTGAATCCTTGTATTTTGGAGGAGTCTGAAACCGATTTAAGTGGCCTGCTGGAACGGAAAAATGACTGTCCGATAACAGTCTAACGTCCACCTGGAACGCAAAAAGGATTTTTCGTACCGTTTTCTGTCGCTGTCGCACGCGATAATGGAACGAAGCTACTAATGCATTAACAAAAGAAGAAGCTAATAGTGTGTGGAGAGGGTCGGCTCTTTACTGTTGTCAGTTCTACATGTTAATATGACATTATAGGATGTAAATAATAAAAATATTTAGGCAGGATTTTTAAATTATATCTGTCCTCCATTTGGGAGGTCTAAATCGGTGATAAGATACAGTAAGTATAACCTAATCGTGGTCAAGTGATCGCAAACGTATCCTAACAGGGGCGTGCCTGGGCAGGTTAGGATCCGTTTGCGATCATATGACGGTTAGGCTAACAACGATTTCGACCTCCCAAAAAGAGCAAGGGGGAGCTAACATGAAAAAAAGAACGAAAAGCAAAAAATTATTTCCAAAAAATATAGTCATGTCCTTACGTATACTTTAATCGCCTTCTTTTTCTAAGACCACAGTGGCCGCAGTTGGCAACGCCCTCCACCAGTAGATAACTGAACCATTTCCACACTTTACGGTTTCTACATTTTATTTTTCGTTCGATTAGATTTTCTTTGCTTTATCATTTCTACTAAATATTTTTTTACAAGTGTTGTTTCCATATTTTGCTTTTCTATCACTTATGCGCGCCCAGGACTTTTTCATCGGAATTTTCAGTCAGCTTTTTTTAAATGAAATTAGAGTAAAAAAATTTGCTGCTCTGCTACAAGTGCATACGCTAATCCGCATGCATCAATTTCATATTGGTTTTAATCTTTCTGCTTTTTAATTAAATATTAACGTAAAGTGCTATGCACTTTACTGATAACAGTGTTAAATAATTAAAAAAAAAACAATTCTATGGATCAAGACGATGCTATGTGTGTATTTTGGAAAAATAGGAAGTTTGTACACTTTCCACATATCTAAAATAACGCTTTCCTTCCCTGTAAGGCCAGTGCAGATCTTTTAAAAAGACAAAAAAGTAAAAATTGGTAATAGCATAAAATAATTTAGAGTCAATCCGAGTAATTAGGGAAAGGTTTTTCTGCGATTCCAGCAAAACCAGATCTCCTATTGTAAAAAGCTGCATGTAGTTGAATTTTGTAGGGTATTTAAAAAAAGCTGCAAAAAGAGTATATTTTTATTATATTTCGCATGGTGGTACCTAACATCAAAAGCTAAATTTTTATTTGAGGATTCCCGATTTGCCGGCTGTAGAATCCTATATGGTGGCTGCGAAAATCAAGAAAAAAAGATTTTTTCCTGTTTCAGGAGAAATGAAATTAGTTTTGATTGATTTACTTTAAGTAAGACCACCGCAATTTAAAACTGTAAAAAAATTTGACACCTGTCACTTCAAAACAAAATGGCGGGTATATTTCAAAAAATTAGTTTTTTTTATATTTCCTTTAATTTTTGTGACATATTGACTTATTAAGCGCTATCTTTGTGTCCCCTGGGGAACTGAATTTTTTTTAGTAAATTTTATGACCTGGTTAATAGCTTTAATAGGAGGTGTTAAAAATACATATTGCACAAAAATTAAAGAAAATATCGAAAAAAAAGTGACTTTTCGAAATATGGCCGCCATTTTGTTTTGAAGTGACAGGAATCAAAATTTTTATAGTTCTCAATTGAGTACTTGCACTTAAAGTAAAGCCTTCAAATGTAATTTCCTTTCTTCTAAAACAGGAAATTTTTTTTCCTAACTTTGGCAGCCGCTTTAGATTTTGAAGCTGAAAAATCGGGGATCATCGAATGAAAATTTAGCTTCGGGTCATAGGTACTACTATAACTATAACTTTTGTAAAACCTATTTTTTTTTCATAACCTAAAATTTTCCGAGAAAAATTGAAAAAACCGCTTTATTTTTTATTTTAACCTTCCACAGTTTTGTTCCGAGTTTAACGCAATTTATTGAAAAATTTCTTTTGAAGTCCTAAATGCGCAAAACATTTTGAAATCAAAACACTTAATTTTAGGTTTGAAATCACAATAAAATGATTTTAAACCTAAAATTCTTGAAGCAGTTTTTTTAAAAGAAAAAAATAGGCGTTTTTTTAACAAGACATATACTTTTAGATGGTCTAAAAAAACAACATTACTATGGAAAAATCTGCCAAGAAATACGAAAAAATGACACAATAAAAATAGCACAAACGGAATGGATATTGATTTAAATTATATTGCAGTAATTTCATTTTGCTATTTCTTATAATACCATCCTAAAATAGACTTTTGTTTTTAAATTTGGACTGGTTTAAAAAAAATGCATTTAGAACTCATTTTAGGTTATAAATCCAAATAAAAAAAAGGTGGGAGCTAAAAAAATCAAATATCAAAAAAACCAGTTTTTTTCTATTTTTATCGGAAAATATTAAGTTATGTTTTATAATTTTGCTATGTAACTTTTTTCGATAGGAGATCTAATTTCGCTAAAAACCGTAAAAAACTATTATCCACCACTAAGAGCTCACCCATTTCACCACAATAACTCGGATCGAGTCTAGTTTTATCTTTCTATTATCTGCGAATGAACCGAACCGAAAAAAAAATTGTGTGAGCTTAGGTGCCCATAAATTGACAAAGTATTTCATTTAGCCTCTTAGGCAGCGTGTCAATATAAATGAGCCTATAGTTTTTGGGAAAACAAAGTTAATTATCAAATCGGTTATTAAAACAAAATTAATTTTTCTAAAATATTTTTTATTAATATAACAAATATTATTTTTGTATATTCCGCAATAAGTTAATTATAAATTATAATAAATTTTAAATATAACTCTCAATATTTTATTTAAATTTTCACTAAAATTTTAAAACGTTGCTTTGCATGTAAAAATATAACATAAACATTATATTTATTTATGGGAAATACAGAGAGACATAATATTTATTAAAAAGCCTTTAGTAAAGTTAAAATAGAATAAGCAAACATGTTGTGATTTGGTTTCTGTTTTTTTTTTCCTGATTTGGTAACCGTGACTCTTTCGCCGACACTAAGGCCGCCATTTCGGAACACCTAATTGCACGGGTGATCGGCCACCTTTGGAACCCCAGACCGGGTATTTTTTTTATCCGGTCCTTTTGTCCCTTAGAATGGCCTACCGACTGAAGGAGTGTGTAACAAAGTCCGCCTTCACGAGATATCCGACCTTATCCGGCCTGGTTACCGGCGTGAATAAAGGGGTAGGACAATATTACATTTTACACTCCCCAGGAATCCTATAAATGTCTGCCGCACTCGACCTCGGCAACCGACGGGGATCGAACCCGCCACTGTAGCAAGCGAGATTCCTTAACTCACTCGTGTTCAATGCGCGAACGCACTGAGCCACCACGGCTACTTTGGTTTCTGTTTTAATTTTAGTTAAGGCTAAGTAACCTCGGTGTATTTTAATCTCGATTGCAACAGTGGCAAGTTCGAGTCCCGTTCATTCACGATAACCAGGCGGCATAAGATCGGATATTTCGTAACGGAATACTTTGTTACCAACATAACCCAGGTTTAGTATCTACAGTACCTTAATACCGAAAAGGGCCAAATTCGTGTTGCATTATAGATGATAAATAAATGTATCCATGACGGAACTGATACCTTCCTTGTCCATTACTACACTTCACGCTATATCAGTCTTGAAAACAGTTTTTTGTGAATATCTCAGAAACGAAAGCTTCTACGAAGTTTTTGGTCATATTACAAATTATTGAAAAATATGTGTTTCACTATATTCCAAGTTAGCCTATTTTCAATTTTTAAACTGTCAAAAAACTGTCATCAGCATTAATGGATCTCTACCAAAATCTAATCAAAACGTTATAGTATCAAGCACTATTTTTCATTCAAATCTCATGAAAATCGGTTATGCGGTTTAGGGGCTATTGTGTTACGGATAGTTAAGAATGGTCAAAATACATCCAAATCGTCGTGAATTTTACTAAGTGGCGTATATTAAATTTCCAAATTTTGGCGTATATGATATACGGCTGTTAGAAAGATACATATTTGTTGTTTGAAGACATACGGCTAAACAAAAAATTTCTATAACTCGAAAACTACTGGGAATTCTACTACATACATTATCTGAAAACCGAAAATCGCATTTTTCTCATATACCTACACCACTTTGTCAAATTAACGACGAAATAACGCATTTTCGGCTGTATCTCAAAAAGAAAATTCGTCAAAAATAATACCTTTTCTAGCCATTGCTGCGCGGACTAGTAAGGCAAAAATAGTAAAATGTGCAACAAGAATGACTAGATTTAATCGGATTGTACTTTTACTATATTTTGGGTTGCATGCATAGGGGTGTATCCAAGTAATTCTAGCTTCATTCAGTTTTCTAATTTTAATCATAACACAAAATATAAATAACCAATTTTTAAAATTTATTTAGTGAAGTAGGCATTTCTTTTTTAAGACTGTCTCAGTGCCAATGACGCAGGTGAAGCGCTGCTTCCCATCTTTTTTCCAGACTAAATATAAAAATTTACGAATCTGACAGGACAAAAAATAAAAAATCGGAGCCTCGCCGTGTCAGCAATACCGAACAAGCGCTAAGAGTAGCAAATGCCTATCGCACTGTATCAAATGAAGCCCTACAGGTCATAGCAGGAACACCGCCTATTGACCTTGTAATAGAAGAAAGATTATTTTTAGAAAGAAACGGCAACACAGAAGAACAGAAAGAGATAGCCTCGGAGATAGCTAAAAAGGTTACACTTGAAAAATGGCAAGAAAGGTGGGAAAAAGATACCGGAAAAGCTGTTTGGACAAAGAATACCAAATAAAAAACGATGGATGGAATGTAAACATAGATATGTCAATTATCAAATAACGCAGATTTTAACAAATCATGGGTGCTTTAAAGTATACACAAAACGCATAGGAAAAACAATAAGCGATAGATGTATGTACTGTATAGGCATAGACGACGCAAACCTTACACTGATTCATTGCCCAAAGTTTAGAGAAAAATGAAACATTATGCTAGAAGCTTTACTTATAGACCAAGGAAACTACCAGAACAAATCATAAATGAGATGCTAAAAAACAAAGACAATTGGAAGGTAGGTAACTGATTTATCAAAGAAATAATGGATAATAAAAGTAAAGATGAACACTCAGAACAAACAATAATACTAGAGTAAAATAGAAATTGTTTGATACCAAATGGCTTGATAGTATTGCTAGAAGTCTTCAAAAGAAGTTTTAGTCAGTAATGAGAGTGAAGGAGCACGACAAAATAAAGTAACAAAGAGAAATTAGATGATATGCATGAACTCCTAATCGCCAGAGCGGAAGGGAGATGTAGTGACTACACAGAAAGACTGCTGTGCCACCTGATGTAATGTTTAGAAAACGGTTCCGGGGGCACATGCATTTCAAAAGGACCACTTGTTTTTCAGTGCTTGCACTGAGTACGCCCTTAACAAAAAAAAAAGTAGAGTGTCAACCACTAAGGCCAGATTCTATGGAAAAACCAAGGGGTGAACAGCTAACCCAAAATGTGTACACCGATTGTGAAAATCCACAATCTTTTGCTAATATTGTGAGGGATTGTGGAAAGATTGTGAGAGATTGTGGAAAGATTGTGAGGGATTGTGGCAAGATTGTGAGGGATTGTGGAGGACTGTGCAGCTGTGTAGTGTATCTACGTACCTAAAAGGGGGGGGGGGGGGGGGGTGGCGGGGCGTTCCATCAAAAATTCTGGCGACCAAAAAAAAATAAAAGTCATCATGTCTATAGTTTCCTTGGCCGCCCTCTTAATTTACCGTTACCGGCCCTGCTACTTAATACCCGAGGGGTGACCAGCTAACCCCAAAATGTGTACGCCGATTGTGAAAATCCACAATCTTTTGCTAAGATTGTGAGGAATTATGGTAAGATTGTGAGGGATTGTGGTAAGATTGTGAAGGATTGTGAGAGATTGTGGGTGATTGGGAGGGATTGTGTAAAGATTGTGAAGGATTGTGAACAGATTGTGAGAAATGTGTACACCAATTGTGAGAGCTGTTCACCCCTCGGGAAAAACTATGATCACCCACTTTTCTAATGTAATATTTAAATTGATTAAACTCATCTGAAAAGTCAGGAACTTCAGCATGCTTTAAAATGCTAAGAAGATCAGTTAATATATCATGATACTTATTTTAAGCCATGCGGTGTTGCACAACAACACATTGTTTCTTTAGGTAGGTAAATATATTAGCAACAAACCGTTTGGTTATTCATTCTCTTCATTTAAATGTGAGAATCAAACAGGTTTGACCATGAAATGTCAAAAAATCATACATTTTTATTGTTTTATTAACCAAAAGTATGCTCTGGAGTTATTTATCTTTGGTTAAAAGAACAATGAAAATACATGATATTTTGATGTTTCTTGGTTAAACGCTCTCTGTTTGATTGCATTTAAACGAAGAGAACGAATAACCAAACGGTGCGTCGCTAATATTTGCCTTTTGTATTCTACAAATGTAGGAAAAATAAGGTAACATTAAAAAAGTGGGCGAGTGTACATATGTACCTACTTCTTACCTTAAAATCTGCGATACCGGCAAATTTTGGGTGCTATTCGCCATTTTCTAATGTCTATATCTACTACTACTATCTACTAGCTTATTCGGAAAATCACAAAACAACAAGCTGAAAATGTGAAAAACAAGCTTAAATTTAAAAACGAGGTTAAATTGAAAAATTGTAAACATGACCAAATGTCAAAATCAGCTGAATGCCGCGATGAAACATTTTATCCTCGCCTAGGCTGCTTCATAAACCCTGTTTTCCTATTTATTAGTTAAAAAAATAACGTTTTTAATTTGAAAAAAGGCGTAAAAGCCAAATTCTAAGATACCTTCGAACAAAAAAAACCTTTAAAAATTTTTATATACCGGGTGGGTCAAAAAAACCGGACATGGGACAAACTGCCCTTCGCAGAGAATTAATCAGACTTGATTAAATATATTTTTTTGCCGCCATCTCAAAATCCAAGATGGCAGACCAAATTAAAATGTACCCTTCAAAGATGCTCGTTTATTATTTTGTTGCAAACATATTTTAATTATTTTTTTAAATTAGTATGGAAACTACATTCTTGCCACGCACAACAAGGTATGAATCAGCAAAATCAGTTCAGTGGTTTAACAAAAAATATTTTTGTTTCAACCATTGTTTTGCATATTATACGATTACCTTGCCAATCAAGTCTGTATTTATTTCCTTATAAAAACCGATTTTAATGAAATAAAAAACATCCTAATGATTTTTTTATTTCACTAAGTAATAATGAGTTTATAAGGAAATGAATGCAGGCAGGATTAGCAATGCATTCGTATAATCTGTTAAACAATGGCTGAAATAAAAATAGATTTTTTGAGAACCATCATACCGATTTTACCAGTTTGTACTACTTTGTGCGGACCAAAAGTAGTGCTTTTCCATAGATTTAAAAAAAACTAAAACATTGTCAGAAAACAAGAATAAACAGGCCATCTTAAAGAATCAAGTATGATTCTGTCCGCCATCTTAAATTTTAGAATGGCTGTAAATTTTGATCATATAGTCTTTAAAAGACAATCAATTTTGACCAGGCTGTTATTTATTTCATTAAAATCGGTTCAGTATTAATGAATTTATAAGGAAATAAATGCAGACATGATTGGCAATCGTATAATATTCAAAATCGTGAAAAAACTGTTGTTTTTTACTTAGGAAGGTACCTAAAGGCATAAAATAAGATCTTTACTGAAAATACAAGTGAAAAACTTCAGAAAAACTGTAAAAATTGAGAAAATATTTCCTTAAGTTAGTCTAATTTGGCTTAGGGTAAATTAATTTAAGTCAATGTAATTTAATCTAATCTCATTTGCGAAGCTGAACTGCTTTTACCGGCGTATTGTTTACATTTGATTCTAATTTGGTTTTTATTTTAATTATTTTGCATAATTTCCCTGTGTACGATGCAGTGGGTGTTTTACTGGAAAACCCGTTTTCGAGGTGGAACGACCTAGGCGACGAACAAAAAATAATTTTTGAACTCTGAAAAGCCGTAAATAAACCGGCTAATGTTAAAGACATTCGATATTTTAAAGAATCGTGGCACTAAAATTTAAAGGCTAGACAAATTTTCCTCACATACAAGCAGTAAAATTTCAATTAAATTGCAATTGCATATCATCGAGAACCTACTACGCCTATCTGATTTCGCTCATTTTACTGAATTTTGGTAAGTTCTTTATAGAATAGATATTTACATTATTAGCATATTATTATATTTTTATTTTTAAGATGTGTGTATAAAAAATGAGGGCAGGGACATTCTGCGTCACCTATTGCGAAAGTTACGAGCCGCCACTGGAACCTCTTATATTTGCTTCCAATGTTAAAAGATTATTTATATTATAATATTAAAAGTTTTTTCAAATCATATTCCATATTTATTTTGACAATTTTTTTTCTATTTGTTATGGTAAATAGCTAACTTTCAAAAAGTTGTCGGAAAACTATAAAATGGACATGGGGGGCGATATTTTTTACAGCTATATTTTTTTTCATTATCTCTTTAACTATACAATCGATTTTGATGGGAAAAAATGCACTTGGCAGAAAATTAATCAGAGTTTTGACCAAATATAATTTTCTGTCCGATATTTCAAAATCCAAGATGGCGGACGAAATTAAAATATACGTTTTAAAGATGCTTGTTTATTCTTATGTTGCTAACATATTTTAAATACTTTTTTAAATCACTAAAAAAGCTGCATTCTTGCCACACACAACAGAATACGTATCAGAAAAATCGGTTTATTGGTTCTAAAAAAAAATAATTCTCTTTCAACCTATGTTTTAAATATTATACGATTTTTTTGCCAATGTCTGCTTTTATTTCCTTATAAATTCATTACTACTGAACCGATTTTGATAAGGTAAAAACATCCTGGTGAAAATTGATTGCTTTTTAAAGATCATGATTAAAATTGATCGCCATTTTAAAATTTAAGATGGCGGACAGAATCATACTTGACCCTTCAAAGAGGCAACTTTATTCTTATTTTCCGAAAATGTTTTACTTTTTTTTAATTTAAAGATAAGCACTACCCTTCTCCCGCTTAACAATGTATAAAGTTAATTTAACCCTCGTTGTGTTAGGGAAAAGTAGTGCTTTTCTATAAATTAAAAAAAAACATTTTCGGAAAATACGTATAAACACGTGATTTTGAACGATCATTTAAAAAAAGAAATCAATTCTAACCTGGATATTTTTTATTTCGTTAAAGTCGGTTCAGTAGTAATGAATTTATAAGGAAATAAATGCAGACTTGATTGGCAAGGCAATCGTATAATATGCAAAACAATGGTTGAAACAAAAATATATTTTTTTGAACCCTGTTGTGCGTGGCAAGAATGCAGCTTTTTTACCAATTTAAAAAAAAATAATTAAAACATGTCGCAACACAAGAATAAAGGAGCATATTTTAAGGGTACATTTTAATTTCGTCCGCCATCTTTGATTCTGAGATGGCGGACAAAAAAATATATTTGGTTAAAACACTGATTAATTCTCTGCAAACTGCAATTTGTCCCATTAAAATCGATTGTATAGTACAAGAGTTATAATTTAAAAAAATTGTCTGATTTTTTTGGACCACTCGGTATATGTGTTCCTCATTTTTAAACCTGAAGCTTCTCAAATTAAAGTTAAGATTTTACCGATATATTAGAAAAATATTTTTTTTTTTAAATTGTATGTTGCTTTAACCCATAAACATGTCTAGATCATTAAACCATCTAACCTAAAAAACATTAACGTTCTTACGTAAATAGAATTTTCTAGTTGTGAGCACTTGAGAAACCGCTTAAGTGCACGTAACAAGTAAACTCCCGTAACTCTATTAGCGGGAACTTTGCCGGCAACCGGAGTTGATAAGTGACTTGCAAGTTTCACGTGTAAACTTCAACGCGGGTCGCAACTCACTGACTGTTGTACGCGGCTGTGAGGGCGGATTTTTGTGAGTGAGGAGTTTCCGTCGGACTCAGTGTTTTGAGTGACGCTGAGAAAAAGAAACTGCATTTCTACAGTTTTTCTATGGTATTCTGATGAAACCGGGATCTAAGATACGAGTATACAGGATTAATTTTTCAACATAATTTATGAAAATACAAAAAAATGCAAAATTAAAATAATCAAAAAAATGTCCCAGTTGAGCCCATCAAAGAAGTTAAAATTCCCGGAAAATTGAAACTACTACAATTAATTACAACTATTAACTTAAATTGTCACTTAGAATAATCAATACTTTGTTTTTATATAAAAAATAATTAAATAACTCAAAGTTTTTGATATTTGATTGTACAAAACTATCATGAGTTGATTAATCTACTACTTTTCTTGTGACAGTTAAAAAAAGAAACTGCATCTACCTTAGCCTAGAGTCCCTGTATGTTGACATATTTGGATATATTAGAGTCGCGACAAGCCCATCAATGTCATTCTTGAATTTGCGTCTAGGTTATGTTATTTTCAAAATTAGAAACGCAAAATTAATAAGGCCTCCCAATACAGAGTGGCCCAATCAAAATCACCTGAGTATTAGATATGTATGTATACCGGGGGTGCGGTCTAGTAAAATAAATCCAGTCTTAATATCAACATTTTGATTTTATCTGTGTGTTTATCATTTCATTATTTTAGATTTTTTTCCTAAAGAAAGTCAGAATTTTTTTTATTATGTAAGTATATATTTAATTATAAAATAACATATAATTGGGTAACATTCAAAGTGCATATCACATTGTCAATGATTTTTAACTATTTCCTAAACAAAGTAGTTTACGATTTTTTTATTATTATAGCAACTGCTTTGGAAGATTTTAGTCCACAGAACACTGGTCTATTTTTTAAGTGATGAGTAACAGGCTAAATTTTCGCAAATAGCATTCTTTTACTAAAACTTTTCCATGTGTGAAAATTATTGAGGGTGATTCTTAACAGAAGCTGTATTTAAAGATTTTATTATATTAAAGATCAAAAAACGTTCGTCCTGCAAATAAGATGCTTTGAAGGCCGCGCCGTGTCTCCTAGACCAAACATGTCAAAATTACAAGAAGCAAAAAGTTATAGTAAATAATAATTATCGTATTAACCGGCTTACTTTTTTTTTCTGGGACTTAAAAAATGTGTTTAAAAGTAAACAGCAACATTGCGTTCAGTTAGGCATCACTTTTAAGAATTTTTGCAGAGGGGAACGTTGGAGGTCTCGGCAAAATGAAACTATTCAAAAAAATTCAGCCTGTTATCTATTACTTAAAATATAGACCGGTAAACTGTGACTTTTTTATGTTGACTTTTTTTTTAAATAAAAATAATTAGTTTAACGATCATTTCGTTCATCTTCTATATATAATAATATGATGATGATAATGATAATTTTGTTGTTCTAGGAAAATATAAGTTCGCTCCAGTGTCAATTATCGTTGAGTTTTGGTTCTTATTCGGCGAGAACTTGACAGTCACATCAATTTGTCTATATTTTCTAATGGAAATAGTTTTAAAATAGATAAAAAGTGGTAAAATGCAAAATTCTTCCTGTTCTTGATAAGAGGCCAAAAATGTCCCAACTTCTTGTACTTTAAAACTAAGTTGTCGTTTTCCTTTTTGTACAGTTCAATTTTTTCCATATGTTCATCGAATTTCTGTAAAAGTAGAGTTCTTTTTTTATGGAATAAATATTAAAGGAACAACTTGCTGCTTCAGTGACACGTAAACTCCTCTTGTGCAAAGTGGGCCTAAAAAAAACTAACTACTAAACTTTATAAATTTCAAACCGGCCAAAGTGCTCCTTCCATTTCAAGTCCTATTGTTAATTTTGGAAAGCTATACTTACCTCTCAAATTTTGGTATTAGATCAAACTTTTGCTGATGAACGTAGTAACTTTTTCTGGACTGCTGGGAAAACTAGAAAATTGATATCTCTTATCTGATGTATTACAACAGCTAATTAGGAAACAGGAATAATTTATTTTATTAAAAATTTATGGTTTCGAAATAAAAACTCCTGACTTTTATTTAAAACTTTTTGACAAATAAAACAAACATGACATGCTTTGTCAGTACGTTTAAGGTGGCTTAATCAGCGCAACGATTTTAAGTGACTTTCGATTTTTCCTAATAATTAAATTACCGCCGTTCATTGTAAGATAAAGAGCGCGAATACGTTCTCTTTCTAACAATTGTTAGAGTATAGACATCCGATATTTTGTCCTTTTATTTTAAAAGACATTGATGGGCTTGTCGCGACTCTAATGTATCCAAATATGTCAACATACAGGTCCAAATATGTCAACATACAGGGACTCTACCTTAGCCATGTAACACAAGAATCAAGATAAGCCCATTTACAATGAATGTATGATGTGTGTATACGGGAATTTTAGAGCACTTGTATCCAACATTGGAACCACCATGATGATTACCGAACTTTCTCTTTGTGTCTTAGAGAGGGCACTTAGAGAGAAAGAGAGAGAACGATAAATTAGGTTCTGTATCCTGTGTGGATAACTTATTGTTATATATATCTTTTTTAATTGCTGTTTTCTAAATGTGGTTTTGAGTTACACCATCAGGTGATAACTGTTATGTTTTTTGCCATTAACACATCTTAGTTTGAGTTTTTCTGGAAAGATCTGTATCACCCTCACAAAGGGCTACTGGTCCGGTACCTTTTCGATGTGGTGGCGGATGGCGTATGTCTAGTCATTGAATCTCGAGGTGTTCAAAATGGGGTTCTTACTTGTTATTAGTTAAGCTAATATTGAACAAATAATGAACGTCATAAGAGATGGGGCGTTATTTGAATAACGTTATGTTATAACGTTGTTGAAAAATAATGTAACGGACCATTAGCAATTCAGAACTAACGAATAAATTCATCAAAAAAACTTTTCACGTTCGCGTTATGTGAATAACGGCAACGTTATTAAATAGGGTCCGTTAGTCCCATCCCTACAGGTCATTTCTAATGAAAATGTGCTCTCACGATTATTAATTTTTTTTAGTAGTTTTAAATTAGTAAAACAGCTTTAACTAAGCTAGACTTGTGGTTATTCTGGTAAATGCGTTTTTTGAAAGATATGGCGGATTCAAAATGGCGGAAAGGCGTGTCTTTAAAAAAATTGTAACTTTTTTATTTGTTATCCGATTTTCATAGAACAAAGTTTAAAATACTTGCTTTGTAATGTTTGTAAAAGTATATTGGTCAGAAAATATGTATTTTTTGTATTTGTCAAAAAAACAAAAAAAATAAAAAAAAGGTAATTTTTTTTTTTTTAATTTTATACTATTGGAGCTAGAAAAAAAAGTTTACATAAAAAAGATAGCTGATTTGATTCTTTATTCAAATATGGTTCAAGTGTTCCAATGCGTTAATTAGTTTTTAAGTTATTTCCAAATAACTGGAAAAAATAGGGGTCTTTGGGGTATATTTAAAAATTATGCTTTTATTGAAAACCATAAGAAATTTTTGAAAGTAACTTAAATTTGTTTAACATACCTAGCAGATCAGGTTTTGACTTATTGTCATTGTGATAATCGCGCCTTTTTTTAAATATGGCGGATTCAATATGACGGAAAAGCATATTTAAAGACAAATTGTATCTTTTTTATTTTTTATCCGATTTTAATACAACAAAGTTTAAATTACTTGATTTGAAATGTATTAAAAAAATACTTTAAAAAAAATATTTTTTTTTAATGTTCGAAAAAAAAAATCAGGTGAAACATGTGACAAAAATGATTTTATTTATTTTATTTTTTAATTGACCCCCATATACGGACATCGCCGAAGGGGTTGTCATTAATTAAACCCCACTGACTAACACATTGTTAAAAAGAAAATTTTATTTCCTACAATAAAGTATAAAACACATTTTTGTCAATTAAGCTTAGTTTCTGATAAAATTGGAAAAAACTTATAACAGAATTAATTTGGTGATTTGTAAAAACTGATTTAAGTTGCACAGGCCTGTGAAGATTTAATCTGAAGACAAATCTTACACTATTATACGCGTTTAAAAGGAAATTTTATTGTCTACAATCGACTATAGATCACAATTTTTGATCGAGAGCTTGGTTTTTAAGATAATCGGTTTTTATGTGGTTTCTTTAATTTTTTTATATTTTCTTAATAAACGGACGCCGCTGGGGAGTTTGTCATTAGCCTGACCCCACTGACTAATACATTGCTAAAATGGAAATTTTATTTTCTACAATAAACGGCAAAATATTATTTTTCCAAAAAGCTTAATTTTTGAGAACATTGGATAAAACTTGTAAAAAATTGATAAACTTAGTGATTTTTCAAAATTTACGGACGCCCCTAAATTGCTATATATAAAACTACCATTGCCTCATTAAACATCATTTAAAAGGCAATTTCATTGTCTGTAATAAAGTGTGTATTATATTTTTTGATATAGAGCTCGGTTTTTGAAAAAATCGGGTAAAACCTTTAATAAACATGTTTCTTTCTTAAATTTATTTACACTATCTCAATAAACGGACGCCGCTGGAGAGTTTGTAATTAGTCGTACCCCACTGACTTATACATTGTTGAAAAGGAAGTTTTATAGTCTACAATAAAGATTACCACATATTTTTCCGTAAGTTTAGTTTTTAAGAAAATTTGAAAAAATCTAAAAATTTCAGGATTTGGGGAGTCTGGGGGGTTTTGAGGGATTTTGCAGCTAAAATTTAAAAAACTAATATAATTTTATTTTTAAAATAGATTTTACACATTTTTGATCCATTTCTATGTCATTGTGTCTTTAGGGCGTCAACTTAGTTACATTTTTAGAAATTCGAACATGACTATATAAGAAGGGAGATAAAAAAAATTGGGCCAAAAACTTGCCCGAGAATATCCAAATCGTTAGTCTGTGACCTATTCTCAGCTAGGATCCATTATCCAACTGCGGTCCTCATATTTTGCATACTCAACTACCTCTAGCACCTGCATTATATTGTAAAACTTTCGTCGATTGATATTCACTTTCAAAAATAACAATAACAACGTTGTTTGATAATGTCCATCAAACAACGATAACAATAATAATAGAAATCAATGTTTTTAGACGCCTCAACTGCGTAAAGCCGCGCGCCGCCGTATAGGCGTCTGCGTACGGTAATACACTTTCGGTAGTCGTTTTGGTGACAACAAATTGTTTTTTTATTGAAACAAATATAAAATATACATCTATATAAGACTTATATACACCAAACTAAAGAAAAATGTTCATTCTATAACTTTTATTTAAACCTTTTTTTTAAAATTTTGCTTTGGTGTTATTAAAAATGTAGGTTAAACTTTACTAGCTATACAAAAAAAAATCAGTTATTTTATTTTTTTCAAAAAAACGAAGCAAAATTTTGAAAAATATAATAGAAAGTTATTTTATTGCGGGGATTCATTTGCCATTTTTTGCAACTCCTTACGACTATTTTTAAGAAAGATACATCGTTTTAAAAAGTATCGGGCAAAAAAAAGTGGTTGCCATATCTTTAAAAAAACCCATTTACCAGAATGACAACAACTCAAAACCTGATCTATGGAGTGCCCTTAACAAACTTGGCTTATCGGCAAAAAGTTGGCACGACTTGCACACGAAACCCCCTTTTAGGCCGATTTGTCCATAGACTATAAATCACGGTTTTTTTTAATTTTTGGCGTTTTTGTAGTACTTGATCCCGTACTACTCAAAAATTTATTTTAAATATTTTTAGGTTGATTCTCTGTTTTTATACATCCAGGGGATCAAAAATTTGGATGTTAGCTTTTTTTATCAAATAGACCGATTTTAAATTAAAAAAATATAGTTATTTAATTACGATAAAAGTTTTATTATTTTCTTGTTAACTTTTAAAGGGTTAGAACTACGGATCTAAGAAATATTTTTTAGTGTCCAAGATTTTCTTAGATTTTCATATAAGTATATTTTAATATTAGTTAAATTTTGATTAAAATCCGTTTCTTATTTTTATTTTTCTGAGGAAGAAAAATGCTTCTCACCTACTTGTTTTTTCAAATATTGGGTTCTTTTGTATACCTGCTGTTGAACTTAATTCAAAAAATATCATCAATTGCTTCAAAGCTACCGAAAGCTTGATAGCACACGCCTATAATAACAAGGAAAAATTAGAGATGACGAAATAGTTTGTGAACAAGCGGATTTTGTACAGTCAAGGACTTTTTAATAGGCCGCGTTCGAAAATAAAAAATATTCCTATTTTAAATTATGAAACCCAGTTTGAAGAAACTCGAACCTATTTTCCATTTGTGAGTACAGATTCACCGGAGGTAGGGGTAAGGCCTGTCTTGGGCGCAGTTTGGGCATCAACGAAGTAGGCAAAGGTGATGAAAAAATACAAGGCCGTGGTTCGGAAGTCACGTTAAGCGGAAAAAGATCCCTGTGCCCGACAAAGGGTATCAGGCAAAATTAAATCCTCCTTGAGAAAAGAAAAGTGCCTACCAGGGGGTTCTTAGCAGGCCGGCCTGCTAAGTCGTCATGTGGTATGAATGAATTTTGATTGTCCCTATAAAAATACCAAATTTGGGTGGACGTCTCAGGCGAGACGCGATCTTATTGAATCTAGAATGAAATGAAAAAAAAATAATTCCTATTTTAAATTAGGAAACCCAGTTTGAACCAAACCAAAAAAATAGTGAACTTACCTCTGTCTTTATACAAACATATTGTAGAAAAATCTTTTTTCAATATATTTACATTGTAACTTTTGTCAGAAAAAAATACAATGGCAATTTAAGAAGTCCTGACTGTACCACTACCTCGGTAGTTCCGTTGGTACAGCGTCTGCCTACTAAGACGGAGATCCCTGGCACAAGTCCAGGCTGCGGTGAAATATTTTTGTTATCTTATTTTTCTTATTTATTCCTTGCCCTAATGCCATCAAATTATTTTCGTTATAAACCTAGAGTGCTAAAAAAAACTTTGTGGTTTAAATTATTAAAGTTGAAAACTGTATTTGATGTTAGGTTTCTTCTAGGTAACATAATAAACGGCCACTATATTTTAAGTAGATATTTTTTTATTGCCTGGACAGTCATTGATTAAATAACCCATATAGAGGAGCCACCGGCGAGCTTTACCATATTGAAGGGCAGATGGCGCTAAAATAAATTCGTCTGGTACGCAATATTCAGAGACTGCTAGTACGATTTAGTTACATGTGCGAGTTCCGAAGCTCATGCCTATCATACAAATGCCATTAGATTAGACCATAGTAGTTGTCTCCGAATATTGCGTCCCAGACGAATTTATTTGAGCGTCATCTGCCACTCAATATGGTAAAGGTCGCCGGTGGCTCCTCTATATGGTTTATTTACTCAATGACAGAGTTTATTTGATTATTAGAGTTCTAGTTCCTGCGCTTATAAATTCTCGAAATATTTTTACCGCTGCTCATACAAGTCACAGTCAACAGAGCAGAGAAAGAGTGCTGCATTGAAACCCGACATAGAGCAACAGCGTAGAGCGCTAGAACTTGTATAGAGCACGTACAGAGCAACAGCGGTCCATTCTCTAACTGGTGGTTAGGAGATAAGTTTTTTTATTTTTAATTTTACTTTTAATTCATTTAGGTAAATACCTTTTTTTATTTAAGATCATATGATATTTTCTACTACTACTATGTCGGTTTAGAACGTGTTTCTACGTTGTCCGACGCCCATTCTCCACCTCCTTCGATGCTGACAATCATCTTCTGTCAGGTTTTTTTGACTCATTGATCTTTGGATTGACTGTTGCTATTCCAGTTTAAAATTCCTTTTTTTCTGCGCCCTTTAGGTTGCCATTCTAGGACCGGCTTTGGTAATCTTTCGTCGTTTATCCGTTGTGCGTGGCAGTACCATATCAGTTGTCTTTTAGTGATTTCATCAAATTTCATCGAAAATCATGCCATCTGTATTAATAGGGAGAGGAAGTACCTACGTCGAAGGTGTGCGTATTTTAGTAGGGGAGGCCGTGAAGATTTTGAGAATTTATTTTCTTAGTCAGCAAAATAGAAAATATGATATAAATACGATGGAATTACTTTCTTATTAATAAAACTAGCTGTATTAGTAAACGGTATACTTAAGTTAACTAAAATATATATTCTTGATAATCTCTAAGGATGGCAAGTATTTCTGAGAAGTGAAAACCGACATGAAATGAGTGCCCTTATTTTCTTAGTTCTGAAAGTTTATGAGATGATAGGTTGGACCGTCTATGGGTTGGACTATAAAAAAAGCTTAAAGTACTATCTGGTTATTTAAAAGCCACAAAGCCTTGCCAGAGTTATCTGAAGCCCGTCAATTTGACACATTCGAATTTGTTTATGTTTCTTAAGCCGCGTCCAGATCAATAAATTTGTGTGTTAAATTCGACAAAAATATTTGCGGTGCAAATATTTTAAATATTTGCGCCGCAATTTGCGTGTTTTTTTGTGTGGCGCAGTCCACATCTATAAATATTTTGACGAACACGAACAAATTTGCGTCAAATACAACGCACAACTCACAAATTTATTGATCTGGACGTGGCTTTAGGGCTCTAGTTCGAAATCGCGCTGTTCAAAATAGCGTCGTTTAAAATAGCGGTATTGTTTGAGCGCTGTTTTAAAATAGCGCGCGTAACAAAATAGTGCTCGACTAAATAGCGCTGTTTTAAAATCGGTTCAGTTTCGTTTCACACCCGCTAGGATCCCGCAAAAGAAGTCAGGGAAGTTTTTTTTTGAAAAAATATGTTAAAAAGAGACCCCTTAGTCAAACAGTTACTGTTTTTAAGGATGCTTTTTTTATTTTCGCTATTTTGATACTGGCGCTATTTTGTTACACGTTATTTTATTACACTCTATTTTAAAACAGAGCTATTTCATTACGCGCTATTTTGATACTGGCTCTATTTGATTACTATAGCGCTATTTCATACCAGAGCTATTTCGATACACGCTATTTTAAAACAGCGCTATTTTGTTACACGCTATTTTTAAACAGCGCTATTTCATTACTCGCTATCTTGAACGACGCTATTTTAAACAGCGCTATTTCGAACCAGAGCCCTTTCTTAGATCCACAAACAAATAAGAAGACGTGATTATTTGGCTTATTTTAGTACTAAAATTTTCCATACACATAGATCCGCAAAAGCCTCGTTGCCGATCTCCGGACCGTTAAAATTAAATTATTTTTCTAATTTTTTTTTCGCTGTTTTTAAAATATTTAGCTCAAACCTAAATTGCATGCCAAATAATAATTAGGATGTAAACAAAAATATTTTTTCAGCGGGAATGGTTTTTTTTCACCTGCTCCTGAACCTGATGCGTCATTAATACATTCTAGGTTACGTAATAAATTCCTTGTTTATCTAGAAACTTTTTGGTCTTTTGCAGGTTTTTTGTAAAAAATTAATTGATAATTTTTTAGATCGGATCTTAAAGCTTTTCTGTCGATGCTTTCGTGATTGAAAATAACAGCCATAATATTTTCTCCATGGCATTATAACATAATTTACCATCTGAAAAAAATTTCAAAACTAAGATCATCCAGAGTTATTTTTAGTTATAGTCTATTATAACATCAGTTTTTACGTTCAGTTTCAAGACTAAGAAAATAGGGGTACAAATCAGCCCAATTTTTGTAACCGAAAATTTTCAGCCATGGATATTTTCCACGACTTGAGATGAGCCAGATTACTTTTCTTATAATGTTCATGATCTCCTTTGTTGTAGTGTAAAAAACATTTAGAACTAAAAACATGTCGACTAATGTCATTTACTGACCTTCTGAACCCATCGGAAAATAATCACCAGAATGAAAAATTGTTGATTATTATTAACAGAACATACTTATTCATATATTCCCCTATCTCACGTACCGACGTAACTAATAAAAATCCAAAAAATTGCGCTACCAAAATGTTTCCCAAGGGTTCGACTTTTTGCTCACGAAGTGGCGTTATCGTATCTCTAGCAACAGCACGGCAGTAGAGTTGTTTGTGTTCAACGTCTCTACCAATCACTGCAAAATTGTTCTCACGTAGGGTAAGGTCGGGTGAGATGGCCGGTCGGGAGAGATGGCCAACGGCTAAAATTTCACTAACGGGACGTGCGATGGCGCTGCCTCCCTCTACCGGCAATAAATTTTTTTCACTAAGCACGATCTGTGTGTTGTCGTTAACGTCAATGTGACATTAAAGCGCCCAAAAAATAAAAACAAAATCACTTCCTTATAAAATTTTATAACAGTTTTGTGATACCTTCTACTGTAAATGTTTATGAAGAATTTTACTGCCGGTTTCAGCTTACTAGGTAAGTACAATATTCATTAGATAATTCTAACCTCAAACAACAGTCGCAAATATGCAGTGGGTTTTGTTTGTCACGTTGGCCATCTCTTCCTAGCATTTGGGAGAGATGGCCAACAAATAGTAGGGACAGATGGCCATATATTTTTACGTCTGTTTCTTTACAGTTTGACGTCATTTCCACGGTGCTGCAAACAAATGCCAACGGAATGTGTAGGATGCAGAAAAAGTTATAACAACACCCGAAAAAAAAATTGGTTGCAATAAGTAATATGCCAGAAATGGTTTCATGAAAATTGCTCTTCCTATCTAAACACTTGCCAAAATTGTGGTAAAACTGCGTTTAAAAAGAACGAAAATAGTTAATAAGAATATTTTTTATATTTTGTTCTATAAGTAGTGTGTTATTTTCATGTTTTTATGTTTTATTTGCATTTTTATATTGTGGTCATCTATCCCTTACTGCATTGGCCAACTGATCCCACCGAACCGGGATAGATGGCCATATACAGCTGATTTTTATAAATAAAATCAAACAAAAAATAAATGGATTTTGAACGTACTTATTTATCTACCTATTCGGATAATAGGTAAGCAATGACAAAAAAATATTTTTTACAGCATAACCCTCACCTAAAATTTACAGGCGCCTTCTATGCAAAACGGTGGCCATCTAACCCGACTTTACCCTACTAGCATAACTGCACAAAAAAATAGTCATGTACAAAATGAATGTGATAGTATAACCCTAAAAAGATTTCAAGGTACTTTGTCGGTTTCTTCCTTAAACAATAAGCCCCCAAAGATTGCGAAAAATAAGTACGAAGACTTAGTAGCTCTTTGCTCCTGTTATAAGGAATCCAGAATTTCAGCGGTTTTTTGTGTCATTACCTCATGATAATATTTAATACAGCATTTAGCAGACATTGTATTCTAGCATTAGGATTTTTACTTTAGTTTACTGATAATATTCTTTTGTTGAATTAATGCTTGACAATGTTAGATTTTTCATGTAAGAATAATTTGGCTTCAAAAGCTAAAGGTCAAATGCAAAAAAAGTAGGTACAGTGACGTCATTATTTTTCACTTGAAACGCAATGCCTACCAAATCTACCTTTTTGTGTGAGGGCTCTACCATTTTCGGAAAAAAATCTTACGAAATGACGTTCCTACGTATTTTTTTAAAACTTAAATAAATCAAAATAAAACTGACTTCAAGTAATGTTGTTAAATTTTATTTGATTTGATCACAGGTACAAAATCTGCGACAATTTTAATACAGCTGATTTTTTAATTTTCGCTTTCTTGAGAAATTCATTAAAATTACGTCGGTACGTGAAATAGGGAACGATATACACAGCCGATATACTCACGGCCTCCCCTACTATTTCCATTCCCTTGCATGCGCGGACCAATCAGAGCATGTATTCGAGTAAGGAAAATTACGTTTTCCCGAAAATCAAGAATAGCGCTACTGGTCTTAATCTTTTGGGATTTCGAAAACGAATTGTGTATCCTTGCCGATCGACGTTTTGCATTAAACTTTTTTAAGCCAAGAGCAAACTTTCTTGATTTGAAAATAAGCTTATAAACCAGCATTTATGCCCAAAAATGAGTATTTTTTGTTAAATTTTACGTCCTACTTCTGCTGGCTTTGTCATTTGAGTCCACGATAAAACTTTTAACTTTGAGTCTTTTTTTTATACTCAACCGCCCAATTTTTGCCAAAGTTTTTGTGTCGAAAATAGCTTTTTAGACATTACAATACAACCATGCATTAAGTCGGACTCGAACCCACAAGCTCGCGCAACGCCGTGATCGAGGCAGTCCCGTCGAATATAAGCTACCATCATAGCAGCGCTATATCCGAAGCAGGACCACTACACAAGCGGACACGAACTCACTACTTTGAGTCTATGGGCGCGTATTTATTTGAGGACGAATTCGCATGCCTCGTCAGACTGCGAGGCCAAACGAGCATACGTATGTGTACGTTCACCAGGTTGTGCAACTCACGAAACCGCGGCATACCACGCCATCCGATCGGAGTCGTTTTACGTCAAACGAACATTCAGTTGTAGATGAACGGTATTTGTTAGCCTTAATGCGTGTATTCACTTGAGTATGGCGGCCCGTTTTGTAAAACTGCACAACCAAACAAAATTGCGGCGCAGGTGAAATTTTTTTTGACTGCGACGCTTAACTCTTTGGGCACTCGAGTGGGCCATTATATAATACAATTTAGAGCAAATAAATTAAAATGAGATATATACTTACATGGGCGCACCCAGAAGAAGCCTTAGATTTTTTTACATATTTTCGACATATTTCAGAAAAAAACACAAAAAATAGCTTAAAATTCGACATCATGAGGCTTCGGGCCCCTCCCAAGAGGCCTCGGTCCCCCCAAGACATATTCCTGGGTGCGCCACTGCTACTTAGATATTAGTTATCTATTATTGTTCTTTTTATAAATAAATAATAAGGCGTCTGTCTTTTTTTGAAATAAATTCTTCAATAATCAATTCATTAAACTTTGGAATTAAATCCTAGATTAGCAGATAAATGTACTTTTGAATGTTCATGCTTTTTACTTTTTTCCGATAAGTCTTTAACTCCAGATCTTGTCCATTCTGATACTTCATCGCTTAAACAACGAAACAGTAAAGGCTATTGCTAACATGACACGCGCACAACCAGTCAATTTTTTCATAAATTTCTAATTTAAAATTCCGCTTATATTCACGACTTTTGCAGTTAGTTACATTCTTAAATATTAAATTTGGTTGGGGACGACCGACACTTTTGATTTTTATTTTCTCTTCTAATGGTAAAGAAGAAAATTCAATTGTCTTTAATTATTGCACGCTAATGTTATCAGAATTACAAACTTCCGCCATTCTCGTAACTACGAAATAGTCGAAATCAAAACAATACGGCCCGACCAATAACGCCAAGTTTTCTCAGTGCACTAATTTAAAGTGCTCATAAGGTGCTTTTACAACCAACGGTAACCGTTGAGGCGGGTTGCATCACGGGGTGCGGGTGGTATCGATTCTCGCAATTTGTATATAAGAGCACAACCGAAGTTAGGCTCAGATTCTATGTACTGTAAAATTCTATAGGAACATATAGTCCTCTCTTTCTATATTTCATAATTAGAATGCGACATAACATCTACGGTACACAAAATTTGGGTCCAGTGAAGCGTGACGCGAGCCGGCCTATGCATCCATCATCCATGGCATCCTGGTTTAAACAAGAATACAAACACGTACGTACCGGGAATTAATTTCTAGTTAGTATTCAAATCTTTGGTGAATTCTTTTTAGGGTTATTGATACTTTATGACAAAATTATTAATTAAATAAATGGATCCCTGACGGATCTGATACCTTCCCAGCTAACCTATCAGCACAATTCAAGTGAAGCCATGATAATATATCAGCCTAGAAAATAGTTTTTTCTAAATTTCTCAGAAACTAAAGCGCTTACGAAGTTTCTGGTTATAACACAAATTATTGAGCAAAATATATTCTACTAGATTCCGAAAACTGTATATTGATACGATGCTACGTTAAAAAGTTACCATCTTTTAAACTTTTTAATTGTCAAAAAACTGTCATTAGCATAGCCTTAATGGATTTTGACCAAAATCTATCAGCTCGTTAGAGTGTCGAGCACTATTTTACCTAAAAATTTTATGAAAATCGGTTCAGCGGTTTGAGATCTATCGTGTTACGGACATAAAGAATATACACACACACACAGACAGACTTCATGACGATAATGCTAGGATAGGTCCAAATACACCCAAATAACACATTTACGGCGTTATCTGAAAAAAAAAATTTTCGTCGAAAATAATACCTTCTCTAGCCATTACCACGCGAGCTAGGCACCGCCACTGGAACGAGGCTATCGTTTGGCATCGCAACAAGGCATACGGATTCTTGCTAAGTGAATACGCGCCTTTTGGTTAAATATCTCGGCAAAGTTTTTTTAATACAAACTATTTTTGATATATATGGGTTTACCCCAAAAATACCCCGTGAACTAAAAAATTGATAGGAGAGGGGGGACACGGGAGCAGAAATTGTACACTAAAGTTGGCGGGAGAATAAACGAGCTCAAGAATATTTTCTTTTAAAGCTGTCTGGTAGACAATGCAATGAAACTCGTTCGTCAAAGTATGACAGGTGGAGAAAAAACCGGCAAAGGATGAAGAGAACAATTTGCTTCTATTTATATCGAGACAGTTACTAAACTTATTTTTCTCTCTAAACAGGCGTCCCCATGGCCAGTAGGTCTAGATTTTTTCCTGTACGGTATATCGACGGATCACAAAAGAAAATATCATTCAAACCGTACAATGTCTTACACCCGGTTTCTACTTACGACTTTCTCGTGGGTGCCCGCTCACGCGTCACATGATCTCAATATGAAATGTTATGACAGTCAAGTGACGCGTGCGCGTAGGTGGAAACCGGGTTTTAGGTGATAATGCAGCACCTGTAGAGCATTGTAGTATGACGATATACATACCCCGACAACACAAAGCGTTCGCAAACAGATATCAGAAAATATAATAAAGATGTCTGGGTAGTTATTCTGGGTCTTGAATGATGTGATCCCCACATGCTTTGACCAATGGCAAGCATTAAAGCTCCGAGCCGTCATATGGGAAAAGACCTACGATCCGACCGAGAAACGTTTAGTCGGTACGGGGCAGGAGAACAGATTTCACTTCAAACGCGTCAAATTCACAAACTCTGAAGAGCGGGCGACTATGCCATTGGTCGAGACAAGTTCTTTCGCACAACCAGCGACCGCTCAGATTTTGTGCTCATCGTTTCTTGCACTGCGTACGATACAAGGATGACTCTTTGTTACCTTGCACGCCTTTCTTAAGACCAATCGTCTATGTAGCCATTACAAACTTAAGAGTCTACGTCAACGTCGTTTAAGATTAAGATCATTGCTCATTATGCGTATGAGTGATTGCAGCTTTAATGTACCAGCGATAACTGACAAGTTTGTCGTCCTAAAGAACCAAAAAACTGTTTTGCAAAAAAGAGGTACAAAAAAGTTAATTAAAACAAGTCAATATTATTTTGGGTTAAAACGGTAAAACGAAACCGAAGTCAAATTTTAAACGTAAAAAGTTACGCGGAGGCTAATAGGTTCAGAAAATCAAAATAAACAGCGAAAATAATAAAAAATGTGGGATTAAGCAAATATGTATGTAATCATTTTATTATGCAAACCTATTTGCATTATTATTTCAATGGCTCCGCGACATCACATACATAATTTCAGTTCTAAAAAGCTAATTTGAAATATCAATTTTTTATCTATAATTGATATCAGTTTTAAATGGGCAAATTTGTATTCCAGGCTGCTGTGTTGCACTATTTAAGGGTCATTGAGGCAAAATGATAAAAGATGGATGATTAAAAAAAATTCCGGTCGACCAATTGGGTTATACACTGCGGCCGTAAAACTATGACGCAATTTTTACCTTCCTAACCTGCGCAGCCATGGCTAGAAAAGGTATTATTTTCGAAGGAAGTTTTTTTTGAAACGCCGAAAATGTGTTACTTGGGTGTATTGTGATCTTAGGAATTTCGTCGTGATGTCTGTCTGTGTATGTGTATTGTGTATTTCTGTCCGTAACACGATAGCGCCTAACGGTTCTGACAGTTTTTTGACAGTTAAAGAATTTGAAACCAATTTGTAACGTAGCATCGCATCAATATGCGGTTTTCGGAATATAGTAGACTTTAATCAATAATTGGTGTTCTTCGTAGGAGCTTTAGTTTCTGAGATATTTACAAAAAACTGTTTTTTAGGCTGATATATCATCGAGTTTACTTGAAGTGTGCTAATAGGCTAGCTAGGAAGGTATCAGATCCGTCACGGATCCATTTATTTTAATTAAAAATGTAACTTTATAAAAATCTCACTTGACTTGTCTCAGAAACACAGTGTGCCTGAACGAAGTATAGGTTACATAAAAATGATTCCAAAACCTAATTGCACATAGTGAATATGGACTCTTTTCTGACTTCAGAGCGATATTCATATAAATCCTAGCTGATCCTCTTCTCAAAATTTTATCAATTTTTTGCCATTTTTCTAGTTAGTCTAGGCGATGGCTCCTGTCACGTGTGAACTAATATGTGCGCTCAGTTTGACTGCGAGGCATTGTTAAGCACCCATAGGTGTATAAAAAAAGTTTGGTCACGTGGTCCAACTCATGGCTTGGCCGCCATCTTTGAAAATGGCCGCCAAATAGATAGATTTTTTTGCTTAAGCGTATCTTCCTACCCAGTCATCCGATTTTTTAAAGCTTGTTATACTCCTTTTTTAAAGGCACATTTACGCATTTTTTAATAAATCAAGTAGTTTTTGAGATATACCACGATTATTAGTATTTCCGCTCGCAAAAGAATTAAAATAATGCCCATGCTCATTTTATTGTAGCTACAATATTATTGACATTTGTTTTTTTTGTTACGTGGAAGGCTTTAAACCTTTCACAGAAGAGGCTATTGACTTTATGTTTTTAAAGTTCGATGGATGGTACCCCTAAAGAATGACTTAAAGAGGGTGGTTTCTAAAACTGTTCACAAGATTATACAAAAAGTGAATTTGCAGCGAAACGATGCATCCTAGCGAAAAACGTTAAGAATAATTTTTATAGTACTTTTAATTCCGCTTCTTTTGATCATTGTCATATCTTTTACAATTTTTAAGAAAAAAATCGATTTTTGAGCGAAAACATGGAATTTTTACAAAATTGTATATTTTAGCTGGCTTGTACAGCTTACCATTAAAGCTAGGATGTTTAGTGATACATCAAAAGAAGCGAAATTAAAAGTACTATAAAAAAATAATTTTACCGTTTTTAGCTAGAATGCATTGTTTCGCTGCAAATTCACTTTTTCTCTAATATTGAAAACAGTTTCAGAAACCACCCTCTTTAAAACAGTCTTAGGGGTACCATCCAACTAAAAAAATCTAGTCAATATCTCCTTGTGTGGAAGGCTTAAAGCCTTTTATGTAACAAAAAAAAACAAATGTCAATAATATTCTAGCTACAATAAAATTATCATGGGTATTATTTTAACTAGTTTGCGAGCGAAAATACTAATAATCTTGGTATATCTCAAAAACTACGTAATTTATCAAAAAATGTGTTATAATCAAATTTGTTTGCCTTTCAAAAAGGAGTAAAACCGAGGGGTCATCGGCACCCTAAAATTTTGTACAGCGTCCAACAGGACTTGGGTCCTGACGTATACTGTTGGGTCCTGTTGAGTACTGTTGGGTACTGTCGTGTACTGTCGTGTACTGTCGAGTACTGTTGGGTACTGTCGTGTATTGTCGAGTACTGTTGGGTCCTGTCGGTGTACTGTTGGGTACTGTCGTGTACTGTCGTGTACTGTCGAGTACTGTTGGGTCCTGTTGAGTACTGTCGTCGTGCCTTGGGGGGGTCCGGACAAGGACAAAGCGCGCCCTCAAAAAACATGCGAGCCAAAAAAAAAAAAAAAGCTCATCATCTTTGGGGAACCGCACCGCACTCACAAATCTTGCGACCAAAAAAAAAAAAAAAAACAAAAAAAAAACAAAAAAAAAAGCTCATCATCTTTGGGGAACCGCACCGACCAAAAAAAAAAAAAAAGGTCATCCTGTCTTTTCGCATCTACGCCACTGTTTCGGGTTAGACGGTTGTGTCGAGTACTGTCGTGTACTGTTGGCTTCTATCGTACTGTTACGTCCTGTCGTGTACTGTTGGGTACTGTCGAGAACTGTTGGGTCCTGTCGTGTACTGTCGAGTACTGTTGGGTACTGTCGTGTACTGTTGGGTACTGTTAGGTCCTGTCGTGTACTGTCGAGTACTGTTGGGTACTGTCGTGTACTGTCGAGTACTGTTGGATACTGTCGTGTACTGTTGGGTACTATTGGGTCCTGTCGTGTACTGTCGAGTACTGTTGGGTACTGTCGTGTACTGTCGAGTACTGTTGGGTACTGTCGAGTACTGTTGGGTACTGTCGTGTACTGTCGAGTACTGTTGGATCCTGTCGTGGTACTGTCGGGTCCTGTTGTGAAATTTGTACAGTACTGTTGAAAGCTGATGACCCCTCGAGTAAAACAAGCTTTAAAAGATTAAAATCGGATGACTGGGTAGGGTTCGGTTAAGCTTAAGCAAAAAAATCTATCTATTTGGCGGCCATTTTCAAAGATGGCGGCCAAACCATGAGTTCGACCACGTGACCAAACATTTTTATAAACCTATGGGTGCTTAACAATGCCCCACAGTCAAACTGAGCGCAAATATTAGTTCACACGTGACAGGAGCCATCGCCTAGACTAACTAGAAAAATGGCAAAAAATTGATAAAATTTCGAGAAGAGGATCAGCTAGGATTCATATGAATATCGCTCTGAAATCAGAAAATAGTCCATATTCACAATGTGCAATTAGTTTTTGGAACCATTTTTATGTAACCTACACTTCGTTCAGGCACACTGTGTTTCTGAGACAAGTTAAGTGAGATTTTTATAAAGTTACATTTTTAATTAAAATAAATGGATCCGTGACGGATCTGATACCTTCCTAGCTAGCCTATTAGCACACTTCAAGTAAACTCGATGATATAGAATAACTGGGTAGGGAGGTACGCCCAAACAAAAAATCTTTTAATTTGGCGGCCATTTTGAAAGATGGCGGCCAAACGACCATGAGTTTGACCACGTGACCAAACTTTTTTTATACTGCTATGGTTGCTTAACAAAGCCCCGCAGTTAAACTGAGCGCACAGATTAGATCAAACATGACAGGAGCCAGCGCCTAAGCAAAAAAATTGGCAAAATTTCGAGAAGAGGATCAGCTAGGATTTATATGAATATGGCTCTGAAGTCAGGAAAGAGTCCATATTCAAAATGTGCAATTAGTTTTTGGAACCATTTTTATGTAACCTATACTTCATTCAGGCACACTGTGGAAACTATAAAGGTACAAAGCACTGCATTAAACTAATATATTTTTTTAATTTTTGGTGAAAATTTACTTTAATAAAAATTCTTTAGTAAAGAGGTCGTTAGAGCCAAGGTATAAGTCAACAACTTTAAAGATTTTTTGAGAAAAAGGAAAGTTTTATAAAACCTCATTAAAAACAAAAATAACTGTTGTGCAATATAGACAGGACCGTAGCACGCTAAAATCTACTTTACAGGGTCCCAGTTAAAAGTAACTATAAGGGGTTTTTGGAAATGGTAAGAAATACAATTTTCGTTATATGAGAAAAAAGTTGCTCATTTCCGAGTTCAATCAGATGCTGTACAGGCGCGGATCTACGGGGGGGGGGAATCCCCCCAAATCCAAACATATTTAGTTTTGACTCACGGAATACACCTACTTATCAGGCTCTAGGACAATTCGCCCCACCGACTCGTCGTGGCCGATTCGCCGCCGTGCCACCGAGGCAACTCGCCCCGTAGTTTTTGTTAGCAAATTTGTTTATGCTTTTGTTTAAAATTTTGCGATAGAGCTTTTTTAACTACTTTCGGATGACCTACAGATTTTATATTTGACAGGTGTATAGAGTTCGGTAGGATTCTTAGAGATCTAATACAGAATGATTTTCATGAACAAGAAGAAGAAGAGCAAATTACATACATAAATGCGACAAAAGAACTAAAAGGGTCAAAATTTAAAATTAAAAATTGACTTCAAAAAGAATTCCTGGTAACGAAAGGCATAAGAAATGGATTTTGTATCTTCCAACTCTTTTTAAAATATATATCGCAGTAGCTCTAAAAAACTGGAAACGTAAAGCACACGGCATGGGAATACAACTTAATGACCGATTTACCATATACAGACTACAGTTTGCTGACGACCAAGTAATTGTAGCTAATGATAAAGAAGACATGGAGTATATGATGAGAAAGGGAATTAACCGTGAACGTGGACAAGACACAGTACTTATATCAAAATTGCAAACTGAAACTATTGTGGCCGATGGGTGGCGAGTTGTCACGGCGGCGATTAGGCCCGGCGGTAAATCGGCTCGAAAACGTGTTGAACCGGTGGCGAATCGGATTGGCCCCGGCACGAGCTGGCAAATTACCCGCGATAAATAGGCGGCGGCGAATTGTCTCCTTCCCCCTGGGCACTATGAAACAATCCCCCCTCCCCCTCCAAATAAAAGTTTTAGATCAGCCCCTGTGCTATATCGAAATTAATTTATCTACAAAGGTTTTCAAAATATCGAGCCAAAACTAAAATTTTTGTTTTTCGAAAAACTGAATTATCGGCGCCATCTTGTATACAAATTTAATAAAATTTGGTAGTTTTGTTTATTGATAACTCTTTTCTAGGGCTTCTAGTTTTGTGAAACCATAGCCAACTTAGTTATTTTTTATGGCCGTCATATTAAATTTATACGTTATTAGAAAGAGCATAAAAATAGCTTTTCAACCAGGTATAACAAGCCTTTTGGATGGGTCAATGTGAATTTATTTTAAAAAAATAGTTTTTCGCTAAGTTAACTGGGAAACAGATGTCGTAATTACTTTTTTTATCATATGTGGGGACATAGCTATCTACCTTGATCTTTTTTGCCTTTCACAAAAGAAGCATTTTTTTGAAAAATATTAAATACTATATGTATATATAAAATATGGAGTCAACTCCAGCACAGATACCAATCGCTGATCAAAATACCTTGAGCTACTACACCGTTCTTATGACACAAAATAAAACAATCATACATGTGTAATTTTGGAAACTTATAAAACCGTATAAAATTGCAGCAATGTAATTTAAAAAATATCTGAAAATTTTTTTACAAAAAATAATAGGCGAATTTCAATGACTACGTGGAGATATAATAGAATAAACACAATAGGGTGTTTGACAGTAGTAAAAAATAAATATATATTTATTTTTGGATATCTCTGTAGGTCTTGGGAATGCTAAAAACCAACTTTTTTGTTGAATTTTTTCTCAAATTCATAGTTCTTTTAATTAAATAAATTCATTGAACTAAAACAATTAGCCAAGTGATTCAAAACAGGCGGTCTACCAATCAGCTGCGAGTGACGTCACAAAACAGTAAACGCCTCGAACGAACCTATTTTCTGTGTTATTTTGTTATGGATGGTAATGTTTGCTTTGGTTTATAATGCGAATTATCATCCTAATTAGATTTTATTTTGTGTTTTGCTTATAAAAAACATTTTCAATGGAAAACGGATTCTCCAAAGCCGATAGCTCCAACTTGCCAATGCTGAATTCCTTTATGGTGGCAGGCTTCTTTGCCAACAACAGTGGTTTTTCTTCTGCGGAATTTAGAAAATGTTGGTGTAAGTATTCCATGAGTTGTTTTGTATATAACTGAAAGTTTTTTTACAATATTCTTCGCCTACTTTTACTCATTTAGATTTTGAGGTTAGGCTATATTATTTGCTTTTTTGTTTAATATGCCACAATAGATTCAATTAAATACCCAATCATAAGCATTAAGAAACAATCAAAAATAGCTTTTTTAAAGAAAATTTTCTAAACACATTCTACATACATACTAGTCCTGCCTATGCACTGCCTAGTCTTGCATATGCACTGCTCAGTTCTACATTTAGCCTATGTGCACTGCCTAATCCTGCATTTAGAGGTCCTCCCTAGTCCTGCCTAATACCTGCCTGCACCGCCTAAAAATTTGTACACCTTTCTGCCTATTATAGTTGTTCACCCCTTGTAATAAACATAACCTCAAAAATTTCATCGTCATTTACGAAATAGTTATAGAATGTGTCCGTAAAGTCTGGAAACATCGAATCTCCGAGAAAATCCTAACTTCTTTAGAAAAAAGCTCGTCCATTTTTATTTAAAAAGGGGATTCAGAAAAAAAATGCATTATTATACAGGGTATCTCAAAAAAAAAGATATGACATAAACTTACATTCTTTCAAATGGAACACCCTGTATATTATTACATATTTGGATACCCCAAGTCATTTGAAGTATTTTTTGTCAAGCAATATACAGGGTGTATGTAAAGTGAAGATGTATTAGATAAAGCTCTTAGGTCTCTTCGAGCAAGTTCTAGCCAATTTTTCCGTTATTTTACTGCTGTAGGCACATGAATAAATAGTTTTTCAGGTGTTTTTAGGCCAGTATTCGAACACTGAGGTACTACACACCTCTTATGGCACATTGTTTTACATAAAAATCAAAAACACAGACCAAAAACAAATAAACACTTGAATGCCGTGTATCTGTCCGCGAGTTTACTGCGCTGTGACGTCATTGCAACGCCATGCTAGAAATGAGCCTTTTAGCGGCAAATTCAAATCGGAAATTAAAAAACTTGATTTTGAATGTTGTCATGATAAAGTATACTATTTTAATAATTTTGCGTAGCAAATTAGGAATCTCTGTATCATTCTAAACTCTTTTCTAAAATTTGTCAAATACCCTATTACGGCACTTAATTTACATCCAACTACGTGAAAAACTGTTTTTTATTTAATCCAGATTTTCCGCATACAAAGATAGGCTTGTTATACATTGTTGAAAGGTTCTAGGCTCGATCGAATGATGCATAAATCCAATATGACGGCCATAGGAAAACACAAAGTTGACCGTGGTTTCACAAAAACAAGAAGGCCGCTTTAAAGTTTTTACCACCCCGCACCTCTACAAATATAGAATCTATATTTTATTTTGCATGATTGCGGAATTTAATTATCCAACCAAATCGAAATTAGTCTAATTATGTGACCCTTATATTGAGAAATGAAAGTTTTCCGAAAATTTATGTATCGTCTTCGGTGTTTCACTGTTTAGAACGTTTGCGTACAGAGCAAGAGATTTCGGGTTTAAGTCCCGGCCGAAAACAGAAAACATTTTTCTTATTTTTTTTTCTTTAATTTCACTTGTTCCTTCCTTCCTAGTTATGACCACCGGTGATAAGGTGAGTTCCTTTACTTTTATTTTTTTTTTAAATTATCTTATGTACTTTTATCTCCAACGATGGCTAGTCAAAAAGTAGAACAAAACGTTGCGTTTGGGAAAATTTATGCATTTTCTGTTTTATTTGCCGTTCGAAAACAAATCGAAAAATAATATCTTTGTTGGCCTAGACGCCATAAATTTTTCTGTTTCACGCACAATTTTTTCAATTTAAATCATTTTAAAAATTATAATTTTTTTAAATAAAGGGTTAAACGTTTGGTAAGATTTTAAAAATATTGCAATAATTTTGTTTAATAGCTATTCTTTTTGTACAGCAAAAAAAGTTTTTCTTTATTTGTAATACTATATTTTTAGCGAGGATTTTTTCTTGCGAGAATTTTTATTGAATAATTTCAAAACAGAAAGGCTTTAAAAGTAAAGTCAATGTTTACACAAGTTAAGTATGAGAAAGAGTACAGCCTGTCTAACTTTCAAAACCTTTCGGTCCTTCTCAGGGGTTATTTCTCCGTTTTCAATTTTTTTTTGCGTAGGGACTACAACTTTTTGTTTTGAGTGTAAATTCAATTTTCGTCGTATAATGGAACCGAACCGAACCAACTGTCAACCTGGACATTATATGTCACTTTTAGGTTTTAAGAAAAGTTTGTTTTTATGAAATTTATAAAAATTACGTCATCACTTTCAATATGTGCTGTTTTTGTTTCTTTACTCCTTTATTTCGTTTGTATTTTTAACTTTTATTTAAAATTATGTTTTTTTGGTTAAAAATACATTTAAAATAGTAAACTAAGCCGTGGTGGCTCAGTGCGTTCGCGCATTGAACACAAGTGAGTTAAGGAATCTCGCTTGCTACAGTGGCGGGTTCGATCCCCGTCGGTTGCCGAGGTCGGGTGCGGCAGACATTTATAGGATTCCTGGGGAGTGTAAAATGTAATATTGTCCTACCCCTTCATTCACGCCGGTAACCAGGCCGGATGAGGTCGGATATCTCGTGAAGGCGGACTTTGTTACACACTCCTTCAGTCGGTAGGCCATTCTAAGGGACAAAAGGACCGGATAAAAAAAATACCCGGTCTGGGGTTCCAAAGGTGGCCGATGACCCGTGCAATTAGGCGTTCCGAAATGGCGGCCTTAGTGTCGGCGAAAGAGTCACGGTTATCAAATGAGAAAAAAAAAATATTAAAAACATTAATAATAAAGAAAAGAAAAAATTTTAAATGATTCCAAAAATCGAATGAAAAGAATACCATTCGGTAAAAAAATACCAACTTTGTATCAGGTTGATTCTCTCAAAAACTAAATATGACAGATGAATGTTGGTTTGACATGTGGCTTGCCTATGAATAAAACCAAAAAGCAATTCACACTAAAATGAAATTTTCATAAATAATTTCATCATTTAATCATAACATAGAAATATTTTCTATTTTTGAAATCAGAACGAAACGCTTAATCTAAAAACATTTTCCATTCAAATAAAAATCTTCTATTAAAAATTGACAATTGCAAAGACAGTTGCTAACTAGGAAAATTTTTAAACCACCGCAAAAATTTTTTTACTCTTTTATTTAAAACTTTCTTGTGGCATGTATACTAAGGGAGGCGAAATGAAATTTATGATTAGACACTCTGTACATTTTCGTAGCGCGTACTTTTTTGTTCATTGTTGGAAATGGCAAACTTTTTTTCTTATTAAAAAATCCATATAATATTAAAATGTGAAAGTCGTATTGTTGTTTCAAATCTTTGTTTTTTTTTCATTTTTACTTTTTAAAAACTTTTTCCGCACGATTTTTCTACAGTCAATCAAACTTTGAAGAACTGGTGCGGGCATAAAAATATTCGTCGAATTGTTTAACGTTTTCTTCTCTAACGAAGGTTTCAGTTTTTAGCAGGAAAAAGGAAAAAAGGGAGATTCAATGGTAGCTCGCGTTAAAATCGAACAAATCATAACAAAAACATTTCCTGTAAAATAAGCCAAGTACCCGAAAATGGTATTACTGAGATAAAAGTAAAGCCAAGTTCTCCAACACAAATTTCAAAATGAAAGGTTCTTACTAGTTTCGAAAGGTTTTTTTAAACTTCGGAAGAGGGAAATGTTACTTTTACATAACTTTAGGTTTATAGAGGAGGGAAGTAAATTAAAATTTTGGGATTTGTAAATTTTTTTCTATAGTTTTATCATAGTTCCTATCAGTCTGCCAAAGCTCAGGTCTCTAGCGTTTTTGGAAGTGGCAGTGTTACTTTTACATAACTTTACATTTATAGGGGAGGGGAGTAAATTAGAATTTTGGGTTTTTTTGATTTTTTCCAAAAGTTTGGTTATAATTTCTATCAGTCTGCCAAATTTCAGCTTTGTAGCATGTCTGGAAGTACAGTAGAATTTTGATGATCTATACATGAGTGAGACTACTTTACTACTTTATGGAAGTCCATGAAACTTGGAGGGGTTGTTCACTCTATGAAGATCTACGACTGCGCAAGGTTTGAGTTTCATAACTCATTCCGAAGTAGAGTTTTAGATAGGTTAAATATGGGCTGAAATGTTTCAAGAAAAGATGGTACAGCAGTTACGCGAACTTCGCGGGGCACTGCCGTGCCCCCAGATTTTTTAGTTAAAAATTTACACGGCTCTTAAAAATTACGTAAATACTAAAATAAACGAAATCTTTGTGGATTTCCAATTTTTAGTAAAGTTCATAAGTCACTCGCGTTTTTGTACATAGGCCTCCCCTAATATCTTCCACTCTTCGCTGTCTGTCGCCGTGTTCATTCATCTAGTTCCCGGATGTTTCTTCAAATCGTCCGTCCATCTATCTCATTTAAGGTATTTTCCTACTTTTTTTTATTTTCCGAAGGTCTCCAGTTTACAATACATTTGCTTCATCGATCGTCTTTCTGTCTGCTATTATGACTTGAAAATTTCCATTTTAATTTTGCTACTTCTTCTCTGATATCTCTTACTTTTGTTTTATTTCATACCATTTACTAATTTTTCTATCTGTCAGCTTTACATGTAGCATTTGTCTTTCCGTTGACCTTTGGGCTTTTGTTACCATATCCATGTTTGATTTTGTAAGTGTCCAGGTTTGGGATTTATAGGTAAGTAGAAAAGAAATAGTTATCCACTTTCGTTTTAAGGTACTGAGAATATTTTTTATTTTTTAATATGTAGCTTAATTTACCGAATACTACGCCCAGACCAATCTTACTCGTCTCTTGATTTCAGCTGTTTGGTTTTCTTGTTTTAGTTTAATAATGATATGATGATGATAGTGATATTTTCATCTGTGTTTGTTATGATTTTAGTTTTAGTGTAGTTCACACTCAAGCCTAAATTTTTAGCAGCTGTATCCAGTTCTTCCCACATTTTTATCAGTTCTTCTTTCTTATCTGTTATTAGGGCGATGTGTGCCCGCAATTAGAAAAACGATAACTGCAGTGGACTGTATATATTTTAATTAATGAAAGCGCGAACAAACATAAATATATTGATACGAAATCACGAAATAATCAAAAGGTCCATAGTTAATTGCTGGTACCACACAACGGAAATCAGGAACAAAGCACTCACCAGTTTGCAGCCAATTTCTCCACGTTCCAGGGGCCCCTGTCTTGATCTAATGATGGCACCACGTAGCTGAAGGGCTGAAGTTTCTATTTCTATGCTTCAGTACACCAAAATCGAGCACTTTTAAGTGTAGAAATTTGTAATAGTTGGAGAAAGTAAATTAACACGCCATTTTCTCGAGGCGGTAGAAAAAGATCTTACTGATTCTTGGTGCGCATGTCCAACGCGCGGAAAATGTACTCTGTCCGTCATCCAATTGTGTGGTTTTAAAATTTTAAAAACAACCGCGAAATTTAGCGGGAGCTAACATAACTGCCCTCCAAAACACACAATTTTAGAATATCAACCGGACAGATATAGATATAAGAAAAATGATCGAACGATAAATATAAATGAATGGAAAACAGATAAGTATCGTAAGTTCATTTAGAGATAACGAAAACCCAAAAAAGGCAAAACAAACAAACAAAAGATTCAAAAAAAATAAAAATAAAGAAAAACCTATTGTAATACCCGGTAATAGGTAGAAAAAATTAAAATTACTTTTAATTCGGCAAGAGGCACAGTTTTACAAGTGGCCGCTTGTAAACACCGGTAGCCGTTCGTACCGTCGCTACACGCACTTGACCGTCTCCGCCGGGATGCAATTCGAGAACCCGACCGACTGGCCATTTCAAAGGTGATTGGCTGTGATCACTCGTTATGATAACCAAATCATTTAATTTGATATTTGGGGACGAATCAGCCCACTTTTGTCGCTGTTGTAGCGTATGCAAATACTCTACAGAATACCGTTTCCAAAAATCATTATGTAGTTTTTGGATTAGTTGCCATCTCGAGAGCCGATTTAGGGGAACCTCGGACAAATCTGACTCCGGAATTTCTGAATTAAGGGGTTCAATGGTCAAAAAATGCCCAGGGGTAAGAGGTTGAAAATCGTGTGGGTCTGAAGAGGCAGGACATAAAGGGCAACTATTAAGTACAGCTTCTATGCGACATGTAAGGGTGGACATTTCCATGATGGACAACTTCTGGTCGCCGACAACTCGAACAAAGTGAGTTTTAAAACTCTTGACGCCAGCTTCTGCCAGGCCATTGAAATGTGGACTGAGAGGAGGTCCCAGATGCCAACGAATAGAAAGTCTGGTGGACGCACTTCTTGCGTAATCAAGTAATTGGTTACGAAACCCTATAAAATTACTGCCCTGATCTGACCAGCATTGCGTCACGCTTCCACGTCTGGAAATGAATCGATGGAATGCACCTACAAACCCTTCGGTGGACAGTTCCATGGTTAATTCCAAATGCACGCAATGTGTGGCCGTACAGACAAACACACAGACATACGATTTGAAAGCTTTACAACCACGGTAACGATGAGGAATCACAAAGAAAGGTCCACAAAAGTCGATAGCTACACTCGAAAAAGGTTTAAGTTGATTGATTCGATGAGCGGGAAGTGTGGAACTCATTATGGGCGGTCTATAGGGTTTAGGGTTGATTCTAAAACATTGCAAGCACTTGGATATGCTTCTTTGAATTGCCCGTCGGGCAGATAATATCCAAAATTGCTGTAAAAGCAGATTATGCAATGTTTTAAACCCAGGATGAAAGTATTGTCGATGAGTGGACTCGATAAGAAGAGTAGTTAAACGATGGTTACTCGGAAGTAAGACGGGGTTTTGCAGTATAAGACAAAAGGTCAGATTTTTGTAATCTGCCACCGACTCTAATGATATTATTTTCATCAATCATCATTTTCGATATCCACAACTGTTGCAAAATAAATTTTGCTTGTAGCAACAAGGGACAAAGAAAACCTAACGGATCGAAGATTGTTCCTATGATAGATAAAATAGAACGTTTAGTTGGGGGTTTGTCCTTCATTCGGCATTGATAAGAAAAAATGTCGTTTTTTGGATGCCATTGAAGGCCTAAAACATTGATAAAGTGTGGTTCATCCTTGTCAAAAGAGAGAGGCATTTGACTATCGGATTCTGGCAATGTTGCCAATAACTCAGGACAATTGCTTGCCCATTTTTTAAGTTCAAATCCTCCCGACTTTAACAAATCATTGAGTTCCATCTGTAGGGAAAGGGCTTTAGAAAGCGAAGGGCTAGTTCCCAAGATATCGTCGATGTAAATTGACGTTTTTAGAACAGTACTAGCCATAGGAAAACGTTCCTTTTCTCTCTCTGCCAGCTCATTTAATGTACGCATGGCTAGAAAAGGTGAGCATGTCATGCCAAAAGTGACAGTAGAAAGTTCCCATACTGAAAGTGGGTCCTGTGGAGAAAACCTCCACAATATCCTTTGATAAGGACGGTGATAAGGATTGATAAGGACTTGACGGAACATCTGTTTGATATCAGCAATGTAGGCAATAGGATTAAGACGAAACGTAAGGAGTAAAGAAGCAATATCCTTTTGAAGTTTCGGTCCAGATAACAACGTGTCATTGAGACTAATATTCTTTGGGGTGACTGCCGAACAATCCCAGACTACCCTTAATTTTGTACTTAAGCTTTCCGGCTTTAGTACGCAATGATGTGCCAAAAAACATGATACGTCGATTTTTGGTTGACTAGATAAAACTAGACTCATGTGATTAGAATCGATATAGTCTTGCATGAAACTAGAATAGGCAGTGTACAGATCAGGATTTTTGAGTAATCTATTTTCTAGAAGTAAAAATCTACGATAAGCTTGCGGATAAGTATTTCCTAGGTCAGGGTTTATTTTATCTTTAAACGGAAGATCTACCATGAATCTACCGCTCGGTTGTCGTACGACACTTGCAGTAAATATTGATTCCGCTTGTTTTTCCTCCTTTGATAAGATTTGTTTTTTAGGCAAATGTTCGATTCCCCAAAACCTAGGGATAATTACCTCTAACGGAGGTGAATAACTCATTAAAAAACAACTGGTTCGTTCCGTAAGACTACCTACTTCGTCCACTTTTCCCATGACGACCCAGCCAAAGATGGTTTCAAGGGCTGAAGGTTGTCCTATTTGTCCAAGAACCCTGCCCTCCTTGAATATCTGTGCGAATAACTCGCAACCAATAACTAGGTCCACAGGTCTAGATTTGAAATAAGATGGGTCGGCAAGTTTAAGGTTTTCCAAGTGTTTCCACTGATTATCGTTCAAAGTGAATGTAGGCATATTGGAACATAGTTGTGGAACAACAATTGCTTCGAAATTAAGTAAAGGATTGACCTGTCCTTGTGGCTTAATGTGACATTGAACGAGCCCTTTGGAAGTAAGAGAAGACATTTGATTTAATCCGAATATTTCAGTGGTGTAACTTCGCCTAGGAAGATTAAGACGCTGAATACACCTTTCACTGATGAATCCTGCCTGTGATCCAGAATCAAGCAGTGCCCTTACAGGTTGAAAATTTCCGCAACCGTCCATAACATCTATTATGGCGGTGCATAAAAGAAAGGTACCTGAAGGTCCTGAGGTATTTAATGACACATGAAGATTATTGACAGGTGGTGTGTGAATGACAGGACTAGTATCTTGGCTTCCAGACTCTTTATTAGTTTCTAAGATATGAGTTAAAGTGTGGTGCCTTTTACTATTGCAAGTCCTGCATGAATATTTTGATTTGCACGTATCTACCCCATGCGAGGTATGAATACACGCTAGACATAATTTTTTCTGCTTGACGAAAGATAGGCGCTCGATAGGCGAGAGGTCAAGAAATGTTTGACATTTCGAAAGCACGTGACCTTGATTATACCGGAAACATTTTATTCCCGTACTTGAATTAATTGAGGTGCCAGCCAGTCCTATAAAAGGCGAATTGGATGATTTATAGGTAGGCTTTTGCCCAAACTGATTTGGCATAGAATTTGATGTTTGATAGGTAGGCTTTTGCCCAAACTGATTTTGCATGGAATTTGAATTTTGATAGGTAGGCACCCTTTTGGGTGCTGTTGATTGAGGAAGTGATTCCAAAACTTTACATCTTTTTTCTAGAAATTGAAAAAGTGACTGAAAAGTGGGAATTTCGGTATTAGTATTGGCGTGACTCATTTCGAAATTTGAACACGTCGGAATATCCAATTTTTCTAACAGAATGAAAAAAATAATAAAGTCCCAACTGTCAACGTCAAAGCTAAGTGATTTTAAAATTTCTAGGGATTCTGAAAAGGTGTCAATTAAATTACGCAATTCTTTAGCTGACTCGTTTTTTAATGTAGAGTTCATAATTGTGCTTAAAGCATCATTTGCGAGGTCTCGCTTGTTTTGATATCTATTGACTAATTTGTCGTAAGCAATTTTATAATTTTGATCAGATAAGCTAATCCCTGATATCAATTTTACAGGCTCATCCTCGAGATATGAAAATAAATATTGAAGTTTTCGGACGTTACTTAGACTTTGATTTTGATCTATAATGTTATTAAAAAGATCGAAAAAGCTTGGCCATAATTTTTTATCACCTCGAAATATGGGAATACCTAACTCTTTGAGTTTTTTTGGAGTTTCGTTTTGTCGAACATATGATCCCGAAAAGGATGGGGCCTCAACCGGAAATATTTCAGAGTAAACCCCTTTACACGCATAAAAATATTTACGAGCTTCTGAAAGGATCGCATCCTGCGTTTTAAACTCCTCGTCGTCCGAGTCGTCTATCAACATAATGACATCATTATGTGCCAGCATGCATTTATCGAAGGTTTCATCCAAATCGGAATACCTCACTTGAAACTCGTTTCTAGCTTTTGCGTCCGTTGCCGCGGTTTGTGAAAACACATAACACTCGGTGATCGCAGATAAAAAACCCTTGCGTTTTTGCACAGCTTTTTTGATAGACATGATTTTACCTTTGAAATGACGAAATTGTCGGTAAATATACAATTAACGCTAAATTAATGCTTCTGAAATAGAAAAATGACGAATTGTCGAAAATATGCACTAATTTATCGCAATTGATGAAAATTGTTTTAAATATCGAAATGATATGGAACACATCTAATCACAGAAATGTCGGTAAATATACAATTAACGCTAAATTAATGCTTCTGAAATAGAAAAATGACGAATTGTCGAAAATATGCACTAATTTATCGCAATTGATGAAAATTGTTTTAAATATCGAAATGATATGGAACACATCTAATCACAGAAATGAGAAATGTTGTTTGTTTTGATTGATTCTCGATTTTTGTTTACTGAAGTGACCACGCGTTAGACCCTGCTTTACCATAGCAGCGGACCGAAAACAGGTGAACTGCGCCGAAACCGAAGGTCGAACGATTGGCAAATTCAAGGCCGTGTGGTCGCCGTGTGAAAATGTGAAATGGCCGACTTATTAATACCGTCGTATGGAGTAAATTTAAATAATTCGGGTCGAAGGAACACTTATGTATGCCCGCAATTAGAAAAACGATAACTGCAGTGGACTGTATATATTTTAATTAATGAAAGCGCGAACAAACATAAATATATTGATACGAAATCACGAAATAATCACAAGGTCCATAGTTAATTGCTGGTACCACACAACGGAAATCAGAAACAAAGCACTCACCAGTTTGCAGCCAATTTCTCCACGTTCCAGGGACCCCTGTCTTGATCTAATGATGGCACCGCGTAGCTGAAGGGCTGAAGTTTCTATTTCTATGCTTTAGTACACCAAAATCGAGCACTTTTAAGTGTAGAAATTTGTAATAGTTAGAGAAAGTAAATTAACACGCCATTTTCTCGAGGCGGTAGAAAAGGATCTCACTGATTCTTGGTGCGCATGTCCAATGCGCGGAAAATGTACTCTGTCCGTCATCCAATTGTGTGGTTTTAAAATTTTAAAAACAACCGCGAAATTTAGCGGGAGCTAACAGGGCGATATCATTAGGATATCTTAGGTGGTTCAAATACTGTCTGCTTACTTTGATGAATATTTCATTACAATGTTAAGTTTTTAAAAACATCTTCTAGGGCCTGGTTAAATAGTTTAGGGGATATTGTTTCACCCTTGGACACCTCTTCTTATGCGGGTTGGCTTGGTTCCTTCGTGGTTTTAGATTTTTGTTGTTGCTTCGCTATATATATTGGCTACTAAGTCTGTGTGTATGTGATTTATTCGCGTATTAAATAAAAATGTTCTTACTGTCCAGTTCTCAAAGCTATCGAAAGCTTTTTCAAAGTGTATAAATGCAATATAGTGGAATGTGGTATTCATTGGCTCGTTTGATTAGGATTTTTATGGTTAATATGTAGTTAACTGTACTGAAACCCTTTCTGAAGCCTACTTGTTCTTTCGCTTGATAGCGGTCAAATGTTGTTGTTATTATATCTGTTAATATTTTCGTTAGACCTTATTACATTAAGGACTGTTATAGGTCAATGGTTTTTTAGGTATTCTCTATCTTTCCAGTTGTTTGGGATTATTTTTTCTTTTATTATTTTTCAGAATTTTTGTTTGGAGTTTCTTCATGGTTTCTCGCGATAATTCTGTATAGAATAGTTGCGTGATATTTATAATATTCTCTTTAACGTTAGTTTCTATGCCGTTTATATCCTTTATTTTAATTATTTTAAATCTACCTAGGCCTTAGACATAGTTTTTTTTATTGATGGTCTTTTTCCTTTTTTCTCCAGGTTCCGACTTTTTGCCATCATACCAAGATAGATAAAATTTACCTTTCCTTAAACTTTTTAATATTTGTGCGAATATAAAAATTGATCTAATCTTAAATAACAGAAATACAATTGAGGCGTGTTCTACAAAAACAACATAAACAAAAAAATTTCAGAAAATAAAAATTTCTTAAATATTTTTTAATTCTGTTCGTTATATAAGAAAAAAGTTTGTTGCCTAATTACTTTAGAAAAAGAGAAAAACTGTTGGACATAAGTTGTTTTTGCAATAACGAAATAGTTAATACAAATAAAACTTATAGGGACATATGTGCCTTTTGCGGAATAATACAAATTTTAACTGCTTATATCTTGGCTCTTGTGGTGTTTTTTCAGAATCTTATTTCATGGTCTTAAAGCCATCCATTTTTTCGACTAGATGAATGATTTTGTAAAACACGCCTCAATTAGTAATATATAATATCACTGGTTAAACATAAAGAAACAACAAAGAGTTTGGTAACTCGAGTTACATTAAATTTCTAGCTCGTGCTGCCACCAAAACTTAAAAACGTACCTCATAGCATACAGCTTATAGATGTGGATTCCACCAAAGTAACCGTTCTCAAATTTATTTTTGGCTATTATTAGCGAGGGCCCGTTCGGTTATTTGTTCTCTCCGTTTAAATGTGAGAATCAAACAGAGAGCGTTTAACCAGGAAAACTAAAAAAATCATGCATTTTCATTCTTTTATAAATTTTTATTAATTAATAACCCTACTAGGTTAGGTAGGTTATCTTTGGTTAAAAGAACAATGAAAATGCATGATGTTTTGACGTTTCTTGGTTAAACGCTCTCTGTTAGATTCTTTTATTTAAACGGAGAGAACAAATAATTGCCTTTTGTACAATCAAATGAATGTAATAGTATACCATATTCATGTATTTGTTTTTTTTTTAGCTCACACCTATAATAAGTAGAGTGACCTATGACGGTGATCATGTCAAAAAATACTCTGCCAATATATGGGCCCCTAAGCTCACACTAGGTACTATAGTTATAGTGTACGTGTGAGCTAATATAACTAAAAACTGAAATATATTTTATTTAACTCTAGACTAAATTACGTTTTGTTGATACCACACAAGCCATGTTTTGACTTAAACTCAAATTTTTGAAATCTACCCCCACCCTTAAAAAAACAAAGAACTAAAATGTAGTTTGTTAAACTCCGGACTCAATTACCTTTCGTTTGATATCACACACGCCATATTTTCACTTAAACTCTAATTTTTAATATATACCCCCACCCTTTTTTTTTAAATAAATGAAAATGTATTTTGTTTAACTGCAGACTCAATTACCTTTCGTTTGATATCACACACGCCATATTTTCACATAAACTCTAATTTTTGAAATCTACCCCCACCCTTTTATTTGGTTTCTGTTCGGTGGATTTTGTTCATTTTTCAATGGGACCATCTCGACCCAAGACCCAGCCTAGGTACCAAATTTCATTAAAATCGGCCAAGCGGTTTTTGAGTTATGCGCGTTGGTCGTTACAGACATACAGACAGACAGACAGACAGACAGACAGACAGACAGACAGACAGACAGACAGACAGACAGACAGACAGACAGACAGACAGACAGACAGACAGACATACAGACAGATAGACAGACAGACAGACAGACGGCGCAACAAAATACTCTGCCAATTTATGGGCACTTAAGCTCACACTAGATACTATATTTATAGTGTACGTGTGAGCTAATATAACTATAAATTTGTGAAATCTACCCCCACTTTAAAAAAAAAACTAAAATGTATTTTGTTTTACTCCAGACCACATGAACCTTTCGTTTGATATCACACATGCCATATTTTCACATAAATTCAAATTTTTAAAATTTACCCCCACCATTTTTTTTGTTAAATAAACTAAAATGTATTTTGTTTAACTTGAGACTCAATTACCTTTCGTTTGATATCACACAAGCCATATTTTTACATAAACTTAATTTTTGAAATCTACCCCCACCCTTTTATTTGGCTTGTGTTTGGTGGATTCTGTTCATTTTTAAATGGGACCATCTCGAGCCAAAACCCAGCTTAGGTACCAAATTTCATTAAAATCGGGCTAGCGGTTTTTGAGTTATGCGCGTTGGTCGTTACAGACAGACATACAGACAGACAGACAGACAGACAGACAGACAGACAGACAGACAACACAACAAAAAAGTTTCAAAATCATCTGAAACGCAAAGATATATAAAAATTTTTGAAATCGGAGCAACTTTTTTTTTCTCGAAAAAATTAGGATCACTATAGCTCACACTACTATAGTATATGTGTGAGCTAATAGAAAAAAAAACTATATCTTTTTGCGTTTCAGATGATTTTGAAACTTTTTGTGTCTTTATGTAACCAACGCCCATAATTCAAAAGTTACTTGTCCGATTTTATTGAAATTTGGTACCTAGGTTCGGTTTTGGTTCTAGATGGTCCCATTTAAAAATTAATAAAATTTATCAATACGACAAAAAGGGTGGGGGTAGATTAAAATAAATGGATCTGATACCTTTCTAGCCCATTTGCATGCTCCAAGTAAACTCCTTGCTATATCAACCTTGAAAACAGTTTTTTATAAATATCTCCGAAACGAAAGCCGCTACAAAGTTTTTGGTTAAAACACAAATTTTTGAAAAAAATGTGGGCTACTATATATTCCTAAAACCGCATATTGATGCGACGCTTCGGCTAAATTTAGTAATTTTAAAGTATTCATTACGATTCATTAGCATTGATGAATTTTATCCAAAATCTAATTAGCTCGTTGCAGTGTCGAGCTGTATTTTACCTTAAAATTTCATAAAAATCGGTTCATCGGCTTAGAAGCTATCGTGTTACGGACAGATATACATACACACACACACACACAACACAATAGGTCAAAATACACCCAAATAACACATTTTCGGCGTTATCACAAAAACAAAATTTCGTCGAAACTAATACCTTCTCTAGCTCTAGCCATTGCTGCGCGGGCTAGGAAGGTAAAAATTAGAGTTCTGGCAAAAATATTACTTGTATAGTACTGTATTAAAGATAACTGTGTACGAAAATAAAAAAAATACATTATAGTTTGTTTTGTTTAGTGGTGTTACACTGGGGGGGAGGGTCCGGTTCATGGGGGGAGGTTCGGTTCATGGGGGGGGGGGAATCTCCAATCAGACACGTCCTTGGGTGGCGCAGGGGGTTATTTTCGCGGACCAAAATGGGTAAAAATTACATTATACATTAATCGTGTGAGCTTAGGTGCCCATTAATTGGCCGAGTAGTTCTAATAATGTCCGAATTTTTGTGGAATATCCCAGGAAAACAATTGAAAAAATGGTCTATCAAGTAGTGTGTTTTCTACACGATTTCATGCGGATGAAAATAGGAATTATATTGGATAAAAAAGTATTGTAGTTTCACATATCTGACTCGCCATGGGCTTTTTACTTTCAATTTTTGTCGGGTACAGTTCGGTATACAGTGAAACCTCTCCTTGCGGACACCTCTATTAAGCAGACACTTCCTTTAGGCGGACAAATTTTTTGGAACCACACTTTTCCCTATTTCTTTAGATGTAAAATTCACTCCTATAACCGGACACTCTAATTACCGGACGCGGACAACTTTTTTTGGTTAAAAAATTTTAAATCCTCCCTTAACCGGACGCGAACCCCTGACATCTGGACGGAGCGCTGCACAACATGGGCATAAATATTATGTAGTATATTGGCAACAATGCACTCTGCAGCCGGGAAATTACCTCTTTCCGTTTTAATGCGGAGACTAAATACTTTTGTCGTATTTACAACATATTTTATTCGGCGGGGGCGGAACTGCTATGTCTTATTTTTATTGTTCAATTGGGTAGTAATAGATACTTTTGAAATAGTGCCTAGTAAAAAACTTCTTAGTTTACGTGAAAAAATGGAAGAAGGAATATCTATCAGCACGAAAGATCGCTGAAAAATTTAATATCGGAAAAACACGAAAAATAGCGGAAATTGTTAATAAATATAATATGTTGAAATTTCGCAATTCCCTCTCATAAGCGGACACCTCCAATAAGCGGACAAAATCGACGCAACCGTGAGTGTCCGCTTATGGGAGGTTTCACTGTACAGGGTGCTACTTTTTAAAGGTAACAGAGGCTTTTTTGGGTAATTATCGTAGGTTTTTGGAAAAACCCTTGAATCTGTCAATTTTGTTGGGGGGGGGGGCACTTTTTGCTTGAAATCTTGACATTTTCTAGCATGCCTCTTCTAGGGGTAAACTGTACCCCTACATTTTTACGGAAAAGTGGGTCGTGTGTTTTTTTAAGGTATTTGAAATTTTCTTACAACCGCGTAGAAATTTCGAAAATATTTTGATTTGTTTTTGAGATATTCGCTTCTAATACTATGAAAAGATGAAAAAATAAAAAAGTAAAAAAAACTAAATTAGGAAATAAGAGTCACTGCTAAAAATAAATAGATACGAGACTGATAAAAAAAATTGACTTTAATCTGATAAAATAAATGTCTTCAAAACAATTCTTGTTTTGATTTGAAAAAATCAATCTTTTCTTTGTAAAAATTCTTGTTATGATTTGAGAAAATCAATTTCTTGTTTATAAGTTTGTTATATACCTATTTGTTTCTTTTTTTCTTCACGAAATTACAGCTTTCTCTAATTAAGGAAATAATGGTTTTTGTATAAAAAAAGGAATGTCTTGCTTGAAAAAGTAATATAGTTATTTAATATGGTTTACACTTTTTTTTTGATTACAGTAATTTTTTGTTTAATTTTACGAATGGTTTTTCTTCGTGTAAATCAATATATTTAAGAAAACTGAAAAAGTTGATTTAAAAAAAAATTTTCTCACTGAGTAACTTTTTAAAACTAGATATCGAAAAAAATTTAACATTGTTGGAATGCAGACGGCGCCGTTAGATCAAGCCAACTTGCTTTGAGAGAAGATAATACTCGTATTATCGAAAAAATGGTACATTTTCTAGATTTAACATAAAAAAAAATTGGCTCAAAGTATTATAAACTTAAAAAAGGCAAATGCTGAGAAGGCCGGACACCCTGTACAGAGAGGCGTGCCTAACTTTTTGGTTGCCTGAGGTAGAGGGAAAAACTGCTGCCGCTCATTTAAAAACAAACACCTTGTGTAATCGTTTTTTTTTTCTGCACCCTCGGAACTAGAATTCGTTTTAAGCACTTCAGAGATTAAAAGTGTACTTTTAATCCCTCGTTTCAGGTACCAAAATGTTGCTTTTTAATTATTCGTTAGTAAAAGCAACCGCACAAATCCAGTAAGTATACAACACACTAAACTTTGAAGGAGATCTATATTTTTTTAAGCATTTTAAGTTTTTCGCCTTATGATTAAAAAATGTGCCCAGTATTTAGGTTTTCAATGAACTATTCTTGTTGGACATGATTTCTCTAAAATATTGTTGAAAATTTCAAATACTTTTCCATATTTTGGGGGAGCTTGAGCCCTAGGAGGAGAATGCGAAAAGTACTTCTACAGAAGGGGCTGTAGTATAAGATAATAAAAAATGATTCCAATATAAAAAACTACTAAAAAAAATTGCGCCGTAGCGTAGGTTAGAGTTCTAGAAAAATGATTTATTTTTTGGAAGAAATTGAAATTGAAAATGTTTTGTAGATGTAATGAAGAAAATAGCGCTATAGGCAAAAATTTCTGAAATTAAATTATTTTCGGTCCTATAAGAAAATGTTTGCAATATAAAATAAATGGATCCATGATGGATCTGCTACCTTCTTAACCCATTAGCCAAGTGAACTCAACGCTATATCAGCTTGAAAACAGTTTTTTTAAATATCTCAAAAACGAAAGCTTCTACGAAGTTTTTAGTTATTACACAAATTATTGAGAAAAACCGCATATTTATGCGACGCTCCGTTAAAAAGTGAGCATATTTCCAATTTTATACTGTCAAAATCTAATCAGCTCGCTAAGACGCTAAGACGATATAGCTAAAATAGATCAAAATACACCCAAATAACACATTTTTGGCGTTATCTGAAAAAAAAATTGTTGAAACAACCTTCTCTAGTCATTGCTACACGGGTTAGGAAAGTTAGTAAGAAAATTCAAATACTTTTTGGAAAAAATTGCATTAAACAGTGGAAAGCATTTTGCAAAAATAACAACAATAATGGCGCCACAGGCGCAATCTTGCGAAAAAATAGGTATTTTTTAAAGAAAGAAAAACGGGGACAAGCGAAAATTTCATAAAAATAAATTAATTTCAAGAAAAAAAAGCTAATTTTCGGGAAATGGTATTAAATAAAAAAAATTGTATAGTTTCAAAAGAGCCGAGACGGGAATTTTCAGTGACTCGTCTGTAGTCAGTTTGCCCCTAATATATTATGCTTATTTCATTTGGGGAGGCGAATTTTGAGGTCGCGGGGTCTAAGCGCCTCCTAATTGCGCCCCTGCAATTCCTGTGATATAGTTCTAGTAAATATAATAAATAATCAAATTTTTATTTGCAAACATTCCAACTTAACTACGGTTTAAATAAAAACATATGTAGATATATATATTCAAATACGCATACCCAGGTATGCCTAATATACAGGGTGTCCCAACTAAAAGTAACAGACGTGTTTTTGGTTATTTTTCGGGCAAATTTGGAAAAACGCCCGGACACGTCGATTTTGTTTTTGAGGGGACACTTTTTGGCTTAAAATTTTTATATCACGCACCATCTTCGTGGGGTAGACTTTACCCCTGTATTTTGAATAGGAAAAGGGAGTCTAGTGATACCTTGTTTTGAAGGCCTTTTGAATATCTTTACAACCGTGTAATAATTTCAAAAATCTATTAGTTTTTGAGATAATTGCCTTTAAACTTTCAAATTTAACATGGACTGATAAAATAAAAATTTAATCAAAATTTTATATTTTTCGGATTTAATTTTTATTTAATCATTTCATATAAAATTTGAAAATTTGAAAGCAAATATCTCAAAGACTAAGGTATAGATATTCGAAATTTTTACGCGGTTGAAAAGATATTCAAGAGAATTTCAAAACAAGGTATCACTAGACCAACTTTTCCTATTCAAAATATAGGGGTAAAGTATACCCCTCGAAGGTGGGGCGTGCTTCAAAAATTTCAAGATAGCTAAAAAGTGCCCTCGCAAACAAAATCGACGTGTTCGAGCGTTTCTCCAAATTCGCATAAAAAATACCCAAAAACACCTCTGTTACCTTATAGTTGGGACACCCTGTATTATTATAACATAAGCAGGACCTATCTGCTCGCAAAAACACATCCGGGGAATTTACTCGCTTTTTCTAAAACCCAAATACAAATAACTAACATACATAATAACGAAACATGCAAATTTACTTGCTGAGAAGTTTTGGTACCCTCGACCCTTTTCTCTGCAAACTCATTTAATTTAATTTAATCTGAAGGTTTTTTTTTATTTATACTGGGACTTTTTCATCCAATCAGGATCAATTGCGCAGTTTCGCAAAGTTCAAGCAAGGTTAAAGCATTTTTAAACAAACACAAACAACCAAGTACCTAGCCAGGAATCGAACCCGGACCGCCAGTGTGGAAAACAAACATTGCTACCACTACACCACGACGGCGACAAAATTTGATTGCAATCTGAAGTTGGTTGCCTGACGGGGCTGCCTGGTTGACTCCATATATATAATATTCCAATACCCACGGTAACTGCCCATTCATGATGCAAATATGAGGGCCTTGGGGTCTTTAAGCAAAAAAGACCTGATTGGTTGCTTTCAAAGACATATTCATATTATTTCCATATAGTACGTATTATTGCAATACCTACGGTACCTTATGATGCAGAATGCAAACATATTTGAAATAGCAATATCAATGGGTATAAGTCTATCCTTTTTGCAGTCGCTAAGATAAAATGTCCTGACTGGTTATACTTTTACGCATGAACATTATTTTATTCTTGTATTCGTTACGTCAAATCATCGGCAGTTGACAAAAACTCTTTCTATGTAAATTTGATATCTGTGCATTTTTTGTACCTTTATTTCTGAATGTTTGCATCCAGCGCCAACCATTGTTTAAATATGTAACAGGGAGTGCTGGAATATTACGTATATGGTTGACTCACCCTTTGGCACGCCCTGCTATATATTACTTTGAGATTCGTCTCAATACCCAGATTCACTCTCCAATCTGTATAGTCGATTGATTTCCCATATGAAACTTTTCACTTGCAGCTTCGGCTTTCAACTTCTCCGCGGCTATAAAACTGCACACAGCTATAATAGCTTCCGCTACTATATAGGTTTACGGCTATACAGATCCACTAGTTCACTTAACGATTTTCGAGGTTTTTGAACCGAACTACACAGCTGGTTTTTTAAATGGAATTTCAAATATCTATTGGAAAAATTGCTTTCAACTCACAGAAAGTGGTTAGTAACAGCTACAGCGAATTACTCCTACTTTTTGTTAATGCTACTTTTAAAGTAATTGACTTTATAACATATGAACGGTCCAGTGGAAAAACGATGAGATTCCATTTTTGAAAAAGTTGAGTAAAACGAAATTTAAAGTGGGAGTTTTTCCACAGTGCTGCCTATGTTTAGCCGTAGCTTTTAGTGAAATCTCATTGTTTATCCCCTGTAAGGTTTAGTGTGTTACTACTTTACGTTACAATCTATCGCATGGCGTCAAAATGTCTGGTTCGTCCCGCCTTCCTTTTTGTAAATATGTTCTTTTTACTATAATTTACCAAATTGGTTCGAATTAGGCTATTTGGTGATTCACTAGAGCATTTTCTATTTTTTGTTTATTTAGTATTAATTAACTAATTAAGTACTTAAAATTACTGGGTTATTTGCATTTGAAACTCCCGCGGTTTTAAAGGCAAATATTACAATTTGCTATAATTAATTTACTTTACATAAAATGCATTTTGAATTACTAAGGTTCCTAGTTCCTTTAATATGGACCTTCGTAATCTCATTCCTTCCTACTTATTCCTTTTCTCCTACGCCTATGGATTAACGACGCCACTGGGCGACATGTGGGAGAACGAACGCAGTAGCGAGACCCGCTGCAGCACAGAGAACCGTTTCGCCTTCAAACCAGAATACACGCGTGTTAGCGACTCTCCTACCACAGGAATGTGGGGTGCAAAAAATACGGGTTAACAGCGCGTCCTCCCATGAGTTCCACTTCCTGTATAAAAATGGTAAGTGAAAATGCATTATTTTTACCTTACATACATTTGCTTATTGCTACACTAACCTAGAAGGTAAACTAGACCATTTCAGAATCCCTTGTACCAGCTTAGCCTATGACCTTATTCCCTTAACTTTATACAGTCCACACCTAACACCGTTAAATTCCAGACAACTCTCCTTTCTGGACCACCAGGGAGCCCCATTTTTGGTCCTTCGAGCCGGATTTCTGGAATCGTTTTTTTGCCTTTTTAGGTTAGTTTTTTTTTACTGGTTTCAAATGCAAGAAAAACCCTTGTTTTTCTTACATGCCTACTTTAGAAAACCCCTAGGTTTCTAAAATACATTTTGCGATTTTTTTTTGTGTAAAAACAAATGCAAGAAAAACCCTTGTTTTTCTTACATGCCTACTTTAGAAAACCCCTAGGTTTCTAAAATACATTTTGCGATTTTTTTTTTGTGTAAAAACAAATGCAAGAAAAACCCTTGTTTTTCTTACATGCCTACTTTAGAAAACCCCTAGGTTTCTAAAATACATTTTGCGATTTTTTTTGTGTAAAAATTAAATATTTTTAACAATAAATTTAGCCTTTTCATGCGAAAAACCAAACACAGATAAAATCTGTAAACTACTATGCTTTTTTTGTTTCGAATAAATCAAGTTTTTTCGTTTCTTTTTTGTAAAAAAAAAAAAACCGTATAGAATTTGGGTGTTTTTTTGTTTGTCACTGGAAATAGTTTAAAATAGTGTCTGCAAAGTGCTATTATTTTAGCCGTTGTGCCTTCACATTTGTGGATTGCTATAATTATATCCAATTTGCTCGAAAAAAATCTCCAAATTGCCATATTCATTTTTGCTTATTGCAAATTGCTATGACTATATCCGATTGCGGATGCTTTACTATATTCGTTTTTGCGTAAAAATTGCTATGAATATATCTATTTCTAATTTACTATTATAATATCTGTCTGCAAATGGCTATGATTGTATCCATTTTTTGCGTGCATAATAAATTTTGAAGGAAATTTAATTCTTAACTTGAGAATTTGTTTTCGTGTAAAGGCAGATAAATAGTTTTACCAAATTAAATGCTTTTGATTTGTAGGTATTTATTTTTAAATTTAATACATAGTAGGTACCTACTTATTTGAATTCGCGAGGCGAAGATAAAAAAACTTATACACAAGTTTTTTGTTATCATTAGTTTGCATCGGGTATTTTCTTTACTTTTGTGCGCTTATAGTTTGATTATTGTAATTAAACGTAGGACATTAATATTTATACAGGGTGTCCAAATTTTGATTTTTTTTTTCAGTTTACCTAATTTTTGTCAATTATTTTTTGGATTTTTTTTAAAATCATGTCTAGTTCGGATAAAATTTTAAAGGCTAAAGCCTTGCGCTATAGTGCGATTTCACAGCTAAATTTGATCATTGAATCCGCGACCCTCGCAAAAAATGACCCTGCCTATCACAGCGGCTTTAAAGTCAAATTTCGGACATTGTCAAAAATCAAAAAAGATTTTGAAAAGTACCATAATACTTTGTTGACGTTGGTAGCCTCTGATGAGGATCGCTTAGTAGTAGAAAACAAAGTGTCTATGGACTTTTGCAAACGCTGTGACGAGATTTCCACTATATTTTACGAACTTTTCGAACTACCCTTTGAAGATGGAGGGCTTTTGAGCAGTACGATAAATCCCATGGGCAGTCCCTGTGCCTCCACAAACCAGCATGGTTTACTGCCTAGGATAAAAATACCTCTTTTTCAAGGGGAATTTAAGGAGTTTCCAACCTTTTTGCAAGCCTTTAATGCTACCGTGCACAATAATAGGTCGCTGGGAAACTTTGAAAAATTCAATTTGCTTTTTTCTAATTTAAAGGGCCCTGCCCTGAATGTCATTTCTGACATTCCTATCCTTGCTGAAAATTATTTAAATGCCTACCACACCTTGGTGGATAGGTATACAAATAAACGATTACAAGCTTACCTTCACTGGAAGGCAATTGAAGGCTTCTCTCCTCTTACTAAAGAGAATGCTACGAATTTGAGGAATTTGCTTGATTGTTTTTCGAAAAACTTAAGTGCCTTAAAAGTCATGGGTTTTAAAACGGAGTTTTGGGATTATATTATGGCACAAATGCTCTTGGATAGGTTGGACCTAACCACGCGCAAGGCATTTGAGCAAAATTATTGCTCCAATGAGATCCCCTCTTATGATAAAATTCGTGCTTTTGTTTCTAGCCATTGCATTGCGTTGGAACAAATACAACAAACTCAAGATTACTTAAAAAATAAAGATTTGTCAATTTCAAGTCAGAAAAATCAAGCAAAGTTTCAAAATCGATCTGCTTTGTTTGCTAATACTCAGAGAGCCTCCAAAAATGCCTCCCAGTCTCCAAATGGCCAAAGTGGCTTAAATAATACTCCAAACCCTCAAAAATTTTGTTTTCTCTGTAAAAGTGGCGATCATATAATATACAGATGTCCTCATTTTTTGGCGAAAACTCCCCAGCAACGTTTTGAGATTGTTAAACAACATAAAGCGTGTGTCAACTGTTTGGCCTCAAAGCATAATTTACCCCAGCAATGCAAATCAGAAAAAAGATGTTTACATTGTGGCCAATTTCATCACAGTCTCTTACATTTTTTTCCTATTAATTCTACACCTAGTTCTGCGAGTAGCCCCTCTACTTCTGCAGTGCAACCCCCGAGGAGCCCCGTGGCTACCGAATTTAATAGAACCACTAACACCATTGTTACTGGTATGTCTTTAAATGATCGCGAAGTACTTCTCTGTACCGCTTTAATACAAATACAGGATGTTTTTCAAAATTGGCACACAGTGCGCGCCATCTGTGACTCTGGTGCTCAATCTTCATTTATATCTAAGTCATGTGCTGATAGTTTGGGCCTTCCTAAATTTAATATCGCCATGACTCTACAAAGCTTAGATCGAATGACAACTTCGGCAAAATCTGGAATTAATTGCAATATATCCTCTTTGCGTGATAATAATTTTGTTTTTAATTTTGATGCGATAATACTCGATAAAATTTGTAGTGATTTACCTCATTCCTCATTTTCGATTAAAAGTTTTCCTTTTCTCGCCAACTTAGAACTAGCTGACCCAGGCTTTAATAAAAGCGATAAAATTGATTTAGTGTTGGGCGGCGATGTGTACCCTTACATTTTGCTAGATGGTCGTTTGTCTACGGGACCCAACAACCCCGTCTGCATTAATACTATTTTTGGTTGGGGAATAATGGGCAATCTTTCACTTTCACCTTCAACTACAAATCAAATTAAAACATTTTTTACTACGTCAATGAACGATTCTTTTGTCAATTTAGATAAAAATCTACAACGATTTTGGCAAATAGATGACATACCTAATGTCAAGGCCATTGACCCCGAAGATGAGTTTTGCGAAAATTATTTTTTGAAAACTACCTCAAAAAATGAGGAGGGGAGATATATTGTATCTTTACCATTTAAAGTTACTGCTCCAGATTTTGGCGACACTCGATCCATTGCCGTACGTCGTTTTTTCTCCCTTGAGAAGAAATTGCTACAAAACCCTGATTTTTATGCTGCCTACAGCTCTGTTTTACAAGATTATTTAGATAATAATCATATGCAACCGGTTTCTGCACCTTTGCCGACCGAAATTTCAAATCATTTTTATATTGCACACCATGCGGTGTTTAAAAAAGATTCTACTAGCACCCCCCTGAGGGTGGTTTTTGATGCGAGCATGCACGCCCCTGGCAAAATCTCGCTCAACAACGCTGTTTATACTGGGCCCCCTTTACAAAGGGACTTACAAAAAATTTTATTACTTTATCGTTTGCATAAATTTTGCTTTTGTTGCGACATCCGTCAAATGTACAGGATGATTTTAGTTGACCCTAGTCAAACTAATTTTCAAAGAATAGTTTGGAGGTTTGATCCTAACCGGCCTATTCAAGACTTCGAAATAAATAGAGTTTTATTCGGGGTCTGTTGTAGCCCCTTTTTGGCTATCAGAACTTTGCTGCAACTTGCTAGAGTGCATGAGGACCTTCCTCTTGCCTCAAAAATCATTGAGGAGGCAGTTTTTGTCGATGATGTGATTTCGGGAAGTGATGACTTTTTTAAGGCCACTGAGATGAAAAATCAATTAATCGAGCTACTTAGCCGAGGTGGATTCGAATTGCGTAAATGGGCGAGCAATTGTCCCGAGTTACTATCCGATCTTCCTGAGTCACACATTTCGATGAAGGCTCTTTCTCTCGATTTAGATGCTGAAAATTCAACTTTGAAAATTCTCGGTTTAAATTGGAACCCTCATACTGATGAATTTTTTTATACTTTCGACTGTTCTCTCCAAACATGCACTAAAAGAACAATTTTAAGTAATTTGGCCCGCATTTACGACCCTCTGTCTTTTTTGGCGCCAATAGTTTTAATTTTAAAATTAATTGTTCAATACTGCTGGGCAGAAGACTTAAACTGGGACGACCCTGTCAGTCCGGAAATTGTTTTTAAATGGGAAAAATTTAAAAATGAATTAAAGTTTTTGCATTCTGTTAAAATTCCTCGTCAAATAATTTTGCCTAATGCTAGTCAAATCCAGCTAGTAGGATTTTGCGATAGTTCAGAACGGGCCTATTGTGCTGTCGCTTATATTCGAATTTTTTATTCTGATGGAAACATTAAAGTTTTTTTTGTTTGTAGTAAATCTAGAGTCGCACCGTTGCGTCGTAAACTAACTTTACCAAGACTAGAGCTTTTAGGAGCTGTTTTGTTGGCTAAATTAATGGATTTTTTACTAGAAACGTTCTCGGAAAAAATTAAATTTGATAAAATTCTTGCTTTTACTGATAGCACAGTGACCTTATCTTGGATTCAGGGATCTCCTCACAAATTTAAAACATTTGTTTCGAATAGAACTGCCTATATACAAGGAAGAATTAGCCCTGAGTTTTGGCATTATGTTCCTACTGAACAAAATCCTGCTGACTGCGGTACTAGGGAAATGTATCCCTCTGATTTACAAAGATTTTATTTTTGGTTAGAAGGGCCTTCTTTTCTAAACCAACCTACAAATACTTGGGATTTTATGACAGTTACTTACGATGGGAATGCAGTTTTGGAAGAACAGCGAAAAAATATTTTTAACGTTTTTACTTGCGAACAAACAGTTGAATATTATGTAAACAACTTGTTTGAAAAATACAGTTCTCTTTTTAAAATTAAGAGAATAGTTGCTTACTTTTTGCGAGGGTTACAAAGGTTTAAAAATCCCTCATACAATTTTGCTACTGATTACCTTACAAATCAGGATTACTACAAAAGCTTACTTTTTATTTCGAAATGCGTACAATCTTTTTCTTTCCAAAAAGAAATTGAATTACTAAAAGATAAGAAACAGCTTCCAAAAGCTTTTCAAAAATTATGTCCATTTTTGCATAATGAAAGCTACGATTTGCTTCGTGTTGGAGGCCGTTTATGCCATTCAAATTTATCATACGATAAAAAATTTCCAATTCTTTTGCCTTCTAGTGCAAAATTCACTGAATTACTGATTTTAGATTTGCATCGCAGCAATCTTCATTGTGGTATACAGACCACAACTTTTTTACTAATGCAAAACTTCTGGGTATTGTCTGCTAAAAAGGTAGTGAGAAAAGTTTTAAGTTCTTGCCATACTTGCTGGAAAACTAAACCTAACTCCCTTCAACCCCCTATGGGTAACCTACCGAAATTTAGAGTTTCCGAAGCAAAGGTGTTCGAAAATGTAGGTATAGATTTTTGTGGTCCGTTCACGATTACTCTTGGTCGGACCAGAGGTGCAAAAACCATGAAAGCATATGTCTGTTTATTTATCTGTTGCGCTGTTAAAGCCGTGCATTTAGAGTTAGTCTCTGATATGACATCAGAAGCCTTTCTGGCTGCTCTGCGCCGCTTCATAGCTAGAAGAGGACTATGCTCAAAGATCTCTTCAGACTGCGGGACCAACTTCGTGGCCTCTGAAAAATACTTGCGACAAATTTTTTCTGATTGCGTGAAGGGGGAAGGTATAGTTTGGTCTTTTAACCCACCTGCTGCTCCCCACATGGGAGGCATTTGGGAATCAAACATTAAATCTTTAAAGACTCATCTTCACAGGGTAGTTGGAAATCAAATACTCACCTATGAGGAATTAAATACGGTTTTAACCCAAGTTGAAGCCATAATGAACTCACGTCCTTTATGTGCCTTAAGCACCGATCCTACTGATCTGGCGGTCTTAATAATTTTTTAAATTTGAGGCCTCCAGGTACAATACCCGATCCAAACTACTGCGATATTGCGTTAAACAGGCTGTCCAGGTGGCAACTGTTGCAAAGAATGCACCGCGATTTTTGGATTCGCTGGCATCGCGAATATTTGCACACTTTGCAACAGCGAGCCAAATGGCACCAACCTCTTGCTTCCATTGATATTGGTACTATGGTACTGATCAAAGATGAAAATTCCACTCCATTGGATTGGCCCCTAGGCCGCATTGAAGACCTTATTAAAGGTTCTGATAATGTTCCACGGGTTGCTATTGTAAAGACTACTAAAGGTACCTACAAACGGCCTTTGGTAAAACTATGCGCCCTGCCTACAAATTAAACTCTCTGAAATGCCCCTGGGCATTCTCAGGGGGGTGGGAAATGGTTCGTCCCGCCTTCCTTTTTGTAAATATGTTCTTTTTACTATAATTTACCAAATTGGTTCGAATTAGGCTATTTGGTGATTCACTAGAGCATTTTCTATTTTTTGTTTATTTAGTATTAATTAACTAATTAAGTACTTAAAATTACTGGGTTATTTGCATTTGAAACTCCCGCGGTTTTAAAGGCAAATATTACAATTTGCTATAATTAATTTACTTTACATAAAATGCATTTTGAATTACTAAGGTTCCTAGTTCCTTTAATATGGACCTTCGTAATCTCATTCCTTCCTACTTATTCCTTTTCTCCTACGCCTATGGATTAACGACGCCACTGGGCGACATGTGGGAGAACGAACGCAGTAGCGAGACCCGCTGCAGCACAGAGAACCGTTTCGCCTTCAAACCAGAATACACGCGTGTTAGCGACTCTCCTACCACAGGAATGTGGGGTGCAAAAAATACGGGTTAACAGCGCGTCCTCCCATGAGTTCCACTTCCTGTATAAAAATGGTAAGTGAAAATGCATTATTTTTACCTTACATACATTTGCTTATTGCTACACTAACCTAGAAGGTAAACTAGACCATTTCAGAATCCCTTGTACCAGCTTAGCCTATGACCTTATTCCCTTAACTTTATACAGTCCACACCTAACACCGTTAAATTCCAGACAACTCTCCTTTCTGGACCACCAGGGAGCCCCAATGTCTATTTCGGAAAAAATGGAATCTCATCGTTTTTCCACTGGACCCTTCATATGGCTTATACCGTCCAGCAGTGGGGCGAGTTGGCGCGGAGGTAGCAAAGATTAAATTTGTTAGGTGATCCGTGATTAAAGCACTCCGAAAAACACAGGCCTTTCATTTTTGATTCTACTGACAGTGAACTAAATTTTTGTTATACCCATATAGCACAAAAATTACATCAACGTTAAATTAACGTAAACAAAAATAATAAAGCTATTTTTTACCTCATACTATGTAATATTTGTTTTATTAAATGTACATGCTTAAATTTAACTTAAAAACAAGAAGGAATCAAGTTATAAAAATGTTATTTTTGCTGAAGTTTTTGCTGCTGTGTATATAGCGTCTTTTATAGCCTCGTTATTTTCATCTGCCAAATTCACACTTAAAAAGTCCTCCACAACTTGTTTGAAAATGCCACTAGATTAAGACTTCTCAAACTAACTTTTTGCGTATTATTTTTTCACGGTTTTTCTCTATATGTTTTTTAATAAAAAAAAGGCGCGAAATCTGTTCTAAAAGCCCTTTAAATAAGGACTTGTTAAAAGTACTAATTTTCTGCGTCTTTTTTTGTCACGTTTTTTTAAATAGCATTTTCTTAACTTAAAAGTGACGCGAAAGGAAGTTTTAAAAGTTCACTAGTTTAAGACTACAACGCTTCAAGAACATTTTAAATGATGGCGCTCAAGGCAAGACAAAATCTCTATCCATACATTATATTTTATTAAAAAGCTAAACAAGATTTTTCAACAGTAAACACTTTCACACAATATTAATGTGTCGTCGTGATCGTGAAGGATCAGTTAATTAACTGGTTTTTGGAGTTTAAGAGGCCAAAGCACTCCCGGATAGATTTCTTCGAAATGAAAAATGTTGCCAATAGGTGGCGCTCCTTCTAGCAAAATCTCAAAAATATTTGGTAGAAAAACCAAAAAAGTCGCGTTTTGAAACTCGTGTAGAAAAGTCACGAACCTAATGTGATTTTAACGTTGATAAAAATCTACTTAGAATTCATTTTAAAATAATGTAAAAACATTGCTGTTTTGATTTGATAATGGCGTTATTACAACGCCGTTTTTAGCATCGTTATTTTTTATAACGTTAGTGAATGACCTATTAAGCTTGTTTTTATATATAATATAAACGTATTTTTCTAGCAGCTTTTAAAATCAACGTTTTTATTCCTCACGTGTTTTTTACATGTTAAACACGTGATTGATCTATGCCTTTTCTACTTCTAATATTTTTAATCAATTTCTCTTTCGTTTCTTCTTTTAGTTTTTAACCTTTTGTATTTAATTAATACTTTGCATTATTCGATCTTTGTTTTACACTTACTTGCCATCAGCATAACTGGCCCCAATATTCAGGGGAAAACGGGGGCAGGTCCCACGCATTATTTTTAATAATAAAAATCTTTCACAAAGGTTAGTTTTAGCGCTAACCAGGTTAGCGAAAGGTCGTGAGTTCAAATCCAGCCAGAGGTAAAATCTTTTTATTATCTTATTTTTCTTATTTATCCTTTGCCCTTATGAAACTTAATTCTCCTTGTTATATAAAAATCTTTACCTTTTTTTTCAGTCCTAAAGGTTTTAGTTTTCCAATAATGGCACCAAGTAAAAAACTATCAAAATCGGCGAAAAACTCCAAGGTGACATGCACTCAAAATGAATCTAAAGAGTGCAATATTAATTGTCATGATATCTGCCTATCTGTTCCAGATCTTCAAAACTACCTCACCGATTTTGTTAGCAAGAATAGCTCTCGATCAAAGATCGACAAGCAGTTTCATGAAAATTATCCTTTTAAACAGTGGCGGCGCGTGGTTTAAAACTTTAGGGGTGCACACCAAAGAACAATTGCGGCCACACACAATTTTTTAGGTATTCGAGTAACTATAAAATTGTCGAAATCAAAACAATACACTAATTTAAGCTGCACCTTTCACAATTGATTGACAATAGCATAAACCCAGATTCTGTGAACTATAACATTCTATAGGAACATGTCGTCCTCTCTTTCTATATTTCGTAATTAGAATGCGATATAACACCCACGGTGCACAGAATTTGGATCCAGTTAAGCGCGGCGCAAGCGGCAGCTAACCGACGCATCCGCGTTTTATCTCAAATACAAACACATACATACCGGGTATTAATTTTTAGTTAGTACTCAATTATTATTAATTAAGGAATGGTCAGATTTAATATTTTTTAAAGTAAAATTTGGGAGTGCACGTGCACATGTGCACTTATGGAGGAACCGCCACTGCTTTTAAATAGGTTTAATATTTGAAAAGATGCATACTTTAAACAATACTAGTAACTTTTAAACTACAAAAAATAAATGCAAATGCGGATTTCAACATTTTATAAAATAAGTTTTTGCTTAGTTATTTAAATCTTAATTGTATTTGAAAACTAGATGCTAAAAATGTTTTCAGGACATCGGTTTTCAAATTAACTTAGAATGGGCCAAGCTCGGATCTGGTCCAAAATCTAGGGGGCTCGGGTCGCCGGAAACACTATTTGTGTAATTATATATTTTTGGGGGGTAGTGTTCCGTTTAGCCTGAAATTTATAAACTGAAAGTCCATATTTTTTTTCAAGGGGGTATAATTACTCTCCCCCCTCAAATTCGCGCTTGGAATGAGCAAAAATTCACAATTTTTTTCAACCGTACCAGAGACAGATGGAACTTACATTAATCCCTAACTGTAAAGATATCCAAAAACAGATTAAAAAGTCAGTTGCATTCAATTATACTTTTTCAAAAACTCTTTTTACCAAGAATGTTTGTTCTCAGAGTTTTAGTTTTCAAGATACCTATTCGTTTAAAACTGAAATTGTATTAAACTAATTTGGGCAAAAAAAGTTTTGAAATAATTGAACCGTTTTTGACAATATTTATCAAAACAAACCGAACCAAATCAAATCAAACAAAATTGTGGTTAGGTCCAGAGTCTTATTAAAATTTTATTAAAACCTGTCAAAAACGACGGTTCTTTTTTGAGTTAACTATTTTAAATAAATATAACTTTTTAACCACCAAAGAAACGCCATATTGCTTTGAAAACTCGATAATATGTTTTCTTTTAAACACACTAATTAATTTTAGTTGCGAAGGTATTGGATCCATTAGGCTCCGTTTATTTCTCTTTAAAATTTCTCAGGCCTGTCTATGGCGCTTCCCCATTTCCACAGCCCCCTCTATATTAATTCACGAACCTGAAGAAATCAGCTGTTCTCGGGGGGGCTGACTTTTACATTGGGTCTTATGGGACGTCAGACGTTTTTCATGATATGTTTAAACTGGCACTACAGATTTGCAAGATGATTGAAAGATTAAAATCTATAAGATTTAAGATTTAGCATTTTTTATTTTGTATTTAAATTACCCGCCATGTACTGTATGCCAACTGTTATATTTGACATGTATTTGACTTTGTCATCTGTGTTTGTCATGAAATTTGTTTATTTGTTTGTATTGGAAACTTTTTCGATTTTTTAATGATTTTTTTACTTATAATCCAAAAATACCAGCGCTAATCTTTTTAAAACAAAATTACATTACAAAAAAAGACTTTTTTGATGTTGTAATTTTTGTAAAGACTTGCAAAAAGTAACTTTATTAAGTTTTAAAAATCTACCGAGTGCCGAATATAAACAAATAGATGTAGATAATCCGATTACTTTTCACGCAGAAACGAACACATTCGCTTATGCTTTAAATTTAATTTTTGTGTGAGCTAATAAAGCGGCTCTAAAAAAATTAAGGATTACTATACATTTAAAAAAAATTGTTCTTCATGAATATAGTGAAAACAACAAACAATCAACAATGACCGTCTTTATTTAAAAAAAAAATCAAATATTCATGAACCGTAATTCCAACTATAATATTGTAAAGACAATCAACAGTGTCGTGACATGACCATCAGAAAAAATCAGCCCCCGATGTGACGTCAACAAAGTGGAGGATCGTGTCCCGTCCGTTTTGATAGCCCTGTATGCACAAACGATAACCTATAAATGTGTAAAAGTTTCACTCGTTGATTTGATGACAAACAAATAATAAACATAAATAAATAAGTAATAATTTTCAAAAGTCAAAAAAAGGGAAATAGTCTGCTTTGTCGGAACTGCGTCCTTGCAGCAACTAGGCAAGGACACATGAAATCGGCAAAAAAAGCTTTACGAAAAGCAAAATTTTAAGCAAAATGTATTTCAAGTTGCCGCAAAATGGTTCCCAGAAATAACGAAAAACTTCACATACTCAGTTGTTTTGATTTCGTGCTTCAAATAAAAGCCCTTAGTGAGGAAAATTTAAAATATGCAAAAACACAATTTTACACAAAAAGAATCAGTTTTCGAAATTCCACTACGGCGAATGACATTGATGAGATTATTGCAAAGTGGCCAGTTAGGCGCAGCGATCACTATGAAAAAATTAAAATCCCGAAGTTACCGAAATCGCAACACAAAGGTATATAGATAGATATTTAAAATATTGTTTAAATCTGAGGGTAAAGTTGAGGGTTAAGACACCCACAGAGTTATTTGTCAAAGAACTGTCATTCGCAATCATGGATTTTGACCAAAATCTAATTAACTCGTTGCAGTGTAGAGGACTGTTTTATCTGCAAATTTTGTGAAAATCGGTTTAGCGGTTTAGAAGCTATCGTGTTAGGGACGGACAGACAGACAGACAGACAGACACACACACACACACACACACACACACACACCTACACACACACACACACACCATCACACACACAGACAGATATCACGAAAACATTGCTAAGATAGGTCAAAATACTTTTTGGGCGTTATCTCAAAAAAAAAAAATCCTCGATAATAATACCTTCTCTAGCCATTGCTGCGCGGGCTAGGAAGGTAAAAATGCATTTAAAACAAAATCCACGAATAAAGAATAATTCAGAAATGAAACTGACAACTGATATATCTAGTCACTCAAGCGCGGATTTCAAGTGGGTAACATGATAATTACCCCCCTAAAAAAAATATCTGGACTTTTAGTTAAAAAATTTCGGGTTAACCGCATAATTACCTTCCCATTAGAAAAAAAAACATAATTACATAGATAGTGTTGACACGACCATTACCGGATCACCCCTGGGTTTTGGCTCAGATCCGTGTTTGAAATAACTTGTGCAACAGGGGCGGGTACTGCATAAGGGCTGCAGAGCTGCAGTAACCCCAAAGTTTTCACATTATTTGACTATTTTTCAGCCGCTGCTATTTTTCTAATATAATTATTTTATTTCTAAAATTATTGGAATAGCAGTATATTTTCGGCCCGGTGTTGGTATAGTAGGCCTTCAAATCGCGTACGTGTGTTGAGTATGACGCCGCGCGCCGTCGCCGAAGGCCGCATTTCACAGTCGGTCAAATGAAGTTATTGGCATTGTTGCGCTGCTAAATTGCAACACAACGTAGCTGAGCGGCTAACGAGATCTGTGCTCGGCTAAAAACCCCTTACTTCGCCCCGCACCGCACTTGCTCCGGGGTTTAGATAGCAAAATCTAGGCAAAAATAGAGCTGCAAAACTTGCAGTTCCAGTACAATTCCGGGCGGGCGGGCTCAGCGTTTACTTTTTATAATAGACACGTGATCTGGAGACTGTAAAAAATAGCATTTTTTATACCCTATCGGCAGAACTCACAAACTTTACTGTCACGAGCCGCCACTGTTGTGCAAACAACTGATTTAGTATGCTCCTGGATTGTGAAAACAACATTTGAATAAAAAAGAGTGAAGACGAACTTTAAACATTTTGTTGGTTGTTATTCTTTCGCGGTGCCGGTATTCTAGGTAAAATAAAAAGGATGATAAATTCCTTGAGTTGGATCCTCTGGATTGGTTTAACGGAATGGGAAAATTCGCCGATTCGCCGTGGGCTAAATCGCTGTTGGCCGAATCGCCTGGGGGACAATTCGTCAAGGGACAACTCTCCGCGAGAATTTTTTTAAGTGTTATTTTATTGTTTTGTGTTTAGTAAACATATTTTTGAAAGAATATTTTAACAAAATGATTTTTTCCAAAAGTTTTTTCTGGTTTATTTTTTGAAAAAAAATATCTTTTTAAAAATGTATCTTTAAAAAAAATAGTTTTTTGAAAAAACTACCCTTTAAAAAAGTATTAGTTTTAAAAAAAAAATAGTTTTTAAAAAACTACTAATTGAAACAAAACATTGGTGGAGAATTTTTTTAGCAAAGAGTTGCTAGTCTAGACACCGGTTAGGTCATGTTTGCGATCAATTGACCACGGTCTGCTTTAAAACAGATTTTGGTCTTTCAACAAGTGGACAGGGGAGTTATGATTTTAAAAGAAATTGTCGGCGAATTGTCCCCTACCCTGGTTTAACAATGGAGTCTAAGATTTCTCTGCGCATAGAGAGTGACTTGTTTGTATGAAAAGAAATGGTGGAATATACTCAGTGGCGGTTTCTCCAACTCCCAAATTTTACTTAAAAAAATACTAAAATTTAATTAATAATTACCGCAAAAGGAATTCACTAAAGACTGGAATATTACCTACAAATTAATACCCGGTATATATGTGTTTGTATTCGTGTTCAAACCACCTGCGGTGCATGCTGGCGGATGCGCTATATAGTTAGTTCGAATCTACTTATTCACTTTTATTTGCTCCGTAGATGTTGTGTCGCATTCTAAATACGAAATATAGAAAGAGAGGACGACATGTCCCAATAGAATTTTACAGTACATAGAATCTGAACCTTCCTGCGGCAGTGCCTAGGACAAAATCTGTGCAAAGACTAACCTCGATGCCGCCCGCACCCCCGTGACGCCCCCCGCACCCATGGTTCGCGTTGCATGTTGTGCTGTGCAACGATTCCTTTTCCAAGTATTGAGTAGATACTGATACTTCCTATTCGAGTATTAGAATTTATTATTATTTATATTATATTATCGGTAAATCCAATATATAAATATCGGTCCAAATGATTACAAGTACTCCAAACTCGTTACACATACGGCCGATGCCGATACAATTGATACGAAAGTAACAGTTCGGCTTCGGTCCCATTCGGGATTCGAGTAACGAGTATTTGGCGTCGAAGGATATTCGATTACTTCGAATCCGCTCATGTATCAGATATTAAAGTATCGAGTAGATAGTATTTGCACACCACTAATTTGGCATTATCGGTCGGGCGCTGGCGGTTTGTTTTGATTTCACCGATTTGGTATTTACAACAATGGCTGAAGTTTCTAATTCTGATAGCATTAGTGTGCAATATTTTAAAAAAATATTTAAACTAGGTATGATACATTTATTATTTATTTATAATTTCAATAATAATAGGTAGGTAACTAATATCTAACTAAATATCCACCTGCGCCGCAATTTTTTATTTTTTTTTAGTGTGCGCTCCGAAAGCTTTTTACCACGCGCCGCCACTGAATATACTTCAACTTACGCGGCTGGTTTTATTGTATGCATTGCTAAATATTTCTTAAACATTGAAATTTAACTTTTCTTTTTAGGATTGATTTTCGTATGGCCCCGACAAAAGAAGCTATGCTGTAGCAAAGAACTGATTCTTTTAACCTGGTTCATAGCCCACACCCTCAATATTCTCTACGTTTTGCAACTGTTCCCAAACGGGAATGCTTTTCCGATGAAAAGCCCTCCTTGGCATTATATACCCAAAATCCGACTTCCGCCAAATTCCAGAGACTATATTATTGAACCCGACTGGTCTTCTTTAAGTATTAGGTAGTTCTAGATGCGGTAACTTGTTTAAAATTAATTATCCTAATAATAAAAATAAATTTTCGGCAAATTTTTATTTAATAAGGTAAAAAACACGTTTGTTGACTTATCATTACCATTACATCATTATTCGTAACAAATTCTAATGCATTATTAGGTAAAACACGTTAAAAAGAGTATAAACGTTACGGATCGAAGACCGTTAACCAACTCTGCCGTCCAACGCAAAATAAGTGTGTTATTTTTATATTATTTTTCTGCAAAAACAGGTTTCATTTTTATTTTTAAAACATCTTTATAAGTTTTTACTTTATTTTATGCATTTCTTTTTAGTTATCATTTCGTCGTTAATCTTACAAACTGACGTATCTTAAAAAAATGCAGTTTTGGGATAAGATCATAATACTACCTTATTTGTGTCGTTCTTTTATCTCACAAAATGTCGTAACTTATAAAATTCCTTTAAATAGCACAAAAATCATAGATCCAAGAACATTTTTAATGATATAAATCCAATATAAACTTTCCCTAAAACTTGAAATTGCTCTCTTGTAAAATTACAATAAATGAGTTACGTCAGTTTGTAAGATCAACGACGATTTATATGAAATTTCTCCCTGTGCAATTTTATGGATCACACTCCGACTCGACGCGACGCGATGAATGAGAAACTAGAACGCAAAGAGCGTAGGACACGCTGCCCAATGAGTATGTGCCACTTTTCTGTTGGCTCCTTCGAACAGAGATAGATTTTATCAGCAGGCTAAATGAGCGACAGAGATATGGCCAATGTTGTTCATTTCAGCGTTGTTTGAATGGAAAAAGTCAAAGAAATTTTGTGACTGGCACAGGCCATCAGTTAGTCGTATTACTCGCATTGTTTTTGTGCGTGGAGCATGGAAGTTTTAATTTACTCCCTTTACAATAATTTCTCCTTTATCAACGGAAATAATTTACAGGTATAGTTTTTGCAAAGTCACTTGAATAACGCCTAATACGGGGTTCTATCGATTTCATGAAATTTTGCTTCATTTTGCCCTTCAAAAGTTATCCAAATTCATATAAAATCTTCCTGGTATAATTTTAACCCTACCGACAGAGAAGAGTCGCAGCTCTTTGTGGTCCGACCACAAAGTATTTGTTTTTCGACCAACCGAGCCCAGGTGGATGGACTGCACCTGATTGGCAGATTTTTTTGAGATGCGCTTTTAATTGTTTTCGGGTGTGCTTTTCGGGACCCCTTTAGTCGGCAGTATGCAGAGTTAGAAAATAAATCAGTGTCGTTCCTGTAGGTGTATTTGTCACTATCTATAAAGGATATGCCGATGGTCTTTGTTCAACTGACTTTGCAAAAACTATACCTAACTATTTTCCACACAAAATAATATTTTACATTCCTAATTAAGTTTGCTTCTGAATATAAAAAAGTACATATCAAATTATTTTTACATACAGTCATGGTCATATAAATAGCACACTACTGTACGAAGAATCGTACTTTACCAAAAGTTACATTTTATTCTTAATATCTAAGAAACAAAACAAAAAAATCGAAAAATTCCTGGCCATCTAAATAGCACATTTTAAAAAATAATAATCTCTAATATTTTGTTGGATATCCTTTATTTTTGATTACAGCTTTTAGTCTGCTAGGTACTGATTCTACCAGTCTCTGACATACGCTTGCTGGAATATTATTTCAAGCCTCCTGAAAGTTTTGCCAAAGCATATCCAAATTGGAAGGGTTTAAGACTTTGATTTGTGTTTTTACATAATTCCACAAATTTTCGAGGGGGTTTAGGTCAGGGCTTTGCGGAGGCCATTCCAAAACATCCACCACATTATCAATAAACCAACGTTTTATCAGTCTTGCAGAATGCTTTGGGTCATTATCTTGCATAAATTTGGATGAAACTGGCATAAACTCTTCCAGATATGGTTCCATTACATCCTGTAGAATGTCTTTATAAACGTACTGGTCCATGATCCCTTCAATTCGGTGAATGGGTCCAACACCATGCCATGACATGGCTCCCCATACCATAATTGAACCTCCTCCTTGTTTTACAGTTTTATTTGTGTAGCGAGAATCGAAAGAGCGGTTGGGAGGAGGTCTTACATAGCATTTTCCATCATTTCCAAATCTGTTTATCTTGGCAAATGCTAATCTTTTTTTAGTATTCCTTTTAGAAACAAGCGGTTTTTTTCTAGCAATGTAGCCTTTGAGATTATTCTCACATAATCTTCTTCATATTGCTCTTGCTGAAATATTGACGCCATATTGATATTGATTCTCTTCTTATTTGTGAGGAACTTGAAAATGGATTCGCCTTACTTATTCTTAAAATAATTTTGTCCATATTTTCGGAAGTTTTTCGAGGTCGAGATAATCTTTCTTTATTGGTAGTAGGTACTGTGGGTATTCTTATATAGAGTCAAGGCATTATAAACCAATTTTCTAGAACAGCTTAAATTTTTTGCTATAGCAGAAATGGACTAACCTTGATTTTTTTAGGTCTACAATAAGTGCTCGCTTCTCTGGCCCACAATGTTTCTTTCTACCCACTAAAAATTAAACCATTTCAGTCAATACTCAATATTTTAAAGACAATAAAAATATTAACTTACTTGCAATCAATTTATAAAAAATTTAAATACTTCTGTGCTATTTATGTGACCACTTTCAAACTAATTAAAATGTACTGCATCTATACCTGGACGAATATACTAAAAACGAATATAATTTTTTTTATTTTAATAAAATATCAAAACAACAAATATTTCCTTATCAGTCAGGATTCACTTTTTTGTAAAAAAATCATAAACAAACCAGTGTGCTAATTATATGACCATAACTGTATATGCATTTGTAAGAAATATCTATCTTTTATTAAGTTCAAATTTATGTTTCACAAATTATCTATAACTTGAACTTGTTACCAGCGTTCAAAAAAGGAGGTTATCTTTATTTAAAAAGATGTCGGAAATTCAGAAAATAACATATCCAGCGCGGACGCATTCAAAATTTCCTAGAAGGAACCTGTGCCAACAAAAAACAAATGATTTTTTAGAAAACGACTTTTATTTTTTTACTTTAATTTTTCGGAAATGGCCTGTAAATAAATTTTGACCCATACTCTATTAAACTACACAATTAAAATAAAAGTTGCTGCACTTGTCAAAAATTAATGGAAATATAGAGATCAAACGCGTGCCGACGTAGGCTGGCTGTGGCTGGTCGTAACTGCAAACCAGGTATAGTTATTGCAAAGTCACCTGAAATGCTCCTAATACGGGGTTCTATGGATTTCATGAAATTTTGCTTCAATCTGCCCTTCAAAAGTTATCCAAATTCATATAAAATCTTTCTGGTATAATTTGAACCCTACCGACAGAGAAAAGGCGCGACTCTTTGCGGGCCGACGACAAAGAATTTGTTTTCTGACCGACCCAGCACAGGTGGCTAGACGGCATTTGATTGGCAGATTTTTTTGAGATGCGCTTTTAATTGCTTTCAGGTGTTCTTTGCGAGACTTATTTAGTCGGCAGTATGCAGAGTTAGAAAATAAATCAGTGTCGTTTCTGTAGGTATAGGAATAGAAAGTTTCATTATCTATTTTTATTTCTTTAGTTTACGCCATAATTAAATGAAATAATTTTCATGAGTATATCTACCGCCGCCCATGTCACTTTCTTTAAAGGATATGCCGATGGTCGGCTTTAACCTTTGTTCAACTGACTTTGCAAAAACTATATGCGATTAGGCGTTTGATGTCAGCCACCGGCTCAAAGATCCACCAGCCACTCACCCGCTGCAAAACAGGTCTGCGATTCGGCGTTTGATGACGACCGCCAGCTCATGTGCAGCAACTTATATTTTTATTGTGTAAGCTTTGCCGAAAATATGTTGGCCTTTTAAAAAAGCTTCTCCATCAACTCCCATAAAAAACGAATTGAGTTAAAGGTTTAAAACTAATAAAATAACTCCCCTAAAATGAAAACCATCTAGCGTTTACGCTTTAAACAACTTTTGACACATCGTTATTTTGCTAGAGTTTTAAGTTTTGCTGACGCATGAAGACGGCGAAGTACAAAACTGGAAAAATGTACTGTCTAAAACAAAAATACCCGGAAGCTTAAATGTAAATTTATCAAAAATGTTATAAATTGATGTTTGTCAGACAGAATGAGATGGAAAAATAATTTGCAATACAGGTAGAAAAATAAAATAAATGGATCCATGAGCGTATTATTGCGATGCCAAAAAATTGTCATTAGCATTAAAATCTAATCAGCTCTTTGTCGAATGTCGAACACCATTTTTCCTGAAAATTTTATGACAACTTGTTTAGCGGTTTGGGAGCTATCGTGTTACGAAATACACATACACACACCTAGACAGACATCACGACGATATTGCCAAATGATACATTTTTGAAATCTCAAAAAGAAAATCCTTGAAAATAATACTTTCACTGGCCGTTGCTGCGCGGTTAAGGTTGGTAAAAATAGTGCATAATAACTCTAAATGTAATGGAAAAAACGGTTTTTGTTTACTGACTTTTAATTATACCCCAAAATTCATCACGGTTTAGTTAATGATACCAAACTTATGGTTTAACTTTCAAAAAATATATTTTTTACGTGAAGCATTTCATATCAAAAAATTATTTAAAATCGCGTAATGCATGCGCACTACTTAAAACTTTCAAGTGTGTTAAAATTAAAAAAGTGAGACTTTTTAAAAATCAAATGAAAATTAAAATACTCAAATTTACCGCTTCGTACAGACCTGAACATTTCGATGGGCAATAAACAAAGCAACAAACCGAACGGCAAACAAGAAACTAGTTTTAGCGGGACCAAAAACACGTTTTTAAACAGTCACGGGTGTTAGCTCCCGCTAAATTTCGCGGTTGTTTTTAAATTTTAAAACCACACAATTGGATGAAGGACAGAGTACATTTTTCGCGCATTTGACATGCGCACCAAGAATCAGGGAGATCCTTTCTACCGCCTCGAGAAAAATGACGTGTTAATTACTTTCTCCAATTATTACAAATTTCTACACTTGAAAGTGCTCGATTTTGGTGTACTGAAGCATAGAACTAGAAACTTCAGCCCTTCAGCTACGTGGTGCCATCATTATATTCAATCAGAGGCCCCTGGAACGTGGAGAAATTGGCTGCAAACTGGTGAGTACTTTGTTTCTGATTTCCGTTGTGTGGGTACCAGCAATTAACCTATGGACCTTTAATTATTTCGTGATTACATATCAATTAATTTATGTTTGTTCGCGCTTTCATTTAATAAAATATATACAGTCCATTGCAGTTATCGTTTTTCTAACTCCGGGCAGACATGAAGTGTTCCTTCGAACCAAATAAATAAATTTACTCCATACGACGGTATTTTAAGCAGCCATTTTCACATTTTCGCCGCGACCACACAGCCTTGAATTTCGCCAATCGTATTGAACCGTAGGTTTTCGTTCGACCTTTGGTTTCGGCGCAATTCACCTGTTTCGGTCCGCTGCTATGGTAACGCAGGATTTACCGCGTGGTCACTTCAGTAAACAAAAATCGAGAATCAATCAAAACAAACAAACAAGATTTATTCCATACCATTTCGATATTAAAACATTTTTCATCAATTGCGATAAATTAGTGCATATTTTCGACAATTCGTCAGTTTTCTATTTCAAAACTCATTAATTTAGCGTTAATTGTATATTTACCGACAATTTCGTCATTTCAAAGATAAAATCATGTCTATCAAAAAAGCCGTGCAAAAACGCAAGGGTTTTTTATCTGCGATCACCGAGTGTTATGTGTTTTCACAAACCGCGGCAACGGACGCAAAAGCGAGAAACGAGTTTCAAGTGAGGTATTCCGATTTGGATGAAACCTTCGATAAATGCATGCTGGCACATAATGATGTCATTATGTTGATAGACGACTCGGACGACGAGGAGTTTAAAACGCAGGATGCGATCCTTGCAGAAGCTCGTAAACATTTTTATGCGTGTAAAGGGGTTTACTCTGAAATATTTCCGGTTGAGGCCCCATCCTTTTCGGGATCATATGTTCGACAAAACGAAACTCCAAAACTCAAAGAGTTAGGTATTCCCATATTTCGAGGTGATAAAAAATTATGGCCATGCTTTTTCGATCTTTTTAATAACATTATAGATCAAAATCAAAGTTTAAGTGACGTTCGAAAACTTCAATATTTATTTTCATATCTCGAGGATGAGCCTTTAAAATTGATATCAGGGATTAGCTTATCTGATCAAAATTATAAAATTGCTTACGACAAATTAGTCAATAGATATCAAAACAAGCGAGACCTCGCAAATGATGCTTTGAGCACAATTATGAACTCTACATTACAAAACGAGTCAGCTAAAGAATTGCGTAATTTAATTGACACCTTTTCAGAATCCCTAGAAATTTTAAAATCACTTAGCTTTGACGTTGACAGTTGGGACTTTATTATTTTTTTCATTTTGTTAGAAAAATTGGATATTCCGACGCGTTCAAATTTCGAAATGAGTCACGCCAATACTAATACCGAAATTCCCACTTTTCAGTCACTTTTTCAATTTCTAGAAAAAAGATGTAATGTTTTGGAATCACTTCCTCAATCAACAGCACCCAAAAAGGTGCCTACCTATCAAAAATCAAATTCTATGCAAAATCAGTTTGGGCAAAAGCCTACCTATAAATCATCCAATTCGCCTTTTGTAGGACTGGCTGGCACCTCAACTAATTCAAGTACAGGAATAAAATGTTTCCGGTGTAATCAAGGTCACGTGCTTTCGAAATGTCAAACATTTCTTGACCTCTCATCTATCGATCGCCTATCTTTCGTCAAGCAGAAAAAATTTTGTCTAGCGTGTTTTCATCCCTCGCATGGGGTAGACATGTGCAAATCAAAATATTCATGCAGGACTTGCAATAGTAAAAGGCACCACACTTTAACTCATATCTTAGAAACTAATAAAGAGTCTGGAAGCCAAGATACTAGTCCTGTCATTCACACACCACCTGTCAATAATCTTCATGTGTCATTAAATACCTCAGGACCTTCAGGTACCTTTCTTTTATGCACCGCCATAATAGATGTTATGGACGGTTGCGGAAATTTTCAACCTGCAAGGGCACTGCTTGATTCTGGATCACAGACAGGATTCATCAGTGAAAAGTGTATTCAGCGTCTTAATCTTCCTAGGCGAAGTTACACCACTGAAATATTCGGATTAAATCAAATGTCTTCTCTTACTTCCAAAGGGCTCGTTCAATGTCGCATTAAGCCACAAGGACAGGTCACTCCTTTACTTAATTTCGAAGCAATTGTTGTTCCACAACTATGTTCCAATATGCCTACATTCACTTTGAACGATAATCAGTGGAAACACTTGGAAAACCTTAAACTTGCCGACCCATCTTATTTCAAATCTAGACCTGTGGACCTAGTTATTGGTTGCGAGCTATTCGCACAGATACTCAAGGAGGGCAGGGTTCTTGGACAAATAGGGCAACCTTCAGCCCTTGAAACCATCTTTGGCTGGGTCGTCATGGGAAAAGTGGACGAAGTAGGTAATCTTACGGAACGAACCAGTTGTTTTTTAACGAGTCATTCACCTCCTTTAGAGGTCATTATCCCTAGGTTTTGGGAAATCGAACATTTGCCTAAAAAACAAATCTTATCAAAGGAAGAAAAACAAGCGGAATTAATTTTTACTGCGAGTGTCGTACGGCAACCGAGCGGTAGATTCATGGAGATCTTCCGTTTAAAGATAAAATAAACCCTGACCTAGGAAATACTTATCCGCAAGCTTATCGTAGATTTTTACTTCTAGAAAATAGATTACTCAAAAATCCTGATCTGTACACTGCCTATTCTAGTTTCATGCAAGACTATATCGATTCTAATCACATGAGTCTAGTTTTGTCTAGTCAACCAAAAGTCGACGCATCATGTTTTTTGGCACATCATTGCGTACTAAAGCCGGAAAGCTTAAGTACAAAATTAAGGGTAGTCTGGGATTGTTTGGCAGTCACCCCAAAGAATATTAGTCTCAATGACACGTTGTTGTCTGGACCGAAACTTCAAAAGGATATTGCTTCTTTACTCCTTACGTTTCGTCTTAATCCTATTGCCTACATTGCTGATATCAAACAGATGTTCCGTCAAGTATTTATCAATCCTTATCACCGTCCTTATCAAAGGATATTGTGGAGGTTTTCTCCACAGGACCCACTTTCAGTGTGGGAACTTTCTACTGTCACTTTTGGCATGACATGCTCACCTTTTCTAGCCATGCGTACATTAAATGAGCTGGCAGAGAGAGAAAAGGAACGTTTTCATATGGCTAGTAGTGTTCTAAAAACGTCAATTTACATCGACGATATCTTGGGAACTAGCCCTTCGCTTTCTAAAGTCCTTTCCCTTTAGACGGAACTCAATGATTTGTTGAAGTCGGGAGGATTTGAACTTAAAAAATGGGCAAGCAATTGTCCTCCGATCGTCAAATGCCTCTCTCTTTTGACAAGGAGGAACCACACTTTATCAAAGTTTTAAGACTTCAATGGCATCCAAAAGACGACATTTTTTCTTATCAATGCCGAATGAAGGACAAACCCCCAACTAAACGTTCTATTTTATCTATCATAGGCACAACCTTCGATCCCTTAGGTTTTCTTTGTCCCTTGTTGCTACAAGCAAAATTTATTTTGCAACAGTTGTGGATATCGAAAATAGGCTGGGACGAAGAACCAGATTCTTCTATCATCGACTCTTGGAACAAACTTCGTTCTGAATTCCCGCTTTTTTCCAATTTTCAATTACCCCGACAAATCAAACTGTCAAAAACCAATACCTGTCAAATCATCGGCTTCTGTGACGCTTCAATTCGAGGCTACACAGGCGTCGTATATTTTCGTGTAGAAGAGAAAAACAATATATCTGTTTCTCTCATATCTGCAAAATCTAGGGTCGCGCCTATAAAGTCACAAACTTTGGCTAGGCTAGAACTCCTAGGCGCATTTCTTTTAAGCGAATTAATTGATTTCGTCTTATCTAGCTATGAAGGAAAAATAACTTTTACAAATATCGTTACTTTCTGCGATTCGCAAGTCGTATTGCACTGGCTTTCATCCCCTCCTAATCGCTGGCAAACCTTTGTTGGAAATCGAGTCAGTAGGATCCAAGAAATCATTCCCTCAAACTCATGGCGCTACATTCCTTCTGCTTTAAATGCAGCCGATATTGCGTCACGAGGGGCCACCCCCTCACAGCTCATTTCACATGACATGTGGTGGAACGCACCGTCGTTTTTGTGGTCTCCCGAAAACGAATGGCCCGATTTTCATAAATCAAAAATGCCGATTGATTTCGAAGATATTAATCTGGAGGAAAAGCCAAAGGTCTGTTGCAATACGATAATTGACGTTAACTTCTTAGATCAGCTTCTTATCAAATATTCATCTATATCAAAAATTCAACGTATCATTTGTTATGTCCTTCGAATAGTTAACCTTTTTCAAAACCATTCCTATCAAAAACCCACTAATCTACCGCACCAAAAAATTATTTTTGAAAATATTGTTTTTCCTACCACCGGTGAGATGCAAAGTGCGTTATACCTTCTTATCAAACGCGTTCAAGGTTCCTGCTTTTCTGAGCTTTTTTCCGCGTTATCTAAGGATAAACCAATACCGAAACCTTTTCGAAAACTTTCACCTTTTCTTGATGAAAATAATATCATGAGAGTCGGTGGCAGATTACAAAAATCTGACCTTTTGTCTTATTCTGCAAAACACCCCGTCTTACTTTCGAGTAACCATAGTTTAACTACTCTTCTTATCGAGTCCACTCATCGACAATACCTTCATCCTGGGTTTAAAACATTACATAATCTGCTTTTACAGCAATTTTGGATATTATCTGCCAGACGGGCAATTCAAAGAACTATATCCAAGTGCTTGCAATGTTTTAGAATCAACCCTAAACCCTATAGACCGCCCATAATGAGTTATCTTCCCGCTCATCGAATCAATCAACTTAAACCTTTTTCGAGTGTAGCTATCGACTTTTGTGGACCTTTCTTTGTGATTCCTCATCGTTACCGTGGTTGTAAAGCTTTCAAATCGTATGTCTGTGTGTTTGTCTGTACGGCCACACATTGCGTGCATTTGGAATTAACCATGGAACTGGAATTCCATCGATTCATTTCCAGACGTGGAAGCGTGACGCAATGCTGGTCAGATCAGGGCAGTAATTTTATAGGGTTTCGTAACCAATTGCTTGATTACGCAAGAAGTGCGTCCACCAGACTTTCTATTCGTTGGCATCTGGGACCCCCTCTCAGTCCACATTTCAATGGCCTGGCAGAAGCTGGCGTCAAAAGTTTTAAAACTCACTTTGTTCGAGTTGTCGGCGACCAGAAGTTGTCCATCATGGAAATGTCCACCCTTACATGTCGCATAGAAGCAGTACTTAAAAGTCGCCCTTTATCTCCTGCCTCTTCAGACCCACACGATCTTAAACCTCTTACCCCTGGGCATTTTTTGACCCTTGAACCCCTTAATTCAGAAATTCCGGAGTCAGATTTGTCCGAGGTTCCCCTAAATCGGCTCTCGAGATGGCAACTAATCCAAAAACTACATAATGATTTTTGGAAAAGGTATTCTGTAGAGTATTTGCATACGCTACAACAGCGACACAAGTGGGCTGATTCGTCCCCAAATATCAAATTAAATGATTTGGTTATCATATCGAGTGATCACACCCAATCAACTTTGAAATGGCCAGTCGGTCGGGTTCTCGAATTGCATCCCGGCGGAGACGGTCAAGTGCGTGTAGCGACGGTACGAACGGCTACCGGTGTTTACAAGCAGCCAGTTGTAAAACTGTGCCTCTTGCCGAATTAAAACTAATTTTAATTTTTCTACCTATTACCGGGTTTTACAATAGGTTTTTCTTTATTTTTTTTTTTTGAATTTTTGTTTGTTTGTTTTGCCTTTTTCGGGTTTTCGTTATCTCTAAATAAACTTACGCTACGTATCTGTTTTTCATTCATTTATATTTATCGGCCGATCATTTTTCTTATATCTATATCTGTCCAGCTGATATTCTAAAATTGTGTGTTTTGGAGGGCAGTTATGTTAGCTCCCGCTAAATTTCGCGGTTGTTTTTAAATTTTAAAACCACACAATTGGATGAAGGACAGAGTACATTTTTCGCGCATTTGACATGCGCACCAAGAATCAGGGAGATCCTTTCTACCGCCTCGAGAAAAATGGCGTGTTAATTACTTTCTCCAACTATTACAAATTTCTACACTTGAAAGTGCTCGATTTTGGTGTACTGAAGCATAGAACTAGAAACTTCAGCCCTTCAGCTACGTGGTGCCATCATTAGATTCAATCAGGGGCCCCTGGAACGTGGAGAAATTGGCTGCAAACTGGTGAGTACTTTGTTTCTGATTTCCGTTGTGTGGGTACCAGCAATTAACCTATGGACCTTTAATTATTTCGTGATTACATATCAATTAATTTATGTTTGTTCGCGCTTTCATTTAATAAAATATATACAGTCCATTGCAGTTATCGTTTTTCTAACTGCGGGCAGACACCGGGAATCCCAGCAATTCGGTGAATGTTTCACGGCGTTCGCATCACTTGTAATTTTTTTCTCTGTACGCAAGGAAAATGCGCGCGAATGAGTTTGCAGGATTGGACAGGTCAAAACAAAACGGCGAACAAACATTTGAATTTTGAAAGAAAGAAATCTAAAAGCCTATATTATAATGGAAAAGCACAAATGTTTCCCTTCGTTATTCTGCTTCTCGAAATAAAAAAAAATCATTTGCCAGTTTATTTGCTTTTTGGTCCGTTTGTCTGTTAGTCATTCTTCGAAATGCTCAGGTTTGTACAAAGCTTAATAGATAACTTAACCCCTTTAAAATATGTATAAACAGTGCTGGGCGGACAATATGTTTCAAAAAAGGTGTCGCTTACCTCAAGACCTAACCAAACCATATGTTCCATAAGATCAAATATTATTTAGTCTTGTGTCTATTACGCCGTTTTTTGCATTTGCACCAGAAGCGTTAAAAACTTTTGATTAAAAATGCCTTCGCATCATGCATACTGTCTATGCTTCTGTTTTTGAGCGTACGGTATAGAGTAAGCTGATGATTTATTAGCCTATTTATGCACCGCAGGAGAATAAAAGGGAAATAGTAAAACCTTGTGTGCGCTTCCCGCTTTTCCTTTCCTTCCTGTCATAGTATAAAAAATTTGGCAATCGTTTTAGCAAGTAAATAATTTAGAAAATGTAATAAATTTATATTTTATCTGAAAAATTTAAGCTTACTATTTTTACTTATTTATTTATATGATCTTTGTAAAATGAAACTGTAATGTTATTTTTTTAACAAGCCGCTTGGTCCTCAATATTTTCGAATTAAAAATACTAACCCCGCTTTAAGTGAAAAAAAACAGTAATTAAAAAGTTTAGTAGCTAGACGTGGTGGGCTGACGTGTCTACGTTCAGACTGCGGTACAAACTTCACAGGAGCCTATATTCAATTAAATCCTGGATATTAATTATTGAAATAAATTTTCAAATGTTATTGAAAACTTAAATAAAATTCGTATAAGAATATATTTTAATAATTGATCCACGCTTTTACACCCCTTCCGAAAAGTGGTCCTGCTACATGTTAGACTGACATCTATCTAACAGCGCTATCGTCCCAGCAGAACTTGGTTATAGACGATAGTCTTCTTTCCTTTTCAGTGCAACAGTCGTGGTCGTCGTGAGTTTACTGTAGGATATTTATGCTGGTGCCATCCTGGTACCAGTCGGTATTAATTGGTGGTAACTGGGTAGTTTCCTTTATATTCTCCACTCGACTCAACCAAAGCTATCACATTTAAAGTTTTTTCTGATTACACCTGCTCTAAAGCAGGAAAACTCTCATTAACGGATCTTTGCTTACAGTGAGAGCTCAAGCTTAGTCAGCCGTGAATTATGGCATGCCCGCTTGTCCATGTATTGGCTGAAGTAACCGTGCAACCTTTTGAAAAATATTCAAGAATCAACCACTTGGATTTGAAGTAATGCAATTTTCGTTATTTTATTTTTAAGAATTGAAGAAATTAACAAAAACATAAAACTTACATAGCACTATACGAAAACAGCTAGAGCAGGTATTATTTTCGACAATTTTTTTTTTAGATATCTCCGAAAATGTGTTATTTGGATGTATTTTATACTATCTTAGCAATATCGTCGTGATGTCTGTCTGTGTGTATGTGTAGATTATTTCTGTCCATAACACAATAGCTCCTAAACCGCTAAACCGATTTTCATAAAATTTTCAGTTAAAATAGTGTTCGACATTCTTACGAGCTGATTAGATTTTGGTTGAAATCCATTAACGCTAATAACAGTATTTTGACAATTAAAAATTTTTAAAAATGCTTACTTTTTAACCGAGCATTCTATCAATATGTGGTTTTCGGAATATAGTAGACTATATTTTGCTCAATAATTTGGGTTATAACGAAAAACTTCGTAAGAGCTTTTGTTTCTGAGATATTTATAAAAAACTGTTTTCAAGGCTTTACTTGAACTGTGCTAATAGGCTAGCTACGAAGTTATCAGATCCACCATGGATCCATTTATTTTTGTATCCAAAAAGGACTGCACTTGGTTTAGCCACACAAGCACAATTTTTAATAATATGGCATTAAGCCTTACTGGAAAAACAATTTATTGGTATTCGAGCCGCCCTTAAACAGCTGATCGTGACACATGCCTCTTCGACTCCCAATGAATGTCAGTGCAGAATAATTGTACTTATATTTATAGCAAATTCTTTTGAGAAAGTAAGTGTACCATTGTGATCCTCTGACACTGTTTCGGTACTATCAAAACATTGCCCCAGTGCAGTTTCAAAAGAATACGAATGTGCAAGAATAGTGCAACACAAGCTCGAAGAGCCCCTGCTAAAAAAGGTGCACTGAGGGCAAAAATTGCACAAGTATCGCACTAGTACAAAAAAAATTTCCCAAAAGAATTTGCTACTAGTGAGCTCATGTTAAAACTCCAGGCGCTCATGGTGACACTTGACACGCGGTTTGTCGTTTTAAAGTGCATTTTACAAACCACGTGACGAGTGTCACCTCGAGCGCACGAAGCTCTAACACAAACTCTCTGAATAAAGATGATATCTTAGCGTATGACAGCTAGGCTTCTGTCTTTATTTCATGTAATATATGGGTTTTTTGGAATTTCAATGTTTTTATAACCGCTGTGTATACTTTATACAGAGCTGGTCATTTATTTTGCACGCCCGAGTGGAGTTGATTAATTTTGGCTCGCATCATGTAATATGTAGGTAAGGCTTTGGCGTTTTGTAATCTGCCCTTTTTGTTTTCCTAAACATATTAAAACCGTTTAAAATATTCCGAAGAAAACCTATTTTATTTTTACTTTTTTTTATATTTTATCTGCTGTACCCCAGAGCCAGACTATGTTAAGTCCATTTTTCACTTTTTTTGGTTTGAACAACCTTAATACTTATTTTTTCATATATTTATTTGCTAATGTTCTCTGAACTCTATCTTTAAACATAAAAAAGATCGCCTCATATAAACCAATATTAAGTCCATAGGTTCAAACCAAAAATAGTCAAAAATTGACAACATAGTTTGGCTCTGGGGTCTATTTCTTAATAAACTTATCTTTGTTTTTTAAACTAACTAACTGTAAGTGCCGTTTTTTTGACAGATTAACATGCTTTATGCTTTTTAAACTTTAATAGTAAAAATTAATTAAAAAATTATGCTTATAACACCAAAACTTGTGCTGGAACTTCAAGCTACAACGTTATTATGGAAACATTTTCTAGTAAGTTCTTCTCCATAAAATTATATCTAGGGGTACGGCATTGCCCCGTCAAGTTCGCACAAACTACTGTACCACCTTTTCTTGAAGCATTTCGGCTCATATTTGACCAATCTAAAATTCTACTTTGGACTGAGCTACGAAACTCAAACTTTGTATAGATGTTTTTCACGGTAACAATCTCTTTAAGTTCCATTGACTTCCATAAAGTAGTAAAGTAGTTACCAAATTTTAAAAAACGTCGAAATTGCCACTTGTTCATACTCAGTCATTCATGTATTCATCCCCTATACATGTAAAGTGATGTAAAAGTACATTGCCCACTTTCAGAAATGTTAGAGAGCTGAGCTTTGGCAGACTGATAGGAACTATGATAAAACTTTTAATCCCCCAAAATTTTAATTTACTTAGCTCTTGTATAAATGCAAAGTTATGTAAAAATAACATTGCCCACTTCCAGCACCGCTAGAGAGCTGGGCTTTGGAAGGCCGATAGGAACTATCAGCAAACAATAGGAAAAAGAAAACCTTAAACTTTTAAATTACTGGCCTCCCCTTGTTAATTCATGTAAAACTTCCGGTAATAATAGAAAGCTGGGAATCAGCAAACTGACAGAAGTTATAGACAAGTTAAGACCAAAATTGCTCGCACTCCCCCACTCATTTCCAGTATGACTCCGTTCCGCTCTATCGTTAAAAGACAGTAATACTGCAAAGTTTGAACAATCAAAAAAAGCGGTAATTTCAAATATTTATCATAACTAAACTAAAGAAAAAATTAGAAATAGCCATTCCATTATTATCTTTAATAAGTAGAAAATGGTTAATAACAGAAAACTACTTAGGCATAATTGGTCTCAACTATAAGTAAAAGCCGCACGCAAAACCGCCGACGGTTATTTTTATTCGCTTGTCCGAAGATTTACTGATGAAGACAGTAAAGGCCTTTTTAAAGCCACTATTCTACAGAAAACTTTATCCAATTTGTTAGAATAAAAATTGTTAAAATCATACCAAAAATACTAATACCTTATATAACAAATAAAAAGTTTTTAAAACTCACATTCCTACCAGAGAATTGTAATTCAAGGATTATATGGTGTAATTACCAGGCAATTAAAAAAAGATGCAACACAATATAAAAATAAAATAAAAACAAAACTAAAAATTTGTAAGAAACGGATTAAATCTAAATGCGTCAATATGCGTAATTAGAAAGATCAAAGGGGTCTGGTCCTCTAAATGTGGCCTAGCCCCCCCCCTCTAATGCCTAAAAACACCTACCAAAGCTATTTTGCCAAAGACGGTTTTATTCAAAAAGGCAATACCTAAAACAACTGCATATGTTCGACATATCATAACTGTTTTTATTTAATTAGCCACAGGTATCGCAGGAAATAAAACTAAACTAAAATCGCCCTTACCTTTAACTTCAAACCAATTATAGTTGTCCAATTAAACAGGAACTTTATTTCGTTGGAGATATTGCCTAAAAATAAAAAAATAGATTAATATGCCATTCCAGTCCTAACAGATTGCGCGGGCGAAGAAATTCTTCGAGCTTCGGACTGACTTAACCAAGCATGCGATTTTGGAGATAATGTTGTCATTTTCTTTTCTGTAACTTTTTTTATCTCATAAATTACGACAAAAAAGTATAACTCGTTTATTATCAACTTGACCAAAGGTAGGGCCAAATATCAATATTTTTACCCAGGAAATCTATTTTTTTTATATCTGTATGAATTAGTGGTAGTACACGATAGACCATAATACAAACGAACTGGGCCTCATGCTCGAACACGGACAGAAACGTTGTTATTATTAAATATAAAAAAAGCTTAAATTGGCAAACCAGTAGAATTTTTGACGCCTTTTCGGATGATAAAATCCAAAAAAACAACAATTTAGCATTGCATGTTTTCGAGTTATTTCAAAAAAAATATTTTTTTTTTAACTGTAAACAAAAATAGCTTTTGAATTTTTTTTTCCTAAAGTTAAAAATATCGAAGATATTTTAAATTCAAAATTACGCCAAGGCAAGTATTGAAGTTTTTTTGGTAGAAAGCAGTTTAAGAGTATTTTTAATATCAATAATCTTCGTTATTTTTAACTTTAACTATTTATGTTTAGAATTCAAAGACTTATCAGAAAAACTTAAAAATACAGCAGAGGCGGATCCAGGAACTTTATTTGGGGGGGGGGGAGATATTAGAATATATATTGGATAGTGACAAGATGTGTGTCAAAACTATATATTGTTTAAGATTTGGGGGAGGGGTTTTCCACTTTTTTCCCTCCCGTAGATCCGCGCCTACAGTGTTCAATTTAAAAAAAAATGTTTTTGAAAAAATTCGAAAACGCAATACGTGATTTTTTTTTATTTGACCATCTTAATAATAACAAGGTTAGCAATGGTGGACACTTAACTAGGAACACCCTGTACATATAACAGTACGAAAACATCTGTAGCTACCTACATTCTTTACATTACCGTTTGGTGTTTTGTGGATACCTTATGGTTGGCGACCTAAATAAAGGTTTTCAGGGAGCCATTTCAGACCTGTTAACTTAATGTCCTAGTTATATTTTATTAAATTAAGTTTAAATATGTTTTTGAATAAAAACTCGTATATATAAATATCAAAAAAAAATTATATACAAAGTCTAATATTTCTAGATTCTAAAGCGATTGCAAAAACTTCTTTAGTATTCCAAAAGTCGTTTTTCTTTTTTTTTTTTTTATTTGTCAAACACACTGTGTTTTTTTTATTACAATCTAGTCAGTAAGACTAATTAGCAATTTTGTTTTAACTTAATTTACTAGAAAAGTCAGATTTAAACTTAGGGTTCACTCAACAGTTCTCCCCGCTTTGTTTAGTCTGTAACTCACAATTGTGTTGTGTTTATAGCATTATTTTGTTTTATGTGTAATTCACTTAGTTTACTAGCTCAAACGGCTTCACTCTTTTTAGTTGTCGAACTAGCATAGTATTGTCTAGAAGCTGAATTGCTTCCACATTCACATGCCGATGGAGTCTATCTTCATGGCTTTTTGCGTACTTTTTTATAGTCTCTGCTACAGTTTCGATTTTTAGATCTCGATGAAGGTCACTATTTCGAACGTACCAAGGTGCATTCACAATGTTTCTTAATACTTTATTTTGAAATCTCTGTACAACTAGAATGTTACTCTCTTTAGCACAACCCCATAGTTGAATACCATATGTCCATACTGGTTTCAGTATTTGTCTATAAAGCAGTAACTTATTATGAATTGTTAAATTGGACTTCCTTCCAATTAGCCAGTTCATTTTTCTATACCTTATCTCAAGTTCTTCTTTTTTTTTCTTAACATGTGCTTTCCAGCGCAATTTGGCATCAAGTGTCATACCTAGATATTTTGCCTGATTCGAATATGGTACTGGAATGTTGTTAATTGTTATTTGTATGTGATTTATATTTTTGTTTGTAAAATCAACATGAATTGATTTGGTTTCATTTAATTTTATTCGCCACTTTGTGGTCCAACTGTGAATTTGGGTAACTGCATCCTGAAGTTTTTCTATGCATTTTTCAATAGATTTTTCTACCGTCAATAAACCAGTATCATCGGCAAATGTTGCTAAGTGACAATTTTCTGGCTTTGGGATATCACAAGTGAATAATAAGTATAGATAAGGGCCTAGTACGCTACCCTGGGGCACGCCTGCTTGAATTTCTCTTAAATTTGAGTATGAGTCTTCCTGTTTTACTCTAAAATGTCTATCAGATATGTATGATTCCAAAATATCCGAATATTGTTTTGGCAGAAACCTTTTTAGTTTAAAATTAAGGCCTTTATGCCACACTTTGTCAAATGCTTGTGCTACATCTAGAAAAACTGCAGAACAAACTTTTCCCTCTTCTAGTGCTTTTTCTATTATATTAGTAATTCTGTGTACTTGATCTATCGTGGAATGCTTGTCTCGAAAACCAAATTGATGAGATGGAATAATTTCTTGTCTTTCTATGATGGGTTTTATTCTTTTAAGCAATAATTTTTCATAGAGCTTGGATATAATTGGCAGCAAAGATATTGACCTGTAAGATGACACGTCATGGAGTGGTTTTCCCGGTTTTGGAATCATGATAACTTCTGCAACTTTCCACAGTTTAGGTACATACCTAAGCCTAAAAGACGCATTAATTAGGTTGCATAGTTTTACGATAGCTTTTCTGGGGAGTTGTTTTATGACTACCCCGTTAATAAGATCATACCCTGGGGCTTTTTTCGAATTAATATTTTTGATTTCTGTTAATATTTCTTTTGGTGATGTAAGCTTAATATGGTCCTCGATTTGATGGGGTTCATTTAAATGAAAGTGTTCATCTGGTGCTTCGTGGGGCTGAAATGTTTTTTCTAAATGACTTGCAAAAATATCTGCTTTTTCTTCGTTACTCCTTGCCCACTGGTTGTTAGATTTTCGTATGGGTGGAATTTGGATAATTGGTCTTTTAAAATCTTTGGTAGCTTTCCAAAGGGAATAGTCGGTATTTTTATCATCTGTAAGTTCATTAAGAAAATGGTTAATAGATTCATTTTTTATTACTAGAATTTCTCGCCTAATGCGCTGCGTCATGTTGTTGAGATTTGTTTTGTCCCGAGGATCACGGCTTTGTTGCCACTTTCTTCTTAGTTTCCTTTTTTCCAATATAAGGTCTCTAATTTCCTTTGGATAGTTTTTTCCCTTAAAAATTCTCTTTGGTTTTGGACTGTTTTCCCAAGCTGCTTGTTGAATATTTGTAACAAAATAATCAACTTCTTTATCGATTTGTTCTGGCGTTTGCAATGGTACTGATAGGTTTATTTTTTCTGACAAACTTTGTTTAAAACTAATCCAGTCAGTCAGTTTATTAACTAGTGAGATATTTGCTTCTTTCTTTATTATGTTTTTACTAAGAGTTAGAATAATAGGTGAATGATCTGAGTGTAAATCAAAACTGTCTTCTATATCTACAAAACTTAAAGATATATTTTTTACTATAAAAAAATCAATTAGATCTGGAATTTTTCCTGGATCTGTTGGATAGTATGTGGGCTTACCAGTTGATATCGGCTCACATTGATATTCACTAATAGCTTGCAAAAATTATTTTCCTTTAGAATTCGTCAGTCTAGATCCCTAGTAGGTATTTTTTGCATTAAAGTCACCTCCAATTATAAAACGGTTTCCTAATTTTCTGAGAAAATTAAGATATTGATTTTTCTTTAGTAAGTGCCTTGGTGGTATATAGACAGCACTTATGACTAATGTATATGTTTTGGTTTTTACACTTACTAATGTAGCTTGAATCTCTATGGTTTTATATCCCATCTCCTCATAGTGTGATATATTTTCTTTAATTATTACAGCACTTCCCCCATGTGCAGTATTGCTAGGGTGAGTTGTATGATACACTTTATAACCTTTAAATTTAATGTGAGACTGGTTAGTGAAATGCGTTTCTGACACAAGACAGACGTCAATTTTTTCTATGTTTAGAATAACTTGCAAGTCTTGCTGATGTTGCAAGAGACCATTGGCATTCCAAGCTAGGATTCTAAGATTACTGACCATTTTGAGGCATATTGGTAGCTCCGTTATTGCTACTTTCTAGTTTAGTTAATCGCTCATCAAGTTTGTTCAATTTCTCCAAAATTAATTGTAGTGTTTGTTCCATAGTATTTTGACTACTGATATTAATATCAGGTATAGTAGCTGTTGCTGCTACTTGGCTGTATGTCCTTGTCACAGAGTTTTGTGTGACTGTGTTTCTTGTCTGTTGGTTTTGTCTATTTGTACTCACGTTTGGTATGAGATTCGGTTTCTTAGGTTTATTTTTCAATTTTTGTATTTCCTTAGCAACAAGGCATCCTCTGTAGTTAGCAGGATGCTTGCCTCCACAGTGGATGCATTTTGGCTCAGATTCTTTTGGTTTGGGGCATTCTACAGTAAGATGTTTCCCCGTGCATTTTACGCAACGTGGTTCTTTAGCGCAATATTTTTGCGTGTGTCCATAAGATTGGCATCTTTTGCATTGAGGGACTAACTTTGAGGTTTTTAGTGCTTTTATTTCCACTTCAATCCCAAGGATACTGGAAATTTCAAAAATTTTGTTGATATCTTCATCGTGGCTAAATGTGAGCATAAACATGTTAAGAGGTTGTCTTGTTCTCCATTTAAGTTTGTTGCTGGCCTCCAGTGCCTTAAAACCTTTTTTTTGTAGATCAGCTACAATTTTTTGTGGGTCACATGAGAAGTGTAGCCTATTCGCTATTACTCTAATTGGCCTTATTTGTTTGTTTTCGTATGAGTGCCATTGATGCTTTATTTCATTAAGCATTTTAGTAACCAGCCGATAGCTGTCTGCGTCTTGTACATTTATTTTAATATTTTCGTTATTTAAAACTTTTATTTTAACTCCTTGTATGATATTTAACTTTTCATAAATATCATTAAAATTATTTACGCCATTTACCATAATCGGTGGAGGTAATGGAGCTTTTTTAACCTTAGTTGGGGGTTCTTCATTTTGTGTTTTATTGGAGGGCTCTCCAGTGCCCGAGCTTTGTTGTGGTGGTGAGAGTGAAGTATCCATTCGACGTTTTTTCCAACCTTTTCCTTTTTGTCTGATCCACTCAGTTTCTCTTGCCAGATCGTCCTCATCAGTAATGTAGTCCATGTCAGACTCTTCTTTTTTAGTGACTTTTGTCTCTAAATCTGCAAATTTTCTTTGCATACTTTCCAGTTGACTTCGGAGATAATCCACTTGTACACTAAGTGAATTTTTTTCGTTTTGGCATTTTTTCCATTCGCTATATAAAACTTCTTCATTTTGTGTTCTAGCATGGCTATCCTGAAATAATTCGGCATTATCCATTTTTTCTTGATTTTGTTTGGGCTTTTCGCTAATTTTTAAAACAAGTTTCACAGGTGATGGTACACTTTTTTTGCTTTTAAACATGATATATTATTTATAATACACATTGTCTATAGATTTTTAAAAGTCGTTTTTCTAACTCAAAGCTTTAAATTAATTCAAAAAAGGGGTCTGTCCCTTCGACTTACTTAAAATTATTTATGTTTTACCAATGTATTTTATCATATCAAAGAATTTTAAAAATGTTTAAATTTAGCTTTATGACATTTTATTCATTAACAAAACCAGATTTTAAACTTTTCCTTAGTTTAAATTTTAAGAATAATATTTAGGCTCTTGTGGTTTATACATACTACATATTATAAATAAATGAAATAAATAAATAAATGTTTATTTTCAATCTTTCTAGGTACAGCAATTTAATTTAACTAAATTAAATTAAAAGAATTGGAAATAGAAAACAAGTGAAAATACTTAAACAAAAACAAAGGAAGTTGTATTACCAACTTGTGGAGTAAAAGTCATTAGATTTTAAAGTTATAATCTGGAGTTTTATTTTTAACTGATTGGGTTAAATTGTCATTGGGTTAGCTTGTCACTATCGAGTTAACTTGTCACTATCGGGTTAAGTTGTCACTATCGGGTTTTAAAAAACACTATCGGGTTTTTAAAGACACTATTTTGAAATTCATACATTTTGTGAAAAGAAGTATACATAATTAAAATTTTAGTTTTAATGAAACAAATTTTAATTTCTATATTGGTTTTGTATATCCAGTTTTTTATTAAGAATTTATATTTTTTTGTTTTACTTTTTTAATTTTACTAGTTATTAAGTTAAATAATTTTGATACAATAGAGCTTATTCATTTGGTTCCTATTACCTTATTCGACCTTAAGGTTTTTGTTTTTTTGTTCACGCTTCTAGTTCTATGTGGGTGGTGGTAAATCTCAATTTTTTCTTTTCTATTAAAAATTCTTATGGCAATTTTTTTACAAAACAATTGCCTTATGTTTAAAAATCTAGAAACAACTTTTCAGTTAAATATTTTAGTTTTTTATTATAGATTACTTTATTGATCCATTTTTGAGTCGTTTTTAATTTGTTAATGTTAAACTCATTGACTTCTCCCAATCCATAAATAACATAGGTCAAATGAGATTGTACCAGAGCATAATACAGTGTTCTAAGCTCCGGAAATTTAAGGTGCATTCTGAGATATTTAAATCTAGATATGAGGTATCTCAATTTATTGGTTAAGTGTTTTATTTGCAAATTCCAGCGTAAATGTTTGTCAATTATAATTCCTAGGTATTTGGCTGACTCTGTGGATGTATCTAATATTTTAATTTTTTGGCACTTAAATTGTTTAAATCTGTAATTCGGATGTTTGCTTTGTTAATGATTTTTGTAAAAGATTTGGACAATAAAGGATAGTTGAACTGAATTGTAACATGTATCGCAAATAATACGTTTCTTTGTGCATGTACTGAGGAAATTAAAAATCAAATAGTTTCGTTAAGTTCCCAACTATACCATGCAGCTCACGTATTTTTTTATATTAGGATAAGTAAAAGTTTTATGGGGGTAAATAGAAAACGCGAAAAAAATTTTGACCGTGAAATTGTCGAGAGTATCAATAAAAATGTAAAACGTATTCGCACCACTTGGGCTTAAGGTGTTCCAAAGAAAAATTATTTTATTTGGAAGTAAATTTTTGCAGCGAGAAAAAGCTACAGCAACGGAAAATAACTGCTGTTCTGATTTTATCAATTTCCAGAACACGCTAATCAGACAAATTAAAAATCCCGTTAAAAACGTAGAAATTTCAGAAAATTTAATTATTAGATTTTTAATCTTTTAATTGAGTTGTAAATTTTTAGATTGCTCTTTTATTGATTTACAACTAAATAAATAAATATTTTTAAGTAAATATTTTTTTAAATTATGATTATTATAGACATTAAAATTGATCTTGTCGTCTACGAGAAGGTGAAGGTTAAGCTTTTGTTTAATCCCCTTACCTATCTGCATTTTCACATTTTTAATTTGGATACTGTATTTCGTTGGGCGTGGAATAGCGCAACATATTTTTTGGTTAATCAAATGGTATCTCTTACTGGAAATCTCCCAGCGCCGTAACTAGGGTGGTTGGCGCCCGGTGCAATATTAGAGTTTGCCCTACAAAAATTGACTTATAAGGCGCCTGACGGCGCCCCTTGGCGATAACGCCCTGTGCGGGGGTAGTTACTTTTATCTGGGCACCTGTATAGGTAACAAAGTTTCGGAAAGCTAAAATGTAATTTGTTCAAATAGCTACAAAGGATTTTGAGTGGATTTTAAACAACTTAAATAAGTTACATGTGGCTTTCGATTAAAATTTGATTTTTAAAAACTTCTTGCTATTTATTGGAAGTTGACCCACGTGGCACAATATTTTAAAGAAAAGTTTAAAATAACGTTGGTGCTAAATGTCTGATCACTTTCTTTTGGTGTCTTATGTTTTGTATTTATATATATATATATATATTTATCGGTTTCACAACGTTCTACGTCTTCCGATACCCAATCTCCACTCGTTTCTGTTTGCCCATAATTCATCATCTAGGCCTCTTATTCTTATTTCACTATCTATTCCTTCTCTCCAGCTTCTCCTTGGTCTTCCTCGTTTTCTTCGGCCAGTTGGTTTCCATTGTAATATTTGTTTAGGTAGTCTTCCATCATCCATTCTTTGTACATGTCCGTACCACACCAGTTGTTTTGTTCTTATATCATCCACTAGAGTACGTTCACCCACTGTCATAATTTCTCTTATTCTTTGATTGGTAACTCTTTCTCTTTTTGATTTCCCTGCTGCTCTTCTCCAATAGTCCATCTCCGTAGCGGAAAGCATTTTTTCTGTTCTATCTTTGATTGGCCACACCTCTGAGCCGTATGTAATAATACTCTTTACAATTGTGTTATATATAAGCTTTTTGTTATGTTTTGATATACTTTGGTCCCAAATTATTCCATTTAATAAAGTTATTGCTCTTCTTCCTTGTACGTTTCTATCTTTTATAGCTTTGTCTAGTGTTCCGTCAGCTGTAATTTTCAGACCCAAGTATTTATACTCATCACAGGACTGAATTCGCTGCCCAGTATTTAAGATTAGATCCTGTTTCCTTCCACCAATACACATATACTCTGTCTTATTGATATTAACCTCTAGTCCCCACTTATTGTACTCTTCTATTAGTTTTCGTGTCATATATTCGAGGTCGTCATAATCCTGAGCCACCACTATCTGATCATCGGCGAAACAAAAAGTATACAAGGTGGTTTTATTCAACGGAATTCCCATGTTTTGGCATTTTCTCTTCCAGACTTTAAGGACCTGTTCCAAATATATCTTGAAGAGCGTAGGCGAGATACAGCAACCTTGTTTAAGACCTTTATTTACTTGAAAGCCTTTGGTTAGTTTTGCTTTTATTTTAACTTTTGCCTTACTATTGCGGTATAACTCTTTGATGGCCTTAATTAGTTGTACGCTTATGTTTGCCTTTTCCAACGCTTTCCAAAGTAGATTTAGTGGTATACTATCATATGCCTTCTGCAAATCTACGTAAAGCAGATGGAGCTCTTGTCCGTATGCCATTTTCTTTTCAATAACTTGGGTTATACAAAAGAGATGATCTGAAGTCGATCTACCCGCCCTGAAACCAGCTTGTTCTTCTGCCTCCATATCTTTATATTCGCTCTCCACTTTATTTCTTATTATTTTGCCATATATTCTGCTTAGCGTACTAGTTACAGATATACCTCTATAATTGTCACATATATCTTTCCTTCCTTTTTGTGTATTGTGGATATATATGACGTTTTCCACTCAGTTGGTACTACAGCTCCATTTAAATATCTTTGGAAAAGATTCCGTAATCCACAAAACAATTCTTCAGTGCCATATTTAATAAGTTCAGCTGGGATATTTCCGGGTCCGGCAGATTTACCGCTTTTTAAGGTTTTGCACACGTTTTTGACCTCAGATATTGTGAGGGGTACTGGAGATCCCATCGTTCTAATGATATTGTCTCTTACGTCTTCCTTGAATTCTGCTCTATCTTCAGTTAAAAGTTTTTTAAAATGCTCATCCCATTCTTTGTCTGGTATTGGTGAAATAATATCTCTGCATGTTTCTTTTTTGATCGATCTTATAGTTTTCCAGCTTTCAGTACTTCTCCTACCTCCTAAGTAAGAATCTATTTTCTGGCACTTTTGCATCCATGATTGATTCTTCTTATCACTGATCATTCTTCTCACCTTTGATTGCGCGATTTTGTATTCTTCTCTGCTTCTATCTGTCTTTTGGGATAAGTACGTGTGATATAATTTCCTTTTTTCCTCTATTTCACTTTCAATCTCAGCATCCCACCAGTATGGTTTTGTTCTTTTAGGAGTTTCTTCCACTAATCCTAGTGCTTCTTTTGCAGCTTGATGGATGCTTAATGTGAAACATTCGTATTCCTCATCTGGGGTTTCACCTGAACTTGAATTAAGTTTTTCGTTCAGTTTCTTTTTGTATAAGTTTTTTACGCTGTCATGTTCTAGGCTTAGTAGATTATATTGACAGTGATCAATTTCCTCATTCACTGTATCATCAAGATTTTGTTGATGGAGGCTTCGGCCTTGATAAGGAAAGAGAATTTTGGTCTCCAGAAAATAGTGATCACTTCCGCATGTTGATCCACGCTTTGTTCTGACATCTTGAATTTTTAGTTTTGTCTTTTGTTTAGTGATAAGATAATCAATGACGGATTTCAGGTTTTGTGAGGGTTTGGTCCAGGTATATTTGTGTATTTTCTTATGTTGGAAAAAACCGTTTTGGATTTTTAGGTCTAATTGCTCACATACTGTGATAAGCCGGTTTCCATTGTCATTAACAACATCTTCTCCATATTGGCCAACTGTCATTTACTCTGTTACCTGTTCTACTATTTAAATCTCCCAATATTACAATTTCTCTAGATGTACTTACTGCTGATATTTCATTGTGGATGTTTTGTATTTCGATACACTAATTCTGATACATCGTAAACCAAATCAACAAAATTTTACAGGAATAAGAAAAGTTAGAAGCCAAATAAATAGCGTAAGCATTATGCGACTTGTTAGAAATCGCGGGAATGACCGTTTTATTTTTTTTTTTTTGGTTGCGAGGATGTAGCAGCATATAGCTATACATAATAACTAACCTTTGAGGCAAAAATATGAATTTTAATTTTTTTGTGGGTTACGACGGCGACGTCACGGTGTCGCTCAACCAGTTTTAAGTTTGGGTAGAAAAACCCCAAAAAACTAAAAATGAGGTTTTGTAGGGAAGCTTCCCTAGAACACAAAAACATAATTTTCAAAATTGCAGCTGATCCTTTTTTCGAGTTTTTTGATTTTTTACATAATTTATTTCCATCGTAAACAAATAAAAACTGATTTAAACTATTTAAAAATAAATGGATCCCTGATGGATCTGATACCTTCCTAGCTAAAAAAAATGTTTTTAATTCAATTAGGTTTACATTTTGTCAAAATAATTTTTCCAAATACATAATGTGCATTTTAATAAATATACAGTTAAAATATTGTGCGATACTCTTAAATAATTTTAAAAATCCCCCAAAACGCCAAAATTTAAAAATTTAATATAAAAAATGGTGCAAATTCGTTTTTTTCTTGTTTTTTTTTTCAGAATCGTACTGACTATTTTAGAGTAATTATTATATTATGAATTTGTAATTATAATTTGACTAATATACCAACCGTTTACATTTTAATTCATCAGCACTATGCAATGAGAAGAAATATAAAAATATTTTAAATAGTAGTTTCTAAATATCTTAAGTCTTGTGTTATCTATAACTAGTTAAAAACGTCAGTAGATTTTCAAAACAGCCAGATGAATACAAACCTTATCAAATAATTTATTTGGCGAAATTAACGACGCTAATAAGACAGCATTACCTAAGTTTAATAGGACGCTGCAAACAAATGAAAATACAGGGTGTTCCAACTAAAAGGTAACAGACGTGTTTTTTGGTATTTTTTGTGTGAATATCAATTGCTTTTTTCAAGCCCAACTAGAGTACTAGAGTGTTATAAATAATTTTGTCATAAATTTGATTAAAAATTCCTAAAACAAAAATATCTATTACAGCCAGCTTTTCTGCAAATCCGACCAGTGTGCGAGGCATAAGCGCAATGTTGGTGGAAAGATTCCTGAGTGTGATAGGGCTAGTCAACGCAAAAGAAAAACGCATTATATTGTATGGGAAAAGGACCGTCGTAATGGGTGGGGGCGGAGATAAGAGTGTCCCAGATAAAAGCAACCACATGGGGATTTCAAAAACGGTAAGAGATACGAGTTTGTTTAAATAAGAGAAAAGTTGTGCTATTCTACGCCCAATCAGGTGCTGTATCAATATTTAAGATATCTACAGGGGTTACTAAAATATCGAGCAAAAACTAAAATTGTGTTTTTTGAAAAATTAATATATTGCCGCCATCTTGCATTTAATGAAATTTGGTAATTTTGTATAAGCAACTACGGCCACTCGAATGACGCTAACAAATTTTTTCTAGGCCTTCTAGTCTAGCCAACCTTGTTATTTCTTAAGACCGCCATATTGAATTTATACGTCAATAAATAGAGCATTAAAAGAGCTCTTCAACCATGTATAATAAGCCCATCTTTGAATGACGATAAATGTGAATTTATTTAAAAAACTGTTTTTCACTTGGTTGGCTGTGAAACAAAGGCCGTAGTTGCGTTTGTTGTCATACCTACATAACTATCTGTCAAAACTTTGTCATTTATTTGATTTATCTGTTGGAGTTTCTAAATTACTTAAGATTTTTTTTGAGTCACATTATCAATCAAATTTAACATGGAAAGGTTTCCAAATTGGGAGAAAGTAGATGTATGAATATTATATTTTGTGTAAAGAATGCTGGAAGAGCTCGAGATATGTACTTTTAGAGATATCCAGAAAGACGACAACCAGGTTTGACAATCTTAAGAATACTTAAAAAAATACTCTGCCAATCTATGGGCACCTAAGCTCACACTAGGTACTATAGTTATATTGTGAGCTAATATAATCAAAACCTGAAATATATTTTATTCAACTCCAGACTCAATTACCTTTCGTTTGATACCACACAAGCCATATTTTGACTTAAACTCAAATTTTTTAAATCTACCCCCACTCTTTAAAAAAAACTAAAATGTATTTTGTTTAACTTCAGACTCAATTACCTTCGTTTGATATCACACACGCCATATTTTCACTTAAACTCTATTTTTTGACATCTACCCCCACCCTTTTTTTTTAAATAAACTAAAATTCATTTTGTTTAACTCCAGACTTAATTACCTTTCGTTTGATATCACACACGCCATATTTTCACATAAAGTCTAATTTTTGGAATCTACCCCCACCCTTTTATTTGGCTTGCGTTCGGTGGATTTTCTTCATTTTTAAATGGGACCATCACGGCCGAAGACATATCTAAGGTACCAAATTTCATTAAAATCGGACAAGGGGTTTTTGAGTTATGCGGGTTGGTCGTTACAGACAGACATACAGACAGACAGACAGACAGACAGACATACAGACAGACAGACAGACAGACAGACAGACAGACAGCAAAACAAAAAAGTTTCAAAATCATCTGAAACGCAAAGATATATAAAAATTTTTGAAATCGGAGCAACTTTTTTTTTCTCGAAAAAATTAGGAACACCATAGCTCACACTACTTATATAGTAGTAGTGTGAGCTAAAACATTTCCAAACTAGTAAGAACCATTCATTTTCAAATTTGTATTGGAGAACTTGGCTTTACTTTTATCTCAATACTTTTTTTCGGAATACTACTTTCGCGTACTTGGCTTTTTTTACATGAAATGTTTTTGTTATGATTTCACTGCTTTTTTAAAGGATTTGGATAATACCTATTTAAGTTTTAATGTAGTAAAATATGCGGGATATTGTTCACAACTTTTACAATGCCTTATTAAAAATGTTGAGGTTTTTTTATATTTTCCTATACTTTTATTATAGTTTCTATCAGCCTTCTAAAACTCAGCTCTCTACAATACTACTACAATGCTAATTTACATAACTTTACATCCATAGGGGAGGGAAGTTAATTAAACTTTGGGCTTTTTTAAATTTCTTTTATAGTTTTATCATAGTTCCTATCGGCCTTCCAAAGCTCGGCTCTCGAACGTTTCTGGAAGTGGGCAATGTTACTTTCACACACCTTTACATTTATAGGGGAGGGAAGTAAAGTAGAATTTTGGGGTGTTTTAATTATTTCTATAGTTTTATCATAGTTACTATCGGCCTTCCAAAGCTCAGCTCTCTAGCGTGGCCGGAAGTGCTCAATGTTATTTTTACATAACTTTACATGTATAGGGTAATTTTGGGGTTTTTTGATTTTTTCCAGGGGTTTGGTCATAATTTGTATCAGTCTGCCAAATTTCAGCTTTGTAGCATGTCTGGAAGTACAGTAGAATTTTGTTGATCTATACATCAGTGAATGAGTAAGTGGCAATTTCGACGTTTTTTGAAATTTCGTAACTACTATACTACTTAGTGGTTATTAACTCCGTGGAGATCTACGACTGTGCAAAGTTTGAGATTTGTAGCTCATTCCGAAGTTTTAGATAGGTCAAATATCGGCTGAAATGTCTCAAGAAAAGATAGTACGGCGCGCGAACTTGGCGAGGCACACAAAGACAAAAAATCAAATTTAAACAAAAAAAGTTCTCCTTAATTAAAAAGAAAGAAAAACGTCTGAGCTGTTTAAAAATAGACTCTCTTAGTTTTTGCCAGAAAACCAATCCTGCGTGCTTACAGATTAAACTTATTATTTTCGGATTACAAAGTTCGATCGACATTTTGATAGAGGAACCTGTTAAGAAAATAGTATTTTAATTTATAGCGAATACAAAATTGTTCGAACATTATTTGTGGCATTATTCAAGAAATTTTTGACGTTGCATGTCTGACAACATACAATATTTTCAATATTTTTTCTTAACATGTCCGTTTGAACATCGATGCCGTATCAGAAAGGGACAAGAAAAAAGTTATGAGAACATTATTTGTAGCATTTTTCGAGAGCTTTCCCAAGATATATCACAACGTCCAGTATTGTGACTCATATAGAAGATATTTATTACCTTCCTAGCCCGCGTAGCAATGGCTAAAGAAGGTATTGGTTTCGACGAAAAAATTTTTTTTGAGATAACGCCGAAAATGTGTATTTTGACCTATCCTAGCAGTATCGTCGTGACGTCTGTGTGTGTGTATATTATTTCTGTCCGTGACACGATAGCTCCTAAACCGCGAAACCGATTTTCATAAAATTTTCAGGTAAAATAGTGTTCGACACTCTTACGAGCTGATTAGATTTTGGCCAAAATCCATTAATGCTAATGACAGTTTTTTGACAATTAAAAACTTTTAAAAAATGCTAACTTTCTAACGGAACACCATATCAATATACGGTTTTCGGAATATAGTAGAGTACATTCTGCTCAATAATTTGTGTTATAACCAAAAACTTCGTAAGAGCTTTAGTTTCAGAGTTATTTACAAGAAACTGTTTTCAAGGCTGATATATACAAATAAAAATTTATTCAAACTATTTAAAAATAAATGGATCCATGATGGATCTGATACCCTCCTAGCTAAAAAAAATGTTTTTAATTCAATTAGGTTTACATTTTGTCAAAATAATTTATACAAATATAAAATATGCATTTTAATAAATATATAACAGCATTAGTTTCTGAGTTATTTACAAAAAACTGTTTTCAAGGCTAATATATGATCATGGCTTCACTTCAAGTGTGCTGATAGGCTAGCTAGAAAGGTATCAGATCCGTCATGGATCCATTTATTTGTTTATTGTTTTGTCAACTTATCGCGTTTATAAAAGATGACATTTTGACGAGGGTGCCCGAAACCTGCGAAAAAACAGTTTGAAACTAAACACCGGCCTGGTCAATAAACAAAACAAATCCACCAAAAAATCAATTAAAAAAAACTCTAAAAAATCACATAACCTGATACCCCTCTCAACACGCCCACAGGCTTTTTTTTACATATCGGGGGCTCGAGTTTCTACTGTCGTTTTTCGTGTCCTTAGTATATGGACACGCAAGATGCAATATTTCAAAGTGGTAGTCAAAAGTTAAATATTTTTACACAAAATTCACGGACTATTTTTCTGGCGTCCATGAAAATATCGCTTAAATTTTGATTTTGAAAACTATTTAACTTATCATGTCGGCCATCTAAGAGCCTTGAAGGCTGTGCTAATAATTATTGTTAAGTTACTTGTGAAGACGGTACCTAGAGAAAGAGAGAGAGAGAGAGAGAGAGAGAGATGACTTATTCATAATACAGGTAAAGTTTTACGATTTCCTGTGCCTAATAATTTTTTTTATAAAGTTTGAAGAGATACTGAAAAAAATGTTATATAAATTCAACTGGGGACACTAAAAAGTTTCTGCAGAGCTTATTATATGCAGAAATTTTTAGAATTTTATATTATAAATACCTCCAGATGTAGTATACTCTAGTATGGACAAATATTTCACGAAAACTCCTAAAAACTTTTTCAAATGAAGTTATCATTTATACCAGTGGGACTTCGGGATAAAAAAAAAATATTAAAAATTACTGTTTCTGTTTTTGCGGGGTTTCAGATGCATATAAGTAAAATAAAAAACAACTGAATACAACCTGCGACCTTTGATTTTTAGATAAAGGCTATATTTTGACTAAGCAAGCTAAGCGGGGTTTTTGAAAAGTTAGAATTTTGGAAGGGAGCCTATAACTTTTTATTTTTGAAAATTTCATTTTGAAGTTAATGACTTTTTTATAGTTTTTTTTTATAAAGAATAAAACTGTCAAATCGAGTTTTATCTGTAACTTAATTTTTGAGATATTTCATTATGTTGATATTTTTGAAATGGGGTGACCCTGTTTTTTTGCCATTTATAGATATTTTTTTTAATACCTCTTTTTACAAATTTTTTAATTTAATTTTTCTAAAATATTTAAAACTTAAAGTAAAATTAGTATATTAAAGAAAAACAAAAAGCACGAAAAAACGCAAATAATATAAAAATATTATCAAATGGATTTCCATCTTCCCTAGAAACAACACACCCTGTACATTAAAATACTTTTTTGCAATTCAGGGACTAAAAACGCATTTTAGTCCCTCATTTTAGGGACTAAAATAGTACTTTTTATCCCGGGGACTAAAATATTTTACTCCCGGGGACTAAAATATTTTAGTCCCTGGACCCGAATTCATGGTTTTTTCAAATTTTGTATTTTTGTATTTGGGAGCATCTAAAAATAGACCTATACACTATCAAAATAAACTACCTAGCCTAATCTATACATTCCTACGTTATTTAACATTATTATTGTTTGTTATATTGATATTCAAAATAGCGCCGCTACAGCCAACTAAATGAATCAATGATCGTGGATCTGAATCGATTTCGCTTCGCTGTTGGTTGAGGTTGATGTTTTGCAGTGGAGATCCGAAAATTGCTGGTTCGGTGTGATCAGTGCTGCTGTCTTCGTTGATTGTGGGTTCTGGAAAATTGCATACTGTTACGGTACGTGATTGGCCTTGGCTTTTATGACTCTTGACATCTGTCCTCAAGTTTTGACTGAATATTTTATCCTCCACATTTTTTTTGTTTTCGATTGATTGCTCAACATACCCTTCAGCAACGGTAGCACTTTTCCAACCACCGTGTCTTTTGAGCTGGTCAATATTCGCTCCAGAATCTGCTAAAAGGGAAGCAGAGGTACGCCTGAAGCAGTGTCCTGTGTATGAAACGGCCTCTGGCAGGTTCAGGAAGGCTATTTTTCGCGGGAAAAGCCCAAAAGTATTCTTTCCAACAGGTTGTGATAAACATTTGCCTTCTTTATAGCCAATGAAATATCTCGATATTGTCAAATTTGTTGGTCTCAGAGCCATGTAGGGTTTACAGATTTTCACTACGTCTGTAGCGTTGCTTTCTTTGGAGTTCTTCACTATGAAGCATCGGTCAGTTTGAGTTTTCGTGTTTCGAACTGTGACAACAAGATGAAAATCTTGGACTTGAACATCTTCATTCTGTAGCTGGCACAGTTCAACACCCCTGCATGCACCGGCAACTCCCATTATCAACGCCACCTGGAAAAAAAAGATTTTTCAGTTACTAAGTAGCAATACAATTTTTTGTACAAACTACGTAACCTGATAGCAACAAATGATATTTCGAACCAGTGACGTTAACATGGTTCAAAATAATGTAAAAACAGTTCACTTTACCTTGATCATCAAATATTCTTGATTTGGTGCTTCCTGGAGGAACTGCTGGATATGATCCATGTCCAGTATTCGAGACTTCTTTGGGCGGTAGCCATCCCCATTTCTTTTCAAAAATGCCTTCAATTTTGAATATTTTCCAATGTCCAAACTTTTTTCAACGATCAGCTTTGATTTAATCATTGAATAATGTGACCAAACCGTTGAAGCCTTCAAATTTTTCGCATGATGGAAGAAATATGCAAGAAGTACCTTCTCCTGTGTAACATCAACAACATCCTTAGCTTGACACTAATCCAGGAAATGTTTGTATTGTTTTTCATATATTTTCTCCGATTTAGCGGGCAGCAGTGCCTTCACTGCCTCTGCGGCAGCTGTATCAATATCAATATCCATTTTTTTTACTTTTGGGAACGCACTAGCAAATCGCAGAAATCTCCACGGCGTTGTTTGTATTTTAACAGTTATTTTATGGTACCTTGACAACACCCTGACAACCAAGTATTATCCAAGGCTATCTAAGAAATATCAACTGACTTAACGTCAGAGAATGAATGGTACTTTATTGGTTGTCACATTTTATAGGCCAATCAATAGTGCAGTGGAGATGACTTTCTTTTCGAAAAATTTAATTAAAAATTTGAATGAAACTATGCCCAGAATTGCAAAAAATAGTATATATACCACTTGACTAAAGTGTCTTTTTATCCCTCAGCGAATTGTAGCCCTCCCTGCGGTCGGGCTACAAACATTTCGCCTCGGGATAAAAAGTATCACTTTAGTCCCTGGGTATATAATGTACTATTTTATCGCTATTCGTCGTTAACAAAACAAAAAGGCGTATCTCAAAATCACAAGTTTTAAGTAATTTCATGTAAAGACTTTTATTAACTTCAATCTGAGTTTGCTTAACTGTTAAAGAGTCAAGCCTCACTATTTCTGAGTTTAGCAAAGGGTTCAAACTACCCTGAAAAGAGATACGCCCTTTCGTCTTATTTTGAATTGTACTTTTAAGACATACAAACCTAATTACGCCTTCTATTATAATATATTTCCTAACTAGTACAAACAGTGCCATTCTTCCGCGCGCAATTTCAGATGGCCGATAGACTTGTAGCGGAGTTAGACCAAGCAACCATGTGGTGAGAAGCACTTTGCGTACGAGTTAGGAACGCTATTTATTCTGCGGGCGCGCAGATATTTTTCCGCAGTTATTTGCTTTGGCGAGCTGTGCGGAAAAGTACTTCGAAAGAAAATCGAAAATTTCAAGGGTTTTTTTCAAAAACGTACTCTATTAACTCAAAAGAATAACACCCTGTAAATTGTATTTACATAGAAATACGGGCCATCATAGGCTAAAAGTAAACCTAGAATTTACAAATAATGGAATAAGTAAATTTTAAATGTAAAATATTTAATTTTTGTCATAATTTTTTACTTATTTATTTAGAGTACTTATATCGAGACTAAAAAAGTTTGCCCCTTTTGTGTGGCGGCAGCAAATTAAAAAGTCTGACGTGGTAAAATTGAAAATCTATTGACTTTTTGGCATTAATCGGCCCACTTAAAATTTAAATGATTCTTTATAGTTTCCTGAGGGAGAAAAGTTTACAAGTCTCTGCCAGGCCCAAGTTTTCTAATATAGAAGTTTTTAAATATTGAACCAGTAAGGAATGTCAGTAAAAAAAACTAAAATTGCGAATAAAAAATGTCTCGTTTCTGTCGTATTTTTCGTAGGTAGCTCGAAAGCTAATCCTCTTGGGGGGTCCAAGATCTAATGGACACCTAAAAGTGCGTATACCAACCAAACTGCTTCGCCGTTCTCGCGCCGAGTGTGTGCTGCTCACGCTCCACGCACAAACACGAATGCCGAAAACCAGCTTTCTTCGGCTCCCCTTTGTGTGTTCGCAGATCCTTTGGGACAGCATCGGCAATTGTCAAGTTTTCCGCGAGCAAGTCGCATTTTTTAAAAATAGAGACATTGAAATATGGAGTGGTCTGAAGAAACTGTCGATGCTTACAGAAATAAACCTCTCCTGTGGGATCCCCGGCACAGAGACCATTCTAATGAATCAGTTCAATGCATGTTTGCTAGTTTTCCGTGGATCGTAGAAAGTTTGGTGTATATGCACTTTAATAACTGCTGACAGTTAACTGTTTTGTCCTTGTGGGACTCCTCAGGAAACTAATTGGTCAATGTGACACCATTGCGAAGTAAACTAGATGGTTTTGTTGTGTTACTACAATGGGGCGAGAGTGTACGTCGCACAAGGTCGAAGTGGTCTCCTACACATCCGAACCAAATTTTAGGCAACCTGGAAATGGTTTTAGATTGAGGAGGCACGAGGCTAAATTCAGGTTTTAAGGGGCCCCCGGTCTAAATAAATGGGTTTTGCAGGATTTTTTCATGCTCGATCATATGCTCGATCATACGGGGCCCCTGGATGCCGGGGCTCGGAGCCTCAGCCCCCTCAGTCCGGGGCTGGCTACAACCTTTCTATATATAGTACCTAATGATACCTTTTTCCAGGAATAATATGCACCCAATATAACAATAATCCGCCGCGCCGCTAAAGAGGTGAAAATAGGGGTTAATTTTTTTTATAAATAGAAGGCTGAAATTTTGTGCACGTGATATCTAAATTAAAAACTATTCCTAATGTACAAGTATAGATTTATGAAGAGCGATTTTTTAGAAGTTTATACTGTATTTCGGGTCTTTTTTACCTTACCAGTAACGATGGCTAACGTTGAAAGAACATTTAGTAAGCTGGAGATCAAAAAAGTTATTTGAGGGCAAATACAAGTCAATAACGACTTTGCAACCATTCGCTGATTTCGATAGAACAGAAATATCATAAATAGTTTTGCGAACTCAAAGGCCACGGAGAGATATTTTAACTTTTTTGTAGATTATACACTTTTTGTTTGTTATTTAAGTTTATAAAGAGATTGAAACGTAGTAAATTTAGTTGTTTTATTTTACTTTAATAATAAGTCTCAGAAGAATTTTTAAAGCAATAATTAATTAGATTACTTTGACACTTGTAGAGGGGGCCCGAGAGGATCTCTGCACAAGGGCAATTCCTAGTTACGTCACTGGGTATTAAATTTCTTACTTGTTACTATTTAGCATGAAACTCCGTTGACTGAAGCGACGCCGACGTCTTAAAGGCGGCAAAAACGCAATAAGCGTTAATCAGACATATAAGTGCTGTCGTAGGTCACTTTATGGATTCTCTCTTCTAATTGATCTTTTTATCGATCGATATGTAACAGTTTATTACTCGCCTGCTCTTATTCTAGTTTCTCTCGTATTTTGGTAGATAGCGCTTCTTGTGGATTAGACGATTTAGTTTTCTCACTATAAATGTAGGACTTATCCTAAATTGTCCCTCAAGGCAAAACCATCTAATTAATCTGGCAAGTGTTTCCAAGTAGCATTTTGAGAAGTCCCTTAAGGACGAAACAGCACTTCTTGGGTCAACATTAGATCTTGGACCCCAGTGAGGATTAGTTTTCGAGCTACCGAGAGAAACAAAACTTTTTCTTTTTGACCAGCTTAGTCACAAAAAGTTGTTTGATTAAAAATGTATGTTTTATATTGAATAAATTTCTTATATATTTTTATTGCTTTTAAAATTTATGCGGCAGCTTTTTTTCAAAAATATCTTAATTATTTTCGCCTGTAACGCATTATAAAAAAATTTGTCCTTTTAAAATCTTCTATCGTTGTTTCTTTTTATAAAAAAATCTATTTTATGTTTTAAAATTTTTGCTGGCACTTTATAGTATTAGCCTACCCAACGAGCAGTCACGGTCAGCTGTTTTTCCATCCAAGATGGTCACCCTAGGACAAATATAAGGTCTTTATACTTTTTTACATAGTTTACCTACAAAATATGAAAGGTCATTGAAGCTGACTGGCCAACTGAAATCAGATTAAAAAATCTATGTCACCAGGTTGCCTGGTAAACAATTTGTTTTATGGTCAAATTCTGAAGGCAACATGTGTAAAAGTATAAAGACCTTGGGACAAACAAACCGTTTTCATATAAGCCGCAATGTTAATACAAACGTAATTTAAAAAACAAGTGAAATGATTTGATATGCCACAAAAATGCTGTTTTAAGTATATTCACCGTTTCTGCATTTGTGAAAAATATGTTTTTCATTTAAAAAAATAATTAGAGCGAGTAAATCTCAAATAAAATAGATTAATTTACGGGCTGGTCCTCAGAACAAGGTAGTGTTAGCCGTATCCATCGATGTTACAGTCTCCTTAGACATTTTCAGTACGGCATAACCAAGATGGATGGAAAGGCGATGAAATAAAGGTTATAAAATCTGAAAAGGTAAAATGAAATGTGGATACCCACTTTAGAAAACCAACTGCCAATTTGCGGTATCAGCTAGGGTAGCCTCGGGTCTGAGGCAAAAATCTAACATTACTACGAAGACAGCTAAAGTCAATCTCAGTAGGTATCCTAAGCCCAGGTTCAATATTAAACATGAAAGGAATTTTTTGAGGTGTGGTCATAGACTAAATAGATTAGTTTACGGGCTGGTACTTAGAACAAGGTAGTGGTAGCCGTATTCATCGATGTTACAGTCTCCTTAGACATTTTCAGTACGTCATAACCCAGATGGATGGAAAGGCGATGAAATGAAGGTGAAAAAATCTCAAAAAGGAAAAATGAAATGTGGATACCCACTTCAGAAAACCAACTACCAATTTGCGGTATCAGCTAGGGTAGCCTCGGGTCTGAGGCAAAAATCTAACATTACTACGGAGACAGCTAAAGTCAATCTCAGTAGGTATCCTAAGCCCAGGTTCAATATTAAATATGAAAGGAATTTTTTGAGGTGTGGTCATAGACTCATAGAAAGTGAGGTTATATTTTTAATAACTTAACTTCACTTTCTTACTCATTTTAAATTATTATGCCAAGTTTTTGTGCTGTTATGAATTGTGGCAGCAGAAGAGTTCTTGTTAATGCTAGTTTTTGATGGAATACCAAGTATACAACCTGACTTAAATGAACTAGGAATCGGCTCAAAGACGGGAAAAGAAAGTGGATAAGTGCCCTAAGAGCTAAAAAGTACATCAGAAATAAAGTCTGAAATGACTAATTGTTTAACAAAAAATCAGAAAGTTGATGAATCCATGAAATAATCATTGAACTTGTTTTCCTATGATGCTTTTTTGTTAGTTTTTAATAAACTAGTGCTGCCGCCACTGTTAATAATTATCTTCGAGGCATCGTGCCATTGTTAAATACGATAACTGTCGAAATGAGCGGATAGTGTGTTGTGCAATCAGTGGAAAGCGACGTGGAAATTTTACACAATTTTACACCAACACTTAACATTGTCGAGTAAAATTACAGTCTGCATTAAGAAATGTGCCCCCTAACATCTTAGGGACCATTCTTTAGTTACGTAACGCTCAAGGGGGAAGAGGAGTTTAGTCTTGCGTTATACTCAGTGTTTTTTTGATGTGTTTTTTTTTGAAAATTCGTTACATGCACGTTAAAAAAAATTGTCTTAGATCAAAGCAAATTGCTTTAAAGAAAAAAATAAGTTGTGCTTTCCTATTCACCAAAAAAATATTTTCTTCATAAAGCACAAGTCTGTCTTGCCTCTTTATTTTAATGTGAAACAAAAATTGTTTTATTGTAAATTGGAACTGAATTAATCTATGGCGCCGTTTTCTCTGGAAGCAAAATATTACTTTTATGAAGACAATTTGCTTTGTTAGAAAATGTAGTTTAGTGAAACAAAACAATTAAAGAAGAATAATAAAGTCTCATTTCAAGAAGAAACGCTGTATTATGTTGTTGTTGTATGTTTGGGCGTGCGAAGAATGGAGGTGGAAGGTGTTATAATTCCGTTCCAAACGGAACAATTAGTCCACCTATTTGTTAAGTGAGACGCCCAACTCTCGAAAACCGTCCTCTGTGAAAATACTTGAAAGTGATTCCTAATAGATACCGTTGTACCTGTGGACTATCAAAAGCTCTCTTTTACCCAAATTAATACCAAAAATTGAATTTTTGTATATTTTGACATATTTTTATAATTAATACTAAAGCTTAAGGATTTCAACTTTACTCAATTAACAGAAAATAAATAACAATAGACATGACAAAACCACCAAGGAATATGTCTTCGCAATAACTTCCCCTTCATCACGTAGGTAATATACATCTTAAGCCTATATGTAATACTATAGACATGGGACTTTGTCTATGACTAAACCAGGAAAACGCTTTTTTTATAGTTACTTATTAACATATAAAGTTGCCTTGACGAAATTCCTACCAAGAAGAATTTCTTGAAAATAATCGTAATCTGCTCCCGCTATTAGTATACCATACAGCGACGTCGTAAATCCCTAGATGGGGAACCAATTTCTGGGAATTACTATATTATTAACTTATTACCATATTGAGTTGTCCTGACGAAATTCCTGCAACAAAGAATTTCCTGAAAGTAACCGTAACCTACTCCCGCTATCAGTATACCATAGAGCGACGTAGTAACTCTTTAAGTGGGGAACCAATTTCTGGGTATTACTATACTTAGCCACACCTTCAAAGTTACTATAATAAGGACACACATAGCAGTCATAGAGCAGGCATAGAGGTAGTTGAGTATACAAAATATTATGAGGACCACAGTTGATCCGGATGTTGGCGGTCCAATTTTTGAGCCAATTTTTTATTACCCCTTCTCTTATGGTCGAGTCAGATTTTCTGAAAATTGAACTAAAGCCTTAGAGCCGCAATAACACAGGAATCTATTTACAATGTGCAAAAACAAGAAGTTTGTAGAAACCCTCAGAAACCCCAGATATCCCAAAATCTGAAACTTTTAAGTTTATTAAAATTTTCTTAAAAACTATGCTTCTTAGGGAAAATATGTAATACCTTTTACAACAATGCGTAATGTCAGTGGATTTGTGGCTTTTTCACCGCAAACACAAACCGCGCAACCAAAAACCGATCGGACAAAAACCGCGCAGTACAGTACCGCGCAATCCAAATCCGTGCAACACCCAAAAATCACGCAACCTATATAACTCGACTAAGGGTTGGGTCATCAAGAAACGGGAAACCTATATGGTTCGACTAAGAAGTTTTATCCCATTGTTGCCAGATTTGAAGGTGTTCCTTCAATATGAAGGTTTTTGTCTTAAAATTTTGACTGCTGAAGGTTTGAAGGTTTTGGCTCTAAATTGAAGGATTTTGACTATTTTGAAGCAAAGTTATATATTGTTACAAATTTAAGTTATTTAAATTATATAATTAGAATTTATTTAGGTTTAGTGTAGTATTAGGTTGATTTACCTTATGGTTGTATTCTTAGTCTAGGTTTTAGTTGCGTTATCTATGACAACTTCATACACGGTTGTGTACCTTCTGGAAGAGACGAGAATGCTTGTGAATCGAAGAAGGATGGAAGGGTTCTCGAATAGTAGGCAGACTTTATATATAGGGCCGGACGCCGCGTATGCAGTCAGCCAAAGATAACCAACGGTAGTGATCGCTAGATGTTAACGCGGAGTTAATAGGCGGATTAAAGTAGTGAATTATTAGCAAGTTATTAGTAAGTTTAAGTGCGTGTTTTTGTACATAATTTGTCGCAATAAATTGACGTATTGTTTTTTGACATTTGCGAGTTTTAATTGTTGTGGAGAACCCGTAACAATATTTTGTAAATATTTCAATAATTTTGCTAAACTGAACTAATGTAGGTTAATTTAAATGCTTTATTTTTAATTTTGGGTTTTATAATTTATGATTTAAGTTATAAATCTTTTAGTTTTTTTGTTTTTTCTTACATTTTTATTAAAAAAAATTGTTCATGGTATAAAGTTTTTTTTGGTTTGGTTTTGACCACCCACCCGTTACTGTTTTGAAGGTTATGAAGGTTTTTTGTCACTCAGTTGAAGGAAAATCGTTAAAAAAATCTGGCAACACTGTTTTATCCTAACATATTTTATATTGACAACGGTTAGGTTTCACACTTTCTTGGATCACCGCAAAAAGTCAGTAGAGTATGTTTCTAATGTTGCGACAATTTGGTATAATGCGCGGTTTTTGGTTGTGCGGTAAGCGATTTTGATCTTGCGCGGTTTTGGTATACTGCGCGGTTTTGGTCCACGCGATTTTAAGTTGCGCGGTTTGTGTTTGCGACGAAAGGGCCGGAAATCAAGTCAGTAGGGTTAGACTAATGACAAACTCTCCAGCGGCGTCCGCTTATTAAGGTGATAATAATAATAATAATAATAATAATAAAGGTCTTTATTGTAGAAAAAAAAAAGGTTTTTAACAAAGTCAATGGTATAAATAGAAAACTATTCTACAATGGGCGAGATTCATTTCATTCGCTTTTAGGAAGCCCCAGAAGCGGATGTCTGTTTTTCCACCTAACCCGGAGAAAAATATTGAATTTTATTAAGTTTTTAGATAAGAAGTAGATGATTTAAGTTTAAAAAAAAATTTACAGAATAAATTGAACGTTTCTGTTCTCAATAAAATAGCGCAAAAAAGTCAATAATAAATAAACCCGATTAAGTACCTACGGGATCGAAAAGACTTTACACTGAATCAATTGCGACAATAAAATATTGTTATCCTTTTAAAAGAAAAAAAAAACCGAAGCGAGCACAAAAGATAATTTATTGCTCTTTAAATAAAATGTTAAAAAGTTTTTTTTTTAAATTTGATATGCTATATGATGTTAATATTTGAAACAACGGTTTGTTGGCTACTGTGGCTATCTGATAGGAGAATGATCTTTTAAATAATTCAAGATTATGTTTGGGGGGCGTCAGCCTCCCCCTAAAACGTAGGTTTAGAGTGTGCACATCTGACCTGAACCGTACTCTTGCATACAGGTAGTTTGGACTTTTATTTTTTAGTATTTTAAAGAAAAAAGTTGCGGAATGTAAGAAGCGTCGGTTATACATATTTAGCCAGTTAGTCCTTTTAAGCGAATGGGTCACATGATCATACTTTCTAATACCATGAATCAACCTTAAGCAGGAGTTCTGCAGCTGTTGGAGTCTAGTGGAGTCGACCTGTCTGATACAGGGACCATAAATTGTATCGCAGTAGTTAACCTGAGACAGGACGTATGATTCACACAGCATAGTTTTGACTTTTTTTAATAATATTTTTCTGTGTTCATATGTTTTTTTTAGATGAAAATAACCTCTTTGTATACACTTATTAATATGCTCCGTAAACCTCAAGTCCTGATCCATGATCAACCCCAAGTTGCGGATAGACTTAAAAAAGGCAATAGGTGTTAAGTTTAAGACAAGTTGGTCTTTGTAAGTGTTCTCAAAAGCCTCCCTCTGCCTCCTTGACCCAAAAACAATAGCTCCCGATTTTTTTGAGTTTAGCTGTAGACAATGTTTTCTAGAAATTTCAGATATATTGTGTAGCTCAAAATTAATTGCTGTGACGGCCTGACTGCTTTCATCTACAGAAAAAGATAAATATCCTTGAGTGTCGTCACAATAAAAATGATAAAGACAGGACAAAAAGGCAGATGGAAAGCCCGAGACGTACAAAAAGTACAGAAGCGGCGATAAAACGCTGCCCTGCGGTACACCAGCCTCGATCGTCAAGAAACTCGATTTTTTACCCTCATAGAAAACAGTTTGTTCTCGAAAGATTAAGAAGTTTGATATCATTTGCATAGCATGATCTGAAAAATACAGAAAGCTAAAAATTAAAAGCAATAAGGAATAATTAAGCGTGTCAAAAGCTTTACTGTAATCAAGCAGAATCATTACTGTTAATTTGTTGTTATCTGTCGCACCAAGGATGTCGTCCACTATGGAGATTAAAGCTGTATTGCAACTGTAGTGTTTGTTTGCCCGCAGTTAGAAAAACGATAACTGCAGTGGACTGTATATTTTTTATTCAATGAAAGCGCGAACAAACATAAATATATTGATAGGAAATCACGAAATAATCAAAAGGTCCATATTTAATTGCTGGTACCACACAACGGAAATCAGAAACAAAGCACTCACCAGTTTGCAGCCAATTTCTCCACGTTCCAGGGGCCCCTGTCTTGATCTAATCATGGCACCACGTAGCTGAAGGGCTGAAGTTTCTAGTTCTATGCTTCAGTACACCAAAATCGAGCACTTTCAAGTGTAGAAATTTGTAATAGTTGGAGAAAGTAAATTAACACGCCATTTTCTCGAGGCGGTAGAAAAGGATCTCACTGATTGTTGGTGCGCATGTCGAAATGCGCGAAAATGTACTCTGTCCGTCATCCAATTGTGTGGTTTTAAAATTAAAAACAACCGCGAAATTTAGCGGGAGCTAACATAACTGCCCTCCAAAACACACAATTTTAGAATCTCAACCGGACAGATATAGATATAAGAAAAATGATCGACCGATAAATATAAATGAATGAAAACAGATAAGTATCGTAAGTTTATTTAGAGATAACGAAACCCGACAAAGGCAAAACAAACAAACAAAAATTCAAAAAAAATAAAAATAAAGAAAAACCTATTGTAATACCCGGTAATAGGTAGAAAAATTAAAATTAGTTTTACAGAATACCGTTTCCAAAAATCATTATGTAGTTTTTGGATTAGTTGCCATCTCGAGAGCCGATTTAGGGGAATCTCGGACAAATCTGACTCCGAAATTTCTGAATTAAGGTGTTCAAGGGTCAAAAAATGCCCAGGGGTAAGAGGTTGAAGATCGTGTGGGTCTGAAGAGGCAGGAGATAAAGGGCGACTATTAAGTACAGCTTCTATGCGACATGTAAGGGTGGACATTTCCATGATGGACAACTTCTGGTCGCCGACAACTCGAACAAAGTGAGTTTTAAAACTTTTGATGCCAGCTTCTGCCAGGCCATTGAAATGTGGACTGAGAGGAGGTCCCAGATGCCAACGAATAGAAAGTCTGGTGGACGCACTTCTTGCGTAATCAAGTAATTGGTTACGAAACCCTATAAAATTACTACCCTGATCCGACCAGCAGACAAACACACAGACATACGATTTGAAAGCTTTACAACCACGGTAACGATGAGGAATCACAAAGAAAGGTCCACAAAAGTCGATAGCTACACTCGAAAAAGGTTTAAGTTGATTGATTCGATGAGCGGGAAGTGAACTCATTATGGGCGGTCTATAGGGTTTAGGGTTGATTCTAAAACATTGCAAGCACTTGGATATGGTTCTTTGAATTGCCCGTCTGGCAGATAATATCCAAAATTGCTGTAAAAGCAGATTAGAGTTAACTCGATAAGAAGAGTAGTTAAACGATGGTTACTCGAAAGTAAGACGGGGTGGGGTGTTTTGCAGAATAAGACAAAAGGTCAGATTTTTGTAATCTGCCACCGACTCTAATGATATTATTTTCATCAAGAAAAGGTGAAAGTTTTCGAAAAGGTTTCGGTATTGGTTTATCCTTAGATAACGCGGATAAAAGCTCAGGAAAACAAGAACCTTGAACGCGTTTGATAAGAAGGTATAACGCACTTAGAAAAACAATATTTTCAAAAATAATTTTTTGGTCCGGTGGATTAGTGGGTTTTTGATAGGAATGGTTTTGAAAAAGGTTAACTATTCGAAGGACATAACAAATGATACGTTGAATTTTTGATATAGATGAATATTTGATAAGAAGCTGATCTAAGAAGTTAACGTCAATTATCGCATTGCAACCTTTTCCTCCAGATTAATATCTCCGAAATCAATCGGCATTTTTGATTTATGAAAATCGGGCCATTTGTTTTCGGGAGACCACAAAAACGACGGTGCGTTCCACCACATGTCATGTGACATGAGCTGTGAAGGGGTGGCCCCTCGTGACGCAAACAAATGGCTGCATTTAAAGCAGAAGGAATGTAGCGCCATGAGTTTGAGGGAATGATTTCTTGGATTCTACTGACTCGATTTCCAACAAAGGTTTGCCAGCGATTAGGAAGGGATGAAAGCCAGTGCAATACGACTTGCGAATCGTAGAAAGTAACGATATTTGTAAAAGTTATTTTTCCTTCATAGCCAAAGTTTGTGACTTTATAGGCGCGACCCTAGATTTTGCCGATATGAGAGAAACAGATATATTACTTTCCTCTTCTACACGAAAATATACGACGCCTGCGTAACCTCGAATTGAAGCGTCACCGAAACCGATGATTTGACAGGTATTGGTTTTTGACAGTTTGATTTGTCGGGGTAATTGAAAATTGGAGAGAAGCGGGAATTCAGAACGAAGTTTGTTCCAAGAGTCGATGATAGAAGAATCTGGTTTTTCGTCCCAGCCTATTTTCGATATCCACAACTGTTGCAAAATAAATTTTGCTTGTAGCAACAAGGGACAAAGAAAACCTAAGGGATCGAAGATTGTTCCTATGATAGATAAAATAGAACGTTTAGTTGGGGGTTTGTCCTTCATTCGGCATTGATAAGAAAAAATGTCGTTTTTTGGATGCCACTGAAGGCCTAAAACTTTGATAAAGTGTGGTTCATCCTTGTCAAAAGAGAGAGGCATTTGACGATCGGATTCTGGCAATGTTGCCAATAACTCAGGACAATTGCTTGCCCATTTTTTAAGTTCAAATCCTCCCGACTTCAACAAATCATTGAGTTCCGATTGAAGGGAAAGAGCTTCAGAAAGCGAAGGACTAGTTCCCAAGATATCGTCGATGTAAATTGACGTTTTTAGAACAGTACTAGCCATAGGGAAACGTTCCTTTTCTCTCTCTGCCAGCTCATTTAATGTACGCATGGCTAGAAAAGGTGAGCATGTCATTTTCTACGGTTTTTCCAAAACTACAATTCAATCAATTACAATTAGTGCCAATCAATTCTAAAATCATTCCAATCCGTTACCTCAACTCCTCACAGTGATTTCAATCAACTCAAGAACGCTGGTAGAAGCCTGGGCGCCCAGTGAATGGAATTTGTACCGCCGAGACCACAAGGTAGGTGTCAATCGACATTTTGTATGGTTCTCGCGTTAGTTTCCATTTTTATCCTTAATGCGTTAAAAGTTTAACCAGTGCCTAAAGCTATCGAACGGGTGTATGTCTTGTGCATACATTTTTATGGTTTTATTATTCATAACCATAAAAATGTATGCGCAAGACATACACCCGTTCGATAGCTTTAGGCACTGGTTAAACTTTTACGCATTAAGGATAAAAATGGAAAATAACGCGAGAACCATACAAAATGTCGATTGACACCTACCTTGGTTTTTTCTCGGCGGTACAAATTCCATTCACTGGGCGCCCAGGCTTCTACCAGAGTTCTTGAGTTGATCGAAATCACTGTGAGGAGTTGAGGTAACGGATTGGAATGATTTTAGAATTGATTGGCACTAATTGTAATTGATTGAATTGTAGTTTTGGAAAAACCGAGTAAACACGCCGGTTTCAATATGGAGGCTACCATAAAAATGTATGCGCAAGACATACACCCGTTCGATAGCTTTAGGCACTGGTTAAACTTTTACGCATTAAGGATAAAAATGGAAACTAACGCGAGAACCATACAAAATGTCGATTGACACCTACCTTGGTTTTTTCTCGGCGGTACAAATTCCATTCACTGGGCGCCCAGGCTTCTACCAGAGTTCTTGAGTTGATCGAAATCACTGTGAGGAGTTGAGGTAAAGGATTGGAACGATTTTAGAATTGATTGGCACTAATTGTAATTGATTGAATTGTAGTTTTGGAAAATGCCAAAAGTGACAGTAGAAAGTTCCCACAATGAAAGTGGGTCCTGTGGAGAAAACCTCCACAATATCCTTTGATAAGGACGGTGATAAGGATTGATAAGGACTTGACGGAACATCTGTTTGATATCAGCAATGTAGGCAATAGGATTAAGACGAAACGTAAGGAGTAAAGAAGCAATATCTTTTTGAAGTTTCGGTCCAGATAACAACGTGTCATTGAGACTAATATTCTTTGGGGTGACTGCCGAATAATCCCAGACTACCCTTAATTTTGTACTTAAGTTTTCCGGCTTTAGTACGCAATGATGTGCCAAAAAACATGATACGTCGACTTTTGGTTGACTAGATAAAACTAGACTCATATGATTAGAATCGATATAGTCTTGCATGAAACTTGAATAGGCAGTGTACAGATCAGGTTTTTGAGTAATCTATTTTCTAGAAGTAAAAATCTACGATAAGCTTGCAAATAAGTATTTCCTAGGTCAGGGTTTATTTTATCTTTAAACGGAAGATCTACCATGAATCTACCGCTCGGTTGTCGTACGACACTCGCAGTAAATATTGATTCTGCTTGTTTTTCTTCCTTTGATAAGATTTGTTTTTTAGGCAAATGTTCGATTTCCCAAAACCTAGGGATAATGACCTCTAAAGGAGGTGAATGACTCGTTAAAAAACAACTGGTTCGTTCCGTAAGATTACCTACTTCGTCAACTTTTCCCATGACGACCCAGCCAAAGTTGGTTTCAAGGGCTGAAGGTTGCCCTATTTGTCCAAGAACCCTGCCCTCCTTGAATATCTGTGCGAATAGCTCGCAACCAATAACGAGGTCCACAGGTCTAGATTTGAAATAAGATGGGTCGGCAAGTTTAAGGTTTTCCAAGTGTTTTCACTGATTATCGTTCAAAGTGAATGTAGGAATATTGGAACATGGTTGTGGAACAACAATTGCTTCGAAATTAAGTAAAGGAGTGACCTGTCCTTATGGATTAATTTGAAATTGAATGAGCCCTTTGGAAGTAAGAGAAGACATTTGATTTAATCCGAATATTTCAGTGGTGTAACTTCGCCTAGGAAGATTAAGACGCTGAATACACTTTTCACTGATGAATCCTGTCTGTGATCCAGAATCAAGCAGTGCCCTTACAGGTTAAAAATTTCCGCAACCGTCCATAACATCTATTATGGCGGTGCATAAAAGAAAGGTACTCAAAGGTCCTGAGGTATTTAATGACACATGAAGATTATTGACAGGTGGTGTGTGAATGACAGGACTAGTATCTTGGCTTCCAGACTCTTTATTAGTTTCTAAGATATGAGTTAAAGTGTGGTGCCTTTTACTATTGCAAGTCCTGCATGAATATTTTGATTTGCACGTGTCTACCCCATGCGAGGGATGAAAACACGCTAGACATAATTTTTTCTGCTTGACGAAAGATAGGCGATCGATAGGTGAGAGGTCAAGAAATGTTTGACATTTCGAAAGCACGTGACCTTGATTACACCGGAAACATTTTATTCCCTTACTTGAATTAGTTGAGGTGCCAGCCAGTCCTATAAAAGGCGAATTGGATGATTTATAGGTAGGCTTTTGCCCAAACTGATTTGGCATAGAATTTGATTTTTGATAGGTAGGCACCTTTTTGGGTGCTGTTGATTGAGGAAGTGATTCCAAAACACATCTATTTTCTAGAAATTGAAAAAGTGACTGAAAAGTGGGATTTTCGGTATTAGTATTGGCGTGACTCATTTCGAAATTTAAACGCGTCGGAATATCCAATTTTTCTAACAAAATGAAAAAAATAATAAAGTCCCAACTGTCAACGTCAAAGCTAAGTGATTTTAAAATTTCTAGGGATTCTGAAAAGGTGTCAATTAAATTACGCAATTCTTTAGCTGACTCGTTTTTTAATGTAGAGTTCATAATTGTCCTTAAAGCATCATTTGCGAGGTCTCACTTGTTTTGATATCTATTGACTAATTTGTCGTAAGCAATTTTATAATTTTGATCAGATAAGCTAATCCCTGATATCAATTTTAAAGGCTCATCCTCGAGATATGAAAATAAATATTGAAGTTTTCGGACGTTACTTAGACTTTGATTTTGATCTATAATGTTATTAAAAAGATCGAAAAAGCTTGGCCATAATTTTTTATCACCTCGAAATATGGGAATACCTAACTCTTTGAGTTTTGGAGTTTCGTTTTGTCGAACATATGATCCCGAAAAGGATGGGGCCTCAACCGGAAATATTTCAGAGTAAACCCCTTTACACGCATAAAAATATTTACGAGCTTCTGAAAGGATTGCATCCTGCGTTTTAAACTCCTCGTCGTCCGAGTCGTCTATCAACATAATGACATCATTATGTGCCAGCATAAATTTATCGAAAGTTTCATCCAAGTCGGAATACCTCACTTGAAACTCGTTTCTCGCTTTTGCGTCCGTTGCCGCGGTCTGTGAAAACACATAACACTCGATAATCGCTGATAAAAAACCCTTGCGTTTTTGCACGGCTTTTTTGATAGACATGATTTTACCTTTGAAATCACGAAATTGTCGGTAAATATACAATTAACGCTAAATTAATGCTTCTGAAATAGAAAAATGACGAATTGTCGAAAATATGCACTAATTTATCGCAATTGATGAAAATTGTTTTAAATATCGAAATGATATGGAACACATCTAATCACAGAAATGTCGGTAAATATACAATTAACGCTAAATTAATGCTTCTGAAATAGAAAAATGACGAATTGTCGAAAATATGCACTAATTTATCGCAATTGATGAAAATTGTTTTAAATATCGAAATGATATGGAACACATCTAATCACAGAAATGAGAAATGTTGTTTGTTTTGATTGATTCTCGATTTTTGTTTACTGAAGTGACCACGCGGTAGACCCTGCGTTACCATAGCAGCGGACCGAAAACAGGTGAATTGCGCCGGACAACCGAAGGTCGAGCGAAAATCGATTGGCAAAATTCAAGGCCGTGTGATCACGGCGAAAATGTGAAATGGCCGACTTATTAATACCGTCGTATGGAGTAAATTTAAATAATTCGGGTCGAAGGAACACTTATGTTTGCCCGCAGTTAGAAAAACGATAACTGCAGTGGACTGTATATATTTTATTAAATGAAAGCGCGAACAAACATAAATATATTGATAGGAAATCACGAAATAATCAAAAGGTCCATAGTTAATTGCTGGTACCACACAACGGAAATCAGAAACAAAGCACTCACCAGTTTGCAGCCAATTTCTCCACGTTCCAGGGGCCCCTGTCTTGATCTAATGATGGCACCACGTAGCTGAAGGGCTGAAGTTTCTAGTTCTATGCTTCAGTACACCAAAATCGAGTACTTTCAAGTGTAGAAATTTGTAATAGTTGGAGAAAGTAAATTAACACGCCATTTTCTCGAGGCGGTAGAACAGGATCTCACTGATTGTTGGTGCGCATGTCGAAATGCGCAAAAATGTACTCTGTCCGTCATCCAATTGTGTGGTTTTAAAATTAAAAACAACCGCGAAATTTAGCGGGAGCTAACAGTGTTTACGAAAACCAGATTGATGCACAGAGATAATTTTATATTTTTCTGCATGCGCTTGTATTTGTTCTTGCATGACTTTTTCTAATATTTTGGATATAGAGGGCAAAATACTTATTGGCCTGAGTTGGTCAAATGCTTCTGGGGAATTGACTTTTGCTAATGATGATGATAAAAATATAAAAGAAAATATGCAACATGTTTTACCTGATTTTAGGTTATTTTCTTAATTTGATAGTAAAGACCGAATGACTTTGCGTATATTTTTACTTTTCACTTTTTTGGAAAAAGTTATTCGTTTTCGAGATGCGTCCCAGATGCTAAGGAATAATTATACAAAAATCCAGCTTGCACATATTTTTTTCTAGGTGAATTCCTAATATGACTGGGGTACCATATGATTCCTCGCCTTTAAAAGTAAGTTCTTTACATATACTTATGTTTAGAACGTACTTGTTCTCGTTCCAGGAACAAATAACTCCTCACAAAATTTGTTTTTAAAGAGCGAGACGCACGCTCGAGGATAATTTGACAGCTCGCATTACGTTCAATTCATTAGACTTCTGGGTTTTAATTACTTACACACTTAGCATAAGGGCACAAACCGGCATGCGGCTTTGACTTAGTAAAATTCTTAAAATCTTAGAATAAAAAGGCAAATGGAGAAAAATATTCTGAGCAGTTTTTGTTCCAATAAACAGGTTAAAAAATGTTTTGTATAAGGAAAGGTTAAATAATACAGGGTGTCTTGATTGCCATGGGCCCTATTGCTATGCCATGGACAATTCAGTGTGCGCCCAATATTGCAAATAATGCAAGGACCTATAACCATAAACAACAAATGAAATTAAAGAAAAAAAAATAAGAACAAAGTTTTCGTCTTCGTTGGCTTAATGTAAAGAGCGTTTGCGTACGGTGCAAGAGATTCCGGGTTCGAGTCCCGGCCGAAGATAAAAAACTTTTTTCTTATTTTTCTTTCTTTAATTTGACTTGTTAAAATTTTTTAGTTGTGTATGTTTCAAAACCTACATTGAACCGAATAGAAACGTTGTGTTAATGGTAAACGCCTATTTTCGATATCGACGGTTTAACAATTTCTCAACGTTTACCACAACTACACTCATTATCAACAATTTTATATGACAGTTATTAGGTGCAAACAAAACTACTACAAAACGTTGCTTCCAACCAGCATCCGTGTGTCACTTGCTCGACTCGATCTTAACGTTGATGGTTAGGTACCCAGATTTTTTTTTTTTTGGGGACAAATTTTCTGATGCATGCATATATAAATGCTTCTGAGATATTTTTACAAGATTTCGAGCATTTTTTTAGTTTAAAATTTCAATTTTTGTAGTAGACTACCCTGGGTTTACAAATCGCCGTACATAAATATGTCTAATTACGATGTAAAATGTTATAGTTTTGTTTATTTTTTTGGTAAATTCTTTGTCTGGCTTCATAATTATTTAGCTATATATATAGCGTAATCGCCCTCACAACGTTGACCAGGCGGCCCCTGAGTTGCAAAGCAGCACTTAATTGAGTTTAAATATTCCTTTTACCTAACAATGCAAATCCAATGCAAGGTTCTCTGGAAGATTCATGTTCTCTTATTTTCTCAGAAAGATGGTGCAAATCTTTCACACCCGTTCGAGTTCGTGCCCAATTAGGGTCAATTCATGATTCCGCATTATAAAACAATATGTTATGCCCGCAGTAAGAAAAACGATAAATGCAATGGACTGTAAATAGTTTAATTAATGAAAGCGTGAACAAACATAAATATATTGATATGAAATTACGAAATAATGAAAAGGTCCATAGGTTAATTGTTGTACCACACAACGGCAATCAGAAACAAAGGCACTCAGCAGTTTGCAGCCAATTTCTCCACGTTCTAAGGAGCCCCTGATTGGATCTAATGATGTCACCACGTAGCTGAAGTTTCTAGTTCTATGCTTCAGTACACCAAAATCGAGCACTTTCAGGTGTAGAAATTTGAAATAGTTGGAGAACGAAATTAACACGCCATTTCTCGAGGCGCTTGACAAAGGATCTCCTCGATTGTTGGTGCGCATGTCCAAATGTGCGAAATGCGCTCTGTCCTTCATACAATTGTGTGGTTTTAAAAATATATAAACAACCGCGAAATTTAGCGGGAGCTAACATAACTGCCCTCCAAAACACACAATTTTAGAATCTCAACCGGACAGATATAGATATAAGAAAAAGGATCGACCGATAAATATAAATGAATGAAAACAGATAAGTATCGTAAGTTTATTTAGAGATAACGAAATCCCGAAAAAGGCAAAACAAACAAACAAAAAATTCAAACAAAAAGAAATAAAAATAAAGAAAAACCTATTGTAATCCCGGTAATAGGTAAAAAAAATTAAAATCACTTTTAATTTGGCAAGAGGCACAGTTTTACAACTGGCCGCTTATAAACACCGGTAACCGTTTGTACCGTCGCAACACGCACCTGACCGTCCCCGCCGGGATGCAGTTCGATGACCCGACCGACCGGCCATTTCAAAGGTGATTGAATGTGATCACTTGTTATGATAATCAAATCATTTAATTTGATATTTGGGGCCGAATCAGCCCACTTGTGTCGCTGTTGTAGCGTATGCAAATACTCTATAGAATACCGTTTCCAAAAATCATTATGCAGTTTTTGGATTAGTTGCCATCTCGAGAGCCGATTTAGGGGAACCTCGGACAAATCTGACTCCGGAATTTCTGAATTAAGGGGTTCAAGGGTCAAAAAATGCCCAGGGGTAAGAGGTTCAAGATCGTGTGGGTCTGAAGAGGCAGGAGATAAAGGGCGACTATTAAGTACGGCTTCTATGCGACATGTAAGGGTGGACATTTCCATGATGGACAACTTCTGGTCGCCGACTACTCGAACAAAGTGAGTTTTAAAAACTTTGACGTCAGCTTCTGCCAGGCCATTGAAATGTGGACTGAGAGGAGGTCCCAGATGCCAACGAATAGAAAGTCTGGTGGCAGCACTTCTTGCGTAATCAAGTAATTGGTTACGAAACCCTATAAAATTACTGCCTTGATCTGACCAGCATTGCGTCACGCTTCCACGTCTGGAAATGAATCGATGGAATGCACCTACGAACCCTTCGGTGGACAGTTCCATGGTTAATTCCAAATGCACGCAATGTGTGGCCATACATACAAACACACAGACATACGATTTGAAAGCTTTACAACCACGGTAACGATGAGGAATCACAAAGAAAGGTCCACAAAAGTCGATAGCTACACTCGAAAAAGGTTTAAGTTGATTGATTCGATGAGCGGGAAGTGAACTCATTATGGGCGGTCTATAGGGTTTAGGGTTGATTCTAAAACATTGCAAGCACTTGGATATGGTTCTTTGAATTGCCCGTCTGGCAGACAATATCCAAAATTGCTGTAAAAGCAGATTATGTAATGTTTTAAACCCAGGATGAAGGTATTGTCGATGAGCGGACTCGATAAGAAGAGTAGTTAAACGATGGTTACTCGAAAGTAAGACGGGGTGTTTTGCAGAATAAGACAAAAGGTCAGATTTTTGTAATCTGCCACCGACTCTAATGATATTATTTTCATCAAGAAAAGGTGAAAGTTTCCGTAAAGGTTTCGGTATTGGTTTATCCTTAGATAACGCGGAAAAAAGCTCAGAAAAACAAGAACCTTGAACGCGTTTGATAAGAAGGTATAACGCACTTTGCATCTCACTGGTGGTAGGAAAAACAATATTTTCAAAAATAATTTTTTGGTCCGGTGGCTTAGTGGGTTTTTGATAGGAATGGTTTTGAAAAAGATTAACTATTCGAAGGACATAACAAATGATACGTTGAATTTTTGATATAGATGAATATTTGATAAGAAGCTGATCTAAGAAGTTGACATCAATTATCGCATTGCAACAGACCTTTGGCTTTTCCTCCAGATTAATATCTCCGAAATCAAGCGGCATTTTTGATTTATGAAAATCGGGCCATTCGTTTTCGGGGGACCACAAAAACGACGGTGCGTTCCACCACATGTCATGTGACATGAGCTGTGAAGGAGTTTGAGGGAATGATTTCTTGGATTCTACTGACTCGATTTCCAACAAAGGTTTGCCAGCGATTAGGAGGGGATGAAAGCCAATGCAATACGACTTGCGAATCGCAGAAAGTAACGATATTTGTAAAAGTTATTTTTCCTTCATAGCTAGATAAAACGAAGCCAATTAATTCGCTTAAAAGAAATGCGCCTAGGAGTTCTAGCCTAGCCAAAGTCTGTGACTTTATAGGCGCGACCCTAGATTTTGCAGATATGAGAGAAACAGATGTATTGTTTTCCTCTTCTACACGCCTGCGTAGCCTCGAATTGAAGCGTCACAGAAGCCGATGATTTGACAGGTATTGGTTTTTGACAGTTTGATTTGTCGACGTAATTGAAAATTGGAAAGAAGCGGGAATTCAGAACGAAGTTTGTTCCAAGAGTCGATGATAGAAGAATCTGGTTCTTCGTCCCAGCCTATTTTTGATATCCACAACTGTTGCAAAGTAAATTTTGCTTGTAGCAACAAGGGACAAAGAAAACCTAAAGGATCGAAGATTTTTCCTATGATAGATAAAATAGCACGTTTGGTTGGGGGTTTGTCCTTCATTCGGCATTGATAAGAAAAATGTCGTTTTTTGGATGCCATTGAAGTCCTAAAACTTTGATGAAGTGGGGTTCCTCCTTGTCAAAAGAGAGAGGCATTTGACGATCGGATTCTGGCAATGTTGCCAATAACTCAGGACAATTGCTTGCCCATTTTTTAAGTTCAAATCCTCCCGACTTCAACAAATCATTGAGTTCTGTTTGAAGGGAAAGAGCTTCAGAAAGCGAAGGGCTAGTTCCCAAGATATCGTCGATATAGATTGACGTTTTTAGAACAGTACTCGCCATAGGAAAACGTTCCTTTTCTCTCTCTGCCAGCTCATTTAAGGTACGCATGGCTAGAAAAGGTGAGCATGTCATGCCAAAAGTGACAGTAGAAAGTTCCCACACTGAAAGTGGGTCATGTGGAGAAAACCTCCATAATATCCTTTGATAAGGACGGTGATAAGGATTGATAAGGACTTGACGGAACATCTGTTTGATATCAGCAATGTAGGCAATAGGATTAAGACGAAACGTAAGGAGTAAAGAAGCAATATCCTTTTGAAGTTTCGGTCCAGATAACAATGTGTCATTGAGACTAATATTTTTTGGAGTGACTGCCAAACAATCCCAGACTACCCTTAATTTTGTACTTAAGCTTTCCGGCTTTAGTACGCAATGATGTGCTAAAAAACACGATACGTTGACCTTTGGTTGACTAGATAAAACTAAACTCATATGATTAGAATCGATATAGTCTTGCATGAAACTTGAATAGACAGTGTACAGATCAGGATTTTTGATTAGTCTATTTTCTAGAAGTAAAAATCTACGATAAGCTTGCGGATAAGTATTTCCTAGGTCAGGGTTTATTTTATCTTTAAACGGAAGATCTACCATGAATCTACCGCTCGGTTGCCGTACTACACTAGCAGTAAAGATTGATTCTGCTTGTTTTTCTTCCTTTGATAAGATTTGTTTTTAGGCAAATGTTCGATTTCCCAAAACCTAGGGAGAATGACCTCTAAAGGAGGTGAATGACTCGTTAAAAAACAACTGGTTCGTTCCGTAAGACTACCTACTTCGTCAACCTTTCCCATGACGACCCAGCCAAAGATAGTTTCAAGGGCTGAAGGTTGCCCTATTTGTCCAAGAACCCTGCCCTCCTTGAATATCTGTGCGAATAGCTCGCAACCAATAACTAGGTCCACAGGTCTAGATTTGAAATAAGATGGGTCGGCAAGTTTAAGGTTTTCCAAGTGTTTCCACTGATTATCGTTCAAAGTGAATGTAGGCATATTGGAACATAGTTGTGGAACAATCATTGCTTCGAAATTAAGTAAAGGAGTGATTTGTCCTTGTGGCTTAATGTGACATTGAACGAGCCCTTTGGAGGTAAAAGAAGACATCTGATTTAATTCGAATATTTCAGTGGTGTAACTTCGCCTAGGAAGATTAAGACGCTGAATACACTTTTCACTGATGAATCCTGTCTGTGATCCAGAATCAAGCAGTGCCCTTACAGGTTGAAAATTTCCGCAACCGTCCATAACATCTATTATGGCGGTGCATAAAAGAAAGGTACCTACCTGAAGGTCCTAAAGGTATGACACATGAAGAATATTGACAGGTGGTGGGTGAATGACAGGACTAGTATCTTGGCTTCCAGACTCTTGATTAGTTTCTAAGATATGAGTTAAAGTGTGGTGCCTTTTACTATTGCAAGTCCTGCATGAATATTTTGATTTGCACGTATCTACCCCATACAAGGGATGAAAACACGCTAGACATAATTTTTTCTGCTTGACGAAAGATAGGCGATCGATAGGTGAGAGATCAAGAAATGTTTGACATTTCGAAAGCACGTGACCTTGATTACACCGGAAACATTTTATTCCTTTACTTGAATGAGTTGAGGTGCCAGCCAGTCCTATAAAATTGGATGAAAGAATTGGATGATTTATAGGTAGGCTTTTGCACAAACTGATTTCGCATAGAATTTGAATTTTGATAGGTAGGCTTTTGCCCAGACTGATTTTGCATAGAATTTGATTTTTGATAGATAGGCACCTTTTTGGGTGCTGTTGATTGAGGAAGTGATTCCAAAACTTTACATCTTTTTTCTAGAAATTGAAAAAGTGACTGGAAAGTGGGAATTTCGGTATTAGTATTGGCGTGACTCATTTCGAAATTTGAACGCGTCGGAATATCCAATTTTTCTAACAAAATGAAAAAAATAATAAAGTCCCAACTGTCAACGTCAAAGCTAAGTGATTTTAAAATTTCTAGGGATTTAGAAAAAGTGTCAATTAAATTACGCAATTCTTTAGCTGACTCGTTTTTTAAGGTGGAGTTCATAATTGTGCTTAAGGCATCATTTGCAAGGTCTCGCTTGTTTTGATATCTATTGATTAATTTGTCATAAGCAATTTTATAATTTTGATCAGATAAGCTAATCCCTGATATCAATTTTAAAGGCTCATCCTCGAGATATGAAAATAAATATTGAAGTTTTCGAACGTTACTTAGACTTTGATTTTGATCTATAATGTTATTAAAAAGATCGAAAAAGCTTGGCCATAATTTTTTATCACCTCGAAATATGGGAATACCTAACTCTTTGAGTTTTGGAGTTTCGTTTTGTCAAACATATGATCCCGAAAAGGATGGGGCCTCAACCGGAAATATTTTAGAGTAAACCCCCTTACACGCATAAAAATATTTACGAGCTTCTGAAAGGATCGCATCCTGCGTTTTAAACTCCTCGTCGTCCGCGTCGTCTATCAACATAATGACGTCATTATGTGCCAGCATGCATTTATCGAAGGTTTCATCCAAATCGGAATACCTCACTTGAAACTCGTTTCTCGCTTTTTCATCCTTTGTCGCGGTCTGTGAAAACACATAACACTCGGTGATCGCAGATAAAAAACCCTTGCGTTTTTGCACGGCTTTTTTGACAGACATGATTTTACCTTTGAAATGACGAAATTGTCGTTAAATATACAATTAACGCTAAATTAATGCTTCTGAAATAGAAAAAATGACGAATTGTCGAAAATATGCACTAATTTATCGCAATTGATGAAAATTGTTTTAAATATCGAAATGATATGGAACACCCCTAACACACTGAACGTTTGTTTTGTTTGTTTTGATTCCTTCTCGTGGTTTGTTTATACCACGCGGTACGCGAAAACAGGTACTGCCGACACCACACCGACCTTCGGTGCGAACACGACTTTCTCTCGTTTCAATACGATGCGAAAAATTCAAGGCCGCCTTGTTTTCGACGTGAAAATAATGGCCGACTATTAATACCGTCGTATGGAGTTTTTATTTAAAATAATTCGGCTCGAAAGGAACACTTATGTTATGCCCGCAGTAAGAAAAACGATAAATGCAATGGACTGTAAATATTTTAATTAATGAAAGCGCGAACAAACATAAATATATTGATATGAAATTACGAAATAATGAAAAGGTCCATAGGTTAATTGTTGTACCACACAACGGCAATCAGAAACAAAGGCACTCACCAGTTTGCAGCCAATTTCTCCACGTTCCAAGGGGCCCCTGATTGGATCTAATGATGTCACCACGTAGCTGAAGTTTCTAGTTCTATGCTTCAGTACACCAAAATCGAGCACTTTCAGGTGTAGAAATTTGAAATAGTTGGAGAACGAAATTAACACGCCATTTCTTGAGGCGCTTGACAAAGGATCTCCTCGATTGTTGGTGCGCATGTCCAAATGTGCGAAATGCGCTCTGTCCTTCATACAATTGTGTGGTTTTAAAAATATATAAACAACCGCGAAATTTAGCGGGAGCTAACACAATACACACGGGAAACAGTACAACAGGTTGGTTACATCACACCTGCAAATCCAGCCAGTTTTTTTTTATAGATGTCTTTAGCAAAATGACGCGTGAAACTTCTGTTTTGTGCCTTTCTTTGACTTAAGTTAAATATAGATCCGGTAAGGGCCTACTCAGTTCTTTAATTTTAATTTTATCTTCCAAAGAAAAACTGGAAAAGTTGCTTTTAATAATGTTACTAACGCAATTCTTATTCATTATCAAGATCGATAATAAAAATTCGCGCGGTAAATTATAACACGACTGACAAAGCAAAACAATATAATTAAGATACAAAACAATCGCATTATTATGTTATATTAAACAGACTGGCCGCAAAATATTTGCGCCTTTCTTTGCATTAAAACAGTGGTGTGCACCCACTCCGTTCCCGGCCTGTTTCCATGGTAACACGGGCCGGGAAATGGCAAGCGAGGTCAGGCTGAAATTTACTCATGCTATGCATCGTGGCGGAAGGGAAAATTATAGAATAAGCAAATAATTAAAGAAAAAATATTTTTATTTAAGATTTATTTTTGTTGTATTTTTAAGGACGTTCGGCCTTATAAAGTAGCCGCCATTGACGTTGACTCAACCAAAAAACCATGCACGAAATTGGTGTAGGTAAGAAAGGGTTGCGTTTGATATTGTGTGACGCAACGTTTGCATGCGATACAAAACGTTGGCTTTTCGACTGATTGATTGTTGTTTTTACCTCTATTTGCATTCATTTTCTAAATATTCATAAGCCTTTGTCTAACTCACTCTTAACCCTTTTGAAAATGAGCCTCACGTTCGTTATAAGCGTCTCTCTAAACTCGTAAAGCGTTCCAAGAGAGAGGAAAATTTTCTTGAAGATGTTTTTCACTACATAAAATTTTAATTATTTGGATTTTAGCGGCATCATTTGCTGGTTGTATACAAGGCGAGAGGGGAGGGACAGATCGATCACCATCAATTTTTAACTTGCTTGCCCGCGCAACAATAGCTAGAGGGGCAGAGGGAAATTTGCAGTGAGATTTTTTTTACTAACAAACCTACCCCCAAGCAGAGTTGTCAGCTACTTCAAGTACAGTACTTGAAATTGTACTTAAAGTACTTCAAATACTATACTTGAAGTACATCTGCAATCCGGTAATTATACTTGGTACTTTTAACAATGTACTTGGAAATGTACTTGATTTTGTCAAGTAAAGTACTTTAAGTAGATTTTAAAGAACTTTAAGTACTTTAAGTTGGTACGGAAGTCCGGTATTTTAGCAACCTTGATAGGTACGTCTTAATTAATCGCCCAAAAAAACCTAATATTAGGTACCCAAAGAATAATGACTACAGGCTTAATTATTTGCACGCACCTTCATTATATCATGGACATTCAAATTCAGTGTGAGAAACTACCATAGTAGTCATCTTATCTATAGAGGGGTGTCGGTAGTACGGTAGTGCAGGTATATTACACTTGCAGCTCGATTTTTGAGGATCCACCTACTCACCTTGCAGCAGGTTGGTTTAAAGTGAACCCGAAAATTTATTTAGTCTGACAAGGTACACCTCAAAAAATTCCTTGGATATTTACGTTTGTTACGCTTATTAATTTAGTTTGATTTAAACAAGTTTTTAAGCAGTTTTGTGGGTTATTATAAAAATAGTACTTTCTATGAGTGATTTAGAAGGAGTTCTAACTCCTATTGCAAAACTATAAAACGTTAAAAACATTTTGATGCGACTGGGTCAATTTTTACAAATTATTTATTTTCATTACCTTTCTATGCCATTTGTATGTAAAATGATGAGTTTAGAAAAAATAATTCAATGCAATTTTGGTATATAAGTAATACATATTTACATACAATAATATTCCAAAAATAAAATCTTTCAGGCTGAAAATTGTAAACATTTTTAAAAATTTTTAACATTTATTAATTTTTTTCTTCATATTTTTGACATTTTTCTCATTTTTTGACATATTTAAAGTACTTGAAGTACTTCTATTTTAAAAGTAAAATACTTGGGCAAAATCAAGTACTTTTATAATGTACTTGGTACTTGAAGTACATTTGAAAATAAAATGTACATTTTTTGACATATTTAAAGTACTTGAAGTACTTCTATTTTAAAAGTAAAATACTTGGGGAAAATCAAGTCCTTTCATAATGTACTTTTGACAGGTCTGCCTCCAAGGCAGTCGTAACGGGTGGAGCAGAGGAGCAGCCGTTCCAGGCGGCCAATTTTGGGGGCGGCCGCTTGCGAATAACATATTAAAATAATTTTTATACGGCTGCCACACGTACTTTCGATTCAAAGAATTAATGTATTTTAAGGTCATCAAGTAATAATATGAGAAAAAAAGTTATGTGTCTAAATTAATCTTTAGGTAATCTTTTTTTATCGGTTATTTGTTTAAAAATCTTAGAGCTTAAAATAAATGCTCCGGATGTGTATATCGTTTGCATTTGGGGGGTTGATAGGGTTTAACAAATTTCAATATTCCGGATTTTTTTCTCATTTGAAAGTCGATATAAAAAAAATGTTGACTTTTTTACAATTATTACTTTGTTTTGGGATAAATCACGGTTTTAGGTTTTTACACGCTGCATGGCACCTTTTATTTAAGGAAATAACACAAAAACTTGCAGTGGGTGGAAAAAAGCGGAGAAGGACAGCTTATTCAACGTGTTGCTCCAGTCAGCCACTAGTCGAGCGACGGCCCAACCCTGCTACTTCAGTTATAGAAGGTATTAGGAACTTATTGTCAGGCACTAATTGTGCTGGGCACTATTCTGACAGTTTCGAATTATAAGAACAGCTGTCTTATTTTAAAATTAGGCCTTTGTGTATTATAAGAGCCAGAATTAATATTGCCGCCATTATTAACGGAAAATAAACGACTGGATTTATAAATTCGACTTTGGTATGTCAATTTGAAAGATCAACTGTCAATTTTCAATGAAACACTCCCAAAATAGTGCCCGGCACTATTACTGCCTGGCCTTAATGCAATAAGTCCCTATTGTCCAACTAAATTACTAAGATCCAAATTCACCGAAATAACACATTTTCGGCGTTACCTCAAAAAAAATTTTTCGTCGAAAGCAATACCTTCTCTATCTATTGCTGTGCTGGCTAGGAAGGTAAAAATAGATAAAAATGATTTTGGTTGTTGCAACATTGAGGGGCAGAGGGCGCTGAAAGAAATTCGTCTGGTACGCAATATTCAGGGACTACTTGTACGATTTAGTTGCATGTGCCAGCTCCGAGGTTCATGCCTATCATACAAATGCCATTAGATCATAGTAGTTGTCCAGACGAATAAATTTCAGCGCCATCTGCCCCTCAATGTTGCAAAGCTCGCCGGTTGCCACTCTATGTGGGTCATATATTTCTTGCTAATGGCTAAATCTATTTTTATTCCATCCATAAGTTTTTCAGCATTCTGACTTTAATAGGAAATAAATACGAATTTTTTGCTAAAATCCAATATCAAAAAGCTGTGTAAAATGTAGCAGTATTCCAGTGGAAAAGAGGAAAACGCGAAAAAAAGTACTTCCTGTCTCTTAAACAATAGCCTTGATGAATTGCAACTGTCAGCGAGCCAGAAAGCATGAATGGCTAAAGCCAGAATAATACAAGGCTTTTTATTTTTCTCTATTGTAGCACAAAAAAGGACTAATTTTATTTGCTATTTTGCAAATGTCGTATTTTTTCCCAAAAAAAAATACAGTCTTTAGGTATAAATAATGCAATTTCCATCAACTGTATTAAATCAATTGTGGCAATCGCTACGCGCTCGTGCTGCAACTTTTTATCACAATATAGTAGTACTAGTTGCCCCCAAGGTCTGTCAAGTAGGTCGAAATAGACCCTATTTGGAATGCCCCAGGTCAGCAAACAGTTATTTTTTCGCTGCCCAGGTCTATCCTTTACCCCACTATCGACACTTTCATTTGATGCCCAGGTAGCTCACTGGGCCATCCTATAAGGGGCGTGCCAAAGGGTGAGGCAACGAGGCAGTCGCCTGAGGCAACCACCTTTAGAGGGCAACTAAATTCTAATATTTAAAAAAAAATCCGCTCTCTAAAAACTTAAATAATCTGCAAATAAAAAGTTAAAGTAAATTATATGGTGCAGAAGAAACTGCGGTATGAGCAACTGATAGATGAGTTGCAGAGGACAAGCTCCAGGGTTCCACAATTTCTGGGCAAGTAACTTTGCATATGTTTAGGTATCTATGTTAGTTAATTGCACTTAAGTTTTTGAAAACGGGAAATTGATTCCCCAGCGGTGTTTTTGTGAGCTGATGGTGCCTATAATACAGGGTGTCCCATAACTTAGGGGCAATAGGCCATCAGGTGATAGAGGAGGTCAAGTCTGATAAAAAAGTTCCTATAATGCATGGGTCAAAACTCTTTCTTTGTGGAGATATAGAGCTTCAAAGTTGGTAATTTTTTAAACTTTTTTGATAATAACTTTTTAAAAAAACGCAGTAAAAATATGAAATTGAGTAGAGTCATGGATTAGAACAAGGGCAATAAATTGAAATAAAAATTATTTTGGAAAAAAATTAGTAGGTCAATGTTTTTTAGAAAAAACTATTTTTTTGGTATAAACTTTTATAAATGCCATATTAAACGCAATGCTTTTTTTAAATATTTTTTGTTAATACAAACATGTCTCTAGCAAGACATATTAATAAAATATTATTGATATTTTTTAAAAGAATAAGTCAGCAAAAATTATTATTGTTTTTTTAAATTATTTTTTATACGTTTTTGGAGGTTAATTTGACACCCTGTATCTCCTCAACTTGTAATTTTATCAAAAAAAAGGAATACCATATTATGAATCACAATTATCTGTGTATTCAGTTGGATGTGACAGATTTTCTTTTTTTTATAAAACCCTTTTCTCCCCACTCCCCTAACTTGAAACATCCTATATCTTAAAAAGAGATGTGTGTTGACCCCCATGTTATATAAACTTTTTTCTCGGAAATAACCTCCTCTATTACCTGCTGCACTATCGCCGCTAAGTTATGGGACACCTTGTAGAATAGGCATACCTAATTACCTAACCTAGGTATTGACTCTGATTCTACATATAAGCCAGTAAAAATTTCCAAATCCTCTCTTTTGAAACTGTAGAAAAGTTTTTTATTTGAAACCATTTTTTCGAAATATTTAGCCTTTTTTTGTTAAAATTATGTTATATTTCCCAAAAAAATTTTGCTGTGGCGTCAATTTCTTTAAAAAATAATTAACTTTTCTCTAATTTTCGCGTGCGGCGCCAATATTTTCGTCATATCTGCAAATGTTCTCCACAACACGATTTTTTTGAATTGTGGTTAAATTTAGATTTAAATAATTAAAATGATTTTATTTTTTCTAAAATGTTCCGTTGCCCTCATTTATTCCTTTTTCCCAAACAATTTCTATTGTGGCGCCAATTTCTTTAAAAAATAATGCACTTTTCTCTAATTTTCACCTGCAGCGCCATTATTTTCGTCGTATCTGCAGAATGTTTTCCATAACGCGATTTTTTTCGAGATGCGTTTGAATTTAGAACATTTTTGCCTACCGCGCAATTTGTATTTAATTTTCCAATAGTTTTTTTTTATAGTGCAATTTTTTTTTTGTGGTGCCATTTTAGCCGAACAGAACTGAGTTTTACAGAAATTTTCGTCGGTATCTGAAAAAAATTTTCCTCCACGCGATTTTTTCCAAAAAAGAGTTAATTTTTCTTAGTTTTTGTTGTCATTTTTTTGTATTGCAATACTGTCCTTTATCTTAAAATGTGTTAGGCCATCTTACAGCTCGTTCTATTGTAGTATTTTTCGCACTCTCTAGGTATTAAGCCTGGGGCTCAAGCTTCCCCAAAATAGCCTGCCTACTTTCGCCTCTGAGTTGATGGGTATGGTTCGTGCGGAAATGTTATAAATATTCAAAACAATTTTAGGACAATCTTTATATGATGTCGGACAAGAATAGTGCATTGAAAACCTAAAGACTGGGCATATTGACAGAACTGTTGTTGCCCTGCAGTATATCGATTTATACTAAATAATAATACGCTGATGAAAAATTTCATAATAAATAACATATGACTAATATATTCCAAGCATAAGGGCCAACCACCAATATGGTAGGGCAAACAAAGTGATATCAAGAGCCCTAATTAGGGAACAAGGATTGGAAGCAATTCTAGGAATGATATCCGGTGTACAGAAGAAAGCTATACATTATCCTTCCGGAGAGGAAGGACTGGTTAAAGAAGTACCAATTTTTCAAATAACAATAGCTTCTGGTATACCGACGGATCCAAAATGCCATCAGGAGTTGGATCTGGAGTTGTTAGTATTCAAGAAAAAGTCGAGAAAGACAAATAGGAGATCCGTATAGTTACTGGACTTTTTACCGGTCACTGTCGACTAAGAGTACCCATACTAAAATGGGATTAATAGAAGAGACCGAATGTAGACTCTGTATGAAGGATTATGAAACATATAGACATGTACTGTGCAAATGAACGGCTATTGCACGTTTACGTCGGGGAACTTTCGGTAATCTTCAGATTGATTCAGAAGATCTGAACACTGTCTGACCCAAACTGATAGCCGGCCTTTATGGAGGATCAGGCATACAGTGGTTAGAAACCACTCATAAGTAACCCACAATAGACCCACTCTGGTCGTAGTGGAAGGGCTGCAAGGCCCAATTATCATCATCATCAATATAATCCAACATGGCTGCGTTTATAATACAAAACCAACAGTATTTTGTCGGTTTGATAAATTGTTTCTCCGTTAATATTAATCTGACAGTAAACGTTTAAATTAGCAAAGCTGAAGAATTTTTCAATCAGAATCTAATGTCCAAAATTACATATCTAAACTCTTGCCAAATTTGGCCTAGCCGTTTTGGTAGGAAATCGAAACATCGATGTATATGGCTGCTACTACACTGTTCTGAGAAGGAGCCCAAAAACTAATTTATTTATTCTGACATAACCAAAAAAATTCCTTTTATATTTAATAATAAACCTGGGCTTGGGATACCTCTTGAGATTTGTTCAAGCTGTCTCCGTAGTGATGTTGGATTTTTGCCTCAGACCAGAGGCTGCCCTGGCTGATACCACAAATTGGCAGATCAAATCAAAATAAAGATTTAGTAAGATCTTTAACAAATAATTTTAAGATTTTAAACTAAATGTTTCTCTAATTTATTGAACGTTAACCATTGTTTTATGTTTTAATTTAATAGGTATACCAATAGATCACTAATGATGGCCGTATGAGCCGAAACTAGTATGATCTAAATAAATTTAGTGGAAGACGAGTTAGAATTTTTAATTGTCATAATAAATATTGCATAAAACTATTCTACAAACTGACCAAGACTTGTATTCTGTGTGTCAGTTTGAGATTTGGGAGGGGAAATTTCCCCTTTTTCCCTTTCCGTAGATCTGCGCCTGACAGAAAGTACATACTTGTTTTCCCGTCGGTTTCAAAAAAGTACCTAATATGTCTGTTTACAAATTCCGGAACAGAGCAAATACTAAATAGGTTGATTGATGTTATTTCTTTGATCAATTGCCTAGAAGGCTAACTCATAGAACATCTGAGCTGAAAACCGATTTCAAAACTAATCCAATTTAAGCAAAGGCTTGATGTTTTAGCGCTTAAAATCTTATCAGAATTGGAGCAAACCATCGTCGATGCTCTAAAGGCTCTAAGACGTTTATAATTTAGAACCTTTTGGCCCCATGCGATAACTCACTCTCTAGGATGCATTGGGGTCACTTTGTCGATTGCCTTTGGAGAGATTTGTGGGAGGTTGCTTAAGGTTGCCCCTCCATTTTAGAGAAATGCTCTCTAAAACTGCTCTCGAGAGTATTTTTCGTAAGTAAACACCTTTTAGAAAGTACCTATCAGACGGCTGCGATCAAGTATCATATAGCGCGTTCGCAGACAGTTTTATGAATATTTTAGAAGGAACTTGAAAATCATAAATAAGAAATAAATTAATTAACTTCTCAAAAAACAATCAGAGAAATGCTCATGAAAATTATACTTGATTATAGTTTTGTGCAGATAGAAAAGTTTACATACTTGGGAGCAAACATAAAAAAAAAACTTTATTACCAAGGAAATAAAGAATAATCAATGGAAGCAAAGTCTTTTACGCTCATCAAAATTCAAATTCTAACGAGATTACGAATGAACTATGAATTTGAACAGGTAAGAGCGAATAGATATCAAAAGCAGAACACTAGGTTGGTTGGGATAGGTACAGAAAATGAAAAGAAAAATAATGAACTGAAGACATGCAGAAAAGAGACTAAGGGAGGTCAGGAAAAAGGTGGATAGACGATATCCAAGATCCCATCAAGACTATGGGAATAAAAGATCGTACTAGAGAAAGGAGAATGAAAGGCTCTAGTTAGTCAGGCTAAGACCCACCAGGGTTGTAATTATACTTGAAGAATTAATAAAAGAAGGATACCTTAGTGGAGTTATCCCATTACAGCCGCCAAACTAGCGTGTAGGCTCAAATTTCAAAACAAAAGCGAACCAAGGGTTGCTGCCTCAGCTTTCTAATCAAATTTTTCTAAATAAGACAATGAAAATTGAATCCCCTTAGTTATGAAGATCAAGATATTCAGAAACCTGCCCCTCTTTTGTTTTTAGATAGAAACGCCCTTATTCCAAACAAAAGCAACTCAGCATTGCGCAAATGTGTCTATTACATAAGATTCGTGATTTAAATTATTTTTATTCAATTTTATTCCAGAAATTTTTCAATCCGTCTTCGCTTACTAAAAACCTACGTAATAATGTAGTATAATAATTTGCGCCAACTCTCCAATCTATTCGACCGAAAAGTTCGATCCAACGTTGCAGTCAACTTTCACAAAATTGTTTAGCGCTGGCTTAAGAATATAGACTCAATTTCGAACAACGATCAAAAATTACTGCCGAGCGATCCAAAATCAATCCCAAAAAAATCTGTTTGATTTAAAACGGCGCGGCGGCGCGGCGCGTCGCTGTTGCAGAGATTTCTTTATTTGATTAAGCAACACGCCTGCCCCCAAATCTCGCACAATGCGATCTTTTGTTGCTCTCTATCATAACATGAATCAAGTGCTTTGGATCAAACCAATAAACAGTATACTAGATTTTGGAGTTGTACGTCATGTTGATTATGTTTTCCTTTCTGTGTGCGGTTCAAAAAAATTAACAGAAAAAGCAAAGTAATGGAGGTCGAAGAGTTTTTGATAGCCCAGCTCAAGTTCTGGACACAAACAAGAATATTATGGGATGTATTGTGGTTGTATCAAGTAACGGAGTTATTTGCTTCGCACAAACAGAGTAACAGTACTTGAAAATTATTGTTTAACTTTGTTTAAAAATGTTTTGTAAATAAAAACCAAAAATATTGAAGATTAGTGGTAAATGTGTGTTAGATTAGAGATCCCGTTCGAGGATTTGGATCAATCAGGGATCAATTGTTGATCGCACAGAGACTTGCTCCAGGGGTACGTTTACTATTAACGCCACCGGACGCGCGCGGCGTTACTTTTTGCCCGTTCACGATTGACGCCGCGCGCGTCCTGTTGGATGAATTTTTGGGAAAGCGAAAAGACCTTTACGATTAACACACGGCGAACAACCATTTTTATCTACGTCGATTAGTTGGGTAAAACTTAACTTGTCGCACATGCGTATAGCGAAGATGGAACATATGAGATCAAACTCTAACCCAACTTTACTCCTATTTTTTGTCAGAATCATTTTTTTTTTTAATTCCACCAAAGTGTTTGGGCACGTAAGATGCCCTTTTCAACCCATTCACATAATGTGGTATATAATGAGGATGGATCCCCATTATTAGAAGCCATGTTTTTCACTAAACTTCAAATTGATTATATCAGGCAGTATTTTGACAGATTTACATTGCAGGCTGACAGTTGATCAAAATTGACATACCAAAGTCGAATTTAAAACTAAGTCTATTTATCGATGATAGTCGTTTATTATAGTAAACAAACTTCTTATTCTGAAAGGCTAGCTGTCATATTTTAATGCAAAACTTTCAAAATACAGCCTGACACTTTTGTTGCATAGCTTTATTCCAATAAGTCGCTATTAATATTATATGTCCATGTTATGTCAAAACAAATACAAAAGGAACCTCTATATTATTAGAAAATTCAAGTACAATTTTTGGTTCCTTCAAGGCTGGTTTCTTAATAGCAGGTTCATCTCTTTTTTTAACCCACGGGTCAGGGCTAACCCTCTATTGAGAAACCGGCCCTCAAAGAATAACATAAATATTCAAATCTGCCAACAAAAAAAATACAAAATTGACAAATGACCCACAGAAGACGTCTGGTCAACGCACGGCGGCGCGTCTGGTAAAATTCACACGGTAAATTTTAACCCGAATCATGAACGCATTCCAGTAAGGAGTGATTTCTGAGTGGTTGGGAGCAGTGTTGATCAAAAACGGTATTAGTGACCCTGCGGAGCTCTGCAATTTCTATCACAGTTTGACCAATTCTCAGACTATTGTTTCGCCCAAATCCCAATTAATTTGCCCAAGCTATCAAGTGTAAACTGGCACCCCTATTCAATTTAGAGCGCCTGTAAGCTTAAACTCGACGAAGTCTGTCCAGAGTTCTTGGCAACTTGAATTTGTCAAGTTTATGTAAATCAAATTTTTGACAATGTACTCTACCTATTGGATCGAAAAACTTCGTTCGTTCGTTTGACGTCAAAGACACCGCAGCTTAGCGATAGCGATACAATAGGGAAGGGGGTTTAAATGTATGAATTTATATATTAACCAATTTATACAAAGATTTTACAAGTTTATCATAAGGAAAACATTTCATGTATAAAAAAGTCAAGTACGCTAAAATGGCCTACTATGTAAAAAAAAATTAGATAAAAGTATAGCCAAGTTCTCCAATACACATTTCAAAATGAATGGTAACTACTAGTTTGGAAATATTTAAACTTTGCATCGGAAATTTACAACCTTTCCAACTTACAAATTTACAACAACATTAAAACTTTTTAAGAACCCGTTTGATTGCATTAATTATTTCATCGATGAAATTAAGAACCCTTCCAAGAGCCTCTGCCAAGGATGGCATTCTGAACATATTAATTTAGGCGTTACGTCAACACAACATCACATTTCTTAGTTTGTTCTGTCGTATGTCGTGGAATGCTTCGTAAAAATAACACATATTAATCAGTTTCTTTTGTGAGCATCATGACCGATTTTTTCAATTCTTCCTATTTTCAGAGTATCTTATATTGCTATAATGACTTTTCAAATGATTAAAAGTAAATCTGAAGATGGCACGGCCCAGGGCCGCTTGGCGTGGATGGTATTGGACCCTCGATACAATATTTTTAAGTTTGGGCGGAAAACATATTTACATATTTACCTACCTGGCCCGCGTAGAAGGTAATATTTTCGACGATTTTTTATTTTAATATAACGCCGAAAATGTTTTATTTCGGTGTATTTTGACCTATCCTAGCGATCGTCGTGATCAAATAAAACTTTATTGTCTAAATTTCAGGGAAACTATTGACAAAGCAAATTTTTTTGTGCAAATTTCTGTCCAATTAACCTAACAATAATTAATCCTAACATAGGCACAGCTAGATCCCTCCAAAACATCAAAATAAAATAACGACAACCCGACGATAAGATTTAAAGGTAATACGGTTCAACTTGATAAAAAAACAAAAATTTAAAAATAGCACATAGAAAACAATACTTAAGTATTAAACGAAATAAACAAAAAAAATTAAATCAAAAGCAAAAATAAATAAAATAAAAAATATACATTAGAATAAAAATTAAAATTAAAAGCAGCGAAAACTGTATCCTATATAAAAATCATTCATAAAATTAACTAGCTAGGAATAAAACTCTTGCAGGCTGTAGTATGCCTTGGCTAGAAGGAACTTTTTTAGGTTAACACAAAAAGCAGAATACCTAGTTATTTGTATTTTTTATGGCTATAGGTAGTTTATTAAAAATTTTGACACAGAGTTTTTTTGTAAGAGTGAATTTGGGTATAGGTAAAGGCAGGTTGTTTTGTCTTAAATTATAGTGTGATTCTCCTTCAAAGCTCTGGAATTTTTTGTATATTAAGGAGGCTGTTTATAATATAAAAATACACGGAACTGTTAAAATGTTATGCCTAATGAAAAGTGGTTTACAGCTGTCTCTGCATTTTCGCCTGGCACTAGATTGATGTCTGTCTGTGTGTTTGTGTGTGTGTCTATGTGTGTCTGTATATTATTTCTGTCCGTAACACGATAGCTACGAAATCGCTAAACCGATTTTTATAAAACTTTAGGTAAAATAATGTTCGACACTCTAACGAGCTGATTGGATGTTGGTCAAAGTCCAATTAATGCTAATTAAAAAACTAAAAAAATGCTAACTTTTTAACGAAGCATCGTATCAATATGCGGTTTTCGGAATATAGAAGACTACATTGTGGTAAAAAATTTAAATTTGTGCTATAACCAAAAACTTTGTAAGAGCTTTAGTTTCTGAGATATTTACAAAAACTATTTTCAAGGCTGATATAATATTATGGCTTCGCAAATGTGCTAATAAGCCTAGCTAGCCAGCTAGGAAGGTATCAGATCCGTCATGGATCCATTTATTTAAATAAACTAAGATAGGTAACAGAAGCAAAATACAATTAGATCGACAATTGATTGCAACCCTAGCAATCTCAAAACCGCAAAACTGTTCGACATGTCCGGCTGGCCAACGGGCCAGTCTTGCGTTTGATTGTACATTTAATTGAGGGGCAAAATGGATTGGCAATTTATCGAGCCATTTATTGCAATGTCAATGCGTGTAACAAGCAATAAAAATAAGGAAAAATCAATTTCCTTTATTTAGAAGCTTAACACCATTATTAACTAAAAGGCTTAAAGTCCTTGGTTCTAAAATTCTAGATCTAAAAGCATAAATTTTGGTTAAAGGTTTAACTAATTTTTTCCCTTGGATGCAATAGTTTATAAATACCTTGTAACATAAGCCATCTTTTTTCGTTGTAGCAGTGACATTATATCTACACAAAACTAATTAAAAAAATATATTTTTTGGTTTAAAAATCGCAGCCATATTTAAACCTCCAAACGTCACTAGGAGATGTTAAATAAACACGAAGTAAGACAGTGTCAGCTGTCCGCTATATTTTATATGTTAACTATTTGGACAAGTTAGCGATAATTAAACCGATCTTCAATTGTTTTGGTGGACTGAAAAAAGGATTCTAGTATATTTTGCGCTTTTTACAATATGTATTTAAATATTAATAAGTATTTAAGACGGTTCGGACACATAGCTTTTAGTAATTTATGTATTATTTATCTTTGAAAATTTTTGCATATAAGTTTTTTTATCAGCATGGCTCATTTCTATAGCTTTTTGGACTTTAAATGACCCCTTAGCAGTGGCGTATATAAGGGGGGGCCTGGGAGCCCGGCACCCCACCCGAAGCTAAGATTTTTTTAGATATTTTCCACATATTTCCTGAATACAAACATAAAATACGGCTTCATGGGGTCTCGGGCCCCCCCCAAACTGCCTCGGGCCCACCCCGAAACTTTTTTCTATATACGCCACTGCCCCTCAGAGAGACTTTATTGTAATGTAGAGTACTACAATCTGAAACCTATGACTGCACGGACAAGACTTCCAAAAAATGAGATATCGTTACAAAATTTTTATTTGGTTTCTCTTTATTAGCTCACACACCTGTAGGGTCGTAAAAAATTGTCATTTTTTTAAATTTTACTCCATTTTTTTAAACTCAGTGAAATCTCTCTGTCTGTTTACAAACAGGTACTTTCGGAAAATATTCCGGTCTCAACAAGGGACCGAAAAAAAACCAAGAGACCGGAAAAATCCTTCTGCTGGCACTTTTAAATTGTCTTTATTTTCATTGCTTTGATATTCAAAATTTTATTAAGATTTTTGTTAACTTAAATTGGCCGCCGTTTTGTATCTCTCTAATACATTAATAATTTAGGCCCTACGGGGTCCGATACTACGTTTAATGAAGAAGCAACACACTTGGTATGGATAGACATGGGATAGACATAATAACACGCCCGAGCATTTTACAAACCCAACTCTGGCAGAGGGTGGTCCCCCCTTAAACGTGCTTTTTGACGGTTTTTTGCTAATAACTCAAAAACGGTAAAATTTTAGTAAAAATATTCTAAAGATCATTTTGCAAGAGAATAAAATTTTCTTTTTCCATGTACCTTATTACCCCCTAAAGGCAGTGGTGCACTTTCCGAAAAAAGGGGAAATTGTTTAAAATATGTTTTTTTTATTTTCTTGTGACATTTGTATGAAACATATTGCTGTTTTCAAAAAAAGTATTTTTGTTCAAAAACCCATTGTATACAATAAAATATTTATTAAGTTAGTCATAACTTTTTAAAGTAGCCTCCTTGAAATAAAAATAAATGTGTTTATAGAAATCCTCAAATCAAACAAAAATTTTGAACGTTCATTTTTGTAACTTAGTAATTAATACTCAAGGTGAGTAAAAAAATATTTTTGATTCGTATTAACTTAAAACTTAATTTTTCGAGTTTAATTCTATTAAATTGAGGGGAGGGGGCATCCCCCCTCTCTCCTCCCTCAAAAGTGATCTTTGACAGTATTTTTTCAATTATTTGCAAACTTTCAACTTGGTCAAAACCAACTAAGTAATAGTTATTAAGGCTGACCAAAAGTGCTTTCCAACGGTGTATAACACGTCCCCTTTGCATCAGTGGCGCAGCTTTTATAGGCATTTAAATAAATGAGAGATATGAAAAAAACAATATGTTTTAAATTTTCTTGAATCTTATTGTCCTACATGTCTGATTTTAAAACTTATTTTTAAAGCTGAAGAAATCTCCTTTCCAACGATGTATGTATATCAATCCCCCCTCAAGACAGCGGTAGATCTAGCATAGATGCACCAAAAATAATCAAATTTGGTATACACTAGATCTCCATTTAAGACAACCATGTTGGAACAGTACTAATACACACACTGCGATCAATGACAGAAGCAACACACTTGGTATGAATATACAGTAAACTACCCCGAAAATATAACGAGGGAGAACCATCCGCCCACTCTTGGTGGGGGGTGGTTCCCCCCTAAATGTTTTTTTTTGAAATTTTTTATTACTTGGTATCTCAAATTGGACAATTTTTGGGCCGTCTATGCAGGATCTACTGCTGCGTTAAGGGGGGAGTGATGTACATCGTTGGAAAGGAAATTTCTTTGTCTTTAAAAATAACTTTTAAAACTAGACATGTGGGACCGTAAAATTTAAGAGAATTTAAAAAAAAATGTTTTTTACACACCTCTCATTTATTTAAATGCCTATAAAAGGTGCGCCACTGATATAAGGGAGTGCGTGTTACACACCCTCAATAATTGTTACTTAGTTGTTTTTGCCTTAAAAATTTGCAGATAATAGGGAAAATAATGTAAGAGAGCACTTTTGAGTGGGATGAAAGGAGTGGATGCCCCCCACCCCCACTTTAAAGAAGTTCAACTAGAAAAAGTCAGTTTTAAGTTATTACAAAAATAATTTTTTACTCATCCTTATTTTTATTTACTGAGTTACAAATGAATGTTTAACATTTTTGTTTGATTTAAGAATTTCTACAAACACATTTATTTTTATTTCAAGGCGGCTATTTAAAAAATATATGTCTAGCTTAATAATTGTTTAACTCTATACAATGGGCTAATAACCAAAAATATTTTTTTGAGAAAAAAATTGTGTTAAGGATAAAAAATACCACAAAAAATGTTTTCAAAAATATTTTTAAAGTTTTTGTATTTTTTTCGTTAGCTAATGGAACGTGCACCACTGCCTTCAGAGGGTACCAAGGTACATAGTTAAAAAAGAAATTATATCCGCTTTAAAAATAATCTCTAAAAGATTTTTGGAAAAGTTGACTGTTTTCGAGTTATTTGCAAAAAACTATCAAAAAGCACGTTTAAGGGGGGAACCACCACCCTGTCAGGGTTGGGGGGTGTTTCCTTTTCGTAAAATGTTCGGGCGAGTCTTATGTCTATCCATACCGAGTTTGTTGCTTCTATCATTAAACGCTTGAATCTCAGATGTAGGGCCTGAACTATAAGGGCTTTAGATTATCCTAAACAATAAAACCTCTCACAAAATATCCTATATCAATGGCTTTCATAATTTGTATGTGATCTTCACTTTATGGTAAGTCTACCCTAACTTTTATGTATGTAATATCTGCTACAAATATTCTCTTTATTGTTAGGTTTTTCCATCTTTATTGTCCCCTGAAGATGAACCTTTGTATGTTCGAAACTAGTTGGGAATTATAGCCTGAAAATTTAAATAATTAAAATTATTGTGAAGGAACTTTGGATTTTCTTTTCACACTATGAATAGAAACCTTCACCCTGGAGAACTACAAAACCTTACAAAACCTTTCATAATTTACCATTTTCTTCTAGCTCTAGGTACACAAGAAAATGTGATCATAACAAAAACATTTCATGTAAAAAAAAGCCAAGTACCCGAAAATGGTATTCCGTAAAAATAATTGAGATAAGTTAAGCCAAGTTCTCCAATACAAATGTCAAAATAAAAGATTACTAGTTTGAAAATGTTTTTTTAAACTTTGCTATTACAGCCAAACTTTTTATGTTCAATTTAGCACTGTTTAAAAAAATATTTCCAAACTAGTAAAAACCTTTCATTTTGACATTTGTATTGGAGAACTTGGCTTTACTTTTATCTCAATTTTTTTTACAGAATACCATTTTTGCTTACTTGGGTTTTTTTACATGGAATGTTTTTGTTATGATTTCACTTTTTTGTTATTGGAATTGGATAATATTTAAGTTTTAAAGTATGTAAAATATGCGGAATATTGTTAAAAACTTTATCGATGCCTTATTTAAAGGTTTGAAGTTATTTTATTTTTTCTTATGGTTTTATCATAGTTCTTATCAGCCTTCCAAGGATCAGCTCTCTAACATTTCTGGAAGTGGGCAATGTTACTTTTACATAACTTTACATGTATAGGGGAGCAGAGTAAACTAGAATTTGGGGGTTTTTTGATTGATTTGTTTCCAAGGTTTGGTCATAATTTCTATCAGTTTGGCAAATTTTAGCTTTGTAGCAGATCTGGAAGGACAGTAGAATTTTAATAATCTATATAGGAGTGAGTGGCAATTTCGACGTTTTTTAAAATTTCGTAACTTTTTTACTACTGTATGAAAGTCCATGAAACTTGGAGGGATTCCTCTATAAATATTGTGCAAAGTTTGAGTTTTGTATCTGATTCCGAAGTAGAGTCTTCGATAGGTCAAATATGGGTTGAAAATGTTTCAAGAAAAGGTGGTACTTACGAGTACAGCAGTTTGCGCGAACCTGGCGGGGCACTGCGGTGCCCCCAGATTTAAATAGTGAATTTCTTCTAACAGCAACTCTCTCAAAAATCAAGAAATTACATATAATAAATAGCTAAAATAAATAAAGGAACTTAAGTACTATATGCATTTAACGGAAGGATAGTAACATAATTTAAAATAACAATAATTATTATATTAAATTATAGCTTTCATACCAAAGTGAAGCGCCTGCAAAAGCCAAGCTTACTCAATATTTCCAATTCGTCTAATTTCCCTCAGTTATTTCTAAGGATTCCATTTGCCTGTTGTCCACTGTTATAAAAATACAAAAATAACAGTGTTGTTCCTATAATTGGTGGGAGGTACACAAAACAAAAAAAAAACATTCATTTTCTGCCAATTAATGAAAAACGTTGAATCAATATAGGGGAAAGGGGGCAAAATGGGGTACAGCAGTTTTATGTAAACTGCGCAAGAATAAAACCCCTTAATATCAGATGTTTTATCCTCATGACTGGTTTAACTCTCTGCAACATGATTGGTGCCGGTCGACTGAGCTCAAGTTGGTTTTTGCTCAACTTGTGATGTTGTGCGCTATTTATTGTAAAAACAAGTTGAGCATTTTGAAACGTTAATTTTCAAAATTTTGTTTACATTGGACAATTAAACGCGTTGCCCGTAAAATTAGTTTTTTACTGTGTATGATTTTTGTTTGAATTTAACTGGTGGTTTGGGGCAAAACGGGGGTTTTTTATGGGGGCAAAACCTTGTTAATCTAGTAACCTATACACCATTTTGCAACAATTATTTTTTATCACTAAAAGTTGTATTTTATATTGTCTTTGCAAAAAAATGGGCGCCAAATTCGACAGCGATGACTAGGTCGCTGTAATTCTTTATAAATTTAATTATTATAAATGTATTTTTTATTACGACTTTATATTTTTTAAATAAGTATTTTAATCTTTGTTAGTATTTTAATAAATATTACTTTTCTTACAAAAATATTGATTCTAAATTACACAACCCCGTTTTGCCACATATAGGTACCCCATTTTACCCCGTACAATGGGCAAAAGTGAAACAAAAATAAAAATAAAAGTATGATGGGCTTCTAAATCACTTAAACTGAAAATTAAAAGATAAAGATAACATACCCAGCCAACTTTATTTCAAGTGACGAATAAAATGGTGATAATTTAATAGAAGAAATAAGCCTATAAATTTAAGTACCCCATATTGTCCCACCTACAAGAAAATTTATCAAATGTTCTACATTTTCTATTTTCTGTGTAGGTACTGTGTAGAAATAATAAAATAATTCCGCCTGTAAACCCCGAAGTGCTCTTAGGGCTCGTGTAAACCGGCACTTTTTTTAAGTAATTTTGGTAAACTATAGAAGGGGCTAAGCTATTATTTTTGGTTATGACGACATACAAATTTTCCTAATTTACTACCAAAAAACATGAAAAAACTTTTTTTAGGTAAAACCGAGGGGTGGCTTGGTATTTCCTTTTAGCGTACAGGTTAGGGAAAATACTAGGTAATACTTGGAAAGTACTGAAAAATATACTAGGAAATACCAGGAAGTGCTTGGGAAATACTAGGAAATACCATTGAAATTTGAGGAAATACTGGTAAATACTAGGAAATACCGTAGGTATTATACCGTAGGTATTTCCTTTTGGTGTACAAAGATCGGCTTAACTTAAATACATAAAAAGTGAAAACAGAATCAGTGGTTCATCCCCAATTAAAATCCGTATTTTACTTTTTATTATTTTGTAGAGCTGTGTTGTCGATCAGAAACTTTTCCGTTCCAGCCACAAGCCAGTGTTGAACTTGAACTTTGAACCCTAAATCCCAGAATTAATAAAAATTAACTGCAAGCAAGCGCGGATCTGATACAAAATCTAGAGGGGGTAATGGTCGACGGAAGCACTATGTATGTTATTTTTTTTTTCTAGGAGGATGGGGTAATAATACGGTTAACCCGATATTTATCGACTAAATGTCCATATATATTGTTACAAATTTAAGTTATTTAAATTTTATAGTTAGAATTTAGTTAGGTTTAGTGTAGTATTAGGGTGACGTATCTTATGGTTGTATTCTTAGTCTAGGTTTAAGTTGCGTTATCTATGACACTCATGCTCGGTCGCGTACCTTCTGGAAGAAACGATAATGCTCGTGAATCGAAGGATGGTTCTCGAATAGTAGGCAGACCCTATATATAGGGCCGGACACCGCGCATCGAGTTAGTCGAAGATAACCAACAGTAGTGATCGCTAGATGTTAACGCGAAGTTTTTAGGATTAAAGTAGTGAATTATTAGCAAGTTATTAGTAAGTTTAAGTGCGTGTTTTTGTACATAATTGTCGAAATAAATTGCAAATCGTTTTTGACATTTACGAGTTTTATTTGAAGCAGTGAACCGGTAACAATATTTTTTCTCGGTTTTTCAAAAGTGCATTGTGCATATTGCAAGAAAAAATCTAGTATTACAACTAATAAAAATTATTTATACAAATAATAAAACGACCAACAAGCAACAGTGCGGCAGGGTAGTCCAGTGGTATCGTCGTTGGTTAACATGCAAAAGGTACCAGGTTCGTGTCTCAAACAGCGAGCAAAAAGAAAAAAAGTCAGGTCGCCCTGCCACGCACTTCTTTTTCAGCGTTCAACAGTCGACATCAAAATGGTGTCCGATACACATGCACACAAAAACATAAGTTGAGCTTGTACATAGAAAATATAAGCAAGTGTACTCCAGGAGCCAACAACCAAGGAGCGAGGATTAATAACCCAGGAGCCTGCTACAGTTGGAACCAGGACGGCGCACAATGGTGAGGTCATATGAGATCATGCGGTCAAAATTGCTTCAAATAAAAATAAAAAATATATAAAATATTTCATGCCATTATTTTGTAACCATATCCAACATAATAAATATCATATAACTAATACCATAAAAAAAATTACTACTGCAAAAAATTCATTTCAACATCAGAAGTTTTTGCAAGGCAAGTAAATATTTTAATAAAATAAAAAAACATCCATGAAGTTGAAGTAATTTTCCCCAATGGCTGTTTTAAAATTTATCCCTAAAGTTCTTTTTTTTTAATTATATAATGTTCTTTGAATTTAATCGATAATATTTTGTTTTCTAAAATATCTTTCTTTTAGTTCAATAAAGTAAATTAGCTACTATGATACACATTATTTTTCTAAAAATTAAATGTTTCAGTTTCTGCAAGGAAATAAATAGTTTGCGAAGTTTGCCGAAGATTAGATTTTCCACTAGAAAGAAACTATAACTCACCGTCTTTCATAATTAGTTAATTGTTTTTGCCCATGTTTGCCTATTCAAATGTTGTACATTTTTAAAGTAGGCCGTGCATCTCGATGATCCGTCAGATTATGTTCACTTGTTTTTTGTATAAGTCAACTTATTGGATGCGTTTAAAAATAGTTTAGTTAAAAGTGTCTTTTTGATAGAATTATCGACCTAAAAGTTGATGTTTAAAAATGTGAAGGATTAGTAGAAAGTGTCTTTCTGATAGTGTTATCGAGTTAAAAGGCGATGAGAATATATTTTTACGTAATTTGAAGCAGCAGTATGAATTATCCGACGAGGACATTAAAATAGTTGAACAAATGATTCAAAAGACATGTTTGCCTCAGTTTAAAAGTAAGCTTTAGTTCCAAGCAAATAGAACCAAAGATCGGTTTTATAGGAAATTTGATACAAGGCTGAACGGATTTGTGATATTCCAGGAAAATTAAAGATGTAGTGACTGCGGCAGGTAGACCGACTAAAAAGATGGAAGAATGTTCAGAAAGAAGCAAACGTAGAAAAGTGGCAGACCTAGAAAAAAATTATAAATGAACAATAGCTGAGCTGCAAATCTTATTGGAAAGAAGATTGTGTAAAGAAGGAAAACGAGATAAAGCTGCGATGACAGCGGCTTCAATGCCAAAATACTGTGACAAAATTTTCGAAAGATGAATCTTTAGCTCTAATGACGGACATTAAATTATCTAGATATCAATATAATTCCTTAAGGGAACAGTGCTTATTGAAAAACGCGGACATTTTTCCCAGTTCTAACCAAATTTTCCAAGCCAAATCTGAATGAGATCCTTCTTTAATGGAAATTACAGAGAAAGGTGCTTTCATAAAAATGCAGCAACTTTTGGATCACACTGTACAACGGCTATTTCAGATCAAAGACGTAAAACAGAAAAGTTTAGAAACTATACGGAACAAATTTTTGCTGCGTAGTAAGTGGGGTTGCGACGGAGCATCCGGAAATAGCATTTACTGACAAAATTTTAAAAATTCACAAATAACAGATGAGTCCGTTTTTTCAGTGTCTTTGGTACCTATTCAGTGAATTTCTATAGAAAATGAAGTAATTTGGAAGAACCCACACCCATCGTCTTCTAACTACTGCAGACCCTTGTTTTTTGAATTCTTAAGAGAAACACCGGAAAATGTAACCAACGTCGTGAAGGATTACGAAGCTCAAATAAAAAATTTAACGGAAACTACAGCCTCTATCGCAGACAATCATGACTTCTCTGGCAAAATATGTCAAATATTAACAGAAACTTCGTCTGCAGCTTGTTGTCCGATATGTAAAGCAAAACCTTCAGAAATTAATGATTTGGTCAAAATTAGAAGAAACGGTCTCAACAGTGATGCTCTTAAATATGGACGCTCCAGTCTACATGCCTTAATTCGGTTCATGGAATATATTCTAAATTTAGCTTAGTGCAAGATCTATTGAAGAAAAGGAACTTCTTAAAAATAGAAAGACACACGCAAACGGAACTAAAATAAAAGCTGGGTATTATTGTCGATGTACCACGACAAGGAACGTCAAACGACGGCAATACTGCCAGAACATTTTTTTAAAATCCTTAGATAGTAGCGGAAGCTACAAAAGTCGATGAAATGGTTATTAGAAAATGTTCTATTTTACTACAAGTTTTAACAAGCGGGCGAGCAATAGATGGAAAGAAGTTTGAAACTTGTGCCATTAGTTTAGCGGAGCTTTTTGTGGAAAAATATGGTTAATACTATATGCCATCGTCCGTGAATAAGGTGTTACTTCACGGCTCAGACATAATAAAATCAGCGTGTCTCCCTATTGGTCAACTAAGTGAGGAGGCATCTGAGTCTAGAAATAAAGACTTCAAAAGATTTCGACAACTATATTCACGAAAATGTTCAACATCTGCTACTAACGAAGATATTCTCCATTCACTGCTGATTTCTTCTGATCCTTATTTGACTAGTTTAAGAAAAGAATGGAAGAAAAATGTTAGTCCCGAACTGGACGTGGAAGATATTCATCTGCTAGCTTTTTAGAAATGTTAAGTCCTTTGATGCAATTTATTCTTTTGTATTTATCTAGTTACTTTATTATTATTAAATTGATTCAAGGAATTATTTTCAGTGAAATATACAGGGTGACCCACGACGAATCGATTTCTCAAAAAGTAGACAATAGAAAATTTTGAAAACTTGGCAGTATACCAATGTCGATTTTAGGCTACACTTCTCATGTGACCCACAAAAAATTGTCGCTGATCTACAAAAAAAAGGTTTTAAGGCACTGGAGGCCAGCAACAAACTTAAATAGAGAACAAGACAACCTCTTAACAAGTTTATGCTCACATTTAGCCGCGATGAAGATATCAACAAAATTTTTGAAATTTCCAGTATCCTTGGGATTGAAGTGGAAATAAAAGCACTAAAAACCTCAAAGTTAGTCCCTCAATGCAAAAGATGCCGCCAATCTTATGGACACACGCAAAAATATTGCGCTAAAGAACCACGTTGCGTAAAATGCACGGGGAAACATCTTACTGTAGAATGCCCCAAACCAAAAGAATCTGAGCCAAAATGCATCCACTGTGGAGGCAAGCATCCTGCTAACTACAGAGGATGCCTTGTTGCTAAGGAAATACAAAAATTGAAAAATAAACCAAAGAAACCGAATCTCATACCAAACGTGAGTAAAAATAGACAAAACCAACAGACAAGAAACACAGTCACACAAAACTCTGTGACATACAGCCAAGTAGCAGCAACAGCTACTATACCTGATATTAATATCAGTAGTCAAAATAATATGGAACAAACACTACAATTAATTTTGGAGAAATTGAACAAACTTGATGAGCGATTAACTAAACTAGAAAGTAGCAATAACGGAGCTACCAATATGCCTCAAAATGGTCAGTAATCTTAGAATCCTAGCTTGGAATGCCAATGGTCTCTTGCAACATCAGCAAAACTTGCAAGTTATTCTAGACATAGAAAAAATTGACGTCTGTCTTGTGTCAGAAACGCATTTCACTAACCAGTCTCACATTAAATTTAAAGGTTATAAAGTGTATCATACAACTCACCCTAGCAATACTGTACATGGGGGAAGTGCTGTAATAATTAAAGAAAATATATCACACTATGAGGAGATGGGATATAAAACCATAGAGATTCAAGCTACATTAGTAAGTGTAAAAACCAAAACATATACATTAGTCATAAGTGCTGTCTATATACCACCAAGGCACTTACTAAAGAAAATTCAATATCTTAATTTTCTCAGAAAATTAGGGAACCGTTTTATAATTGGAGGTGACTTTAATGCAAAAAATACCTACTGGGGATCTAGACTGACGAATTCTAAAGGAAAAGAACTTTTGCAAGCTATTAGTGAATATCAATGTGAGCCGATATCAACTGGTAAGCCCACATACTATCCAACAGATCCAGGAAAAATTCCAGATCTAATTGATTTTTTTATAGCAAAAAATATATCTTTAAGTTTTGTAGATATAGAAGAAAGTTTTGAATTACACTCAGATCATTCACCTATTATTCTAACTCTTAGTAAAAACATAATAAAGAAAGAAGCAAATATCTCACTAGTTAATAAACTGACTGACTGGATTAGTTTTAAACAAAGTCTGTCAGAAAAAATAAACCTATCAGTAACATTGCAAACGCCAGAACAAATCGATAAAGAAGTTGAATATTTTGTTACAAATATTCAACAAGCAGCTTGGGAAAACAGTCCAAAACCAAAGAGAATTTTTAAGGGAAAGAACTATCCAAAGGAAATTAGAGACCTTATATTGGAAAATAGGAAACTAAGAAGAAAGTGGCAGCAAAGCCGTGATCCTCGGGACAAAACAAATCTCAACAACATGACGCAGCGCATTAGGCGAGAAATTCTAGTAATAAAAAATGAATCTATTAACCATTTTCTTAATGAACTTACAGATGATAAAAATACCGACTATTCCCTTTGGAAAGCAACCAAAGATTTTAAAAGAGAAGGAGTAACGAAGAAAAAGCAGATATTTTTGCAAGTCATTTAGAAAAAACATTTCAGCCCCACGAAGCACCAGATGAACACTTTCATTTAAATGAACCCTATCAAATCGAGGACCATATTAGGCTTACATCACCAAAAGAAATATTAACAGAAATCAAAAATATTAATTCGAATAGAGCCCCAGGGTATGATCTTATTAACGGGGTAGTCATAAAACAACTCCCCAGAAAAGCTATCGTAAAACTATGCAACCTAACTAATGCGTCTTTTAGGCTTAGGTATGTACCTAAACTGTGGAAAGTTGCAGAAGTTATCATGATTCCAAAACCGGGAAAACCACTCCATGACGTGTCATCTTACAGGCCAATATATCCAAGCTCTATGAAAAATTATTACTTAAAATAATAAAACCCATCATAGAAAGACAAGAAATTATTCCATCTCATCAATTTGGTTTTCGAGACAAGCATTCCACGATAGATCAAGTACACAGAATTACTAATATAATAGAAAAAGCACTGGAAGAGGGAAAAGTTTGTTCTGCAGTTTTTCTAGATGTAGCACAAGCATTTGGCAAAGTGTGGCATGAAGGCCTTAATTTTAAACTAAAACGGTTTCTGCCAAAACAATATTCGGATATTTTGGAATCATACATATCTGATAGACATTTTAGAGTAAAACAGGAAGTCTCATACTCAAATTTAAGAGAAATTCAAGCAGGCGTGCCCCAGGGTAGCGTACTAGGCCCTTATCTATACTTATTATTCACTTGTGATATCCCAAAGCCAGAAAATTGTCACTTAGCAACATTTGCCGATGATACTGGTTTATTGACGGTAGAAAAATCTATTGAAAAATGCATAGAAAAACTTTAGGATGCAGTCACCCAAGTTCACAGTTGGACCACAAAGTGGCGAATAAAATTAAATGAAACCAAATCAATTCATGTTGATTTTACAAACAAAAATATAAATCACATACAAATAACAATTAACAACATTCCAGTACCATATTCGAATCAGGCAAAATATCTAGGTATGACACTTGATGCCAAATTGCGCTGGAAAGTACATGTTAAGAAAAAAAAAGAAGAACTTGAGATAAGGTATAGAAAAATGAACTGGCTAATTGGAAGGAAGTCCAATTTAACAATTCATAATAAGTTACTGCTTTATAGACAAATACTGAAACCAGTATGGACATATGGTATTCAACTATGGGGTTGTGCTAAAGAGAGTAACATTCTAGTTGTACAGAGATTTCAAAATAAAGTATTAAGAAACATTGTGAATGCACCTTGGTACGTTCGAAATAGTGACCTTCATCGAGATCTAAAAATCGAAGCTGTAGCAGAGACTATAAAAAATTACGCAAAAAGCCATGAAGATAGACTCCATCGGCATGTGAATGTGGAAACAATTCAGCTTCTAGACAATACTATGCTAGTCCGAAGACTAAAAAGAGTGAAGCCGTTTGAGCTAGTAAACTAAGCGAATTACACATAAAACAAAATAATGCTATAAACACAACACAATTGTGAGTTACAGACTAAACAAAGCGGGGAGAACTGTTGAGTGAACCCTAAGTTTAAATCTGACTTTTCTAATAAATTAAGTTAAAACAAAATTGCTAATTAGTCTTACTGACAAGATTGTAATACAATGAACACAGTGTGTTTGACAAATAAAAAAAAAATTTGTCTTCCTAAGGCTGAGGTGTGTAGCTCGAGGAAGACGAAAATGAATCGTCGAAATGTCGCAAAGAAATACAGGTGTGTGATCAAAATTGGTTTCCTTATTTCCATTAACCCTATAGAAATATACATGGTGTTCATTTTGAAATTTTCCAACCCAGATTTCTCGAGAATGATTTTTTTTTGAGAAAAAGTAAAAACAGGTCAATTAATTTATTAAGGAGGACACGTTTTGGCTATCTTACAGTTTTTGTAGTACACACCCACTTTGAAAAAAAGAGTGAATATGTCAAAAACAAATTGATAGATTTTCAAATTTTTTACACCTTTGTAAAGACAGAAAAAATGTACCCCTCAAAGGGGGTGTGTACTACAAAAATTTTTGGATAGCCAAAATGTGTCCTCCTCACTAAATTATTTGACGTGTTTTTGATGACAAATACCTTATCAATCCAGAATAACTAAATATAATTACAGCTACTAATTATATAATAACCCATAATTAATTAATTTAATATTAAATAAGAATGATCCTTATAATAAATATACAGTATATTGATAATTAAACTCACATATATTTTTAAATACCAAAACAAAATTGCTAATTAGTCTTACTGACTAGATTGTAATAAAAAAAACACAGTGTGTTTGACAAATAAAAAAAATTAAAAAAAATGTCGATAGGCAGGTATAGGCATAAAATATGTCCAGAAATCTTAGAATCTAAAAGTTAAATAATATATTGTCTCATTATTGTCCACTTCCGATATAACCGGAAGTTCCGCCATCTTGAAAATATTTTAGGTGAGTTGCCTCCGTAGAAATTGGTATACCGCCAAATTTTCCATAGCCCACTTTTTGAAAAATCGACCGTATCGATTTTCGTTGTGGGACACCCTGTATATACAAATATATTTTTCAAATTAGTACAGACAACCTAAAATAATTAAATTTAATAAGATTAATATAATAATAATATTAATTTTTAATGTTAAACACACTTTAAACATATCTTCAGTTATAAAGGAGAAAATTAAGTCTTTCGTAGCTTATCTAAAAACTGCAATCTTTTCTTAGTCTCTGCTAAATTTTTACTTGTTGTTTCTTTAAAAGCTCTCTAGCAAACTTATTTTACCAATTTTACATTGGATCTTTGGATTTAAAAAGAAAGTTGATAGTTTTTATATTTTGACCGCATGATCTCATATGGCCTCACCACTGTGCGGCGCCAGCAAAAAATACCTTAAAGTCAACTCACGACGATCGCGACTGTTGCGCTCAAAAGGAAAGAAGTCTATCGTCTATAACCAAGTTCTGCTGGGACGATAGTGATGTTAGATAGATGCAAGTCTAACTTGTAGGAGGACCACTTTTCGGAAGGGGTGTAAAAGCGTGGGTCCACTGTGTATACTTGCTACGCAGTATAAAGATCCCTGCCCTCGACAAAGAGGAGTCAGGCAAAATTAAGCCCTCTTAGAGAAAGAATACATCATCCTAAGCGGCACGTGCATCAGTTTGGTATATGTTGTATGGACAAATTGGGGTTTGCAAAAAGGGCGCGCCGTGTGCCCAGTCGCTAGACTAAAAATGGTCTCCCTACCACTACTACTACTATTACTACAAGCAACATCCTCAGATAATGCCATTTACCCGCTATGGCAAAAGGTCGAGAACTACTTTTATACGAAGGTAACGGCTAGTTCCATTTTTTCATTAGCTGTGGTAAAATACTGCTATACATAGCTACAACACCGAAGCAGCTTTAAACTAATAGGATTCCTATTTGTTAGCTGACTAAGCCGCCAGGAGGGTATTGAGAGGAAATTAACAAATTACGAAATGTCGTTTTTTTCGGAAATGAACAAATAGGAAGAATTAGGCAAAAATAATAGGAATTTAGCATAGAAAGTGTCTTTGCTAAAAACTGATATTTGCTAAAAAATTGTGGCGATATTTAAAACGACTACATTATCAAAACAGCGACATTCATTCAAAAAAGCGACATATCAAAACACACTTTCAAAACAGCCATTTTTAAAAAAATTAATTTTAAGTATTTAACATTGGCAACTTGCCACTCCGGGGTAGCTATTCTGGGTCTTGAACGACGTGATAGTTCCCATCACATGCTTTGGCCAACAGCAAGCTTTAAATTAGCTCCGAGCCTACACGTGCTATGCGAAAAGACTTGCATTGCGCAAGCTTCTCCTACGATCCGACCGAGAAACGTTCAGTAGGTACGGGGCAGGAGAACAGATTTCACTTTAAACGCGTGAAATTCACTAACTCTAAAGAGCGGGCGACTATGCCATTGGTCAAGACAAGTCATTTCGCACAACACGCGTCCGCTCAGAGTTTGCTATTGGTCAAAGCGTGTGATGTCGATGTTCACATCGTTTAAGGCCCAGAATGGCTACCCAGGTGTTTCAGTAAACCCTATCTAACAATTTTTCAAAAAAAACCCCTGACTTGTTTTCCGGGATCTTACAGGGTGTGGAACCACACCGAACCGAAACGAAATTGTTTTCTTAATTTAAGCTAGCGAGAAACTCCTTTTGGGAGGTAGAAATTGGTGTTTTCCTAACCTTTGTCGATCCACCAAAAAAAATGTCCTCGAGTGACAGGTTACGATACGTTTGCGCTCAGTTGACAAAGGTTAGAAGAACCCCGATTTCAACCTTCCAAAGTGAGGATCGTAAAGATAATTCGTGACAATAATTTTTCGAAAGAATATTTCGGTTTGGTTTGATTCGGATTGGTTTCACACCCTCTAAGATCCCGGGAAAGAAGTCAGGGATTTGTTTTTGAAAAAAATTAGAAAGAGACCTCTTACCCGAGCTTCTTTTAATGACGCTTCTTTAAATTTCACTCTTTTGAACTGTCCCCTTTTGATATGTCACTGTTTTAAATGTCACCGTTTTAAATATCGTTCCTTTGAACCGGAGCCTATTTTAATAATTTAGAAATTAAAATTTGCACACTTTTAGTTTGTCGGATCAATCAATCTATTAAACGAACATAGCTTTTTTGTTACCGCTAATCTTAGGAACTACTTAACCGATTTTAATGAAATTGGGCATACCATGTTCTATGAGTTACTCTGTCAGGTTAAGGAAATAATTTTAAGCTTGTAAGTAATCAATCTCAAACCGGAGGCATGCCATACGCATTTTTCTATCTAGCGCAAAGTGCTCTGATTAGCACCAGTTTCAGACTCATCATGGCCCCGTAGAGCAACCTCAAATATCCCACAGAATTTTAAACAGTCTATTAACCTGCTAAGTGTATGTCTATTTTTTACCACATTTTCATTATGTTCGGTAATGTTTTGCCTATAGACACTATTCAATTGACACCTAATATCAGTCTTGCCTAGCATAGAAAATTCTATGTGGTTATTTAAATAAGTAGCAATTTCTTTGTGTCTTTAACTTTTTACTAAAGTGCTTGATATCACACATTCCTTTTGCCACCCACGCAGGATCACTTCGTGGATTGTTCATAATAAGACAAATAAAACATCGTATAATTTTTTATTACTTTATTTACACTAGAATTTTGGTTTATTTTTAAGATTTTTGGGTCCGGTCTATGTGGCCCTAAAGATTTTATTTGTAATCGAAGTTCATATGTCAACGTATTTAAATTTGCACAGTTAATTATGTAATCGACGGTTTATTTTTAGTTTATAAAAAAAACGATAACAAAAACCATGACACGCGACCGGCAATGAGATTTACTACTGACATACCCCAAATCAAAACAAACTCATACGTCTTCACTAAAGATAGAACCGGCAACGTGTAGAAGGGCAACGGACGTTTCTGCACGACTTTAACTAAAACACACATTCCTCCCGCCCCCGCTCGAGAACATCCCCATACCTTGTTGAAAAACGGGTGAAATTGAAACCTTGCCCCGCGCGGCGCTGCCGGCTTGTAATTATTTACGCTAAAAAAGTTCACCCGATTAATCGCTTGTTGTTAACCACAGATAATAAAAAGAACTAGACAATCATGTCGTAAGGGAAGATTTAACTTTTTAAAAATAAATCAATTAAAAATAATGTTTGTTGTCTAGTTTTGGGAGGACACTGCCCCGTTGTCCTCCCTGTAGCAGCAGCCACTGTAACGAACCAAACCGAAACTTTTGCTTTGCTGTAAAATATAAGTAAGAAACAAAATGACAGTTCTGCAAATTCTAGCCATTCGACGAACAGTTCACCGATCGCTTGTCCATGGCCGCACCCAGAAGAGGCCTCGAGTCCCCCCCAAGCTTAAATTTTTTAAAGCATCTTTGTTATATTTCATGAGTACAAAAATAAAATAGCAGAAAATACGGCATCATGGGATCTCGGGCTCTCCAAAACATATTCCTGGGTGCGCCACTGGCTTCTCGGCTAATATTCAGAAATTAATGATAATGAGCGCCAATGGGTTTGTAGGTTTGCACGGGACAAAATAAACCAATCATAACAAAAACATTTCATATAAAAAGAAGCCAAGTACGCGAAAATGATATTTTGTAAAACAAATTGAGATAAAAGTGAAGCCAAGTTCTCCAACACAAATTTCAAAATGAAAGGTTCTTACTAGTTTGGAAATGTATTTTAAACTTTGCTATCACAGCCATACTTCTTTATGTTCAATTTAGAACTGTGCCTAAGAGTTATTTGCAGTCGTAATATAGCCAAGTTTAGAAAAACATTTCCAAACTAGTAAGAACCCTTCATTTTAAAATTTACTTTTATCTCACTTTGTGTTACAAAATACCATTTTCGCGTACTTGGCTTTTTCTTAAATGAAATGTTTTTGTTATGATTTCACTTCTTTTTTAAAGGAATTGGATGATATTTAATTTTTAAAGTAGTTAAATATGCGGAATATTGTTCCAAACGTATGCAATGCCTTATTTAAAATTTTGAGGTTTTTTAATTTTTTCCCATGGTTTTATCATAGTTCCTATCAGCCCTCCAAACCTCAGCTCTCTAGCATTTCTGCAAGTTGACAATGTTACTTTTACATAACTTTACAGGTATAGGGGAGGGAAGTAAGTTAAAATTTTGATGTTTTTAAATTTTTTCTTATTGTTTTATCATAGTTCATATCTCCAAAGCTAAACTCTCTAGCGTTGCTGGAAATGGACAATGTTACTTTTATATAAATTAACATTTATAGGAAAGGGAAGTAAATTAAAATGTTGGTGTTTTTAAAATTTTTCCTATAGTTTTATCATAGTGCCTTTCATGCTTAGAAAGCTCAGCTCTCCAGCGTTTCTGGAAGTGGGCAGTGTTACTTTTACATAACTTTACATTTATAGGGGAGGGAAGTAAATTATAGTTTTGGGGTTTTTTAATTTTTTCCTATAGTTTTATCTTAGTTCCTATCAGTGTGCCAAAGCTTAGCTCTCTCGTGTCTCTGAGCAATGTTACTTTTACATTACTTTACATGTATAGGGGAGGGAGTAAATTAGAATTTTGGGTTTTTTTTTTATTCTTTCCAAGGGTTTGGCCATTCTCGGGGGTTTGTTCATAATTTCTATCAGTCTGCCAAATTTCAGCTTTGTAGCATGTCTTTGAGTATAGTAGAATTTTGAGTGAGTGGCAATTTCAACGTTTTTTTAAATTTCTACTTCTTCTAAGAACTACTTTATCTATTTATGGAAGTCCATGAAACTTGGAGGGGTTGTTACCTTTATGAAGATCTACGACTCTTTGAGATGTGTAGCTCATTCCAAAGCAGCGTTTTCGATTGGTCAAATATGTTGCGCGAACTTGGCGAGGCACTACCGTGCCCTCAGATTTGTTCGAATCTTGAAGGGAAAAAAACTGAGAGCTTATTGTAGGGACAGCACAGCACAAACGCTCGGTTCAATGTTCTGCTCGTCGAAATGAGAAAAGTCCATTCACGGTTTCGTTCGCCGCTCGGCTCGTTGCTTGGCTCATTGTTCGTCGAAATGTTCACGTATATACAAAGCTTTAAGTTCAGTGTAAATTGGCCTTTATTCTTCACAAAATTTCGAATCACTTTCAGTTTTAAACTAGTTAAACGAGGACTTAATTTAACCTTACTACGCTCCTGCTTTTTCCTCTGAGTGTTTTAATTTAATTAAATGAGTAAATTAGCTAGTAGGGTCTTAAACAACCCTTGCAAGTAGTTGAACAAATAACCAAGGTTACTTACTTTAATTTGTGCTGTTTTATATTACTAGGTAATTATGTAAGTACGTTTTTGAGGTAGTCAATAGGATTAGGATAATTAAAAGTGACACCGTTATAGCTGTAACGTAAACAGATTTTGAATAGACCTCACATAAGACTTTGTTTTCAGAGTCAGAGGGGATGTTAAAACTTTTGGTACCTCATTCAAAAGCCTATCAAATAAAAAAAAAATCAAATAATATAACATCCAACTGCTAAATTTACTTGTAAGTATTAGTCGCAGTAGAGTACAAAATTGATAGGTATACCTATAATGTACATGCTTCTACTTTTAGTTTTGATGCCCAAAGCGCACTTACGAAATTATACAGTTTTGTATTTTCATAAATCAGGTTATTGGGTAATTTTGTGCCCAACTGCGACTAGTGGTTTTAAGTATATTTAGCAGTTGGGTGTTTATGAAACTTTTTTTTCCAACTTTTACGTTTAATTCTTATTAACACTATGCATTTACAATTCATTTAGCTTTACCCAAAAAGTATGTGTAGATTTTCTACGGACGCGAACAGTGTTACCTTCCACTGAGTGATAGTGGGGGAGGAGAGAGGGAGGAGGGAACTAGTAAAATGGTGTCTAAAAAAATCTTAAAGCGTGTGCCGTAAGAATTTTTGAAATCGCTCTAAATTTGTGAAAGGTATAGCTACAACTATTACTAATAAAGAGGGAGGGGAGAAGAGAGGGAGGGGGAAACTAGCAAAATGATGTTGGAAAAAAGTCTTCAAGCGTGTGCAGAAAGAACTTTTGAAATTATTATTAATAAGGATGGCGGGGAGGAGAAAGGGCGAGGCAAAGGGGGGGGGGGGGGAAATAGTAAGCAACAGAATATGTTTTATTAAATAACTATATATTTTTTTAAATTGTGGGACATCATTTGAAAGCTTATGATGAGGCATTAGAAACACTGGCCGATTCTATAAGTAAAAGTTTCTTAATTGGTAAATTTCCCGATATATTAAAGACTGCTTTGGTTATTCCTATATATAAATCAGGATCGTTTACAGACCCATCCAATTTTAGACCAATTCCTTTTTTGAACACACTATCAAAAGTTATTGAAAATTTGGTAAAAAAAGGTATTTATTGAGAAACACAATATTCTTAGTAAAAATCAATTTGGATTCCTCAAATCTAAAAATACCAATGATGCTGTTTTTTCGTTCTTAGAGAGCCTCTACCTTAAACTTAATGACAAAGAAGTAGCAACAGCAGTTTTGCGACTTCTAAAACATTTGACTGGGTCAATCATATCTTGCTTTTAAATAAAACGCCTATTTTTATATAGGAAGTTTTCTCAAACACCATCCCGTTATTTTAATAAACTTTTGTGAGCATGAAAGATAATTAAACGGTTGATATGTTAAAAATTTTGAATTTCTTATTTTGAGGTCAAATTTTCCACCAGATTACAGTTGTCTAATGACGTTTGTATATTTGGTTATGTCAAACTGTCGCTTTTTTACACTAAATTAGTTTCAAATCTAAAGGTAACAGTGTTTTTAATTTCACAAGAATAATTTTTACCTTCCTAGCCCGCACAGCAATGGCTAGAGAAGGTATTATTTTCGACAAAATTGTTTTTTTCAGATAACGCCGAAAATAAATTATTTGAATATATTTTGATCTATCTTAGCAATATCGTCGTGATGTCTGTCTGTGTGTGTGTGTGTGTGTATATTATTTATGTCCGTTATACGATAGCGCCTAAACCGCTAAACCGATTTTGACAAAATTTTTAGGAAAAATAGCGTTCGACACTCTTACGAGCTGATTAGATTTTGGTCAAAATCCACTAATGCTAATAATGTTTTTTAAAAAGATTAAAAATTGCAAACTTTTTAATAAAGCTTCGTATTAATATGTAGTTTTCGGAATATAGTAGTATAAAATTTTGCTCAATAATTTCTGTTATAACCAAAAATTTCGTAAGAGCTTTAGTTTCTGAGATATTTACAAAAAACTGTTTTCAAGGCTGATATATCATGGCTTCACTTGTGCTAATAGGCTAGCTAGAAAGGTATCAGATCCATCATGGATCCATTTATTTTATGTAATTTCTTTATATTTAACTTGACCTTCGCAAAAAACGCCTTGGCTTTTGAGAACAACATAGTAGTAGATCGAGGCCCGTCCGTTTTGATAGCCTTGGTTAAAATCTACTAATAAATCAAGCCAAATGGCTGTCAAATTGGTTAAAGTTTTAAGCTTTCCAAAATGTCTCTTCTGGTTTAACCATAAGTGTTGTTGACTGTACGCTATATACTATTTCTTCAGATATTTTTATAAAATAAGAACTATTAGAAATTTACCTTCTTACTCCTAATAAATCTCAGTAATCGCATATCTCTCCCGGAACGTGCAATATCTCCCAATTTTATTACAATATTTTCTTGAGAAACGCTTTTTGTATTATAATAAATTTTTTCCCACCCCATTAAGCACGTATTTTGAAGCAGCCCGGTTCCTTGGAAATCATCCGAGGTGTGTGACTTTTTGCTTTTGCCTTGTAATTTTTAGACGAAAACGAGCAAAATATTTAGAAAGAAGATTTATATGGCTTTAAATTTTAAGCTTTTTTATACTTTGGCACGCTACGGCAAGAACGAAAGAGAACAGGTCTGTTCCAGCTCACCATTGGACTTATTATAAAACCGTAATTTTTTTAATTAAAATTTACATACAATAAGTACTGCAAAGTATTTGTAAAATACATAGATATGAATATATGAATTTTATACAGCGTGCCCAGCCTTCTATCTAGGGGTAGGATTTTTGTAAGGGCCATAAGGATTGCATGAAAGAACAGAAAAGCGGAAAACCAACGTTTCCAGATTAGAAAAAATATAAAATATAAGCCGGTACTCGGTTCGCGAAAGGTCAACTTCAGTTTTATGGGTTTTCAAAAACACTTCTTTCGAAAAACCTAATAAATTTCGAAAGACATTATTTTCGAAAACCTTAATTTTGAATGACATTTTTTTCAAATGACGTTTCTTGTCAAATAAAAATTTTTTTGAAGACTTTTTTGAAAAACTTTTTTTAAGATAGCTTTCCTTTCTTACTTTTGAGAGTTCAAAATCGGTGTTATCCTAACCTTTACCAATTGAAAGTGAACGTTCTTAATCTAGACCCCCTGACATTTTTACTCCACAAAAATTTTTCCCAATGGACAGGTTAGGATATGTTTGTTATCAATTTAAGAAGGTTAGGATAACACCGATTTTGATTTCCCAAAACGAGGACAGCAAAAAAATAAGTTTTCTAAAAAATGTCAATAAAAGAATCTAATTCGAAAAAAATGGACCCACCATTGATTTCGCTATCGTTTCACTCGTAGAATGAGAAATAAGTTTCACCTATGTTTGCATTATTTTTGATTTACCTTGTATCTTCTAGTCAGTTTGTTCTACCTTGTGTCACGCAAGCCACGCTGAGGAAGGAAAAGCCTTTTTCCGAAACAACGGCGTCCGTGGTTGGCTATACACCTCTATGAAGTTGCCTTTTATACTTTGTTAACTCATTGTTTTCGGTTCCGAACCGACACCGTGGAACGGTGATAGCATGGTCTGGTTGAACTGTAACGAAATGTCTTTCTTTCTTATAGACCGGTGGACGTTTTCGTCCCGCCATGGACTTTTTGATTGACCAAATTAGTTTTAAAACAGTTTTGTTCGGTTTCTATTGCGCGCGCATTTGGATGTTTCGGATTGTTTTATGTCTAGTACCTACTAGAGACCTTGGGTTGCGTTCACGATTCGGATTAAAATTTACCGTGTGTATTTTAGCCAGACGCGTCGGGTGTTCACCGGACGTTTTCTGTCTGTCATTTGTCAATTTTTTGTTTTTTTATTGGCGGATTTGAATCGAAACGATTTTCCCGTCAATAACACAGATTTAAAAGATGAACCCAATTTATGTTATTCTCTGAAGGCACCAAAAATTGTACTAGAATTTTGTATTGCTTTTATAGCCGGTTTCCACCTATGCAGGCCCACCTTGATTCAAAAAACGCATCAGGCGACGCTGCATTGAAAACCGATGAAAATCCTTGTCCCGTCACATGATGTGGGCACGCATAGGTGGAAACTAGGCTTTAAGTGTCCAAACACTTTGGTAGAATTTAAAAAAAAATAATTTTGACAAAAAATTAAGTAAAGTTGGGTTAGAGTTTGCTATCATATGTTTCATCTTCGCTATGCGCATGCGCGACAAGTTAAATTTTACCCAAACAATCGAGGTAAATAAATGTGTTAATCGTGAATGTCATTTCGCCTTCCGGTGTGCGCACCAAAGCCAGCAACCGAATCATGAACGAAAAATTCATCCAACAGGACGCGCGCGGCGTCAATCGTGAACGGGCAAAAAGTAACGCCGGGCGCTTCCGGTGTGCACACGGCGTTAATCATAAACGCCCCCTGTATGTATGACATACTTTAAAGAAATAGAGACGCGACCAACTTATCAAAGTCAAATTTATTTCAGTCAAACTCAAAGGAGGGAAATATCGGTCCTCTATACTCTAGCCCTGTTTAGAGAGAGACGCACCTGCCGTCCTTGTTAATTCATAAACGTCGGAAAATAAAAAATACATGATTTTTGACAAACATGTACAGGGGGTCAGGGACAAACGTGATAGAGCAAAGTCGCGCAACTTTCCTTTCCGAAATCTCCATGTAGTATGTGGTTACTGTTATCTGAGACACCCTGTGTGTGTAGTATTATTTACAATGAACCGGAAGGTCTATATGAGAGCTGCGAACGTTGCCAGTTAGAATAAAATAAAATTACAAATATTCAAATAGCCTACTGTGATTTTAAATTGTTAACAATAACAGTGTTTCGATAAAAAAGATCAAGTTATCCCGAAAGTGCACAAATTATATTTTTCCCTGAAAGAAACTTTGAGTTACCCTTCCTTAATCATGATCCAGGGCTAAATATTAATAATTTATCAAATTGAGCAGATGATGTCTGAAAACAATGCTTTTTGCTATTAAATGGCTAAAAGCAAGGGTTTGATCGGAAAAGTTTGACATAGTTGGAGCTAATAAATTAAATTCCGCTTATCGACGACGGGGAAAAATAGATTAAAACCATTTTACTAAATCCCAAGCTCAAAGAAGAATTTTTGTAGAAAGATGGGGAAAAGTAATAAAATTATTTACATTTTCAGCACGTTTATCCAACGCAGTGGCGTGTCGTATAGAGGGCCAGGGGGGGCGAACGTCAAAAACTTAGGGTTATGTCTATTATTTTTTTCTAAAAACTAGTTGATTGGGTGAAAAATGTATCAAATTGTGGATTAAAATTGTAGTTTTTCTAATATTAATTATACGTATTTATGGTGGATACCATGAAGAGTGTTTAATGACATCTATAAACAACTCTTAACTTTATTAACAAATTATAAAGAAAAAGTACTTACCTATAGAGTGGTACTCCCTTGCTTCTCCTGGACATTTTTCCACAAACCGCAAATGTTTTACGTGAATTATTTCCCATTTTTGACAGAAAAAAAAAACATAATTTCACACGACAAATGCAAAACACCGCAAAAATTAAATAAGTAACAAATATGGTGTCTATGTAACAAAATACATGCATGCGCACTTAAAAATTCGCGTCTGCGAATTTAAATTTGCCAATGTTTCCAAAGCAAGCTATAAGTGCTTCACTTTTTGATTCTTTGAACATGTTTTATGCTCTAACATATTTGGTTAAACCTAACCTTGGTCAATTGATCGCAAACATATCCTAACCGTTTCACCGTTCGAGGCGCCAACATTTTGCAATGGAAGAATGTCCCCACAAAAAAAAATAGTTTTTTAAAAATAAAATGTTTTTTCAATAAGCAGTTTTTTAAAAAACTACTTAAAAAATAATATAATTTTATAAACTTTTTCAAAGTACTTTTAGTCCTAAACACTAATTAACTAAAAAAAATTAAATATCATTTATAATATTTTTTATACTTTTTTTAAATATATGTCCCGGTGAATCAACGGCGACGAATTGTCCCATCCCGCGCCCTTGGTACAAAAATAACTGTTATTGGTTTTTTTTAGAAAATGTCGCTATGAAATCCACAAACAAATCGAAGACTAATGCAGTGTTGCCTAAAGCCTTAAAAAACTCAAAAGAGCCAAAGCAACTACTAACAAAAGTAGAGGAATTACCACAAAATCAAGGTAAAATTATTTCTTAAATTAATAGAACTACAGGGTAATTGGTTATAATTTACTGAATATCTCTCTATTTCTGTTACATAAACTTGATCGAATCTCTATCAATCGTCGTAAATGACAAAAACAAAATCGTCCAAGATCATAAATGAAACTGGCATAACAGTCCAATGGCAAAAACGGAATTCTTAATAAGCGGAGATTATAATACAAAAACGTCATTTATCAAAACAAGACAAGAGCAAAATTGAAGTGTTTTATCAAAACCGGACAAAATCATAGAAAGGGGCCAGGTCTAGCATGAGCAACCCTCTCCTTTCTTTTCATGTATACTGGTTCCGTCTCTCTCCTCTCATACAAATCGGTCTTGTGGAAGTTTGGCAGCAAATTTAAATCGAGAACAAATAATATTTTTGTTTTTGAACCCAAAAATACATAAAAAATAAAAATGTCCGTTTTTCTTTTAATTAGCTCCCTGCCCTTCTTTTAAGAGGTTGAAATCGGTATTAACCGAACCGAACAGAACCTCTTGGTCATTAAGTTGCAGATGAATCCTAACCTAGGGTCCAAAACCTGACCTTTTTTAAGGATGGGCCTTGCTTCATGAAAATGTCGTATGTGCTATAGCAATCCCAATAAAGATACGGCGTTTTTTTACGCATAGGAGTAAAAAAATTGCGGTTGAGGACGCTTCAATTGCATAGCAATATCAGAACCGCTCTTTTTTAAGTGAACGTCACAAGCTAGACCCGACCCCTTTTTATGATTTTATTATTATTATTTGATCAAAGACATTATACAGAACGTCAATTTTGCCCTAGTCTTGTTTTAAAGAATGACGATTGTAATAATGTCCGGTTATTATTAATTCCTTCCTTAATTGTCCTTTGTCCATAACTTGTAAAATTTTTGAGATATGTTTTAATTGTTTTAATGGAATTTTCAGTACAAACCTACAAAATGTTTTTTACCCAATATACATATTATATATTTTTCAAATCAGAACAAAGAGGTGAATCCAAAACTGTAATCAATGCCGTACCTAAGGGGGATCAATTAGAATCAATCCCCTAGACAGAAATCATCAATAAAATATGTTGAAAGATTGTTCTCAGTAACACAAAAAAGAAAAAATATATTTTTTTTTATTAAGCTTTTTTTTCCACACCGAATTTATTTTTATTTTCTAGTAGCCGCCCTTATATTTTATTATTGGCAATTTGATGATGTAAATGCTTGTCGGTATAGTTTTTGCAAAGTTAGTTGAACAAAGATAAAAACCGACCATCGGCATATCCTTTAAAGAAAGTGACATGGGCGGCGGTAGATATAATCATGAAAATTATTTCATTTAATTATGGCGTAAACTAAAGAAATAAAAAGAGATAATAAAACTTTCTATTCCTATACCTACAGAAACAACACTGATTTATTTTCTAACTCTGCATACTGCCGACTAAAGGGGTCCCGCAAAGAACATCTGAAAGCAATTAAAAGCGCATCTCAAAAAAATGTGCCAATCAGGTGTCGTTTATCCACCTGGGCTGGGTCGCTCGGAAAACAAATACTTTGTGCTCGGACCGCAAGGAGCCGCGCCGCTTCTCTGTCAGTAGGGTTGAAATTATACCAGGAAGATTTTATATGAATTTGCATAACTTTTGAAGGGCAGCATGAAGAAAAAATTCATGAAATCGATAGAACCCCGTATTTCCGCAGCCCACGAGAAAGACCGGCCCAGGCGCGGAAATATCACGTGACCGTAGGAGTCTCACAAAAAAACGCCTCACGGCCCGCTGTCAGTTTAAAACATGTGTGTGTTTAGTTTTGGTATGTTTGTTTACGTCGATTTTTTTTTTATTCGGGCACGAATTTTATGTGAATTTTGTCAAAGTTATTAAAATAACGCAGCCCACGAAAAAGACTGTAGTGGGCTGCGTTAAAATAATTAATGGCTAATGAGTAAATTATAAAGAAAATACCTATAAGATAAACAATGCCGCGAACGTGTAATTAGTGTTGTTCCTTGTCGGTCCAACTATAAAACTGAAACCTAATATGTTGCAAACGGGAAAGAAGTGGTAAAAGATAAGATCTTGGATAAGATTGATCAAGTAATAGACATCCTTGGATACACTTTAATGTTGGCTTCATCTTTGTTTATCCAGTCATCCAGTGCATACACGTCAATTTACAATTCTAAGGTAATATGTCTTCCGCACCCTCGCAATATTAAAAAACTGATTTGTAAAATATTGTTAACAGATAGTAATCTCTCTGGTAGTGTGAAATATTTAAAAAGTAAGATACAGCTTTAAAAAGAACATGAGTTGGTAGTTAACTTACACTTTAATGAAATATATATTAAACTTTGTGCTGGGTAATTTTTAAAAAAATTATTGACGACCACTACATTTAGTTCATTGAATGTGAAAACCATCTCACTTATTCACAAAATCACTTGTTTCTTTTTAATCAATTATTGTGAAATGTTTTATATTGAAAATTTTTCATCAGATAACTCTAGCGAGTGTTTTTGTGGAGAAAAACTATTGTCAAAGCTTGAAAAAATTAGTTTAAGGGCATGTAAAGTTTTTTTAAATAATTTTATTAAAAAGCACAATGATTTAGTGTCTGCTAATAAATCTTTAAATAAGAAATCAGACAAAGATGATGACACTCAAAGAAAAATTAAAAAACTAAAAGCTTAGGTTTGATATGTCAAATTTTGAAAGACTTGTATAGATTTGAAGTTACTAACGATATTATGTACCTAATATATGTACCTGAAGATATTAGAGTGCAAAATTTGTATAGTTTTTTATTTTATAGATTCAGTTCTTTTATCCATAATAAACACATATTTCAGCAAAATATTTTTTTCAATTTTTGCCTATAAAAGAACAAAATTTTTTTGCTAATTTATTTAAATTGTGTAAAAACATATAATATATTAAGCAATACAATAAGAATCCTGGGACTCCTAAGATCACGTGACCGCCGACTTGCTTATAACGCGCCATGGCCGGTCTGCGTATTTACGTTTCTGTGCTGATTTCACGGTAGCGCTGTTTTGAAATAGACACGGAAATGTTGCAACATATCTGGTTACAAATGCGTGTTGATTATAAGGCGCCGAGGCTCAAACAAGTCACGGATTTGTATTGAATTACGCAGCGCAGGGGTTTACTTATGAGTGCACATTTGAAACTTAAATTGGATTCACGTTGTTTATTAGTTTGATTTTGAGGTTATATGTTTGTTAATATGAAAATTATGGAGGAGTTTAAAAGTATTTGTACTAATATTACTCAAGATTTTGAAATTCTTTGAAGTTTGAAGAACACTCTTCCTTTAACTATACCTGCAAAGTTCAGTGTTCATTGTATTACACCGACAACTACGACGACAGATGTTGTTCTGTTATTAATAAATTTTAATGATTTAAATGATTTTCACTTGATTTCTAACCACATAAAAATAGAAAGTTTCAAAAACCTAACCTAACGAAAGCTAATCAATCAAATCTAACCGAACTGATCCAAAGCAAACTGAACCAATAATTTTTTTCAAAAAAAAAAACTTTCCTGACTTCCTACACGGGATCCTAGAGGATGTGAATCCGAACCGAACCGTTCTTAACTAAACCGAACCAAACCTTACCTAACCAAACTAAACTAAAACACTATTCACACCCTCTAGAATCCCGGGAAAGAAGTCAGGAAATTGTTGGTTCAGTTTGCTTTGGTTCGGTTCGGTTCAGTTTGGTTCAATTCGGTTCGTTTCGGTTCGGATTCACATTCTCTAGGATCCCGGGTAGGAAGTCAGGAAAGTTTTTTTTTTTGAAAAAAATTATTTGTTCAGTTTGCTTTGGTTCGGTTCGGTTAGATTTGATTGATTAGCTTTCGTGATGTTAGCGTTTTAACCTGACAGTTGAATACGCTTTTGTAATAGTTTAATGAGCGATGTTCTCTTACAGATCCGTGCTCATTTCGAGAACAAAACTCTTAAAATCAACACGTATTTGAACCCAAATATATTGTAACATTTCCGTGTCTATTTCAAAACCGCGCCGACGTGAAATGAGCACGGAAACGTAAATACGCGGCCGGTCTTTATCGTTGGCTGCGGAGCATTTCAGGTGACTCTGCAAAAACTATACCTCGGTTGGATCCCAAACCTACCTAAGGTAGGCTGTGGTATAAGATACTCACACTGTGCTACTTCTATAATGATAAAACTTAATTGTTTTTTTTTTAGGATTTTCTGAATGGCTTGCATCTGAGGAAGGCATAGAAAATCTAAAACTTTTCGTTTTGGGAAACTCTCTAATTATTTTTCTAATGATGTCCTGGCCACATATTAGGCAGGCAATTGACGCGTGCTATTATATGTACATGGATTGGAAACACAATAAATAAGTAATTACAAACTTTTATGTGTAAAACAAAACATTTTAAAAATGTTTTTTAAATGGTTCCTTTTTTTAGTGGTAATGTTTTTGTATAGTGCCAATGTTTTCAAACTTGTCGATGATATTTTTAGGACCAAAGTTAAAAATTACCTAAATGAGGAATACAGAAATAACAAATTTAAAAACCCCAAGGTCATAGATAAACTTCTTGAAAATTTAGATCAGTGTAAAACTAGTCGATATTTTGATTCTAGTTTTTCTATCAAAAATCAAGAAAAAATAGGAGACAAAGAATATTATGATCAAAAGTATAACAGTTGCGCGTTAATTTCTTATTTTCAAAATATAATTTTTGTTGATAGATGTTATCATGATATCATCATATAGGTAATAAACATTATTATAGGTAGGTACTAAGCAACAAATTTTTTGTAACAAAAAATAAGTAGGTTAGAGCGGGGCAAGATGACGATGTTAAGGATTAAAGCTTCCCAGAAAATTCCCAAACCCGGTTTTGACTAAAGAGCTTCGTTTAACTGTTAGATAGATGTTTTGGTTTACAAACAGATTTAAAAAAACGACACAAAAATTTAAACCTTAAAAAACTACACAACAAAAAACCTAAAAAATACATTTTCGTCATCTTGCCCCACTAGCAGGGTAAGTTGACGAGCCTATTAGGGCAAGATGACGACTAGGCGCATAGGTCACAAATAAACGTCCCCTTCTTTTCATATCAGGTGCACGCCTCTTGCCACCAACCCTCGCACCTGCCACATTTAGTCCAGTCCGCTACTGGAGGTTCAATCCATGGTTCCTGGTAACCCGAACAAAAATATTTTTGTTGTTTGTTTTTGTTTCTGGTAGGGTTTGGTTAAAATCATTAAAAACTTTCTTTTTTTTACGACTGCCATTAGTTTTCTTTGTATTTTCTTGTTCAGTTTTTTTTTCAAGCTCTTCTTTATTCGTCATCTTGCCCCCGCCAACTTGCCCCAAGGTACAATTTTTTAATAAAAAATTAAAACGAAAACGACCAAAGATGGTCATTTATAGTTCAAATTATACCCATTTGTAATGACGTAATTTTTGTTTATCTTTGTTTAGTATATTATAAACAGCGGTGACAATAAACCTTTTAAAAAATAATTGGTTATGTGAAGTATCCGTCACTGTCAATCAAAAAACATTGATTGGCAAAAATATCTACGCCATACGTTTTTTTCTCACCTGGTGATGTCATTACAAATGCGTATAATTTAGACCATACATGTTCTTATATTTAAAATATAATAAATAATTTCCTAGTTACTAAAAAATATTATTCTTCCCATAGGTTTTTCCGCAAAAGCTTATTTTTCGGAATAAAATTTTATAAGCGACCACTCGAATTATAGGTTGGTTCTGAGCCACTGTACTCTTATTATTCTTACGTGCTCCATCTATCTTTAACCCATAAAACTTTGACTTTAAATAGCTCTAACATTTAAAACTTTTGTGTTCAATTGTGTACCTCAATTGCCGTTATTATTATATTCCTTTTAGCAAAATATTTATTCCAAAACAAAACAAAACTAATAAAAAGAAATGTGACAATACATTTAAATTTAATTCTCAGAAATTTTTACCTTCCTAGCCCGCACAGCAATGACTAGATAAGGTATTGTTTTTGACAAAAAAATTTTTTTGGAGATAACGCCGAAAATGTGTTATTTGGATGTATTTTATCTATTCTAGCAATATCGTCGTGATGTCTGTAACACGATAGCTCCTAAACCGGTGAACCGATTTTCATAAAATTTTCAGGTAAAATAGTGTAGGACACTCTGACTAGCTGATTATGGTCAAAATCCATTAATGCTAATATTAACAGTTTTTTGACAATTAAAAAATTTAAAAAATGCTAATTTTTTAACGGAGCATCGCATCAGTATGCTGTTTTCGGAATATAGTGGACCATATTGTGCTCAATAATTTGTGTAATAACCAAAAACTTCGTAGGAGCTTTAGTTTCCCAGATATTTACAAAAACTGTTTTCAATTGAAGTGTGCTAATAGGCTAGCTAGGAAGGGATCAGATCAATTTATTTTTTATAAGTAATGTAGAAATTGATGTAAAAAATTTAAATTGTATTTTTTAAATGTTATATTTTAATTTTGCGAGATATGGGTGGGAGAAATTAACCCTTTTATAAAACCCATCTGCTGATTTTATACCTAGTGGATTCCAGTTTTTCCGTAAATATCAAAAACGATACAATTTGAGGAAAATATATTTAGTGGCGACAAAACCACCAAAATTTAGCAAAAACGAGCTACTTTGAAGAGTCAAATTTTACAGTCAATTTTTTTATAGCGGAAATGATTGCTACTGCTACTACTACTACCTAACAATATTAAAAGTATTTTTTTTCTATGTTTCGAACCTCCTCGATCCAAAAGTCTCCTAAACTTTAAATACGTGTAATTTGGTCAAATAGAAGAGCTCATATCTCCGAAAGTAAATTTTTTATCTACCCGAACTTGATAGAAGTTTTTCGTCTTATTTTTACCCAAAAAAACAAATTTTCATTTCTAGATGTCACCCAAATGCTGCTCAAGCAACCGATGCCTGTTTTTTAAAAATGGCATTTTTAAAATTTGAGTTTTGGTGTAAATCTCGAAATAGAGCGAAAAATTTCTAATAACATGTTTGGTAGGCCGATCCGAGATCTCTCAAATGCACAAAATGAAAATCCAAGCGCGGATTTGAAGGGGGGTAACGTGGTAATTACCCCTCCCTAGAGAAAAAAATATCTACTTTTTCTTGACAATTAAAGGGAAAATAGGAGGATAACTAGAAAAAAAATTATATTACAACAAAATATTTCGTCGACTATTACCCCAACCCCTAGATTTTGACTCAGATACGCGCTTGATGAAAATCGGTTGAGTATCACTTGATTTAAACCGATAAAATCATTAAAATGTAGCAAAAAGTAAAGACTCACATTTAAGAATAATGGCAAAACTTTCGAGTTCCAATTTAACAATTGAATTTTTGCATACAGCGAGAGTGTGGTGGTGAAAAAAAAGAGTACAAAATAACTCTAGTGCGAATTAATTAGTTAATAACAATGAAACGGTCCGAATAGTCGGTCCATCTTTTTTGGGGTCCCCAAATACAAACCACTTTTTTAAGACCCCAAAGTACAAAATACAACGACCGCCGATGGCCGCCCTGGCCAGTTCGGGACTGATATGAAGTAAGTTCTGTTAGTGATAATAAACGACAATTTTTCAGTCTGGATCTTCCGATGGGTTTAAAAGAAGTCGACTTATATTCTCAGTTCTAAATCTTTTACTGAGAAGAAGAAATCATGAACATTATAAGAAAAGCAAACTGTCTTAAGTGTTAAAAAATAGTCTGCAGGCTGTGAATTTGCAGATCCGAAAATGGGACTGATTTTCGCCCTTATTTTTTTTAAGCCTAAAACTGAACGTATAAATTGATGCTATCATACATGATAACTAAAAATTTGTCTGGCAGGTTTACGAAGTTGGTAAGTGCCTCTGGCGCGGCCTATTCAAAAATGGAAAAAATTAGTCAATTTTTTTTACCTTATTTCCTTAGTTTTGACATTTTTTCACATGATCATTTTTTTCACCAGTATTTACAGTCACGAAAGCTTCGCAATAACATTTGCAGTTCCAAAAAAATTAGATAAAACAACAGGTGAAGGGGAGGGGGAAAAATAGTATTATTGCTGAAAACCTATTTCCTTGTAGATTCTATTTATTATTTGGCATGTTTAATGACCGAGTTAATGACATATACACTGTAGCTTGTATTATGTTTTAAGTTTGAGCTAAATATCTTAAAAACTCTAAGAGCTATAAACGAAAAACTAAAAAAAAATGTTTTAAAACTTTATAGATCGGCAACGAAGCTTTTGCAGACCTATTTGCATGGGAACTTTTCGTCTTAAAATAGGCCAAATTTTGTTTGTTTATTTGTCCGTAGATTTTAGAAACATTAACATAATCAAATATGCTGAAGGGCAAGTCTGATAAGTCTAATAGGCTTTGGGGCTTAGACAATAGCCAGAATGTATTTCAAGCTTTTGTTATAATACAGTCATGTCATAACCTTTAGAACTAAGAAAATAAGGGCATTTATGCCATTTCCTTTTTCACTTTCCAGTCATATTGATCATCCTTAACATACTAAGATTATCCAGATTATTTCTTCTAGTTAAGAAAAGAAGTTTCTTGTATTCGCATCTGCTGACGCAACTTTTGCCTAAACCCATCGGAAATACCCCCCCCCCTCTCCTAGAACTAATTGCTCCATAAGCAATTCCATCGATGTTGCCGCCCCCACCATTAGTAACAATTGAAAATACTTTGCATATGGATCTGACACCTTCCTAGCTAGCCTATTATCACACTTCAAGTAAAGCCATGATAATAATATTAGCCTTAAAAACAATTTTTTGTAAATATCTCAGAAACTAAAGTTCCTACGAAGTTTTCGGTTATAACACGATTTATAGAGCAAAATATAGTCCACTATATTCCGAAAACACTGTTTTGATATGATGCTTCGTAAAAAAGTTCAGCATTTTTAAAAAATTTTAATTGTCAAAAAATTCCGTTAAAAAGACCAAAACCTATTCAGCTCGTAGGAGTGTCGAACACTATTTTACCTGAAAATTTTATGAAAATCGGTTTAACAATTTAGGAGCTATCGTTTTCCGGACAGAAATAATATACACACAGATAGACATTACGACGATATTGCTAGGATAGGTCAAAATTTATACATCCTAAGAACACATTTTAAACGTTATCTCAAAAAAAATATTTTCGTCGAAAATAATACTTTCTCTAGCCATTGCTACACGTGCTAGGAAGGTTAAAAAATGAATGGTGAAGATCAACACTAGGATAAGTGGTGAAGATCAACACTAGGATAAGTATATGCAGTGCCGTAACTAGGAGGTGTGATCGGTGCCCCCTCACAGGGCTCCATCGCCATGAGGCGCCGTCAGGCGCCTTCTGCGTTAATGTTTCTAGAGGGGTGGGGCGCGGTGTTTGCTGTTCTCGGGCCAAACTCTAAACTGAGTTTATACAGATAAAAATAAATACAAATATAAAAATTGACCTACAAGATACAGAACCAGATAAAAATAAAAATTTTAATAAAAAATTTTTACTTTTTTATTTTGATCTGAGAACGGATGTTTTAGTGTAGGATTTTATTTTTCTGTTTTTTTTTAGTATCTACTATAGCAATCCAGCTTTCAAAAGCCAGTGGTTTAATCAAAAAATCATGTACAGCCTTTCTTTAACTAAACAGTGTTAAAAGTTTATTTTAATTTTTATATTTATACGAACCCCGCATTGTTTTCTTATTATAAGTTAGTTTTGTTCCCATTCAAATAGAAGAATTTGAGGTTAGACTCGTATTTCTCGCTGTAAAAGGTTATGGAACCCTAGATTATAAGATCATTATTGGTTACTAGGTACACATAATACTTACATTTTTGTCTTGTCTTCTCGCGAAAAAAGTCACTCGCGCACCTGCAGCACTGCAACACTATCACGCATTTTTTTCACGATTTAAAAACGGCCGTTTTTATTTATAAACAATTTAAATTTTATCGGTTGCACGATATTTCCCACACTTCGACTTCAGCAGACACCAGTTTGTTTAGCCTGGGTTCGTCGAATCGTTTAAATTCTTAAGAAGTCACCGAGCTTACTTAGGTTCCAAACACTCGCATCGAAAAGAAAGAAACACCGATAATTCTAGGTAAACTCACAATGAATATCGAAAAGAAACGATCCAAGAACAAAATTGAATGGTAAGCAGATGCTACTAACAAAAGAGTAGCAAGAACACCCTCTTCTTCTCTCATTTGTTTTCACTTTTTCCGAAAGAGAGAGAGCAATAGAAGTAATCCGGTACCTAGGGTACGTAAGTAGGTACTTAATTATACTTGCCCAGATAGAGCAAGCAAGTGATCGAGGAGGTTATTTCCGAGAAAAACTTATGATAACTTGGGGGTCAACACACATTTGTTTTTAAGATATAGGGTTTTTAAAGTTAGAGAAGAAGGGGGAAAAAGAGTGTTAGAAAAAAAAATCTGTCACAGCCAGCTGAATACTCAGCTGATTGTGACTCAAAAATGTGGTATTTTTTTGATAAATTATAAGTTGAGAAGATACACGCTGCCAAAATAACCTCTAAAAATTTATAAAAAATAATAATTTGTATAAAAAATTAATTTTTGCTACTTATGGATTGTTCATACTCGTCTTTCGTCTAGTCTTTTGTCTTGGTTTAGTCATATGTCTTGTCATAAGAAAGTTAAAACCACTGTTTCTTATGAGAGTGTTCATACAATGCTTTTGCTTTTGTTTTTGATTAGTCTTTCTCTCAAGAGTTGCCAACTTTCAATCCTTAGGACAACGACTAAGACGAGTGACAGACATCAGCTGATATTTGTTGATTTTTTTTACAGGGCGTCCGAAGAGCGCAAGCGCGCGCCCGAAATTTTGAATTTACCGCCATTAATCATGTTTTTAACAGAAAATCTCAACATAACCTCAAAATTTTATTTGTTTTTATTTTCTTTTTCGCTTTTGTTCTTTCGTGTCTGTGTTTCGTGCACAAATTAGTTAAATAAGATTGTTTTGTGTAGAAATGACTTTTGAAAAGGGGCCTTTTTATTGAAATTGAATTTTTTTTTCAGTGGGTTATGACTAAGACTAATCAAAAACAAAAGACGAGTATGAACAGCCGATTTTGTTTAAGACAGCTAAGACTAATCAAAGGACAAAGACTAATCAAAAACAAAAGACTAAGACGAGTATGAACAATACTTTATTCTTTTAAAAAATATCAATAATATTTTATTACTATATCTCGCTAGGGACTTGTTTTTATTAATACAAAATATATAAAAAAAATAGCGTCTAATATGGCATTCATAAAAATTTATATCATAAAATAGTTTTTTCTAAAAAAAATTGACCGACTAATTTTTTTTTAAATTATTTTTATTTCAATTTAATGCTCTGGTTCTAATACACGACCCAATTTCATATTTTTTCTGCGTTTTTTTAAAAACTTATTATCAAAAAAGTTTAAAAATTCGCCAACTTTGATGCTCTATATCTTGACCAAGAAAGAGTTTTGACGTATGTATTGGAACTTTTTTATCAGACATGACCTCCTCTATCATCTGTTGGCCTATGGCCCCTAAGTTATGGGACACCCTGTATAAGCAAAGATTCAACTACCTCCATTCGAACTCAATTTTTGAGTGGTTCGTATACAGGAAAATTCACAAAATTAAAAAACAAAAACAAAGAATGAATGTATCTAACGATAAACAAGAATATATATGGTTCTTAAACATACTAAAGTGAGTTTTTAAACCAACCCTACAGCCTATCAGAACTATTGAAGAAGCAAGTAATATTGGATTTGAGGGTCAAACGACAGGGGCGTACCATATTAAGTATACCAAAAAAAATAAAATAAAAACGCAAATATGGAAAATAGAGCAATGTTTTAAAGCAAGCTAAAAAGTAATTTAAAACATGCCTTACGAGCTAGCTTTGGGCACTACGCTACAGGGGCGTACATTATTTAAATAGAAAATAAAAAAGGCGCAAATATGAATATAAAGAAAGCGATCTATCACATTGGGTAAGCGCAATGAGTATATGACCCATATAGAGTGGCAACTAGCAAGCTTCGCAACATTGAGGGGTAGATGGCGCTGAAATAAATTCGTCTGGTACGCAATATTCAGAGACAAGTACTATGATCTAATGGCATTTATATGACAGACATGAACCTCGGAACTCGCACATGCAACTAAATCGTACTAGGAGGCCCTGAATATTGCGTACTAGACGAATTTATTTCAGCGCCATCTACCCCTCAATGTTGCGAAGCTTGCCAGTTGCCACTCTATGGAACATATACTCCTTGGTAAGCGGTACTTTAAAACAAACCCCACGAGCTATCAAAGTTAATAAATGGTTAGGTCAAGTTTTTGTTTTGCTAGCTAGGCAACCGGGGCGTAGATAATTATTGTAATACAAAATAAAAAAGACGCAAATATGGATATAAGAAAACGATGCAACAGGCTAAGCGGCATTTTAAAACAAACCCCACGAGCTATCAAAGTCAATAAATGGTTAGATCAAGTTAGCTTTGGGGACTGCGCAACAGGGGCGTAGATAATTATTTTAATAGAAAATAAAAAAGACGCAAATATGAATACAAAAAAGCGATGTATCACATTGGGTAAGCGGTACTTTAAAACAAACCCCACGAGCTATCAAATTTAATAAATGGTTAGGTCAAGTTATCGTTTTGCGAGCTAGGCAACCGGGGCATAGATAATTATTGTAATATAAAATAAAAAAGACGCATATATGGATATAAGAAAACGATGCAACAGGCTAAGCGGTATTTTAAAACAAACCCCATAAGCTATCAAAGTCAATAAATGATTAGGTTAAGCTTTGGCGGCTACGCAACAGGGGCGTATATAATTATTTTAATAAAAAATTAAAAAGACGCAAATATGAATATCAGAAAGCGATGTATCATAATTGGCTAAGCGGTACTATAAAACAAATCCCATGAGCTATCAAAATTAATAAATGGTTAGGTCAACTTAGCTTTAGGAGCTACACAACAGGGGCGTAGCCAATTATTTTAATAAAAAATAAAAAAGATGCAAATATGGATATAAAAAAGCGATGTATCTCAACAGACTAAGCGGTATTTTAAAACAAACCTCACGAGCTATCAAAATCAATAAATGGTTAGGTCAAGTTAGCTTTGAGGGCTACGCAACAGGGGCGTAGAAAATTATTTTAATGAAAAATAAAAAAGCCGCAAATATAGATATAAGAAAATGATGTATCGCAATAGAAACAAGCGGTACTTTAAAACAAACCCCATGAGATATTAAAGTCAATAAATATATTTTTTAAAATATTGCTACAATATTTGATCAGTCGACTGTATTTTAAGTGGATATTTAATATATAATTTTTCAAAGAAGGCTGTCGAATGTTTAGACCCATTGTTTTGTAATTGTTGTTAAGAACGGGTCTCCAAACAAATTGGTGGTCCGTGTTATAACGACAATAAGTTTATTTTGACCCATTTTTTGGGGGTTTTATACCTTTTTTCAACTGTACTTAAGTGGCGGCTGCTAGAGGGACGGCAGGGCCCTCCCAAAACTAGACAACAAACAGTGTTTTTAATTAATTTATTTAATAAAAATCTTCTCTTACGATATGATTGTCTAGTTCTTTTTATTATCTGTAGTTAACATCAAGCGATTAATTGGGTAAACTTTTTTAGCGTAAATAATTACAAGCCGGCAGCGCCGCGCGGGGAGGTTTCAATTTCACCCGTTTTTCAGCGGGGTATGAGTGGATGTTCGCGAGTGGGGGCTGGAGGAATGTGTGTTTTAGTTGAAGTCGGCCATCATCATCATACGGAAACGTCTGTTGCTCTTCTACACATTGCCGGTTCTATCCTTAGTGAAGATGTATGAGTTTGTTTTGATTTGGGGTATGTTAGAGACCCTGTATGTATGACATATATTTATAAAAGAAAGACGCGACAAACCCATCAATAATTAACATTTTTTGGTTATGTTATTTTCTTGCCAAGTTTACTGGCGTTTCACTAAAGTAATTTAAATTATCAGCGGTGAGTCACAACAATCGTCATGCGACATATAAACAATCAAGTTTGTCCGCTCCCACTGTATAGGTTTTTGTTAAAAATAGTTTAATTTTATTTTCCAACGCTTATGAATTAACAAGGACAGAAGGTGCGTTTTTCTCTTTTTAAATATCGCTAAAGTAAGTTGAGGAGTTTGTCGCGTCTCTAGTTCTTTAAAATATGTCACACATACAGGGTCTCTAGGATATGTCAGTAGTAAAAAGCATTTCCGGTCGCGTGTCATTGTTTTTGTTATCATTTGTTTATAAAATGGAAATAAATACCGTCGATTACATAATTAACTGTGCAAATTTAAATACGTTGACATATAAAGTTCTATTACAAATAAAATCTTTAGGGCCACATAGACCGGACCTGAAAATCCTAAAAATTAACCAAAATTTTAGTGCAAGTAATAAAAAATTATACTATGCTGAAAACTGGTTGTGCGGTTATGAAAAACGAGATGCTTTTTTTTTGCTTTATTTGTCTTATTATGAAGAATACACGAAGTGATCCTGCGTGGGTTGCAAAATGAATGTGTGATATCAAGCACTTTAGTGAAAAGTTAAAGACACGAAGTAAGTGCTACTTATTTAAATAACCACAGAATTTTCTATGCTAGGCAAGACTGATATTAGGTGCCAATTGAATAGTGCCTATAGGCAAAACATTACCGAACATAATGAACATGTGGCAAAAAATAGACATATACTCAGTAGGTGAATAGACTGTTCTGTGGGATTTTGAGGTTGCTCTACGGGGCCATGATGAGTCTGAAACTGGTGCTAATCCAAGCACTTTGCGCATGTAAAAGAAGGGCAAATAGACTTTATCTATAAACAAATAAACGAAAAACTACACCAAGTAGATGATTGTTTGTAAAATGCTAAAATAAAATTGTTTAGGTAAGTTTTTTATCTCCTTTTCCATGCAATATAAATTTCTGCCCCCCCCCCCCCCAATTTATAACGTCACCAGCCGCCACTGACTTATAGTGCAGGCGCTGGAGGTAGTTGAGTCTATGCAAAATATGAGGACCGCAGTTTGCCAACGGATTATTTTTCTTCGATGCTAAAAGTTACGTAGCTCATATAGGTATAGCTGTCTTTAAAATTTTCATGCACTGTGACAACCACGCGACACTGCATTACATGCCAAGTTCTGCGTAGGTATACTTTTGAAGACGAGGCTTACGCATGCGGCCGATCATTTAAGGACCGACTGGTTGGACACCAACCGTTTAGGCGGAGACCTTCTGGGTGCCATTAGTTTGAGCACCGATTATTTTGGCACTGAACACTTGGGCAATAGCCGAATACAACAAAAAATAATGAAGCCTTTACACCCACTTTTTTCTTCAACGCCTGTTTGGACGCCTGCTATTTTGGCACCGAACATTTGGGCGTCAATCTCTTGAACGCTAATCATTTGGGCGCCGACTATTTTGGCGCTGAACGTTTGGGCAATAATAGCTATAAACAACATGTAATAATAATGCCTTGACACCCACTTTTTTGCTAACGACAGTTTCGGCGCCTGTTCTTTTGGCACCGACCATTTGGGCGCCGACAACAAAGTTAGATATGGTTTGTAGAAAACTAGAAACCGTGGAAAAAATTCGATTGCCGTAGTCACTAATACAGAACTACCAAATTATATTTAATTTGTATAAAGGATGACGACGATATTTCAGTTCTTCAAAAAAAATTATTTTTAGTTTTTGTTGAATATTTTAAAAATTTCTATAGATATTCTTAATTTAAGTACAGTACTGATTGGGCTCTAAATCATATACATTATATTCCAATACCCACGGTAACAGCCCATTCATGATGCAAACATGAGGGCCTTGGGGTATTTAAGCAAAAAATACCTGATTGGTTGCTTTCAAAGACATATGCATATTATTTCCATATATAGTACGCATTATTGCAATACATACGGTACCTTACGATGCAGAATGCAAACATATTTGAAATAGCAACATCAATGGGTATAAGTCTATCCTTTTTGCGGTCCTTAAGATAAAATGTCCTGATTGCTTATACTTTTACGCATGAATATTATTTTATTCTTGTATTTGTTACGTCAAATCATCGGCGTACAGTTGACAAAAACTTTATCTATGTAAATTTGGTATCTGTGCATTTTTCGTACCTTTATTTCTGAATGTTTGCATCAAACGCCAACCATTGTGTAAATAGGTAACAGGCAGTATTGGAATATGCTCTAAATAACACCAGAACCATCGAGAATCTTGATAGTCAGAAACATTACTTAAAGCTGTTCAACTTTTCAAAAATGTGCAATAAATTTAGGTAAAGTTGCTTAATTTAAATTTGCTTTTAAAAAAGGGCATGAAACTGGCACGCGCTACCGTATTATAGTGTAATGTCCAAGTGGGTATATTATTTCTTGAAAGAAGTTACGTAAACGCTGCAAAAAAGTATATTTTTTAAATACATTAGTTAAAATGTTATGACAAATGAAAAAAAAATATATTAGAAATTATTCTCTACCTAATTTGATCAAACAATGCTGGTCTGTAGTGTTTTTTTGCATTAATCTATTCATTATTTACAGCTTACTTAAGTACGTATCTATTTACTTAAAAACTTCAACATGGACAAACATATTCATCAACACATCCACGAATTCGTGGATCAAAATACCCCGGACAGCAGGTATACCTCTGTTGTATAAATTCTTCTCTTCCATGCGGTTTATGACACAAATAATAGCTTGTACACGTTAAATCTCTAAGGTCTGAGAATCTACCATTTTCTGAACACAAGAATGTTTGATTTATAGATGGTTCTTTACATCCGCCGCCGCCGGCGCCGTTCGCAACTGTAGTAGTTGAAAATATAACTGTAGTTCTTTCAGAACTTGGTTCTGTAATATTCGTTACTTCTACTTCATCATTTGTGCTGTCTACTGGAACGTCAGTAATATCTGTAATACCTGATACGGCTAATGTGGTCTCTACGGAACACGAACAAATGTAATTTATGTCACATGAACTAAAACCTGGATTAAAATACCCTAAGCTACAAGAATTTAAATGTTTAGCAAAAGTGCCATTTTTCAACTGATAGCAGTGATAATAGTTTCTGCAAGTTAAATCTGTAGGATCTTTGAATTTTCCATTACTACTACACTGAAAAATTACATCTGTAGAAGAATTACAGTCTACTGAAGTTTCAGTAACTGCTGTGGTTTGGTCGGCAAGAGTAGTATTTACAGTATCAACACTTGCAATTTGTGTAGAGCAAGAACAAGTGTGATTTAAATCACACGACTGAGTATCTTGGTTAAAATATCCCAAGCTACAAGTGTAAATTTTTATTGTAAAAGTTCCATTTTTTACCTGGTAACAATAATAGTAGTTTTTGCAAGTGAACTCTGTAGGATCTTTGTATCTACCATTATTAGTACATTTAAAAATTACATCTGGAGAAGCATCACAGTCTGCTGAAGATTCAGTAACTGCTGTAGTTGTTTCGGCTGGAATGGTATTTACAGTAGCATCGCTTGAAGTTTCTGTAGAGCAAGAACAAGTGTGATTTAAATCACATGACTGAGTCTCTTGGTTAAAATATCCCAAGCTGCAAGTGTATATTTTTTTTGTAAAAGTTCCATTTTTAAGCTTGTAACAATAATAGTAGTTTTTGCAAGTGAAATCTGTAGTATCTTTGTATCTACCATTATTAGTACACTCAAAAATTAAATTTGTAGAAGCATCACAGTCTGCTGAAGATTCAGTAACTGCTGTAGTTGCTTCTGCTGGAATGGTATTTAGAGTAGCATCGCTTGAAGCTCCTGTAGAGCAAGAACAAGTATGATTCAAATTACACGACTGAGTATCTTGGTTAAAATATCCCAAACTGCAAGAGTATATCTTTTGAGTAAAAGTTCCGTTTTTCAGCTTATAACAATAGTAATAGTTTCTGCAAGAGAAATCTGTAGGGTCTTTGAATCTACCATTTGTAGAACACTCGAAAGTTGCATCTATAGAAGCATCACATTCTTCTGAAAATTTAGTAACTGCTGTGGTTGTGTCGGCTCGAGTGATATTTACAGTAGCATCTCTGGCAGTTTCTGTAGAGCAAGAACAAGTCTGATTCAAATCACATGACTGAGTATCTTGGTTAAAATATCCTAAACTGCAAGAGTATATTTTTTTTGTAAAAGTTCCATTTTTTAGCTGGTAACAGTAATAGTAGTTTTTGCAAGTGAAATCTGTAGGGTCTTTGAATCTACCATTTGTTGAACACTCGAAGGTTGCATCTGTAGAAGCATCACATTCTGCTGCAGATTCAGTAGCTGCTGTGGTGGTGCCGGTAAGAGTGGTATTTACAGCAGCATCGCTTGCAGTTTCTGTAGAGCAAGAACAAGTGTGATTCAAATCACACGACCGAGTATCTTGGTTAAAATATCCCAAGCTACAAGAGTATATTTTTTTTGTAAAAGTTCCATTTTTTAGCTGGTAACAATAATAGTATTTTTTGCAAGTAAAATCTGTAGGATCTTTGTATCTACCGTTATTAGTACAATCAAAAATTGCATCTGTAGAAGCATCACAGTCTGCTAAAGATTCAGTAACTGCTGTGGTTGTGTCGGCAAGAGTGGTATTTACAGTATTAACGCTTCTAGTATCTGTAGAGCAAGAACAAGTATGATTTAAATCACACGACTGAGTATATTGGTTAAAATATCCTAAACTACAAGAGAATATTTTTTGTGTAAAAGTTCCGTTTTTTAGCTTGTAACAATAATAGTAGTTCTTGCAAGTGAAATCTGTAGGGTCTTTGAATCTGCCGTTATTAGAACACTCAAGAACTGCATCTGTAACAGCATCACATTCTGCTAAAGACTCAGTAGCTGCTGTGGTGGTGCCGACAGGAGTGGTATTTACAGTAGCATCGCTTGCAGTTTCTGTAGAGCAAGAGCAAGTGTGATTTAGATCACATGACTGAGTATCTTGGTTAAAATATCCCAAACTACAAGAGTATATTTTTGAGTAAAAGTTCCGTTTTTTAGCTTGTAACAATAATAGTAGTTTCTGCAAGTGAAATCTGTAGGGTCTTTGAATCTGCCGTTCATAGAACACTCGAAAACTGCATCTGTTGAAGCATCACATTCTGCTAAAGACTCAGTAACTGCTGTGATTGTGTCGGCAAGAGTGGTATTTACAGTAGCATCGCTTGCACTTTCTAAAGAGCAAGAACAAATGTGATTCAAATCACACGACTGAGTATCTGGATTAAAATATCCCATGCTGCAAGAGTATATTTTTTGAGTAAAAGTTCCATTTGTTAGCTGGTAACAATAATAGTAGTTTTTACATGTGAAATCTGTAGGATCTTTAAATCTACCATTCTCATAACAGTCAAAAATTGTATCTTTATTACATTCTATTAATGTATCTGTTTTAGTTATTGATGAAAAAATACATATTTGATGATTGGAAATTACCTGAAAAAAGTTGAAATAGTCATTTACCTAACAGTGGCAGTTTTCAATGAACGATATTTAAAATAAAACAGCAACGTTTAAGACAGCGGTCTCATTTAAACAAACTACCGACGTAGTAAAACTAACTACACTTTAAATGAAAATATATTACAACAGGAACATTAAAAAAAGCGACATTAAAAAGAGCCACAATTAAATTGTTTTTATCTAAACTGGTTAGGTTAGTGTATAGCTCTCCTATTCTCAAACCAAGTTTAGTTTAGGTATAACCTACTAAACCTAGCTACCTAACAAACGACCTAGTTGGCTAGGTAACTAACCTCACCAGGTCAGGTGACCTACTAACCCAACCTGGTCTAGTCGGGTGTACTAAACTAACTCAATCACTTGGATATGGCTGATTTAAATTGTCGATCTATTGCATTTCGCTGTTTTGTATTATATTATCGCTCTTCTGAATGACGCTGTTTTGATATATCCCTGTTCTTATTAAATTCCAATCTTTTAAATGTCTTGGTTTTAAGGGTCGCTGTTTTAAATATCGCTGTTTTAAACAGGATTCCTTTTTTTCACCCAACCTTTGCTGTAGCGCAGTAAAGTCCTATTTAAACAGCGTTGGATTTTTTACAGCGGCGAATTTAGCTGTACCGCAATAAACAATTTATTTGCATGCCCCGGGATGCGTAAATCCACTGTGGTACAGTAAGCTCAGTTACAGTCAACAATGAAGCTATAGTTACGTGGTTTCGCAGCTCTGATTTTTACTCCGGTACAGTAAATTCAGTTACTGTTGCGCGGTAAACAATGGAACAGAACACTAAGAAGCATGGCTCTTTCAAGTGTTTCGGCAGTGTAGAGCAGCGTCTTACCGTTTAATTTCTTGCACAGTTTTCAAAACAAAAAATATTTACATTTTTCACCCATAAATTTTATAGCACCGTCAACAAAACTATAAAGTTCATTTAAAAAGGTTTAATAATTTATTTAAAAAATCGTAGTTTGTTACTACATTTTATAGTGCAGTAAAAATAAAACTAAGTATAGCGACAGGGTGTTTCGTTTTATTTCTTACCACCCTTGTTAACCAATATTTTCGTCCTAAAAAAAATCTAAAAGCGTTTTCCTCTTTGGTTACACACAGCATCAGTTTCAAAGGGGGCAGGTAAAAATCATTGCATATGTTCGAATAAGTACGCAATTATCGTACATGCTTTGGAAAGTACTATTTTACAAAAATTTTAGACGCCAACATTTTTTTTTCATGCGCTTAAGCAGCTGTAAATTTTTTATTTTTTTAAATAAAAATAAATTATTAGACCCTTTATAAATTAATATAAATTCTATTGTTTTGTCGACTGTACAAAAAATCGAACATTTAGGCCTATGAATAAACCGAGCACTTCGCGGCGTCAAATCAAAAGCTGAAGTATGTAAACACCTTCGGTAGGTGCTTTTGCTAATTACCTTATATAGATGTTAAAAAAGTAACTATATTTGTTACTCGACAAATAACGGAGTAACGAATACCGATCCGAAAATTAAATGATTACTTTCGTTACTTTGATTACTTTGATTCCTTCGATTATTAGTATTCAGTTATCACTCGAAAGTCGGTAATCCAAAATCAGAGTCGGTAATCTAAAAGAGAGAATAACTATGATAACTTAAGTAACTCGCGCATTTAAATTGTATTTGTAAAAGGTAACAATAAGAAAAAGTAGGACGTGACAATCTGGCAATGTTTTTTGTTTGAACGCTTGCATCCGCTTGCTCGGAATGCTCGGCCTCGGCTCACAATGGATCGGGCTTATGGGAACGGTTGGACATGAGGTTTTTTACTTATTACTTTCAATCTGGAAAACTTTTATACACCATAATATTGTATAAAGAGTGATGCCTTAAATTTAAAAAAATTAGTTGCTTTCCATAACTTAAACCATATATAGGGCGGCCCAAATTTATAGTGTGTTTTACAAAAACATATTTTTTTTTAAATGCCCTTTACCCTACAACAGTAACCTTTACCCTTACCCTTTACATAAATATCACTTAATTTTTTTTTATTAAATTTTTTGGAAAGAAGGAGCTTTAAATTAATTATTTATTATATAGTGTAGTCAACAAAATTGAGTCTTTGAAAATTGCCCATTTCTTAAAAAAATTTTGCCCAATTTTTATAATTGTAGTCATTTTGAAAAGCCACAATAATTAACAAATTTAATGTTACAACTGACATTTCATAAATATTCAAGACGGTGGACAAATTTTAATATTAGGTTATTTTGCAACAAATTTGATATGGTGGTGCGGGTATTCCGTGAGGTACTCTGTTTTCCTTCTTTTCTGATGGTCAGATAAACCTAAATATAATCGTGAAATAGAAGGCACTGGATCTTCCAAACATGCAGAATATTGCTCTTCATTTATTTATTTACGGAAAATGGTTGACTTTAACCATTGAAATAACTTTGACGTTCTAGAAGCAGCATATCATATAGAATATAGTATGTTACAAAACTTACGTAATTTTTCAGAAAATGGAGCAAGTTCTTTTCCTGGAATTTTTAATTGGTGAATAAAACATTTTATAGCTTTCTTATGATCACAAAAAATAACATTATTTTTACTCAAAATTCTGTAAACTGAATAATTTGTTAAATTTTCTAAATCGATAATTTTAAACTATTATTTTACATTTACCATAAACTATTCTGTTACATTTAACACACAAACAGGAAAACATGGCCGTATCATGGGTGTACCATGGGTGATCCATGGCCTAGTAGGTTTTTTACATTACGTATTATGTTAACACCCTACCCCCCCCCCTCTTCTATCTAGCAAGTTTGACCCTTAACGTCTTAAAGTAAAATGCATTAAACGGAATTTAAAACACAAAAAATAAAAACAAATGAAGTCAACTTATTTATTATGAATTTTTTGTATTGATTCGTAGTATTTTCCCACAAAATTCATGATTTTTAAAGTATAAGCCAAATTAAATCGATATTTTTTTAAAAGGTGGCAGCTAGGGGCAGCCAATTTTTTAGAGTATGATAGTAGACATCTTCCTTTATTAGATTTTATAAGCAGTTTTGCGGGCGTTCCTGGGCGATTTTTTATAAGACCTTATAAAAAAAATCTTAAAAAAAACATGGTATTCTTTAAATAGGTGTAAACTCACCAATAATGTAATAACCACTATGAAAATAATAAATATATAGCAAATATAAAGCACCATTTACCCTAATACCGTATTAAAAAAAAACTTTAAAAAGCCGATAAAGTTTTGTGTTACATAATTTATAATATAGTATAAATTTTCCTTGAATTTTGTCAATTTAGGAACTCTTTACTTTCACCCTCTATAATAATTGGACGGACAAAAATTTTCAAAAAACTTCCTTAAAACGAAATAAAGCAACTATTTACCAATGCAACACTAAAATTTTTATCACAGGAAAATTATTATAATTTTGTACCCAATGTCCATTATGTAACACGGCTGTCGGTTGTCGGTTTTCATTGTAGTATCTACAATCTACATCTTATACAGAATGTATTTTTTTATTTTTGTTGTTTTTGTCCAATTTTTTTGTATATTTTTTGAGTTCTCGTTATTTTTTTCTCTATTTTTATTTACTTTTAGATTTTAAGTATGTATTTCTTTGTATGTAAGGCATTAGATTTTTAAAACAAAGTGGTACACAGAAGAGTTCCTACGTAATTCCTACCTTTACTTGTTTAATTCTAGCCCGCATTTTGAAAATTTCAATTGAATATTTCCATAATAACAATAACAAAAATATATCTACAAAGTAAATAATCTTTGAATTAACGACAGTCGACAGAAATAATTTTGCACTAATTGTATGATTGAATTGAATACAGTTACAGTAATCAAAGTAACGATAGTAACGAATATATAAAATAATTACTTAGTAGTCGAGTAACGATTAGTAACGAGTATTCAAAAGTAACGAAAATCAACACCTCTACTACCTTATTCCTATGATTCAGGATTTACTGTACCGCAGTAAATAATGGAGTTGCGAAACCGCGTGACTCTAGTTCCATTGCTTAGCGTGCTACAGTAGCGCACTTTGCTATACCACCTGCAATAAAGAATGGAGTTGCGAAACCGCAAAAACTCTAGTTTTATTGTTAACTGATGTACAGTAACTCAGCTGACTGTACCACATTAAAGAATGGATTTACGACCCCGGGATGCACGGGTATATCCGCCAAGGGATTAACTTACCCAAAATATAGATAATATTATTGAGCGCGTCTTCATTACGTTTTTTATAATTGTATATTATTAAACTGAAACTATTATACGGCTCGGATATTGAACTTAGCGTAAATCGTATTTGGAAACTAATAAAACAATTAAAAAAATACGCAGAATGGCAGAATTTTTATTTTTATTGTGATATCAATGTTGAGAAGTAAAAGTTTTAATCCCCAGATCTAATTTCCTATCGAACCAATAACACGCGTTCTATTTTTTTTTATGGCAGTTTTAGTTTTTAGGCTACAATTTAATTTTAATCACTTTAAGTGTGTACAAAGACGAAAACTAATAATAAAGAATTGATTATAAAATCCTAAAACTAATATAATTGGACGCAGCAGTGGCGCGTTGGCTAGTGCATAAGTGCTGCAGAGTTGTACAGCTCCCAGAAAAAATCAAAGAACTCCCACAAAACAAGCTGCTTAGCCAATCTAATCTGGGGGCACTGCATGGCCCCGCCAAGTTCGCGTAAACTTCGGAATGCGCTACAAAAATTAAACTTTGCACAGTTGTAGATCTTCATAAAGTTAACAACCCCTTCAAGTTTCATGAACTTCCATAAAGTAGTAAAGAAGTTATGAAATTTCAAATAATGTCGAAATTGCCACTCACTCACTCGTGTATAGGTCATCAAAATTCTACTGTACTTCCAGACATGCTACAAAGCTGAAATTTAACAGACTGATAGAAATTATGACCAAATGACCAAACCCTTGGAAAACGTCAAAAAACCCCAAAATTCTAATTTCCTCCCCGCCCCATACATGTAAGGTTATGTAAAATTAACATTGCCCACTTCCACAAGCGCTTGAGAGCTGAGCTTTGGCAGATTGATAGGAAATATGATAAAACTTTGGGAAAAAATTTTAAAACTCTAAAATTTTAATTCGTTTCCGTCTCCTTTAAATGTAAAGTTATGTTAAAGTAACATTGCCCACTTCTAGAAACGCTAGAGAGCTGAACTTTGGAAGACTGATAAGAACTATGATAAAACTATAGGAAAAAATTTAAAGAACCAAAATATTAATTAATTTCCCTCCCCTACAAATGTAAAGTTATGTAAAAGTAACATTGCCCACTTCCAGAAACGCTAGAGAGCTGAGCTTTAAAAAACTGATAGGAACTATGATAAAGCTATAGATTTTTAAAAAAAAAACCAACATTTTTATTTACTTCCCTCCCTTATTTATGTAAAGTTATGTAAAAGTAACATTGCCCACTTTCAGGAACGCTAGAGAGCTGGGCTTTAGAAGGCTGACAGGAGCTATGGTGAAAAAATAGAAAAAAATTAAATAACCTCAACATTTTTAATAAGGTCTTGAAGAAGTTTTGGACATATTTTACTGCTTTAAAACTTAAATTTTATCGAAATTCTGAAAGAAAAAGAGGAGTGAAATCATAACAAAAATATTTCATGTAAAAAAAGCCTTCTTCTCCAATTGAAATTTCAAAATGAAAGGTGCTTACTAGTTTGGAAATGTTTTTCTAAACTTATTACAGCTGCAAATGACTTTCTCTTACATGAAATGTTTTTGTAATAATTAAAATATTTTCTATTGTCAGGTAGCAAATAGCAACTTGTTCCCAAGGTATGATTTGGTTTGCAAACGTGATTGTGGTTGTGTGTTTGACAAGCTCACTATTTTTAGTCTCATCATTGTCGTTTCCGATTCAGATACTGTCCGACCTAAATAAAATGAGGCACAAAAGAGATGGGTCAACTCAATCTCTGTATAACGTAAATGCACCCGAATCCGTCCACCCTCCCAATTCCGGTGAACGCACTTCATACACGATATTTACTGCACACCTAACGTTACGTCTTCAAAACATTAGAATTTCGGATCCGACATCCCCTCTCCGGCTATGCACCTGTACGAAACTCTAAAACATTTTGCTGTATTAGTTCAATTAAAACAATTGTGGCAACATGTACTAATTTAGTCTATTTGAGCTTTCAAAAAAGTCCAACGACGACGGCCGAACAGCCGGAAAGCAGACCCACCACAAGGTTTTAGTCTGTCTAGATGAACAACTTTCATCTTGGACTTCGGGCTTTTCTGGATTCGGTAAACTACATCATTAATTCTCTTAACAACTTTATAAGGCCCTTCCCATGGAGGTGTCAACTTAGGTGATCTTCCTTTCTTGCGTTGAGGATTGTATAGCCAGACTTGATCATTCTCTTTGAACCCTGAAGAGTTTGCTTTCAGGTCATATCTCGCTTTCATGCGGTCACTGGCTATTTCTATTCGCTCTCTAACCACTTCATGGATATCGTGCAGCTTTTACCTTAAACGTTCGACAGTCATTAACCTCTAAGTGTTCTTCTTCAGGTGAACCAAACATGATATCACATGGTAAACACAGTTCTCTACCAAACAGGATACTAGATGGAGTAGCTCCTGTCGTATTGTGAATGGCGGTTCTATAGGCCATCAAAAACAATGGAATATATTGGTCCCAATCTGTTTGGTGCTCATCAACAACTTTGCAAAGATGATCTTCTATTGTTTTATTAAATGGCGGTTCTATAGGCCATCAAAAACAATGGAATATATTGGTCCCAATCTGTTTGGTGCTCATCAACAACTTTGCAAAGATGATCTTCTATTGTTTTATTAAATCTTTCAACTATGTAATCTGACTGCGGATGTAAAGCAGTAGTCCGTGTTTTATGTATTCCTAAAAGGTCACAGAGATTCTGGAAGAGCTTTGATTCAAAGTTTCTTCCTTGATCTGAATGTAGTTCTAAAGGAATGCCAAATCGGCTGAAAACATCATTTACCAGAACTTCTGCAACTGTAGCGGCCTCTTGGTTAGGCAAAGCAAAAACTTCTGGCCATTTGCTAAAGTAATCCATGACAACAAGGATGTATTTGTTGCCCTTTTTAGTTTCTGGAAATGGTCCGGCCACATCAATAGCAATGCGTTCGAATGGCAGACCTACGTTATATTGTTTCATTTGACATCTGGACCTTGTTTTGGGACCTTGGCTGGCGGCACAAATCGAACATCGGCGGCACCAGTTTTTCACATCTTGAAAGTAATTGACCCAATAAAATCGGTTTCGAATTTTGTCCATGGTTTTATTTATGCCTAGGTGCACGCCTGATTTTCCACCATGGCATTCGGCCATTATATTGTCTACCATGCTCCTAGGAACCACTACTTGATTAATCACAGTAACGCCATCGGCACTTTCCCAGGCACGTTTAAGGTTTTCTTCTACTATCAGTGAATCCCATTGTGCCCACAGTGATTTGTGCCCACAGTGATTTGAATATATCACCCCTTGGTTTGCGATATCTTGCCATGATGGTCGTGGCTTGCTCTCTTCTTTCAATCGCAAGATAAGTCCTACATCTTTTTCGTTAAGTTGTGTGGTTCTAATCGAAGCCGACATCCATTCTTCATCTGGTTCTAACTTTATCTGGCGCACGTAATTCCTTCTTTCTGGTCAATTTTCCTGCAATGTTTACAATCCTCAGGGCAAGGTCTTCTGGACAATGCATCCGCATTATTATGCACCCTTCCCGCTCGGTGCTTAATTTGATAATGTTATTGTTGTAGCTTTTCTATCCATCTCGCGACTTGTCCCTCAAGTTGTTTCATTTTCATAAGCCACTGTAACGCAGCATGATCCGTTCTAATCAGAAACTCTTCTCCATAGAGATATTTGTGAAAGTGATCCATGGATTTAATGATGGCTAGGAGCTCCTTTCTGGTAACACAATAATTTCTCTCTGGTTTGGATAGCTTTTTGCTGAAAAATTCGATGACCCGTTCTTCTCCATCTTGTACTTGGGAGAGTACTGCTCCTATGCCATCGTTGCTCGCATCAATATCTAATATGAATTTACCTTTTGGAATAGGATATACGAGAATCGGACTAAAACATAATGCTGCCTTCAATCTTCTAAATGCTTGGTCACATTCAGTATTCCATCTGTAAGAAGCTTTATCTTCTGTAAGTCTATGTAATGGAGACGCTATTTTGGCGAATCCTTCTACAAATCGTCTGTAGTATGTACACAGACCCAAAAAGCTTCTCAATTCATGCTTGTCACGAGGTTGAGGCCATTCTTCTATTGCTTGTAACTTCTTTTCGTCAGTATGGATGCCTTCTCGGGAAACGACGTGACCCAGGAATTCAACTTTTTCTTGGAATAGAAAACATTTCTTTGAGTTTAATCTGAGATTGGCATTTCTGATTCTTGAAAATACTTCTCGTAAATTGTCTAGATGATCTTGAAATGATTTCCCCATTACTATGACATCATCCAAATATACTAGACAGGTTTTCCAAGTAAGGCCTCGTAGAACGACTTCCATTAGTCTTTCAAATATAGCTGGGAGCATTGCATAGGCCAAATGGCATCACATTAAACTAATAAAGTCCACTTCCAGCAGAGAATGCAGTCTTCTCTTTATCCTTTTCAAAGATTCCTACTTGCCAATACCCACTTTTTAGGTCAAGAGTAGAAAACCAACATGATCCTGCCAATATTGTTAATGTGTCGTCTATTCTTGGCAGTGGGTAACTATCTTTCTTGGTCACATCGTTAAGTTTCCTGTAATCGACACAAAATCTAGTACTTTCATTCTTTTTAGTGACCAACACCACAGGAGATGACCAAGGACTTGATGACTCTTCAATAACACCGTCGCTGAGCATTTTATTAATGAGATTATGAACTTCTTCTTGTTTGGCCAATGGTAGTCTTCTTGGGGGCTGTGTTATCGGTTGGGCATCGCCAGTGTTGATGGAATGTTGAATAAGGCTTGTGCGTCCCGAACTATTCTTAGTTTCAAAGATATTACTTTGTTCTTCTATAAACTCTCTTGCTTTACGAAATTCTTCTGGAGTGAGATGTTGCCAAGTTGACTGAAATTGCTGAAGTACCTCCATTGGTAACTTACTTTTATCCTCCGAAGTTGGCTCTTCACATCTTGTTACTTTCTGGACTGGCTCAAATAATGCTACCACCTCCCCCTTATTAATTTTGACACTATTTGGGAAAATATTGGCGACTCTAATCGGGATGTCTTTATCGGTTTTAACTAGTGACTTTGCAACGAGATAGGTGTTGGGTGTGTTCTGTTGGCTTATGAGTCCGACGCAGCTTGATGTTTTACTTTCTAGCCTCCCCAAAATTATGGTCTCACTGTTACCGACCAGTCTTGTTGTGCATACTGCCACAACCTTTATTGGTTCTTTATTGATGTGACTATTTGACAGAATGATCTCCTCGTTCGCAAATCTTAGGGTATTCGTCTTCTATGTCTGCAACTAATACCGAGTGGCGAATCTTCAACCTCCCCAGCTGTAGGTCTATGTCTGTCTGTCCCAACACGTCGGCGGATTCTCCAGTCACAGTCTTAAGTGTTATTTTCTCTCCTGTTGGTCGAATTTTATATCTCATTGCAATTTTGGACTTAAGCAATGATATGGCTGCACCGGTGTCTACTGTGATATTAACCTTTCTTCCATTTATAAGTCCGTCGATGTTCAGGCTGTCAGCAGTATGTTTTAAGCTCTTAATAGAGTAAATTTTGGGGGCTACCTTTCCATTAATTAACACCCGCCCTTCCGCGTTATCTAGTTTTAGTTCCTCCTGATTTCTTTTTCCGTACTCGTTCCCGCTAGATGGAAGGAAGACTTCATTTGGAAACGACAATAGCGTTGGATATGCCCTATACGTCCGCACGTTCCATTTGGAGGGGATCGTCTACTTTCTTTCAAATATTCAATTTTCTCTGTCAGTGATTGAAGAATTTGACTTAGCGTCTTTAAAGGAACCTTTTGTTTAGTGCTCGTTTCTTCACCCTCCTGTATTGAAACAGCTCTTACTTTTGGCCTGGACATATTATTTGATGACTCAATTTCAAGGGCTCGAATCAACACTGCTGCTGCTGTTATGGAAGCGTTCTCGACGAAGTAATTTTGCTAAGTCCGTGTCTCGCAAGCCGTTAATAAAGCGATCTACCGTAAAGGGATCTCTGTAATTTTCTGGCATTTCTGGGTAAGCCAAGTACATCAGCCTCCTGATATCCGCTTCATACTCTTGTAATGACTCCCCTGCTCTTTGTTGACGAACATTTAATTCTGACCAATGTAAATTTCGTAAATGTTCATCTCCAGACCTTCTCTCCAAGGCTGCCACTAAAGCATTGTAATTTTGTTTTTGTTCGGCTGGAATAGACCGTAAAAGTCGCAGAGCAGGTTCTCGTAGAGCTGCTAACAAAGCTCTAGCTTTCTCGTCATCGTCCCAGCAATTTGCAGCAGCGGCAGCTTCAAACTGTTGTTTGTAGGTGGACCAGGAAGACGTACCATCGTAATTTGGAGGCTTAATGTTTTGGTTGGAATTCACAACATAGCCCTGACCTTTTATTTTGTTGTGTTCTTTCAGAAGCTGTATAAGCTGCTTTGCTACGTCCTGGAATTTTTCTTCCACTGTTTGAAAAACTTGTTCTTTCACATTCTGTAGCTTGATCTCCACTTTTTCTTCAACATTCTGCAATTTATCTTGTACGGTTTCTTCTACATTCTGCAATTGGTTTTGTACCTTTTCTTCTGCATTCTGCATTCTTTGAGTTATTTCTTCCTTAAGATCTTCAGTTGCTGCTTTGAACTCTTCTCTCAGCTGTTTGGAGTTGCTCTTTATCTGATCGAAGTTTTCTTGCATGTCTTCTAATGTCTGTCTCATATCGTTCTGGTTTTGTTCGATGGTCTGTCTCATATTCTGATTTTGTTCAATAGTGTGTTTCATGTCGTCCATGGTGTGTTTCATATCGCCCTGGTTTTGTTCAATGGCCTGTTTCATGTCGTTCTGGTTTTGAGCCATTTGAGCTGCTAGAGCCTGCATCATTTTAGTTAAATCTTCCATCTTGGCCGATCTTTGTCTAGTAAGCATCAACTTCGTGATAAATCACTTAAAACGTGTATTTTAGGGCTACGAAGCGAATGTCGAAGTCGGTTTTTCAATATCTCTTCCAATTCTTAAATAGAACCTAATGGAATGTTCTGGAATATACTGGTAAATGCTACTCTTTCTGCTACTAGGCAAATGTAGAAGTCACTTTTTGATTATCTCTTTTGGTTCTCGAATAGACCGTCGTAATATGTTATGGAATATTCTAGAAATAATTTCTAATTCTTACTTTTGAAATAACTAAACTAATGTCTAAATCGGTATTTGTATATCTCTTCTAGTTTTTGAATAGAACGTCGTAGAATGTTATGGAATCTTCTAGAAATTCTTTTTAGTTCTTACTTTTGAAATTACTAAGCTAATGTCGAAGTCGCTTTTTGGATATTTCTTCTGGTTTTCGAATAGAGCGTCGTAGAAAGTGATGGAATATTCTAGAAATTCTTTCTAATTCTTACTTTTTAACTAACTAAGCTAATATCGAAGTCGATTCTTAAATATCTCTTTTGGTTTTTGAATAAATCAATATCGAACTTGTTCGAATATTCTGGAAAAATCACTTACTGTTTTTCTGTCCAATTGTCCTAGCCGGTGGTACTATGTAAGGGTAGTCTTTGCACTATTCAGTTCTGAATATTCTGGCAAAATCACTTACTGTTCTTCTTTTCAATTGTCCTAGCCGGTGGTACTATGTAAGGATAGTCTTTGCACTATTTATTTCTTTTAATCTCACTTCTGACACCAATTGTTACGGGTTCACGACAAATTATAACTCGCAATTGTTGAAAACGATACGTCAATTTATTCCGACAAATTATGTACAAAAACACGCACTTAAACTTACTAATAACTTGCTAATAATTCACTACCTTAATACGCCTATTAACTTCGCGTTAACATCTAGCGATCACTACCATTGGTTATCTCTGACTGCCCGATGCACGACGTCCGGCCCTATATATAAGGGTCTGCCTACTATTCGAGAATTTTCCATCCTTGTTCGATTCGGAATTATTTCACCCTTTTCTAGAACACGGACCGTTCGCATACCAGTTTGTCACAGATAACGCAACTAAAACCTAGATTAAGAATACAACCATAAAATACGTCAACCTAATACTACACTAAACCTAAATAAATTCTAACTATAAAATTTAAATAACTTAAATTTGTAACAATATTTTGGTTTTTGCGAGCCTAAACATATGGTAAAATGGTTTTTATTTAGTCGGTTTAAAACGTTTTTCTACGTTGTCCGACGCCTATTCTCCACCTCCTTCGATCCTGACAATCATCTTCTGTCAGATTCTTTTGACTCATTGATCTTTGGATTGACTGTTGCCATTCTAGTTTAGGACGCCCTCTTTTTCTGCGCCCTATTGGTTGCCATTCTAGGACCTGCTTTGCTAATCTTTCGTCGTTCATCCGTTGTACATGGCCGTACCATATCAGTTGTCTTTTAGTGATGTCCTCCGTTATGTAAAATGGTTCTTTGGGTAATATTTTAATCATTAATAAGTCTTGAAATAATTATTTTTTATAACTTAGTTTATTCGACAATTGCTATAAACTACTTAAAGCGATTTTGGTAAAATTGAAATTATTCCACAAGAAAACATCAGAAATATGGTAAGAATACAAAAAAGACGGTGGACGGAGAGGTGTATGTTTTACTTTTAGCTTCATAATGTCAGACGTTGGCAGAAAGAATATGCAATATCCGAAAGAAAACCCTGAAAATGCTTTACTGTCAAGAAGAAAAACTGGCAAGAAGAAAACGATAAAATTGAAAGAATGCAAAAGATAAAGAAAAAAAAGGAAGAGATTGCACAAAAGAAAACAAACAAGAAAAGTGTACAGTAGGTGTTTCATAAACCACATTTATTTACGATTCCAAGATTGTTGTCAAATGACCAGCTGTTCTGTTTAGGGAAAGAGATTGTTGAGAAAATTGCCGGAGTTACCTTTCCAACATGTATCAGCAGACCTTTTTCAATACAGAAGTCAAGTATATCTTGTCATTCAAGATATTTAGTCAAAATATCCAGAAGTAATCATTTTAAAAACGACTAAAAGTGAAGATGTTATTGAAAAACTAAAAGAAGTTTTTGGTAGGTTTGGAATACCAGAATTATTTTACTCTGACGGTGGACCACAATTTGATAGTTTTTCCTTTAGAATGTTTGCAAAGAATTTCAATTTCAATCACATTATGAGTAGTCCTAGATTTGCACAAAGCAATGGATCAGCAGAAAGAGCCGTGCAACTGGTTAAAAAGTTTTAAAAAAGTGTGAAGATCCTTACTTGGGAATCCTAGCTTACCGTAATACTCCACTTTCCTGCGGAAATTCTCCTGCTAAAATATTATTTGGAAGTAAATTAAGAGAAGTTTTACCTACTACTTAAGAAAACTTAAAACCAAAGTTAATTGATCATAATAAAATAAAAATGATACAACATCAAGAACAAGAAAAAGCTAAAAAGAATTATGACAAAAGACATAAGTCGAAAATTTTACCTTTATTGGAAGAAAATGATCAAGTTTTTATTAAAGATATAAAACTTGGTGGAAGCATTATCCGAAATTGCAAAGAGCCAAATTCATTTATGGTAGAAACAGAAGATGGTGATATTTTCAGAAGAAATCGCAAATTTTTGACTAAACTTCCAAGTAAAACTGAAAACTTGACTAAAAAGGAGAAAAAGACACAAAATAAGACTAATGAAAATAAAAAGACCAAAGATGAGACACAAAAAGAAGAAAAGACAGAAGGGAGAGAAAAGAGAGAAAGAAGAAAACCAAAGAAGTTCAATGATTATGTGATGTAATAATGATTTGTTTATTTCATATAAGTGATTTGTGTTTTCTTTATATTAATCTCAAATTAAGTGTTTTCTTAGTTTAGGAATTTGTCTTCTTTAATTTAGATTTTTCTAAAAAGAAAAATTAAAAAAGAAAAGGAGATGTACAGTAGGTGTTTCATAGACCACTTTTGTTTATGATTCCAAGATTGTTGTCAAATGATCAGCTGTTCTGTTGAGGGAAAGACATTGTTCTTTGGGTCTTATAAAATACACATTTAGTTTAAAACGCTCTTGAGTTTTTATTAAATTAAAGTTACTTAAAACTATAATAATATAAAAGGCTTAATAGAGACAATCGTACAAAAAGTGCAAAAAAAGCAAATGCAGTTCTGGAACCAGAGAATCAACAAGAAAATTTTGGGTCAAATATGATATGCTACAAAAAGGAAGAGTTTGTTATTTTTCGTTACGATGATGAGTATTTTCCCGGAATAAATAAAGATGTTGTCCAGTCCGCATAAAATCTATGAGAGTAAGTGGAATGTTTTGGTAATGGCTTAAAAACGATGATATCTTGGTATATCCATGAGAGGATGTTATTTTAAAAATACCTGCACCTAGACAAATATCCAACAGAGGAATCTACAGTGTTCCAGAAATGGATGGTATTTCTAAAAGGTTTATTTCTTTAGAATAAAATTGTTTATAATTTTAAGTTTTGTTAATGTTTTTCTAAATGTTCATAGCTTTAAGTTTTTCTTAATGTTCAGTATTAAAAAGTTTCTTTCTTAATAATTCAATAAACTAATATAATAAAATGTTATTAACATTAAATGTAAAAGTTAAAATTTGATGCTGATCTAAAAAGAACAGAAAACAGTAATTTGTATCCAAACCAACATGCGCTAAATCCATAGGACGGAATAGGGGGTCCTGACGGGCGGAAGTAGGGAAATAATTAATAGGGCGGACGGAAGATTTTATATATTTTTTTTCTTACCAAATCGGTCTATTTTTTTAAAATTAAAAAACAAATACGTTAATTTAGTTAGTTTTTTGTAAATTAAAACTTTTTGAAGGCGCGACATATATTTTCTTCTGTATCTTTTTGTCAGATTTTCTTATATGTGTTATCAGTGGACGGAATTTGGTGCTTTTACGTGACAGGACTTTTGTCTTACTGGGTGGTCTTCATTTTTAGTAAATGTACCATGAAAAAATTTTTGATATTACAAGAAAATACGGTATTCTTCTGGTACGTTTAACAAACTCGACTCCAGCCCGTTTATAACTCACACCCTCTTGTTGGGTTTCCATTGTCACCGCTGGCTCAATTAGACTCCGGTCCGTTTATAATTCACACCCTTTTATTCGGCTTCTACTGTTATCGCTGGGCTCAAACATGATGACTAGGCACATTTCATACACATTCTAAAATTCGAAAAGAAACAGTGGCGTATCATTTAGACTTTTTTAATTTCTTAATAAAACTGTGTGGAGTTGTGTGAAGATATAACGAATAGTGTTGGATTTTTGTAATTTTTAGAAAGGTAATTCCTATTTTTTTTAGGTTTCTAGATTCGTACGCACTTACCTAATGAGATAGGTTAGTACCTATATAATGTAATAAGTATAAAAGTTTTGAAAAAAATATTTATTTTTAGTTTTTCAGCAAAAAAAGGCTTAGGAGAAGTTAAATAAAAAATTAATACCTAATAATGATGAATTAAAAAATTATAGCACTTCACTGGACAGAGAAAGATAGCGCTAATTGAAGCAACCTCTTTGCGCCTTATTTTACTTTGGTCTGACAATAAATACTAATGAATAAAAGGCCGTAAAGATCACAGCTAATCTTACAATGTGAAGGTGTTAAAATACTGACTGGTACTATTTTAACCTGGCTTTATTGCAATAATCTTTGTGTTTAGCCTTATTTTAAAAACCAAATATTTCTACATGTAGTAAACCCGTTATCATTTTTAATAAATGCCACACAATAAATCTATACAAATAAAAAATAAATATTACCTCACAACAAACAGGAATCCGTAGCTTTACGACTTTACAGCAGTACCAGTTGCTAGCGTGAAAAAGCAGCACTAAATATTTGCACACTTATCACAAATTCCAATACGTAGTTAGGTAAAAAAAATTAAATGCATAGGTATAAATATGGGCGCACCGTGGCCCGCCCCCCTCGCCAAGCCCAAGATTTTTTTAAATATTTTCCTCATATTTCATGAATTAAAAGACTAAAGAGTATAAAATTTGCCGTAATGGGGCCTCGGGCCCCCCCAAGACATATTCCTGGATGCACCACTGGTATAAAAATTAGGAATGGAAGACCTGTAGCCAACTTTGCCGTCCAAAGTGAAATGGGATTAACTGCAAAAAATTCAAAACTGAGTTATTGGATTTTTGGACTTTTAGTTGATCGATTTGTCTCCTCAAATCTCTAAAACCATATAGATTGATTGTAAATGTCAAAATCACAGTGTTACATTTAAGCTTAACTCCAAAATTTTAACTAAAGGGGATTATCTCAGTTTTCTCGTAAAATGCAGTCACAACCTTTTTGTTTTGGACGGCAGAACTTGACATTCGAAAACCAAAGAACACAGTAATTGGTTTGGATGCGTTAGGGCCTTGTACCCTACGGTTGGTTGCCGAACAGTGGTTTAAAACGGCTAAATTTCGGAAAAAGTAAATATCTTTAAGAATATTTGAAATTTTTCTACATATATTCAACACATATTTACCAATTTTTTTTAGCTAATTTCTCCCCCTTTCATCTACCTCACCCTTGCAGGATGTAGGGTAAACATTTTGTAAAATAAATAAGAAGGTAAAAAATTACTCAATATTACTAACAACGGTTACTAACTTAGTAACCATTGTTACTAGATTGATTGATGATTATTTTTACGAAAAAACTACTTCCGCCCTCCTTTGTATCATGACATAGCAGTGGCGGATCCAGGGAGGGGCAGAGGGTCCCGGGCACCCCAACATGCCAATAAAGGCAACCGCGAGTTGGAACAAAATTTACCTCAAACATCACTTTTTTCATTTTTTTTTCTAAAAAACACTGAATGTTTCAAAAATGTTCACCTGCGGCGCATTTTGTCACCTATGTAGTTTTTGCTTCCTCCTTGGCCTCTCCCCCCTGGAAATTCTAGATCCGCCACTGTGACATAGGCGTACTAAGGGGAGGGGGGCTGCATGCTCCTCTGCCTCAATGCCCCCACAGTGCCTTAAATTTCCTTGCGGAATTAAACAAAGAGTACTATGATTTTTCTTAAATTATTTGGCAATTTCTTGTCGCCTACTTATTTATTTAATAAATTTATTTAGTGTGGTGAAAAGTAAAGTAATCCACAAATTTATATCTTAAACTCCTTTTTTAACTTTTTAAAAGAATAAAAAAAAATATTTTTGTTATAAATATTCCACCAATTATGTACCGGGTCACCGTTTATAAAGTTCCACATGGAAAAACTTTTTTATTACTTGTCAAATAAAGATAATTCAAAACTTAAATTACTCAAGAGAGGTCCTTTTTTAGCATCTTGTATGTTTTTTCAAAATTTTGTAATAAATCAATCTGGATATTTAAGCGGTTCTTGAGTAAAATAAAAAATAATTTGCCTTAAGGGCAATGTGTTAGCCAAGAAAAAATAGTTTAGCGAGTTCTTTGTTCAACACATTGCTCTGTCAGGACAAAGGTGACAAATGATATATTTTTGGAATAAGAAAGAAAAGATCTATCAAAAATTTAAAAAATGTCCAAGGTGTTCTATTAAAATAAGGACCCAATGGCCATCTTGCGTTGTGACTTTTAAAAAAAGTAAAAATATAATAAAAATATTCATAATTTTCATTCCCTCTCTGATTTATCTTTTTCTGCCAAATAACAAAAAAGTTGTGTGGAAGTTGAACTTTATAGGCAGATATTGGCAGCTAAAAGCTATGCAGTCATAAAGATATTGTAGAATATAACCATAAAAAATCTCATTGTGGGAAGAAGCGGGATGAAAACTTTTAGTCTGCAGAACTGTGCATACATCAAAATAACATGGTTTTTCCTGTTATTTTAATTTTTTTTGAAATTATATATGACTTTTTTTTTCTTTTTAGGCTTAAAAAATACTACTAAGTATACGCACTAAACGAATAAATAAGAAAAAGGAAAATTGACTAAGCAGTTTTCGTTTAAGAGGTAAATAAATAACGGGTTGCAGATTGAGAAAAACATTAGAAATAAATACAAAATTTTACTTTACCGTCCAATTTTTCAAAATTCAAAATTAATTTAAAAAAAACAATTATAGGTTTAAACTAAAGAGACACTTCTTTACAAAAAAAATCGAAATATTTAAAAAAAAAAGCTTGATATGCATAGTTTTTTTCCCAGGGATAAACTATTCTGTGCCGCAGCTTCTACGTAGGGTATTGAAAGAGAGGCAGGAGGAGGTTTTACCGAGGGTTTTACCCACTTCTAAATGTTGAATATTATTTATTAATTTTGTTATTTTCAAACAAAACTTAACGACTTAACTTATTCCTACCTACATATTATTGTACAATATAGAGGGTGTTTCCTAAACATTGGTCAAAAATTCGTGGTGTGATTCCTGGAGTATTTTCATGAAAAAAAGTTCCTATAAACATTACATTAAGGGCACCCTGAAGACTTTTACAATTTTGAGGTTATAATCGAATTTGCCGTCAAAATGTTATTTTTTTCGTTTTGATTTGGTTTTTTTGTTTTGATACAGGCCAATAAAAAGAAATGCTTTTTACCCAAATTACCAGAACGAAATGACAGCGCAGAGGCAGCACTTAGCAGAACCACAACGAGGTATCAAATAAGCGTTCCTAAAACTCCCTATTAGATTAGGGGCCATTCCTAAATTACGTAACGCTTGAGATGAGGGGTGGTTAAGGCATGCGTTGTGTACCTAATAATGAACCTTTTTGCTATAAAAATAGTCTCGTGTGTTATTTTTAGCAATTTATTTTTATTAAATTACATAAATAGCAAGGGATTATTTAAAATAACAATCTTTGAAACTGAGTCTGATTCACCTGCATAAATTAATAGATTTGTTTTATTATGGCGAATTTTGCTTATATAAATAAATTAGTCAGAAGATAAAAATAATGAAATTTATTCTAGTATGTACTTCCCAGGTCAATAAACAATTGAAACCCTGAGTAAATTTTTTACTCAAAAATAATAAAATTTTTAAGACACTCTTTCCAGGAAACATCTTATTTTTTAACGAAAAATTATTGTCATTTCCAAGGCATCTTATGACATATGTAATGACTTGGAGTTATCACAGCGTGACCGTTTGAAAATGAAAGAGCTAAGTTTTTGGCCTATTTTTGACAAACGTCAACCCGTCAATTTTGTTGGCGAGAGTAACATCTTTTGGCTACTTTCATGTTTATATCTGATAATTTATTTAGTAATACCATCAGCTGATATTGCTTTCAAATTATGTAATGCTAAAATTCATCATCATCATTTATTTATTATGGGGGCACGGCAGTGCCCCGCTAAGTTCGCGCGTAAAATGCTGTACCATCTTTTCTTGAAACATTTCAGCCCATATTTGACCTATTTAAAACTCTACTTTGGAATGAGCTACGAATCCTAAACTTTGCACAGTCGTAGATCTTTATAGATTTAACAACATCTCCAAGTTTCATGGACTCTCATGAAGTAGTAAAGTAGTTACGAAATTTCAAAAAACGTCGAAATTGCCACTCACTCATGTATAGAACATATAAAATCATTTTTTATTGTAAATGTATGTAATTGCATAGTTAAACGTAGTTTTTCTTTCTGATAAACTTTTCTTAATAGCTATTTTCGATATTGTCAAATATAAAGAAACTTTAATCTTGCGCCAAATTCATATTTCTTGAAAATGTTGTCAATAACTAAAAAAATTAGATATCTGATGATTGTATTTTAGGTTTTAGGACATGCAGGACTTGTTATGAAGAAAAACTCTTCTCATAAAATTAATAATTCAAAAGATTTTAATATGGTTCCAACTTAGCAACATACTGTATTTGTGAATTTTTATTACTACAAAATAATCATATGCCTATAGTCTAGACTTATTAAAAGAAAAATCATCAAAGTTACGCCTTTATTAATTTGTCAACATTTTGTGTGTTTGATTTTGTTTATTTATGATAGGATAGGATCAGCTTTACATTTTACGATTTTTAAATTAATAAAAAAGTTTGCTTACTCACGAATTGTTGCTGTTTATTATAAATATTTTGCGGAATTATATCTCTATTTGTATTGTTAAAAGTAATACCACAAAGTATAGTATATTTTGTGGTAATACTCATAAATTTGGCTAGGTATGCTGTTTTTGCTTTATTTAGGGTGACCATATGTGTTTAGCGTAAAAGGACGACATCAGAGCCAAAAAAGCCGGATTTTCAATACAAAAGCCACAGAAAGCCGGCCATGTTGAAAAACCGTCCTAAAAATATTTGATGACCAAAAAGAAAAGTCCCTTGAAACCGAGAAGCCTGCATTTGCATGGAGTAAGATGGCTTAACACACTTCCAGATGAATAAAAAATTGCAAACTTAATAATAAACTACTAGAAAAATAATAAATAGGTTAAAATAAACATTTTGGAAAAAATTGCGCCACAGAGAAAAACTTAGACAAAAAATGAAGCCACGCCGCGAGCGAAAATTAAAAAAAAGCACGTTTCGTAGAAATTTGCGCCGTAAATGACAGCATCTGCAATAATAAAATACTCTGCCAATCTATGGGCACCTAAGCTCACATTACGTACTATAGTTATAGTGTGAGCTAATATAATCAAAAACTGAAATATATTTTATTCAACTCCAGACTCAATTACCTTTCGTTTGATACCACACAAGCCATGTTTTGACTTAAACTCAAATTTTTTTAATCTACTAATACTTTTGAAAAAACTAAAATGTATTTTGTTTAACTCCAGACTCAATTACCTTTCGTTTGATATCACACACGCCATATTTTCACTTAAACTCTAATTTTTGACATCTACCCCCACCCTTTTTTTAAAAATAAACTAAAATTCATTTTTTTAAACACCAGACTTAATTACCTTTCGTTTGATATCACACACGCCATATTTTCACATAAACTCTAATTTTTGGAATCTACCCCCACCCTTTTATTTGGCTTGCGTTCGGTGGATTTTGTTCATTTTTAAATGGGACCATCACGGCCCAAGACCCAACTTAGGAACCAAATTTCATTAAAATCGGACAAGCGGTTTTTGAGTTATGCGGGTTGGTCGTTACAGACAGACATACAGACAGACAGACAGACAGACAGACAGACAGACAGACAGACAGACAGACAGACAGACAGACAGACAGACAGACAGACAGACAGACAGACAGACAGACAGACAGACAGACAGACAGACAGACAGACAGACAGACAGACAGACAGACAGACAGACAGACAGACAGACAGACAGACAGACAGACAGACAGACAGACAGACAGACAGACAGACAGACAGACAGACAGACAGACAGACAGACAGACAGACAGACAGACAGACAGACAGACAGACAGACAGACAGACAGACAGACAGACAGACAGACAGACAGACAGACAGACAGACAGACAGACAGACAGACAGACAGACAGACAGACAGACAGACAGACAGACAGACAGACAGACAGACAGACAGACAGACAGACAGACAGACAGACAGACAGACAGACAGACAGACAGACAGACAGACAGACAGACAGACAGACAGACAGACAGACAGACAGACAGACAGACAGACAGACAGACAGACAGACAGACAGACAGACAGACAGACAGACAGACAGACAGACAGACAGACAGACAGACAGACAGACAGACAGACAGACAGACAGACAGACAGACAGACAGACAGACAGACAGACAGACAGACAGACAGACAGACAGACAGACAGACAGACAGACAGACAGACAGACAGACAGACAGACAGACAGACAGACAGACAGACAGACAGACAGACAGACAGACAGACAGACAGACAGACAGACAGACAGACAGACAGACAGACAGACAGACAGACAGACAGACAGACAGACAGACAGACAGACAGACAGACAGACAGACAGACAGACAGACAGACAGACAGACAGACAGACAGACAGACAGACAGACAGACAGACAGACAGACAGACAGACAGACAGACAGACAGACAGACAGACAGACAGACAGACAGACAGACAGACAGACAGACAGACAGACAGACAGACAGACAGACAGACAGACAGACAGACAGACAGACAGACAGACAGACAGACAGACAGACAGACAGACAGACAGACAGACAGACAGACAGACAGACAGACAGACAGACAGACAGACAGACAGACAGACAGACAGACAGACAGACAGACAGACAGACAGACAGACAGACAGACAGACAGACAGACAGACAGACAGACAGACAGACAGACAGACAGACAGACAGACAGACAGACAGACAGACAGACAGACAGACAGACAGACAGACAGACAGACAGACAGACAGACAGACAGACAGACAGACAGACAGACAGACAGACAGACAGACAGACAGACAGACAGACAGACAGACAGACAGACAGACAGACAGACAGACAGACAGACAGACAGACAGACAGACAGACAGACAGACAGACAGACAGACAGACAGACAGACAGACAGACAGACAGACAGACAGACAGACAGACAGACAGACAGACAGACAGACAGACAGACAGACAGACAGACAGACAGACAGCAAAACAAAAAAGTTACAAAATCATCTGAAACGCAAAGATATATAAAAATTTTTGAAATCGGAGCAACTTTTTTTTTCTCGAAAAAATTAGGATCACCATAGCTCACACTACTTATAGTATAGACAAAAAAAATTGAAATCGAAAAAGGTTTCAAAAAATTGCTCCGTAGACAAAAATTTTCAAAAAATTAGATACTTTTCGAAAAAAGTTTTAACAATTCTTGAATAAATGGTGCCAAAAATTTTCGGGAAAAATGTTACCAAAAGTTTTGGTTAGTATCAAAAATATAAACGCGCCGCCCCGTGAATTGATCAGTTCGATCCTGATCAATTATGTTAATTTTCAATTATGTTAATTTTGTGGTTGGGAGGGCTAAACCATTAACGCGCCCCTGGATAATCAAAAACAAAGAGTCTCTTGGGTCGCCAAAAAGCCGAACGAACAAAAAAGCCGACCGGACATTTTCATTTTGCCAAAAACCCGGAGTTGCGAAAGCGAGAATTTAATGTTTAATTTTAAATTTAATCTAACTTGTTTTTTCTTAAATCTTAGCTCCCCTGTCCTCTTGATGGGAGATCAAAATCTGTGTTAAGCCTAATAACCGTGGTCAATTGATCGCAAACATACCCTAATCGGCCTGAACACCATTATTTGTGTTTTTTAAAAAACTACTTATTAAAAAATATATTTTTTTAAATAATAGGTACTTTTTCAAAAAGTAGTTCTTCCAAAAACCAATTTATAAAAAAAAATTAAAAATCTTGAAAGAAAATTATTTTTTTAAATATTTTTCAAACGTGAAACCTCTCTTTGCGGACACCTCTATTAGGTCAACAAATTTGTTAAAACCAAGGGGAGGTTTCAGAATTTTTTAACCAAAAAAAATTGTCCGCGTCCCGTTATTAGAGTGTCCGGTTATAGGAGTGAATTTTACATGTAGAAATGGAGAAAAACTTGATTCCAACAAATTTGTCCGACTAATAGAGAGAGAGAAAATAAACAAACATGAAGTCTTAAACCTCGTCGGCGTCGAATTGGCTGCGCAAATTGTCCCATCCCTCTCCCATCCAGCTAGTACAGCAGGGTGGGCTTTAGATGGAACGCTCACTCTAGCGGGTTATTATTTGAATTTTTGAAAAAAAAAACAGAAAGTCTTTTTCATGATGCAAAGTTTTCTTGTTGGGCCCCTGAAAGGGGTTCATTAAAATACAACTTTTTCTCAAATAAAATGACCCCCCGTGAGGAATCGGCTGCGCGAATTGTCCCATCCCTCCCCCATCCAGCTAGGACAGCAGGGTGGTGACTCTTGCGGTTAATATTGGAATTAAAAAAAAAAGACGCCAACTGAGTTTTTCCAACAATGTAAAGTTTTTTTTGGGCCTCTGAAAGGGGCTCATTAAAATACAACTTTTTTTCAGATAGAATGACCCCACTTGCGGAACCTCATTTGAAACCTTATGAAAAAGGAAAAACGGAATATTTCTTGACATGTCATTTAAAACGTCGAAAAATAGTTTTATTTATAAACATAGGTGTGTCAAATAAAAAACCAAAATTTATGATAGATTTTGAATTTCTTTCCAAAAAAAACTATAATAAATAATTTTTTGAAATTTTAAAAAACGCATGTCAGAAAAAATTATAACTCTAATTTGCTTTTTTCGTATGCTTGAATGAATGAATGAATGTTAGGTGGGCGGAAAAAGTCCCATGCACTTAGGCCACCTTGAAAGTAAAGAACTTCGTGATATAGTGACCTTAAGAATACTAAGGTGTTTATTAAGGCGACAGTGTCCTATCAAGAGCCCTGTCGCCATGCGCCAATCTCATATCTTTTTTCCCAAGTGTGAGAAAAGACCTCGCTCTGAAGGCGCTTACCACTCCGATAAGGAGCTTGGCCTGCCTCATTTTCTCCGTGTCTTCTCAGAGCGCCTGTTCAAGTCACATTTTAGGGACGTCATGGCAAGACACGCCTCGATCAATCAGCTGATGACCCCATTCTAGTTAGTTGGTCAGCCTCCTCGTTTCCAAGAATGCCCTCATGTCCTGAAACCCAGAGGAGATCAACCTTGTTGTGTCCTGCCAGGGTTTTTAGTATATCCCTACAAGAAGGCTACAAGTGCAGAGCTTACTCTAGCCGATTTAATGGCAGACAGTGCAGCTCTAGTCTCTAAGCATATGTTGATGTCTTTTCCTGACAGAGACATTTCTAGGTTTTTGTAACCACACATCAGAATGGCGTATACCTCTGCCTGGAAAACAGTGGTATACTTGCCCAGGGAAAAATGAAATTTCGCTCCTATTTTTTTTGTAAGCTTTTTGAGTATGGTACCACAAGTGGGGTTATCCCATCTACAAAAAAAATATTGTATGTGTGCAAGAAAGGCCGTAGAAAAGCGCAATCGATGTGTTTTAGTTTTTTCGAAAAAAATTTTTTTTATCCCGCTAGAGGCGGCGTTCCATTTAAAGTCTCCAACCTGTATATTATATTCTATAATCTTTGTATTGTATAATTCGTCACGTGATGAGACGTAGTTTTGTTACCTGAGTAGAGTTATTAAATAAATACGATATTATTTTGATATTTTTATATTTTTGTAAAAGTGTAAATCTAATTTTATAATTATAATATATTAATATAAACAAATAAATACAACATTTTAACTGTTTTAAATGACAACACCATGAACCATTTTTTTAATGAAATAAAAACTGCGCAAAATGTTGATGTCATGTTACTAACAAGAGAGACTAGATGAAAGCTGATCAAGCTTTTAATCACTATATGATGTACTACTTCTACTCTTTTCGTTACCACGGCCTATTTCTAGTTGTTACTGTAGAATCACCAGAGCAAGGACATACGTATTTCCTATCGCAAGATTGTGTAGATTCATTAAATAAACCAATGACACATTTGTATAGGGTTTGGCTAAATCTTCCATTTAAACGTTTAAAGCAATAATAGTACTTGCGGCAGGAAGTATCACCAGGCATGGGATATCTTCCGTTAGCTGAGCAAGTAAAAGTATTGTTTACATTACCTGCGTCGCAGTATGCTGGGATTGTTCCAGTTGACCCACCGGGTGTAGTAGACTCGGTTGTAGTATTTGTAGAAAATGTTCTAGGCGTTGAAGTAGTTACAGTGCTGGTTATTACACTAGTTGTATCTGTGTCGCCGCTTGTTGGGCTGATATCACATGGACACTTAAATCTTTTATCACAAGATTGTGTAGCTTCATTAAATAAACCAATGACACATTTGTATAGGGTCTGGCTAAATCTTCCACTTAAAAGTTTAAAGCAATAATAGTACTTGCGGCAGGAAGTATCACCAGGCATAGGATATCTTCCGTTAGCTGAGCAAGTAAAAGTATTATTTGCATTCTTTGTATCGCAATATACTGGAGTTGTACCAGTTGACCCTCCAGGGATTGTAGAATCCGTTGCAAAAGTCGTGGAAAGAGTTGTTGGAATAATTGGTGCACTAGTTGTAGAGCTTTGCCCAGTACTGCTTGCCGTTGTACTTGTTGTGTCTGCAGCATTGCTTGTTGAACTGGTGTGACAGGGACATATGTATGTTTTACTACAAGATTGTGTAGCTTCGTTAAACAAACCATTTGCACATTCATATAGTGTTTGGCTGAAATTACCGCTTGAAAGTTTATAGCAATAATAGTACTTGAGGCATGTAGTATCACCGGGCATAGGATATCTTCCATTTGCTAAACAAGTAAAGGGATTGTTTGCACTGCTTGCATCGCAATATACTGGTGTTGTGTCAGTTGGCCTTCCAGGGGTTGTAGACTCTGTGGTACCCGTCATTGCACTTGTTGTATCTGAAGGAGCACTTGTTGAACTGTTGTTACAAGGGCATACATAAGTTTTGTCGCAAGATTGTGTAGCTCCATTAAATAAACCATTGGCACATTCATATAAAGTTTGGCTAAAATTACCACTTGAAAGCTTAAAACAATAATAATACTTAAGACATGAAGTATCGCCGGGCATAGGATATCTTCCATTTGCTAAACATGAAAAGTTATTGCTTGCATTCTTTGCATCGCAATAAACTGGTGTTGTGCCAGTTGACCCTCCAGAGGTTGTATACTCTGTAGTGCCCGTCATTGCACTAGTTGTGTCTGGAGGAGCGCTTGTTGAACTGTTGCTACAAGGGCATACATACGTTTTGTCACAAGATTGTGTAGCTCCATTAAATAAACCACTGGCACATTCGTATAGAGTTTGACTAAAATTACCACTTGAAAGTTTGAAGCAATAATAGTACTTGAGACATGAAGTATCACCGGGCATAGGATACCTTCCATTTAATAAACAAGTGAAGCTATTGTTTGTATTCCTTGCATCGCAATATACTGGAGTTGTGCCAGTTGATCCTCCGGCGGATGTAGACTCCGTTGCAGTGCTTGTGGAAAGTGTTGTTGAAGGTGTAGTAGGTAAGGTGCTTTGCTTGGTAGTGCTCGTCATTGCACTAGTTGTGTCTGGAGGAGCGCTTGTTGATCTGTTGCTACAAGGGCATACATAAGCTTTGTCGCAAGATTGTGAAGCTCCATTAAAGAAACCATTCGCACATTCGTACAAAGTTTGACTAAATTTACCACTTGAAAGTTTCAAGCAATAAAAGTACTTGAGACATGAAGTATCACCAGGCATGGGATATCTCCCATTTGCTAAACAATTGAAGGTATTGTTTGCATTCCTTGGATCGCAATAAACTGGTGTTGTACCAGTTGACCCTCCAGGGGTGGTAGACTCCGTTGCAGTGCTTGTGGAAAATGTTGTTGAAGGTGTTGTGCCAGTTGACCCTCCATGGGTTGTAGACTCTGTTGTGCTCGTGATTGCACTAGTTGTGTCTGGAGGAGCGCTTGTTGAATTGCTGCTACAAGGGCATACATAAGTTTTGTCGCAAGATTGTGTAGCTTCACTAAAGAAACCATTGGCACATTCGTACAAAGTTTGACTAAATTTACCACTTGAAAGTTTCAAGCAATAAAAGTACTTGAGACATGAAGTATCACCAGGCATGGGATATCTTCCATTTGCTAAACAAGTAAAAGTGTTATTTGAATTCTTTGCATCGCAATATACTGGTGTTGTGCCAGTTGACCCTCCAGGGGTTGTAGACTCCGTTGCAGTACTTGTGGAAAGTGTTGTTGAAGGTGTTGTGCCAGTTGACCCTCCAGGGTTTGTAGACTCTGGAGTGCCCGTCATTGCACTAGTTGTGTCTGGAGGAGCGCTTGTTGAGCTGCTGTTACAAGGGCATACATAAGTTTTGTCACAGGATTGTGTAGCTCCATTAAAGAAACCATTGGCACATTCATACAAAGTTTGACTAAATTTACCACTTGAAAGTTTCAAGCAATAAAAGTACTTGAGACATGAAGTATCACCAGGCATGGGATATCTTCCATTTGCTAAACAAGTGAAGGTATTGTTTGCATTCCTTGGATCGCAATATACTGGTGTTGTGCCAGTTGACCCTCCAGGGGTCGTAGACTGCGTTGCAGTGCTTGTGGAAAGTGTGGTTGAAGGTGTTGTGCCAGTTGACCCTCCAGGGGTTGTAGACTCTGTTGTGCCCGTGATTGCACTAGTTGCGTCTGGAGGAGCGCTTGTTGAACTGTTGCTACAAGGGCATACATATGTTTTGTCGCAAGATTGTGTAGCTCCATTAAAGTAACCATTGGCACATTCGTACAAAGTTTGACTAAATTTACCACTTGAAAGTTTCAAGCAATAAAAGTACTTGAGACATGAAGTATCACCAGGCATGGAATATCTTCCATTTGCTAAACAAGTAAAAGTATTATTTGAATTCTTTGCATCGCAATATACTGGTGTTGTGCCAGTTGACCCTCCAGGGGTCGTAGACTCCGTTGCAGTACTTGTGGAAAGTGTTGTTGAAGGTGTGCCAGTTGACCCTCCAGGGGTTGTAGACTCTGTAGTGCCCGTAATTGCACTAGTCGTGTCTGGAGGAGCGCTTGTTGAACTGTTGCTACAAGGGCATACATAAGCTTTGTCGCAAGATTGTGAAGCTCCATTAAAGAAACCATTCGCACACTCGTACAAAGTTTGACTAAATTTACCACTTGAAAGTTTCAAGCAATAAAAGTACTTGAGACATGAAGTATCACCAGGCATGGGATATCTTCCATTTGCTAAACAAGTAAAAGTGTTATTTGAATTCTTTGCATCGCAATATACTGGTGTTGTGCCAGTTGACCCTCCAGGGGTTGTAGACTCCGTTGCAGTACTTGTGGACAGTGTTGTTGAAGGTGTTGTGCCAGTTGACCCTCCAGGGGTTGTAGACTCTGTAGTGTCCGTGATTGCACTAGTCGTGTCTGGAGGAGCACTTGTTGAGCTGCTGCTACAAGGGCATATATAAGTTTTGTCGCAAGATTGTGTAGCTCCATTAAAGAAACCATTGGCACATTCGTACAAAGTTTGACTAAATTTACCACTTGAAAGTTTCAAGCAATAAAAGTACTTGAGACATGAAGTATCACCAGGCATGGGATATCTTCCATTTGCTAAACAAGTAAAAGTATTATTTGAATTATTTGCATCGCAATATACTGGTGTTGTGCCAGTTGACCCTCCAGGGGTTGTAGAATCCGTTGCAGTGCTTGTGGACAGTGTTGTTGAAGGTGTAGTAGGTAAGGTGCTCTGCTCTGTAGTGCTCGTCATTGCACTAGTTGTGTCTGGAGGAGCGCTTGTTGAGCTGCTGCTACAAGGGCATACATAAGTTTTGTCACAGGATTGTGTAGCTCCATTAAAGAAACCATTGGCACATTCATACAAAGTTTGACTAAATTTACCACTTGAAAGTTTCAAGCAATAAAAGTACTTGAGACATGAAGTATCACCAGGCATGGGATATCTTCCATTTGCTAAACAAGTAAAAGTATTATTTGAATTATTTGCATCGCAATATACTGGTGTTGTGCCAGTTGACCCTCCAGGGGTTGTAGAATCCGTTGCAGTGCTTGTGGACAGTGTTGTTGAAGGTGTAGTAGGTAAGGTGCTCTGCTCTGTAGTGCTCGTCATTGCACTAGTTGTGTCTGGAGGAGCGCTTGTTGAGCTGCTGCTACAAGGGCATACATAAGTTTTGTCACAGGATTGTGTAGCTCCACTAAAGAAACCATTGGCACATTCATACAAAGTTTGACTAAATTTACCACTTGAAAGTTTCAAGCAATAAAAGTACTTGAGACATGAAGTATCACCAGGCATGGGATATCTTCCATTTGCTAAACAAGTGAAGGTATTGTTTGCATTCCTTGGATCGCAATATACTGGTGTTGTGCCAGTTGACCCTCCAGGGGTCGTAGACTGCGTTGCAGTGCTTGTGGAAAGTGTTGTTGAAGGTGTTGTGCCAGTTGACCCTCCAGGGGTTGTATACTCTGTTGTGCCCGTGATTGCACTAGTTGCGTCTGGAGGAGCGCTTGTTGAACTGTTGCTACAAGGGCATATATAAGTTTTGTCGCAAGATTGTGTAGCTCCATTAAAGTAACCATTGGCACATTCGTACAAAGTTTGACTAAATTTACCACTTGAAAGTTTCAAGCAATAAAAGTACTTGAGACATGAAGTATCACCAGGCATGGGATATCTTCCATTTGCTAAACAAGTAAAAGTGTTATTTGAATTACTTGCATCGCAATACACTGGTGTTGTGCCAGTTGACTCTCCAGGGGTTGTAGACTCTGGAGTGCCCGTCATTGCACTAGTTGTGTCTGGAGGAGCGCTTGTTGAGCTGCTGCTACAAGGGCATACATAAGTTTTGTCACAGGATTGTGTAGCTCCATTAAAGAAACCATTGGCACATTCATACAAAGTTTGACTAAATTTACCACTTGAAAATTTCAAGCAATAAAAGTACTTGAGACATGAAGTATCACCAGGCATGGGATATCTTCCATTTGCTAAACAAGTAAAAGTATTATTTGAATTCTTTGCATCGCAATATACTGGTGTTGTGCCAGTTGACCCTCCAGGGGTCGTAGACTCCGTTGCAGTGCTTGTGGAAAGTGTTGTTGAAGGTGTTGTGCCAGTTGACCCTCCAGGGGTTGTAGACTCTGTAGTGCCCGTGATTGCACTAGTCGTGTCTGGAGGAGCGCTTGTTGAACTGTTGCTACAAGGGCATACATAAGTTTTGTCGCAAGATTGTGTAGCTCCATTAAAGAAACCATTGGCACATTCGTACAAAGTTTGACTAAATTTACCACTTGAAAGTTTCAAGCAATAAAAGTACTTGAGACATGAAGTATCACCAGGCATGGGATATCTTCCATTTGCTAAACAAGTGAAGGTATTATTTGAATTCTTTGCATCGCAATATACTGGTGTTGTGCCAGTTGACCCTCCAGGGGTCGTAGACTCCGTTGCAGTGCTTGTGGAAAGTGTTGTTGAAGGTGTTGTGCCAGTTGACCCTCCAGGGGTTGTAGACTCTGTAGTGCCCGTGATTGCACTAGTCGTGTCTGGAGGAGCGCTTGTTGTACTGCTGCTACAAGGGCATACATAAGTTTTGTCGCAAGATTGTGTAGCTCCATTAAATAAACCATTGGCACATTCGTATAAAGTTTGACTAAAATTACCACTTGAAAGTTTAAAGCAATAATAGTACTTGAGACATAAAGTATCACCGGGCATGGGATATCTTCCATTCGCTAAACAAGTAAAGGTATTGTTTGCATTCCGTGCATCGCAATATACTGGAGTTGTGCCAGTTGACCCTCCAGGAGATGTGGATTTCGTTGCAATACTTGTGGAAAGTGTTGTTCTAGATGTAGTAGTTAAGGTGCTTTGCACTGTAGTGCCCGTCATTGCACTTGTTGTGTCTGAAGCAACACTTGTTGAGCTATTTCCACAAGGGCATACATATGTTTTATCACAAGATTGTGTAGATTCGTTAAATAATCCAAAAGCACATTCGTATACAGTTTGGCTAAAGCTACCACTGGAGAGTTTAAAGCAATAATAGTATTTTAAACATGAAAGATCACCGGGCATAGGATATCTTCCATTTGCTGAACAAGTGAAGGTTTTGTTAATATTGCTGGAGTCGCAGTAGGCGGGAGTTGTTACTTCCGGTGTACGGGTAGCCGTTGTAGTGGTAGGTTTATTTGTATTACATGTAGCAGCGCTTGATGTAGTATTTCTGTCATTAGGAATAGTAATTGTCCCTGGAGTCGTTGAGCTTGAGGTACATGGACACTTGTAACCTAAATCACATGATTGAGTATCTTCATTAAATAAACCAGGGTCGCAACTGTATTCGGTCTGAGTAAAACCTGTATTATGAAGTTCATAGCAATAATAATAATGTTTGCAGGTAGTATCGCCTGGCACTGCATATCTCCCATTAATTGAGCACGTAAATGATTTGGCGATACATCTTTCCGCGGGGACTTTAGCGGTAATGCCAGTGCCAAAAATGCAAACCTAAAATAAAATTTTATCCTTAATAATAATTAAGAATTTTTTTTAAAAAAATTCACTTTGTTGAAAAAATGGGTAGGTAGTAGAGTTTGCTGTCGGTATAACGGGATCGGATTCAGACAAAATTTGTGGCGCAATGAAAAATTTATTTTTCATTAATTTTTAAAATTATATAGCATAATTAAAAAATTCACCGGTCTGGAGCCGTTCCAGTGTCAGGCTAGTATTAATAGCCCATCTTTAATAAAATAATAAAAATCTTTTATAAATGATGGATATAAAATTGGAAAACTACTGAGGTAGTATTAAAACATTTAGGCAAAATATCAACAACACAAAAACTTTTACTTTCTGAAAAATTTGTTTGTTGTTATTGTGTTTTAATATTTTAATCAAATATTTACTCTCTTAGTCGTTTTGACATTTTTCCATTTCAATTTCAACGTTGACAATGGCATATAAAACCAAAGTTCGTCGACTTTTTTCAAACGTGATATAATAAAAACAAAAATGCATGCAAAAAGTAAGTATTATTTCATCTATCCGGCAATGTTGCACAAATTCCTATTTTAAACACGAAATCAAAGACCTCATTACAGAATAAAAATAATTGAGTTTGTGCCTCTACAATAGAAAATTGAAACATATCTTAAGTTCGTATAGAGGGTGTTTTAACGAAAACTTAACAGGAGCTGTTTCGGATATTTCCTTATAAAATTTACAAAAAACATGAACTGATAAAATAAACATTAAACCAGAACTAAAATGTTGATAAAATTTTTATTTTACCATGTTAAAGGCAACTATTTTAAAAACAAATCTATGGATTTTCGAATTGTCGAAGTATTCCAAAAAGTGTCCCCCTCACAAAAAAATCGACGTGTCCAACGCCTTTTTCAAATTCCAATAAGAAATAGCGAAAAAAGCTGTTAAATTTTCGTTAAAACACACTGTATGAATAAATATTATAAAACTTACCAAAAATACAATTATAAACATCTAAAATCAATTTTTACGTAAAGAATATTAAAAAACCTTAGTTTTTTTGTAATTTATATGGCCTGTTGGCACATTGTGAATAGAACAATTTTAGTCTCACAAAGGATATAAAAATTTTTACATACTTATATTTATATTGCAATCTCTGTATTAGTCAAAATGACAATAAATACTTACAATCGTATCTTATTGTAAATTAAATTTTATGGCATCCCAGCATTATTTTTTTGCCTACTTAATATTGAATTAAGTGTTTGCGAAAATAAATCTCGATCACTAAAAAAGTGATAAGATGTATGGTGCAATTAGATAATGCGTGAGATGTTAAGGATAAATATACCACGGATGGCTTTACAGTGTGGCCAGTCTTCTATCTAGGGGTAGGAATTTTCTACGGGCCATAAGGATTGCATGGGAGAAGAGAAAAGTGTAAAACAATCGTTGCCAGATTAGCAAAATTATCAGTATAAGCAGCTACCCGATTCGCGAAAGGTCAACTTAAGTCAGTTTTATTTAAATGCATTAATTAAACGGGCTGGGCCAGTGTCGGTTTTCCGAAAACACGGTTATCGGAAACACTTTTTTATCACATTTCTTTTGAAAATGTTTTTCTCGAATGAATTTTTTTTCAAAGCCGTTTTTACGATAACTTTTATTCAAATACATGTTTTTGAAAGACAGTTTTTTCGAAAAATTTTCTTTAAGAAAGCTTATTTCCTGTCTTACTGTTGAGAGTTTGAAATCGGTGTTATCCTAACCCGAGCCTTGGGGGGGGGGGGGCAAGGCCTCATGATGGCGTATTTTATTCTATTTTATCCTTTCATTCATGAAATATGTGGAAAATTTCTAAAAAAACTTAGGCTTGAGGGGTGCTCGGGACACGCTTCCCCTCTGGGTGCGCCCATGGGACAGGTTAGGATATGTTTGCCATTAATTTAAGAGGGTTAGGATATTACCGATCTTGATCTCCCAAAAGGAGGACAGGAAAGCAAGACATAATTTTTCAAAAAAATTTCATTCGAAAAACCTTATATTCGAAAAAAATGTCATTCAAAATTATTGTTTACGAAAAAAGTGTCATTCGAAATTTAGGTTTTCGATCAAACTGTCTTCGAAAAAAGCTTGTTTTTGAAAAACGAATAGTAATCCAGACGGGATGATATACATATCAGAATAATACCTTAAAATTCGGCGTTCCTAAAACTAAATAATTTCAGTGGCGGATCCAGGATTTCCAGGGGGGAGGGGTCAAAGTGGCAGCAAACTTCAAAATATTTTTTATTAGCGCTTTTTGATATATTTGAGGTGTAAAATTTAGTATTTAAAGAAGATTTTATGGCGCCGCAGGCGAAATTTTTTTAAAAAATAAGTAGAATTTGTGCCAAATTTTAAATAAGTGATGCTGCTAAACTAAAAAATAATCTATATGTCTGAGTGAGGGGGAGGCCGGGCCCCTCTGCCCCCCCCCCTGGATCCGCCACTGAATAATTTAATGAATTATTTGAATTAAAAGGTAAATAATTAAAATAATGATTTTAAATGTTATTCTGGTTATTAATTTTCGTCAAGTAATAATTGTCGTCCCCAGCAATTTTTTCAGGTTCCTAACTTTGGCAACGGTGGAACGCTTTCTACGGGCATCGTGCGTATCGCGGTCTCTTATTAATCAATGCTAAACTCTATCTGTTTTGTGTCCTCTTATAGAAATTGAGCTCCTCCCTAGATGTGGACTTGTGCACGCGATATATATACAGTGTGTCCACGTAAGTTGGCGGCATATGGGAAACTTTTTTATTATTAGCTTTACGAAAAAAAGTTATTCTTCATAAAAAGTTCTGCATGGTCCAAAACCTAAAATGCAACCATCGGATGTTAAATTTTTTCAGTCATATTACGAGGTTTGTCAAAAAATGTGATTTTTTCTCCAGAGTAAAGTACCTTTTTTTTTGACAATATCGAAAATTGTTATAAAGAAAAGATGTTTAGAATTAAAAATAGCTTTCAAATATTCAATATTGTTTATTTACATTAAAAAAATATTTTTTTCTCCATTTTCTCTGCGATTATGTTGGAAATTTAAGTTTGCACATTAATGCATTGCATTTATTAATTATAAATTTGATTAAACAATTATAAATAAACTTTTAAAAACAATTATCTCTTAATATTTATCGAACACTGATAACCTTTAAGTTGCTTAATGACTAGTTTGTAACAAACAAATACGTCTGTCAAACATAAAACTGTACAATACGGATCTCTAAAAATTTTGAAAAACACTGTTAGACTGCCTAAAAAAGTGTTTATACCGTGGCACTTTTTGAAATACGATTGTTGACGTTTCTTCGAATTTTCGATATTTAGACAGTTCGCAAAGCCTACTTTAATTATCAGTTTTAAAAATGCCAGTGCATCCTAGATTAATTATGCATTAATGTGCAAACTTAAATTTCCAACGTAATCGCAGAGAAAATGTAGAAAAAAATATTTTTTTAATGTAAATAAACAATGTTGAATATTTGAAAGCTATTTTTAATTCTAAACATCTTTTCTTTATAACAATTTTCGATATTGTCAAAAAGAAAGGTACTTTACTATGGAGCAAAAATGACATTTTTTGACAAACCTCGTAATATGACTGAAAAAATTTTACATCTGCTGGTTGCATTTTAGGTTTTGGACCATGCAGAACTTTTTATGAAGAATAACTTTTTTTCGTAAAACTAATAATAAAAAAGTTTCCCATATGCCGCCAACTTACGTGGACACACTGTATATATGTATATATATATATATATATATATATATATATATATATATATATACAAAAAAATTCGTAATCACTCGTGTGCCTTTATTTCTGTGGAGGTGGCAAATGTTAATAAAATATGTCGCCAAACTTCAGAGGATTATTCTTTGAGTGATTTTAAGAAAAATACGTTGTATAAACATGGGTCCGCCAATGCTTAGTTTTCAAGATACAGGTTGTTACAGTTTTAATTTTTTGTTTGTTTTTTCTTTATACATACATACATTATTAAGCATGCCAAATATTAGGAAAAAACTACAGAATGATATTGTTTTCGCGATCCTGCCCCTTTAATTTCCCCAAAACTTTTTGGCAGATTTAAAAATATAAAATAAATTCCTTGTTTTATTTAGAAACTTTTTGATCTCTTGCAATTTTTTGTATCTCTAACTTTTTTTTGAGAAAAAATACAAAAAAATTACATAAAACTCGCATAATGTAGTGACTATTTTAATTAGCATGATACAAATTTTCCTTTTTTGTCTTTTTTCTCGAAAACGGTTAGAGATAAAAAAATTGCACAGGATCAAAAAGTTTCTGAATAAAAGAAAAAATCTATTTAATTATTTTGACTCTGCCATTGGGTTACTGCAAAAAAATTCTGCGGGAAAAAAGGTGGCTTGACCCCTGAAAAAATATCACCTGTAGTTGTTTCCTGATATTTGGCATGCTTATTGTTATAGAGTATAGAGCTATAAAGAAAAACCAAACAAAAAATTTAAACTTTGTATCTCAAAAACTAAGCATTTGCAGTACCATGCTTATTTAAAGTTTTTTCTAAAAATTACTCAAAACATCATTCTCTGAAGTTTGGTGTTATACTTTATTAACACCCTGTATTTGTATAACTATTCCATCTTCCAATTTCCATACTGAATGAATAATTTCATAATAATGCTACAGATTCTATAGCTTAGTTACTATTATATTTATTGAACATAAAAAAGTTATTTTTCTGTGACTTATCCTGTAAACTTTTCCATGCCTTACAAGCACCCTGACGAAACAGCTTCCTTTTGTCGTTTGAATGCGCCCAGTTGTCAAGTTCAGATACGCGTGGAGAGCAGAGGGTAAAGGGGTAGAGCTCACTTTAAAATAAGTTGGAATAGTATTTAACCATTTCGCAGAAATACTTTATAAAGCAACGTTGACATCATTCAACAAATTTTCCAGATTTTTACGCGATTTTCAACGGGTTTCGCATTTTTTTTGTCTGCTCGAAAAATTGCAACGTTTTATAATTTATTTAATATTTTGAGGGTGTACGGTCAAAACGTACCCCGAATAAGTAGGTCTGATCAAATATACAGATCAGTTTGTTATCTTATGTATTTGAATTTAATAAAACTTCTCCAAGTTTTCTAAAAACTATTCAAAAAATTTCATAATTTAAAAAAAATCAAATTTTTTCCAAAAGTGACAGATTAACAAATATTTAAATTTTATGAAATGTTCAAAAAAATGTTGTCCAACAATTTTCCTCGACTCCCTGTGCGGTGTTTAACTATGTGCCCTTTTTTCTTTGAGCGCTTCTTTGGTGTGTGCTTATTTCCTTTACGTTTATTTACGGTCAACATTTCACCATTCATCCCCCCCCAAATGCCCCCCCCCCGCCGATTTTTGTTCCAGAACCGCCATTGCGGGGTAATACCCCAGAGCTCGAAAAAATATGTAAGGTATAAAAGCTGGTGGCTACTACAGATAAGTTACTTAGACTTAGACTGAAAAAAATTATATTTATGGTAACTTACTTTACCAGAATACAGGAAATACGCGCGCATGGAAAAAACACCCAGAAAAAATAGCACAAAGAAAAAAAGCACAGATGGAAAAAATCTCCTGCGGAAAAAGTTCACACGGAAAAAAGCGTAATTAATATAGAGAAAAAACTTATACTTATACAATAAAAAAATTAGTCTGTACATTTATATATTTATGGATATGAGTTTCGATGCGGCGAATCCAAATACTGGGTTTGTCTTGCCCTTGAACCCCCAAAATTATTGAGTATTTTGCAAAAAACATGATAAAAGTATTGTAATATTACATGAAAAATGGTACATTCTCATTTTCAAAGGCACAAATACATATACAAAATACTCTGCCAATATATGGGCCCCTAAGCTCACACTAGGTACTATAGTTATAGTGTACGTGTGAGATAATTTAACTAAAAACTGAAATATATTTTATTCAACTCCACACTAAATTTCCTTTTGTTTGATACCACACAAACCATGTTCTGACTTAAACTCAAATTTTTGAAATCCACCCCCACCCTTTAAAAAAACAAAAACTAAAATGTATTTTGTTGAACTCCGGACTTAATTACCTTTCGTTTGATATCACACACGCCATATTTTCACTTAAACTCTAATTTTTGAAATATACCCCCACTTTTTTTTTAAATAAATTAAAATGTATTTTGTTTAACTCCTGATTCAATTGCCTTTCGTTTGATATCACACACGCCATATTTTCACATAAACTCTAATTTTTTTAATCTATCCCCACCCTTTTATTTAGTTTGTGTTCGGTGGATTTTGTTCATTTTTAAATGGGACCATCTCGACCCAAGACCCAGCCTAGGTACCAAATTTCATTGAAATCGGCCAAGCGGTTTTTGAGTTATGCGCGTTGGTCGTTACAGACAGACATACAGACAGACAGACAGACAGACATACAGACAGACAGACAGACAGACAGACGGCGCAACAAAAAAGTTTCAAAATCATCTGAAACGCAAAGATATATAAAAAATTTTGAAACCGGAGCAACTTTTTTTTTCTCGAAAAAATTAGGATCACAATAGCTCACACTACTATAGTATAGTATATGTGTGAGCTAACTTACAGTATTGTTACAAATTCAAGTTATTTAAATTTTATAATTGGAATTTATTTAGGTTTAGTGTAGTATTAGGTCGATTTATCTTAAGGTTGTATTCTTAGTCTAGGTTTTAGTTGCGTTGTCTGTGGCTTGCGGTCGCGGTAGTGCGGGAACTTTCCGGACGTCGAAGGCTGCCGGAAAGTTCGAGAGAGATGGACGATCCTATATATAGGGCCGGGGTCGTGCACCAGTCAGTCAGTCAGTCACAGATACCGTACTGTAGTGGTCGTGAGATTAACACGAAGTTGATAGACCGATTATAGTAGTGAATTATTAGCAAGTTATTACTAAGTTTAAGTGCGTGTTTTTGTACATAATTTGTCGAAATAAATTGACGTATATTTTTCAACAATTGCGAGTTTTAATTTGTCGTTGTGAACCCGTAACAATTGGTGTCAGAAGTGAGATTAAAAGAAATAAATAGTGCAAAGACTGTCCTTACATATTACCACCGGATAGGACAATTGGACAGAAAAAACAGTGATTTTTCCAGAATATTCGAAGAAGTTCGATATTGTTTTATTCAAAAACTAAAAGAGATATTTAAGAACCGACTTCGACATTAACTTTACAGTCCAAAAATTGATAATTAGAGAGATTTTCTAGAATATTCTATAACATTCTACGACGTTCTATTCAAAAACTAGAAGAGATATACAAATACCGACTTCGACATTAGATTAGTAATTTTAAAAGTAAGAATCAGAAAGAATTTCTAGAATATTCCATCATTTTCTACGACGCTCTATTCGAAAACCAGAAGAAATATCCAAAAAGAGACTTCGACATTAGCTTAGTAATTTCAAAAGTAAGAACTAAAAAGAATTTCTAGAAGATTCCATAACATTCTACGACGTTCTATTCAAAAACTAGAAGAGATATACAAATACGGATTTCGACATTAGTTTAGTTATTTCAAAAGTAAGAATTAGAAAGAATTTCTAGAAGATTCCATAACATTCTACGACGTTCTATTCAAAAACTAGAAGAGATACACAAATACCGACTTCGACAGTAGCTTAGTTATTTTAAAAGTAAGAATTAGAAATTATTTCTAGAATATTCCATAACATTCTACGACGGTCTATTCGAGAACCAAAAGAGATAATCAAAAAGTGACTTCTACATTTGCCTAGTAGCAGAAAGAGTAGCATTTACCAGTATATTCCAGAACATTCCATTAGGTTCTATTTAAGAATTGGAAGAGATATTAAAAAACCGACTTCGACATTCGCTTTATAGCCCTAAAATAGACGTTTTAAGTGATTTATCAGGAAGTTGATGCTTACTAGACAAGGATCGGCAAAGATGGAAGATCTAACTAAAATGATGCAGGCCCTAGCAGCTCAAATGGCTCAAAACCAGGACGACATGAAACACACTATTGAACAAAATCAGAATGATATGAGACAGACCATCGAACAAAACCAGAACGATATGAAACAGACATTTGAGCAAAGATTAGATGGCATTGAAGAAAACTTCGATCAAATAAAGAGCAACTCCGAACAGCTGAGAGAAGAGTTCAAGAGTGCAACCGAAGATCTTAAGGAAGAAATAACTCAAAGAATGCATAGTGTGGAACAAAAGGTACAAAATAAATTGCAGAATGTAGAAGAAAAGGTACAAAATGTTGAAGAAAAAGTGGAGACCAAACTACAGAATGTTAGGGAAGAAGTTTTTCAAACCATAGAAGAAAAATTCCAGGACATGTCAAAACAGTTTATACAGCTTCAGAAAGAACACAACAAAATAAAAGCTCAAGGATGTGTTGTAAATTCCAACAAAAACATTAAGCCTCCAAATTTTGATGGTACGTCTTCCTGGTCTACTTACAAACAACAGTTTGAAGCTGCCGCTGCTGCAAATGGTTGGGATGATGAAGAAAAAGCTAGAGCTTTGTTAGTAGCTCTACGAGAACCTGCTCTGGGACTTTTACGGTCCATTCCAGTCGAACAAAAACAGAATTATAATGCTTTAGTAGCAGCGTTAGAAAGAAGGTATGGAGACGAACACTTGCGAAATTTACATTGGTCAGAATTAAATATTCGTCAACAAAGACCAGGAGAATCATTGCAAGAGTATGAAGCAGATATCAGGAGGCTGATTTATTTAGCTTACCCAGAAATGCCAGAAAATTACAGAGATCCCTTCACGGTAGATCGCTTTATTAACGGATTACGAGACACGGACTTAGCAAAGTTACTTCGTCGAGAACGCTTCCATAACAGCAGTGAAGTGTTGATTCGAGCCCTTGAAATTGAATCATCAAATAATATGTCCAGGCCAAAAGTAAGAGCTGTTTCAATTCAGGAGGGAGAAGAAATGAGCAATGGACATGAGGTCAACTCAAAAACGCTAAACCAAATGTTTCAATCACTGATAGAGAAGATTGACTCTTTGAAAGAAAGCAGACGATCCCCTCCAAATGCAAAGTGTTTCAGATGCGGACGTACAGGGCATATTCAACGCGATTGTCGCGTTCAAATAAGGTCTCGCTCGCCATCTAGCGGGACAGAGTACCGAAGAAGAGATCAGGAAAACTAAAACTAGTCAACGCAGAGGGGCGGGTGTTGGCTAATGGGAATAGAGCCCCCAAAATTTACTCTATTAAGAGCCTAAAACATACTGCTGACAGTCTTAACATCGACGGACTCATTAATGGGAGAAAAGTTAATATAACAGTAGACACTGGTGCTGCCATATCATTGCTTAAGTTCAAAATTGCAACGAGATATAAAATTCGACCAATAGAAAAGAAAATAACACTTAAGACTGTGACTGGAGAATCCGCCGACGTGTTGGGGCAGACAGATATAGACCTACAGCTGGGAAGATTGAAGATTCGCCACACTGTATTGGTTGCCGAAATAGAAGACGAATTTATTTTGGGAATGGACTTGATAAGTAAACATGGATTTGCGTTTGATAATAAACTTAATACCCTAAGATTTGGGAATGAAGAGTTCATTTTGTCAAATAGTCACTTCAATAAAGAACCAATAAAGGTCGTGGCAGTATGCACAACAAGACTAGTCGGTAACAGTGAGACCATAATTTTTGGGAGGCTGGAAAGTAAAACATCAAGCTGCGTCGGACTCATAAGCCAACAAAACACACCCAACACCTACCTCGTTGCAAAATCACTAGTTAAAACCGATAAAGACATCCCGATTAGAGTCGCCAATATTTTCCCAAATAGTGTCAAAATTAATAAGGGGGAGGTGGTAGCATTATTTGAACCAGTACAGAAAGTAACAAGATGTGAAGAGCCAACTTCCGAGGATACAAGCAAGTTACCAATGGAGGTACTTCAGCAATTTGAGTCAACTTGGCAACATCTCACTCCAGAAGAATATAGTAAAGCGAGAGAGTTTATAGAAGAACAAAGTAATATCTTCGAAACTAGGAGTAGTTCGGGACGCACAAACCTTATTCAACATGCTATCAACACTGGCGATGCCCAACCGATAAGACAACCCCCAAGAAGACTACCAATGGCCAAGCAAGAAGAAGTTCACAATCTCATTAATAAAATGCTCAGCGACGGTGCTATTGAAGAGTCATCAAGTCCTTGGTCATCTCCTGTGGTGTTGGTCACTAAAAAGGATGGAAGTACTAGGTTTTGTGTCGACTACAGGAAACTTAACGATGTGACCAAGAAAGATAGTTACCCACTGCCAAGAATAGACGACACATTAACAACGTTGGCAGGATCATATTGGTTTTCTACTCTTGACCTGAAAAGTGGGTATTGGCAAGTAGGAATCTTTGAAAGAGATAAAGAGAAGACTGCATTCTCTGCTGGAAGTGGACTTTATCAGTTTAATGTGATGCCATTTGGCTTGTGCAATGCCCCAGCTACATTTGAAAGACTAATGGAAGTCGTTCTACGAGGCCTTACTTGGAAAACTTGCCTAGTCTATTTGGATGATGTCATAGTAATGGGGAAATCATTTCAAGAACATCTAGATAATTTACGAGAAGTATTCTCAAGAATCAGGAACGCAAATCTTAAATTAAACTCAAAGAAATGTTTTTTGTTCCAAGAAAAAGTTGAGTTCCTGGGTCACGTCGTTTCCCGAGAAGGCATCCATACCGACGAAAAGAAGCTACAAGCAATAAAAGAATGGCCTCAACCTCGTGACAAACATGAATTGAGAAGCTTTTTGGGCCTGTGTACATACTACAGACGATTTGTAGAAGGATTCGCCAAAATAGCGTCTCCGTTACATAGACTTACAGAAGATAAAGCTTCTTACAAATGGAATACCGAATGTGACCAAGCATTTAGAAGACTAAAAGCAGCATTATGTTCTAGTCCGATTCTTGCATATCCCATTCCAAAAAGAAAATTCATATTAGATACTGATGCGAGCAACGATGGCATAGGAGCAGTACTCTCCCAAGTACAAGATGGAGAAGAACGGGTCATCGAATTTTTCAGCAAGAAGCTATCCAAACCAGAGAGAAATTATTGTGTTACTAAAAAGGAGCTCCTAGCCATAGTTAAATCCGTAGATCACTTTCACAAATATCTCTACGGACAAGAGTTTCTGATTAGAACGGATCATGCTGCGTTACAGTGGCTCATGAAAATTAAACAACCTGAGGGGCAAGTCGCGAGATGGATAGAAAAGCTACAACAATACCATTATCAAATTAAGCACCGAGCAGGAAGGGTGCATAATAATGCAGATGCATTGTCCAGAAGACCTTGCCCCGAGGATTGTAAACATTGCAGGAAAATTGACCAGAAAGAAGGAATTACCTACGTGCGCCAGATAAAGTTAGAACCAGATGAAGAATGGATGTCGGCTTCGATTAGAACCACACAACTTAACGACAAAGATGTAGGACCTATCTTGCGATTGAAAGAAGAGAACAAGCCACGACCATCATGGCAAGATATCGCAAACCAAGGGGTGATATTCAAATCACTGTGGGCATAATGGGATTCACTGATAGTAGAAGAAAACATCCTTAAACGTGCCTGGGAAAGTGCCGATGGCCTTACTGTGATTAATCAAGTAGTGGTTCCTAGGAGCATGGTAGACAATATAATGGCCGAATGCCATGGTGGAAAATCAGGCGCGCACCTAGGCATAAATAAAACCATGGACAAAATTCGAAACCGATTTTATTGGGTCAATTACTTTCAAGATGTGAAAAAATGGTGCCGCCGATGTTCGACTTGTGCAGCCAGCCAAGGTCCCAAAACAAGGTCCAGAGGTCAAATGAAACAATATAACGTAGGTCTGCCATTCGAACGCATTGCTATTGATGTGGCCGGACCATTTCCAGAAACTAAAAAGGGCAACAAATACATCCTTGTTGTCATGGATTATTTTAGCAAATGGCCAGAAGTTTTTGCTTTGCCTAACCAAGAGGCCGCTACAGTTGCAGAAGTTCTGGTAAATGATGTTTTCAGCCGATTTGGCATTCCTTTGGAACTACATTCAGATCAAGGAAGAAACTTTGAATCAATGCTCTTCCAGAATCTCTGTGACCTTTTAGGAATACATAAAACACGGACTACTGCTTTGCATCCGCAGTCAGATGGCATGGTTGAAAGATTTAATAAAACAATAGAGGAACATCTTTGCAAAGTTGTTGATGAGCACCAAACAGATTGGGACCAATATATTCCATTGTTTTTGATGGCCTATAGAACTGCCATTCACAATACGACAGGAGCTACTCCATCTAGTGTCCTGTTTGGTAGAGAACTGCGTTTACCATGTGATATCATGTTTGGTTCACCTGAAGATGCACACTTAGAGGTTAATGACTATGTCGAACGTTTAAGGCAAAAGCTGCACGATATCCATGAAGTGGTTAGAGAGCGAATAGAAATAGCCAGTGACCGCATGAAAGCGAGATATGACCTGAAAGCAAACTCTTCAGGGTTCAAAGAGAATGATCAAGTCTGGCTATACAATCCTCAACGCAAGAAAGGAAGAGCACCTAAGTTGACACCACCATGGGAAGGGCCTTATAAAGTTGTTAAGAGAATTAATGATGTAGTCTACCGAATCCAGAGAAGCCCGAAGTCCAAGATGAAAGTTGTTCATCTAGACAGACTAAAACCTTACCTGGGAAATGTTGATCGAGACGATCAAACCTGAAGAGGAGGATAGTGTTACAAATTCAAGTTATTTAAATTTTATAATTGGAATTTATTTAGGTTTAGTGTAGTATTAGGTCGATTTATCTTAAGGTTGTATTCTTAGTCTAGGTTTTAGTTGCGTTGTCTGTGGCTTGCGGTCGCGGTAGTGCGGGAACTTTCCGGACGTCGAAGGCTGCCGGAAAGTTCGAGAGAGATGGACGATCCTATATATAGGGCCGGGGTCGTGCACCAGTCAGTCAGTCACAGATACCGTACTGTAGTGGTCGTGAGATTAACACGAAGTTGATAGACCGATTATAGTAGTGAATTATTAGCAAGTTATTACTAAGTTTAAGTGCGTGTTTTTGTACATAATTTGTCGAAATAAATTGACGTATCGTTTTCAACAATTGCGAGTTTTAATTTGTCGTTGTGAACCCGTAACAGTATGATAATTTTTTTAAAAATGGAAGACTATTTACCACCACTTCGCAGAACTACTTTATAAAACACCGTGGACATTGTTTAAAATTTCCAACATTTCAACTTTTTTCCGCCGAGGGCTTTTTCATGTGCAAATATGTCTTTTCGCTTTTTCCTGTGCGCTTATTTATGGTCACCGTTTTACCATTCTCCCCACCCCCGGCTTCCAGAACCGCTGTTAAGGCAAAGTTTAAAGTTTTAAAGTTTTATATTTGTTTACCGTTATAATAGGTCTCTAGCCTATTTTTTGCGGCAAATAAATAGAGATAAAGTCGAAAAACTGGTATTTGTAATGGTTTTGACCTAAAGAAACGATTTTTTTCATGTCGTTCTCTGAGCTAAATAAATGGATCCATGACAGATCTGATACCTTCCCAACTAGCCTATTAGCACAGTCTTGAAAACAGGTTTTTTTAAATACCTCGGAAACGAAAGCTCGTACGCATATTCCGAAAATCACATATTGATGCGATGCTCCATTAAAAAGTTAACGTTTTTAGAAAAATTTAATTGTCAAGAAACTGTAATTAGCATTAACGGATTTTAATCAAAATCTAATCAGCTCGTTAGAGTGTCGAACGCTATTTTACATAAAATTTTATAAAAATCGGTTCAGCGGTTTAGGAGCTATCGTGTTACCGACAGAAATAATACACACACACACACACAGACAGACATCACGACGATGCTAAGATAGGTCAAAATACACATTTTCATCTTTATCTGAAAAAAAATTCGTCGAAATTAATCTCTCTCTAGTCATTGCTGTGTGGTCTAGGAAGGAACCCCACAATAATACGAAAAATTTTGATGCAAAAATTGTAATTTTCAGTATTGATAGTTTCTTAGGGCCTTCCACGTATAGGAAATTGAACGCAAAGGCCAAAAATATAGTATTCGTTTCATTCAGTCATTTTCTTTTGGGTAAATTCTAAGGGTAAAATTTAAAATTTCAATATTAATAGGTCACCATATTAGGGAATAATTTCCCAAATTATTCCCTCTTTCTTAAGTGTAAAAAGCAAAAGACGAATTTATTTCATGGCCATCTACGCCTCAATGTTGCTTGTCGGTTGCCACTCTATATGGGTCATACACTTATTGATATAAAATACAACACCTACAAATGAGCATGAAGTTAGCGAAGCACCCATCGCTGATCGAATCGTGACTAGGTGGATAATTTGCCGTTAATTAGTCGTGAATTAGTTGTGGAAAAATTAATTTTGTCGCTCTTATATTTGACCGTTTTTGAGGGTGCTTCGCTAACTTCATATTTTTCATATAATTTGCCGTTAATTAGTCGTGAATTAGTTGTGGAACAAGTAATTTTGTCGCTCTTATTTTTGGCCGTTTTTGAGGGTGCTTCGCTAAATTTATATGAAGGCGATATGTTTGTATCATGCATTGTAAGGTACCGTGGGCATTGGAATAATACGTAGGTACTATATGGAAATAATATGCATATGTGATTGAAAGCAACCAATCAGGACATTTTCTTAAGGACCGCGAGGACTTATGTTTGCATCATGCATTGGCAATTACCGTGTGTATTGGAATAATATGTATATGATAAAAACGTGCCGGAAATATTTTCGTCGAATCCGCATGATTTTTACCTCCAAAAAATGAACGCGCGCAAAACATGTCATTTTAACAAAAAAAAATTGTGATTTTATGTTTTGAAAGATACAAAACTGTATTTTTCTAAATTTATGACCAAATGTTGATGTTTGGTCATAAAAACAATTTAGTTACATCGGAAGATTATTGGCATAAAATTAGAAAGTTCTTCCTAAAATAATTCCTCAAAATTTCTTGTCTATTAATAACGATTTCTTGTGTTATTTGTTCCAGTTTTTGACATATCCTGCAAACCTTTAATTTCGAAGTAATTTTTTAAAGAAAAAAGTAGAAGTTTTGACATATGATTGGGAATTTTGACCCTTCAGCTTGCCAATATGCCCTAAAATGTTGCTTGGGTCTGGGGGGGCTTCAGCCCTCAAGCCCACCCCTTGCGAACGCAACTGCGTATACTGCATATAGTAATGCAAAATCCACTGTTCTTTTGTTGCTTAAAATTGGCGATATAGATTGCAGTGAAGGACGCTTCAATCAGGACCGCTCTTTATTAGGTAAGCAATATACAAGCCGACTTTTTATGATATTCTGCATTATGCTTTTGTCCGGTTTTGAGAAAGCAGGTTATAATAATGTCCGGTTATTAATAATTCCGTTTTTGAAATTGGACTGTTATTTAAGCGTTTACCGGTTTTCTATATCTGAGAAGTTCGCCATTAAACGGAAAAACACAGCCCACTAACCAATAACTCATTTTGTAACATCTTCTCCTAGTTATCATATTTCAACCAATGTTATACCTATTTCTATTTCTAGAAAGGCATTATTATATTATGGTGTCGTAAAATTTATTTTCCCTAATCCTGGCCAAATGACTAATTGTTCTACTTATACCACTAAATATTCTGTTGAAAAAAATTGATTTCATTTTTAAAATTATACGAAATCGTTTTTTGTGATTTAGTTTTCATAAGCATTGTTGTTAACTTTGTTTAACACTCAGTTTTCGAACACATGTTATGTTCGATGACTCAAGATATAAGTATGATGTGAGCATGAGGAAGATGACGACATATGCTTCGGTTTGACAGAGCGGTATTAAAAACAGCGACGGACGTTTTATACTGGTGCTTCGAACATATGAGCCGTTTTCAAGTGAATAACTAGTAATTACCTCTGGTTATCCCTTGGTTGACATTTAAAATCAGCTGTTTAGGCCCTTAGCCTATTACCACAGAAACACCGCTTGAATAGCTTTTCTTATAACCGGTTATTGTTTGTTGTTGCTTTTAGCGTTTTTTTTTAAAGAAGTTTAGTTTAATTTGGAAAAAAGCTTAAATATAAAAACAGTGGTTAGAGGAGTACAATGATAGTGTTTTTTTTAAATAATATTTCGTGTATCAAAGTCTATATTGAAAAAATTAGAGGAAGTCAAGAGTTGATAAACGAAAAAAATTTGGCAAGAAAATATAGAGGAGGCCATCTCTTTGTACAATTTTCCTTCACAATTGAGACAAACACGATAAATTCCAGTCATTGCAAAGGTGCATTTTTTCCAAAATTAGTTTCAACAGTTTAAGTTGCATTGTTACAATCATTAATTTTCGTTATTAAAATAATTAGAAAGAAGCACCACGCAGGTTACTATATCAGAGGCGTGCGTTCCACGTAAACAAGGAAAGTATTGGCGCGTTACTTACGAAATCATGCTTGGCGCCAAAATATCTAGTACCTTTTTTTGCTAATAACTCGAAAACGGTCAACTTTCCTATTTACATTCATTTTTGTAACTCAGTAAATAATACTCAAGGTGAGTAAAAAAATATTTTTGATTAGTATTAACTGAAAATTTAATTTTTTGCGTTGAATTGATTTAAATTGGAGGAGGGGGCATCCCGCTCTCGCCTCCCTCAAAAGTGATTTTTTCTAATTATTTGCAAACTTTTAACTTGGCCAAAAACAACTAAGTAATAGTTATTGAGGCTGACGAGAACTTCTCTCTAACGATGGATAACACACTCCCCTTACATCAGTGGCGCACCTTTCATTGGCATTTAAATAAATGTCCATTTTTGGGGCGTCTATGCAAGATCTACTGCTGCGTTGAGGGGGGAGTTATGTACATCGTTGAAAAAGAGATCTTTAAAAATAGGATCTAAAACAGACATGTGGGACAATAAAATTTAAGAAAATTAAAATAAAATAGTTTTTTCCACACCTCTTCATGCCTATAAAAGATGCAATACTGATGAAAGGGGGACGTGTTATACATCGTTAGAGAGTACTTTTTATCAGCCTCAATAATTGTTACTTAGTTGTTTTTTGCCAATTTAAATAATTGAGAAAATACTGTAAGAGAGCACTTTTGAGGGGGCATCCCCCTCTCACCACCACTTTAAAAAAGGTCTCATTTTCAATTACTGAGTTACAAAAATGAATGTTCAACATTTTTGTTTGATTAAGGATTTCAACAAACAGATTTATTTTTATTTCAAGGCGGCTATTTTAAAAAATATGTTTAGCTTAATAAGTATTTAACTGTAGACATTGGGCTTTTAACCAAAAATATTTTTTGAGAAAAAATAGTTTGAAAGTATAAAAAAATACCACAAAAAAAATATTTTAATTTTTTTTATCTTTTTTCGTCCTCTAATGGAACGTGCACTACTGCCGTCAGAGGGTACTAAGGTATATCGTTGGAAAGGAAATTGTATCCGCGTGAAAAATGGTCTCCAGAAGATTTTTGGAAAAGTTGACTGTTTTCGAGGTATTAGCAAAAAACTATCAAAAAGCACGTTTAAGTGGGAAGAACACACCCCTGCCAGGGTTGAAGTGGTGGTTCCCTTTCGTCAAATGTTCGGGCGAGTCTTATGTCTATCTATACCAAGTGTGTTGCGTCTATCATTAAACGCAGCATATCGCTTGAATCTCGGATAGTAGGGCCTGAACTATTGAGCATTTTGGTTTTCTAGAATGTGCGCGGTCATGTACATGAAATGCAAAATAATTCTAGGATAAATCTATTTAAATATTTACCAAAACTAAAAACATTGAAAAAGATTCCTATCTATTTAAATAAAATGCACTTTTTCGTCCGAAATTAGTAGAATTTTAGAATTAATTAACTAAGTTCATTTAATTATTTCATTCAACGTAGATTTTAACTTTAAAAATGAATTTTACGCTTTCCATAATTTTGGTAAGAACAAATAGATTATTTCGCTTTTCACCGTGCGAGAAATTGCTGCGATTTTTGCTGCAAAAATTACAATTTTTTACCCATAGAAAAGAACAATTTTTAGCTCACACATATACTATACTATAGTAGTGTAAGCTATGGTGATCCTAATTTTTCGAGAAAAAAAAAGTTGCTCCATTTCAAAATTTTTTATATATCTTTGCGTTTCAGATGATTTTGAAACTTTTTGTCGCGCCGTCTGTCTGTCTGTCTGTCTGTCTGTCTGTCTGTATGTCTGTATGTCTATCTGTATGTCTGTCTGTATGTCTGTCTGTCTGTATGTATGTCTGTCTGTCTGTATATCTGTCTGTATGTCTGTCTGTCTGTCTGTCTGTCCTGTCTGTCTGTCTGTCTGTATGTCTGTCTGTATGTCTGTCTGTATGTCTGTCTGTATGTCTGTCTGTATGTCTGTCTGTATGTCTGTCTGTATGTCTGTCTGTATGTCTGTCTGTATGTCTGTCTGTATGTCTGTCTGTATGTCTGTCTGTATGTCTGTCTGTATGTCTGTCTGTATGTCTGTCTGTATGTCTGTCTGTATGTCTGTCTGTATGTCTGTCTGTATGTCTGTCTGTATGTCTGTCTGTATGTCTGTCTGTATGTCTGTCTGTATGTCTGTCTGTATGTCTGTCTGTATGTCTGTCTGTATGTCTGTCTGTATGTCTGTCTGTTGTCTTCTGTATGTCTGTCTGTATGTCTGTCTGTATGTCTGTCTGTATGTCTGTCTGTATGTCTGTCTGTATGTCTGTCTGTATGTCTGTCTGTATGTCTGTCTGTATGTCTGTCTGTATGTCTGTCTGTATGTCTGTCTGTATGTCTGTCTGTATGTCTGTTGTATGTCTGTCTGTATGTCTGTCTGTATGTCTGTCTGTATGTCTGTCTGTATGTCTGTCTGTATGTCTGTCTGTATGTCTGTCTGTATGTCTGTCTGTATGTCTGTCTGTATGTCTGTCTGTATGTCTGTCTGTATGTCTGTCTGTATGTCTGTCTGTATGTCTGTCTGTATGTCTGTCTGTATGTCTGTCTGTATGTCTGTCTGTATGTCTGTCTGTATGTCTGTCTGTATGTCTGTCTGTATGTCTGTCTGTATGTCTGTCTGTATGTCTGTCTGTATGTCTGTCTGTATGTCTGTCTGTATGTCTGTCTGTATGTCTGTCTGTATGTCTGTCTGTATGTCTGTCTGTATGTCTGTCTGTATGTCTGTCTGTATGTCTGTCTGTATGTCTGTCTGTATGTCTGTCTGTATGTCTGTCTGTATGTCTGTCTGTATGTCTGTCTGTATGTCTGTCTGTATGTCTGTCTGTATGTCTGTCTGTATGTCTGTCTGTATGTCTGTCTGTATGTCTGTCTGTATGTCTGTCTGTATGTCTGTCTGTATGTCTGTCTGTATGTCTGTCTGTATGTCTGTCTGTATGTCTGTCTGTATGTCTGTCTGTATGTCTGTCTGTATGTCTGTCTGTATGTCTGTCTGTATGTCTGTCTGTATGTCTGTCTGTATGTCTGTCTGTATGTCTGTCTGTATGTCTGTCTGTATGTCTGTCTGTATGTCTGTCTGTATGTCTGTCTGTATGTCTGTCTGTATGTCTGTCTGTATGTCTGTCTGTATGTCTGTCTGTATGTCTGTCTGTATGTCTGTCTGTATGTCTGTCTGTATGTCTGTCTGTATGTCTGTCTGTATGTCTGTCTGTATGTCTGTCTGTATGTCTGTCTGTATGTCTGTCTGTATGTCTGTCTGTATGTCTGTCTGTATGTCTGTCTGTATGTCTGTCTGTATGTCTGTCTGTATGTCTGTCTGTATGTCTGTCTGTATGTCTGTCTGTATGTCTGTCTGTATGTCTGTCTGTATGTCTGTCTGTATGTCTGTCTGTATGTCTGTCTGTATGTCTGTCTGTATGTCTGTCTGTATGTCTGTCTGTATGTCTGTCTGTATGTCTGTCTGTATGTCTGTCTGTATGTCTGTCTGTATGTCTGTCTGTATGTCTGTCTGTATGTCTGTCTGTATGTCTGTCTGTATGTCTGTCTGTATGTCTGTCTGTATGTCTGTCTGTATGTCTGTCTGTATGTCTGTCTGTATGTCTGTCTGTATGTCTGTCTGTATGTCTGTCTGTATGTCTGTCTGTATGTCTGTCTGTATGTCTGTCTGTATGTCTGTCTGTATGTCTGTCTGTATGTCTGTCTGTATGTCTGTCTGTATGTCTGTCTGTATGTCTGTCTGTATGTCTGTCTGTATGTCTGTCTGTATGTCTGTCTGTATGTCTGTCTGTATGTCTGTCTGTATGTCTGTCTGTATGTCTGTCTGTATGTCTGTCTGTATGTCTGTCTGTATGTCTGTCCTGTATGTCTGTCTGTATGTCTGTCTGTATGTCTGTCTGTATGTCTGTCTGTATGTCTGTCTGTATGTCTGTCTGTATGTCTGTCTGTATGTCTGTCTGTATGTCTGTCCTGTATGTCTGTCTGTATGTCTGTCTGTATGTCTGTCTGTATGTCTGTCTGTATGTCTGTCTGTATGTCTGTCTGTATGTCTGTCTGTATGTCTGTCTGTATGTCTGTCTGTATGTCTGTCTGTATGTCTGTCTGTATGTCTGTCTGTATGTCTGTCTGTATGTCTGTCTGTATGTCTGTCTGTATGTCTGTCTGTATGTCTGTCTGTATGTCTGTCTGTATGTCTGTCTGTATGTCTGTCTGTATGTCTGTCTGTATGTCTGTCTGTATGTCTGTCTGTATGTCTGTCTGTATGTCTGTCTGTATGTCTGTCTGTATGTCTGTCTGTATGTCTGTCTGTATGTCTGTCTGTATGTCTGTCTGTATGTCTGTCTGTATGTCTGTCTGTATGTCTGTCTGTATGTCTGTCTGTATGTCTGTCTGTATGTCTGTCTGTATGTCTGTCTGTATGTCTGTCTGTATGTCTGTCTGTATGTCTGTCTGTATGTCTGTCTGTATGTCTGTCTGTATGTCTGTCTGTATGTCTGTCTGTATGTCTGTCTGTATGTCTGTCTGTATGTCTGTCTGTATGTCTGTCTGTATGTCTGTCTGTATGTCTGTCTGTATGTCTGTCTGTATGTCTGTCTGTATGTCTGTCTGTATGTCTGTCTGTATGTCTGTCTGTATGTCTGTCTGTATGTCTGTCTATGTCTGTATGTCTGTATGTCTGTATGTCTGTATGTCTGTATGTCTGTATGTCTGTATGTCTGTATGTCTGTATGTCTGTATGTCTGTATGTATGTATGTCTGTCTGTATGTCTGTCTGTATGTCTGTCTGTATGTCTGTCTGTATGTCTGTCTGTATGTCTGTCTGTATGTCTGTCTGTATGTCTGTCTGTATGTCTGTCTGTATGTCTGTCTGTATGTCTGTCTGTATGTCTGTCTGTATGTCTGTCTGTATGTCTGTCTGTATGTCTGTCTGTATGTCTGTCTGTCTGTATGTCTGTCTGTATGTCTGTCTGTATGTCTGTCTGTCTGTCTGTCTGTCTGTATGTCTGTCTGTCTGTATGTCTGTCTGTATGTCTGTCTGTATGTCTGTCTGTATGTCTGTCTGTATGTCTGTCTGTATGTCTGTCTGTATGTCTGTCTGTATGTCTCTCTGTATGTCTGTCTGTATGTCTGTCTGTATGTCTGTCTGTATGTCTGTCTGTATGTCCTGTCTGTATGTCTGTCTGTATGTCTGTCTGTATGTCTGTCTGTATGTCTGTCTGTATGTCTGTCTGTATGTCTGTCTGTATGTCTGTCTGTATGTCTGTCTGTATGTCTGTCTGTATGTCTGTCTGTCTGTATGTCTGTCTGTATGTCTGTCTGTATGTCTGTCTGTATGTCTGTCTGTATGTCTGTCTGTATGTCTGTCTGTATGTCTGTCTGTATGTCTGTCTGTATGTCTGTCTGTATGTCTGTCTGTATGTCTGTCTGTATGTCTGTCTGTATGTCTGTCTGTATGTCTGTCTGTATGTCTGTCTGTATGTCTGTCTGTATGTCTGTCTGTATGTCTGTCTGTATGTCTGTCTGTATGTCTGTCTGTATGTCTGTATGTCTGTATGTCTGTCTGTATGTCTGTCTGTATGTCTGTCTGTATGTCTGTCTGTATGTCTGTCTGTATGTCTGTCTGTATGTCTGTCTGTATGTCTGTCTGTATGTCTGTCTGTATGTCTGTCTGTATGTCTGTCTGTATGTCTGTCTGTATGTCTGTCTGTATGTCTGTCTGTATGTCTGTCTGTATGTCTGTCTGTATGTCTGTCTGTATGTCTGTATGTCTGTCTGTATGTCTGTCTGTATGTCTGTCTGTATGTCTGTCTGTATGTCTGTCTGTATGTCTGTCTGTATGTCTGTCTGTATGTCTGTCTGTATGTCTGTTTGTATGTCTGTCTGTATGTCTGTCTGTATGTCTGTCTGTATGTCTGTCTGTATGTCTGTCTGTATGTCTGTCTGTATGTCTGTCTGTCTGTATGTCTGTCTGTATGTCTGTCTGTATGTCTGTCTGTATGTCTGTCTGTATGTCTGTCTGTATGTCTGTCTGTATGTCTGTCTGTATGTCTGTCTGTATGTCTGTCTGTATGTCTGTCTGTATGTCTGTCTGTATGTCTGTCTGTATGTCTGTCTGTATGTCTGTCTGTATGTCTGTCTGTATGTCTGTCTGTGTGTCTGTCTGTATGTCTGTCTGTATGTCTGTCTGTATGTCTGTCTGTATGTCTGTCTGTATGTCTGTCTGTATGTCTGTCTGTATGTCTGTCTGTATGTCTGTCTGTATGTCTGTCTGTATGTCTGTCTGTATGTCTGTCTGTATGTCTGTCTGTATGTCTGTCTGTATGTCTGTCTGTATGTCTGTCTGTATGTCTGTCTGTATGTCTGTCTGTATGTCTGTCTGTATGTCTGTCTGTATGTCTGTCTGTATGTCTGTCTGTATGTCTGTCTGTATGTCTGTCTGTATGTCTGTCTGTATGTCTGTCTGTTATGTCTGTCTGTATGTCTGTCTGTATGTCTGTCTGTATGTCTGTCTGTATGTCTGTCTGTATGTCTGTCTGTATGTCTGTCTGTATGTCTGTCTGTATGTCTGTCTGTATGTCTGTCTGTATGTCTGTCTGTATGTCTGTCTGTATGTCTGTCTGTATGTCTGTCTGTATGTCTGTCTGTATGTCTGTCTGTATGTCTGTCTGTATGTCTGTCTGTATGTCTGTCTGTATGTCTGTCTGTATGTCTGTCTGTATGTCTGTCTGTATGTCTGTCTGTATGTCTGTCTGTATGTCTGTCTGTATGTCTGTCTGTATGTCTGTCTGTATGTCTGTCTGTATGTCTGTCTGTATGTCTGTCTGTATGTCTGTCTGTATGTCTGTCTGTATGTCTGTCTGTATGTCTGTCTGTATGTCTGTCTGTATGTCTGTCTGTATGTCTGTCTGTATGTCTGTCTGTATGTCTGTCTGTATGTCTGTCTGTATGTCTGTCTGTATGTCTGTCTGTATGTCTGTCTGTATGTCTGTCTGTATGTCTGTCTGTATGTCTGTCTGTATGTCTGTCTGTATGTCTGTCTGTATGTCTGTCTGTATGTCTGTCTGTATGTCTGTCTGTATGTCTGTCTGTATGTCTGTCTGTATGTCTGTCTGTATGTCTGTCTGTATGTCTGTCTGTATGTCTGTCTGTATGTCTGTCTGTATGTCTGTCTGTCTGTATGTCTGTATGTCTGTATGTCTGTATGTCTGTCTGTATGTCTGTCTGTATGTCTGTCTGTATGTCTGTCTGTATGTCTGTTTGTATGTCTGTCTGTATGTCTGTCTGTATGTCTGTCTGTATGTCTGTCTGTATGTCTGTCTGTATGTCTGTCTGTATGTCTGTCTGTATGTCTGTCTGTATGTCTGTCTGTATGTCTGTCTGTATGTCTGTCTGTATGTCTGTCTGTCTGTATGTCTGTCTGTATGTCTGTCTGTATGTCTGTCTGTATGTCTGTCTGTATGTATGTCTGTCTGTATCTGTCTGTATGTCTGTCTGTATGTATGTCTGTCTGTATGTCTGTCTGTATGTCTGTCTGTATGTCTGTCTGTATGTCTGTCTGTATGTCTGTCTGTATGTCTGTCTGTATGTCTGTCTGTATGTCTGTCTGTATGTCTGTCTTTGTATGTCTGTCTGTATGTCTGTCTGTATGTCTGTCTGTATGTCTGTCTGTGTCTGTCTGTCTGTAGTCTGTCTGTATGTCTGTCTGTATGTCTGTCTGTATGTCTGTCTGTATGTCTGTCTGTATGTCTGTCTGTATGTCTGTCTGTATGTCTGTCTGTATGTCTGTCTGTATGTCTGTCTGTATGTCTGTCTGTATGTCTGTCTGTATGTCTGTCTGTATGTCTGTCTGTATGTCTGTCTGTATGTCTGTCTGTATGTCTGTCTGTATGTCTGTCTGTATGTCTGTCTGTATGTCTGTCTGTATGTCTGTCTGTATGTCTGTCTGTATGTCTGTCTGTATGTCTGTCTGTATGTCTGTCTGTATGTCTGTCTGTATGTCTGTCTGTATGTCTGTCTGTATGTCTGTCTGTGTATGTCTGTCTGTATGTCTGTCTGTATGTCTGTCTGTATGTCTGTCTGTATGTCTGTCTGTATGTCTGTCTGTATGTCTGTCTGTATGTCTGTCTGTATGTCTGTCTGTATGTCTGTCTGTATGTCTGTCTGTATGTCTGTCTGTATGTCTGTCTGTATGTCTGTCTGTATGTATGTCTGTCTGTATGTCTGTCTGTATGTCTGTCTGTATGTCTGTCTGTATGTCTGTCTGTATGTCTGTCTGTATGTCTGTCTGTATGTCTGTCTGTATGTCTGTCTGTATGTCTGTCTGTATGTCTGTCTGTATGTCTGTCTGTATGTCTGTCTGTATGTCTGTCTGTATGTCTGTCTGTATGTCTGTCTGTATGTCTGTCTGTATGTCTGTCTGTATGTCTGTCTGTATGTCTGTCTGTATGTCTGTCTGTATGTCTGTCTGTATGTCTGTCTGTATGTCTGTCTGTATGTCTGTCTGTATGTCTGTCTGTATGTCTGTCTGTATGTCTGTCTGTATGTCTGTCTGTATGTCTGTCTGTATGTCTGTCTGTATGTCTGTCTGTATGTCTGTCTGTATGTCTGTCTGTCTGTATGTCTGTCTGTATGTCTGTCTGTATGTCTGTCTGTATGTCTGTCTGTATGTCTGTCTGTATGTCTGTCTCTGTATGTCTGTCTGTATGTCTGTCTGTATGTCTGTCTGTATGTCTGTCTGTATGTCTGTCTGTATGTATGTCTGTCTGTATGTCTGTCTGTATGTCTGTCTGTATGTCTGTCTGTATGTCTGTCTGTATGTCTGTCTGTATGTCTGTCTGTATGTCTGTCTGTATGTCTGTCTGTATGTCTGTCTGTATGTCTGTCTGTATGTCTGTCTGTATGTCTGTCTGTATGTCTGTCTGTAGTATGTCTGTCTGTATGTCTGTCTGTATGTCTGTCTGTATGTCTGTCTGTATGTCTGTCTGTATGTCTGTCTGTATGTCTGTCTGTATGTCTGTCTGTATGTCTGTCTGTATGTCTGTCTGTCTGTCTGTATGTCTGTCTGTATGTCTGTCTGTATGTCTGTCTGTATGTCTGTCTGTATGTCTGTCTGTATGTCTGTCTGTATGTCTGTCTGTATGTCTGTCTGTATGTCTGTCTGTATGTCTGTCTGTATGTCTGTCTGTATGTCTGTCTGTATGTCTGTCTGTATGTCTGTCTGTATGTCTGTCTGTATGTCTGTCTGTATGTCTGTCTGTCTGTATGTCTGTCTGTATGTCTGTCTGTATGTCTGTCTGTATGTCTGTCTGTATGTCTGTCTGTATGTCTGTCTGTATGTCTGTCTGTATGTCTGTCTGTATGTCTGTCTGTATGTCTGTCTGTATGTCTGTCTGTATGTCTGTCTGTATGTATGTCTGTCTGTATGTCTGTCCTGTATGTCTGTCTGTATGTCTGTCTGTATGTCTGTCTGTATGTCTGTCTGTATGTCTGTCTGTATGTCTGTCTGTATGTCTGTCTGTATGTCTGTCTGTATGTCTGTCTGTATGTCTGTCTGTATGTCCTGTCTGTATGTCTGTCTGTATGTCTGTCTGTATGTCTGTCTGTATGTCTGTCTGTATGTCTGTCTGTATGTCTGTCTGTATGTCTGTCTGTATGTCTGTCTGTATGTCTGTCTGTATGTCTGTCTGTATGTCTGTCTGTATGTCTGTCTGTATGTCTGTCTGTATGTCTGTCTGTATGTCTGTCTGTATGTCTGTCTGTATGTCTGTCTGTATGTCTGTCTGTATGTCTGTCTGTATGTCTGTCTGTATGTCTGTCTGTGTCTGTATGTCTGTCTGTATGTCTGTCTGTATGTCTGTCTGTATGTCTGTCTGTATGTCTGTCTGTATGTCTGTCTGTATGTCTGTCTGTATGTCTGTCTGTATGTCTGTCTGTATGTCTGTCTGTATGTCTGTCTGTATGTCTGTCTGTATGTCTGTCTGTATGTCTGTCTGTATGTCTGTCTGTATGTCTGTCTGTATGTCTGTCTGTATGTCTGTCTGTATGTCTGTCTGTATGTCTGTCTGTATGTCTGTCTGTATGTCTGTCTGTATGTCTGTCTGTATGTCTGTCTGTATGTCTGTCTGTATGTCTGTCTGTATGTCTGTCTGTATGTCTGTCTGTATGTCTGTCTGTATGTCTGTCTGTATGTCTGTCTGTATGTCTGTCTGTATGTCTGTCTGTATGTCTGTCTGTATGTCTGTCTGTATGTCTGTCTGTATGTCTGTCTGTATGTCTGTCTGTATGTCTGTCTGTATGTCTGTATGTCTGTCTGTATGTCTGTCTGTATGTCTGTCTGTATGTCTGTCTGTATGTCTGTCTGTATGTCTGTCTGTATGTCTGTATGTCTGTCTGTATGTCTGTCTGTATGTCTGTCTGTATGTCTGTCTGTATGTCTGTCTGTATGTCTGTCTGTATGTCTGTCTGTATGTCTGTCTGTATGTCTGTCTGTATGTCTGTCTGTATGTCTGTCTGTATGTCTGTCTGTATGTCTGTCTGTATGTCTGTCTGTATGTCTGTCTGTATGTCTGTCTGTATGTCTGTCTGTATGTCTGTCTGTATGTCTGTCTGTATGTCTGTCTGTATGTCTGTCTGTATGTCTGTCTGTATGTCTGTCTGTATGTCTGTCTGTATGTCTGTCTGTATGTCTGTCTGTATGTCTGTCTGTATGTCTGTCTGTATGTCTGTCTGTATGTCTGTCTGTATGTCTGTCTGTATGTCTGTCTGTATGTCTGTCTGTATGTCTGTCTGTATGTCTGTCTGTATGTCTGTCTGTATGTCTGTCTGTATGTCTGTCTGTATGTCTGTCTGTATGTCTGTCTGTATGTCTGTCTGTATGTCTGTCTGTATTCTGTCTGTATGTCTGTCTGTATGTCTGTCTGTATGTCTGTCTGTATGTCTGTCTGTATGTCTGTCTGTATGTCTGTCTGTATGTCTGTCTGTATGTCTGTCTGTATGTCTGTCTGTATGTCTGTCTGTATGTCTGTCTGTATGTCTGTCTGTATGTCTGTCTGTCTGTATGTCTGTATGTCTGTCTGTATGTCTGTCTGTATGTCTGTCTGTATGTCTGTCTGTATGTCTGTCTGTATGTCTGTCTGTATGTCTGTCTGTATGTCTGTCTGTATGTCTGTCTGTATGTCTGTCTGTATGTCTGTCTGTATGTCTGTCTGTATGTCTGTCTGTATGTCTGTCTGTATGTCTGTCTGTATGTCTGTCTGTCTGTATGTCTGTCTGTATGTCTGTCTGTATGTATGTCTGTCTGTATGTCTGTCTGTATGTCTGTCTGTATGTCTGTCTGTATGTCTGTCTGTATGTCTGTCTGTATGTCTGTTTGTCTGTCTGTATGTCTGTCTGTATGTCTGTCTGTATGTCTGTCTGTATGTCTGTCTGTGTCTGTCTGTGTCTGTCTGTGTATGTCTGTGTCTGTCTGTGTCTGTCTGTATGTCTGTCTGTATTCTGTCTGTGTCTGTCTGTGTCTGTCTGTTGTCTGTCTGTAGTCTGTCTGTTGTCTGTCTGTCTGTCTGTTGTCTGTCTGTATGTCTGTCTGTATGTCTGTCTGTATGTCTGTCTGTATGTCTGTCTGTATGTCTGTCTGTATGTCTGTCTGTATGTCTGTCTGTCTGTATGTCTGTCTGTATGTCTGTCTGTATGTCTGTCTGTATGTCTGTCTGTATGTCTGTCTGTATGTCTGTCTGTATGTCTGTCTGTATGTCTGTCTGTATGTCTGTCTGTATGTCTGTCTGTCTGTATGTCTGTCTGTATGTCTGTCTGTATGTCTGTCTGTATGTCTGTCTGTATGTCTGTCTGTATGTCTGTCTGTATGTCTGTCTGTATGTCTGTCTGTATGTCTGTCTGTATGTCTGTCTGTATGTATGTCTGTCTGTATGTCTGTCTGTATGTCTGTCTGTATGTCTGTCTGTATGTCTGTCTGTATGTCTGTCTGTATGTCTGTCTGTATGTCTGTCTGTATGTCTGTCTGTATGTCTGTCTGTATGTCTGTCTGTATGTCTGTCTGTATGTCTGTCTGTATGTCTGTCTGTATGTCTGTCTGTATGTCTGTCTGTATGTCTGTCTGTATGTCTGTCTGTATGTCTGTCTGTATGTCTGTCTGTATGTCTGTCTGTATGTCTGTCTGTATGTCTGTCTGTATGTCTGTCTGTATGTCTGTCTGTATGTCTGTCTGTATGTCTGTCTGTCTGTATGTCTGTCTGTATGTCTGTCTGTATGTCTGTCTGTATGTCTGTCTGTATGTCTGTCTGTATGTCTCTGTCTGTATGTCTGTCTGTCTGTATGTCTGTATGTCTGTATGTCTGTCTGTATGTCTGTCTGTATGTCTGTCTGTATGTCTGTCTGTATGTCTGTCTGTATGTCTGTCTGTATGTCTGTCTGTATGTCTGTCTGTATGTCTGTCTGTATGTCTGTCTGTATGTCTGTCTGTATGTCTGTCTGTATGTCTGTCTGTATGTCTGTCTGTATGTCTGTCTGTATGTCTGTCTGTATGTCTGTCTGTATGTCTGTCTGTATGTCTGTCTGTATGTCTGTCTGTATGTCTGTCTGTATGTCTCTGTCTGTCTGTATGTCTGTCTGTATGTCTGTCTGTATGTCTGTCTTGTATGTCTGTCTGTATGTCTGTCTGTATGTCTGTCTGTATGTCTGTCTGTATGTCTGTCTGTATGTCTGTCTGTATGTCTGTCTGTATGTCTGTCTGTATGTCTGTCTGTATGTCTGTCTGTATGTCTGTCTGTATGTCTGTCTGTATGTCTGTCTGTATGTCTGTCTGTATGTCTGTCTGTATGTCTGTCTGTATGTCTGTCTGTATGTCTGTCTGTATGTCTGTCTGTATGTCTGTCTGTATGTCTGTCTGTATGTCTGTCTGTATGTCTGTCTGTATGTCTGTCTGTATGTCTGTCTGTATGTCTGTCTGTATGTCTGTCTGTATGTCTGTCTGTATGTCTGTCTGTATGTCTGTCTGTATGTCTGTCTGTATGTCTGTCTGTATGTCTGTCTGTATGTCTGTCTGTATGTCTGTCTGTATGTCTGTCTGTATGTCTGTCTGTATGTCTGTCTGTATGTCTGTCTGTATGTCTGTCTGTATGTCTGTCTGTATGTCTGTCTGTATGTCTGTCTGTATGTCTGTCTGTATGTCTGTCTGTATGTCTGTCTGTATGTCTGTCTGTATGTCTGTCTGTATGTCTGTCTGTATGTCTGTCTGTATGTCTGTCTGTATGTCTGTCTGTATGTCTGTCTGTATGTCTGTCTGTATGTCTGTCTGTATGTCTGTCTGTATGTCTGTCTGTATGTCTGTCTGTATGTCTGTCTGTATGTCTGTCTGTATGTCTGTCTGTATGTCTGTCTGTATGTCCTGTCTGTATGTCTGTCTGTATGTCTGTCTGTATGTCTGTCTGTATGTCTGTCTGTATGTCTGTCTGTATGTCTGTCTGTATGTCTGTCTGTATGTCTGTCTGTATGTCTGTCTGTATGTCTGTCTGTATGTCTGTCTGTATGTCTGTCTGTATGTCTGTCTGTATGTCTGTCTGTATGTCTGTCTGTATGTCTGTCTGTATGTCTGTCTGTATGTCTGTCTGTATGTCTGTCTGTATGTCTGTCTGTATGTCTGTCTGTATGTCTGTCTGTATGTCTGTCTGTATGTCTGTCTGTATGTCTGTCTGTATGTCTGTCTGTATGTCTGTCTGTATGTCTGTCTGTATGTCTGTCTGTATGTCTGTCTGTATGTCTGTCTGTATGTCTGTCTGTATGTCTGTCTGTATGTCTGTCTGTATGTCTGTCTGTATGTCTGTCTGTATGTCTGTCTGTATGTCTGTCTGTATGTCTGTCTGTATGTCTGTCTGTATGTCTGTCTGTATGTCTGTCTGTATGTCTGTCTGTATGTCTGTCTGTATGTCTGTCTGTATGTCTGTCTGTATGTCTGTCTGTATGTCTGTCTGTATGTCTGTCTGTATGTCTGTCTGTATGTCTGTCTGTATGTCTGTCTGTATGTCTGTCTGTATGTCTGTCTGTATGTCTGTCTGTATGTCTGTCTGTATGTCTGTCTGTATGTCTGTCTGTATGTCTGTCTGTATGTCTGTCTGTATCGTCTGTCTGTCTGTATGTCTGTCTGTATGTCTGTCTGTATGTCTGTCTGTATGTCTGTCTGTATGTCTGTCTGTATGTCTGTCTGTATGTCTGTCTGTATGTCTGTCTGTATGTCTGTCTGTATGTCTGTCTGTATGTCTGTCCTGTATGTCTGTCTGTATGTCTGTCTGTATGTCTGTCTGTATGTCTGTCTGTATGTCTGTCTGTATGTCTGTCTGTATGTCTGTCTGTATGTCTGTCTGTATGTCTGTCTGTATGTCTGTCTGTATGTCTGTCTGTATGTCTGTCTGTATGTCTGTCTGTATGTCTGTCTGTATGTCTGTCTGTATGTCTGTCTGTATGTCTGTCTGTATGTCTGTCTGTATGTCTGTCTGTATGTCTGTCTGTATGTCTGTCTGTATGTCTGTCTGTATGTCTGTCTGTATGTCTGTCTGTATGTCTGTCTGTATGTCTGTCTGTATGTCTGTCTGTATGTCTGTCTGTATGTCTGTCTGTATGTCTGTCTGTATGTCTGTCTGTATGTCTGTCTGTATGTCTGTCTGTATGTCTGTCTGTATGTCTGTCTGTATGTCTGTCTGTATGTCTGTCTGTATGTCTGTCTGTATGTCTGTCTGTATGTCTGTCTGTATGTCTGTCTGTATGTCTGTCTGTATGTCTGTCTGTATGTCTGTCTGTATGTCTGTCTGTATGTCTGTCTGTATGTCTGTCTGTATGTCTGTCTGTATGTCTGTCTGTATGTCTGTCTGTATGTCTGTCTGTATGTCTGTCTGTATGTCTGTCTGTATGTCTGTCTATGTCTGTCTATGTCTGTCTGTATGTCTGTCTGTATGTCTGTCTGTATGTCTGTCTGTATGTCTGTCTGTATGTCTGTCTGTATGTCTGTCTGTATGTCTGTCTGTATGTCTGTCTGTATGTCTGTCTGTATGTCTGTCTGTATGTCTGTCTGTATGTATGTCTGTCTGTCTATGTCTGTCTGTATGTCTGTCTGTATGTCTGTATGTCTGTCTGTATGTCTGTCTGTATGTCTGTCTGTATGTCTGTCTGTATGTCTGTCTGTATGTCTGTCTGTATGTCTGTCTGTATGTCTGTCTGTATGTCTGTCTGTATGTCTGTCTGTATGTCTGTCTGTATGTCTGTCTGTATGTCTGTCTGTATGTCTGTCCTGTCTGTCTGTATGTCTGTCTGTAGTCTGTCTGTATGTCTGTCTGTATGTCTGTCTGTATGTCTGTCTGTATGTCTGTCTGTATTCTGTCTGTATGTCTTATTGTCTGTCTGTATGTCTGTCTGTATGTCTGTCTGTATGTCTGTCTGTATGTCTGTCTGTATGTCTGTCTGTATGTCTGTCTGATGTGTCTGGTCTGTATGTCTGTCTGTATGTCTGTCTGTATGTCTGTCTGTCTGTATGTCTGTCCTGTATGTCTGTCTGTATGTCT